>BSBN01000704.1:1975000-3415932 GCA_027924645.1 Cunninghamia lanceolata | reverse complement strand
ATGCACTTTTGTCATGTTTTACAAGTGATATTTTGACATTTAAGTGGCTAGGCATGTGCTCAAGGGATTTAGTGTTACTTTTTTTACTCTATTTTGATGCTCAATTTTGTCACTTAATTGAAAAAATAATTTTTGGTTGACTTAAGTGATTTCATGTTATAATTTTTCATTGACATTACACTTTTTCACTTAAAGCTCACTTTTTGTTCAAATTTGAAGTTGAGTTTTGTAACTTAAATGAAAAAGCACTTTTTCTTCTAATTTTACTTTTACATTTACCACTTAAGTGAAAAAAGTGCATTAAGTGACTTGAGTAATCTAATTTGTCATTGACATTGAAAAGTGTATGCACTTTTCACACTTAGCTGAGTTTCTCCCCAAAAATGATACTTTCTCTCCTTGGGGTGTGCCTAAGCACCTCGATGTCATTTTTGAACATATTTATTATTTTTACCTCCAAGAATGACATTCTCTCTCTTTGGCATGCCTTAGACCACTTGTGTATTCTTTCCTAGCTTGAAATCGACAAAAAGTGCATCTTCTTTGTCAAGGCATGTATTGGAAACCTTCTTGATCATTTGCCTTGACACTTGAATGTCTTTCCTCATATCTATGTTGGCATATTGACCTTGTTTGATGCGATTGAAATCCTCCTCTTGTAGGCCCCAAAAGGTGTTAGCTTGAATTGATGACAACATTGACAAGTACTGGAAACAAGGACTCAGATTTGACTTATGAACAAGAAATGACTAGATGCTGGCTTAGAACTTGACACATACAAAAAACACCCCATTGAGCATTAGCACCAAAATGCCCCTTGATTGGATTATCCTCAGCCCTAATGAAAGCACCAAAACTATTCCAATCTTTGTGAAAACTGGAAGAATCCACTATTGGGCTGGCAATTTATAAAGACAGAACCACATAGGAGTAGAGCCCATAGAACAAGAAGTGGGATCAAAGTTAGGGCATCATTCCTGAAGAAAAAGGCGCACTCCCTCCCAAATCCATGGTCCTCCATTCAAAACCCTGGATTTAGATTTTGGATCGATGCAAACAACAAGAAAAAGCCTTTGGGTAAGCCTCGAATAGAAAATCCCTCACCCCAGTGATTCAGAATCCAATTCCGCAGAGGATTGATGGAAAACCAAAAACTGACAAATTTGCCAATCCACCCTTTCTCCTTTAATTACGAGGCTTATATTTTAGATCAGAAGTCTTAAAATCAACTGAAATCAGAGAGGAATTTCTTTGATGCAAACTCTCCTGAGAAATGGAACCCTTAGTTTGATGCCCTAGCAGGATAGCGTTTTCCCTAATTGCAAGCTTTTGATCACTGTTTGGGAAAAACCCTTCATGCAAGGATTTAAGGGGATTCGAAAGAAGAGCTGCTTTCCAATTCCCATGGATTTTCTCTTATGGTAATAATCCATGCAATTTTCGCCATCCACCAAACCGTCTGCCAAGGAGTATTGTTGCTCTGCTAATGATGCAGTCATAACATCACATAATCGTGAAGATGTGCAAGTGCACTCACCCACCATCTGTACACTTTAAACCTTGATGGTTGCAAACTTCTTTTCACTTTAGTTATGAAATAACTCTACAAATATATTGAATGCTCAGTGCTTAGCCATTGTAAAAAAAATTTGTCGTTTAGTTGACACGCTATTGGTCGTTTAGTTGACATGCTATTGGACCTTTATAAATGGGCTAACCTGCTCCAGCAATATTCACTTTGTATGGATACAGTTACATCTTTTTTAATTTTCTTTTCAATAGAAAAGAGTATTTATATTCAATCAATTTAACTTCCTCTCTGTTACAATTTCATTGATTATGAGTTATTATAATTAGATGTAACTTTCATCAGTTACATCTAATTAAAATAAGCATAATCAATTTAACTTCCTGTCTGTTGCAGTTTCTGATTCAAGCAGTGCAGGTATTATGTGTTTGGTTTTGGTTCTATTTTCATGCTTAGTTTGGGTGAACATGCTTCTTACATTCCATTAGATAACAATAAGATTAGGTCAGAGACTACATCAAATGGGTGAAATGGTCTGTAAAAGTCTCCTCTCCTATGACACTGACTTCATTTGTATCAGACATCAAAAGTTTTTTCTACCTATACCATGTCTCAGCACGTGATGAGAGTAGGTTTTCAACCATACAAGCCTAAATAAACTGTAATCAATTCACTTCATATGCCTTCTATCTGATAATTTTCCTCCCCATTGATTATTTAGCGAGACTGATTTATAGTTCATGATATGATTTAAATTACCCTCATAAGCGAACTATTCTTTGGGTGTATGAAGGATGCTGTCTTTGGCTACAGTAGAGTTTTATTATCTTTATGCTTTTTAGAGAATATTTCGTATATGAAATTGCATTCCTTTTGTTCATATCATTCCAGCTATTTTATTTGATGCTTCAAGTAGTTGCATTGATAAGTCCCTTTTGCATCATGTACAGATTTCAGTTGCAATAGAAAAAGAAAGTTCAGTAAGGAAAACTGTAAATATTTATAATGTAGATCGCGCAGTCTGTGGCCGCATCGCTGGTGTCATTGCCAAAAAATATGGAGATACAGGTTTTGCAGGACAACTTGATATAACGTAAGACACTCTTTGTATGTGGAAGACACATTATCACTGCGAAGTCATTTCTATATAAGTCCCTTGTTGGATGAGTATGGAGCTTGACTTATTTGTTTGTTGTTTGAGAGGCACACATTTTGATTTGAACACCATTCCTTGATATACCCATTATTTAATTAGATTGAAATTCCTTTATTGCAAAAATTTAGTAATCTGATAGCTTGTGTGTTTTCAGATTTGTTGGTAGTGCAGGACAGTCATTTGGATGCTTTTTGACACCTGGCATGAACATTCGACTCGTGGGAGAAGCAAATGACTATGTTGGCAAGGTATCAAATCAATTGCACTGCACTGAAGTTTTGTTTTGATTTGAATTTTGAAGGTGTTGGTTTATGTGTTTATTCTCATTGTAGGGCATGGCTGGTGGAGAAATTGTTATAGTTCCAAGTGAAAATACAGGTTTTGTACCAGAAGATTCAACTATTGTTGGAAATACTTGCTTATATGGTGCAACTGGAGGTCAGCTCTTTGTTAGAGGGAAAGCTGGCGAACGCTTTGCTGTTAGGAATTCTCTTGCTGAAGCTGTTGTTGAAGGGACTGGCGATCATTGCTGCGAGTACATGACTGGTGGTTGTGTAGTTGTCCTTGGAAAGTGAGTTTTTGATGTGTTCATGTGCTACTTGATCTTTTGTACTTTCTATGTTTAGTTTCTCTCTTTCCAAATCTCACTTTTTTCTGTGTGATCAGGGTTGGTCGCAATGTTGCTGCGGGTATGACTGGCGGTCTAGCTTATCTTCTTGATGAAGATGATACACTGATTCCAAAGGTAAGGGCATTCCACCATGGTCTGCAATATCAACATACATGCAGGTTAAGGAAATTAGATTGCTGGTGATTGGTATTTATTTTGTGCTACTTTTTCTGCTTTCTGGCTTTTAGATGTGGACTGAGAATATTCTGGTCATTGGAAGAAATCCTTAAAAAAGCCTTCCTCTCAAAATTTTCATTGGTGTCTGATGGGGCACATACAAAGGCACTTCTGAAAAAATGGAAGAGAAAATGCTGTAGTCAAATACAATTAGAGAGGAACTAAATTGAGAGAGAATCCACTGACTGATGAAAAGTTGCAGAACAGATAGCATTCTTTTGCAAATTCAATGCATTTATTTTTGAGGAATTTTCATAAAGAAGCTGACAACAGAGCATTTCCTACCACTTCCCTAACCTCCCTAACAAATTACAATTTTCCTTTTTCTACCCATTGTTGCTCCTAAGCTTCCTAATATATTCATTACACACAAAATTGAAAAACCAACAATACACATGTTTTTAATCATACCATCTTGAATCTTTATATGGACACAAATGAACATAAATCAGATTAGGGAACCTTTGTCAAAGACTGCATTAAATTGCTAGCTGCCCCTCTTTCGGGAAATACCCTAAAATAAAAAATCCCTGTCTGCCTTGAGGTTTTTCAAAATTTATTGTTTTTCTTATAAATAGTCCTATTCCACTGCATCATCTGTTATGTCCCCTCATTTTCCCACAAGCTAATTATATTTCTAATTTTAACAAATAGTGTTTTTCAACACTACTAATAATATTAATAATAATATTATAATTAATATTAATAATAAAAATATAAAATACTTTCAAATTTGAGATTGGGTGCCAACTTTGGGTCCTTAGGACCAATCATCAACCAGGTATAAAAGAATGGATTTGGCTTCATTTCATCATCATTGAATATGGAATCTAAGTTTGCCGAATTGAGAAATTGCGAGCCTCCTAGGACAAAAACCCCAATGGCATTGTCAAGTGAGACGAAACCCTCACCCATTTTTGTGAGCAATTTCCATTGCAAGGAATTGCATTGAACTAAATCGATTTTATGTGTCTTGCTAGGCCACCGAGCTTAATATATCCATCAAATCGCTGAGGGAGGTTAACGCACTGGGTACTGATACCATTCATGTGGCAGTTCGTGGGAGTACATTGTCTAATTCCAAATACCTTTGACCAGGTCGT
The DNA here is from genome assembly GCA_027924645.1 of Cunninghamia lanceolata. NCBI lineage: Eukaryota > Viridiplantae > Streptophyta > Pinopsida > Cupressales > Cupressaceae > Cunninghamia > Cunninghamia lanceolata. Next base: position 3,411,298 of record BSBN01000704.1, on the reverse strand, counting down.
GGGATGTAGACAGCTAAGAGCTACCATTCAGAGATTTCGTTCAGGCCCTGTCACCCTGTGCAGATACAACAAACACTAAAGGGATAACGATCAGGGTGTCTACGACACGGGCTTGCTGTGGACTGAACTCCAGGTCTTTGTTGAAGATAGAAGCAGATCATAATTGCCGCAAAGGGCCATTTCATCTGAGTGCCACTACCCCTATTTGGATCGCCAATCTCTGGTGTTACCAATTGAAATATACCCAATGGGATCTGCCCTAAAATTTCGAACAATAAATTTCTGAATTCTGCCCTAATTTTCTGCTCTTTAGTTTTCTGCTCAAAACCCTAATTTTCTGAATTCTGATTTTTATTTTCTGATCTTAAACAAATTATCACAGCAAACATATATATGCCCAAACATGACAAATAAGCATGGCAAATGATGCTACCAAATGATATTCACAACAAACATGAATTACACCATGAAATACACAATGTAGGGCATCCAAATGAAACAACCAAATCTGATTTTCTATAGAAAACTCTGTTGCTACAAATCTGAATATTCTGATCTGATTTTTACAATAAATTCTAGGGCACAATGTAATGTCCCCAATTTTTGAAGTGACTTAAAATGTGTCTAATTGTAAATTAATTTTATAAAGTATTTTTATTGCATTATAAAATTAATATTTTATTAAGTTACTTGAAAAATACTTTATTAAATAAAGTATTATTGTACACACATTTAAAAAAGTTCAAGTGCAAGCATTTAATATTGTTAAGTGTGACTGTGTACACATAAACTTGCATTTAATAAAATTAGGCTGGGCCTAATTGATGTAAGGGCTTTAAAAGAAGCTCTGAGAGTCATTGTTGAGTATGTTCTAGATATGTTTTTAGATGCTTATATCTTGGTTTTCTTATGTATTGAGTCTATGACTTCTGGTTTGTATTCAATCAGTGTCAAAGAAGGTTTCTTGGCTTTTGCTGAATAGTTGAGGAGAAATCATTTAGGTTTCTCAGCTGAGCTTCATTGTATTTGGAGATTCCAATAATTGGTCTGCGATCATTTTGGTGCAGATTTGATAATAATTTGCAAAGGGTTTTTTCTTGCAAATTTATTGATTGATAAATCAATATAAATTTGCCTGAGTTATTAATCGATATATCTGGTTTGTTTGGAATTCTGATTGAATATGTTATTCAAATTTATATGATATGTGCAGTGGTTTGTTCCAAGTCTGCGTAGGTTGAAATAATATAGTTTGGAGAGATAGATTTTGGTATTTAGAAGATAAATCTGACAGTTACAGGGAAAATGTGGGCCCCTTCATCAGTTCTAATTGTATAAGGAGGAAATTTGCAAACCATCGCACCATACATGCACATTGGCATTTGAGTCTAAAGAGAAATCATGGAAGGAGGCGACGTGAGACCCAGATATGCATCAGGAGCTCCTAAACGGATAAGGGTTGGGCATTTTCATCAGAGATTAATATAAATCGCGTGCCATAAGAAAATCCCAGTCAACAAGGAATCGTGGATATTTTAAAGGACGGCGTCTTATATAATATCGCGAGTCCCAGATCCATGGAGGATTGACACATATATGAAATTGTAGGAGTAACGCCTATTGTATTTGACGAGTTTATAAATTGATATTTAGAACTTTCATATTTTAATATTGGTTTAGTCACAGAGTTCATATCACTTGTCCGCCGACTCCAGGATAGTCTACGTAGAGATTCAATTGTGATTTACGGGACTGCCATTAAAATTTGAAGGTGAAATGTCATTGCACTGATGACGATACCTTGACCAGGAAAGACGCTGTAACATATATGAGATAGAAGCTGTGCTGGAGCCGTCTAAGAAGAGCGCATCTGGAGGAACCGTGGAATCACAAGGAGATATAGGTGATTAGGTGCGAATAGCATAGCAAGGAAATCATGGTCAAAGACATGGAGTTTAAAGACAAATTCAAAGGATACCATCTGAGCTGTGGAGATCATTCGCTGCAGTAGAACATCCCATCACCCAGTCCTCAACGACTTGAGAGATCTATGCCCTATGCCGATTTCATAGAGAAATTTGTGATTTGCTGAAGGTATCGATTTCAGTCAATATTGATTAAAGTTCATCTCTTATCATCATCAGAATTAAGATCATCATGGCATTGCAAATCTGGTATGTTTCATTGTAATGACATTTCTAATTGTATTGACTATTTTGTTGATGTCAAAGACTATCAAAGTCTGATTTGGAATAAGCTGGGTGACATTAGAATTTGCATCTGATGTAAGTGAGCTGATGAATAAAGCTGATTAAAGTTGAAATCTATCATTCAAATCTTTAATTTGAATGATTATGTATCTATGATCTAAGTGTGAAATCAGAAAACTAAATTTGTGAATTAGATAACAAGTGCTTGATCAGTGTTTCAGCTAATATCCTGAAAGGGATATTACAGTGGTATCAAAGCCCTCGTCCTACCATCTTGAGGGTTTTGTTTGCTTGACTAAATTAACAATTGGTTTGAGCAGATTGACAAGTGCAAAATAGTTAGATTATCAGATAGTTGCAGGAAAGAAATAGGGAAAATTTGGGCTGATCACAGACGACAATCAAAGGAATTTTCAGATTATATGTCAAAAAGTTTGATGTCTCTCCAAAGGATAGTGGAAAGCAAATCATTTGCTAGTGAAGTTTATAAAAGATTCTACGGTGAGTTTGATGAGCATGCAGGTATTCACTTCCAAATGATTTACAGCCTATTAGTGATCAAGAGGAGTTTGAAGGCAAAAATGAAGAGCTGACACTTCATGATGATTGCAAGTTTGATGAAGAAGATGTACAAGACAAATCAGTTGTGGTAGATGAAGGTATGGTTCCTCATGATGAAACCAACATTGTTGTTTCATCTCTTTTTCATGTTGATAAGGAGACACACATTGAATCAGCATTTGATGAAGAAGACACAATAGAATGGCATGATGTCATTACTGATTTGTTTGAAGACAGCAACATGATGACTCATTATTCTTATGAGGTAATGTCTTTGAATCATGAGGAGGTCAATGATATGATCTCACCTATTGATGGCAGCCATATGTCCAATTATAGACATGGAGATATTGATGATAAGAAGGCTGATTTTGTATACTTTGGCATAGAAGAGGTTAAAAGATGTGAAAAGATGAATGAAAAATGGATTAAAAGAGCCAAGGAGGCCAAGATGGTGGCTGCCAATGCAAAAAAACATCTTCAAGAAGTCAAAGCAAAGATCAATCTCATCAATATTGCAAGACAAGAAATGATTGACTACATTAGAAGTCTCTTCATTTCAAGGGAAGATGAATTAGAAAATAACAATTGTTCCAATGATGGAGATAATGAGGTTGATAAGACTTCTCATTTGGAGGAGATTACAAACATGAAAGAACAAGTCATGGATGATATGCAAATATGTGATAATGAAGGTAAATTAGTTTTGCAGGGTACAATGATTTCCATTGAAGAGGATCAGCCTACTCTTGAGATGATACAACATCATTTTGATGATGTTCTCTTATTGGAGCATGTGAATGGCTTGATTATTCCATGGTTTGGTCATTACTATTTATTGTTGACTAGTGAAGCATGTGGTTTCAGTTTTGGAACAACAGTGTATGGAAGAGTTTATGATGATGGGAATCCATATTTTCTTGATGGCAATTGGTTTCATGATGATTCTCTATCTTTATGCATTGAAGATGATATTTTGAAAGACATTTTCAGTTTGCATACTGCTGATCTGGTTCATGACAGCTTGGATACATTTGTGTTTGCTACATTGTGCGACAACGGAAGCGGTCTCAGGATATTCTTCGTCAGCAACCTTGAAGAGATGCAGTTGAGCATGCTTGAGGAGACTCGCTGGATTTGGGATCCAAGGATTGATAGGCTTCATTTTTTCTTCCCATTGCTTGGGGACAAGCAATGTCAGAAAGGTAGGGCTGTAATGTCCCCAATTTTTGAAGTGACAAGTTAAAATGTGTCTAATTATAAATTAATTTTATAACGTATTTTTATTGCTTTATAAAATTAATATTTTATTTACTTGAAAAATACTTTATTAAATAAAGTATTATTGTACACACATTTAAAAAAGTTCAAGTGCAAGCATTTAATATTGTTAAGTGTGACTGTGTACACATAAATTTGCATTTAATAAAATTAGGTTGGGCCTAATTGATGTAAGGGATGTAAAAGAAGGCTTGAGAGTCATTGTTGAGTATGTTCTAGATGTGTTTTCAGATGCTTATATCTTGGTTTTCTTATATATTGAGTCTATGACTTCTGGTTCGTATTCAGTCAGTGTCAAAGAAGGTTTCTTGGCTTTTGTTGAATAGTTGAGGAGAAATCATTTGGGTTTCTCAGTTGAGCTTCATTGTATTTGGAGATTCCAATAATTGGTCTAAGACCATTTTGATGCAGATTTGATAATAATATGCAGAGGGTTTTTTCTTGCAAATTTATTGATTGATAAATCAATATAAATTTGCCTGAGTTATTAATCGATATATCTGGTTTGTTTGGAATTCTGATTGAATATGTTATTCAAATTTATGTGTTTTTAATTGATATGATACGTGCAGTGGTTTGTTCAAAGTTTGCGTAGGTTGAAATAATATAGTTTGGAGAGATTGACGTTGGTATTTAGGAGACAAATTTGACAGTTACAGGGAAAACGTGGGCCCCTTCATCAGTTCTAATTGTATAAGGAGGAAGATTTGCAAACCATCGCACCATACATGCACATTGGTGTTTGAGTCTAAAGAGAAATCGTGGAAGGAGGCAACGTGAGACGCAGATATGCATCAGGAGCTCCTAAATGGATAAGGGTTGGGCATTTTCATCAGAGATTAATATAAATCGCATGCCATAAGAAAATCGCAGTCAACAAGAAATCGTGGATATTTTAAAGGATGGTGTCTTATATAATATCGCGGGTCCTAGATACATGGAGGATTGACACATATATGAAATTGTAGGAGTAATGCCTATTGTATTTGACGGGTTTATAAATTGATATTCAGAACTTTCATATTTCAATATTGATTTAGTCACAGAGTTCATATCACTTGTCCGCTGACTCCAAGATAGTCTACGTAGTGATTCAATTGTGATTTATTGGACTACCATTAAAATTTGAAGGTGAAATGCCATTGCACTGATGACGATACCTTGACCAGGAAAGGCGCTGTAACATATATGAGATAGAAGCTGTGCTGGAGCCATCTAAGAAGAGCGCATCTGGAGGAACCGTGGAATCACAAGGAGATATAGGTGATCAGGTGCGAATAGCATAGCAAGGAAATCGTGGTCAAAGACGTGGAGTTTAAACACAAATTCAAAGGATACCATCTGAGTTGTGGAGATCATTCACTACAGTAGAACATCCAATCACCCAGTCCTCAACAACTTGAGAGATCTATGTCCTATGCTGATTTCATAGAGAAATCTGTGATTTGCTGAAGGTATCAATTTCAGTCAGTATTGATTAAAGTTCATCTCTTATCATCATCAGAATTAAGATCATCATGGCATTGCAAATCTGGTATGTTTCATTGTAATGACATTTCTAATTGTATTGACTATTTTGTTGATGTCAAAGACTATCAAAGTCTGATTTGGAATAAGCTGGTTGACATTATAGTTTGTATCTGATGTAAGTTAGCTGATGAATAAAGCTGATAAAAGTTGAAATCTATCATTGTAATCTATCATTCAAATCTTTAATTTGAATGATTATGTATCTATGATCTAAGTGTGAAAACAGAAAACTAAATTTGTGAATTAGATAACAAGTGCTTGATCAGTGTTTCAGCCAATATCCTGAAAGGGATATTACAGTGGTATCAGAGCCCTCGTCCTGCCAGCTTGAGGGTTTTGTTTGCTTGACTAAATTAAAAATTGGCTTGAGTAGATTGACAAGTGCAAAATGGTTAGATTATCAGATAGTTGCAGGAAAGAAATAGGGAAAATTTGGCCTGATCACAGACGACAATCAAAGGAGTTTTCAGATTATATGTCAAAAAGTTTGATGTCTCTCCAAAGGATAGTGGAAAACAAATCATTTCCTAGTGAATTTTATAAAAGATTCTATGGTGAGTTTGATGAGCATGCAGGTGATTCACTTTCAAATGAGTTGCAGCCTATTAGTGATCAAGAGGAGTTTGAAGGCAAAAATGAAGAGCTGACACTTCATGATGATTGCAAGTTTGATGAAGATGTACAAGACAAATCAGTTGTGGTAGATGAAGGTATGGTTCCTCATGATGAAACTAACATTGTTGTTTCATCTCTTTTTCATGTTGATAAGGAGACACACATTGAATCAGCATTTGGTGAAGAAGACACAATAGAATGGCATGATGTCATTACTGATTCGTTTGAAGACAGCAACATGATGACTCATTATTCTTATGAGGTAATGTCTTTGAATCATGAGGAGGTCAATGATATGATCTCATCTATTGATGGCAGCCATATGTCCAATGATAGACATGGAGATATTGATGATAAGAAGGCTGATTTTGTATACTTTAGCATAGAAGAGGTTAAAAGATGTGAAAAGATGAATGAAGAATGGATTAAAAGAGCAAAGGAGGCCAAGATGGTTGCTGCCAATTCAAAAAAAATCCTCAAGAAGTCAAAGCAAAGATCAATCTCATCAATATTGCAAGACAAGAAAGGATTGACTACATTAGAAGTCTCTTCATTTCAAGGGAAGATGAATTAGAAAATAACAGTTGTTCCAATGATGGAGATAATGAGGTTGATAAGACTTCTCATTTGGAGGAGATTACAAACATGAAAGAACAAGTCATGGATGATATGCAAATATGTGATAATGAAGGTAAATCAGTTTTGCAAGTGTCATGTCCCCTTTTCCAAAGTGATTACTAAATAACTTAAGTGTTTAGCCTATTCATCATTCCCGTAGGCTAAACCACATGGTGAGGGGATGAAAGTGATTTTGGTTAAGTCTTATTCATTATATCTTTCATGTTAGCCAAAGTCATAGAGGTTTCATCATGTAGAATTGCAATTCCCTTTGTAATTTTACATATTCAGGAGGGGTAGGACCTATAATTAAATGGGGCAAAAAGGATAAGTGTTGTGTATAAGGGAGAAATGAAATCTTTAATTACATTTCTCTAATCTATTTCTAAAATAGGACCTATTAACAATTATCATGGAGTGTGCAAGAAATAGGTCCAAGCTAATCGGCCATCATGAGGACCCAACGAACATAAAGAAAAGAGATTCAAAATCAAATAGCATGTGTTGGAGGGAAACTCGGCCAAACCAAGGAAAGATACATTTACCTATTTCAAATTCAAATGCAAATGGTTGGATGAATGGGGTTGCATTCGCCCATGAGAAAGAAGACCTCAAAATACATTCGCTTATGCTAGAAGGGGTAAACGATGGGATCTTGTGCCTAGCATGGGATCATGTGATGGATTCGGCCAATCTTAATGCATTCGCCTATGAAGGAGAGCCAACGGTTGAAAGAAGGCAGTACATTTGCCCATGCAAAGATAGCTGAAGTTATTCATCCATGAAGGAGCATCCACCAAGATAGAGCATTGACCTATGCAAAGAGATATCAAATGCCATCCGCCAATACTCATGAGGAATTCGGCCATGTTTGAAGGTTGCATTCGTCCAAGATCAAAAGGGGATCTCCAAGACACATTCGGCCATGTGAAAGGGTTCAATTTGCCTATGCAAAATGCCATGCAAGGAATACAAAGAGGAAGCCATTCGCACATATCATGCTACATTCTCCAACACAAAGAAGGATTCGGCCAAAGCATTGTAATGAGGGTTTCAAATCACATTCACAAAGGCATTCGCTCAAGACAAAAGAGAACTCAAATACATTCGCTTATGTCATGCATAGGGGATTGGCCAAGCATAGAAGGTATCACCAAAAACAAGAAGGGTTGATACATCCATCCATGACACCATTCGCCCGTAATGAGGGTTTGCATAAGTCAATAACATCATTCAGTTAGAGCTGATACAATCTCCAAGGAAAATTGTGTGAGAAGCATGAAGAACCATAGCATTGATAGAAGAAAAGCATTTAAACAATATGCTCAAATGCCAACACATTCGCCTAGAAGGGATTCGCCCAAGATCCAATGCAAGAAAAACCCAATGCAAGTCATCGGCCATGAGGAGAAGGAATAAATAGAGAAATCCATGACAATTGAACACATGTCTGAGTTTGGTATGTTTTACATTCATTTCTGAGTTTGAAGGTTCCGATCTTCTTACTTTCTTGCAAGGTGATGTGCCCTTGCACATAGGGTGAGGACCCCCTATGCTATTGGAGGAGATATTGCTTCTAATATCTTCATTGCTATTCAATTTGCAGGTATCAAGTGTTGTTGCAGGTTTGGGAAGAGTTTGATTGGCATTGAACACCATTGAGGAGTTGTTGAAAGGTTTTGCATTGAAGATTCCACCCTATTTCAGTCACAGGGGTTTCATTACAGTCTTTGCAACATCATTGCATCCATAGAGAAGGAGATATCATCTTATATTTCACTCTTGTCCATTCCTAAGATCCATTGCCCAAGGTCAAGTATCCTTATTGAAGGATTGGAGCAGATTCGGCCATCATTAGAAGACAGTTGTGTTTACTGTTCCATATCAGACTGCGGTAGCAGTCCTACAGTCCCCTTTCAGTCCCATTTCGAAGTCTTGCAAAAGCCTTCAAAAGCAGGGAGTCAATTGTTCAAGATTGCCTATCAATACTCTACATTTAATGCAAGTTTGGTGGCCATTGGAGAGCCTTAAAAAGTCTGATTTTGTATCTGTATGGGACTGTCATAAAAGGCAGCCAATTGCTATTTTGTAAAGACTTCATTTGAATAAAGAATAAGATCTTGAAGTGGGAATTCCATTAAGTATATGAGTACTTGTTCATTTTCACTTGAGTAAGTAATTGGTCGCAAGTATTTTTAGCTAAGTTGGGGTATTTTTCAGTCACATCCCATAAGGGATATTACAGCAGGGTACAATGATTTCCATTGAAGAGGATCAGCCTACTCTTGAGATGATACAACATCATTTTGATGATGTTCTCTTATTGGAGCATGTGAATGGCTTGATTATTCCATGGTTTGGTCATTACTATTTATTGTTGACTAATGAAGCATGTGGTTTCAGTTTTGGAACAGCAGTGTATGAAAGAGTTTATGATGATGGGAATCCCTATTTTCTTGATGGCAATTGGTTTCATGATGATTCTCTATCTTTATGCATCGAAGATGATATTGTGAAAGACATTTTCAGTTTGCATACTGCTGATCTGGTGCATGACAGCTTGGATACATTTGTGTTTGCTACATTGTGCGACAGCAGAAGCGGTCCTAGGATCTTCTTTGTCAGCAACCTTGAAGAGATGCGGTTGAGCATGCTTGAGGAGACTCGCTGGATTTGGGATCCAGGGATTATTAATCGATATATCTGGTTTGTTTGGAATTCTGATTGAATATGTTATTCAGATTTATATGTTTTTAATTGATATGATATGTGCAGTGGTTTGTTCCGAGTCTGCGTAGGTTGAAATAATATAGTTTGGAGAGATTGATGTTGGTATTTAGGAGACAAATCTAACAATTACAGGGAAAACGTGGGCCCCTTCATTAGTTCTAATTGTAGAAGGAGGAAGATTTGCAAACCATCGCACCATACATGCACATTGGCATTTGAATCTAAAGAGAAATCGTGGAAGGAGGCGACGTGAGATGCAGTTATGCATCAGGAGCTCCTAAACGGATAAGTGTTGGGCATTTTCATCAAAGATTAATATAAATCACGTACCATAAGAAAATCGCAGTCAACAAGGAATCATGGATATTTTAAAGGATGGCATCTTATATAATATCGCAGGTCCCAGATACATGGAGGATTGACACATATATGAAAATTGTAGGAGTAACGCTATTGTATTTGACAGGTTTATAAATTGATATTCAGAACTTTAATATTTCAATATTGGTTTAGTCACAGAGTTCATATCACTTGTCCGCCGACTCCAGGATAGTCTACGTAGAGATTCAATTGTGATTTACGAGACTGCCATTAAAATTTGAAGGTGAAATGCCATTGCACTGATGACGATACCTTGACCAGGAAAGGCGCTGTAACATATATGAGATAGAAGCTGTGCTGGAGCCGTCTAAGAGAGCACATCTGGAGGAAGCGTGGAATCACAAGGAGATACAGGTGATCAAGTGTGAACAGCATAGCAAGGAAATCGTGGTCAAAGACATGGAGTTTAAAGACAAATTCAAAGGATACCATCTGAGTTGTGGAGATCATTCGCTGCAGTAGAACATCCCATCGCCCAGTCCTCAACGACTTGAGAGATCTATGCCCTATGCCGATTTCATAGAGAAATTTGTGATTTGCTGAAGGTATCAATTTCAGTCAGTATTGATTAAAGTTCATCTCTTATCATCATCAGAATTAAGATCATCATGGCATTGCAAATCTGGTATGTTTCATTGTAATGACATTTCTAATTGTATTGACTATTTTGTTGATGTCAAAGACTATCAAAGTCTGATTTGGAATAAGCTGGGTGACATTAGAATTTGTATCTGATGTAAGTGAGCTAATGAATAAAGCTGATAAAAGTTGAAATCTATCATTGTAATCTATCATTCAAATCTTTAATTTGAATGATTATGTATCTATGATCTAAGTGTGAAATCAGAAAACTGAATTTGTGAATTAGATAACAAGTGTTTGATCAGTGTTTCAGCCAATATCCTGAAAGGGATATTACGCACAGACATGACAAACAATGCCCAAATTTCTGCACTACAAATCAGACCTAGAAAGTATGATTGTACATACGAAATACAAGCAAAATAGATGACAAATGACCAACCCTAGCTGGGTGAATCCTTCATGAAGTGCGCCTAGGGTTCACTGCTCCAAATCAAGCCAAATTCGCCCTCAAAGATGGGTGCTGCAATCTGCTCCAAATGTGGCGCTCAAAATTAGGGTGAACCCTAATGCAAATATGCTTCAAAATGCCACCAAAGTGCTGCTCCAAAACTGATCTTCAAATCTGAATATGCAATGTTCTTCTCAAAATATCTCCAATGAAGCACAAATAGGACTCCATGATGAATCCTCCACAATGATGAGCTAGGGTTTCGTCCAACTCACCACATTCACAAGGGTTTTCATCCTTGGAATGAAAGGCCAACCTAAGTTGCAGCCAAAGAATATAAACTCAATAGAAAATGTGATGTGTATGATGATGAAATGACTTGCAACTTACTTTCTTTTATAGCCATCTTTTCCCTCCCAAAGCTGGCCGACCACCCTTGGGAATTTTATTTATTTTATTTTCTTTTTTTCTCCTCTAGCAGGGCCAACCTCATGCTAGGCGCCCAATTTCAATTCTTTTATTTTATTTATTTTTTCCCACCTTGGGCGAACCTTCGTGGGAACCAATTAAATCACCTTTTGATCTCTCCCTAGGTCATCCACCTTTATTTTGTTTTTTCTATGGCATCACAAAAATATCCAAAGTCATTTCCAATCATCAATAAGCCTGACAAAATTAGTTAAATGCATGATTTAACTAATCAGAATATTCCCTTGCTTCTCCAACCTAGCCCACGGGAATAAAATAGGCTAGCCAACTCCGGTGGGTGATCACTTGGAAAAAGGGCACATTATACTAATCATCTTGGATTGCAATCTCCAGTGAGTACATCTAAGTAAACGTGGACATCTTTGAGGCCGTTGGCCATTAGTATAGGCATGTAGAATTTCTGTAGAGTGGATTCACCCAGTCAATGATCATATATATATATATATATATAGATAGATAGCTTATAAACTGTGTTTAAATTGTTCCTATCAATCTGGGTGTATCACTTGTGGCTACAAATATCATTTTTCTATGTGTCATACTGCTGATACCAGCAAGTTGCAATATTGTTGTCTACATTTCTATGCTATTGTTTTTTCAGTGGATAAGTGTTAGTTTTCTGTGGAGAGAGCGAATCAGTTTGAAGACTTAATATTGATAGGGGTCTTACAGTGGTATCAAAGCTGGAATCATGCCAGCCTATGAATCATCAGGAGTTAACACCTTATGGTAGATTATATCCTTTGCTTATCAGCTTTTGTAGTTGCATAGTAGTTTGCATGCTAGAAAGATAAAAAAATATCAAGAATTTGTGTTAGAAATGTTACAGGAATTGCTGAATTGCATGAATATTAGAAGGATGTAATTGCATGGATGAAGCATCCAGAGACAAAGAGAATGTTTTTGAAGAAAGAGGAAAAATCATAATTGAAGGAAATGGCTAAGGTAGTAACCAGGAAGCAAGAGGAACAATCAAAGTTAGAGTCACAAGACATCATGCAGCAAGAACAAGAGGAACCCAACAAGCTAGTTGAAGGTAAAGATTCCTTGGTAGGAGAAGATGTTTTATTGGTTTCGAATGATCACATGTGTCAGCAAAATATCGATGAAGTGAAGGCAGAAAGGGTTCCACTTATGGGATGCAAAGAGTTCAAGTTGAAGAAGATGCGTGAAATCATGCACTATCTTTTGAACTTCCAAATAGTGAACCATTGATTGATGAGTATGCATTTGAGGAGAATATTTTGGTCAGCCCTAAGTTGGGAGTTTTGAGTCACAAAAATGGAGGTGTTGAGGATATCTCAACAAAGTCTCTTTGGGCGAAAGAGGTTGAGCATTTTATTCGCAGTGTAAGGTATGAAAATGTTTTAGATTTGTTGCTTCCTATGTCACTACAGAATTCTTGTCATCACGGAAAGCAGGCAAAAACTTGGGTGATAGAGTAAGAGATACAACTTCTAATATAGGGCATGTGGACTCTTTGTCTCAAGTTCCAAATTGTGTTTTCATTTGGGATCCGAGTAATCTCTTGAGGGTCAAAACAGATAGAGGCATTGATGTTACTATTGAGTTCTCCATCTCTTGCATTCAGAATGAAAGGAAGTTTATGAGGAATCACATAAGGTTTGTTGTGCATTCTAACCACATTGTGAAGGATCAATGTTCACAATTTATAGATCACTCGTGAGAACCAAGTACCACAATTCAAGACAAGATCATCGATAATGGCTAAATGGAGATAGTCACCTCAGGGTGCTTGATGCTAGATGATGGTAAGCAAAATAGGTGTCATTTTGATGTTCAAGATTTTGTGACGAAGTATGGTGTGGTGTTTTGGGTATCAAGCTACAAACAAATTGGAAGACTCATGAAGAATGAGGCACTACACATTCATAGCATCATGAAGGCAAGGCAATTGGTCATCCTTTTGAGTGAACAAGAGATATGCAAAGACTTCTATATCATGGGTCTTGGAGGGATTAGCAAAACATGGAGCTAGCATTGGGTGCATTTTATGGGAGAGTTCACTATGGAGTTGGAATCCAACAAAGAAGAAATAGAACTTCGAAGGCATTGAAGGAGATCCTAGATTTGCCAGGGCTATGTGGATGGAAGAATATTTGGTGACAAACGCAATTTTTTCCAAAGGTGAGATGCTTGATCATAATGACATTTGGTCTATTCTGGTTATGCTTCTAAGGTGGCCACCAAAGGGGATAATTGTTAACTTGTCATGTCCCCTCTCCTATAAGCCGATGATCATCAATTTGAAAAGTCGATGTAATGTTTAAATTAAAGATTTAAACATCATGATGAAACAATGAAGTTGCTCCATAGTCAAATTGAATAATCATTTAATAAATAATATTAAACAATATTACTATTTTAATATAATTAAAATATAATATATATTTATTTTAAGATGTATTATAACAAATATAAATGTAATCATAAATATATACATATAAACATTGACAATTTAAATATTATAATTAAATATTATTATAATATTATAAATATATATAAATAGATATATTTATACTTATAAGGGATTAAAAATAAGCTAATATATATTATGAAAGGGCCGATTCATAAAAGGAGGTGATTTGTTAAAAAGCTAGTGAAGTTTATGAAGGAGTGATTAATATAACAAAGGGCAATGTTCTAATTTATAAGTGATTATCAGCACGTGTCACATAAGACAAAATTCACAAAGTTTTAATTATAAATTATTAGTAATGTGGAGCGATTTATATATAAAGACAAGTCTCTTAAGAGCAGCAATTAAGGAGAGGCACGAATTGTCTTGGGAGGGCAGCACTTTATATTCATAAAGTGTAAATGGTTAAGAGCTGCGATTATAATTGGAAGTGAGTCTTTGAGACAGCAGTTAAACAAAAAGATCGTATTTAAGATATAAATAATGTGCTATTTTATATCTACTAATTGATGCGATCTGCAGAACAGACACATCCCCTCTAAAAGGCACCTCCGTTGATAGATATAAAGGTAAGTAATGTAAGGAAGAGAAAGCCATCGAATGAGGAAAACATACATCAGTCCTAAGTTTCTAATCTGCAGGAATCTTAGCTGATTTTGGAGAAAAGGAGAATAATATTTGTAAGACAAAAGATATATATTCTGGGAATAGATATAGAGTGTTGTCTAAATCTGATTAGTAGTTTATGCTTATCTTCATCAATAGTTCATGCACATTATCATTTATCTGTCACCTTCATAATTCATTATGCATTGCTGATATGATTGTTTGCAACTATGAGTTTGATTAAAGTGGATTCTTGCATGAGTGTTATGGTGACTATGATAGAAGGAATGTGGGACAAGAGGGGTACGGTGATAGGGCACTCTTCTAGGTACGCCACCCCAAGGGGGATTGGATAATCCCAAGGGGCCAAGGGGGTACAAAGGGTACTACCCTTGGGCTTAGAAGAGATGGCTTCTGGGGCACCCTTTTGTGATCTCATTCTCCTATCATAGAGAAGCAAATTCAAAGGAACCAATCATAGGGAAAGGGAAAGGAAATGACAAGATGAGGGGGAATGGGTTAATGGATACCTCACTAGGTAGACCACCTCATATGGATGGCATGGGCCACATGAGGCCAAGAGGGGTGGTATATCTGCTATTGGGCCTAGGGTAACTGGGATACCCCATCAAAATCACACTCCTCCAATCTCTTATGGTTGAGTCCCTAGATAGTTAGGTTTAGTTGGATTAATAATGCCATTGTGAGTTTGTTAATCATGTTAACTTGACTGTGAGAAATATTATTGCAAGTATTTTCTAACTCGTTTGCAGGAATTAAATCAAGCCAAGGTACTCTCTAAATCTTTGTTTGCTTGGAAATTGATAATTTAGGGTAAAATTAGTATTGTTCCTATAAGGGACATTACATAAATGGAACTTGTTGGTTGAGGAACACCAATTTGACATAGCTGGGATAAGTATTGGTTGCATTAGACATGAGCCAAGGGCCACTTTGAATATGGTTCCCAATTTTAAATCTGTTGTCCTCAACATTTCCAGCACATCCCACATTCTCCTTGCAGCCAAAGAAGAGTTTTCAATCACATGGTGGGGGAGTGTTCAGCCAATTACCATTGCTGAAGTGTTCTCAGATAGTATAGGGTGGTTTCCAGCCTTTACTTTCTTGAAATTGAATAAAGGAGCTCAGTTTTGCAGCCAGAATATTATGCTCCTATTGATCATTTTGATAAATTCTTGTTTTGGATTGATGATATCCTTCATGAGCAGCTACCGATCTGCAGGTATGAGGAAGATTTCTTTGCTTGATGTCATGTGTAAGAGGTCTCACCCTTTGGGGATATTAGGTGCCAATATTCTAGCTGATATATTGCTGTTTGCATGGAAATCCCAAGCAAAATGTGACTGTTACAGCCACCTTCCAGCCCACCAACAATTTAATACAAACCATCTTTCTAGTGGTAAGGCTTAGAGCATCATGGTAAGAGTCTTTGAAGTACAAGGTAAACATTATAACTTCAGCTCAAAAGAGGTGAGTAAAATTGTTGGCATGCGTTGCTCACATCTCTTTGAAAGGGACATTATAGAGATGAAGTTCAAGGAAAATGAGGTAATATTCCAAGGCATATTGAATGTAAACCAAAGCATGGTTGAAGTTAAAAAAATGGTGGTGAGTGTTCGGGAAAACCAAGTCACTCAATCCATGGAGATAGTCAGGGTTTCCCTCCCAGGTAAGATACTCCACTATGATTATGTTTGGTGCATTTTAAATATGTTCACCATGGCACACCAAAGATGGCCACCCTATGAGGTATTAGCAAAACAAGACATTTGGGGGAAGAATCGTTGTTTGGAATCTTGGTGACAAGAACTATAATACATGGATCATTATGAGTGTTGTCTTCCGTCTCAGAACTGTTGTTACCTAAATTCTCAGCTTTCCCCACCCCTTTTGGGCAGCCATAAAGAAGAAGTTGATTTCATGGAAGGTGCATTTCCCACCTTTTATCTTTAAGAAGGTATTTGGAGATGATGCAAGAAGGCTTCAAACCATTATATCTTTACTTCTGAGCAAAGAAAAGCAAGGTGACAGCCATGGCAGGATATTTCAGCTGATTGTATCATCTTCGAGCAGCTTTAGACAGCAGGTATGGAGGAGATTTCATGGTCTAATGAAGTGAGTAGGTGGTGCCACAGGAGGAGAGCACTAAGTACTTACATTCCAGCATTGTTAGCAGTCTCAAGGGTGAAGTTCAGAGCAATATATGACTGTTACTTTTACCTATCAGTACCCATATGGTTTGGACTGAACCATCTTTCAAATGGTACAACTTGGGGCATCATGATAAGAACTTTTGGGATCCAAGCCATAGAAGAGGGTTTAGTAGTTGACATGCATTGGTTATATTTATTTGGGAAGCTCATTACTAAGAACGGATTCAAGATGAAGGGAGTTATGTGTCAAGACAACTATCTTATTAAGGCAGTCATGAGCACCTCATGGAGAAGTTTACATAAAAATCAGAGTGGTGCAATGCAAGCATGGTGAGGTAGCATCAAACTTGGAAGGTTGTGTAAAGATTTACCCACAAGGAAGTAGGAGAGCAATTGCTGATGAGCTCCTACTACTCAAGAAGGTGCTGTGAAAGCATATTGCTCCTTGTTCAAAGCTGCCTCCACTAGATGATGAAGGGAAATTGATTTTGGATCCTGAAGCGATCATAGATATGTGAGAGAAGAAACTAAGGAATAAGGTCATTTTGGAATATTTGGTAAAATGGAAGAACCTACCTCTTGAGGATGCAACATGGGAAGGAGCAAATATTTTCGATCATCCGAATCTGAAATTGCTTGAGGGCAAGCAATTTGGGGAAGGGAGGATTGCCATATCCCCTCATTTTCCCATAGGCTAATTATATTTTTAATTTGAACAGATAGTGTTTTCAACACTAATAATAATATAATAATATTAATATTAATAATAAAAATATAAAACACTTTCAAGTTTGAAATTGGGCGCCGACTTTGGGTCCTTAGGACCAATCATCAACCAAGTATAAAAGAATGGATTTGGCTTCATTTCATCATCATCGAGTTTGGAATCTAAGTTTGCTAAACTGAGAAATTGCGAGCCTCCTGGGACGAAAACCCCAGTGGCATTGTTGGGTGAGACGAAACCCTCACCTATTTTGTGAGCAATTTCCATTGCAGGGAATTGCATTGAACTAAATCAATTTTATGTGTCTTGCCAGGCCACTGAGCTAATATATCCATCAAATCACCAAGGGAGGTTAACGTGTTGGGTACTGATATCATTCGTGTGGCAGTTTGTGGGAGTGCATTGTCTAATTCCGAATACCTCTGACCAAGTCATGGGACGCAGACAACTAAGAGCTACCATTCAGATATTACATTCAGGTCCCATCGCCCTGTGCAGATACAGTGAACACTAAAGGGATAGTGATCAGGGTGTCTACGACACAGGCTTGCTGTGGACTGAACTCCAAGTCTTTGTTGAAGACAAGCAGATCATAATCGCCTCAAAGGTCCATTTCATCTGAGTGCCACTACTCCTATCTGGATCGCCAATCTCTGATGTTACTAACCATCTTGGATCGCAATCTCCCGTGAGTACATCTAAGTAAACGTGGACATCTTTGAGGCTGCTGACCATTAGTACGGGCATGTAGAATTTCTATAGACTGGATTCACCCAGTCAATGATCAATATATATATATATATAGATATATCTTATAAACTGTGTTTAAACTTTAAATTGTTCCTATCAAATTGGGTGTATCACTTGTGGCTGCAAATATTATTTTTCTGTGTCATTATACTACTGATACCAGCAAGTTGCAATACTGTTGTCGACATTTCTATGCTATTGTTCAACGGTGAAAAGTGTTAGTTTTCTGTGGAGGGAGTGAATCAGTTTGAAGACATTAATATTAACAGGGATCTTGCATCATCCTCCTTGGGTTAGAAAAGTTGAGCACTCTTGCTTGGATTGATCAACCTTGACATTCATCCTTTGAAATCCATATGCTTTCCTTTTTGGATTTTCCTTTCCATCTGATCAAATATTGTGTGAGACTACTTTTATAAGGCAAAGCACTTTCATGTTTAAAACTTTCTCAATTTCTATGGGTTTACTCTCTCACAATTGTTGCTTTGTTTTAACTGTTTCATCTTCTTGTTTATAATATAAATGCTCTATCATCTTCATTTTAGGATAACGAAAGAAATAAAATTAAAAATTTGACAAATGTCTAGTCCATCTGGTAATTCATGCATTGCCATTGATTTTTTTTTCAAAACTCTTAAGGTCCAAACTTTTTATGTTTTCACTTATTATATTCCCCTAAAGGAAAATAGTCTTTTTCTTACATGTGCCATAAACCAATCCCATTTTTCAAATGTCATGGATTTACTCTGTCAATTGTTGCTGTCGTGCAACTGCTGCATCTTCTTGTTCATATGCCCTATTATCTTCATTATAGGATAAAAAACAAGAAAAATTGAAGATTTGAGAAATGTCTAGTCCATCTGGTAATTCAATTTGTATGCATTGTCAATGATTCTTTTCAAAACTCTGTAAGGTCCAATCTTTTTATATTTTAACTAATTATATTCCCCCATAGGAAATCAGTCCTTTTCTTAAATGCACCATAAACCAATCCCCTTTTTCAAATGTTTTTAAACTTCTAGTAGCATCTACATCCCTGACATTTTTGACTACTACTTTCAAGTTGTTCTTTGAGAATCTAATGAAGTTGTTGTGTCTCTTCGGCAAAGGCATCCACATCATATTCTATTTTTCCTTCAATTGGCAAAATAGCAAATATGTAACTCCTTTAGGACTCTTTCTATACACAATATAAATGGACTTTAACGTGTTCTTCTGTTTCCAGGATTATTTTAGGCAAATTTACCTTGAGACAACAGTAGATGTCACTGCTTTGGTTTATCTCCTGTTAGAAACCTTAGTAAATTTTGCAATGACTTGTTCAGAACATCGGTTTGCCATTTTGTTTAAGGGTGAGCTAAACTGAACTGAAATTATGTTTCTAATGTTCTCCACAAAATCTTCCAAAATTAACTCAAAAAATTATTCTCTCTATCTGAAGCATAGTTTTACCAGGCAACTCTAGTATGGGAATGAGGATCACATCTTTGTCCTTATACCCATAGAAGCAGAAGCCTTTATTAGATTGTGGTAAATTGCTTCATGGCTCATTAGGCAATTTTTTATTTGAAAAATCATGTTTTTTACAGAAAATCTGTCAAACTGATTTTTTGACCAAAAAAACGTGATATGTGACCAAAAAATCAGTTTTAGATTAGGTTAGGGTTTTCTAACGATTTTTTTGTTTTCCTAATCCTAACCCAAATTTTTCCCTAAACCTAACTCTAACCCTAATCCATTTTTTTTCCCAATTAAATCTGATTAATTTCAAAAATATTTAGCTTTTGGTTTGCCAATTTATTCTTGAGAAAGATTTTTGCTGCTATGCCCATGGGTCATGCCTATGATTTGTGTGGACTGTTGGGACCTCTATTTTCCAAGCCTTGGAATTGCAAAATCATGCCAATTCATCAAAGTTTTCCTAATAAATGCCCCTCTTGTTTGCCTCGTTTTGTGTGCATTGAATGATGTTAAAACGCTGCCTAAACTCTGTGAAAACTCTGCAAAAATATTGAAAAAGTCTAAGTTTCCTTGTCTTTGGCGGAACTTTTCTGTCCTTCAGGACCTAGTGGAACTTTTGGGGTGATCAGGATATCCATGTCCCCCTTAAACTTCCGCTTTCCTCCTTGTTCCTGAATCTGGCAGAGCTTTGGCTTAGTTCAGGTTATGTCTTGAACCTCCTTGGAACTCTGCCTCCTGAACTCCATTCCTCCACCCACTTTTCTTGTCCCTTTTGGCGGGTTTTCATCCTTGTTCAAGACATATCTTGTCCTGCCTCAAACTTCCGCTCATCCTGCATCTCTCTCTCCTTCCACCAGATTCCATATCTTCCTCTTTTGCACTAATTTCATGCCCACCAAGATATGTCCTTGATATCTCTTCAAACCCACTTTTTCACTTCCCCCTAAAATCTCCTCCAGCTTTCCTTTCCCTTCCTCCTGCATGGATTTCTTCTAGATCAAGATGCATCCTGCATCACCAAAAGCTTTGCCTTCTGTCCTATGCCAAACCTTTGCCTCTGCATGCTCTTTCCCAACGCACATCCTAACCTGCCTGAAATCCCCGCCATGTCTTATTCCCCCCAAAAGTTGTGCCTCCTTCAAGTCTTTCTAGGCAGAGTTTTAGTGGAGATATGGATGTCCTAGATCCCCCAAAAGTTTCACAATGTCTAGGACCCCCCCAAACTCTCGCATCCAATACCCCCTTGGATTTTCGCAATTCACAAAAAAGGCGTAAAAATGAAAAGCGACATTTCCCTACAACTCCTAGATGAACGCAAAACCTTGGTTGGTCGCCATTAATGCAAAATGGGCGGTTGAAACTAATGTATTTATTGCAGTTGGTGGGCTTCTTAGGATTTTCCCGCCCATTCCATCATCATATTCGAGTTGCAAGTCTATAAATACATGATTGAAACCAATTCAAATGGTTGGTCATTTTTGGGCAGAATTCTCTCTTCAAGTGCCAGGCGTCCAAGGCAGTTAGGGCTTCAACCAATGATCAGTTTCAGTTCTTTAGGAAGCAGTTGTCAAAGGTGTATGTGAAATATGTTGTGATTTTGATATCAATCATTGTTTTTCTCCATTGTTGTAAGTGTTCTTTCAGAAAAACCTTTAAGTGCACTTAGGGTTTTCTCTTGCCACATTTTGTGGTATGGTTGTAACCTTTGATTTGAATGAATGTGACAGTTCTTAATTCATTTCAAGCTTTGTAAATGGTCATTTAAGTGTTGCATATGGATGAATGTTGTATGTTGGATTAATGAGTATTTTCATGGTTTGATATTGACTTCTATGCATCTAAATCCATCAGTTAGGCAATCATACACCCCTTTGTAATTGTTCTCCTTTGATAACTTGAGACTTTGTAGCTCAATGGATAGGCACCGGTCTGAGAGGCCTATGATAACCCACACCCACTAAAACATCAAAACAATACATCAAATATAAAGTGTAGGCATAGTTCTATATGCAGCCTTGTTCTGTGTTGAAGTCAGGGTATATCTTTTGGAAAAGTAATTGTGTTTTATCCTTTTCAGAACATGCATATATACCTGCATCTTGCATTGCTGCAATGATGCCATTTTCAACTTAAAAAGAGGTTATTTGACGCAGTGAGCTCTTGTCTAAACCAGTGACAGTCATAAGGTCTAGAACAACACTTTGGGTATCACTGCCCTTGTTTTTGTCCAGCATGCTTCTTGCATGATAATTAATCCTTGCTAAGGGATACCTCTAGGAATACCCTCCTTGGTCTAGTTGAACCAAAAGTGAAAAGGAGATTACCCACTCCTACCAGTTGGCCCTTAATCACCTTCATCTTGTCGATGAACCCCCTTTTCACCTCCTTGACGACATCCTTGGCCTCGGAGATTGAATAAATGTTCTAGGGATTGGGATTAGCTGTTTTGGGACCCAACATGGACTACACTTCCATATAATATAGCTGAACCCTTATTCATTTACTTGGTAAGCATAATTTGAATGACGTTTCTGTCCCCAAACTAGTATCTGTATGTTCATGTCTGCATGTAAGTATGATTTAAAGCCATTGTCTCTTTGAAAAAGAATTCAGCCACCTCACTAGCATTACTGATTTTGTACAGGGCATAAAATGGGCCATCTTAGAAAGACGAGCAACAACAAAAATAGAATCAAAACCTCTTTCAGTACAAGAAAATCCCAATACCTATTTGGAGTAGGCAAAGCAGGGTACAATCCTGTATTTATTCTACCACTCTTGTCCACTTCAACAAATTCTACACCTTTTACAAATAAACAAACATTCCTCTTCAACGAAGGCCAATAGTACCTTTCCTCCACTATGGTTTGGGATCTATCTTGGCCAAAATGACCACTTAAACCTCCACCTTGAAACGCTTTAATCAAGCTATCCCTTGGTGTACTTTCAGGTATACAAAGCTGCCTACCTTTGAAAAAATAACCTTCTTGTAAAAGGTAATCAAGATATGGATTTCTATCATAAATGCGGAAGTTTTGCAAACCTGAAAAGCTGATGCAAAATCTTAGTCTTCTTAATATAACTCCTTGATTCCTTCAAACCATCTCACCCGCTTGGCCACAATATTGAGCAAAGTTCTCCTTTGCTCAAGGCATCCACTATGTGATATTTTTTCCAAATTTGTGTTTGAGCACAAATGTATTCCTTTGAAGATATTCCACTCACTTAGCATGTGTCTGATTTAGTTTTGATTGTTAGTTTATGAACTTCGAGCTTGGTGGTCTGTGTCAGTACAAATTTCCTTGCGAGTAGGCAATGTCTTCAATGCATCAAAGCTTGAATACTAGCATAGAATTCCTGATCATAAACTGAATACTTCTTACTTCATTGAGCTTCTTCATGAAATATGCAACTGGTCTGTCCTCCTAGCTCAAGATGGATCCAATAGCAACCTCATGTTTATCACACTCCACTGAGGCACTTTGTTAAACTCTGGCAACACTAGCACAGGGGCCTCTATAACTCTCTTCTTCAGCAACTCCAAGCTTCTTTGAGTTACAGCCCTTCAAACAGTTTTCCATGCCTGCACTTACCCCACTGAAATTTCTACTAAAATTTCTTGAGAAATACAACAAACTGTAGGAACTTCTCACCTCAGTAACATTTTTAGGCATGGGTCATTCAAGGGCAGCTTTAACTTTAACAACATCCATCTCTACTCCATTTTTGGAAATGATAAAACCCAAATATACAAGCTTGTCCTTTAAGAAAGAACACTTTTTTAGATTTATAAATAACTTTGCTTTTCTTTATGTGTCTACCACTACCCATAAATGTCTCAAATGCTCTTCTTTAGCCCTGCTGAAAGGTTCAAATATAATCAAAATAAAAAAAAATTTAAAAATTATTAAGATATGGTCTCATGACCTCAGCCATTAACCTCATAATAGTGTTTGGAGCATTACTCAGCCCAAATGGTGTAGTCAGTCATTGATACAGCCCCTCTTTAGTCTTGAAGACAATTTTCCATTCATCTCCTTGTCAGATCTTGATATGGTGATATCCGTGTTTCAAGTCAACTGTAGAAAAATAAATTGCTCCATTTAAACTATCAAGCATATCATCCAAGGTAAGGGAAATCAATATGTTACAGTGATTTTGATCAAAATTCTTGAATCCCCACACATTCTCCAAGATCCATGCTCCTTTGAAACAATGAATGTTAGCCCTACACATGGAATTAAGCTTTTCTTAATCCATCCCTTCTACACAATTCCTCCTTTCCTTTGGGGTTGACCTATGAGGAGGCAAATTTCAGAAAACTCGCCGAGGAGCTAATTCAATCTGGTGTTTAATACCTTGCTTGGGTGGTACACCTGCTGGCATCTCCTTTAGAGTTATATCGTCATATTTTTTCAACCATTATTTAACCTCACTTGGCATAGCTTCAAGTTTTCCTTCTCTTCTTGCTTCTTTTACCATAGAAACATAACATTCTCATGTCTTGGACACCTCTTTCACAAACTCCTCAGTTGATAATAATAGTAATAATAAAGTGTGTCCTAACTTGACTTATTTACCATTTTTAAGAATGGTATAAATGTTGTCTACTGTCATTGACAACCCTTAAATAATATCGCCATGGCTTCCAAAGAAACACATGGCATGCGTCCATTGGAATAATGTCACACCACACATAATCTTTGTAAAGACCAATCTAAAAAGAGACCAAATACTTTTTGTCAACATAACTTCATGATCTTTTTGGAACCAAGATATAACTTGTATGGACTTGGATGTTTAATTACAAACCAAATTCAACTTCTGAACCATTTCTTTTGAAACCATGTTTTTTGTACTCAAGTTATCAATAATTTATTAATTACAAGTACAACACTTACCTCTAGCCTAGCACTTTGTTTGGAAGATGTTCCTTTATAGCTAACGATCATCTTCATCTACTAGTTGGGGTGATGAGGTTTTATATTGCTGTCTTTGAATTTATTGTTGTTTTTTATTGATGGGAGCCATCAAATTCCTCTTCACCATTAAGAGCCATTGAGGATATTCCTACATCTGAAATACTACCCCCTTCAGCCATAATAGCCCTTGGCTCAGATCCCCCATTTCTGCAGTCTCTGTTATAACATTCAAATGCCCTATGTTGTTATTCTCCACATCTAAAACAAATAAGAGGCCTCCTTGGGATACCATGACCACTTCATCTTTGTTGATTATCACCCCTTGGCTGTTGGAAATTTGGTCTTGTCTCTTGGTAGATTCTCCTACCTCTTCTTCTAGGGGATTCACTAGCTCTAGAGTAGTTAATTCTTTATTCTCTTTGAACCTCACTCCTTGAAAAGGAGAATGCTCCTCTACCCCCATCTGGTGGGGATGCTCCTCTACTTACAAAGAGTCTTTTGGTCTAAGGCTTCTTCTACAGAATTAAGTTTGTGCAAACTGATCTCCATCTTGAGTGGAGATCCTCAAACCTTATAGGTATCTGGCAACTTCTTGTTTTTCATTTTCATTAATTACAGTTTTAATAAAAAGCTTGTAGAATTCTTCTGGATAATTTGGATTGATTTTGCCCTCTTTTCAAATCTATGAAACTGCTTAAAAAGTTCTTGTTTGCAATCTAGGGTAAGAAATATTTCTCTCAACCTGGATACCATTATATTCAACATTGCTCTTTCTTGGAGGCACATTGGCACTTTCTTAACCATGTAAAGTTGCAGTCTGGAACAGACATCTTTCTTTTAAAAGTTCAATGCATATATTTTGTGGAATTTTTACAAAGAATTTGACTATCACTAACCCAACCTTTCTAACAAAGTCTAATTCTCCTCTTTATACCTTCTGCTACTCCTATGCTTCCTACTATATTCATTACATACAGCAACCAACAACACATTTATTTTCTTATTATATCATCGACGATCTTTTCATGGACACAACTTCAGATAAATCAGATTTAAAAACTCTGGTTAAAGATTGCATTAAATTTCTAGCTGCCCCACTATTGGGAACGTCCTGAATTTTTTATTAAAAAATCCTTGCATGCCTTTTAAGTCTTTCCTAAATTCATTGTTTCTCCTGTAGCTAGTTTTTATAATCCCTGCATCAATGTCTTTGTAAAGCATGATTGTCAGTTGGTGCACATTTTTTCAACTGAGAGCTAAACTACTTCTTTTTGAATCTTTGAGATAAGGAAACAAATTGCATTTATACTGATGAAGTGTTTGAACTGTAGGTAAACAAGGAGATAGTGAAGATACAAAGAGTAGTAGCACCAGTTGGTCAGATACAACTGAAACAATTGATACAGGCTCATGTGGTACTAAATTGCTCTTCATTGCCAGATTCTTTCTGCATTGAAAATCTTGCCAATTTATTTTTTTAAAGGTTATTAAATATATATGCTGGTCCTTAGGAATTAGAATACCATCTCATACTGGGCACTTGTTACCCTATGATGCAGATATGGTGTACGCTATTGCAAACATAGTATTTTATTTTGTATATTTGAAAATAATGTGAAACTTGTGCCTATATATTTTTCAGGATAGGAGTGGAAGCAGCAAGGGTAGTGCAATTCTAGAAGAATGGGAGAAGTTTTTGCCTATGTTTTGGCAACTTGTGCCACCAAGTGAGGAAGACACTCCTGAAGCCAATGCTGAGTTTGGGGGGGACCGAACACTAGAAAGAATCAGTCTGCACTCTGCATAGACAGATGCTATTCAGTAATCACCAGAAAATATTGAAGATTGATCTGAACCATTATATCATGTTCAAATTCCTTGCTTTACCATGAAGTTGAAGTTGATACAAGGTGGGGAGAAACGATACACAGGTTGGAGCAAATAAGAGGAGCACACTTTGTGTATCTTGTCCACTTGTTGATTTCAGTTTGTTATCACAGAGTGTAAATACCAGATGATAATATCATTTCTGGAAACTAAATTGTATAGCTCCACCGCTATCAAATTCAAATACAATGCTCTAGGGTTCCTATGTTAATTTGGTTTTCAAATATTGTTAAGCGTGTGACCTTGGATTCATCTGTTTTAGATATTGAGTTCCAATGTGAAAATGAAAGGGAGCTGATAAGCAATGTCTATACTCATGATGAGGTAGATTACTAATGCATCTCAACGCTCTATCCCTTGATCCACATCTCTTCTCTTGCCATACCCCCATTTCTTACACCATTCACTGTTAGTTTTTTTAACTTTTATGAGATTTTTATATGCATAGTAATCCATCTCTACAATAACCAATTTCCATGATTAATCTTTTCTTAATAATCGCTTTCATATATGCTAGCAACAACTATAACATAAGGTGACCTACGAAGCACACAAACACCTTTAAGCTATGTTAGTATTGGAGAGAAGGAAGATATGAACATATCAACTCAGGCTATTCAAGATTAGCAAATCTATAAGTAATTAATGCTTCCGCCGGCAACTTTAACTAAATATTTTAATTTTTAATATTCACTATTATATACACTTTGACGCCAAAACTTGTTGACATTATGTTTCTTAAATATTTTAGAAGGCTGACTAAATGTGCACTATATAATTATTATATCCTAAGTGTTAAAGGGAAGCCTCAACATTAGCTGTGGGTTATCATTATTGTTCTCACTATTTTTTTTCTTTTGCAATTAGTGAAACATTAAATAAATTAGGTAGGCCACTTCTAACTTTGGAAGTGTATATTTTTAAATCTCTATAATTCTATGGGAGTTTTAACAATGTCTTAAGTAATCTTTTGGATTGTGAGTAATCATTTCCTTTATGACCTTTACCTCATATATATTGGTAATAGTTACATAGTAAATAACCTCATAAAGCACGTCTCTAAGTAAGAGGGATTTCCCCTCAAAATCTTGTTATGGATTGGCAAAGCTTTTAGTGAATGTAGTGTCTTATAAGACCCTTTAATCTCACAATTATTAACAACGTTCAATCACAATGGAAGATTTTTTTTTGAAATAACTGGAGCTATTAGAATAACCTTTAATTAAATAATTAGATTTTTAGAATTTGTAATAAACTACCCCTAAAATTTTTTGAAAATGTAAACAAGGAGAATGCAAATGTTAGCACAATCTTTCATGAACAACTAAACACCTCCACACTTCTGATCACCAAGTTCCCAAATCAAGGGAGGTGAGAGCATAATGTGTTTTTGGCTTATAAAGATAAGAATAGTGCAACAAAGTAAATGCATTCATCTGCTATCAGCAAGCATCCAGTTGTGCAGTGGGAATTCACCACTTATTCAGTGGGTAGAAAGAATGTGAAAGATAAAGATGCAATTTGCCCACATTGGCGGTTGAACCATCCAGGGGATTATTATGTGTTTATGCAACAAAAAATGAATAAGAACAATAGCATCAGTTGTAGCTATATCAGATGGAATACATTAATCATCAAGTAGCAATGCCATGTGTCAAGCATCATGATATACCCTGCACCAAAAGGAAAATCAAGTTGCATAAAACATGAGTAACCTAATTGGATATCATTGCATATGGCCAAGGAAGAACAAATCCGAAACATGTCTCAGCTTCTCACTCCAGAATGACAACCTTGCATCTATACATTGCCCTTGTAAATATTCATACCAAACTATCATCATTCAATCTCCATATCAGTCATATACAACAAAAACCATCAGATTTATAAACTATGCACTAACAATTCAAATTTGCATTTATGTCAGTCTGTCCCTGATAAGGTCGTACAACCCTAGACAACAAGATTACTTCAACACCACAAAACTTGGCTCAAAACAAAGGGTATCAATGCTGAAATGAAGCACCAACACACAACAAGGAATAAGCAACCATTAAACTATCCCCATAGAAAGTCCTCAGGAAATCACAATCAAATCGTACTTCTAAAAGTACAAATTGGTCAAGTATGAATCCTCTCATACAACATTCAAAACAGTTTAAATGTCATTGAAGTCTTTTGGAAAATAAGTGCCAATACAAGGACAACATTACCAAACATGTTCAGAACACAAAACTAGCATCAAGCCCTCCAAAAATTTTGAGCAACCTCCTTGCTGGTACGACCATGGAGTGTATGGCTAGCTAGAGATCAGTCACAAAACACAAGAAAAAAACTCCAAAATCTTCTAAAACTTATAATAATTATGTCTATCTGCATCATAAACAAAAACTCCACAAAATTTTATCAACTCCATTCAGCCCCATGTGATTTTCTGAGTGAAAACCACCATTATCAGCTAGGGTAGATATTCCACCACCGAAAATGATCTTCCTCTAGAGGGTTTTCGTCCTCAAGAAGGTATGATGAACTCTCTGGTTCAATTCCAATAGCATAGCATTATCAAATCCAAGCATAAAAACCAACAATGAGATCTCACTTCACTTTTATAGGCACCTGGGGAGTTAACCAAAAAATAATTTTTTCTTGAAAAAACACTTTTTTCTCAACTTTATAATAAGTCCCTTTTTTTCCAAGAGATATGACCACTTTAATGTGCCTAGGCAATTAATAATACATTTCCTCATTCCAAAATGCTATAACACTTGAGTTACTTTTTTAATATTTCCAACCTTATATAACTTAAGTGCACATAATAATAAAATAGCTTGTTTAATTATCACCTTTACCGAAAACTCCAAACTTCGCCAATTTGATAATTAAACCGAACCAAATTGCTCCAAATGATTAGGAATGAGAAAAGATGCCCTCGGAACGACTTTTTATAAATAGACAGCCTCTCCAAAATTCGTGGAGAACTATCCAAGGGCCCAGTGGAACCTCAGAAAGTGGCAAAATCATCCTGACAAAACATAGAGCTCAAAACCAACATTAGTATACACAACAACCACACCAGAAGTCCATCACAAAATGAATCCCTTATCATACCACATAGTCTATCGGGATCTTGAAATAGGTTATTAGGCCCACAACTGACTAGGCTAAAAAAGGGAACATTACAGTCCCCCCTCCTTGAAATTGCTTGTCCTCAAGCAATTGCAAGGTAGGATACCCAAACATCATCATCCAATATTCTCAAATGCATCTTCTCATCAAATTATCTTTAAGAGTTAATCTCCATGATGACCAAGTAGAGGCTAACCAAACAAGCTGTTCCCAGATGTCAAACGAAAATCTCCACACTCTACTTGATGTTAGGAAGGAAGAAATTTCATTACCCCACAAATGAAGCTTAACTCTATCATCCCTCCAAGGAATAAGAGCCCAAACTCTGATCAACATGTGGCTGTCCAAACAAGTTAACAGCAAATCAAAATCAGAGTTTATCAAATTAAGGTTTCTCCAATGAGAACTATAGCTGATCCAATCCAATTTCCATGTTTAAATTTGCAAAATGGATATTAGAATGCACGATTCCAACTTGGAAAGGGTTGGAAATGACATTCTCACAATTCCCATTCGAAAATAATTTCTTACCAAGTTGGAAACACTTGGCCACATCACATAAATAATTGCAAACTGAGAAATAAAGTAGCTGATCTGCAAAGAAACAGCCAAGTTAGAACTGAAATTTTGCTTCCTTTCATTCCAAGGTACATCTTTTTGATCTCCATAACCCTCCAACATACTCTGTTGATGACTTCTCTGCTGATCAAAAGAAATTGGAACAACTCTAACTAGCATATGTTGCTCACTATCCACAATATTTTGGAGACTACCATCCAAAAGAAACTCTGATGCATCATTATTTTTGTCATCAACTTGGAAATATGTATCAATTTCTACATCATCCTCCTGTTGTCCCTAAAAATCAGAGACAAGTTCCCCTCTTTCTTCTTGTAATGTGATTGTATCATCATCCATATTCACATTCTTTTTATCAAGCATTACCTCCAAATTCCATTCAAAAATAGGATTGAAATAAGTCAAATCACCTCTCATATCAAAAAGGGGATTAACAATTAAATGGGAATCAGAATTCACCCCTTGATTTACCCTTCCCAAAAGCATAACTAGATCTGATTTTGGTTTATGAACTGATGTTCCTAACAAACCAACAAGCTCCACTTCAACTTTTGGAAGGTTTTCAAGCAAACTATTATGATCTTCAACACTTTATTTACTAAACCAACATATATATCAACATTAGATTCGTTTTCCATTCTTTTCACCATAGGAGCTCTAGATGTTCCATTAGTTATTCCCCTCAAAACTACAGTCTTACCATCAACTTGAAACTTAAGTTCCACAGTTTGAAGGTTCAAAGATATTTCACCCAAAGATTTCAACCACTAAATGCCCAAGACTATTTATGAACTTCCAATACTAACCACATGAAAAACATCTATTACCTCATAATTTCCAAATTGAAGACACAAGTTTGGGATTCTTCTTGTGCATTGGATGGTAAACCCATCAGCCACAATGACATTGAATCCTTCAAATTCTTCAGTTTGAAGACCTCTTCTTGCCACTACTCCTTCGTCAATGAAGTTGTGTGTGGCTCTAGTATCAATGAGAGCAATAGTTTGTTGTCCACACAACACACCTCAAACTTTAAAAGGATCATTTTCAATTTGGCTAGATATCCTACCAAAGATATCGTCAATGACCTTGCTCTTATTAGACTCTTCAGGTCCTTCATCTTCATCACTGGTCTCTGAATCATTGTGTTGATTAGAATTTTCTGAATCTGATTCAGCAGTCATATAAGCTTCAATATGATGAGCCTTCCCCTTTTCATAACACATGTGACCCAGAACCCAAGGCTCTTTACAAGTGAAGCATAGTTTCTTTCTTCTCAACTCATTTCGAAGCTCATCATCCACCTTGGGAACACTGGGTTTCTGCTGAGATTGATCTTTTTGCACAAATTTCTTGTCTTCTCTCGTGTCATTCTTCTTATCAAAGGATGCCTTATACTAGAATTTATTCTTAGGGGTTGTACCTTCCATGTTTTGAGCCTCTTTGATGGCTTCATAAAGAGACTTAGGCTCCAAAGCCTTCACCAATCCTCTCAAAGGTTCCAACAAGCCCTCGATAAAGAGGTGTGAAAGTCTCCCTTTTGACACATTGGTCACCAATTCTATGAAATTCAGAGATGTAAGCATCCATAGAATCTTTTTGTCTCACTTGGGCCAATTCTCTGAAATGGCTCTCTAGTTTATACTTGTCAAAACGATCAATCAACCTCTTTGTGAAATCTTCATAAGAGGTAATAAGGCTGTAACCTTGAGTGATCATGTCATGTGTCCACCATTCATGAGCATCTCCTTCGAGGTGAGCAGCTGCAAATTTGATGGAATCTATTTCCAACATAGGATTCAAACACAGGTAATTATCCATCTTTTGCACCCATGACCTGGCTATGCATTTGGATGAGCCATCAAATGGGGGAATGGGCACCTTCCCAAGCTTCTTCTGCAAGTCTTGATTCTGGATCTTGGGCCTATTTCTATATTTTATTTGACAAAAGTCTTGAAGTGACAGCATTTTGGAATTCCTCCCCCAAAGAATGCCACTCACTAATAATCTGTAAAGCCCTCGGCTACAAAGTGTTGCCCTCCAACAGAATTCTGTTGCTGTCCTAAAAAAATAGACATAATTGGCCTGGCTGTAGAGGCCCATGATGTTCTTGTATCATTGGGTGGTTGACTAGCATTGTTGGACTTGCTAGTCTCAGCACGATTCCCATCATTTCCTCTATTTTGAGGAGTCTCTCCACCCAAACTTTGATTCACCAACTGAGCCAAGAGTCTGGTTATCTGTTGATTACTTCTCACAAGCTCTTGTTGGCCTCTAGCAAGATCGTTTAAAATATCCCTAGTACTGGGATCCTCTGGTGGTTTTTCTCCCATTATGTTCTCTTCCTCTGATTCTGAATCAAGCTGATGATATCTTCTCCTTCTGTAGGTGATGAACTCAGTGAATCTTGGATTCATCAAAGGCTCAAGAAGATCAACTGAATTCACTCTGAATGTTTATTTGAATGAAGAACATAGGTTGGAAGGAGTGATCAGCTCTGATACCACTGTAATAAACTACCCCTAGAATTTTTGAAAATGTAAACAAGGAGAATGTAAATGTTAGCACAATCTTTCATGAACAACTAAACACCTCCACACTTCTGATCACCAAGTTCCCAAATCGGGCGAGGTGAGAGCATAATGTGTTTTAGCTTACAAAGATAAGAATTGTGCAACAAAGTAAATACATTCATCTGCTATGAGCAGGAATCCACTTGTGCAGTGGGAATTCACCACTTATTCAGTGGGTAGAAAGAACATGAAAGATAAAGATCCAATTTGCCCACACTGGCGGTTGAACCTGTTGGCGTTTCAATTCGCACCTCTAGAATGCGAGTTGGAAATGGACAGCTATGCACAGAGAAACTACTCTTCTATTATGAGGGGAAGTTCCCTTTTTGCTGATGTTTGCTTAAAAGATAAATAAATTAAATTTTGCCTATCTTTTTGCTTCTCAGCTGCGAGCACAAGGTTATAAAACTCTATCGCTGCAGCAGAGGTTTTTCTTTTTAACTTCTAACTACAACTAGGCCTGAACTAAATTATGCTTTTGATCACCTAAGTAAATTCAAAGCATAGGAATCAAAAGTTAACAGAGAATGATTTTTTTTAACATAAAAGCTCAAATAAACTTCTTCCAGATCACATCAGAAGACTCATTATACTTTAAGATGAAAATTGAAAGTAAGATTATGCAGGCCACACATCTGATGACAAAACTAGATAATTGTGAGATAGAGAATCAAAGCAAATGGCAGGGATGAGATTTTTATTCTTAATATCATAAAGTTATTACAACTCCAGAACAACGATATTGTAGCAAAAGGCAAGCATACAATATGCGATCAAACACTAGATAACAGATAACACATAGTGAACAAGCACTTGAAATAACAATTTCTGCAGACTAGAATAGGCACAACAAATTTTGCTATCACAATTATAGTTCCCCGAACAATGGGCAAGGATGCCCTCATTTATACTAAATCAAAGGAATAGGGAACCCTAAAATCTCCTTGATTTTATCTAACTAACTTACCAACTCACAAGCTTTATTTTTGTTCTAAGACAAAGATTACAACTAACAACTGCTTTAAAGCAAAGAAAGCTCCAACTATTACAAAGTGATTTTTACTATTTTAAGGATGGATAAGCTTTGGATGAAAGAAATGCTTTAAAACAAAAAGCATTTGAGTTAAAGCTCCTTTCTTTTGAGTCACATCCCCATCTTTATTGCTGCCTTATTGGTGATGTCATCCACTGATATTTTGAGAAATAATATCTTCTAAAAAGCTAATAACTGCATCTTTGCCAGGAACATTGATACTCTCTAAGATAATATTCTAATTTTCTAACATTTCTTCACCATCTGCAACCATCTGAAGGAATTCACTAACTTCGCCCACAACTTTGTCAAACTTTACTGTCATAGCGGCAAAACGATCCATCTTGTCGACATTGAGATCACCATTAAAATTGTTGTGGACGAGAGTCTGGAATTCTGCCTGTACTTCCCTGAGATCATACAAGGTACCATCTTCTTTCTCATATGAACATGGGATTTGAGAAACAAAATATCTCATGAACTTGAGAACATTTACCACTTTTTCTTTCCATTCTGCTAACTCTGAGATTATACTTTCATAGGTTTTTACTGTGAAAAGATACTGTGCTTTCCAAGTAGAAACAATCTTCTTATCTTATTTGAATCAATGGATTATATGCTATCTTCAAGTCAGAGATTATGATCTCAAACACCAGTCTGTTTTCAGCCATAGTTTGTTGTAACCTCTGAATGCCTTAATGCATATCATGAGCATTATACTTTAATTGATAGATCTGTGAAAGTACAACTTTGCCTTTAGTTACAAATTCTTCCACCCAATCCTTCATGTGGCTCCCATAAATGACCAACTGACTCAGTTGTTGGTGATCAACTGGTTATTCCAAAATCTAAGGAAGCAGTAAGTCGGCCTATGAAGTGCCATGAAAAAGATTGGAAATATACTGCCATAGCTCCCTATTTTTAGCCTTGAGGACTGCTTTATCTTCTTCGTCTTTTAACACGCTCTCCTTTAAATTATCTACTGCAACCTCGAAGAGATTTACATATGTATGCCGGTATTCCTACCAAGATTAACTCTGACAACCTTGAAGTCATCAACCTCAACCTCATTAACATTCTTATCTTCTGGCGATGTTACAGTCTCAAGGATCATTTCTCCATCAGCATTCTTTTCAATGTGAACTTGCTTCTTAAGTTTCTTGTTTGGTATGTCTTGGTAGACACTATTAAGCTCTATCAAGTTTGACTGATATGAAGGCTTTCTCCTTTTCTGACCCAAGATGTTCTTAAGCCAAGATGGGCCAACCTCTCTAGGAAGCTCAATTCTAACTTCATCAACTCCTGATGAACCAATATGTGTCTCAGTGTTATGAACCGGTGAATCTGGCTCTCTAGGAAGCTCGATTCTTCCATGAATGGGAGAAGAGCTCAATGATGGAGGTGGAGAAACACAAACTGAAGGCATTGTTTCAATATGCGATGTTGGTTCAGTAGGAACTCCTGATGCAACTGCTAGCTATTCATGCTGACTATGGACTAGAGACTCAACCCTTTTCCTCTTCAACTTGGCCATCTTTGTTCCTTCTAGAAGAACACTCATAACCTTAACCCTTTGTTTTGGTTTGGAAGTGGAAGGTACAGATGGTAGAACTATTGGCGGCTCTGCAATCAGAATGGCTTCTCTCCGCTTCTTCTTATCATTCAAGAATATCATACTATTTTTGATAACCTGACTTGTTCTTTCCTCAATTGAGGTGTTTTCTTTGACAGACCAATTAACTGATGACAATGGTTGTTGCTCAACCTAATCTCTGAAATATGTGGGAAGTAGAACCTCACCATCATCATCTATCAAGCTCTCTACATCTTCTGATAGGATATCAGCCAATTGTTGAAGGGTAAACCTGTTGTAATTATGTTTCCGCACTTTGAATTCATCTGCACAATTAGCCCAGAAATCTTCAACCGCAGGTGCATGTACACAATTTTGATGAAGGTGTGATGCAAAAACACCACGAGGATCATATGAAAACCTCCTGTCAAAAAACTTAAGGCCATACTTAGATGATTCACTACCAATTACTTTGGCATCTGCTCTAGATCTGCATCTGTAAATACCCATCCCAATCGAAAAACTGAAAGCTACCTTGCGTCTACTACGCAAAAATGAATGAACTTCATAGACTTACCTCAGAAATTCCATGAATGCTACCTCATCAGTAGGATATCTTGGTAGCATGGCTGGCTCTCTTGAGAAGCCATATACTCTGATGTAGGAGAAAGTGGGAAACTAGATAAACCAATCAACCCATTCCGCCATTGCCAATCTGGCATCAGCTGAAAATTGTATATACAACTCATTCTCCAGATCTTGCACCGCATGCATAAGGAATGCATCATTTACCCGCTTGTAATGTCGCTCAGCCTGAGAAAATTCTAACTGCAGGAAATGGTGATATACAAGTTGAATGCCCAGAGTTCCAACAATATTCAAACCCCTAAACTGACCCTGAAAGGCCATTAAATATACGAGATATGACATCATGTGGAATTCATGGGCCCTTTGAAAATCAATTATTTGATGGTGGAGATTATCACTTATTAGTGTTGCCCAATCATAGTATTCTATTATGTCAACAATCTGGGACATGATGTAAAACATCCAAGGCTGAAATTTGTTAGCTTCTGCTTGACATGTGATCCAGCTCAGCAAAGTAATCATTATTGCATGTTCTTCCTTGAACTCTCCACGTCCAACGTTCTTTGGTAAAACATTGTGCTTTTCTTTCAACCACTTTTGAGCAATCTTTTTCTGATTTTTTTCTTAATCATTGTGCCACACCCTCTTGCATTCTTCAATAGAACTGACTAAGTTCTTCTATATTGGTATTGAAAAACATTTTTCAATGTCATTTGGCCTGAAGTTGTAGAGCACACGTCCATCTACTGATTGGATTTCTCTTGTACCTAAATTGTAATGCTTAGTATGAGAAATTAGGAATTCAATGCTTTGCACTGTGACGGGGAATGAAGCTACTGCAAGCAACCCGGAGTGACTCAGATTCCTGATAGCGATGTTTCCTGCATCTTCTAAAGCATGCAAATTGAACACTGGAAGCACCTTATGCAAATCTATCTCGGCGGTTATCAGATAATCATGAACCAACATCGTTTTAGGCTTGATTTCTATCGAAGAGTACTGGATACTAAAAAATTTGAAGAATGACTGTGAACACGCCTATGTTGAGAAATTTTTGGACAAAAGGCTAAAAATTGTTTGTTGATTTCTTCTAAAAAGCAGATTTCGAGCGAAAAAGCTAGCACATGGGTTTTGTAGACAATCCTGTTTTGAAGCAACCCAGATCGTCAGATTTTAAAAAAATAGAGGGTTTCCTGAAAAAGTAGTAAAAAAGTAGATTTCAGAAAAACTAAAATGAACTTGCTTCTTAAGTTTCCTGTTTGGTATGTCTTGGTAGACACTATTAAGCTCTATCAAGTTTGACTAATATGAAGGCTTTCTCCTTTTCCGACCCAAGATGTTCTTAAGCCAAGATGGGCCAACCTCTCTAGGAAGCTCGGTTATAACTTCATCAACTCCTGATGAACCAATATGTGTCTTAGTGTTATGAACCGGCAAGTCTGGCTCTGAATCTATATGAATGGGAGAAGAGCTCAATGATGGAGGTGGAGAAACACGAACTGAAGGCATTGTTTCAACATGTGATGTTGGTTCAGCAGGAACTTCTGATGCAACTGCTAGCTATTCATGCTGACAATGGACTGGAGACTCAACCCTTTTCCTCTTCAACTTGGCCATCTTTGTTCCTTCTGGAAGAACACTCATAGCCTTAACCCTTTGTTTTGGTTTGGAAGTGGAAGGTACAGATGGTAGAACTACTGGCGGCTCTGCAATCAGAATGGCTTCTCTCTGCTTCTTATTATCATTCAAGAATATCATATTGTTTTTGATAACCTGACTCGTTCTTTCTCAATTGAGGTGTTTTCTTTGACGGACCAATTAGCTGATGACAGTGGTTGTTGCTCAACCTAATCTCTAAAATATGTGGGAAGTAGAACCTCACCATCATCATCTGTCAAGCTCTCTACATCTTCTGACAGGATATCAGCCAATTGTTGAAGGGTAAACCTGTTGTAATTATGTTTCCGCACTTCGAATTCATTTGCACAATTAGCCCAGAAATCTTCAACTGCAGGTGCATGTACACAATTTTGACGAAGGTGTGATGCAAAAACACCACAAGGATCATATGAAAACCTCCTGTCAAAAAACTTAAGGCCATACTTGGATGATTCACTACCAATTACTTTGGCATCTGCTCTAGACCTGCATCTGTAAATACCCATCCCAATCAAAAAATTGAAAGCTGTCTTGCGCCTGCTACGCAAAAATGAATGAACTTCATAGACTTACCTCAGAAATTCCATGAATGCTACCTCATCCATAGGATATCTTGGTAGCATGGCTGGCTCTCTTGAGAAGCCATATACTCTGATGTAGGAGAAAGTGGGAAACTAGATAAACCAATCAGCCCATTCTGCCATTGCCAATCTGGCATCAACTGAAAATCGTATATGTAACTCATTCTCTAGATCTCACACCGCATGCCTAAGGAATGCATCATTTACCCGCTTGTAATGTCGCTCAACCTGAGAAAATTCTAACTGCGGGAAATGGTGATATACAAGTTGAATGCCCAGAGTTCCAACAATATTCAAACCCCTAAACTGACCCTAAAAGGCCATTAAATATATGAGATATGACATCATGTGGAATTCATGGGCCCTTTGAAAATTAATTATCTGATGGTGGAGACTATCACTGATTAGTGTTGCCCAATCATAGTATTCTATTCTGTCAATAATCTGGGACATGATGTAAAACATCCAAGGCTGAAATTTGTTAGCTTCTGCTTGACCTGTGATTCGGCTCAGCAAAGTAATCATTATTGCATGTTCTTCCTTGAACTCTCCACGTCCAACGTTCTTTGGCAAAACATTATGCTTTTCTTTCAACAGTTTTGAGCAATCTTTTTCTGAATTTTTTCTTAATCATTGTGCCACACCCTCTTGCATTCTTCAATAGAACTGACTAAGTTCTCCTTCTATATTGGTATTGAAAAACATTTTTCAATGTCATTTGGCCTGAAGTTGCAGAGCACACGTCCATCTACTAATTGGATTTCTCTTGTACCTAAATTGTAATGCTTAGTACAAGAAATTGCGAATTCAATGCTTTGCACTGTGACGGGGAATGAAGCTGCTGCAAGCAACCCAGAGTGACTCAGATTCCTGATAGCGATGTTTCCTGCCTCTTCTAAAGCATGCAAATTGAACACTGGAAGCACCTTATGCAAATCTGTCTCGGTGGTTATCAGATAATCATGAACCAACATCGTTTTAGGCTTGATTTCTATCGAAGAGTATTGCATACTGGAAATTTTGAAGAATGACTGTGAACACGCCTATGTTTAGAAATATTTGGACAAAAGGCTAAAAATTGTTTGTTGATTTCTTCTAAAAAGCAGATTTTGAGTGAAAAAGCTAGCACATGGGTTTTGTAGACAATCCTGTTTTGAAGCAACCCAGATCATCAAATTTTGAAAAAAACAAAGGGTTTCCTGAAAAAGTAGCAAAAAGAAGATTTCAAA
Organism: Cunninghamia lanceolata; assembly: GCA_027924645.1. Lineage (NCBI taxonomy): Eukaryota > Viridiplantae > Streptophyta > Pinopsida > Cupressales > Cupressaceae > Cunninghamia > Cunninghamia lanceolata. Next base: position 3,371,945 of record BSBN01000704.1, on the reverse strand, counting down.
AAAACTAAAATTTTCCAATCTTCAAGAGGATGAAATTCCAAATGGACCCATTTTGATGAAAATTGAAAAAGCTCCAGCCTTGTTTCTGAAAAATGATGCCCTAGAAAAATAGACCTTAAAAAAGCGTGCATTTATGCTTCCCAATCCCGAAACTATGAAGAACACTCAAAAAACACTCCATTTGGGTTCTCAAATCTTCGTGAGAAGAAAAAAATGTTTTCTTTCCTCTGGATGCAACCTGCAAAAATAATGAATAAAGGAGGCCAAAAGATTGTCTTTATAGAACTTTAAGGCAAAGAAAAATAGCTTTCTTTGTGAAAGCACAAAGCTTGAAACTTATCCATGAAGAAAGCATCTTTTAAAGCACAAATCTAAGTAGATATACTCGAATAGGAAGAATCCCTATTTTATAGCTGCCTATGGCTTCACATGTGAGATGATTAAAATAAATCTTCTTTGATAATGTCATCAAACACACGAAGTTGCAAAAGTGTTAGCCAATTTTTCCTTCTTTTTGAAGCATTTGCACTCATTCTGACTCCAGCATGGCCTACCTCTGACTTCAACAAGATAGCAAATTGTCACCGTTGACTGAAAAAGCTGACTGATCATAGCATTTTGAAACTTTATCAATCCTGATTCATCCCCAGCCTCGAACTGACGATCAGACGACGTTTGACTGCAAATCTGACTTCTAGAAACTATCACCAGACGAAGATCAGAAAAAGGCTTTTGGATGACATCAACAAATCATGGAAAAAAACTATCTCTAGTGACACCAAGCGCCCCCAACCTCCTGGGGCGCTTGGGTTTTGATGCCTTAGTCATTTTTTGGAAATTTTCAACTTTTTCATTTTTCTGTTTTCTGCGCGTTCTGGTGATTGTGGGCCCCTGTTCAGATGCTGAAACTCGCCTGCTGAAGCAAAACTGTGACTGATGGTCAAGCAATCAGGCAAATCTGATGAAAAATGAACTGATTGTACCTTCTATCTGCCTCAAAAACTGAGCCAAACTAATTTTCTGTGAATTTGAATGCGCTGACGAAGGAAGATTTGTTGTTTTCTAGAAAAACAAGAAAAAAAATGGTTAAGTCTAGAGATGATGAGCGCCCCTAGCCTCCTGGGGCACCTGAGATTCCATGCCTTAGAAAAATTTTGGAATTTTTCAATTTTCATTCCATTCCTCCATTTTACATGCCGCAGGTCCCGTTCGATCTTTGTTTTTGGTCGTCTGGCTAACTGCTAAAGTAGGATGAGAGGTGATCTGAGTAGCCTGAACATACCTGAGATGAATTTCCATCTTTTACGGGCATTTCGAATAAGTTTGATTGATTTTGACCACGTGGAAGCAGACTGACGAAGACTTTTTGATGTTTCTCAAAAAACGTGAAAAATATTCTAACATTGAATTTTCTGTAGTTTACCTCATTTCTTGTGCCGGCAACTGCTTCCTGTCATCGATCTTGACAATTTGTCAGACAACTACCACTGGATGAGGGATGTACTAGATAGCCTAGATATATCTGATGTGGATCCTAGCTTTTCAGGACCTGTTGACCAAAATGACTGCTTTTCTCCACCTGAAAACTGGCTGACGGAGGCATTTTTAACATTTTCTGAAAAATATGAAAAAATTTCTAAGTCTACCAAGGTTGGGCACCCCCAGCTTCCATGGGTGCCTGGAATTTCCAGACTGAACTCATTTTGAGGTTTTTTAACTTTTCTTCACTTTCTGGATTCATCATGCTCCATTCTCCATTCTTCGTCAATCAACGATTGTTCGACAGTTCTGCGTTATTTGAATAGCCCTGAAAACTTGAAACTGACCCCTAGCAGATGAACCTCCTCCATTAATGGCTTTGGAGCTTGTGCTTCGCCTTCTAGAAAAGCGGAATTGACCCAGTAGGGAAAACACGACCTTTTGTAGATTCTGTCTAGACCACCTTGATCGTGAAGCAAAATCAGCCAATCAAAATTAGGCACGACTCTTGAATCAGAGATTCTATTTTTAGAAAATTTTACCAGCATCCATATCTCAAGAAACCTAGAAAACCTAATTTGACATCTATTTTTAGAAACTTTGACTTTTTTGACGAAAATTTTTCTAGACTTTCACAAAATGCCTTAATGAAGCAAAATTTTTGATTTGGCACAATAGAACCATCCAGTGGATTATTATGTGTTTATGCAACATAAAATGAATAAAAACAATAGCATCAGGTGTAGCTATATCAGATGAAATACATTAATCATCAAGTATCAATGCCATGTGTCAAGCATCATGATATACCCTGCACCAGAAGGAAAATCAAGTTGCATAATACATGAATAACTAAATTGGAAATCACTGCATATGGCCAAAGAAGAACAAATCTGAAACATGTCCCAGCTTCTCACTCTAGAACAATAGCCCTACATCTGTCCATTGCCCTTGTAAATATTCATACCAAACTGTCATCATTCAATCTCCATATCAGTCATATACAACAAAAACCATCAAATTTATAAACTGCCCACTAACAATTCAAATCTGCATTTATGTCAGTCTGTCCCTGATAAGGCCATATGGCCCTAGACAACAAGATTACTTCGACACCACAATCCTTGGCTCAAAACAAAGGCTATCAATGCTAAAATGAAGCGCCAACACACAACAAGGAATAAGCAACCATAAAATTGTCCCCATAGAAAGTCCTCAAGAAATCACAATCAAATCATACTTTTGAAAGTACAGACTGGTCAGGTATGGATCCTCTCATACAACATTAAAAACAGTTTAAATGTCACTGAAGTCTTTTGGAAAATAAGTGCCAATACAAGGACATCATTACCAAACATATTCATAACACAAAACTAGCATCAAGCCCTCCAAAAATCCTGAGCAACTTCCTTGCTAGTACGGCCATGGAGTGTATGGCCAGCTAGAGATCAATCACAAAACACAAGAAAAAAACTCTGAAATCTTCTAAAACTTATAATAATTATGTCTATCTGCATCACAAACAAAAACTCCACAAAATTCTATCAACTCCATGTGATTTTCTAAGTGAAAACCACCATTATCAGCTAAGGTAGATATTCCACCACCGAAAATGATCATCCTCTAGAGGGTTTTCATCCTCAAGAAGGTATGATGAACTCTCTAATTCAATCCCAATAGCATAGCATTATCAAATATAAGCATAAAAACCAAAAATGAGCTCTCACTTCACTTTTATAGGCACCTGGGGAGTTACACCAAAAAATAATTATTTCTTGAAAAAACACTTTTTCCTCAACTTTATAATAAGTCCCCTTTTTTCCAAGAGATATGACCACTTTAATGTTCCTAGGCAATTAATAAGACATTTCCTCATTCCAAAATACTATAACACTTAAGTTACTTTTTTAATATTTCCAACCTTATATAACTTAAGTGCACATAATAATAAAATAGCCTGTTTAATTATCACCTTTACGAAAAACTCTAAACTTCACCAATTTGATAATTAAACCGAACCAAACTACTCCAAATGATTAGAATGAGAAAAGATGCCCTTGAAATGACTTTCTATAAATAGACAGCCTCTCCAAAAATCTTGGAGAACTATCCAGGAGCCCGATTGAACCTCAGAAAGTGGCAAAGTCATCTCAACAAAACATAGAGCTCAAAACCAACATCAGTCTACACAACAACTGCACCAGAAGTCCATCACAAAATGAATCCCTTATCATACCACATAGCCTATCGAGATCCTGAAATAGGCTATTTGACCCACAACTGACTAGGTTGAAAAAGGGAACATTACATAATTTCATCCATAATTTAAATAAAATTACAATAACTAATCAAATGTTATTATAGAAGTTGTAATAAGAAGTTTATAATGCATTACATTAACTAAAAAATGGCTACTTAGGAAACAATTTTTGGCTAAAATTCTTAGGTTGATGTGTTAACATTTGGAGGTGTTTGGCATTACTTTCCCTTATGATTATAAGAGTGTGCGTAAGATAAGTTCATGGAAGAAATGAGTGTCCACTAGATTTGATTTTGAGGAATGGAAAGCAACAAACATAAGATTTTGGGTTTGTACATGTATAAAAGGTACTAGAGTTATATTTTACATCTTTGCTATTAGGTCACAACATTATGTAATAATGTGATGTTTTTATCAAGATTCAATTGCATAATTCATGAGTCAATCTCATTGATCTACATTTCATGAGTAGTGGTTTACAAGAACTCGTCTCTCATGAGCATGAATGGTCCACTTAGTACCCATTGCCTCTTGGTGATGCTTACAGGGGTGAAGCATCGATACTTTTTGGTATATCACCCATCGTAATACTACTCAGACTCAAGTGTGCTTAACCATGAAGTTTCCCCAAGATCAAGTATACTTAGCTTGCCACCCCATTTGCATAACCTTTAGCAATTGTTGTGCTTTTTATTAACCATTCATTTTAGGGCTCCTTAGATCATTCATTATCAAGTAGATGTTTTTTAGTGTGTCAAATTATGTGATATTTTTTTAGAATTTAGTCATGTAGTTTTTAAGTCAATTTCATTTACCCACATTTCATGAGTAATGGTTCACATGAACCCATTTCTCATGAGCACGAATGATCCACTTAGCATTCATTACATCTAGGTGATGCTCACAGGGATGAAGCATTGGGACTTTCCAAGAAGTTACCCATCCCAATACTACTACGACTCAAACATGCTTAACCATGGAGTTTCCCCAAAGATCAAGTCCACTTAGCTTGCTACCCCATTTACAAAACCTTCAACAAGTGTTGCACCTTATGAATCATTTATTATAGATCTCCTTAGCTCATTCACTATCATGTAGGTGGTGTTTTTGTAGTGTGTCAAATTATGTGATGTTTAAGTCAATCTCATTAACCTACATTTCATGAGTAGTGATTCATAAGAACTCATCTTGCATAAGCATGACTGGTCCACTTAGCAATCATTGCATATAAAGTGATGTTCATAGGGGTGAAGCATTAAGACTCCTCAAGAGGTTGTCCATACCAAATTGCTTTGACTCAAGTGTACTTGACCATGGTGTTCCCCAAGATGAAGTTCACTTAACTTGCTACCCCATTTGTAAAACATGTGCCTTATTAACCTTCATTTTACAACTCCTTAGTTCATTCACTATCAAGTAGGTGGTGTTTTTTGTAGCGTGTCAAATTATTTGGTTTTTTATCAAGATTCAACTACATAGTTTTTAGTCAAATCTCAATGACCTATCACAATAACACATATGTCATGAGCATGAAAGGACTACTTAATACTCATTGCATCTAGATGATGCTCATAAGGGTGAAGCATTGGAACTTCTTGGCAAGTTACCATTCCCAATACTACTCTAACTCAAGTGCACCTAACCAAGGAGTGCCCCTCAAGATCAAGTACACTTAACTTGCTACTCATTTGTGAAACCTTCAACAAATGTTGTGTCTTATAAACCATTCAATATACAATTCCTTAGCTTATTCATTATCATCTTTAGTGAAGGTATGAATAGCTTAAGACTTTTAAATATTTTTTCTTTTTCAAATTGGTAAAACTATCTATTAATGACATTTGGGATAATGTATGTTGCACACATAATAACTAGTATAAGGTTTTAATAGATCTAACACCTAAGAATGGTGACAATAAGCCATATTGTTTGAGGATAATATATTATGAAACTTTGGAAGGCATTTGTGGTGTTGGTTCACAAAGTTGAGGTTTCTCAAATCAATAAAACAAAGTAGTTCTTGAGTACCAAGGGTGTCAAACTCAAGACAAAGACTTCCAACTTATGATCAGGATGAGGCAACAATGAACAACTTTGATAAGGTAGGTAAGACGTTCTTCAAGATTTGCTAGACCAAGGAGGGTATTCCCTAAGGTGTATGAGCATAAAACAGATAACAACATAAAACTAGACCTTGCAACAAACAATACCCAATGCACAGGAAAACTCTAATTTTATTGTCACTAAGCACCTATATGTTGGTTTGAAGATACCAGGGTATTACACCTTCATGAAGTAGGCACACAACCATATAAAGAGTCTAAAGATGTTACTTCAGTAGCCCCTAATGTAATTGCATACATCTAGACATGGAAGTGACAAGAATAAATAACACAATGAAAAAGGTTAAGATTTAATTTTGTTTTGTTTTGTGTGTCAATGGGATGGGAGGTTGAACATACAACAAAATGGTATCTTTATCCAATGAGGGTAGTTGAGTCTAAGTCATCAACCAAAGGGGACATCAATGTAATCCAACCTATGATACCCTAATTAAATATCAACAAAGGCCATATGTGCAAACTCCATACACAAGCTAGGCTCTATGCATGCCAATAAGTAGATACATAAAATTACATAACATATAACTAAGCATAACTTGATGATCCATAAATAAACCCATGAACTTCATGTAAAATTTTAAAAATATACCTCACAAAAGATTTGAAAGGTGTTTTACATTCTTCGGTTGACTAATTAATCAATAACAATACTCCAATCAACAAATGTGACTAAGGTGAATTGCCAAAACACCAAAAACTCATGCAATGCTTATGGAGACACATAGTAAGATGCAAAACCTGCACATTTAATTCATTCTTTATTGATTATAATGCCCTATCATATTCTTTAGGAGAAAACCCAAGAAGATTACAATGGAAATGCTTTAAAATGGTCGTTGGATACAAACCCTAGAGCTTTACATTGTTTTCTATTTCTCTACTTTGCAACCAAATTTCCATCCATTTGTTATGAATGACCAACTATAATATATAGCTCGTCCACCATCATCAAATAACTTTGGAAGAAGGGTCTCAGTTTCCTATAAATGAAATGGCCACCCATGTCTGCTCGCATCACTTTCACGTGGATTGCACCTGAAATTAAGCTCATTCAAATTATTTGCCCATGCTTTTGTATAGAAATTTCATCATTGAAGGGTCCACTGGTGTCAAGAGGCTTATGGAAGCCATCCTCCATCTTATTTCTCTCAAAAGAGGTCACTAATGATAGTTTTGAGACGTGTAGAGGAGTGGTTGAGGTAGGTGGAGTCACTAGGGGAAATGTCAAAAAATTGACCTGGGACAAGATGTGAGCTTGATGAAAGGGACAGAGATGGCATCTTGAGGGTCATGGGATCCCCACAAAATAAAGGAAATGAGTGATTTAAGTGTTTGGAAAAAATGCAGAAAAATGACCTAGGATGGGATATATGGAAGGGAAAGAAGGCAGGGAATTCTTGTGGAACGAAAGGTGGAAATAGACATGTGGCAAAATATCGCAACATGAAACTTTAGAATTAGGGCCCACAATAGAAACTATGGTAAATGGTGTACATGATGCAATAGGCATGCACCACATATCAAATCAATGGGAGGAAATCGAATGAAAAGATTTATGAGAAAGGGGAGTGGAACTGATGCAAAAAGGAGATGGAGGACCGGATGTGGAAATGTCATTCAATTCGAAAGGACTTAGAGGTCTCGCAAGATAGAGGAATTGGCAAAAGGAAGGAATGCAAACTTGTAATGTGGAAGAAGGTCCAACATCTGATCAAGATTCCACAAAAGTGGAAAATAGATAAATATGAAAATAATGAAGGGAGATGAAGGTTGTGGGGACCCATATTCGGTAGTAGAGGGAGAACCTGCAAAACACCAAAATGCCAGAAAAAGACTTATAACTCCAAACACTAAAATATTTTTTTGGATCTTTTGGCAACTTCAATGCATGGTAGAGGCACGTGAAAGGTGAAGAAACACTTCAACACAAAAAATTGACCAAGGGGAACCCATTTAAGATCTCTCAAATCGGTTATCATTGATGGGCAAATTATTTTCAAGACAACAATGAAGCACAAAACTTAGGATTTTTGCAAATTTTGGATAGGTGGCAACATTGGCTCTAGTTGGGGATGTGTGCCTCTTACAAGCACAGCAAGGATCCATCTATTTCTAGGTTATAGACCAAAAAGACAAGGACCAAACTAGAACAAAAGGGGGGAAGAGCAAGGACAAAAAAAACACATAGACAGAAAAAGGATATATACATAGGCCCAAAGAGAGTTACAAACCATCAAAAAAATATAACTTGAGGTGTTGACCATGGACTAGTAGGTCCGTGAATTCTCCATCCAATCTCTTGAGGTAAAAAGTGCCTTGACCGTACTTGTCTACAATTTGTTAAGGTCCAACCCATACAACTTCAAATTCTCCATATTTTCCCTTATCATCAAACCTTACATTCTACGAGGACTAAATCACCCACCTAAAAGCTTCTCTAAACTTCCCTCTTGTCAAACAAATGCTTGACCTTATGTTATTGCAATAGGTTTCTTTCATTTGCAATTCTCCTAGCTTCTTCAAATTCAGTCAACTCATGTATCATTAAGGAAATGGCATCATCTTCATTTCCTTCAATCTATTGCATCAGTTTGAATACTGGCAATTCAAGACTAATTGGCACCTTGGCCTCCATTCCATAAACTAACTCAAATGGGCTTCTACCAATAGCCTTCATGTGTGTTAAAATTCTATCTCATCACACAACAAACTTAAGGTTATCTTCCCATCTTTTCTTGTTTGAATCTAATGTCTTCTTGATGATGTTCATGATACTTTTGTTACTAGATTCAAATTGACCATTCCCTTGTGGATGAAAAGGAGAAGAATGTGTTAAGTCTATCCCATATCTAGAACATATGTCAAGGATATCATGTCATCTAAAATAATTGCATTATCAAAAATTATCCTTGTAAGCACACCAAACCTTCTGATGATATTGTTCATTAGGAAATCAATCACTACTTTTGATGTAGCATTTCTAGTAGGTATTGCTTGCACCTATTTGGTGAAGTACTCAATGGCTACAAGGATCCATTTTTATCCATTGTTAGATTTCTTAGCAATCTCCCTAACAAAATCAAGACCCCATTGCTGAAATGGATCCTTAGTTGGTATAGAGAAGAGGGGGAGTGTACTTACAAACTTCATCTTACCTAAAAATATTTGGCAAGAATCACATTTTTTGACAAATTTAGCCACATCGTTGAACAATGTAGGCCACCAATAACCTACTCTAATCACCTTGTGAATAGTTGTCTTTGACATGAAATGTCCTTCGCAAAGCCCTTGATGACACTCATTTATGACTTTGATAGATTGCTCAAGATCTAAACATTTGAGGAGTGATCAAGGTTTCTCCACATAAGCTAGCCTTGTAGCATCACATGCTTTTGGTCTTCCAACTTCAAGGTTCTCCTCTGATGATCAGTCAATCCTAGAGGACAACTCATGTTCTTCAAATAGAAAATGTCTTTATACCATGGATCATTCTTCAAAGGGCAAGGAGGAAGTGCAAAACTAGAGGTTATATAATGTACTTCTATTGCATCTAGGTTTGTATCTACCATTAACTTGGCAAGGCCTTGACCTCTAACCAATTTTGTAGTTATTCTTGGATCCTATTAATCCATCTACACCTTTTTCTTGAAACTTCTTGTTGAGCAAAGATATCCCTCACAATAGTATGAGGCACATATGCAATGATTTTTGTTCCTACAAGATAAGGCTTGAAATTCTTGATAGCCTTGACAAGAGCATAAGCATGCTTCTCCATGATGGAGTAATTCAATTCAATATTTTGTAATGATTTTCTAAAAAAGGTGATCGGTTGCTCATATCCATCAGAATTTTTGTGAGGTTGTATTGCAACAATTGTGTAAAAGGAAGCAAAAGAGAATAGTTGAAAAGGCTTTTAATAATCAGATCTTGCCAATATTGGTGCCCTTTTAAGTGCATCCTTGATATCCATGAAGGAGTCAGTTGATTCCTTATCCCATCCATCTAATTGTCCTTTCTTGAGCACCTTAGAAATAGCCTTTGTTTTTCAACAAAGTTAGGAACAAACCTCCTAACAAAGTTTGATTTGTCCAAATAAGGACTAGACTGCTTTAACTATTTTGGGTTGAGGAATGAGATCTATTCCTTTGACTCTTTCAGGATCAATCCTCACACTCCTTAGACACTATATGTCTAAGAAGCTTTCTTTCTTCAACATCGGATGTGCATTTCTTAGGATTTAAAAAAATCCTATATTCTAAGCATCGCTTGAAAATTAGTTCCAGGTGTCTGAAATGGTCATTTCTATCCTTGGAATAAGTAGTTAAATCATGCTAATAGAGAATCATGATTAATTTATCAAACCTACAAAGGCAACATCCATTTCCCTTTAGAAGGTGGCTCTCGCATTCTTGAGTCCAAAAGGCATCCTCACATAAACAAAGACTTCCCAAGGGGTTGTGAAAGTTGTCTTATGTTTCTCAAACTCCTTGACCATAACTTGATTATATCGTAAGAAGTCATCTATCATAGACATCAATTTAAACCTTGTCACCTTCTATAATAAATGGTCCATGCTAGGCAATGGATAATTGTCCTTGAGAAAACTTGATGTTCAAAATTCTAAAATCTACACAAAGCCTTATATCTCCATTTTTATTCCTTACTAGGATAAGATTAGACACCTATTCTAAATGTCTGATTTCCTTGATTATACTTCCCTTGTTCAACTTCATCAATTCTTTTTGAATTTGATGGGCCAGTGTAGGATTGATAGGCCTTTATTTTTTCTTGAGTGGTTTTATGCCAGGCTCCAAGGGAATAGTGTGTTGGAATAATCTTCCCTATAGGCTTTTAATTCATCATATGACCATGCAAAGCACCTTTTAAACTTTTTCAATAGATTAGTCAACAATTGTTTCTTTGCTAGCTTTAGCTTATTATCAATATAAATCATCTTTGGATTTGCCTCAGCTCCTAGATTCACACCTTCTACATCATTTTCATTGATTGGTTTGTTATTTGTCTTGTAACTATCAACATTGTCAAACATCCTTTCAAAAGCTACAAGACCTCTAGGAATGGTATTAGTCTTGAGCTGAATGACCTCATTTCCAAACAAGGTCTCTTTTCCATCTTCTACCTCAATCATAGGCTATGAATTAATTAGTTGGTTCTCAAAATCATTTATGCAGTTCAAAAACTCATAGATGTGCTTGTCATCATTGAATACCTGCTAGTTGTATATATTATCAGGAATGCTTGGCCTTGTGAGGACTTCTACACTATATGTGCAATGAGGAGGTTAAAGTCGCATCAAACTTTGAAGCCATGACAACAAGGGTATCAGCTATATTATCTTTAGTACATGAGAAACCACTCCCAAGGCCTAGATTGAAGCCATGACAACAAGGGTTGAAGCCATAAAATTCAACATTCCATTCTCCAAGCCTCAACAACATTCATTTTTCCAACCTTTCTAAAAAAGGGGACATTACAGAATACCTGCTAGTTGTATATATTATCAGAAATGTTTGGCCTTGTGAGGACTTCTATACTATATGTGCAATGAGGTGAGGTTAAAGTGGCATCAAACTTTAAAACCCTATATAATTTGAACTGAATTTTCTCCTTGTTGTCCTAATTTTTTTGATTTGTTTTTCTTGAGTTTTACTTAGGGTTTTGAAGTCTTGTTTTCACCAATGTGTTTGAAATGATTTATAGATGGAAAGATTGCAATATGACAATTAAATAACACCAAATGATGACTAAAAATGAAATAACCAGTTCACTTATATAACCAAATATCAATACAAAACATAAAAAACATACCCAGATAGAAGATTGGCCTCTTTATTGAATAGTAATTCGCTGATTACAAACAATAATAGTTTGATATAAAAATTAGACTTGCATATGAATGCAAATAGTGTCCAAATATGATCAATAAGATGTACCAATGAGTCTCCAATGCTACAAAAACATATGCCAAATTATTATTGATGAATGTTGATGAAGATCTAGGCCAAATGTCGATCCTTAGAAGTCTAATTGTAATCATGTAGCTGTTGATATGCAAGATTTTAGATCATGAAACCCTAGCCAAAAACACCAAAATATGCCTCCAAACCCTAGCGATAGGTGCCAAATTGAAGCGCTAAGGGTCTTAGATGAAAATTTGTCAATCCAACTCCAATGCCATGGTTGGAAATGCACGGATTTGAACCTACTAGTTGTATATGTTATCAAGAATGTTTGGCCTTGTGAGAACTTCTACCCTATATGTGCAATGAGGTGAGGTTAAAGTGGCATCAAACTTTGAAACCCTGTATAATCTGAACTGAATTTTTTCCTTGTTGTCCTAAATTTTCTAATTTGTTTTTCTTGAGTTTTACTTAGGGTTTTGAAGTCTTGTTTTCACCAATGTGTTTGAAATGATTTGTAGATGGAAAGATTGCAATATGACAATTAAATAACACCAAATGATGATAGAAAATGAAATAACTAGTTCACTTATACAACCAAATATCAACACAAAACATAATAGAACATACCCGGATAGAAGATTGGCCTCTTTATTAAATAGTAGTTGGTTGATTACAAATAATAATAGTCTGATATAAAAATTAGACTTGCATATGAATGCAAATAGTGTCCAAATATGATCAATAAGATGTACAAATGAGTCTCCAATGATGCAACAACATATGCCAAATTATTAGTGATGAATGTCGATGAGATCTAGGCCAAATGTAAATCCTTAGAAGTCTAATTATAATCCTGTAGCTGTTGATATGCAAGATTTCAGATCATGAAACCCCAGCCAAAACTACCAAAATATGCCTCCAAACCTAGCGATAGGTGCCAAATTGAAGTGCTAAGGGTCTCGGATGAAAATTTGTCAATCCAACTCCAATGCCATGGTTGGAAATGCACGGATTTGAACCTACTAGTTGTATATATTATCAGGAATGTTTGGCCTTGTGAGGAATTCTACACTATATGTGTAATGAAGTGAGATTAAAGTGGCATCAAACTTTGAAACCCTTTATAATCTGAACTGAATTTTTTCCTTGCTGTCCTAAATTTTTTGATTTGTTTTTCTTGAGTTTTACTTAGGGTTTTGAAGTCTTATTTCCACCAATGTGTTTGAAATGATTTGTAGATGGAAAGATTACAATATGACAATTAAATAACACCAAATGATGACTGAAAATGAAATAACCAGTTCACTTATACAACCAAATATCAACACAAAACATAATAGAACATACCCGGATGGAAGATTGGCCTCTTTATTGAATAGTAGTTGGTTGATTACAAATAATAATAGTCTGTTATAAAAATTAGACTTGCATATGAATGCAAATAGTGTCCAAATATGATCAATAAGTTGTACAAATGAGTCTCCAATAATGCAACAACATACGCCAACTTATTAGTGATGAATGTCAATGAAGATCTAGGCCAAATGTCAATCCTTAGAAGTCTGATTATAATCCTGTAGTTACTGATATGCAATCAGATCATGAAACCCTAGCCAAAACCACCAAAATATGCCTCCAAACCCTAGCGATAGGTGCCAAATTGAAGTGCTAAGGGTCTCGAATGAAAAATTTTCAATCCAACTCCAATGCCATCACTGGAAATGCACAAATTTGAACCTGTAGGTGAATTTCAGAGGTCTAATATGAAATTTAGCTTGCAAAATATGAGATTCCACCTCCAATGAAGCTATCAAAACATGAAATATCATCAACACATCATAGCCATGAAACCAAATAGTGAAATCTGCCTCTTATTGTCTTCAAATATGAATAATAAAGCCTTCAACATGCTTGATATCTTCAAACCCTAGCTGAACCAATAAACTCCATTGAAGCCCTAGCTAATTTGAAGCCTTTAACTCCTCAATAACTTGCAATATGCTCAATAATGGATTCTAGGTGAATCCATCTATGGTGGATTGGGTTTTCGTCCTTAGATACCACTGAAACTCTGTTATAGCCAAGAGAAACTCTCTAAATCATGCAAAAGCCAAATGATCAATGATATGAAAAACACTCCAAATGACCTCCTTTTAACCTCTTCACCTTGGGTGCCCAATTTCAATGAAATATAATTTTTTTTCAAGTCCACTGCCAAAAGAAAATATTATTTATTTACTTTCTTTTAATTTTATTTTCTTTTTCTCCAATTTGGACATCCCACATAAATAATATTAAAATAATATTATTTTTTTCTTTTTCTCCCTTAAGAGGCCACCCTTGGCTTACTAAAATAACATTTTAAATAATAAAATATTATTTATGGTCTTTTGCCATCCTTTTTATTTTTTTCCTTATTTTTTCTCTTTTTACACATGAGCGCCAATTTTTGTGGGAAATATTATAATATTTTAATAAGAAAATATTATAATTTAACTTCACTTCCAATATTTCATTTTTCTATTTTTTTCTTTATTTTCCATTTTCCCACCTAGGTTGTTTTTCCTCTTGGCATAATATTTTAACATTTTTGGCTTTTCTAAAAATAATATAAAAATACCAAAAGCCAAAATATAACTGCATTTCATCAAAGAAAAATAGTTGAAGCCATAAAATTCAACATTCCATTCTCCAAGCCTCAACAACATTCATTTTTCCAACCTTGCTCAAAAAGGGGACATAACATGTCCTCCCACCCTGAGATTGCTTGCCCTCGAGCAATCACATGTGACCAATCTGCATTAGAACCAACCAATACCCAGATCCCAAATCAATCTAGGCTTTGTGTCATATGCCCTATATTCGCATTACACTATACATTATGATTTACATATATTCAAGTGTTTTCTTTGTGATTTTTTGTAATGTATCGATGATATATATACATGTATTCATATCGTGAGGTTAACTGTCATACTCTCCCTATCATTTAGCGAACACATATATATATGATATAACAATAATATAGAAAAAATTATTAATATATATATATATATATATATATATATTATCAGAATATATAAATATATATATATTATTGATATATGTCATATATTTATGAATTAATTATTATTATTTAAATGAATGGAAAATATTATTATAAATATTAATAAAGATATTACAAATATAAAAGAAGTTGACCCCTTATATTAATAAGGCCGACTAAAAGAAGTCGACTCCTTATCTCCTAAGATGAGCGGCATACAAAGTATAAAGAGAGGGTGTGAATTTCGTATACATGTGAGTGATGACTATAATGTTAGATCCCTTTAAGGAATCGACTAAAGACTTAGAAACAATTGTAATTATAATTCATAAATAATAATTAATACTTACACATGAAGAAGCATCGAATATCATATCCAGCAGCAACACCTAAAAGACAAGTTATTATATCTATGAAATGATGCGATCCATTTAAGTTAGTGTTTAGTTAAACTTACGAATGGAGAAAAATTGTATCCCTTGGAAAAGTCATCACCATTGATCAAACGCTAGTATATAGTAGGGATCGTGGCAAGAGTAAAAGGGCAGATCAAAGGAAATATAAGAAATAGGGAGGAAGATAAAAGAAGTAAGGAAAATTAAGATATACAGCGGCAGGTCAAATCTGCCACCAATCAGGTAAGTATTAGATTAAGTATACATAGATTTAGGTTAATAGAGTATGTACATGACATTTATGACTGACCAATTTATACTATTAGCATATTGTGTTGTTAATATCATTTTCATGGTTATTCCATACGAGTGTTTATAAGAATGTTCTCTCTATTCATAATAGAATTAATATTCATATTCAGTCCTAATAATTAACAAGGATGAACAATGGTATAATAACAAGGTATAAATCTTATGTTTTATATATATGCATATTGTTTATGATAATGTATGGCAAGTGTTGTCGTTTCAATTCACACCTCTGGAATGCGAGTTGGAAATGGACAACTATGCATAGATAAACTGCTCTTCTATTATGAGGGGAAGTTCCCTTTTTGCTGATGTGTGCTTAAAAGATAAATAAATTAAATTTTCCTATCTTTTTTGTTTCTCAACTATGAGTACAAGGTTATAAAACTCTATTCACTGCAGCAGACATTTTTCTTTTTAAAACTTCTAACTATAGCTAGGCCTAAACTAAATGACGCTTTTGATCACCTAAGTAAATTCAGAGCATAGGGATCAAAAGTTAATAGAGAATGATTTGTTTTAACATAAAAGCTCAAATAACTTCTTCCAGATCACATCAGAAGACTCATTGTACTTTAAGATGAAAACTGAAAGTAAGATTACACAAGCCACACATCTGACGACAAAACTAGATGATCACGAGATAGAGAATCAAAGCAAATAGTAGGCATAAGATTTCTATTCCCAATATCATAAAGTTCTTACAACTCCAGGACAACAATATTGTAGCAAAAGGTAGGCATACAATATGCGATCAAACACTGGAAAATAGATAACGCAGAGTGAACAAGCACTTGGAATAACAATTTTTGCAGGCTAGAATAGGCACAACAAATTTTGCTATCACAATTACCATTACTTACAATGGGCAAGGCTGCCCTTATTTATACTAAATCAAAGGAGTAGGGAACCCTAAAATCTCCTTGATTTAACCTAACTAACTTACCAACTCGCAAGCTTTATTTCTATTTTAAGACAAAGATTACAACTACCAAATGCTTTAAAACAATTTGCTTTAAAGCAAAGAAAGCTCCAACTATTACAATTTGCTTTAAAGATTTGAATGAAAGCAAATGCTTTAAAACAAAAAGAATTTGAGTTAAAGCTGCTTTCTTTTGAGTCACATCCTCATCTACATTCTTACTTTATCGGTGATGTCATCCATTGATATTTTGGGAAATAATATCTTCTAAAAAGATAGTGACCGCATCTTTGTCGGAAACACTGATACTTTCCAGTATGATATTCTGATTTTCTAACATTTCTTCGCCATCTGCAACCATCTGGAGGAATTCACGAGCTTCACCCACAATTTTATCAAATTTTACTGTCATTGCGGCAAAATGATCCATCTTGCTGGTAGTGAGATCACCATTCAAATTGTTACGAATGAGAGTCTGGAATTATGTTTGTACTTCCCTGAGATCATACAGGGTACCATCTTTTCTCTCATATGAGCACGGGATCTGAGAAACAAAAAACCTCATGAACTTGAGAACATTTGTCACTTTTTCTTTCCATTCTGCTAACTCTGAGGTTATATTCTCATAGGTTTTTACTCTGAAAAGATACTGTGCTTTCCAAGTAGAAACCATCTTCTTATTTTCTATTGAATCAACAGAATTATATGCTATATTCAAGTCAGAGATTATGATCTCAAAAACTAGTCTGTTTTCAGCCATAGTCTGTTGAAATCCCTGAATGCCTTGACGTAGATCATGAGTGTTGTACTTTAATTGATAGATCTGTGAAAGTACATATCTACCTTTAGTTATAAATTTTTCCACCCAATCCTTCATATGCCTCCCATAAATGACCAACTGACTCAACTGATACTGATCGACTGGTGATTCCAGAATTTGAGGAAGCAATAAGTTGGCTTACGAAGTGCCATGAAAAAGATTGGAAATATACTACCGCAACTGCCTATTTTCAGCCTTGGGGGCTGCTTTATCTTCTTCGTCTTTCAACACCCTCTCCTTTAAATTATTTGCTGCAACCTCGAAGAGATTTGCATCTATATGCCGAGTACTCCTACCAAGATTAGCTTTGGCAACCTTGAAGTCATCAACCTCGATCTCATTAACATTCTTATCTTCTGGTGGTGTTGCAGTTTCAAGGATCATTTCTCCATCAACATTCTTTTCAATGTGAACTTGCTTCTTAAATTTCATGTCTGGTATGTCTTGGTAGACATCTTTAAGCTCTGTCAAGTTTAATTGATATGAAGGCTTTCTCTTTTTCTGACCCAAGATGTTCCCAAGTAAAGATGAGTCGACCTCTCTAGGAAAATCAGTTCTAACTTCATCAACTCCTGATGAACCAATATGTGTCTCAGTGTTACGAACCGATAAGTCTGGCTCTGAATCTATATGAATGGGAGAAGAGCTCGGTGATGAAGGTGGAGAAACATGAACTGAAGGCATTATTTCAACATGAGGTGCTAGTTCAGCGGGAACTTCTGATGCAACTGTTGGTTGTTCCTATTGAATATGGATTGGAGACTCGACCTTTTTCCTCTTCAACTTAGCCATCTTTGTTCCTTCTGGAAGGACGCTCATAGCCTTAACCCTTGGTTTTGGTTTGGAAGTGGAAGGTATTGATGGTTGAACAACTGGTGGCTCTGCAACCAGAATGGCTTCTTTCCTTCTTATTATTCAAGAAAATCATGTTGTTTTTGATAACCCGGCTCGTTCTTTCCTCAATTGAGGTGTTCTCTTTGGCGGACCAATTCACTTGTGACAATGGTTGTTGCTCGACCTGATCTCTTAAATATGTGGGAAGTAGAACCTCACCATCATCATCTAACAAGCCCTCTATATCTTCTGACAGGATATCAACCAATTGTCGAAGAGTAAACCTGTTGTAACTACATTTCCACACTTCAAATTCATCTACACAATTAGCCCAGAAATCTTCAACTGCAGGTGCATGTACACAAGTTTGGCCAAGTGTGATGCAAAAAAACCACGCGGATTGTATGAAGTCCTCCTTTCGAAAAACTTAAGACCATACTTGGACCATTCACTACTAATTACTTTGGCATCTGCTCCAGATCTGCATCTGTAAATACCCATCCCAATCAGAAGGCCGCCTTGCGCCTGCTACGCAGAAATGTATGAACTTCATAGGCTTGCTTCAAGAATTCTGTGAATGCTACCTCATCCGTAGGATATCTTGGTAGCATGGCTGGCTCTCCTGAGAAGCCATATACTCTGATGTAGGAGAAAGTGGGAAACTAGATAAACCAATCAGCCCATTCTGCCATTGCCAATCTAGCATGAGCTGAAAATCATATATGCAACTCATTATCCAGATCTCACACTGCATGCATAAGGGATGCATCATTTACCCACCTATAATGTTGCTCAGCCTAAGAAAATTCTAACTGCAGGAAATGGTGATATACATGTTGAATACTCAAAGTTCCAACAATATTCAAACCCCTAAATTGACCCTGAAAAGCCATTAAGTATTCAAGGTATGACATCATGTGAAATTCATGGGCCCTTTGAAAATCAAATTATCTGATGGTGGAGACTATCACTGATTAGTGCTTCCCAATCATAGTATTCGGTTTTGTCAACAATCTGGGACATGATGTAAAACATCCAAGGCTGAAATTTGTTAGCTTCTACTTGACATGTGATTCGGCTCAGTAGAGTAATCATTATTGCATGCTCTTCCTTGAACTCCCCATGTCCAACGTTCTTTGGCAAAACGTTCTGCTTTTCTTTCAACCACTTTTGAGCAATTTTTATCTGATACTTTTCTTTATCATTATGCCACACCCTCTTACCTTCTTCGAGAAAAATGACTAAATTATGCTTCCATATTGGTATTGAAAAACACTTCTCAATATCATTTGGCCTGATGCTGTAGAGCACACATCCATCTACTGATTGGATTTCTCTTGTAACTGAATTGTAATGCTTAGTGCAAGCAATCACGAATTTAATGCTTTGCACTGTGATGTGGAATGAAGTTGTTGCAATTAACCCAGAGTGATTCAGATTCCTGATAGCGATGTTTCCTACATCTTCTAAAGCATGTAAATTGAACACTGGAAGCACCTTATGCAAATCTATCTAGAAAGTTCTCAAGTAATCGTGAACCAACGTCGTTTTAGGCTTGATCTCTATTGGAGAGTACTGCATACTGAAAGACTTGAAGAATGACTGTGAACATGCCTATGTTGGAAATATTTTGGACAAAAGGCTGAAAATTGTTTGTCGATTTCTTCTAAAAAGTAGATTTCGAGAGAAAAGGCTGGCACATAGGTTTTGTAGACAATCCCATTCTGAAGCAACCCAGATTGTCAGATTTTGAAAAAGCTGACGATTTCTCGAAAAAGTAGCAAAAAAGCAAATTTCTAAAAAAATAAAAATTTCCAATCTTCAAGAGGATGAAATTCCAAATAGACCCATTTCAATGAAAACTAAAAAAGCTTCGGCCCTATTTCTGAAAAATGATGCCCTAGAAAAATGGACCTTGAAAAAAGTGTGCCTTTGTGCTTCCCAATCCTGAAACTATGAAGAACGCTAAAAAAGCACTTTGTTTGGGTTCTTAAATCTTCGTGAAAAGAAAAAGAAGTTATATTTCCTCTGGATGCAACCTACAAAAGTAATGAATAAAGGAGGCCAAAAGCTTGTCTTATAGAACTTTAGGGCGAAAAAGCAACTTTCTTTGTGAAAGCATAAAACTTGAAATTTATCCATGAAGAAAGCATCTTTTAAAACACAAATGCTTCTTCTTTGATGATGTCATCAAACACGTGAGGTTGCAAAAGTGTTAGCCAATTTTCTATTGTTTTGAAACTTTTGCACTCATTCTGACTCCAGCGTGCCATGCCTTTATCTTCAACAAGACTGCAAATTGTCACCGTTTGACTAAAAAAGCTAACTGATCATGGCATCTTGAAGCTTTTATCAATCCTGGTTTCATCCCCAGCCTTGAACTAACGATCCGACGATGTTCGACTGCAAATCTAACTTCTAGAAACTGTCGACGGATGAAGATTTGGAAGTGGCTGTAGGAAACACTGTCAGGACATGAAAATAAACTAACTCAAGAGAACTCAGGTGCCCCTAGCCTCTAGGGGTGCTTGGGTTTCAATGCCTTAGCCATTTTTTGGAAATTTTCAACTTTTTCTAGTTTCCATTTTTCACGCGCGCTCCGGTGACTGTGGGACCCAATTAGGCTGTCAAATCTCACCTGCTAGAGCAAAACTGAGACTGATGATCAGTCAATCAGGCAAGCCTAATGAAAACTAAACTAATTATACCTTTTGCCTACCTTGAAGACTAAGCCAAACTGATCTCTTGTGAATCTGACCAGGCTGACGAAATAGGATTTGCACATTCTTTGAAAAAAATGCAAAAATAAACTACGTCTGGTGCTCATGGGCACCCCTAGCCTCCTGGGGCACTTTGACTTCATGCCTTAGAAAATTTTGGGAATTTTTCATCTTTGATTTCATTTCTCCGTTTTGCATGCTACAGCTCCCATTCGATCTTTGTTTCTAATCATCTGGCTAACTATTGAAGCAGGATGAGAGGTGATCTGAGTAACCTGAACATACTTGAGATGAATTTCCATCTTTTACAGGCATTTTGACTGAGTTTGATTAAATTTGACCCCCTAAAAGCAAGTTGACGAAGACTTTTTGATGTTTCTCGAAAAACATGAAAAAATTCTAACACTGGGAGTGATAGGCTCCCTCTTCCTCCAGGGGCACTTGGGAAACTGTGCCTTAGAAAAATGTATGGTTTTCAACTTTTGTTTGCAGTTTACCTCGTTTCCCGTGCCAGCAGATGCTTTCTGTCTCTGATTTCAATGATTTGTCAGACAACTGCCACTGGATGAAGGATAGACTAGATATCCTGGGTATATCTAATGTGATTCCTAACTTTTCAGGACCTATTGACCAACATGACTGCTTTTCTTCACCCCGAAACTCGCTGACAGAGGCATTTTCAATATTTTCTTGAAAAACACAAAAAAAATCTAAGTCTGCCAAGGTTGGGCGCCCCCAGCCTCCAAGGGTGCCTGGGATTTCTAGACTTAACCATTTTGAGGAATTTTTAACTTTTCTTCACTTCCAGATTCATCACACTTCGTTCTCTGTTTCTCATTAGTTCACGACTGCTTGACAGTTCTACGTTATCTGAATAGCCTAGAAAACTTGAAACTGACCCGTGGCAAATGAAATACCTTCATGAATAGCCTCAGAGCTTGTGCTTCACCATATGAAAAAATAGAATTGACCCAGTAGGGAAAACACAACCTTTTGTAGATTTCGTCTAGACCACCTCGATCGTGAAGCAAAATCAACCAATCATAATCAAGCACGACACCTGAATCAGAGATTCTATTTTTAGAAACTTTCTATTTTTAGAAAATTTTGCCAGCATCCATATCTTAAGAAACCCAGAAAACCTAATTTGATGTCTATTTTTAGAAACTTTCTAAAAATAGAAATTTTCTATTTCTAGAAATTTTGACTTTTTAACGAAAAATTTTATAGACTTCCACAAAATGCCTTAACGAAGCAAAAATTTTGATTTGGCACAACAATTGGCTCTGTCTGGGGACCATGTTGGATACTTACGGCATAGGAGAACCAAGAATTTCTAGACTTTTTAGCTTAGACCAATGCCTTGTTAATTGGGCAATAGAGTCAGGTCATTTTCCTAATCACCTAGAACAAGACTTTTCCCTGAAAATCACCTAAGACCGGACTTCCTAAAATCACCTAAAAGTTGAAACTTCCTAGACACAAACAACACAACTGTCACATTACGAAAAGGGAAATACATTATGACATAACGATCACATCACGGAAAGGGGAAACACATTATGAGAACAAAAAGTTCACACAAACGCTCTTTTTCGAGCGAGGATGAAAAGAACAAAAACTATCACACAAAACTGTCAATTGATTCAGAAAAATAAGAACCATCTCTCCTTAGCTGTGAAGATTGTCTTGGCAAGACAAAATTTTCTTTCTCTGCAGTATCTCCTCAAAGAGCCATGATTCAGGCGGGTATTCACATTCAGGCTATGAGAAGTTCATGAGGAACTGGTTGATACGCTAGAGATTAGGTGGAGCATCTTCCTCTAAAGTAAGCAACCTCTGTAATAGATGAAGATACAAAACTTCTTTTTGAAGATATGGGGTAAGGTCTTGTGGCCAAAGTATGCTTGTGGGAATGGTAATCACCACATATAGAACTTGACTTTCATTTATGTCTTGAACATATGCAACCTTAAATTTAGTCAATATATCATCCTCTGAAAAAGGTCTAAACTGCTCATACACAATCCTCATTACTGACTCTTGGCTTATTGGATCCACAACTAATGTCACCCATTTTTATAGTGTTTCAGGCACTTCTTCTTCACCTTCATTGGTCATGTTTTCATCCATCCAATCCTCAAAATATGATAAATCATCAAGGTCTGAATGCTTGAGCTCCTGATCATTATCAGAGTATACTTGATGGATAACATCTTCATCTGGCAGCTCACTTTGCCATTCATTATTTTGAGTCTCATCATCCTCCATAGAGCAATCTTCTTCAATGCGGATATCTGGTAACGTCTCATTTTCAGCAATCATGTACCTTTCTTCTTCTGATAGTTAAGAAAAATCTTAGACGGATTCATCTAAGTTATATGTTTCTTTTTCATCTTCTTGATTGATCTCACATATGGCATATCTTACAAAACATTTGTCTAGAATATCTGACTTTTCAATACGATCCTCTTTAGCGACCAAGACTGAATATTCCATGAAATTTTCTTCTCCACAAATCTCTTCATATGTCGTATTTTGTATTGGCTATATAGTATCGGTGAAGTCTCTTTCTTTGCACAGGTTCATAGATGAATTCAACATCGTCTTCTTCACTTGTGTGTATGAAAGCTTCCTGAGACAATGATGAAGACGGGCTACCCTGTAAAGGAAAATCTACAATATCTTCTATTGAAGAATTACTTTCTAAGTGATGTAGAAAATAGTTGAGATCCAATGATGAATCTTCCATATGATCTTCGTTTTTGAAAAAAAATTCTAATGATAGATCATCTTCAAAATGATGCAAATCTTTTTTTTTCTCCAATTGCAAGTATTCTTTGGTCTCTTCTCCTTTGAAAGTATCTAACACAGGTTCCTCAAACCAACCTTCAAAATATGAGAAGAACAAATTGGATTCACTATTGCTCTCTACATCATATTTGATTTCTTCCTCGTAATTTTGCTCTTGAGAAGATTGTTGCACTTCTTCCTCCTCATAGAAAGTATGCAAGTTGTGCATTTCTCTAGATTCTTCCTTTGATTTGCCAACCGTGCTGACAACCTCCTGATTCTCTTTGGTTATTTCTGACAGCATAACATATGTACCAAGACTCATTTCTTGATATAGCACTTGTTCTTGAGGATCTTGAGATTTCACCACCATGAACCGAGACTTGGTTTCTGGTTCCAATTTGAAATTGTCTTTCTTTAAAGGAATGGTCGCAGATAACAACCCAATTCTATCTCTCCTCCAAGATCTTTGCAAAAGCTTCTACTTAGCAGAATCTCATAACTGGCTGGAATGTCAGCTACCCAGATAGTCATCATTATTTTCTTCTCAGGGAAAGCCGCCAACCGTACTTGAGCATCCTTCAATTATCCAACCAACAGCACTGACTTAGACTCAAGTAAATAACATTTGTCATGTGTCTTGGTGCACAAGAGTCCTAATGCATTCATCACCTACAAAGGCATGATGTTGTCCGAGTCACCTAAATCAATGATACAATTGCTCAATTTATAGCCTCCTATATATAGAGAGATATAGAAAGGCTTGTGCTTCTCTTCTATTGGAACGGAGGATTCAAGCAATGTAGGTTGTATGACAGTTTCCTTCTTGACATACTTAACAATTCTATCTAGCTGGTCTGGATAATTATGAAGATATTCCAGCTGAGAAATTTGCACCTTTGTCATCATCATAGAATCCACTATATCAAAATTTGACGGAGACAAATCTTGAGCAGCCTTGACATTTTCATGTGGTGACTTAGCATTAGAAGTGAAAGCCACTTCCTTCCCCTTTTCTGTAAGATACTACCCCCAATTTTTTTCAAAAATATACAATGATATGGCAAGGTTAGCTCAACTACATAACCAACTAATTGCCTCACACTTTTTGATCACCCAGATCCTAGTATAGGCAAGGTGAGAGCATGCAGTGATTGGCTTACAATGAATAACTATTCAATCAAGGAACTACAATTCATCCATTGCAGCGAGCATCCACTTTTGTGGGGATTCACCACTTTCCAATGGGTAAATAAACAACATGAAAGATTACAAAGCCATCAACTTATTCAGTGGGAATACTCCACTTATTTTAGTGGGTAGGAACAAAAAGAAAGATTCAATTCTCCTCACTGGAGGTAACCATCCAGGGGTTATTATGTGTGTTTGTATTCAAATGAAATTGCAATGGAAAACTCAATACATTAAATTTCATTAACACTTGATTAAAACTTGATGAAGATAACCCTAAAAAATTATTGATGAAAAAACTAACCCTGCACCTTTATTTGGCAAAAGATCCTTATAAGGACTGATCAAGATTGTAATTTCTGATGTATACTTGATGATCATTGTTTATTACTCTTTGTTGACTGTAACAGACTGGTACGACAACCATGAAGAGAGATAGAAACACATGAACATCACACACAACTGATATCAACCTCTAACTACCCACAAACTGATCTATAACCCATATTTATTAATCTTGAGCATTCAACACTTAACAAACAATGTAATCATTGATTGTTGCCAATAATCATTCCAACCAAGGTCGTACGGCCAAGAATGAAATATATGTTCACCATAATCTATCAACAATCAGAAACTCACAACAAATACTCAGGAAAGAGGTGTTTTTGACCAACAATCATGTCCCAACTAATAACTTATCAAGAAACCTCTAATATTAATTTCTATGCAAATCGTACCACTTCAGTAGGTACGACCTTCAGCATGTACGCACTCTTCACACAGTTATATAAGGTATTTAAACCATTGCAAATGGGATAATAGGAGGCACTAGCATTATACAATAACACTCTCAATGATAAAGATTCATCAAACAGCTCCATTAATTTTTGATACAAATCGTACTTTCCATCAATGTACGACAGTAAGGTACAACCAAAGCAAAAATACCACTCAGCCACAAAGTAATACTGAAAACAAACACTCTCACACTTAAATATATATAAAATCCACACCAAAAATAAAGACTATAAATGCATATAACAAACTTCTTAAAACTCGAATCCAAAACTTAACAAAAACTCTCAATTCTAATCAGTTCCATGGCAAACTCTGTATGAGCTTGCTCCCAATCCACCTTTAGCATAATGGTGATTCCTGTATGAAATCACACCAAACCTCAAGAGGGTTTTCATCCTCAAGAGCATTCTACAAGAGGGTTTTCATCCTCAAGAGAATATGGAAGAACTCTTTGGTTCAATCCCAACAACATTTCATTACAAAGTCCAAGCATGTTCAAACAATGAGCCCATCTCCTCCTTTTATAACTTTTTGAGGGAAATAAAATACTATTTTATTTATCCCTACATATTTCTCCTCAAAAATATAAAAAAATAATTCATTATGTGTTAACAACTTAAAGTCACCTTTTTAATTTAAAGCTCCTTTTAGCTCCAAAGAACCCTTTATCAAAATAAAGGAAATATTTGATTCATGAGGTCTCAATATGATGCATCCATGATTTAAAGTTTTTCATCCCCTTTCCAACGAGCTTTAACACTTAAGTGCTAAATGAACATTTCCCAACCTTTTTAACTTAAGTGCAATAATTAATTGTTTAGCTCATTAAATCAACTAATTTTACGGAAAATCCCAAATATCATCAAACTACAAAATTAAGCATACCAACATACTCCATGATGTTTGGGAAGATGAACGATGCTTTCCGAAGGACTTTCCAAAAATAGATGGCTTGTCCAAGAATCTTGGAGAGCAAACCGGGAACCCGATCAAACATCAGAGAGCATCACTGTGAACCTGAACATCCACTGAGCTCAAAGCCAAGAAAATAATCCATTAACACAAGGGAAACCCAAACAACTATTTTGCAGACTGAACCAAGACCACTCCAAGAACATTGGAGTCCTTCCCAAGCATGTTGGATAGCCTCTAAGAGACTAGGAACAAGCATAATGCACACAAAATTCTATGCACCAAAAAAGGGACATTACAATCCTCCCCGCTCAAGATTGCTTGCCCTCAAGCAATACATGCTATCCGACCAAGATAGCTACATGATTATCAATAATATACCTAGATCCCAAATCAATATCAAGAATGCTTCACACTGCTTCTGCTGCGCCACTCTAATATATCTATGAACTGCACAACTAACACTCTGTATAATCCTTTGAAACAATCTTCCAATCACACAACTATTTGGATCCCAAACATCATTAACTCCAAAAATGAAAGAGTTAGCAATCATCAATACAATTATCCAACATGAAACTACTACTACTGGGAACCAAAATCTGAAATACTCCTCCAAGGAAGAACATAAATCAGCTTGAACACAAGTTGAAAACAACTCTAAACAGCCATGAATTAGCTAGTTCTAACTCTCCAAAAGAGCATTAATAACTATAACACTTGTTGCTTTTATCTGATTACTTCTGTCATCTTCCCACAAAGAGCTAAAAGCAACAAAAAGATCAATCTCATGGCTGCATAAGTCTGAAATAATATCATGAAAATTAGATTTCATGGATCTAAAAATGGGATAGCAAAAACAAAACTGAAATATTATGAGAACAATAAGAAATTTAGGCCATCTACAATCAGAATATGTCAAAGTCATGACCAAAATTTCTCTCCAATCCATAAAAATGTATGCAATTGACAACTTATGATGGCTGATATGAATAAGGACAGCAGCTTCATGATATAAATTTGACTCCAAAATCATCCATAAAACAATCTTACCAACACCACTATCCTCCATGGAACCCTGCAAATAAATCCCATTGTGAAGGTAAGCCATCATTAAACCTAATCCATTGCATACCTAAACCTTATGCCCATCTTCAACAACTGATGAAAACATCCAGTTGAAGAAATTTTTGTGAAGAGTAACATTCAATGAGTGTTCCTCACCTAGATCCCATATCCTGTTACTATCTTCCTCCATGTTGCAAGCTCCAATTTGGTCTTCATCATTCAACATGAGAGGTAAATTGTCTTTAGTTAACTCAACTTCCATCATAAGAAGGAAATGATCAAATAACTGGAAGTTGTTCCCATCATTTTGCTCCAACTCTGCATCATCATACTTATGAAATTGTTCTAAGTCAAAATCTCCTTGGAGGAAATCAAGCTCTTCAATATTCAGCTTGATTTCATCAACTTTAGCAACTCCAACTTGCTCTTTGAATTGATGTTCATCAACAAGCTGACTTTCAACTTCTAAGAGAGCCATTTGGGTACTCTCTAAGGAATCCATAGTTGTTTCAAGATTAAATGTAAGCTTATTAATTTCAACATCTCTTCCCTTCAATGCTTTACATATTCAATCAGCAAACTCAAGGACATGATCTCTATTAGAAAGAAGGTTCAAATAATCTAATTTTAGTGTTTCTAGTGCCTCCTGACTACACACCAATTTTCAAGTGAAGATCCTCTTTCCATGCCCATTTGTCTTCTTTCAACTTGTGCCCTCCAAATGTGATCTTCAACAAACTTATGAATGTAATCAAAGTGTGTTAAAGATTGAACAATCTTATCTTCAGTGACCAACAACTGATTTTGAAATTCAAATGTTGGATCAATAATAGATGCTATTCAAATCTTCCAACAAACTTTCCTTCAACATGATCATCAACTGACTCTTCTACAAGGACACTAAGTTCTTCAAATTGCATCGGAGTTGAATCTTCTTCTTCATCACTTAGATCAAATGAAATGGTAGACTCATAATCAAACCTTGAATCATCACCAATGGTTGATTTAAAGTCTTCATCAGCACATTCTTCATCAATGATCATTCAAGAGTCTAACTGCTCTTCTCTTTGCATGGAAATATCCCACTCATAATCAAGACTTCCATCACTATAATGGTGGAAATGCTCTTCATTAAGTGTTGTTCTGAAATTTTCAGCAGCATCAAACCTTTCATCTTTTGTGAGTTCATTGTTTCCCATGTCCTCAACAAAACACTTTGCTTCAATGCTCTCAGGCTCACTTACAAAGTCACTAGCAAACAATCTATCGATCATCTTCAACTCATTCTCAAATGCAGTGGCATCTTCAGGATCTTCATCAAAGGAAGGACTTGCTAAGTCCCATACCTTTGGCTCATAATCTTCATCAAAACAAGGCTCAGCTTCACCAAATTTTGTTGTAGCCTTCCCCCAATCAAAAAGCTCCACAATGCATGCCTCTTGATTAGTGACCTTCTCTTAATCATACAAAGACTCAAATTCATGTCTTTTAGATAACAAGTCTTCATCTCCTCCTTTGTTGGATTCCTCATCAATCGAAAGGAAAGAACATGTGGGAAAGGTTGATGGTTCATCATCTTTATTTTTACATTGGTGGTTGGGCTCCCAAGAGTCTTTGCATAGGAAGCAAAGATTTCTTCTCCTGAGTTTATTCTTGCTGTCCTCTTTTTTCCTTGAAATAGGAGGCTTCTTGTTCGGTGGGCTGGAAAGTGATGACATAGAATGGATCTTGGTCCTAACCAAAGGAAAAAGTAATTTGGGCATGCATTAAGACATTGTATTCATCTCCTCTTCCTTCCTTATCTTCTGAATGTATTCTATTAAACCCTCTTTCCCAGTATTCCCCTCTTTGATGATTTCCAAGAAAGCATCCCAAGGGAGTTGGTGCTTACAATCATCTGATAGTCATTTGTACTCATCTATAATCTTAGTGGCCTCATTATGATACTTCCTTCGATCCAACTTCTCTTGAACAACTCTTTCTAATTCATCTAGGACATCTGTCTCACTTCTTTTCCGCATAAGAGATGCCATGATCTCTCATCATTGATCAAAATCTTTCAACTGCCCAACTCTGAACACACATGCAAGTGTTGATCACTCACAAGAAAAGCTAAAAATTGACTTGCTCAACTGAAAGATCTACAACAAATTAGCTTCCCAACAGGCTGGGAAGAACATACCAGCTCTGATACCACTGTAAGATACTACCCACAATTTTTTTAAAAATATACAATGATATGGCAATGTTAGCTCAACTGCATAACCAACTAATTGCCTCACACTTTCTGATTACCTAGATCCCAGTATGGACAAGGTGAGAGCATACGGTGATTGGCTTATAATAAATAACTATGCAATCAAGGAACTACAATTCATCCATTGCGGCAGGCATCCACTTTCATGGGGATTCACCACTTTCTAGTGGGTAAATAAAAAACATGAAAGATTACAAATCCATCCACTTATTCCGTGGGACTACTCCACTTATTTCAGTAGGTAGGAGCAAAAATAAAGATTCAATTCTCCTCACTGGCGGTAAACCATCCAGGGGTTATTATGTGTGTTTGTATTCAAATGAAATTGCAATGGAAAACTCAATATGTTCAATTTCATTAACACTTGATTAAAATGATGAAGATACCCCTGAAGAATCATTGATGAAGAAACTAACCCTGCACCTTTATTTGGTAAAATATCCTTATAAGGACTGATCAAGATTGCAATTTCTGATGTATACTTGTTGATCACTATTTATTACTCTTTGTTGACTCTAACAAACTGGTACAGCCGCCATGAAGAGAGCTAGAAACACATGAACATCACACACAACTGATATCAACCTCTAACTACCCACAAACTGATCTATAACCCATATTTATTAATTTTGAGCATTCAACACTTAACAAATAATGTAATCGTTGACTGTTGCCAATAATCATTCTAGCCAGGGCCGTATGGCCAAGAATGAAATATATGTTCACCATAATCTATCAACAATCAGAAACTCACAACAAATACTCAGGAAAGAGGCATTTTTTACCAACAATCATGTCCCAACTGATAACTTATCAAGAAACCTCCAATATTAATTTCTATGCAAATCATACCACTCCAGCAGGTACGACCTTCAGCATGTACGGACTCTTCACATATAGTTCTATAAGGAATTTAAACCACTGCAAATGGGATAATAGGAGGCACTAACATTATACAATAACACTCTCAATGATAAAGATTCATCAAATAGCTCCATTAATTTTTGATACAAATCGTACTTTCCAGCAATGTATGACAGTAAGGTACAACCAAAGCAAAAATACCACTCAGCCACAAAGTAATACTGAAAACAAACACTCTCACACTTAAACATATATAAAATCCACACCAAAAACAAAGACTATAAATGCATATCACAAACTTCTCAAAACTCAAATCCAAAACTTAACAAAAACTATCAACTCTAATTAGTTCCATGGCAAACTCTGTATGAGCTTGCTCCCAATCCACCTTCAGCAAAATGGTAATTCCTGTATGAAATCACACCAAACCTCAGGAGGGTTTTCGTCCTCAAGATAATATGGAAGAACTCTCTGGTTCAATCCCAACAGCATTTCATTACAAAGTCCAAGCATGTTCAAACAATGAGCCCATCTCCTCCTTTTATAACTTTTTGAGGGAAATAAAATATTATTTTCTTTGTCCCTTCATATTTCTCCTCAAAAATATAAAAAAATAATTCATTATGTGTGCACAACTTAAAGTCAACTTTTTAATTTAAAGCTCCTTTTAGCTCCAAAGACCCGTTTATCAAAATAAAAGAAATATTTGATTCGCGAGGACTCAATATGATGCATCCATGATTTAAAGCTTTTCATCCCATTTCCAACGAGCTATAACACTTAAGTGTTAAATGAACATTTCCCAACCTTTTTAACTTAAGTGCAATAATTAATTGTTTAGCTCATTAAATCAACTAATTTTACGGAAAATCCTAAATATCATCAAACTGCAAAATTAAGCATACCAACATACTCCATGATGTTTGGGAAGATGAATGATTCTTTTCGGGGGACTTTCCAAAAATAGACGACTTCTCAGAGAATCTTGGAGAGCAAACTGGGAACCTGATCAAACATCAGAAAGCATCACTGTGAACCTGAACATCCACTGAGCTCAATGCCAAGAAAAATAATCCTTTAACACGAGGGAAACCCAAACAACTGTTCTGTAGATTGAACCAAGACCACTCCAAGAACATTGGAGTCCTTCTCAAACATGTTGGATAGCCTCTGAACGACTAGGAACAAGCATAATGCGCACAAAATTCTATGCGCCAAAAAAGGGACATTACAATCCTCCCTACTCAAGATTGCTTGTCCTCAAGAAATACATGCTATCCGACTGAGATACCTACATGATTATCAATAATATACCGGGATCCCAAATCAATCTCAAGAATGCTTCACACCACTTATGCTACACCACTCTGATATATATGTGAACTGCACAATTGACACTCTGTATAATCCTTTGAAACAATCTTCCAATCACACAACTATTTGGATCCCAAACATCATTAACTCCAAAAATGAAAGAGTTAGCAATCATCAATACAATTATCCAACATGAAACTACTACTGCTGGGAACCAAAATCTGAAATGCTCCTCCAAGGAAGAACATAAATCAGCTTGAACACAAGCTAAAAATAACTCTGAACAGCCATGAATTAGTTGGTTCTCACTCTTCAAAAGAGCATTAATAATTGTAACACTTGTTCCTTTCAGCTGATTACTTCTGTCATGTTCCCACAAAGAGCTAAAAGCAACAAAAAGATCAATCTCATGGCTGCATAAGTCTGAAATAATATCATGAAAATTATATTTCAAGGATCTAAAAATGGAATAACAACAACAATACTAAAATCTTACGAGAACAATAAGAAATTTAGGCCATCTACAATTAGAATATGTCAAAGTCATGACCAAAATTTCTCTCCAATCCATAAAAATGTATGCGATTGACAACTTATGATGGCTGATATGAATAAGGACAGCAGCTTTATGATATAAATTTGACTCCAAAATCATCCATAAAACAATCTTACCAACACCACTATCCTCCATGGAACCTTGCAAATAAATCCCATTGTGAAGGTAAGCCATCATTGAACCTAATCCATTGCATACCTGAACCTTATGCCCATCTTCAACAATAGATGATTTTTTTTTTGTGAAGAGTAACATTCCACGAGTGTTCCTCACCCGGATCCCATATCCTGTTACTATCTTCCTCCATGTTGCAAACTCCAATTTGGTCTTCATCATTCAACATGAGAGGTGAATTGTCTTTAGTGAACTTCCATCATAAGAAGGAAATGATCAAATGATTGGAAGTTGTTCCCATCATTTTGCTCCAACTCTGCATCATCATACTTATGAAATTGTTCTAAGTCAAAATCTCCTTGGAGCAAATCAAGCTCTTCAATCTCCAGCTTGATTTCATCTACTTTAGCAACTCCAAATTGCTCTTTGAATTGATGTTCATCAACAAGTTGACTTTCAACTTCTAAGAGAGCCATTTGGGTACTCTCTAAGGAATCCATTATTGTTTTAAGCTTAAATGTAAGCTTATTAATTTCAACATCTCTTCCCTTCAATGCTTTACATATTCGATCAGAAAACTCAAGGAAATGATCTCTATCAAAAAAAAGGTTCAAATAATCTAGTTTCAGTGTTTCTAGTGCCTCTCTGACTACACACCAATTTTCAAGTGAAGATCCTCTTTCCGTACCCATTTGTCTTCTTTCAACTTGTGCCCTCCAAATGTGATCTTCAACAAACTTATGTATGTGATCAAAGTGTGTTAAAGATTGAACAATCTTATCTTCAATGACCAACAACTGATTCTGAAATTCAAATTTTGGATCAATAATAGAAGCTGATTCAAATCTTCCAACAAACTTTCCTTCATCATGCTCATCAATTAACTCTACTGCAAGGACACTAGGTTCTTCAAATTGCATGGGAGTTGAATCTTCTTCTTCATCACTTAGATCAAATGAAATGGCAGTCTCATAATCAAACCTTGAATCATAACCAATGGTTGATTTAAAGTCTTCATCAGCACATTCTCCGTCAAGGATCATTGAAGAGTCTAACTGCTCTTCTCTTTGCATGGAAATATCCCACTCATAATCAAGACTTCCATCACTAGAATGGTGGAAATGCTCTTCATTAAGTGATGTTTTGAAATTTTCAACAGCATCAAACCTTTCATCTTTTGTGATTTCATTGTTTCCCATGTCCTCAACAAGACACTTTGCTTCAATCCTCTTAGGCTCACTTGCAAAGTCACTGGCAAGCAATCTATCGATCATCTTCAACTTATTCTCAAATGTAGTGGCATCTTCAGGATCTTCATCAAATGAAGGACTTGCTAAGTCCCATACCTTTGGCTCACAATCTTTATCAAAGCAAGGCTCAGCTTCACCAAATTTTGTTGTAGACTTCCCCCAATTAGCAAGCTCCACAATGCATGCCTCTTGATTAGTGACCTTCTCTTCATCATACAAAGACTCAAACTCATGTCTTTTAGCTAACAGGTCTTCATCTCCTCCTTTGTTGGATTCCTCATCAATCAAAAGGAAAGAACATGTGGGAAAGGTTGCTAGTTCATCATCTTTATTTTTTCATTGGTGGTTGGGCTCCGAAGAGTCTTTGCATAGGAAGCAAATATTTCTTCTCCTGAGTTCATTCTTGCTGTCCTCTTTTTTCCTTGAAATAGGAGGCTTCTTGTTCGGTGGGCTAGAAAGTGATGACTTAGAATGGATATTGGTCCTAGCCAAAGGAAAAGGTAATTTGGGCATGCATAAAGACATTGTCTTCATCTCCTCTTCCTTCCTTATCTTCTGAATGTATTCTATTAAACCCTCTTTCCCAGGATTCCCCTCTTTGATGATTTCCAAGAAAACATCCCAAGGGAGTTGCTACTTACAATCATCTGATAGTCCTTTGTACTCATCAATAATCTTAGTGGCCTCATGATGACACTTCCTTCGATCCAACTTCTCTTGAACAACTCTTTCTAATTCATCCAGGGCATCTGTCTCACTTCTTTTCTGCATAAGAGATGCCATGATCTCTCATCACTGATCAAAATCTTTCAACTGCCCAACTCTGAACACACATACAAGTGTTGATCACTCACAAGCAAAGCTGAAAATTGACTTGCTCAACTGAAAGATTTGCAACAAATTAGCTTTCCAACAGGCTGGCAAAAACATATCAGCTCTAATACCACTATAAGATACTACCCCCAATTTTTTTAAAAAATATACAATGATATGGCAATGTTAGATCAACTGCATAACCAACTAATTGCCTCACACTTTCTTATCATCCATATCCCAGTATGGGCAAAGTGAGAGCATACGGTGATTGGCTTACAATGAATAACTATGCAATCAAGGAACTACAATTCATCCGTCGCGGCAGGCATCCACTTTCGTGGGGATTCACCACTTTCCAATGGGTAAATAAACAACATGAAAGATTACAAATCCATCCACTTATTCATTGGGAATACTCCACTTATTTTAGTTGGTAGGAACAAAAAGAAAGATTCAATTCTCCTCACTGGCGGTAAACCATCCAGGGGTTATTATGTGTGTTTGTATTCAAATGAAATTGCAATGGAAGACTCAATAGATTCAATTTCATTAACACTTGATTAAAACGATGAAGATACCCCTGGAGAATCATTGATGAAGAAACTAACCCTGCACCTTTATTTGGCAAAAGATCCTTATAAGGACTGATCAAGATTGCAATTTTTTATGTATATTTATTGATCACTGTTTATTACTCTTTGCTGACTCTAACAAACTGGTACGACAGCCATGAAGAGAGCTAGAAACACATGAACATCACACACAACTTATATCAACCTCTAACTGCCCACAAACTGATCTATAACCCATATTTATTAATTCTAAGCATTCAACACTTAACAAACAATGCAATCATTGACTGTTGCCAATAATCATTCCAGCCAGGGTCGTACGACCAAGAATGCAATATATGTTCACCATAATCTATCAACAATCAGAAACTCACAACAAATACTCAGGAAAGAGGCATTTTTGACCAACAATCATGTCCCAACTGATAACTTATCAAGAAACCTCCAATATTAATTTCTATAAAAATCATACCACTCTAGCAAGTACAACCTTCAGCATGTACAGACTCTTCACACACAATTCTATAAGGCATTTAAACCACTACAAATGGGATAATAGGAGGCGCTAACATTATACAATAACACTCTCAATGATAAAGATTCATCAAACAACTCCATTAATTTTTGATACAAATCATACTTTCCAGCAATGTACGATAGTAAGGTATAGCCAAAGCAAAAATACCACTTAGCCACAAAGTAATACTGAAAACAAACACTCTCACACTTAATTATATATAAATTCCACACCAACAACAAAGACTATAAATGCATATAACAAACTTCTCAAAACTCGAATCCAAAACTTAACAAGAACTCTCAACTCTAATCAGTTCCATGGCAAACTCTGTATGAGCTTGCTCCCAATTCACCTTCATCACAATGGTGATTCCTCTATGAAATCACACCAAACCTCAAGAGGGTTTTCATCCTCAAGAGCATTCTACAAGAGGGTTTTCATCCTCAAGAGAATATGGAAGAACTCTGGTTCAATCCCAACAGCATTTCATTACAAAGTCCAAGCATGTTCAAACAATGAGCCCATCTCCTCCTTTTATAACTTTTTGAGGGAAATAAAATATTATTTCCTTTATCCCTTCATATTTCTCCTCAAAAATATAAAAAAATAATTCATTATGTGTGCACAACTTAAAGTCACCTTTTTAATTTAAAGCTCCTTTTAGTTCCAAAGACCCTTTTATCAAAATAAAGGAAATATTTGATTTGCGAGGTCCCAATATAATGCATCCATGATTTAAAGCTTTTCATCCCCTTTCCAACAAGCTATAACACTTAAGTGCTAAATGAACATTTCCCAACCTTTTTAACTTAAGTGCAATAATTAATTGTTTAGCTCATTAAATCAACTGATTTTATAGAAAATCCCAAATATCATCAAACTGCAAAATTAAGCATACCAACATACTCCATGATGTTTGGGAAGATGAATGATGCTTTCTGGGGGACTTTCCAAAAATAGACGGCTTCTCCAAGAATCTTGGAGCAAACTGAGAACCTGATCAAACATCAGAAAGCATCACTGTGAACCTGAACATCCATTGAGCTCAAAGCCAAGAAAAATAATTCATTAACACAAGGGAAACCCAAACAACTATTCTACAGACTGAACCAAAACCACTCCAAGAACATCGGAGTCCTTCCCAAACATGTTGGATAGCCTCTAAGAGACTAGGAACAAGCATAATGCACACAAAATTCTATGCGCCAAAAAAGGGACATTACATTTTCTTTTGATCTTAGTTTATCCTCTTCTTCTTTCTGTGCCTTGAAATGTTGAGCACGTGTAAAAATAGGTGTCGAAAGATTTTCATGATTCATCGCAAGAGAATATTGACGAAGATCCTCTTGTTCTTCCTTTATTAAAATGGGTTCTTTCTGGAAGTATCCCATAGTAGAGTCACCATTGAAGTTGTCAATCTGTGGTAAGACAATGTTCGCACTTGGGGAAGGGACAATGTTTGAAATGGGTGCAGCATCAACATATCCCATAATTTGATTCATTCTTAAATTTTTGGGACATGTGGTACCAGTATATGCATCAGTTTCATGAAAGGAGCAAAATACTACATTTTGAGCAGCATCAACTGCTTTTCTTGGTGGTGGTGCTGGCAACCTGGGCCTGTAGTTATTAAAAGGCTGGAAATTGTTCCTCTTAGGCTGATATGGTTGTTGTGGTTGATACTGTTGATGTGGTTGGTATTGTTGTTGTGGTGGTTGATACGGCTGTTGTGCAGGTTGCCCCTAAGTAGGCAACTGCCTCTTCATAATAGTCACTTCATTTTCCACCTTTTGTAGCAATGGATC
The DNA here is from genome assembly GCA_027924645.1 of Cunninghamia lanceolata. Lineage (NCBI taxonomy): Eukaryota > Viridiplantae > Streptophyta > Pinopsida > Cupressales > Cupressaceae > Cunninghamia > Cunninghamia lanceolata. Next base: position 3,334,280 of record BSBN01000704.1, on the reverse strand, counting down.
CACAAAACTCTAAGCAAGAGGCCTAATTGAATCTATCTTCATTTTGCCAGAGGTAATCATGTTATCCTCTAACTTGATGGCATTTTCTTGTGCACTGGATAATTCTGTTTCATTAGCTGATCTCAAGAAGAAGACTATCTCAGAAGGAAGAGCGTTAATGAAACTACTCAACAGAATTTGCGGGGATGGATTGAGTGTATGAGAAAGGCACGTAACCAGGTGATTAAACTTTACTACAAACTCCCTCATTGGTTCATTGTTTTCCATCTTTGAATTTGAGAGTTGGGAGAACAATCTATGACCATCTTCGGCAGGCTTGAACCTTGCCAAGAATTTCTCACTCATAGTTGCCCAATTTGTAATGATGCTTGGCTCCAGGTGATTGAACCAATCAGCAGCATTCCCCACGAGAGTCTCAATGAAGAGACACACAACATCTTCATGTCATACATGCAAAACATCGCAATTTGTTGTGAATGCAAAGATGTGTTAATCATGATGTTGAGTCCCATCGCCATGGAATCAGGGAAAAGTACTTCCTTGATCCCTTTGGTAACTCATGATGTGCTTGCAGGGCTAAAGGTCCAATGTTATCACCCCAAGGTAATGAGGGTGGACGCCTCTGATTCAGATAATCACAATTGTTGTTATTTACATCACCCATTGCTCAAGGCTAGATTACTGGTTCCTCTTAAGGTTCTTCCTGCTTGACTTTAGGAACTAACTGGACTTCAGAAACTACGTTGGATGCTTCTCCAACTTTTGTGGGAACAAGATCTTGGAAGAAAGGATCTATAGTACCGTCTTTCCTCCTTGAATAAACCTTGTGAGCCAGGATTATCTACTGCCACGCAGGAGGTGGTAATACTGATCTTCTGAATGCAAGATTTGCTTTGTTTTCTACTTCATCAAGAATAGTAGCCATGTTTCTCCACTGAGCAGGACTTTCCTTTTGCGTAAATATGAAACTCCTTAGGTGACTAATGATGTACGTTTGCTCTCCTTCCACATGCACAAGACTTGGTTGAATAGTAGGTGGTGTAAGATTTGGTTGTTGAACAGGAGAAGTAGGATGCTAGAGAGTCATTCACGTTCATAAGCTTAAGCTTTCTTGAAGTTTTATGCCTTGTGCCCCACGGTGGGCACCAGAAAACTGTTGGCATTTCAATTCACACCTCTAGAATGTGAGTTGGAAATGGATAGCTATGCACAGATAAACTGCTCTTCTATTATGAGAGGAAGTTCCCTTCTTGTTGATGTTTTCTTAAAAGATAAATAAATTAAATTTTCCTATCTTTTTTGTTGCTCAGCTCAGAGCACAAGGTTATAAAACTCTATTCATTGTAGTAGAGGTTTTTCTTTTTAAAACTTCTAACTACAGCTAGGCCTAAACTAAATGACGCTTTTGATCACCTAAGTAAATTCAGAGCATAGGGATCAAAAGTTAATAGAGAATGATTTGTTTTAACATAAAAGATCAAATAACTCCTTCCAGATCACATCAGAAGACTCATTATCCTTTAAGATGAAAAGTAAAAGTAAGATTACACAAGTCACACATCTGATGACAAAACTAGATGATCATGAGATAGAGAATCAAAGCAAATGACAAGCATAATATTTCTATTCCCAATATCATAAAGTTCTTACAACTCCAGGACATCAATATTGTAGCAAAAGGTAGGCGTACAATATGCGATCAAACACTGGAAAATAGATAACACAGAGTGAACAAGCACTTGGAATAACAATTTCTACAGGCTAGAATAGGCACAACAAATTTTTCTATCATAATTACCATTACTTACAATGGGCAACGCTACCCTTATTTGTACTAAATGAAAGGAGTAGGGAACCCTAAAATCTCCTTGATTTAACCTGACTAACTTGCCAACTTGCAAGCTTTATTTCTATTCTAAGACAAATATTACAACTAACAAATGCTTTAAAACAATTTTCTTTAAAGCAAAGAAAGCTCCAACTATTAAAAACTAACTTTTTACTATTTTAAAGATGGATGAGCTTTGAATGAAAGCAAATGCTTTAAAATAAAAAGCATTTGAGTTAAAGCTGCTTTCTTTTGAGCCACATCCTCATCTACATTCTTACTTTATTGGTGATGTCATCCATTAATATTTTGGGAAATAATATCTTCTAAAAAGCTAGTGACCGCATCTTTGCCAGGAACACTGATACTTTCTAGTATGATATTCTAATTTTCTAACATTTCTTCACCATCTGCAACCACGTGGAGGAATTCATGAACTTCACCCACAACTTTATCAAATTTTACTATCATTGCGCCAAAATGATCCATCTTGCAGGTAGTGAGATCACCATTCAAATTGTTGCAGACAAGAGTCTAGAATTTTGTCTGTACTTCCCTGAGATCATACAGGGTACCATCTTCTCTCTCATATGAGCACGAGATCTGAGAAATAAAAGACCTCACGAACTTGAGAACATTTGTCACTTTTTCTTTCCATTATGCTAACTCTGAGGTTATATTCTCATAGGTTTTTACTCTAAAAAGATATTGTGCTTTCCAAGTAGAAACCATCTCTAATTTTCTATTGAATCAATTGAATTATATGCTATCTTCAAGTCAAAGATTATGATCTCAAAAATTGGTCTATTTTCAGCCATAGTCTGTTGAAACCCCTGAATGTCTTGACGCAAATCATGAGTGTTGTACTTTAATTGATAAATCTGTGAAAGTACATATCTACCTTTAGTTATAAGTTCTTCCACCCAATCCTTCATGTGCCTCCCATAAATGACCAACTAACTTAGCTTCTGTTGATCGGCTGGTGATTCCAGAATCTGAGGAAGTAGTAAGTTGGTTTACGAAGTGCCGTGAAAAAGATTGGAAATATACTACCATAGATGCCTATTTTCAGCCTTGAGGGTTACTTTATCTTCTCTATCTTTCAACACCCTCTCCTTTAAATTATCTGTTGCAACCTCAAAGAGATTTACATTTGTATGCCAAGCACTCCTACCAATATTATCTTTGACAACCTTGAAGTCATCAACCTTGATCTCATTAACATTCTTTTTGTCTGGTGGTGTTGCAGCTTCAAGGATCATTTCTCCATCAGTATTCTTTTCAATGTGAACTTGCTTCTTAAGCTTCATGTCTGGTATGTCTTGGTAGATGTCTTTAAGCTCTGTCAAGTTCAATTGATATGAAGGCTTTCTCCTTTTCTGACCCAATATGTTCTCAAGCCAAGATGAGCCGACCTCTCTAGGAAAATTAGTTCTAACTTCAACTCCTAATGAACCAATATGTGTCTCAGTGTTACGAACCGGAAAGACTGGATTTGAATTTATATGAATGGGAGAAGAGCTCGGTGATGAAGGTGGAGAAACATGAACTGAAGGCATTGTTTCAACATGAGGTGCTAGTTCAGTGGGAACTTCTAATACAATTGTTGGTTGTTCCTACTGAATATGGACTGGAGACTCAACCTTTTTCCTCTTCAACTTGGCCATCTTTGTTCCTTCTAGAAGGATGCTCATAGCCTTAACCCTTGGTTTTGGTTTGGAAGTGGAAGGTATCGATGGTTGAACAATTGGCAGCTCTGCAACTGAAATGGCTTCTTTCCGCTTCTTATTATTCAATAAAATCATGTTGTTTTTGATAACCTGGCTCGTTCTTTCCTCAATTGAGGTGTTCTCTTTGGCAAACCAATTCACTGGTGACAGTGGCTATTGCTCGACCTAATCTCTAAAATATGTGGGAAGTAGAACCTCACCATCATCATTTGATAAGCCCTCTATATCTTCTGATAGGATATCAGCCAACTACCAAAGAGTAAACCTGTTGTAACTATGTTTCCGCACTTCAAATTCATCTGCACAATTAGCCCAAAAATCTTCAACTGCAGGTGCATGTACACAATTTTGACCAAGGTGTGATGCAAAAACACCACACGGATTGTATGAAGTCCTCCTTTCAAAAAACTTAAGACCATACTTGGACGATTAACTAACAATTACTTTGGCATCTGCTCCAGATCTGCATCTGTAAATATCCATCCCAATCAGAAAACTAAAGGTCGCCTTGCACCTGCTATGCAGAAATGTATGAACTTCATAGACTTGCCTCAGAAATTCCATGAATGCTACCTCATCTGTAGGATATCTTGGTAGCATGGATGGCTCTCCTGAGAAGCCATATACTCTGATGTAGGAGCAAGTGAGAAACTGGATAAACCAATCAACCCATTCCGCCATTACCAATCTGGCACCAGCTAAAAATCATATATGCAACTCATTATCTAGATCTCATATCGCATGCATAGGGAATGCATCATTTACCTACCTATAATGTCACTAAGCCTAAGAAAGTTCTAACTGCAGGAAATGGTGATATACATGTTGAATACCTAGAGTTCTAACAATATTCAAACCCCTAAATTGACCCTGAAAAGCCATTAAGTATATAAGGTATGACATCATTCAAAATTCATGGGCCCTTTGAAAATCAAATTATCTGATGGTGGAGACTATCACTGATTAGTGCTGCCCACTAATAGTATTTGATTCTGTCAACAATCTGGGGCATGATGTAAAACATCCAAGGCTAAAATTTGTTAGCTTCTACTTGACCTGTGATTCGGCTCAGTAGAGTAATCATTATTGCACGCTCTTCCTTGAACTCCCCACGTCCAACATTCTTTGGCAAAATGTTCTACTTTTCTTTCAACCACTTTTGAGCAATCTTTTTCCAATACTTTTCTTTTTCATTATGCCACACCCTCTTGTATTCTTTGATAGAAATGACAAAATTCTCCTTCCATATTGGTATTGAAAAACACTTCTCAATATCATTTGGCCTGAGGCTGCAGAGCACATGTCCATCTGCTGATTGGATTTCTCTTGTAACTGAATTGTAATGCTTAGTGCAAGCATGAATTCAATGCTTTGCACTGTGATGGGGAATGAAGTTGTTGTAATCAACCCAGAGTTATTCAGATTCCTGATAGCGATGTTTCCTACATCTTCTAAAGCATGTAAATTGAACACTGGAAGCACCTTATGCAAATCTATCTCAAAAGTTCTCAGGTAATCGTGAACCAACGTCGTTTTAGGCTTGATCTCTATTGGAGAGTTCTGCATACTGAAAGACTTGAAGAATGGTTGTGAACACGCCTATGTCGAAAATATTTTAGACAAAAGGCTAAAAATTGTTTGTCGATTTCTTCTAAAAAGTAGATTTCGAGAGAAAAACTGGGACATGGGTTTTGTAGACAATCCTGTTCTGAAGTAACCCAGATTGTTGGATTCTGAAAAAGTTGAGGATTTCCTGAAAAAGTAGCAAAAAAGTAGATTTCTGAAAAAATAAAAATTTCCAATCTTCAAGAGGATGAAATTCCAGATAGACCCATTTCGATGAAAACTGAAAAAGCTCTGGCCCTATTTCTAAAAAATGATGCCCTAAAAAAATGGACCTTGAAAAAAGCGTGCCTTTGTGCTTCCCAATCCTGAAACTATGAAGAACGTTGAAAAAGCACTTCGTTTGGGTTCTTAAATCTTTGTGAAAAGAAAAAGAAGTTCTCTTTCCTCTAGATGCAACCTACAAAAACGATGAATAAAGGAGGCCAAAAGCTTGTCTTTATAGAACTTTAGGGTAAAAAAGCAGCTTTCTTTATGAAAGCATAAAACTTGAAACTTATCCATGAAGAAAGTATCTTTTAAAGCACAAATCCAAGTTGATATGCTCGAATAGGAAGAATCCCTATTTTATAGCTGCCTATGGCTTCACATGTGAGGATGATGAAAAATCTTTTTCTTTGATGATGTCATCAAACACGTGAGGTTGCAAAAGTGTTAGCCAATTTTCTATCGTTTTGAAACTTTTGCACTCGTTCTGACTCCAGTGTGACCTGCCTTTGTCTTCAACAAGATAGCAAATTCTCACCGTTGACTAAAAAGATGACTGATCATGCCATCTTGAAGCTTTATCAATCCTGATTTCATCCCCAGCCTCAAACTGACGATCCGACGACGTTCGACTGTAAATTTGACTTCTGGAAACTGTCGACAGACAAAGATTTAGAAGTGGTTGTAGGGGACACTGTCGGGACATGAAAATAAATTAACTCTAGAGAACTCAGGCGCCCCCAGTCTCCAGGGGTGCTTGGGTTTCAATGCCTTAGCCATTTTTTAGAAATTTTCAACTTTTTCTATTTTCCATTTTTTGCACGCACTCTGGTGACTATGGGACCTAGTTAGGCTATCAAATCTCACCTACCAGAGAAAAATTGAGACTGATGATCAGTCAATCAGGCAAGCCTGATGAAAACTAAACTGATTATACCTTCTACCTACCTCAAAAACTGAGCCAAATTGATCTCTTGTGAATCCGACCACACTGACAGAAGAGGATTTGTACATTCTTTGAAAAAAATGCAAAAATAAACTAAGTCTGGTGCTCATGGGTGCCCCCAGCCTCCTGGGGTGCTTTGATTTCTTGCCTTAGAAAAATTTTGGAATTTTTCATCTTTGATTTCATTTCTCCTTTTTACGTGTTCCAGCTCCCATTTGATCTTTGTTTTTGATCATCCAACTGACTGCTGAAGCAGGATGAGAGGTGATCTGAGTAACCTGAACATACCTGAGATGAATTTCCAGCTTTTACGGGCATTTCAACTAAGTTTGACTGAATTTGACCCCCTAAAAGCAAGCTGATGGAGACTTTTTGATGTTTCTTGAAAAACGTGAAAAAATTCTAACACCGGGAGTGATAGGTGCCCTCTTCCTCCAAGGGTGCTTGGGAAACTAAGCCTTAGAAAAATTTATGGTTTTCAACTTTTGTTTGCAGTTTACCTTGTTTCCCGTGCCGGCAGCTGCTTTCTGTCTCTGATTTCGATGATTTGTCAGACAACTTCCACTGGATGAAGGATAGACTGGATATCTGGGTATATCTGACATGATTCCTATCCTTTCAAGCCCTATTGACCAACGTGACTGCTTTTCTTCACCCCAAAACTGGCTTACGGAGGCATTTTCAACATTTTCTCAAAAAACACAAAAAAAATCTAAGTCTGCCAAGGTTGGGCACCCCCAGCCTCCAAGGGCCCCTGGGATTTCTAGACTTAAGCATTTTGAGGAATTTTAAACTTTTCTTCACTTCTGGATTCATCATACTCCATTATCTATTTCTCGTCAATTTCACGACTACTTGACAGTTCTGTGTTATCTAAACAACCTAGAAAACTTGAAACTGAACCCTGGCATATGAAATACCTTCATGAATAGCCTCAGAGCTTGTGCTTTGCCATCTAAAAAAGCAAAATTGACCCAGTAGGGAAAACATGACCTTTTGCAGATTTTGTCTGGACCACCTCGATCGTGAAGCAAAATTAGCCAATCAAAATCAGGCACAACCCTTGAATCAGAGATTCTATTTTTAGAAAACATTTCTAGCATCTGTATCTCAAGAAACCCAAAAAACCTAATTTGATGTCTATTTTTAGAAATTTTGACTTTTTGACGAAAAAATTTCTAGACTTTCACAAAATGCCTTAATGAAGCAAAAATTTTGATTTGGCACAACAGCAAGCAAGTGCCATGATGATATATATATGTGAGGAATAGTGGACATGGACCAATCCCTACAAAGAGAATATGTGCATGATAAGCACCATTATCATGATCTATGAGATCATTGGAAATTGAAGGCCAAGACAGATTATGGTATGATTCTTAAACCTTACCATGATATACTCGAGACAAGAGTAAATTGCCTCATTGTTAATCTATCTATCACCCTACGAGTATGGTGGTGAGTTAGGGAAGGGCGGTTTAGTGTTCTAGCACCTAGGTGACTCTCAAGTGGGTGAAGTATCACCGGCTACATAGCGTGAAGCCCCCTGAGCCAAGTAGTGAAGTGTCACTGGGTGTAGCATGAAGCCCTTGGGCCTATGGTTGTGTAGACCTAATTATTAGTAAAATGGATTAGCGGTAGGTGACTCTCAAGTGGGTGAAGTATTATCGGCTGCATAGCGTGAAGCCCCTTGAGCCAAGTGGTGAAGAATTGTCAGGTGTAGCAATGAAACCCTTGGGCCTATGGCAGTTGGTCTTGTTATACCAATGCCCTAACAAAACTGTACTCATATGGGGTGGGTGAAGTAGAGTAGATTAACGATCAGGCACTAGAATGACCCTCCCGAGGTATAGCATGGAAATCTCTATATGATAGAAATGAGAAAATATGAAATGCATATATGTAATGAACTTTAATATTGATTATGATTATGTGGCTACTAACCCTAATTGCAATATGATGATGTTATAAGGATTTATTGGTTACTAATGTTCTCTTTAAGAAGTTAAAATTGTGTGCAAGGTTAAGAAATTTTGAATTTCCTAAGGGGGACATTACAAGTGGTATCAGAGCAGTCATCCTACCATCCTGTGTATACTATGTGTGCCTTACATGTATTCAAGTGTATTCAAAGGTTTACTTTGTGACTTATGTTTATACTTTGTAACATATTAGTATTTTTTAGTGTATACCTTATGACTTGTATTTGTATTCAAGTGTATACTCCTTGATTTGTATTTGTATTCGAGTGTATACTCTACTATTTGTATTTGTATTTGAGTGTATACTCTATGACTTGTATTTGTATTCGAGTGTATACTCTATGATTTGTATTTGTATTCAAGTGTATACTCTATGACTTGTATTTGTATTTGAGTGTATGCTCTATGATTTGTATTTGTATTCGAGTGTATACTCTATGATTTGTATTTGTATTCGAGTGTATACTCTTTGACTTGTATTTGTATTCAAGTGTATACTCTGTGATTTGTATTTGTATTTGAGTGTATACTCTATGACTTGTATTTGTATTCGAGTGTATACTCTATGATTTGTATTTATATTCCAGTAATACTCTATGACTTGTATTTGTATTCGAGTGTATACTCTATGACTTGTATTTGTATTCGAGTGTATACTCTGTGATTTGTATTTGTATTTGAGTGTATACTCTATGACTCGTATTTGTATTCGAGTGTATACTCTATGATTTGAATTTATATTCAAGTAATACTCTATGACTTGTATTCGTATTCGAGTGTATACTCTATGACTTGTATTTGTATTCGAGTGTATACTCTTATGTTTTATATTTATATTCAAGTGTATACCCTATGATTTGTATTTGTATTCATATTCAAGTGTATGTTCTATGACTTTGTACTCTAGAAAATGTATTCGAGTGTATACTCTATGACCTTGTATACTTCATGATGATGTATTCATACTCTATGACTTCGTATTTGTATACTCTATGACTTTGTATTCAAGTGTATACTTCATGACTATGTATTAGAGTATTTGTATTCAAGTGTATATTTCATGACTTATATGTATTCAAATATATTCAGGTGTATACCTTGTGAATTATGTATTCAAGTGTATACATTGTGGCTTATGTGTATTTGAGTGTATTCAGGTGTATACCTTGTGGTTGTGTATTCATGTGGCTTATGTATTTAAGTGTATACTTTACGACTTACATGTACGCTTTGTGACTTGATGTACTCATACCCCATGTATTATATATCACATGTATTGATGTGTTACTTCATCTTCAACAAGATGTGTTCTTATAATTACTTTATGCTTTAAAACTATGAGAATGTTAAAGATGTTGTCTTTCCAGTGGCTCAGGCTACCTGGTTGCGTGCTTAAGCTCCTTTTCTATTTGCTTGAGTTGGTTGCTTGTATTCTTGAGTTACTTGGTTGTCTACTTCAATTTTATTATGTAATTAAATGGCAATACATGTAACCTACAAATGGGACTAAAAAGGGGGAGTCCCAAGGAAGGAACAATCATAACAACTTGCCATAGTTAAAGATACAATCTAATGATATAATTTGGCTTCCCATTCTCAAATGAAAAATTTAATTGTCACAGGAACTTAGATACAAAGATGGATTAGGGTCCACGAGATTTAGGTACACTATGACATCATCTTGACCTAGGATGGTCAATCTCCTAAAAAACCAAAACCACATTTTTAGAGAATGGAATGAAGACAACTCAATTCTTTAGGAACTTACAAATTTAGACTTTTGAGAGATTTTAAGAGAAGTGTCAAAAATCTATTGCAAGATATTATTATCAAGTTTCATGGAAGAGGAACATAATTAAGAACGAATTTTTCTATTCCTTTGGATCAAAGGTACCATCAAGTGATCTATCCCACACTCATTGAAACAATGATGATACAAGCTAGTCCATACCACACATGATCTACCTTGTAACCTAAAAAAATAATCTAGTGAATTTTGACTTGTGGACCAAATTCACTTCTATATGTAAATGTAGAGTAAGTCATTTAATCCAAGGGTCCTCTTCTCCTAAATTCTTTCCTTGATTAGAGAAACTCTTCATGCATGATTAAAGATCAAGGATATCATTATTAGACACACATCAAGTTATGCCAAATTTGTTACATATGTCTATTTTAAATCACATTATGGCCCCATAACCCACAAATCCCAGGATCATTTTCACCTCTTAAACTTTGAGAAAAACTAAGATTGTTGAACTAGATGGATACTTTCCTGAGTTATGATAATCATCTTAGTATTAACATGGGTAGTATGTCAAATCTTTACAAGAGGAGTGACAACCTCCCATTGATATGGAAATTGGATATTAGTATCAATCTATAAATTCAAATTCTATGAAGTTTTTGCGAATGATAGTTGTTTTCTATGAAGTCTAAGACTTGGGAACATCCACTAATTTATACTCATGGATTTTCTATGATGATATATGTTGAAAATTGTTGACACCTATAAGATATTTTCAAATACACCCTCAATTTCAAGTTTTATCTGAATGATTAAGCGAAATAAAATATACTTACTCTTAGTTGATAATATAGGGAAAAGGGTACAAACAATAGTAAAGGGTCTCTATTATTGTGAATTTCCACAAGGTTAATGAGTAATTTGTATCATTACGATGATCAAACAAAGGAAACTTGTCTTGCCAATTTCCAATTCATGGTTTGGTTGACCTTATTGGTAGTCAAGTTGATGTAAAACACTAGTCAACAATTCTTCAAGGACAATCAATATTGATTTGGGATCCTAGTAACTTCAAGAGATCTTTAAACATCCCAATCTGAGATTGCTTGAGGACAAGCAATCTTGATTGGGGAGGACTGTCATGTCCCCTATATTCGCATTACATTATACATTATGATTTATGTACATTCAAGTGTTTGCTTTGTGATTTTTTGCAATGTACCAATGATATATATACATGTATTCATATTTTGAAGTTAACTGTCATACTCTCCCTATCATTTAGCGAACACACACACACACACATATATATATGATATAATAATAATAATATAGAACAAATTATTAATATATATATTATTATCACAATATATAAATATATATATAATAATAATATAGAATATATAGATTATCGATATATGTCATATTTATGAATTAATTATTATTATTATTTAAATGAATGGAAAATATTATTATAAATATTAATAAAGCTATTACAAATATAAAAGAAGTTGACCCCTTATATTAATAAGGTCAACTAAAAGAAGTCGACTCCTTATCTCCTAAGATAAGAAGCATACAAAGTATAAAGAGGGTGTGAATTTCGTATACATGTGAGTGATGACTATAATGTTAGATCCCTTTAAGGAACTGACTAAAGACTTAGAAACAATTGTAATTATAATACATAAATAATAATTAATACTTATACATGAAGAAGCATTGAATATCATATCCAGCAGCGATACCTAAAAGACAAGTTATTATATCTATGAAATGATGTGATCCATTTAAATTAGTGTTTAGTTAAACTTACGAATGGAGAAAAATCGCATCCCTTGGAAAAGTCATCATCATTGACCAAAAGCTAGTATATAGTAGGGATCGTAGCAGGAGTAAAAGGGCAGATCAAAGGAAATATAAGAAATAGGGAGGAAGATAAAACAAGTAAGGAAAATTAAGATATACAGTAGCAGGTCAAATCTGCCACCAATCAGGTAAGTATTAGATTAAGTAAACATCGATTTTGGTTAATAGAGTATGTACATGACATTTATGACTAACCAATTTATACTATTAGCATATCGTGTTTTTAATATCTTTTTCATAGTTATTCCATACGAGTGTTTATAAGAATGTTCTCTCTATTCATAATAGAAATAATATTCATATTCAGTCCTAATAATTAACAAGGATGAACAATGGTATAATAACAAGGTATAAATCTTATGTTTTATATATATGCATATTGTTTATGATAATGTATGGCAAGCAAGTGCCATGATATATATATATATATGTGTGTGTGTGTGTGTGTGTGTGTGTGAGGAAAAGTGGACATGGACCAATCCCTACAAAGAGAATATGTGCATGATAAGCACCATTATCATGATCTATGAGATCATTGGAAAGCAAAGGCCAAGACGGATTATGGTATGATTCTTAAACCTTACCATGATATACTCAGGATGAGAGTAAATTGCCTCATCGTTAATCTATCTATCACCCTATGAGTATGGTGGTGAGTTAGGGAAGGGCGGTTTAGTGTTCTAGCACCTAGGTGACTCTCAAGTGGGTGAAGTATCACCGGCTGCATAACGTGAAGCCCCTTGAGCCAATTGGTGAAGTATCATTGGGTGTAGCATGAAGCCCTTGGGCCTATGGTTGCGTAGACTTAATTTTATTAAAATGGCTTAACGGTAGGTGACTCTCAAGTGGGTGAAGTATCACCGATTACATAGGGTGAAGCCCCTTGAGCCAAGTGGTGAAGAATTGTCAGGTGTAGCAATGAAACCCTCAGGCCTATGGCAATGGGTCTTGTTATACTAGTGCCCTAACATAACCGTACTCATATGGGGTGGGTGAAGTAGAGCAGATTAACGATCAGGCACTAGAATGACTCTCCCAAGGTATAGCATGGAAATCGCTATATGATAGAAATGAGAAAATGTGAAATGCATATATGTAATGAACTTTGATATTGATTATGATTATGTGGCTACTAACCCTAATTGCAATATGATGATGTTATAAGGATTTATTGGTTACTAATGTTCTCTTTAAGAAGTTAAAATTGTGTACAAGATTAAGAAATTTTGAATTTCCTGAAGGGGACATTACACTTTGGGAGTGATTTCTCATGTACTATACCAATCTGCCCATGGTTTGCAAAATGAAGCTCATGCAACCTTTTTACCAAAAGTGTCATAATCATCCTCAAACATCCAACCAAGTTGTCAAATGTGTACAATTCTCTACCTACGTTTGTTGTCCCATGTTGATATGCCATGAAAAATCTTCATAAATATCATCCTTATGCATAACAATCCCTTGAAAACAATGATTATAATCAAATGCCAACATGTTGTCCAAGGAAGTGTAATTACAATTGCTTTCTTCAACATGTGCCTACATATCCTTATTGGTTGGTTCACAAGGTGTGTGCTCAACCTCTTCACATTCTCCCATGGTCTCATATAAAAAATCAAAATCTTTGTGGTTAGAATTCATAACACTTTCTTCATGTTTAAAATCTAAAACTTGAGTGCCAATATTGGGAGATTCAATAACACTTATATCTTCATGTGAATTGGCTACTACCACATGATGATGTAAAGATATCGAACTGCTATTGCAAAAATTAGAATTGCTTTCATACCTTTGTGATGTGTCCTTAAACACCTCATCTTCCTTTGTTGCATGTTCCCTTACAATCATTGAATTGGATGGTTGTTCTTTGAAAGTGGCAGCTATAGAAGAATGAATTTCTAATTTTTATTCACAATTAATCATCTCAAGATCAACTACCTTCATGCCATCTTCTCCACATAATCCATGTTGTGAAGCTAATTCAACATCATGCTCAATCAAGGAATCGTCATCACAATATAAAGTAGAATCATCAACAACATGTTTTTCTTCAATGGCTGATCTAGAAGATGTAATGATAGCACTTTGTTCACTACATAGTAAATTTACTGAATTGCCATCGTTTGTATGAACAATATCGCTTGCATAAAGTTGATCAATGGGTATTAGTTTACCACACTCCAAATTTGCATGCTTGTCAAATTCATCATAGAGACTCCTAGATACTTCACTTGTAGATGTGGATGAGTTTATGTGGTGGCTAGGTTGCCTTGATAGGGAATCTTCAAACCATTGCCAGCTACAAGCTAGCCTCTAATCTATCTGACTTAGTTGGACAAAGTTGTCTCTAACCTTATATTGTTGTTGTGCCAAGTCCTTTATTGCCCTCTCTAAGCTAGGCATCTTTTTCTTTGTTTATGGGGCAGGAAGGAAAGTAGGTAACAATCTTCCATCTTTAATTCTAGCCATTGATGTAACCTTTCTAGAAACCCTCCAAGATGGCAAGATCCAAGCTCTGATACCACTATAAGAACCCTATCTAAATCTGTCCTGAAAATAACCCTGCTGATCTGAATTTTCTAATTTATTTTTCTTGAGTTTTACTTAGGGTTTTGAAGTCTTGTTTTCACCAATGTATTTTGAAATGTTTTGCAGATGGAAACGTTGCAATATGAAAATTAAATAACACCAAATGATGACTGAAAATGAAATAACTGGGCTCACTTATACAACCAAATATCAACACAAAACATAATAGAACATACCCGCATAGAAGATTGGCCTCTTTATTGAATAGTAGTTTGCTTATTACAAACAATAATAGTCTGATATAAAAATTAGACTTGCATATGAATGCAAATAGTGTCCAAATACGATCAATAAGATGTACAAATGAGTCTCCAATGATGCAACAACATATGCTAACTTATTAGTGATGAATGTCGATGAAGATCTAGGCCAAATGTCAATCCTTAGAAGTCTGATTATAATCTTATAGCTGCTAATATGCAATCTGATCATGAAACCTAGCCAAAACCACCAAAATATGCCTCCAAACCCTAGCGATAGGTGCCAAATTTAAGTGCTAAGGGTCTCAGATGAAAATTTGTCAATCCAACTCTAATGGCATGGTTGGAAATGCATGGATCTGAACCTGTAGGTCAATTTTAGAGGTCTAATATGA
The DNA here is from genome assembly GCA_027924645.1 of Cunninghamia lanceolata. Taxonomy (NCBI): domain Eukaryota; kingdom Viridiplantae; phylum Streptophyta; class Pinopsida; order Cupressales; family Cupressaceae; genus Cunninghamia; species Cunninghamia lanceolata. The sequence goes on along the minus strand of BSBN01000704.1, from coordinate 3,319,164 downwards.
AATTCAGCTTGCAAAATATGAGATTCCACCTCCAATGAAGCTATCAAAATATGAAATATCATCAACACATCATAGCCATGAAACCAAATAGTGAAATCTTCCTCTTATTGTCTTCAAATCTAAATAATAAAGCCTTCAACATGCTTGATATCTTCAAACCCTAGTTGAACCAATAAACTCCATTGAAACCCTAGCTGATTTGAAGCCTTTAACCCCTCAATAACCTGTAATATGCTCAATAATGGATCCTAGGTGAATCCATCTCCCATGGTGGATTGGGTTTTTGTCCAAACCACTATTATCCAAGGGTTTTCATCCTTAGATATCGCTGAAACTCTGTTACATCCAAGAGAAACTCTCTAAATCATGCAAAAGCCAAATGATCAATTATATGAAAAATACTCCAAATGACCTCCTTTTAACCTCTTCACCTTGGGTGCCCAATTTCAATGAAATATAATCTTTTTTCAAGTCCACCACCAAAAGAAAATATTATTTATTTATTTTCTTTTAATTTTATTTTCTTTTTCTCCAATTTGGATGTCCCACAAATAATAATAAAATAATATTATTTTATTATTTTTTCTTTTTCTCCCTTGAGCGGCCATGCTTGGCTTAATAAAATAATATTTTAAATAATAAAATATTATTTATGGTCTTTTGCCATCCTTTTTATTTTTTCTTTATTTATCTCTTTTTCCACATGAGCGCCAATTTTTGTGGGAGATATTATAATATTTTAATAAAAAAATATTATAATTTAATTTCACTTCCAATATTTCATTTTTCCATCTTTTTCTTTATTTTCCATTTTCCCACCTAGGTCGTTTTTCCTCTTGGCATAATATTTTAATATTTTTGGCTTTTCTAAAAATAATATAAAAATACCAAAAGCCAAAATATAACTTCATTTCATCAAAGAAAAATAGTTGAAGCCACCAATTCAACAATCCATTCTCCAAGCCTCAACAACATTCATTTTTCCAACCTTTCTCAAAAAGGGGACATTACAAAATACCTACTAGTTGTATATATTATAAAGAATGCTTGGCCTTGTGTGGACTTCTACACTATATGTGCAATGAGGTGAGGTTAAAGTGGCATCAAACTTTGAAGCAAAGACAACAAGGGTATCAGCTATAACATTTATAGTTCTCTCCAACCACTTGATATCAAGGGCATCAAACATTTCAATGGCATCCTATAAATCATTCTTATACATTTTCAATCTTTTTCTTTGGTTGTATATGAGCCTCTGACTTGAAACACTACTAGCTTAGAATCGCCATGCATACTTAAACATTTAATTCTGGGTACCTAGAAGCAACTTTCAAACCAAGCAATAGAGCTTTATATTCTACTAAATTGTTGGTGTAGTCAAAGTTCAACCTAAAAGTGAACTTGTAAGTTGTGTCATCTAGTGACACCAAAATAATAACTGCACCATTTCCTTCCTTAGAGCAAGCACCATCAAAATACATATTTCATACATCATTGCTTTCAAAGTAAAGAGGTTTTGGGATTGAGTTGGGGTCAACATGACTATCTACATCATCATTGAAATACCAAATTATGTTCCCAAGTTCACTTTCTACATAGTCAGTGCATCGTCCTTTATCTTATCTGGATCTTCCACAATATGCAACATTTTCTTCTCTATGTAACTGGACATCTTTCCCATTAACTTGTATTGTGGCATATGATAGGTCCATTTGTATGTTTCCACCTATTGAGCTTGCCAATTTTCTTGACAATTGCATACCCCACTTTGTTGGACAATCAACATTGATTATGTCCATCGTGAAACACTTTCCAGGGTATGTAGCAAGCTGCACTTCCATGCCATTGACAACTCCAATAACATTGACCTCCCTAGAATCCACTGTATAGCATTTGCCATAAGATTTGGAAACTTTCAAGCCTAACTAATTCATGACTTCTAATGGCATTAAATTACTTGAAGCTCCTAAATCTAGCATGCAATTATGTACGAACCACCCTTTTATTAGCAAGGTGGTATAAAAGGGGTCAACCATGGTTTGATTATTCACAATTATAGTACCAAGGTATACTTCAAGTATTCCTTAGAAATGTGTCTCTGCAATTGCATCACCTATAGAATTATTGGAAGGATTTGTATGGTCTTCAAATATGGCTAGGGCATTAATATATTGTAGGATCCTATCTTTATGTTCAAGGATTCTAAGCATTTCGTGGACTAGTACTAAGACCTTCATTTGGCTTAAAGTAAGAGCTATGTGAATGGGGACATACTCAAGTAAGAGAGTGATTAGAGGCACAATATTGTATGAGTGTAAGGGATAAAAGGAATTACTTGACCACCAATAATGACACCCTTTACATCGTTGATGTTTCCACTTACCTTAGCTACAATTTGTTCTTCTTGAGAACTTTTCCTTGCCTAGGTTATCTTGCCACAAGCTTTTGTCACCTTAGGATTTTCGACATTGCCTGTTGGAATGCATGCATCTTTGTTCTTTAGAACACACTTCTTCTACATACGGGTTTCAGGCACATATGGCCTTTTCTTTTGTGCTAGCCTTTTTTTAGTCTTGTGCACACTCTTTTCTGCAATGTCTTTCCTCCAAGTATCAATGTAAATTTTTTTCCCTTTATCTATAGGTGTATTCAATGCCTCTAGTATAACTATAGTTCCAAATTATTTTCTAGTATTCACCTACCTGCCCCTAAGTTGATACTCACTTTGCACTTGCATGATAGTTGCATTAGTAAGAGCTTTTTAATATCTTCATTAGAAGGCTTTTCTCTTTTATACCTTTGTGACATGAGTTCCTTGAGGTTTTTGAAATTATGGCTTGGAAACTTATTACGTTGGATTTGATAATTGTCGTGATCACATTGAAAGAACTTATCACATTTATAAGCATCAAACTAGTCTACATCAACATCCTCATAATATTTAGAGGCACCATCTTCATTGGGGAATTATTTCTCCTTCAAAAGTGTAACTGCAACAATGCAATTCACTGAATCTTGAGGTAAATAGCATGCCTCACACTATAATGAATCATCTTGGACATTTACATGACCCTTCCTCAAAGGATCAGGAGTATCTTTGTCTTGGTGCCTTGGGTTTCCTTGCCTAGGAACCACTTATCTATCATTTGGTCTTGGTATTTTAAACCAATCAATATTGTAAGGCCTATTATGTAACTTTTGTCCTTCACTGAGGTGTGTAATATCATTGTTAGAAGGCATACCCTTCTCATTTCTTGTAATCCTATAGGATAAATCTTCCATTGCTCCCATCGTCTTATCAAGCTTGTCCCTATGAGAATTTTATTTAAAGTGTCTGCATCTAGCCTCAAGATCTTTACATCAACTCTCTTAACATGCTTTTTAGATGCTCTCATATTTCTTTCATGTTTTATGCTTCTCTTAGGGTCTAATGGTTCTTGTCATGAAGCCAATATCATATTTAGTATCAAATACACCACAATATAGAACCAGACACATTGATTCATTTAGACTCAGGTTGGGAGGCACTTTCCTCATGGTCATGGCAAATCCACTGTTGAACTTAGCAACAGTTTCATTCACACCCTTCTTGATAGTCGTCAACTCATGGATTGCAAATTTTAGGTCAATCCTATCTCCATACTGCAATCTAAAAAATCTATAAATTCCTCCCATGAGTCAATGCTATTGTTTGAGAGGCTTCTGTACCATTCTTTTGCACTCTCTTCTAAAGGCTACACAAACAATTTCATCATGACATCCTCATCTTCGATCTCATAGTCATCGGTCACATTGATGAAATGCTTAAGGTGCTCTTCTCCAATGACATCATTGTTACCTTAGAATTTAGGCACTTTACCCTAATTTCATTAGGTATCTAATTGGGATAATTAGAGATACCAAGGAAATCTAGCTACCTATATCTCTACATTCCTAATGGTTTGTCTTGGTGGTAGGAACCTTCAAGCTTGTCTCCTGTTACAGGATCTCATATTTGGTTAGTTATGTTGTTTTTGGTCATGCTATTGATTTTCTATTAGCGCTAATTAGGAACATCATGGACATGATGCTAATTTTTCTACTAGGCATTTTGGGCAAGTTGGGATTCTTGCAAATCAATTTGAGCTTGAAGTTCTAACTTCCTTTGTATAAGTTGATGAACCAAGTCTAATCTTTGATCAATTTCTCTTTCCCTAAGCTCATTTTATGGTTGTATGGCTACATTAACATCATGAAATGTAAGGTCTTGCTTAATTTTAGTTCTAGGTGCAGATGTAGGAGAGTTGGGGTGTGGGGTCATTACTGAAGTTATCACACATAGAGGACTAGATAATCTACATCTTCAACATATGTCTCATGGGATGCATTCCTATTTCTTCCATTTATATTTATGGCATCTCTTATCCTACCAAATTCATGTCTATGGTTTCTCCTATTAGTTCTAATCATTCTATCACTTGAATCATCTGAAGTATATGGATATTGACCCCTCAAGTCGTACATGCTTTCTCTAATAGAAGGACCAACATCATCTCTTTGAGAAGAAAGTCTAGTAGACATACTTTTATTTCTATCTTTCCAAGTAGTACATTGTCTTCTAGCTTGTGCTACTACTTGTCCAAGTTCTTTGGAATCCTTTTGATATCTTCCTCTTTCTATTTTTACTTCTTTACTTCAATCTTTGAAAGGGTTCATCTTGGACAAAGTAATCACTCTCCACTTGGGAAGAGAATATTTTTTTTATTCAATAAAGTTTTTTAGGATGATAACTAAGAAATTAATATCTCCCTGACAATGATGCCAATCTTGTTGGTTCCTAGAATTGAGTTTCCTCAAATCCCTAAAGCAAGGAATTTCTTGATAAAAATGCTCAAAAATAGTTGTTGAATATGAACCCTAGATCTTTCCACTTGTTTTTCTATCTCTCTACTTTGCAACCAAATTTTCATCCATTTGTTATGAATGACCAACTACAATATATATCTTATCCAACATCATTAAGAAGCTTTGAAAGAAGGGTCTTGGTCGCTTGTAAACAAAATGGCCACCCACATCTGCTCACGTCATTTTCACATGGATTGCACCTAAATTTATGCTCATTCAGATTGTTTGGCCACGCTTTTATACATAAAATTCATCGTTGAGGGGTCCATTGGTGTCAAGAGGCATATGGAACCCATCCTCCATCTTATCGCTTCCAAAAGAGGTCATTAATGATAGTTCTAAGACATGTATGGGAGTGGCTGAGATAGGTAGAATCGCCAAGGGAAATGGTGGAAAATTAACCTAGGATGGGATGTGAGCTTGAACTTTTGTGGGAAAACCGTGCGGGAATTTGTGTGAGAAGTGGATGAAAGGAAGGGAGGAGGGAGATGGTGTCCGAGTCATTAGATCCCCACAAAAAGAAAGAAGTGATCATGGGGCTACACTTAGGTTCTTGATTGAAAAAATATAGAACACTCAAGGGGACGAGGCCTTTTGCTGCTTTGTCGACATCAAAAAAGCCTTTGACACAGTCCCTCGTGACAAACTTTGGAATAGGATGAAGGAGCTGGGGGTTCTAGATGAACTTAGAGCTGTTATCCATAGATTGTATGAGCAAGTAAAGGCTAAAATTAGAACTAGTGATGGAACGTCAGAATGTTTTGGCAGCGATATAGGCGTCAAGTAGGTGTGTCTGCTTTCACCAACTTTATTTGGACTTTACATTGATAAATTAGAAGAATGGTTAAATAAAGATAGTGGGGAGGGGATTCAACTAGCTAAGTATGTTATAAAACTACTTCTTTATGTGGATGACCTCATTTTAATCGCCAAAATAACCAGCAACTTGAGGGAACATTTGAGAGCACTTGAAACTTTTTGTCAAGAGGTTGGAATGTAGGTGAACAAAGTAAAACCAAAGTAATGATCTTCTCTTTGAAAAGAAAAAAGAAGTAATATACCTTTACCTTTGAAGGTAGCCCATTGGAGATAGTCGAGGAGTACAAGTACCTCGGGCTTGATTTTCACCACAAGCTCAGCTGGGAAACTTGTAGAGAAAAAATAATTCAAGGAGGATGGAAAGAGTTGTACTCTCTTGAAAATAGGTGCAGGATTACAGAGTTATGGGATTGGAAGACCAAGAGAACACTCTTCGGTTTGTTGGTTACCCCGGTGATTCTCTACGGGTGTGAAATTTGGGGCAGCAGTATGTCAGATCAGATATGGAAGCAGATAGAGAGAATCCAGAAGCACTTCATCACCAATAGTCTCAAAGTCAAGAATTTGGTGCCGTATGAGATCTTGCTTGCTGAAACGGGGTACTTCCCTCTAGAGGCATCGGCGATGATACAGTTATTAAACTACCTCAAGAAGATTCAAAACATGAAGAGCCATAGGTGGCCTAGACTAATTATGGAGGAAGAGATAACTAGAAGAAAAAACACTTGGAGGAAGCAAAATGACAAATGGGTAAAGAGGTGGGATATTAGCATGCAGGAGTGCCCAAATACTAATAAAGAAATAAAAAAATATGTGAGAAGAAAATTCAAGTGCATCGTGTGGACAAACAAATGGGCTGTAAAAAGGAATACTACCTCAAAGAATTCAACCCCACGGGTGATTTTGAAGCAAAAGCCTATATAGGAGCAGACATTAAATGGAAAGTGAAAATGTTGATTGCCCAACTTAGAATGAGCTCACATCATCTTAGGTGTGAAACAGGTAGATCGCTAACTCCTAAAGAGGATTGGGAGGAGAGAATATGCCTCTTTTGCAACAAAGGCATGGTGGAGACAGAACGACACTTCCTCTTGGAGTGCAAGGCATACAACAACATCCGATATAGTTATGGTGAAACTTTGAAAATTGCCAACCTTGACACCCTGTTTGAAGAGACAAGGCTGGGTAGTACAATGAACCTCATGATCAAACTTCATAGCAGAAGGGAAGATCTCAAGAAGGAAGTTCAAGCAACTTAGAGGACATTTTGTGGCTGTTGTTCTGTTTGACGGGGCTATGTGCGACTGCTAGGTCCCATAGGCTGCTACGGCCTCGTGGACATTATTAAAATTCTTCATTCATTCATTCAATGATTTACATTTTTGGAAGACATGTGGGAAAATGACTTGGGATGGGATATATGGAAGGGAAAGAAGGTAGGGAATTCTTGTGGAACGAGGGGTGGAAATGGACACATGGCAACTTATCGCAACATTCAACCTTAGAACCAGGGCCTGCAATAGAAACTACATGATAAAGGGTGCACATGATGTAATAGACATGTGCCACGTATTAAAGTGATGGGAAGACAGTGAATGAAAAGATTTGCAAGAAAGGGCAGTGGAACTAGAGATAAAAAGGAGATGGAGGACCAAATGCAGAAATTTCATTTGGTCTGAAAGGATTAGAAGTCCCAAAAGACAAAGGAATCAGGAAAAGGAAGGAATGCGGACTTAGAATGGGGAAGAAGGTCCAACATTTGGTCGGGATTCCATGAAAGTGGAAAATGGTTATAAATATGAAAAGAATGAAAAGAGATAAAGGATGCAGGGAATCTATGTAGAAAAGGATTTGGGTATTGGACATGGAGAAGATAGAATATATGCAGTATTCTATAGGAAACTTGCATCCAGTTATAGAGAGAAAAACATGCAAAACACTAGAAAAAAACCTAGTACTCCCAACACTGTGAATTTTTTTGGACCTTTTGGCAACTTCAATGCATGATAGAAGCATGGGGAAGCTGAAGCAACACTTCAACAAAAGAAATTTGACCAAGGAAACTCATTTAAAATCTCTCAGATCACTTATTAGTGATGGGAAAAATATTTTCAAGACAATAATGAGGCACACAACTTAGGATTTTTCCAAATTCTAGGCAGGTTTATGTCCTACAACAATTAAGTCATAGTACCTTTTCAAACATCTAGAGTAAGAAGTAGAGTGCAAAGTATAATCAAGTGCAAGTCATATATCATTAAGTGCACTTAGAAAATAACACTTTTTTTTTTTTTAAATGAAGATTTAATGGGCCGATGCAATTTTTTCATCATTATGTTATTTTCTTATGCATTTTGTTCTAGTTCCAATGTTACATAGCTATAATATTATTATAACAATAACATAATAATAATAAGATTATAATAATTAAATGAAAATAATTATGAAGACATAATGACAATTAGAGATCAATAACATCATTATATAGGAGGATGCATCATAGAATATCATCAATTGTGTTCTTCTCGAGTGGATTGGGTTGGAGATAATGTTCACTGGAGAAGCTAAGTGCTACAAATAGGTGCAATATGATTAGGAAATAGTACTAAAAATGTGATATCTAATATAGGGAGTTATATGCTATCATACACTTGTTAACTTTTGAAAATAACCTAGAATTGTATTGACTAAGTTTTTTATTTAAGGGAAAAGTATGATGAAAGCTTAATGGACACTATTTAGTGTGTTAAATTGTTCAACAAATAATTACAATTATTTAATCTCTAAGAGAAGTTAGGGTATGTAATCTATTATCTATAGTTCATATCTCCTCTACTACTAAAAATAATCATAATTTGAACTTGATATAAATGAAAATTCCTCTTATTGTTTTTTAGTTTCTAATGTGGGAGAGAGAATGAAAAATGATCTAACATTGGATATAAATATGCCAACTACTATTTGGATCAAACAAAAACCCCAACAACATGAGGATTAAGTATACACATCCTATAACTAAGAACTCACTACAATCTAAGAAAATTAATGTCAATTATGCATTGAAAAAATTCTAATCACAAAAAAGACAAGCACACAACAAACTTATAATGCTCAATGAAGGAGTGCAATAGTATTCTATTTTCATGTTTATTTTACCAAGAGCATTCAATGCACAACTTCTTTCATTTGCACCATATAAAAGGAAATAAGTAAAGCAACTCTCTATTCACTCATTAATTTTTTGAAATTTGTTTCCATGACTAAGTGCTTAACAATTAGATTATATATGTTCATATACACTATAGAGGGAAAGAGTTAGAATCATCATTTCTTATTGAGGTTTTACAAGGGTTTTGATTACATCATTAAAACTTCATAAAGACAATAAGCTAGTGCTCTTTCCAAATGAATCTTGTAGGATTCAATGAGAATCCAAACATAAGCCTAGATCTAGGTAACTATAGAAGATTACAAAATCTAGATGTAAACATTTAGATGGTGCAAAATGCAAATATCAACTAAAATCCAATATCACTAATATGGAAAGATTAAAATGAAATTAATTTTTTCAATGGAAGGAAAGAGATACAATATATAGCCTTATAGTTTCCAAATTTTATGAGGATGGGGAAAAGGCAGAAAATCAAAAAAACAAGGCATTGCCATCTAAGTTTCCAAATCCAAGAGGATAAAGAAAAAATAGAATCCCATGAAAGAAGGAGAATATTATAATAAGGTGTAATTAAATAATTACACCAATACCCCACCTTAAATTAAACTTGGGAGAAATGTGCAATATAGAATGGGTCATGATAACATAAGCCATGTTAGGTACATGTGTACAATGATAAACCCCAAGAGAGAGAGAGAGAGAGATAGAGAGACCCAATATGATGCCTCTTGTACTAGAGATGGAAGGATGATATAGCAAGTTGAAGAAGATCCATGCACATTGAACCACATTCCTTCCCTTTGAAAGAAGTAAACTCAATGGTGCATGTCGAAGCTCTTCCCAATCCAGAAAATAGAGAAGAAAGTGTAAGATGAATATTTATGGTAACTACATTGCAATCTCCAAGTTGGTGATGAGAGGTGTTAAGATTAGATCAAGTGTCCCAGGCCTAACTAAAGATGGTGGCAAGTCAAAGCATGGTGAAAACTAAAGTATCATATGGGCCAAAGTGTTAGTTTTAGGATAGACAACTGAGAGGGGGGGTGAATCAGTTGTTCAAAACTTTCTTCCAATTAACCACTCAAATCCTTTTCTTAATTTAGTAGCTTAATAATAAATCAATCATGGAAACATAATGCAACAATTCAAGAGCAGAAACACATTACCACATAAGACACCAAGATTTTTGATGTGGAAAACCCGGTTAAGGGAAAAACCATGGGGTGACTAACCCAAGATTGTATTCTCTATTAGAAGAATAGAAAGAACAAAATGGCACATGCCAATTAGGGCTCACTGCCTGAGCACACTGCTCACAAGAGGCCCAATGCCCACAAGAGTCACACTATCTACAGAATAATAAGTATTACATACTTGAACTGAAGAATAGCATCTTCACCATGCTTGAGTCAGTTCCATTTAAGCTCAATACTTCTACTCTGCCTTTTCGCTCTGCTCCTCTCTACCACACCCTCATCTCCACAAGATGCTTTTTGAAATGACTTTACAACTCCTTATTTATACAAGACATTGACTTAGGAATGACCATCCAAGTTGACATACATTACAGAGAAAATACATAAATACAACATGATTAATTATAAAAAGACTTCACGCGGATCAACACACTATCGGCCACACAGATTTGAGACTTCAATATTCCTTTAGGAACACACCATTCTTCACAAAACATCTCCAAGATCATCCGTAGGATGTGTAACTCATCTGGTCAGCCAGACTTAGGAAGAACATCATCATCCAAAAGTAATTCTTCAATTACGAGCTCAATCTTCAACGTGGATCACCAACACGAATTGGACACTATCCAAAGACCTCCACAAGCTTGCCTGAAACACCAAGGACATCCACACTACTTATGCCTACTAAAATCATTCTCTCCTTCATCTAAAACCTCAAGAACATAGTCTGTCATCACTGTCATATTGGAATAGATGCTTACAGACCTCTAGACCACGAACCAATTGAGTTGTCACTTCACATTGACTTCCTAAACATTTCATCAAATGTGCAGAATAGGATATTGCATTTCTGGATCTCACCGGACCTATCTGTATCACTCTGTCACCTCTGAACATCTGCTAGAATAGGTTTTACTTAAGTGGCCATAACTTCTTCATATCTTCATGCGAACCTCTAAAATCTTTACTGGATCATCTCAAGACACATATCTACAAACCGTTCTATGTGCATCCTGTGATCTTCATCTTAGCTGGGATCTTTACCTCACTTTTTTCACTATTCTTCTCTGTTCCTTATTAGGACTAATTTTCTCAATATCCTTAGCACACAGCTCATCCAATCCTTATCATTAATGCAACAGAAGTATGTTGACATCAATGATAACACCGGTTAGGCCCATACTTGCAACAATCTCCCCCTTTGTCATTGATGGCAACATATGATGTGAAAAACTATTTTAACCATCAAGACAAGAACTTCTCCTTACTGTCACAACTCCCCCTATCAACAAGAACCATTCACATGTCTTCTCTTCTTTTCCTGCTCCCCCTTTGATCAGCAATTACTTGTTTTTCACATGTCTTCTCTCCCCTTTTGACATCAATGGCAAAGGGCACATACTTGCATCAATTTAGAATTATGCCAGCTACTCCCCCTGAGTAACAGCTTCCCAAACATCAATCCGGACCACAAAATATAACTATGAGATCCACCAAATTGATGCACATCAGTGCACCTTAATTTAGAACTGGAGGGGTAATAACCCCTAACTTCTCCCTGAGATACTCAAAAGAGTCCTTAGGTAGAGGTTTAGTAAAAATATCTGTAATCTGATCCTTGGAAGGCACAAACTCCAACTGACTTCATTCTTGTTCACTTGCTCTCTCAAAAAGTGAAACTTGATGGATATATGTTTAGTCTTTGAATGCAACACCGGATTTTTTGATATGTTAATTGCACTTGAATTATCACAGAAGATTGTGATAGGTTCTTCATACTCCACTCCGATATCTCTTGGCATTTGCTTCATCCACAATACTTGAGTGCAGCTACCTGCTACTGCAATATATTCTGCTTCTACAGTGGATAGAGATATTGCCTCTTGTTTCTTGTTCAACCAAGAAACCAATCTCTTCCCTAAAAAGAATGCTCCACCACTGGTACTCTTCCAGTCATCCACATCTCCTGCCCAATCCGCATCTGTATATGAATGAAGAGAAAAATCATGATCTCTGCGATACCACAATCCATACTCAACTGTCCCTTTTAGATATCTAAAAATCCTCTTGATTGCCATGACATGAGATTCTCTAGGATCAACTTGGAATATAGCAACAAGACCAACAACATTCATAATGTCAAGTCTAGTTTGAGTCAGATACAATAGTCCTCCAATCATTGACCTGTACTTTTTCTGATCAGCTTTAGGAGAGTCATCATCTTTGCTCAATTTACATCTGGTTACCATGGGAGTATTCATTGGTTTTGAGTCTTCCATCCCAACTTTCTTCAACAATTCTTTCACATATTTGGTCTAAGAAATGAAGATTCCTTTCTTTGTTTGAGTGATTTGCAGACCCAAGAAGAAATTCATTTCCCCAAACATGGACATCTCAAATTCACTTTTCATTTGATTTGCAAAGGTTTTACACATACTATCTCTTCCTCCAAAAATGATATCATCAACAAACACTTCAACAATCAAGATATTTTCATGATCAATTTTGAACTACAAATTACTATCAGCAGTACCTTTGTTAAAACTAATCTTCAAAAGATGCTTATCCAATCTTTCATACCAAGCTCTCGGGGCTTGCTTAAGTCCATACAGTGCTTTCTTCAACTTGCAGACCATATCACCATGAATAGACAATTGAAATCCATCCAGTTACTCAATGTAAACTTCTTCTTCCAAGTCACCATCAGGAAGGTAGACTTGACATCCATCTGATATACTTTGAAATCCTTGAAGGCAGCAAAAGCAAGAAATAATCTGACTGCTTCAATTCTTGCCACCGAAGAAAAAGTTTCTTCAAAATCAACTCCTTCTACTTGGGAGTAACCCTTGCAGACCAATCTGGCTTTATTTCTGACTACTTTACCAACTTCATTCAGTTTATTCTGGAAAACCCATTTGGTTCCAATCACATTCTTATTTTTAGGTCTAGGAACAAGATCCCAAGTGTGATTTTTCTCAATTTGCATCAGCTCTTCCTCCATTGCTTTAGAACAGTTTCCATCATTGCAAGCTTCATTCACTATCTTAGGTTCAATCTTTGAAATCAAACAATACTCTTCTGAATCTTGAGCAATCCTTCTTCTTGTTTGTACACCTTTTCTTTTATCACCTATGATCTAATCTTCAAAGTGATTCAGTCTTACATACCTGGGAACTTTGGGAGTTTCTTGCACTTCTAATCCTTGAACAGGTTCATTCAAACTTATCTCTTCTTCCTGGTTTACCGGATCAGTCTGAATCTAGATTTCAGAAGGAGCTTGGACTTATTGAACAAAAACATCATTTTGATTATCTTCATCATATTCATAAAACCTTGAGGGTTTTTCAATACCTTCATCAACCTTCACATTTTTACTTTCTACAATCTTTCTTAATCTCTTATTATAACATTGGTATGCTTTGCTTTGAGTAGAATAGCCCAAGAATATTCCTTCATCACTTCTAGCATCAAATTTTCCTAGATCTTCATCTCTTTAATTGTAACACTTGCTACCAAAGACTCTGAAATACCTCACAGTGGGAGTGATGCCAAACCAAAGTTCATAAGGAGTCTTACCGGTATTGCTTTTGATTTGTACTCGATTGAGAGTATAGACTGCAGTGCTTATAGCTTCTCTCCAATAGATCTGAGGAACATTTGCTTCCATCATCATGGTTTTAGATGCTTCCTGGATGGTCCAGTTCTTTCTCTCCACTACTCCATTCTGCTGTAGAGTCCTAGGAGCAGACAACTGTCTTTTTATTCCATGTTTCTCACAGAATTCTATGAATTCACTGGATGTGAATTCTCCACCTCTATCAGACCTCAGACATTTTAATTTTAATCTGATTTCATTCTCTACCATAACCTTGAATATTTTCAATTTATCAAGAGCCTCTGATTTCTCTTTCAGAAAAGTTACCCATATCATCCGGGAATGGTCATCAATTAATAACATGAATTATCTATCACCTTGCACACTCCTGATTCTTGTTGGACCACATAAATTAGTATGAACTAAGTCCAATAATCTGGTAGAATATTGTTCCTTTCTTTTGAATGAGACTCTGCTTTGTTTACCCAACTGACATTCTTTGCACAAACTATTGGTAGGTTTTAACAATCTTGGAAGATCTCTTACAACCTGAGTGTTTCTTATTTTGATGATATTATCAAAATTCACATGACACATTCTCCTATGCCATAACTAGCTCTAATCAACTTGAACAAATAAACAACTTTTACCAGTACCAACCAAGTGGAAGATATTACCTTTTGTTTGAGTACCGGATGCAATCTTTGTTCCAAAACTTTCAAAGATCTTACATTTTCCATTCTTGAATCAGAGATCATAACCTTTGTCCACCAACTGTCCAACACTGAGAAGATTGTGCTTCAGACCTTCAACATACAGTTCATTACTGGTTTTGTTCTTTCCATCAAAAGAAATGGTTCCTCTATCTCTGATTCTGCTAGCAGAATTATCACCAAACTTTACCACTCCTCCTTCATACCTTTCCAAATCTATGAACTTATTTTTGTCACCTGTCATATGGTGAGAGCATCCACTATCAATGACCTAATCATCCTTTTCTTCAACTTGGGCAGTCAGAGCTCTTTCTACAATTTTATGATTAACAGATTCAGAGGGCATTAGATCTTCTTCCTTGATGGCAATAAACACCCAATCACTTCTAGATTTGTTTCTTGTCTCTGATTCATCATCTGTTACTCCTTCATTATCATTATCTTCATGAATATAGTAACAATTCTTTTGGAACCTTGATCTGTTAGGATTTGGCCTTGAAAATATTTCCGGACACCTTGAGGCAAAATGACCAATCTTTTTGCAATTAAAACACTTAAAAGGCAACTTCCCCTCATACTTACCGAATCCTCTTGGCAGTCTTTTTGCAATAAGGGCTTCGAGTTGTGCAGCTTCTGCTTCATCTTCTTCTAGGTCTTTTCTTGCTTTTTCATACCATGATAGTTTCCTTGAAGAGTTCTCTCCCGAATCAAACTTTTGTTTTCCTTTTACAAAGGCACTAGCTTTGAATGCAGATTCAGTCTTAGGGGGAGCATCTCCAAACTTGATCAATTCAAATGTAGCCAATTTACCAACCACTTGGTCTCTTGTGATACCTGAAAAGGATCTAAATTCTTCAATAGAAGCAACCTTGTATTTGTAAGAATTAGGAAGAGATCTGAGAACTTTGCCAACAATCTCATCTTCATCCAAGATTCCACCAGCACATCTAATGCCACAAACAAGCTCATTTACTCTTGGCATAAATGAAGTGATATTTTCATCTTCTCTCATCTTTAGGTTTTCAAATTTTCCTTTCAGACTCTGTAGCTTGGCACATTTAACATACTTGTCTCCTTCATGCAGAAGTTCCAATTTTTGCCAAATCTCATATGCAGTTTTTAGATCAATAACATTTGTCAGCTTAGAATCAGATAAGGCACTTAGAAGAGCTTCTTTAGTCCATAGATTGTTTTCAACATCTCTGATTTCATCTACGGTACACAGACCATTCTTTGGAGGATCATACTTTTTTGAGGCCATGATCCAATATTGCATTCCCATACATTACAAGTGACATTCCATGCGACTTTTCCAAAGAGTGAAATTTGTTCCATCGAACCTCAGACTATCCTTCTTGTAGGACGACATCCTGGATCTCCTCAAGCTGTTAAGCTCTTTTAGAGGAACTTAGCTCTGATACCAATTGTTATTTTTAGGACAGACAATTGAGAGGGGGGTGAATCAATTGTTCAAAACTTTCTTCCAATTAACCACTTAAATCATTTTCTCAATTTAGCAGCTTAATAATAAATCAATCATGGAAACATAATGCAACAATTCAAGAGCAGAAACACATTAACACATAAGACACCAAGATTTTTGACGTGGAAAACCTGGTTAAGGGAAAAACCACTAGGTGACTAACCCAAGATTGTATTCTCTGTTAGAAGAATAGAAAGAACAAAATGGCACATGCCAATTAGGGCTCACTGCCTGAGCACACTGCTCACAAGAGGCCCACTGCCTATAGGAGACACACTATCTATAGAATAATAAGTATTACATACTTGAACTAAAGAATAGCATCTTCACCATGCTTGAGTCAATTCCATTTAAGCTCAATACTTATGCTCTGCCTTTTCACTCTGCTCCTCTCTACCACACCCTCATCTCCACAAGATGCTTTTTTAAATGACTTTACAACTCCTTATTTATACAAGACATTGACTTAGGAATGACCATCCAAGTCGGCATACATTACAGAGAAAATACATAAATGCAACATGATTAATTATAAAAAGACTTCACGCTGATCAACACATTGTCGGCCACAAAGATCAGAGACTTCAATATTCCTTTAGGAACACGCCATTCTTCATAGAACATCTCCAAGATCATCCGCAGGATGTGTAACTCATTCGGTCGGCCAGACTTAGGAAGAACATCATCATCCGAAAGTAATTCTTCAATTACAAGCTTAATATTCAATGTGAACCACCAACATGAACTGGACACAATCCAAAGACCTCCACAAGCTTGCTTGAAACACCAAGGACATCCACACTACTTCTGCCTACTGAAATCATTCTCTCCTTCATCCGAAACCTCAAGAACATAGTCTGTCATCACTGTCATATTGGAATAGATGCTTGTGGATCTCCAGACCATGAACCAATTGAGTTGTCACTTCACATTGACTTCTTAAACATTCCATCAAATCTGCAAAATAGGATATTGCATTTCTGGATCTCACCGGACCTATCTGTATCACTCTATCACCTCTAAACATCTGCCAGAACATGTTTTACTTAAGTAGCCATAACTTCTTCATATCTTCATGTGGACCTCTGAAATCTTTACTGGATCATCTCAAGACACATGTACAAACCCTTTTATGTGCATCCTCTAATCTTCATCTTAGCTAGGATCTTTACCTCACTGTCTTCACTATTCTTCTCTGTTCTTGATTAGGACTAATTTTCTCAATATTCTCAGTACACAGCTCATCCAATCCTTATCATTAATGCAACAAAAGTATGTTGACATCAATGACAACACCGGTTAGGCCCATACTTGCAACACAAAGAATATGTGACAACAATTGTAATGGAATTGTCATCAAAGAGGATATGAGTGTCCTCAATGGAATCATCCAAATCTACAAGATGAGACTCAATAAATAAACCTGATATGTTGTCAAGTACTCATCCCAAGTAGCTACTTCTAGAAGACAATGACTATGATCCTACTACACTGAATCACTAGAATCCCCATCCGAAGCAATACTAAATTTTCAAGAAGTGGGATGTCATCTGACTACATTGCTCATCCCTAGATGATGTGTCCACACAAGATGGATAAGTGTAAACAACAAATGTATCTACTAATGATAGAATACAAGAGTCCTTAGCCTCAATATGTTGACTCAAAGATAAAGAAGAAGATGGGCCCTCTAAATCTTCAATAGGAGCCATAGAAACTAAATTCTCAATTGAAGTCTCTATAAGAGAAGGCTTGTCAAGATATGTCTTTATGTCATTACAATGCTCAAGCTCTTCCCATTCATCAACCATTGTAATTGTTTTATGATCATATGGTCAAAAAACATCAAGTGGAACAAGACAATCTACAACAAGATCCTCTATCTCCATTCAAGTCTCCATACATCTCCCAAAGTGTGGGCCAAAGGTCACAAGGGCACTCAATGTAAGTGGTGACCATCTAGGTTTCGATATCAACACTACAACCAATCAATCCTTAGATAAATTAAATCTTTCTATCCTGCACAAAATTTTTGCCAACATAATGTAGGTTCAGGGACTAGTCCATAGAGATAAGGGAAAAGATGAAGCCACCTAAGATGTGTCAGGATTCCATCTTGCCAAGACTTAAAATTATATCTCTCCAAACTAATTACAACATGATGTCTTTTGATACCAGTGATTAACTCCTCAAATTTAGTCACACAATAAACAAATCAAGAAGATCAAATAGCAAAAGCAAGAGTACTTGATATGATTGCACATGAACAAAACTCACAAGAGAGATTATCTCAACAAAGGAAATCCAAAACATCTTCATAATAAGTCTTTTAAAGAAATACAAAGATTCTTTTGGAATAAAGAAGCTTCTAAAAATCTTAGTACAAAAACATTATTATATTCTACTAAATTAACTAATCAAATATTAAGTCTAAGTCTAATGAAGAAGCTATAAAGGGGCTAAGCCTTATTAGTACCCCCCCCCCTCCCAAATTGGAACTTTATATCAGTTCATGGAGTACAAAATATTCAATGCATAAAACCCCCAAACAATTACAAAGTTTTGGCACTTTATCTCAATGCAATTACAATGTTATGAGGAAAGGAGAGATTGAAATGAAAATTACAATAAATAGTTTCAAATTCAAATAAAATAAATTAGATTAGATTGTAGATGTCAAATCTAATGCCTATAAGAAGTCAAAAATTTGACATTCTGAGAAAAAGTTGTCACTTTTCATGCAAGGTGCTAAAAGAGGATTTAAAGTAGCATAGCTAAATTTAAAAACCTTTGCTAAATTTGGGAAAATCTGCCAAGTTTAGCAGTTTCCAAAAATTGCTTCAAGTTTGATAGACTACTAGATAAATGTAGAAGACCTCCAGATTTAGGGAAAACTACCAAATTTGGAGTTATTGCCAAAACAACACCAAATTTAGAAATAGCAGCTAAACATAGTTTGTGATCACCAAATTTGGAGTTTCCAAATTTAGAGGAACAATAGTAAGTATGTGGCACATATATGGTACAACAGTAGGATGGTATGATAGTGCAACTGTATAGATTTGTATCGTGAATAGTTCCAACTTGAAAAATTATATCCGATTAACCAACTCCAAATTTGATAGATTTACAATCAATTTATAGGTTTTGACACCTTTTGAATGCAGTGGTGAGGTCTATTTTGTGCCAAAGTGCCTCAAAAACTATGTTGTTGACAAAAGACACAAAAAATACATGCAACCAAAAAATTGAAAAAGAATGACCTCTAGGTGTCCAATTTGAATGAAATAAAAGTCAAACCTTATTTTCTCAATTGCTCCAGATGTAATGGTGGGCTCTGATTTTACACATGAATTATTAAAATCTAATCTCTCCTTTGAAGCTTTAATTTGAAACCCATGCTCCTTAGAGGACATGAACTAGCTACAAACACCAACAAAGCTTTGATAATATGTACGATTCAATGAGAATCCAAACACAAGCCTAGATCTAGGTGACTGAAGAAAGTTACAAAAACTAGATGCAAGCATGTAGATGGTGCAAAATGCAAATATCATCTAAAATCCTATATTGAGAATATGGATGGATTAAAATGAAATTGATTTATTCAATGGAAGGGAAGAGCTAAAATATATAGCCTTATAGTTTCCAAATTTGATAAAGATGAGGAAAAGGTAGAAAATCAAAAAACAAGGGATTGCCATCTAAGTTTCCAAATCCAAGAAGATAAGGAAAAATAGAATCCCATGAAGGAAGGAAAATATATACAACTCATTATCCTATCATATCTAAGTAATAAAAGAAATTACCTAAGTAAAATTAATATAATAAGGTGCAATTGAATAATTACACCAACAAATCTATGGTACAAATTTTATTTTTTTTTCAATCTAATCTACATTGTAGATTTTATATTCATACAAGATATGAATTTATTTTATTATGGACACAAAAGATAATTCATGTTTGAATTAAAGAAATGAAAACTATTTTTCTTAAATGCACTTTTTTAACCTAAAAACCTTGTTCAATCAAGAAATTTTTAATTTTTAATCACACATCAATATCTATCAAATGATCTTCACATCATACACGTGTTTTGCACAAGGATTATGTAACAAATTTTCTGTGATGGTAACGGCCTTGTCCATCTTTTTAATTCATTTTTATTATTAATAATCGAGTGTTAATCTTTCATTAGAAAGGGTATCATATGGGAAATGACGAGAATAGAGGAATATGATAAGAAATTACTATAATTGCATACTTGCAATTTTTTTAATGTTCACACCACTAAATTTTAGGTCTTCTTTTGGTACCTTTGATCTCCAAATCTTGAACAAGGATTGATAGAAACTTATGGATCTCGGTTCATCTCTTAACCATCACTATAGGTTACTATGTCCCTACTATATGTTGTTGCAAAAAATTGTGACATCCTTGTTTCTCCACCCAAAAAAACAAAATTCTTTCTCATTAACACCCCAATTTCATGGCAGGCCAACTTGTTTGTGTTTACGTTTAGGCATTAAGGTTGGCATGATTGGTTCTTTATTATATTTCTATGCGCGTGTTGCATTTAAATATTTGAATCTATGTTAGGATCAAAATGGATTTCTTGGAAATTGGATTAAGGAGTATTATCATGCATGTTAATGTGATATTGTGATTTTTATAGTAAATTTTTAAATGAGTTTAAGGATTCCCTTTTCAATGCTAAAATGAAATGAACATTGATATGTCATACCAAGGCCTAAATTTGACGGTCAACTTTGCCTGTCAAGCAATTTTTTTTATGACAGTTATTTATTCAATGGTGTCCTTAAAATACTATGACATATTTTAGTAGAAGTAAAATTATATATATATATATATATATATATATATATATATATATATATATATATATATTGACGATTTGTCCAAAATCTCTCCTTTTATATGATAGTCTTTTTAAAATTTTGATTGTATTTTATGGCAAAAAGTCTAAATATGGCTATATACAACCATCAAATTTATGCCTTATGTCATACTCAAACTGAAATGTAAATTTTTCACTAGTTTTGTGATCATTGTTGGGACTCTTATTTTCAATGTCTTAAAATTGTAAAATCTTGCCAAATTCATAAAAAATTCCGTAAGGGGTCCATGTGCCTTTACCCTAATGCATGTTGTTGAACCCGTGAATTTCGCTGTCTGAAACCCTAAAACCTTGAAAATTTGGCTGTCTGAAAACTGATGGATCCTCCAAATTCTAGAATTTGCATTATAACTCCCATGGATCCGAAACCACTCTCAAACATCCTAACAGTATATACATAAAATATAACTTAAAGTATAAGAAAGGTAAATGATAAAAGATAAATACAAACTTATACTTAAATGTTTATTTTATGTATATGTTGTCCTGAACTTCTTTATTTTCCGGCCCCTTTTGTTCCTACGGGTTTTCTGGACCCGCATGAACTTTTGCACAAGGTTCCTACGGGACTTTGAGACCTACCAGAACTTTGGAATTTTTCCAAAGGTTCCTTGTTCCTCCGTGACCCCGCAACCCACCAAAAAGTTTGAAATCTTTTAGGACCCCCTGAATTTTCAAGTCCAATTTGAAGGTCCAAAAAGTCAAATTTTCAAATAATTTTTGAGGAAATGGCTAAGTATTTTATGCAGTTTCGGGTCATTTTCATTTTTGAATTTTGTTGCTTTTGGTCCTAGTGAGACTTCGAGACCCGCTGGAACATTGTAACTTTTTGCATGGGTCCCGAAGTCCCGCCAGACACCTAGAAATATCTAGAAACACAGAAAAACGCACAGCCAACTCTCCAGATCGCCATTAATGCAAAATGGGTGGTTGAATTTGATGTTTTTATTGTAGTAGGTGGAGTTGTGGTTTTCCCTCACATTTTTCCATCAGATCTGAGCTGCAAAGGATATAAATAGAAGATTAAAACTCATTTGAAAATAGGTGAGTTTTTTGTGTGTGGTCTCTAAAAGACAACTATAGGTACAGAAAGTTGCAGGGCAACCATTGAAATGCCAATTTAGCTCATTAAGGAGTGCAGACCCGTGAAGTCAAAGGATTTGATATTGTATATGGTCTTTGTTGTAGAATGTCTCCAGGTCATTAGGTATGTATCTAGGAAGATTTCTCAATCGTAGTTGGGTATTTGCATTTTCCATGTTTGATGGAATGAATGTAATACTGGGTCAAATGAATGTGACGACATTATGAAAATATTTCAAGATTTTTTAATAATCTCTCTCATGTTATATATGGGTATATGCAATTATGTTTTGGATTACTAAGTATATTATGTTTCAAGATCTCATATTCTATGGTGTATGCAAATACATAGCTCATTGTCCTTTTGGTTTCAATTTGTTGTTTGAATCTTAATGAACTATGACTCTATTGCCCATAGATTAGGCATCGGTCTGGAGTCATTCCTATTTGCCTCACATCATTTTAAACAAACAAAAAACATTAACTAGTGGTTTAGGGTAAGAACCATTAATTATGTGCATTCTTGGTTGTAAGTTAAACAGAGAATTGTTTTGAAAGTGAATATAAATGAATTTATTTCATGTGGGTCATGCATGCATAGTTACATCAGCTATATAGGGGTTTTGTGACAACCAATTGTTCTTGGTTCAGTGACAGTTTTGGGATTAAGATAACAAGTTGGGTTTGGTTGTTTGTTGGTTTTATTTATTCATGTTGTTTGAATTCAATACCTGCTAAGGTATACCCCTTGGAATATCCCTTCAGAGTTTAGTTGAGCTTGAAGTGCGGGGGATGAAACCCACTCCCATAGTGTTGACCTTCAACCCTCCATATTTTGTTGATGGACTGATTATACTTGCATGACAATAGCCTTGGCCTTGTGAGTGTGATTTCGTCCTAGGAAATGGAGTTGTGGTTTTGGGACCCAACAAAATGGTGTCGTTGTTAGGGAAAGATTATTGATGGGTTGAGAAGAATTTGACGACTCTACTAGTTGGAGAACTCGGAATTATTTTGTGGCCTTGAAGATTAGTCACACTTCAAGGAATTTCCTCATTCATTGAGGTGGCAAATCTATTGTCAGCATTTGAAAAGTTTGTTCATTGTTGTTCTATTTGTGTCGTTGGTGATTTGAATGCCCCAAGTTTGTGAGAAGTTGCTGGTAAATTAAGGTACACATGGTTTTCTTTTATAATCAATTCAGACTTCCTCCAAAATACAAAAGCATTTATTCTATTGAGTCTTGTGATGCTTGCATGGTAGAAAAATTTAGTCATGGCCACTTGGCACGCTAATGGCCCTAGGGCAGATCCTTCTTATGTGTCATACTATGTCTCAAGACATGAATATTATGAGGATGAAGGTGCTTATTGTTCTTATGATGATGCTTCATCATATTACTCAGATTGCCCTACATCTTGCATTCCCCTACCTCAATGTCAAACTATATAATCAAAATGAATCAACTAGGTTATAGTATGAAATTGAAAAAGGAAATCAGTTGCTAGTCTTTGTTGTAGCAAGAAAAAGAAGTAGAAAATCAAATCATGCTACATTAGTCCAAGATGCAATCCAATGCCCTTCCTGTTGTTGCTAATCGTTCATATTTTCAGCTTCCTCCCATTGCCAATGAAAATACATACAAACAGATGGACCTCTCATGGGTCAATTATGAAACACAATCCATGCCCAATAGGATCGATTATCAAATGTTGATTTTTAATAGGTGTGAAGCTTATGATGGGAAGGCACATATTCTTGCATTTTTAGATTTCATGGACAAGTTCCAATTTGAGGAAGAGGATATGTGGATGAGGTTCTTTGTCAGATCACTTTGTGGATTGGCACAAAAATGTCTTGTTGGTTTCCCTAACCATCACTTTGCTTCCCTCAATCATTTAGTGGCTACATTTGAAAAGTTTGCAAGTGGTTTGGACCCTGTTGTTCTTGTCCAAGAACTTGAAAATATTAGAAGCTATGAGGGTGAATCTAACATAGATTTTAGCCACCGGTTTGTTGTTGCACTGTCTAGAATTCCAGATGCTTTCAAACCTTTTATTCCATCCTATATTAATATATTTTTTGAATCTTATGAAGTTGGGTTGAGCTCAGTATAGGAAGATTTCAGGTTGGTTAGTTTGCAACAAGATTACCTTGTGCTTGACACTTTGGTTAGAATGAGAAACGAATAAGTTGTTGGGTTGTTTCCCCCTAAGGTGAGTATTGTAAATGATGAGCATGTGCCAGGCAACAATACTACAGATCAAGTTAAATGTGTTGTTAGAAAAATGGAGTTATGTGAGGCAACATCATATGAAATTTGTGATGAAAGTGAAGATAGTGCAGCCACCTATCTTCATTTGGATGCATTGTCCCTTGCGGATGATGATGTTGCTTTGTCTTGTGATCCCCAACCTGAAATTAAAGATGATAGTATCATGTTTGCACACAATGATAAACGATCTAAGATAGGTAAAGGTGCAAACATTCGGTTTCACTTTGAAGACCCTGTTGTGTGTTGTGATGTTGGTGAATGTGATATTGTGCGGGAGAAATTTGACAGTGAGGACATGAAGGCAAAGACGTTTGATGTGACATCTCTTGACAGTGTAATGGATGAGAACAACATGTGCACCTTTTTGCATATGGATGAGTCAATCAGTGGGAGTGATGGCAATGATGAGTTTTTATTTAATGAGCTCCCAGGTTTTGTCCCTTTTTGACAATGATGAAGTTGATAGCGCATTGGTGCTTGTGTCGAAGTCAAGGTGTCTCGTGCTTCAAGTGATATTTCTCATGCATGTTCTTCCTTTAGCGATGACTTATATACTAATTGGTTCCAATCGAATGATCCCATAACTATTGATATCAATAAGAGAGACATCCATGATGAACATTTTGTTGTTGATTTAGTTATGTAGGCTTTAAATAAAAATCTTTGTGATGATGTGGAGGAGGACAGTCTTGTTCCTGTTTGCTATGGTAGTTGTAATGCAGCGAGTTGCCCTATTGAGATTGAAAAAGAGCTTAGTTGTGGGATGGATGCAATCCATCATTTGAAAAGCCTCATTATGATTCTTATGTTGATGATGACAATGGATATTTGGATCAAGTTTATGATCCAAGTGTGGAATAGGATATCAACATGTGTGAAAGTGATGTATGTTGGCAGCCTATTATCCAAGAGTTTGACATTTATGAGTATGAAATTTTCCTTTGTGTTGAAGTTTAGGTATCTATTACTGTGGATGATGGTCATGTGCCTGAATTTGAGTCTTTTGTTTGGGCCCAGTGTACATATAATAATGGCATTGAGCAGCAACATGAGTGCCAAGTTGAAGATCAACATGTCATTGCCCAACTTGAAGATATGACAGAGATATATTTTTTCAGTTTGATCTGCAAGAAGATGTGTTTCTTGTTGTGGATCAATAGTGTAATCAGGCACATTTCTCTTTTCTATGTGAATTGGAGGTGTTCTCCTTTTCCCTCAATTTGCATGATGAGGTCAGCAGGTATAGTGAAGTTGTAGTTAATGATGGATGTTTTTTCCTATCTACTTGTGACGTTGATATGAGTTTTAGTATTTTATCCCTTGTTGTTATGAAAATACATGATATGGAATGGAATAGGTCAAGT
The DNA here is from genome assembly GCA_027924645.1 of Cunninghamia lanceolata. Lineage (NCBI taxonomy): Eukaryota > Viridiplantae > Streptophyta > Pinopsida > Cupressales > Cupressaceae > Cunninghamia > Cunninghamia lanceolata. Next base: position 3,293,656 of record BSBN01000704.1, on the reverse strand, counting down.
ACTTATTATTTATGGTTGTCATGCATCAACATTATTTTCAGTGGTGAGGCTTGTCTTCATTTCAAGAAAATCTTGTGCAAATTGGTGCATGTAGATGAAAGACTTTAGTTGTTGCAACCAAGTGATGAATGCAACTTTGATTTTAGGGAGATCAACTCCTTCATTCATATTGTCTTTGACAAAGGCAAGTAGTTGCAACAGTCTTGTGCATGTTTGACATGCAAGTTCCTGCAAATTTTGATTACAGTCAACTTTCCTGTTGTGCCCTCGTGCCTATGATTGTATGCCTTGTAAATATGTCTTGTGTTGTTCCCCTTGTTCATTTTTTGCCCTTTGGTCTACCCTGAGATGTTTTGGATTTTCGTTGTGGCAATGCTTGACACACGTCCCCAAATAGAACCGATGTTGGGACTCCTATTTTCCATGGCTCAAAATTGACAAATCTTGCCAAATTCATCAAAAAATTTCTAAGGGTTCCCTGTGCCTTTACCCTGATGCATGTTGTTGAACACCTGAATTTGGCTAAGTCTAAAACCCTAAAACCCTAAAAATTTGGCTATCTGAAACCCTAAAAACTAATGGATCCTCCAAATTTTAGAATCTACATTATAACTCCCATGGATCCGAAACCACTCTCAAACATCCTGACAGTATATACATAAAATATAACTTAAAGTATAAGAAAGGTAAATGATAAAAGGTAAATACAAACTTATACTTAAATGTTTATTTTATGTATATACTATCCTAAACTTCTTTCTTTTCCGGCTAATTTTATTCCCGCGAGTTTTCTGGACCCACAAGAACTTTTGCACAAGGTTCCTGCAGGACTTTGGGACTCGCTAGAACTTTGGAATTTTTCTAAAGGTTTATCATTCCTTCATGACCCCACGGCCCACCATAAAGTTTGAAATCTTTCTTGACCCCTTGAATTTTCAAGTCCAATTTGAAGGTGCAAAATGTCAAATTTTCAAATAATTTTTGAGGAAATGGCTAAATATTTTATGCATTTTTGGATCAAACTTTCATTTTTGAATTTTGCCACTTTTGGTTCCAATGGGACTTTGAGACTCACTGGAACATTGGAACTTTTTTTAAAAGTTCCAAAGTTCCAGGTTCTCCCATTGTCCCACCACCTGCCAGAGGCCCAAAAACATGGAAAAATGTGTCGCCAACTCTCCATATTGCCATTAATGCAAAGTGGGTGGTTGCATTTGATGTTTTATTTCAGTAGGTGGAGTTGTTGGGGTTTTCCCTCCCATTTTTCCATCAGATCCAAGCTACAAAGGATATAAATAGAAGATTAAAACTCATTTGAAAAGAGGTGGGTTTTTTGTTTGTGGTCTCCAGAAGACAACTACAGGTATAGAAAGTTATAGGGCAACCATTGAAATGCCAGTTTAATTCATTAAGGAGTGCAAACCCATGAAGTCAAAGGAGTTGATATTGTATATGGTTTTTATTATAGAATGTCTCTAGGTCATTAGGTATGTATCCAGGAAGATTTCTCAGTCGCAGTTGGGTATTTTCCTTTGCCATGTTTGATGGCACGAATGTAATACTAGGTCATATGAATGTAATAGCATTCTGGAAATATTACAAGCTTTGTAATAATCTCTCATGTTATATATGAGTATATGCAGTTATGTTTTGGATTACTAAGTATGTTCTGTTTCAAGATCTCATATTTTGTGGTGTATGAAAATACATAGCTCATTGTCCTTTCATCAGTTTATTGTCTTAATGAACTATGAATCTGTTTCCCATAGATTAGGCACTGATTTGGAGTCATTCCTATCAGCCTCACATCATTTTAAACAAACAAAAACATTAACTAGTAGTTTAGGGGAAGAACCATTAATTCTGTGCATTCTTGACTGTAAGTATAAACAGGGAATTATTTCAAGTGAATATAAATGAGTCTATTTCATGTAGGTCATGCATGTACAGTTACATTAGCTATATAGGGGTTTTATGACAACCAATTGTTCTTGGTTCAGTGACAATATTGGGATTAAGATAACAAGTTAGGTTTGGTTGTTCGTTGGTTTTAATTATTCATGTTGTTTGAATTCAATATCTATTAAGGTATACCCCTTGGAATACCCCTCCAATGTTTAGCTGAGCTCAAAGTGCAAGGGATGAAACCCACTCCCATAGAGTTTACCTTCAACCCTCCACATTTTGTTGATGGACCAATTACGCTTACATGATGACAACCTTGGCCTTGTGAGTGTGATTCCATCCTAAGAAATGGAGTTGTGGTTTTGGGACCCAACAATCATTATGCCAACCTTAGATATATTTCATTTGCATTTGAAAATCACTTGATATGTGCCTTGACTATCATTCTAATGGCTTCACATGTTCCTGGTAATGTAAGGGGGTAAAATTTGGATAGAGGGTTTTTTATGGTTTATGTGTATCCTCCTTTCACCCTAATACATTCAAGGACCTTGGGTTGAGTGGCAATGCACTATCAAGCCCTTGATCACTATGAGATGTAGGGAAATTTGGATTTGTGTGATTTGATTATCAATTATGTTCAATTATGCTTAATTATGCCTCAAAACCCTAATTATGCAAATACGAAAGCAAACGGACAAATTACTAAAAATGTTGCAACAAGAAGATGTAAAATGACAGATAAATGTGCACATGTTTTCAAAGTTCAGGAAACGGAATAGTCGAGGACTAATGAGCAGGCACCCAAGTCCAATGCCTAGGTTTTTGTTGAGATCTAGAAGCCTGACCTATAACATGTTCCTATTGTATCAGAGATTTTCCCGTCACGGAATCCAGAGGACTAAAGAGCAGGTGCCTAAGTCTAGGGTGTTATTTTCAACTCTGATCTGCAAACCTGACACTCTGTAATATCCTCCTGCAACTCCATTTTTCCTCTATCTTCAACCTGTAACCTGCAATCACAAAAACTTTGGGAGGGGGTTGTGGTGTTTAGAGGCTTGCCTCAGTCAAGCCCCAGAGAGACATTCAAGTCTTCCGAATACCGTTGTCAAATAGAGAGTGCATGCCCTTGGGAGGCAGAGGCAAAAACTAAATGATAAATGCTTGAAAACACAAATGATGTCACCTTGTAGTGAAGATCTCATGGAAGGAAGAAGCTCTCCATGCCATGAGGAGATGATTGCTCAAATATGTAAATACAAACACATAAACAACACAATATCTACTCTTGCCACACAATGAATGCCTTGAATCCAAAAGATCACAATTGCTTGCTAGTAATCATCTAGTGTACAAATGAATGCCTAAACATGCTTATATATGCAACTACAAACACTCCTGCCAAGAATTTTGTAATTCAAATTTACCATGTTGGCATAGGACCTAAATAACGGTCATAAGCCGACACTATAAATTTGGGCTTGACCCAAAATAGGGCAAGACTAGGGTGCGGGCGCCCAAGTCCTCCCCCCTATTTTGGTCAGGGATTGGTTCAAGGGATCTCCCTAGGTCCCATTTGTCATGAAACTTAGGGATCATTTCATCGAGATGTCAAAATATGATGCAAGATGTCCTAAATGTATATAAAAGACTTGGGAGCTAAACCTTAGGAGGGAAAAGCTCCCAAGGGGACATTTTCTGATGTTACATTTAGCCCCCACTTTAATGTATGTATAAACGCAAGGCCAATACATGCATTAAAGTACAATCAACAAACACAACAAATTACATGCCAAGCACACAGAAGACACACCAGACACATTGAAAATAATGACAGGCACGCAAAACATGGAGAAGATAATTACAGTCACGCAAAACACAAAGAATACAATAAATGCATAGAAGATAGAGATGATTTCTTTTCTTTTCATTTTTCCCATATATATGAAATGCAGATGCAAGTACAGGAAAGTAAACACACCTCCCATAATGTAGGAAGCATTCATCGCGCTGGTCTTTAAACTACATATATGGGGCAACACACATGCAAGACACACCAAACCTCCCAAAATGCAGGAAGCACTCATCATGTTGGTCTTTAGACTACACATGGGGCAACAAACATGCCAAACAAAGTAAGCACACCAAACACACACACTTTGAAGACATGGAGAAAACACGGCAGACAAGCGATGGAGTGTTCCTATTTCTAGGCTCATCACCATCTCAAGTACATTACAAGCACACACCGATGATTAGGCTTCACCACAACAATCGCCGAAGACACGCTTAAGGATTGAGTTAGTCACAGAACAGCTCCCCACCTCCCAATGAGGACTTTTTGAAAATGACAGGATGATGCAATCTGCTCCAAGAAATACACCATCCCCGCCTCCACAGAGGGCTTAAGATGATTGATTAATTGCAAACAAACTCAGAGTGCAGGAGGGACTCATTGCCACCAGTCTTTAAACTACACCAGAGGACAAGCACATTGCTAGCATCTACAACAGATAGCTTACCTTATATATGCCCCCACCTTAAGGTGGTTGATATCATGTATCGATATCAAGCACGTTAAGGTAGGAAGAAAACGCACAAGGGAACATAGACTCTCGTAAAGCCCATGCCCCCAGAGGTGACATTTACTTTATGATCGCCAAATGTTCCCACAACCACATCCCTGCAAGAAACATGTTAATGTCTACAAAATCATGATAAACAACAACATCCATGCATATGATTAACCACACAAAGAGCCAAGGTTATACTATGAATTTGGAGATCGAGGATAACCGTGGGGCTATATCATGAAAATCTCTGAACTAAGTGTCACCAAGGCAAGATTCAAAGACAAACAAAGTGCATGGAGCAGCAGTATTGTTATAGTCTATAAGTGAGATAACATACACTTTTTCTTCTTCAGTTAAATCATTATAAGTTAAAGGAAATTTTTCTTCACTATCTTTAGGATCTTCAATATCTTCAGTATCTTCTAGAGAAATCTCTTTTTTCTTAGAAAATTTGTCTTTGCTATCTAGTGCTAATGTAGATAACTCTTTCATTATCTCTAGTAAATAGAAATAACATCCTGCATATAGCTATTGATTGCAACTTCAAGTCTGACATGGACCTGCTCTAGGCATTGATAGTGTGGATCTCTAGTAGCTTCCTTCTGTACTATGGGTGTTAGATAATATATAACAACCCCATTGTCATATTAGGAACTAAGTCTAATTTTTGATTTCTCGCTAAAGGGACGCTAGGTCTGCATCAGTATAAATGTTTTTCATCATCCGCTTGCTAGATAGAAACACTAGAGGAAGGGAAACAATAAATCAGAGAGGAGAAACAAGTGTCTTAGGGATAGTCAAGTAGGAGGGTGCCCCCAATTCACCAACCGCAACGCTATGTCCGTAAGACACAACACACAATGATGAAATCAGAGAGAGAGGCAATATAGAAGAATGATGATACAAATAGAAGAAGGTTACAACAGAGGCAGTCTCCTAGGCAGTCTCCTGGTATCCCAGAACTTACGAGAGAACTAGGGGTCATCCCAGGAGGCATAAACAACACATAACACATCACGAGGGAAGCACATCATGAGAGAGATAAAGGGTTAGAGATACTTACCTGGTGGGATCTTTATACTAAGTCTCATCATCAAGCAAATCATTGTCATCTTCCCACTCCCGAATGCTAGGGAAAAGTAGGACATAAGGTACCATAGCCCAACTCTTGTCTTTAGGTTGTTCATTGTTAGGATCATCATTGTTTGGTTCAATATTTGGATCAATGTTTTCTTGTTGAGATGCAAGGTTTATGGCATAAGCTTGTCTTCTTCTCCTTCTTTCTCTTGCTTTTCTATTTCTCTTTCTCTTACCACTTATCTCTTGTAAGATATTCATGTGTTTTTGCGTTCGAGAAGAGGAAGCACCAAGATCAAATCTCATTTGTCTAGGTGGAATTGTTTGTTGTTGACAATTACCTCCCGATCCTTGTAAGAATGGCGGGGGAGGAACCTCAGCATAGGGACCTTCTCCACTTGGTCTAGGGTTCTCTTCAAATGTGGGTTTCTTGTCTTTTGTTATTTCTTGCATAGAGGGACCGGCCATTGGATGTAATAGTTTTGCTTTGTAATTTCTATAGCTCAATAAGTTAAAGTCTATTCATGGCTCTGGTTTCTTTTCAGATTTGTCCCAAAAGTAATCCAGTGTAAAGTGTTGTTGTGTAATTAAAGGCTTATATGTATTTCGATGAATAGCATGCACTTGTTCGTTCAAAGGAAATTTTACACATTTGTAAATTGTTGAAGGGACAGCTTTCATAGCCTTTAACCATGGATGTCCAAGTTTTATTTGAAATAGATCAGAAATAGGGACAACACAAACCATTGTTCTACATGTTTCTCAAATACAGTTACCAACAATGATATCTTACCCAAAGGATTTACAAAGGTTCCCTTATGTGTTTTGATCATCTTGTCCAAAGGGTCATAAGATCCTTGCATCAAATTATGTTCATAGAGGAGCTCTTTTGTAGCTATATTAGTCATGCCATTAGGATCAATTAGGGTTCCATCCACAAGGTTTCCCATTATTTTCATAGTGATGTAAAGAGGTCCTTCAGTGTCTCTGATTGTTCTATCATGAGGTGTAAACACAATTTCAGGTTCAGGGACCTTTATCTTCATGTAAGGCCTGGGAGGGAACCTATTGTTGTTGTTGCAATTAGAAGCCATGTGTTTTAAGTGTTCAAGTCAATGCAAAATTAGATTTTTAAATTTTTCCAAAATTATGCAAAAGACAAGTGCAAAACTATATGCAAAATTGACCTAAAATGCTTGATTTTTTATACTTTTTCAATGCAAATATATGAAAGAAAAGGTGTTGTAAGGAATTTTATCAGGGAATGTCAATAATATGTCTGATTTCAGTCTAATACAGCAATAAAATTCTTTACAACATGCTTTTGATGCAAATCTAAGATGACAACAAGTTCAAACCTAGTGAAAATGCCCTAAAATATGCAATTTTTCACCATTTTTCTATCCCAAGACCTAATGAAAGAGGTGTTGTGAGGAAATTTATGAGGTGTAGAAAATAATATAAATTATATCATTCACCTACAATCATAAAATCTTTTACAACACGCTTAGAGTGCAAACTAGGTCAAACCCTAGGGCAAATATAGCAAAAATGTGCAATTTTTTTGGCAAATTTTCAATACAAGGGCCCGATAAAAATGTGTTGTAAATAATTTTAGGAGGGGAAGAAGATAATAACCCTAACATCAAATTAATTCATAAATATTCTTTACAACATGCCTACAATGCAAATCTAGAGAGTCGATAAGGCCAAATCTAGTGAAAATCAAGGTTTTTCAAGCCCTAGGTTCGAGATATTGATGCAAAATGCTATATGAATGTGTTGAAATCTAATTTATGATGAAAATTAGATGTACTCAGATCTGAAAATGATTTCCAAGCCCTACAATGCAAAATACAAGTGCAAATCTAATGAAAAATCAATGAAAATGTTAGTTTTTGTTGAAATTTTCTATGTAAAAATGCAAATTTTGAGATGTAAATGCAAATTTACACTAAAATGCAATACTACAACCAAATTCAAATTTGAATGAGTGCCTAAGATGAGTAGAAAAATCTGAAACAAGATTTTACCCACAAACCCTAGCTTTTGAAATTACCAGGTTATATGCAAAATTCAAATTTTCCAACAAAACCCTAGCAATTTTATGATGAAAATGCAATGCAAGTGATTGAATTTTTATAATTTTCTGCAATTTAATGTAGATCTAATGAAAAAATAAAAAAATTAATGAAATTCAAATTAATTGATGCAAAATAGAAACCCTAGGATGCAATTTTTTTTAATTTTTTTTTGTAAATTTTCCAATGCAATAAGATGAATGATAATATGAATGAATGAAATTAATGCAAATCTGAAGCAAAACACTCAGCAAGGTGCAAACAAGTCCAACAACATGGGTTCACCAAAATGTAAGGGGGTAAAATTTGTATAGAGGGTTTTTGATGGTTTATGTGTATCCTCCTTTCACCCTAATACATTCAAGGACCTTGGATCTAGTGGCAATGCACTATCAGGCCCTTGATCACTATGAGATGTAGGGAAATTTGGATTTGTGTGATTTGATTATCAATTATGCTCAATTATACCTCAAAACCCTAATTATGCAAATACGGAAGCAAATGGACAAATTACTGAAAATGTTGTGACAGGAAGATGTAAAATGACAAATAAATGTGCACCTATTTTTGAAGTTTGAGAAGTGAAATAGTCGGGGACTAATGAGAAGGAACCCAAGTCCAATGCCTAGGTTTTTGTTGGGATCTGGAAGCTTGACCTATAACATATTCCTGCTGTATCAGAGATTTTCCCGTCACAAAATCCAAAGGACTAAAGAGCGGGCGCTCAAGTCTAGGGTGTTATTTTCAACTCTGATCTGCAAACCCGACACTCTGTAATATCCTCCTGCAACTCCACTTTTCCTATATCTTCAACCTGTAACTTGCAATCATAGAAACTTTGGGAGGGGTTGTGGTGTTTAGAGGCTTGCCTCAGTCAAGCCCCATAGAGACATTCAAGTCTTCTGAACACCATTTTCAAATAGAGAGTGTGTGCCCTTGTGAGGCAAAGACAAAAACCAAATAATAAATGCTTGAAAACACAAATTATGTTACCTTACATAGTGAAGATCTCATGGAAGGAAGAAGCTCTTCATGCCATGAGGAGATGATTTCTCAAATCTACAAATACAAACACATAAACAATACAATATTTGTTCTTGCCACACAATGAATGCCTTGAATCCAAAAGATCACATTTGCTTGCTAGTAATCATCTAGTTTACAAATGAATGCCTAAACATGCTTATATATGCAACTACAAACACTCCCACCAAGAATTTCATAATTCAAACTTACCGTGTCGGCATAGGACCTAAATAACGGTCACAAGCCGACACTAAAAATTTGGGCCTGACCCAAAATAGGGTAGGACTAGGGTGCAGGCGCCCAAGTCCTCCCACCTATTTTGGTCAAGGATTGGTTCAAGGGATCCCCCTAGGTCCCATTTGTCATGAAACTTAGGGATCATTTCATCGAGATGTCAAAATATGATGCAAGATGTCCTAAATGCATATAAGAGACCCGGGAGCTAAACCTTAGGAGGGAAAAGCCCCCAAGGAGACATTTTCTGACGTTACAAGTACATATAGTGATTATAAAGAGGTCTAAATTTTGATATATATCAATGTTGAAATTTTATATTTCCATTTTGATTAAACCTTTGTTTTTTAATCAAAATTTGATTATTTGAATAAATCAAATATGGTAAATTTTGATATTTGATTAGGCTTAAATTTGATATGTTGATTTTTCTTATACTTGTAAGACTAATGTGGAACCCTAATACTAGTGTTGGCTTATATAGTGACCTATTCTAAAGTTTAAATTTTTGTGGTGTTTGAATGGCATGGTAGTAATATTAAAGTGATTAGGCATTTGATTTCACTTTTGATATGCGAGTTAACATTGATTTTTTTTGACATGGATCTTGCAATAGAATTAAGAGGGTGACTTGTCTTTGAATTTAATGGCATATTGAATGTTTAGAAGGTGGAAAGATGTTTGGAGTTAATGTAGTAGTCTTCCATGCATTTTTTATTCTTGTAGTGTGAGATTAGCTTCCTTAGGAAGACATCATTTAGTTAAATTGAGAAAAATCTTTTCATTATTGTTGTATTGGCCACCCATGGGTAGTAAAACTCTCATAGTTTGGGCACTCACATTGGGTTTTCTTTACATTTGGTTGGCTATAAGGTATGTTTACTATTATAAACCTTTGTTTGAGAAATATTTTTTTGGGTATTGTTGGAAAAGATAGGTGGAAGTGGTAATGGTGTCAAACTTTTTATAAGCTATTCCTATTGAGGTATTGTGAAGTTCATTCAAAACTGTTATTCTTCATATAATAATGAGCATGTTATAACTATGATATTGAAAACATAGTTGCTTAAAATAAGTTATTATTAGAAGTCCATTTCTCATAAAGGTTATGATATGATATTTCTAGGTGTAGTTTGGAGTGACTCTTTGATTATATTTTTACATACATGATCTTGTTTTGGGTTTTTACCATGTTAGTTAATTTTTGCATCCATTTGATATACATGGATCTTGAATGAGAGGTACTATTATTTCTAGGTTTTATTTGCTCTTTTCATGCCTTTGTTCTATTTCAAAACTTGAATAGATGCAACTAAGAAGTTAAAGGTTTGTTAGGGTTTCTTTCTTTTGGTGGCAATGAGTTTTCTATTTATTCCTTTTCTTGGCAATGTCATTATTATTCTTGAAGAGATGCCTTAAGGATGCCTTAGGTAAGTGTTATTTTATCTTATTGGAATAGTTTTGTTTGAATGTGTATAATTTTTGGGTGTTTTAGAGAAATAAAGCAATAATATTATTTAAGTTTCAAGGATTAATAGGTGTAGAGGTTGGTTTCTAGGAAAACCTTTGAAGCATATTTGGTCATTCTCACTATAATAAGCAAGTATTTTTATTCAATATTATTTCAATATTAAGTTTTGAAACCCTAACTATAAGATAACCCATATTCATATAGTTCATTACATGTGTTGGTATTCAAAAGAAAATTTTCATTTTTGATGTCTAAAATAAATTTAACATGATGATTGAGTGTGACTTGCACTGTTGGAATGGTCACGATATAGTGAATGACACAGTCTTCATAATCTTCCTTTGTTATTTTAGTAGTTATGGTGCTTTGAAACAAATCAAGTTTTTATCTTTTCCTATGCATGTGATATGATATTTCAGTTAGAAAGGGCATAATTTATGATTCAGATGGTTAAATTTTATTATTTTTGAATATTGGTGACTATTGCCATATGGTTTCATTTTGATTATCATTTCTTCATTGTATGGATAGTGAACAATAATATAAGAAATGCATTGTTTGAAGTTTATTTAAATGATCAAATGGAATCATAATGTGCTCTATGTATAAATTTTTGGTCTTGTACTATGAGTTTTGGTCTTGGAATTTAAATAATGTGATCATTTATTTATTTTATGGGTTAGAAGATGTAATATCAAGCATGTCTAAGTGTGATTATGATCAAGGCTATCATAGCTTGGGATATAGAAATGTATGGGGCAATAATTGGGAAGTTCACAATATTCTTAAGGAGCCAATCAAGGCAAACCCTTTATAAGGGTCGAAGAGATCCTAACATGTTTGGACATGGAAATCCACCTGTTATGATTGTTTTATCATGCCAACACATTGGAATGAAAAATGCTCCCCTACTTGAAATGTATTTAGCCTCAAGAGTCTTCATTTATTTTACAAATCACAAACGTGCTTGGAATTCCTAAGTAGGAGATCACTTTGGCAGTCTTGTTCAAGGGGCTCCGATAGAATACTAAGAGGCAAAAATAAGGTTTAATGATTAAAATGATGAAATCAATTGTGAATAGCCTTTTAACACTTTAAAGGATGAATTTGATCCAAATTCATGGATTTCAGATCTTTATGTGATTTATGATAACAATGTAACTTAAAATTAGAATTTCCAATATGAGATATTGAATAAACTTGAAGAAGATTTGCACCCTTTAAGAAATTTTACCAACACTCGGCAAATTTCTTTGGGATGTAATTCTAAGTTGAAAATTTACATGTCATGAGATTTCAGAATAGTCGTTCTTTTTAGATCAAGGAAGGAAAATATGAATGGCTCTTCAACTTCCATATGGTTTGATTTTGATTATTAAGACTTGTATTTTATAAAATTTAGAATTATCCTATCTTTAAAATAGAGGGAGAAAATTAAAATTATATCAAAACTTGCATCTTTAGGAGATCCTTTCTTGACCACTTCCTCAAATTGATCCTTTAGAACTTGGCTGGAATTAAAATTATGTTCTTCATCATACAAAAAGTACTCAATCCCTTCCAGATAATTTTTCATAATATCTAACACATCCTAAAGCATATTATTTTTTGAATTTATCTTTGTAACCATTCAATTTTTGTGTAGTATTTATATGACTCCTTCCACTTTCTGTGCATATAAAGTTCTTTTCCATCCAACACACCCTCATCCACCAAAGTTTCAAATTCTATCTTAGCCATTTCCACCACTTGGGGATAAACATCCTCAATGATGCTCATCTCAATATCTATTCCTCCCTCTAGCTCTTCCATTGCATCCATTTCCTTAGTGATCTTGGCAATTAGTCTAGAAATCTCATCCATAAGTTTGTGGCCTAGATATAATATCTCATTATTTCATGCCCTAGTATCTCTAACAATATTTCCCAACTCTCTTGCAGTAGGTATATCCTTTTCCATTACCTAGACAAATTGGGGTGCAGGAGTTGCAGCTAAAGAATTGATGGGGCCAACCAAATAGTCAATATAGGAGGTTAAATAAGAAACCTTATCCTTTAACTCATCCATTGTGGCATTATCCTTATCCATCCTCTGAATCATCAGATTAATGGATGACTTAGTTGATTGTTTGATCTCATCCATTGATTATTTTTGAGGGAGACTATGGTCACCATAAAATCTACTAGTTGCATCTCCACTTCTAGTTTGTCTGATAAAGGAGTAAGATGTGATCTTGTCTCATCCCTTGATTTTGTGTTGTTATTTCTTATCCTACCTTAGATTTATTAGGAGTAGGAGGCTTAACAAATATGGAAGCAAGTTTTTTAAGATCATTCATTGCAGGCTTGATCACTCTCTTCCTCTAGATAATTTGGTTGAAACATACTAATGTACCTTGTGAGGTTGACCCTTCATGTTATGCCTTACCCTTTTGTTGTTGCTCCTTTTATCCATTGGGATATTTTTTGGGGGGAGGATATGGTGTCCTTTTAGGAGTGATAGCATTTTTTGTAGGGGATATCTTAGGAGATTGCATAGTTGATTTGGCTAGGGAATGAACATGAATTGTCTTGGAAGAATACGGCGGTGATGTGGAGGAGGAGAATGTGGAGGAGAAGGAATTGGAAGAGGAGGAGAATGTGGGGGTGAAAGAGTAGAAAGAGGAATAATAGGAGCCAAAGGGTAATAGCAAGGCCTCTTCAAAAGAGGAAGAAATAGGCACACATACTTGAGCTTGTTTAGTTTGGGTAACATGAGGTGGGATTGGAACAAAGAGGTTATAGGAGCTTGTGAGGAACTCTCTCCTTTCTTTAGTTTGTAAAAACATGATGATGGCTTAGCAGTACTTCAACATCACGGGAAACATAGCAATTTTGAGAAGAAAAAAAAATAATTTTAGAAGTGAGTGGACATAAAGAATATGCTCAATAATTCAAGGTAAAAAATCCATGATTAAAACACCAAAACTTCCTAGGAGGTCACCCATCCTAGTACTACTCCAGCCCAAGCGCACTTAACTAGGGAGTTCTAATGGGATCTGATGCACTAATGCCGGTATGATCGTACCCACACCGGTATGATCCATTTCTGACTCCTCTAGATTACCTTCTTTAAATTATATCATTTGTAGTTTTAAATTCCTTGGCACTCCAATCCCTCCTAGAAAGTGGCTTGTCAAAATTTTATCCTAATCATACAAAGGATTCAAAACCTTTCCAACATCCTTGCTTTTGTATGGCACATTAGCAATCTGATAGATCTTCATCTGATGGGCATCTAGGCATGAGTAACTTCTTCTCTGAACTTCATACTCATCTACATAGTTATCCCAGAAGTCTTTTAGTCCATGTTTGTGCTTACTAGAAACTCATAATCCCTCAATACATTCCCTAGGGTTGAATGAGTCCCTAGATTCAAATGGGTTCAAGGTCACTTGTGTCATTTGTCTCTCTATAGTTTTCATGACCTAAATTATGAGGCAAGTGTACCTACTAGTGGAGATAGGGTAGGAACCCCCTTTCACTTTTCTATTTGAGCAATCCTTTGTACTACTAAAAGCTATCTACACAAATCCAATAACAATAGTTTGTCACTCACATATTTGGGGACTTTGTAGGGTACCTCTGAAAAAACCTCACTTTGAAGTATGTGAAAGTAGAGAATTGGATGTACCAATTACCCCACTTTTTAATCTCTTCCATTGCCTCAGTGAATATCTTTTTGGTAAATTAATTCTCTAGCATCCTAATGATGAAGAAATGAAGGCATCATTCACCCTCTTGAATACCTTTACACTTTCCTTAAGTTCTATCTGGGTTTAATAGTCATATATTGTCTTCTATCTCACCCCCATAGTTCTTTAAGTTTTTAATCCTTCAAACTATTATCTTCTTGCTAGAGCATAGACAAGATATGAGTTCATATAGAATTTCTTTGACTCCTTAACAGTGAATAATTTCTCATGTAACTTTTTAGTAATCAAGGTTTCCTAATCAATGTGTTATTTACTAGTGAGAATCTTGGAAACCTATTGGAACATCTATGTCTATAATTCTTTGGCATTTTCTTTCCCATTGATATTCAACAAGGTGATTATTTCATTCACCTCTTCTTGGAACTCACTCTATGTATCTTCTTTGGGAGTCTGGTAGAAGATTCCTTCAGTTTCTTGAACCAGTTCTTATTCATAATGGTTCTACATTGATTAACATTAGTATCATAATATGACTTTTATGAGTCCATGGTGATATCCACATAGTATTCTCTAATAGGGAGATCTAGCATCTCCTCTATGTATTGAGGTTGTAACTACAAAACTGTATGACCCTTTATCTTTCTAATTTCTCTAGTGTCTTTGTTGTAGAATTGAGCACATGTCATCACCAACTCAATAGACCATATAGAAATAGGCAAGGCTTTAACTTGGATGAGACCTCTTCATTTTAGATTTTAAGCCATCACATTTTCCCACTAGCTTTAGACATCCTTTTTTGGAACTCCTCTAGGCCAACATGGCCAAGGTCTATGTTTGTTATATCAAAGAGTTTAATTACTATCTTCAATGGTGGAACCATGATCTTGAACTCCTAATTCATTTTGGTAGGCGAAGACATTATTTTTTAGGCATCCTACCAAAGATGAGACAGGATTAGCATTCAAGTCTTAGGAAAATTCTATGAATTTTAGAAAATTTGAAAAAAATAATGTTTTCTAACACAAGTGAGGGTTTGAGGTTCCACTACATTTTTATGATCCTAAACATCGCATTCCTTGGTGGAGTATAGATTTAGGAGGTCAAAATGCAACTTCTTTAGGGTTTACTTGTTGAAATTTGCAAGTGTGCAAATTAGGCTTGGAAGTTTGGATTAGATGAAATTTGGGTTTCGGGTCTACTTTGCACATTTGTATGTCTGTAAATTAATTTGAAAGGTCCATTTAATATGCACCTTAGGGTTTAGTGTCCCAATGCTCATTTGCATGCCTACATTTTTGGTCCAAAAGTTTGGTCTAAAAAAGCATCAAGCTTCGAAGTTGGAATAGCATTTTGCATGAATGAATTTTTAGTTTAGAAGACTGATGTGACAATAATTTAGACTTTGAACCCTAATTGAATTTTTACATAGGTGTGAAATGGACTTGAAAGTCAGAGATACAAGAGTTTTAGGGTTTGGACCATGATTACAAATTTTCATAGATGCATTTTTGACTTATAAATCTAATAATGAAAGACATCAAACTCTAGAACTAATTTACATTTCTACATGTGTGTATTTTTAGTAGGAAAGTCGATTGCATAATTCCATGTGTAAATTTTCCATAGGAGTTCAGAATGTTCATCTCATTGGGATTTTGAATCTTGGCTACAAGCTTATATATTTATGATTTTGACTAACACGTCTAGAATGGCATGGCCTCTAGGGCTCAAATTTACCTAACCTAATCATACTCATGCAACATGTTGCATACCCTAAAAAATAAAACAAGGAATTTAAGGACAAAGTTTCAACTAGATCAAAGTGATTAGGCCATTGCAATCTATCTGCTTAAACCTAGGGTTTGAGACTAAATTTAGGGAATGGAGGACACTCTACTTTTTGACTCACACCTAAGACATAATTTAACCCAAAAATAAAGAATTACAAAACCAAAAATTGAAACCCTAAGTGCAATAAACAACAAAAATAATTACTTGACATCTTGATTCTAAAACCCTAAGGATGAAAATCAAAGGAAAAACAAAAGGAGAGTGAGAGAACCTAGAAAAGAACGTAAAATAATGATGCCAAATCTCACAAACACCTAAACAAGCCAATTAGATCTAGAATGAAAATAATTGGGGAAGGTTGAACATGATTAAAATGCTATAAATTTACTAAAACCCATAAGAAAATATGAACTAAATGAGACAAATGGACAAAAAAGAGCCATAGGGTTTTAAGCCCACTCACACATGTGATAGATTAATACTCACCAACCTTAGCGCTTGGGGTTCTGATGCATGATTGTGATGTATGTAAATTTGGATTCAGAGTTTCGAATGCATGAAATTTAGGGCTTAGGGTTGGGTTTCCACTTTACATCATTTACAAATACATTTAGTAAGTTTGATATAGTAGTAAATCAAGATCTATAGTTCAATTGCAGAATTACACGTGCATGGAAATTGATCAACTAAGCTTAGAATGTATGCACTTGGGGGTTTAAACCCTAATTGCATTTAATAACTTGTAAAATGCAAGCAAAATTTGAGATTCCAAGGAAAATTTTGACTCATAGACAAAACAAATTGATCAAACCCAAAATTTGGATTCCCTAATGAGTGCATGGACATTAAAGACTTTGAAAAGACCATTTTGACACTTATTTGATCACTCCTACACCCTAAACAAATAACATTGACACTAACCTGAATGCAATAAAAATGATACAAACCAAACCTGGCCCATCTAGACCAAAAATAAAGGTTGAAATAAAAATTTAAGCAAGGATCCCCAATTTTGAAAGAATAGGGACATTTTGTGGATGCCACAATACTATCTTTCCAAAAAAATATTTGAAACACAATGCTATTAGAGGTTTAGGTAGTAGTACACTCATATTTCACAACATTTTGACATAGGGGACCTCATATTTGGAATATCTTACAACTAGCTTCTACATGTAGATATGATTAAAACCCATTGCAAATAATGTGAATAATGTTCCAATGCTTCATACCCTACAATACTACATCTAATGTGGTTCACAATCCTTTATGCATTTCCCCAAATAGGAATAAACCTTCTTGTGATTTTCTTATGGCTCACAATGTTGCATTTCAATTTGAAATACCTAATGCTTTTACCAAATGAATAAATGGTGTAATTTTGTATTCTCCCAACAATACTACTCCACTAGCTTAACATGGAGTATGTATCTCTATAGTCTCTATCCCATTATTACAAATAGAACTAATACCCTCTAAACATGCTAGGCCATCTTATACTACACCTGTGACCACAAGGATTTAAAAAAAGTGAAGATGGAAGTTGAGAAAAATGGTGAAAGCACTTGGATAGAGTTAGAGAGAGAGCCTTATGAGTTTATAAAATGTGAAACACATCAAGGAATTATGCTTATTGACTTGATTGATACCAAGCAAGATAATGAGGGGGGAAAGGGTGTTTTTCATAAGTAGTTGATTTTTCTCTTAGTTGAGCTTTATTATTGTTGACTGTTTTTTAGCCCTCCTAACTCAAATAGTCTTCCACTTAGTGTTTCTACAAAATATTGCCAAAAATCTAGCAAATCCTAAGTGTTTGCACCCCTCTTTGCCTTATCCTTTTGACCTTATGTTGATAACCAATCCAAGACATTCAAATGGGTTACTTATGTGTTAGAATGTAAGGGAAATCCATAAAATCCTAAGTCCAAAAGTTTCCTAGCTTTTCCCCTTATTTTTGTAAGTGTTTCGGCCTGCCAGAGTTTTGTGTTCCTTCTTTTGGCATGCCTTTGCTATCAGCTCCAACACCCCACCTTGGTGATTCATGTTTTACTCTAAGTCTATCAACTTCACTTCATGAAACTTGTTCTTTCTTTAGTACTCATTTCGCATGTTTTCCTTATCGGCTCCGATTTTTGACTCCAACAGTTTTAAATTATTCTAAGCGTATCAAGCTTCAGGCTTCAAAGAGTTTCTTGTTCACTTGCTCAAGTGGTAAGCATTAGCAACATGCTCTGACTCCTGACTCTAATAATCTTCCAAAGCACTTAGTCTTTCAGCCTTTAGAGGTCAGGCGGATGTTTGTTTCTTTGCTCTCGGTGAATGTGTTCTTGGTTTGCCAAGTTCCCCAACATTTCATGTGTGCTCTCTTTGTCAAGATCGCACCTGGGTGCAATCAGCCCCCAAATTCTTAGAATTTGGTCTTGGTTCAGTTTTGATGTCAAAGTTTTCACCCTTTTCAAAGAGTTTGATGCTAAGGCAGGAAAAAGACTGACTACCAAAGTCTGATGCTTTCTTCTGTGCTCATAGATTTCAAAGCTCAAGATGAAGGTGATTCATTTGGTCAAAAGGTGTTAATGTTCGATGATGGCCGGATCATTAAACCCCAATTGGTTTCTCCTTCTTCTTCCCCTATCAGATTTGTGGGATTTCTTTTCCCCCAATGCAATCCAAAGCTCCTCGTGGAGGCTTGATTTGTCAAGGCCTAAAATTTTTTCCCTCCCTCTATATTTATCATTGTAACTCACAATGGGATTATTAGTGACCCTCCTGGCTGCCACTAATGCCATTTTTAGAGCCTGATGAAGTGTTTTGTCTAATTTTCTATCCTTTTATGCTACTGTAGAACCTTCATTTAATGCAAATTTGTACCATAGTATGGTCGAACACTCCATTTCTACACTTTTCTTCTAATTGACCATGCGGGCATGATGCAATAGACATGGGCAACTTGTAAAATGTGTTTATCACTCTTCTCCCCTTTGTCCAAAGCTGCTACAGTATATTTTCAATGCTACATATGCATGTAAAAAGATGTATTTTGGGTTTTGGTTAGTCGCTCCAAGTCATTATCCAAGTAGAGTGTTCGATGTTTGATCATGGCCTCATGATATTTCCCAAATTTGTATGAATATGATCGACTGTGTCCTCTTTTGGACCTTTCTTGTCTTCATTTCAATTCAACCATGAGGGGAAATCTTTCATTTTGTGCTTTTTCTAATCTGTATTGAGCTATCATTTCCTTGTAATGGCTATTTATCCTTCATTATCAATAATAAGCAACTAGTTTTTGCCTCTCTCTAAGACTTTATATTATGTTTATTTAAGGGTTAGAGGCTTATCTTGTGGTTAAAATGACCAATTTTGTAGTTTTTAATGTTCTGCTCTAACCTCTGTCTTAGTCTCCTTAAGTCTGTGCAAGTCATCCCAACCTTTGATATCTTTGTTATGTTATGTCAACCCCAATCAAAAACTAAATCTGGTGTATCACCCTTTCCCTTTTATGCATTCCTCCTTCTCCCTTTTCCTCTGGTGTCTTTTAGCATTAGATTTAGTTCTCTGAGCCTCAAAACTCACAAAGAGGAACCATCCTTCTATGGAGCTCTTATCTCACTTCACAGGGTCCCACACCTGAGATCATTCTCATTATGTCATTGGAATGTTTAGAGAGTAGGTCCAAACAGGGTACAATTTCATATGACAATAGTTTCTGGCATGCCCGGTGGGACACTCTACTCTGAATTAAGACCCTTCTTGCTTAGAGATTTGGTGTTGATCTTAGCATTTGCAGTCATGGATGCATCATACAGAAGCACTTAATGACTCTACAGGTTCTTATTTTGAAGCATTCCTACATTTCATGCCAAGGGTGGAAACTCAAGCTTCTTTAAGAGGTAACTTTCAATTTGTTGAGCTACTTGTATCTGTGTCAAGAAGGATAAATATATTGTCTAGGTCTCTTGTGATAAGGGGTAATAGTTTTGTATCATCTTCCCCAATAGCCTAATCCACTCCCCCTTTGATTAGATTCCAATATTCAAGATGAAGCCTTCATATAACCGGGTAAAAATTGAATATCCTCAATATGGCTATCTCCAGGAACAAAGATTTTATGAATTTTAATGGAAGAAGCCCACTTGACCTTCAACAATATGATGATATCCTAGTTTCTGCTATGAAGACCATTCCCTGTTTCACTTGGGAAAATTATATTATACCCATAGAGCATATACAAGATATTTCTAATATATTCTCTATTTACAACATTACACAAGAGAATGTAGATGTGAGACATTTGGCTACCTCTTTCAAGGGTAAAGCACTTAAATGGTGTAGAGGCTTACTCCCTAAATCCATTCATAACTGGGATGAGTTAGGGGATAAACTTTGTTAGCATTTTAAGGACAAGAGTGACCATTTGTCCCTAAAGGAATGACTAACAACCATCAAAAGAGCCCCCCATGAGTTCATGGTTGACTTTTAACTCTAGATTTCATAAAACTTGGGACCTAATTCTACTACTGGTGAAACCCTCCCCCAATGTTGTTTTCTTGTACTACTTGAGATCCTTGAACAATGATATTGTTGTCATGATCCAATCAATTGGAGGGAATGTGTTAATAGATGCCTATGAGATAGCTATTAGGGTAGAAAACAACTTGATTCAAGCTAGAAAGATAGCTCCTAGGACTCCAATGCCCTTATTTCCTGAAGCACCAGTTATTCAACCAAATGTGGCACCAATTCCTACAATTACTAGTCAGGCAACTCCTCTTTCCACACCTTCCAATGAGCTACATGAGATAAACACCATGTTAAGAAGCTTGACTAATGAAATGGTGTTAGAAAGGATACAACCAATCCAGCCTAGTAGGTCATATCAACCTCCTAGTTAGACCTATCAACCCAATAGGAATCCTTACCAAGAAAATATGCAAAGACAAAATCATCCTAGTTATATTAAACCTCTAAATACTATAAACCAAGTGACTGAAAGCACATTAAGACCCTTGGTTCCCATATAGAACAATCTATCCCAAGACTATTAATGGTGGTATCCTTGCAATTAGTCCCATAACTAGGTCATATGTCAGAGTGGATAGTTTAGTCAAGCATTAATGGTTCAAAACCCATCAACATCTTCAGATCATCCTGTTGGATCCAATCAACAGTCCATGGGTGGACAAGAGCAAATGCAACATGAATCTACATTGATGAATTGGCCACAAGATATGTGGTGTTATTCAAGAGTCAATTCCAGTAGCCTACAATACAAGAGTGAAGAGAAGAGCAGTAGAAGATGGATCAACCTCTGTGGTTGGTCAAGCATCCACTTCCTAGGTTTCTCCATTGACTACTAAAGGGAATGCATCAGTTAGGACTCCTCAACTACAGACTAATTAGGTTATTGATATAGGGGACCAAGCATAGTAGCAACCCTAGGTTAGTTAGAAAGAAAAATTAGACTCTGCTGCCAAGAAGGCCCCTCTGAGGTTTGGTCCATCCCTTTCAACATTATTGATCAAATGAAAAGGATTAACCTAAACATCTCCATGTGGGAGGCCCTATATATCCTCTCTCAGAGGGATTTGCTCTAGGAGGCCCTACAGGGCTTTATCCAGTCTACTAGAGAGATTGTGAGGGAAGGAACTGAAGCCCCAACTAGCCTATGTCAGCCAAAAAGGAGGGAGATACAAATAAAATCAATAAGTCCCCTTTTATGTATCATTAATTATTGGTAACAATTTGCTGCCTAATTACATGATCGATTCAGGGGCGGGTAGCTCAATTATGCCAAAGGAAGTAGCTGATCAACTTGAGATCAAGTATGAACCTATAAGTAAGTGGGTAGTATAGTTGGATGGCACTAGTGTTAAGGCGGTAGGTGTTTTCAAGGATTTAAATCTTACCCTACATGCTTGCCCAAGCTATTATGTTTTACAAGACATTTCGATCATAGAACTTCCTGCACACTTTGGCATATACTTGGCCAAGGAGTTCACTACTAAGATAGGGGTATTTGTCCTCTAATTGGTCCCATATATGTTATACAAAACTAGGTATGGCACAATAGTGACCATAAAGGATAAGTCTATATCCAAGGATCATATTGAGCCTTACTTCCCCAACCCTATCAATATGAATTGTACAGTGCATGACCAAGAAGAAGGTGGTGGTATACATGAGGCCACCATGCCTATAGAAGAAATCCCTAATAAATTTCTTGATGAATGGAGTAATGGCCTCTAGTTTAACCTTTTCAAAGATGCAGAGGAAATAGGGCTTGGTACCTACTATATCCATGAAGAAATTTCTATCATCCCCAATCTTGTGAAGACACAAGAAGACCTAGGGGGATATGGAAAATGTATTTCAATGGCTCTAGAAGAAAAATCAGAGTGGTTAATGGTGTAACTCTAGTCTTACCCCAAGAACAGAAATACTTCTTTGCTTTCAAGCTTCAGTTCAGTTGCACTAACAATGTAGTCAAATATGAAGCATTGATTCAAGGTATCCAATTGCCGCAAATAAGAGGAATTAAAGTTTTGCAAGTATTTGGTGACAACGAGCTTGTTCACCAAGTCAAAGCCCAAAGTGCATCAAAGAATGATATGATAAAAGCTTACAAACACATAGGACATGGTTGAAGAATTTGATGCTTTCAACATCCAAGTCATGCCTAGGATGGATAATAAAGATGCAGATCAGCTCGTGGTGGTGGGCACCCAATTTTACATTCCTCAAAACATCACATAAAGTGCAAATCAAAGTGTGAAGATTGTGGTGAGTCCAGTAGTCCCAGACAATGTAATCAGCTGGCAAGTGTCTGAGGATGATCAAAATATTGTTAACGTTTTGTAGGAGGAAGCAGAATTCTCTACAAGAAAACAATCTAGGCTCCAACAGCAATATGGCTTGAGCAGGTGATTGAATTGAAAACCAAAAAACTACCCAAGGGATTAATCACCCTGGAAAACATCTTCAAATCTGACGACCAACTAAAATGTGAGAAGTTGAACATGACAGTCAAAAAGGAAGATTATGAAGAGGTGGCAATTGCACAAGGTGGAGTTCTGAAACATGGTACTTGGTATGCGGCTGAGCTGAAAGGCTAGGCTTCATTGAGATGGTAAGTGTTTGAGGAAGATTAATAGATTGTTAACTTTATTTAAGAGGAAGCAGAATTCTCTGCAAGAAACCATTCTAGGCTCCAAGAGCGGTATGGAGAGCAGGTGCTTCAGTTGAAAACCAACAAACTACCTAAGGGATTAATCACCCTAGAAAACATCTTCAACTCTAATGACCAACTCAAAGGTGAGAAGATGAACATGATGGTTAGAAAGGAATATTATGAAGAGGTGGCAATTTCACAAGGCAAAGTTCTAAAACATGGTAAGGTATGCGGTCAAGCTGAAAGGCTAGGCTTCATTGAGCTTTGTAATGAATTTGATGATGTTATTGCTTGGGATTATAAGGATCTTAAATTCTTTGGTTCCTATTTTAGTCTAGCATACCATATACTTAAACCCTGATGCTAAGCTTGTTAGGTAGAGGTAAATGTCGTTTAACCCTAAGATAGAGCCATTAATGAGGAAAGAGCTATCCAAGCTCATAGAGGATAAGATTTTTATTTAATCAAACACTCCTCTTGGGTAGCTAATCTTGTTCTAGTTAGGAAGAAGAATGGGGAAATCAATCTATGTGTGGACTTTCGAGACCTAAATAGGGCCTCCCTCAAAGACCACTATCCACTTCCCTCCATGGAGTAGATCCTCCAAATAGTGGCTAGGTCTAAGAGGTTCTTCCTTTTGGATGGTTAGTCAAATTACAACCAAATTCTTATTAAAGAGTTGGGTTAGCATAAAATTGCCTTCACCACTAAATGGGGCACTTTAGCTTACCATAAAATGTCATTTCCAGGTTGACCACTGCTGGTGCAACCTTCTAGAGGGCAATGGATTTGGACTTCAAAGGCCTAATAAATGAAATCATTCTAGTGTATCTGGATGATCTGACTATATATTGCAAGCATGCAAAAGACCACCTAGGTTATTTGAGGAAAGTTTTTGAGAGATACAAGGAATATGGCATTTCATTGAATCTAAAGAAATGTGTGTTTGTTGTCCCCGAATGAAAATTATAAGGACACAATTTCCAAGGAAGGGCTTGCAATCAACCCTAAAAGAGTAAGCACCATTCTATTGCTTCCCCTTCCTAGTCACAAGAAGGACCTACAAATATTCCTGGGAAAAAGTAACTTCGTAAGAAGATTCATCCCAAACTTTACATCTATGGTGAAGCCCCTAACCTCCATGCTAAAGAAAAATGCTACATTCAATTGGTCAAAGGAGGGTAGAGATAGTTTTGATGTTGTTAAGTAGGCTAGCGGCCCAAGCTCCCACCCTAGCCAATCCAAATTATGAAAAGTATTTTATCCTTTATTCTATGGTAGGCAAGGAAGGCATATTAGCAGTCCTAACATAGCAAAACAATGAATAATTGGAGTAGCTAATTGCTTTCTTCAACCAATCTCTTAAGGACTATGAGATTAAGTACAACTTTGTTGAGAAGTAGGTATTTGTTTTTGTAAAGGCCCTCAAGAAATTTAGACACATGCTTTTAAACAACAGAGTGCAGGTGATGGTAAACTACCCTAGTGTCAAAGATTTCTTGTTGAATAGAGATGTCAGTGAGAAAAGAGTGGTTCTAGTTAGGAAGAAGAATGAAGAAATCAAACTATGTGTGGACTTTCAAGACCTAAATAGGGCCTCCCTCAAAGATCTCTATCCACTTCCCTCCATGGAGCAAATCCTCCACATAGTGGCTAAGGCTGAGAGGTTCTTCCTTTTGGATGGTTAGTCAGATTTCAACCAGATTCTTGTAAAAGAGTTGGATCAGTATAAAATTACCTTCACCACTAAATGGGGCACTTTAGCTTACCAAAAAATGTCATTTGGGTTGACCAATGTTGGTGCAACCTTGGCAATGGATTTGGACTTCAAAGTCCTAATCAATGAAATCATTCTAGTGTATCTGGATGATCTAACTATATATTCTAAGCATGCAAAAGACCACCTAGGTCATTTGAGGAAAGTTTTTGAGAGATACAAGGAATATGCAATTTTATTGAATCCAAAGAAATGTGCGTTTGTTGTCCCCAAAGGAAAATTATAAGGACACAGTTTCTAAGGAAGGGCTTGCAATCGACCTTGAAAGAGTAAGCACCATTCTATTGCTTCCCCTTCCTAGTCACAAGAAGGACCTACAAATCTTCCTAGGAAAAAGTAACTTCGTAATAAGATTCATTCCAAACTTTACATCTATGGTGAAGCCCCTGACCTCCATGCTAAAGAAAAATGCTACATTCAATTGGTCAAAAGAGGGCAGAGATAATTTTGACGTTGTTAAGTAGGCTATTGCCCAAGCTCCCACCCTAGTCAATCCAAATTATGAAAAGTATTTTATCCTTAGGCTATGCGAGGCAAGGAAGGTGTATCAGCAGTCCTAACATAGCAAAACAATAAATAATTGGAGTAGCTAATTGCTTTCTTCAACCAACCTCTTAAGGACTATGAGCTTAAGTACAAATTTGTTGAGAAGTAGGTATTTGTTTTTGTAAAGGCCCTCAAGAAATTTAGACACATGCTTTTAAACAACAAAGTGCAGGTGATGGTGAACCACCCTAGTGTCAAAGAGTTCTTGCTGAACAAAGATGTCAGTGAGAAAAGAACAGTTTGGATCACTAAGGTGATTGAGTATGATGTGAGCATTAAGATCACCAAGCTAATAAGAGGTAAAGGATTGTGTGAATATTTAGCAACAGGTGTGCAAATGGAGGATGATGCAATTTATTTCTTGGGAGAGGCCCAAACTGTTGAGTATAATACTTCAGATGACCGGTGCCCAAATGGTCTAACTTAGGCAAAGAGAAGATATTTTAGGCTACGATATATTCCATATGTCCTTGTGGATGGTGTTTTGTTTAGAAAAGTCATCAATGGGGTTCTTTTGAGATGCATTGAGAAAAGTCAAACTAAAAAGGTGCTCAAGGAATTCCACAATGGCCTTTTTGGAGGTCATTTTTCCTTGAGGACAACTGTTATTCAAATCATGAGGGTTGGTTATTACTGGCCCAAACTATTTAGAGATACCCATAGGTGGTTGAGAGGCTGTAAGGAGTGTGCTCTGTTCACTTGCAAGGAAAGGTTAGATGCTCTTCCTCTTCACCTTATTCAAATTGATCAACCTTTTGCCCAATGGGGTTTAGACTTCATTGGCTTGATCAACCCACCTTCCAATGTTGTTAATAAATGGGTCTTGATAGCCACTAATTATTTTATAAGGTGGATAGAGGTAGTTACATTGAAAGATGCTATAGAGGCCTCTATTTTGGACTTCCTTGATAGTATAGTCACAAGGTTTGGTGTTCCATTCACCATTATTTTTGATAATTCCATGGTCGTTGTAGGCATTAAAATCAATGAATGGGTAGTTAAACATGGGGTTTATTTGAAGACCTCTTTAAATTATTATCCTCAAGGAAATGGCCTGGCTGAGTCTACTAATAAAAACCTAGTAAGGATCATCAAGAGAACCATTGAAGATAACTAAAGTGCATGGCATACCAAGTTGAAGCCAACTCTTTGGGCCTATATAATTAGCCCAAAGGGAGCCATTGGTAACTCCCCTTTATGTTGGTTTATGGAAGAGAGGCCAAACATCCAATGTCATTAGAGCTACCCTCCCTTGAGCTTGCAGAATAGCTAGAATTTTTAAAGAATGATGCCATGATAGTGAGGTTATATGAACTGATGGAATTGGAGGAAGTGAAAGACCATGCCATAAAGACTCTTGAGGCCCATCAGGACCAAGTCAAGATAACATTTGATACAAGATCAATTGGAAGAACATTTAGTGACTAAGATGTAGTGTTGAAATGGGATGAAGATAGAGCTAAATATGGAAGGCATTCAAAGTTTAGCACCATTTGGAGTGGCCCTTACATTATCACCAGTTGCAAATACGCCAATGCATTCCAACTCTCAATGTTGAGTGAAGAGGTTCTACCTATCCCAGTTAATGGGATTCATCTCAAACCTTTCTTTTGAAGTTTTTTTTTTAGACCTTGTAATATATTAGATTAGAATGTTTTGTGTTAGTTTCCTTTCCTTCAAGCTCCATTCCACTAGCTACATTCTCATTAGGAGAGTGTATGCTTTGTTTTTTGTGTTGGTCTTGTGTTTTGTTGTGAGACAGTTCCAGTCTTGGTGGTTGATACAATTCCCTTTCTTAAATCATGCCCAATGGATGCTAAGGCCATTGGATTCCTCATGTTTAGAAGGCAAACATCCCAAAGAGGTCACCAAAATATTAAGTATTTTTAGTCATCCTTACTCAAATAGTCTTCCCCTTAGGAATTCTGTAAAATCTTGCCAAAAAATCCATCAAATCCTAAGTGTTTATACCCCTCTCTGCCTTGGACATTTGACCCTATGTTGATAACTAATCTGAGACATTCAAAATGGGTCACTTATATGTTAGAATGTAAGGGAAAGCCATAAAATCCTAAGTCCAAATTTTTCCTAGCTTTTCCCCTTATTTTTCTAAGTGTTTCAGCCTATCAGAGTTTTGGTGTTCCTCTTTCTGAGCATGCCTTTCCTATAGGCTCTGATGTCCCACCTTGGTGATTCATGTTTTACTCTAAGTCTGTCATCTTCGCAGTGCAATACTTGTTCTTTATTCAATGCTCATTTGGCATATTTTTGTTACCAGCTTCAATGTTTGACCCCAACGATTTCAAATTGTTCTAAGTATATTGGGCTTTGAGCCTCAGAGAGTTTCTTGTTCGCTTGCTCAAGTAGTAAGCATTAAAGGCATGCTCCAACTCTTAACTCTAAAAATGTTCCAAAGTGCTTAGTCTTTCAGCCTTTGGAGGTTGGGTGGATGTTTGTTTCTTTGCTCTTAATGAATGCATTTTTGGTTTGCCCCAATCCCTAACATTTCGCGTGTGCTCTCTTTATCGGGATTACACCCAAGCACATTCAGCTCCCAACTTCTTAGAGTTTGGTCTTGGTTCCGCCATAATGCCAAAGTCTGACAAACCTCAAATTTCTCAAGTGTTTTAGACTTTAGACTTTAGGGGTTCCTTGGTTCTTTGTTTCCAATGGCAAGCACTCGATGAGAAGTCCAACGTCCAATCCATGATCAATTTTAGTATTATTCTAAGTCCTTTGGACTTCACTAATTGACGTCTCTTTGTTTCTCTTCTTCATTTTACATGGCATGGCATAGGCCTGATCCTTGAAGCCTAATTAAGACTTCCTTTGTATTCATTGGACTTCAGAGTTTGGAGTTTCCTTCTATGCCCTTTTCAAAGAGTTTGATGGTAAGGTAGAAGCTTGAGTTTCAAAGCCCGATGCTTCCTTATGTGCTTGTAGATTTTGAAGCTCAGGATGAAGGTGATTCATTTTCTCGAAGGGTGTTATTGGTTCGACAATGGCTTGATCGCCAAACCCTGATTGGTTTCTCCTTCTTCTTCCCTTGTCGAAGTTGTGGGATTTCCTCTCCCCTGATGCAATTCAAAGCTCCTCGTGGAGGCCTAATTTATTAGTGCTTGACAAATTTTCCCTCCTTGTGCATTTAACACTACAACTTGTGATGGGACTTCTAAATGACCCTCTTGGATACCATTAATGCCATTTTCAGAGCTCAATGTAGTGCTTTGACCAATTTTATATCCTCCTATGCCACTATAGAGCCTTCATTCAATGCAAAATTGTACCATGGTATGAATGAAGACTTCATTTCTACACTTTTTTCTGATTGGCCATGTGGGTATTATTTAATTGTTGTCATTAATGTCAAAGAAAGGAGCCATAGATTGACACACTTGATTGGGCACAATTGATTGGGTTTGTTGGTTTTGATGTCAAAGCTATGTTACAAATTGTCGGCACAATATTCCAATTGGCAAAATGTTCTAAACCTGAACCAAGTCAAGACTGTTGGCAAAATGTTCTCAATCAAAACTTGTCTTATATCAGAAACTTGGAAGAAACGGGAAGTCAAAATTACTTATATCGGTAACGTGGAAGAAAAGAGAATTCAAATGACTTCTATCAGAAAATTGTTCCAAATCAGAACCCATTTTATATTGAAAACTTCGAAGAAAAGAGAGGTAAAATGTTTTGAATATCAGCAAAGCTTTTTTTTTCAGACTTGTTCAACAATTCAGCTTTTTTTTTATTTACCAATAAAGAAAAAGGTGGTATAAAAACAAGTGTTTGAAGTGTTCATAGAAAAACATTGTCAGGAAAATCTCAATTTCCCGAACTAGTTTGGAAGTTCAGCTTTTGGCCGATTTGTCAACCAGTCGATAGTGACTTATGAAGGCAAGTGTATATTATCTTTTGAAATGACTAAGTCATTGGGGAAATGTTTTAAGTATTTGTCCTTGTTATCGAGAAATTGCATCAATAGATAACTAGTTTGGAAGTTTGGGTTTTTCTCGATTCGCCGACTAGGTGATGTTTGGCCGAGAATTGCATTGTGTGAGATAGTTCATGTTTTATGAAAATTGCCAACAAAGAGAAGATTAGTAACAAAGTGGGAGAAGTGCAGTTTGGGATTTTTTATTTTTGTCGATAAGCTATTAAAATGTGCTAAAGGCCATAAGTTTGAAAAAGTTAATTTTTGTCAATAAAGCATAAGAAGATGAAGATAAAGGAATAAGGAGATAAGTTAAAGGCTGGGGTTCTCAAATTTGAGAATTTGCAGATAACAGAGGAAATAAGAGTAACTTTGGGATAATGTGCTTTCATCAATAAGGTTCAAAAAGGTGACATTCACCGATAAAAGCCTTTTATGCTAAGATTGTGTAAAGTAGAAGTGGCTGATAGAGTGGACATAAGACAAAGTTTGTAAAAACAAAGTTTTGTCAATAATGTGATAAAAAATAAAAGTTTGGAAAAGTTTGTTTTTTCTGATAAGAGTCAGAAAGGCACAAAAGACAAAAGTTTAGAAAAATATATTTTTGCTGATTAGAGTCATAAAAGCTAGTTTTTTAAAAGTGCATTTTTGTCGATAGAGAAGGAAGAAGCCTCAGTTTTGAAAAATGAGATTTCACCAACAAAGGGTGATAAAGGCAAGTTTATGAAAAAATTGAGTTTTTATCAATAGCCAACATGTCTAGTATCATACTTGTAGGGCCACATAAGTGTTAATCTAATTTACAGAATGGACCTTGGTCATTCCAACATGGATGTCTATCTACGATGAACACTTATTTCTAGTGATTCAGTGACATTTCGTCAAAAATTATTTTTGAGCCTACCTGAAGGTTAGAGCCTCAAAACATTGTCTTGGGTGTCAATGTACTTGTAAGTTGGTTCTTACAAAATATTTGTAAAATCTTTTATTGTGAGGTTGGATTTGAGTAGTAGACTCAAGCAACATTCTCACTGTGGTTTTTCCCATTCTAGGTTTTCAATGTAAATCTGGTGTTTTCTTGTGTGTGTGTGTGGTTTTTATGTGTGCCCTTCATTTTTATTATTGGTTGCATTTTAAAGTTTTAACATACATTGATTCACCCCCCCTCTTAGTGTATTAGTGTTCTTTCAACAGGCATGATGCAATGGACATGGGCAAACTATAAAATGTATTTATCACTCTTCTCCTCTTTGTCCAAAGTTGCTACAGTATGATTTTCAATGCTATGTATGCATGTAAAAAGATGTATTTTGGGTTGGTTGGTCTCTAGGTCATTATCCAAGCAAAGTGTTCAATGTTTGATCATGGTCTCATGATATTTCCTAGAGCTGTATGAATTTGATGGACTGTGTCCTCTTTTGGACCTCTCTTGTCTTCATTTCAGTTCAACTATGAGGGGAAAGCTTTCATTATGTGCCTTTTCTAATATGTATTGAGTTATTCTTCCTTTGCAATGGCTATTTAGCCTTCATGATCAAGAATGAGCAACTAATTTTTCCTCTCTCTAA
The DNA here is from genome assembly GCA_027924645.1 of Cunninghamia lanceolata. Lineage (NCBI taxonomy): Eukaryota > Viridiplantae > Streptophyta > Pinopsida > Cupressales > Cupressaceae > Cunninghamia > Cunninghamia lanceolata. The sequence continues at coordinate 3,262,811 of BSBN01000704.1, read as the reverse complement.
GACATTACACTATGTTTATTTGAAGGTTGCAAGCTTATCTTGTGGGTAAAATGGCCCCTTTTGAAGTTTCCAATGTTCTCTAACCTCTATCTTAGTCTCCTTGAGTTTGTGTGAGTCATTCTAGCCTTTGAGATCTTTATTGTGTTATGTCAGCCTTAATCAAACAACTAAATCTAGTGTATCACCCTTTCCCTTTTATGCATTCCTCCTCCATTTTCACCTAGTGCCTATTAGCATTAGATTTAGTTCTCAGAGCCTCAAAACTTAGAAAGAGGAACCGTCCTTCTTTGGAGGTCTAATCTCACTTCGCAGGGTCCCACACCTGAGATCATTCCCATTGTGTCATTGGAATGTTTGGACAACATGTCCAAATAGGGTGCAATTTCATGTGACAACAATTATCATTATGATAGTTGATATATAAGACTTTCATTTTGGTAGTTGATATGTAAGAATTACATATTGGTAGTTATATGCATGATTTTTTTTTATTTTAATTGATCATAATATATTTTTTTGATTGTTTTTTATTAAAAAGTAGGAAAAGAAGGTCCTGAACCCTTTACAAAATAGCCCCCAAGGCAAGAAGCCTTAAGCTTTGCAAAAACAACCCATTAACAACACAACAATAGTAGACAAAAAATGAAGCTAATCAAAAACATAAATAAACAGAAACCTAAGGACTATCAGTAGTGCCATATTTGGCCAAGAAATTGACCATGTCCTTATAGTCACCAAAGCTATCAGTCCCAACATCTCTAACCTTTTTATCAAATTCTTTAACCGCGGCAAACACAGAGGTAGCACAATGAAGAGCCTTCGTAGCAAACTCAGTCATGGTACGCAACTTATTCTGCATCTTGTCCATCCTGGCCTTGAGCACTTCCAGGTCATTAGCCATCTTGACACATATCAAGCAGCTACCTTTCTTCTTCCGACCCATGGCTTCCTCAGCAGCCTCCTCCATATCTTCCTCACTAGGCTTATTCATCTTAGCAAAGTGACTAGCACCTTCCTCTTCATGAATGGACTTCGTGGGTGTTTCATCCTCACCTGCCCCATAGTGTCTTCCACAAATTTAGATTCATCAAAAATTTCCACACCCTGGGGAGTAGGGCTTGGGATTCTAGCTATGCGACTGGATCTGTGCACACCAGTAGTGCCATGTTTGCTAGTATCACCGCCATCATCACTCCCCATCATCTTAGCTCATGAGTCCAAATCAATAATTTCCACAGTCTCCTTCATAACAACAAGGTTCTCCTTCCTCGTTTTAGTTTTCTTTGTCTGCACATTGCCCTCACTCTCCACAACCTTCCACTCCCTTTTAGTTGACACCCCAATCACCTTTTCAATCACCCGGCAAGGGCTCTCAAGCTTCTCTTTCATAGGAGACTTAGTGTTGGAACCAAGAGTAGAGTACTCAGTAGGGGTGTTGTATTCTTTAATTTTGGGGCCCCCCTTTGGGTTTTTGACAGGGGAGATTTTAGGAGTCCCAGTAGTTTTCTTAGCTTTTCCTTTAGCCGTGGGGGACTGGGTCGACTCAACCAGTCACACCTTAATCGGTTTAGGGGGGCACAAGGCCACATAGAAGTGGTACAATCTCAGAATGAGGCCTTGGTGTATGGGGATAAGAGGGTAGTTAGAATTTTTCACCCGAATATCCACAGCAGATTTAATCAAATTCTCCGAAGAAGTCAACAAGAAAAAGGGAAAGCTAATCTCCATCTTATTCCTAAAATGATTAAGTAATGCAAAGTGGTAATGGTAGTATACCTTAAACCAGCCCTCTAGAGTGAAATATTTCATGATCATCAAACAAATTCGTCGTCATGGCTCTGGAAAATTCTCCCTTTCAAAACCCCCATGAAGTTTCACAGTAGCCTCACCATTGCAGAAGAAAATTCCCATATTCTCTAGGTCTGTCACCTTGCTATGGCAACTATGTTTTTTTCCTTTGGTTGGGAGGCTTATGGCTTGCCCTATCACTTCCTCAGAGACTTGGAAACCAATTCCCCCTAGATGGACTTGTCTGGTCTCCTCATCCCAAGACTCGGCAGACTAGTAAGACAGATTTTCGTCGTGTCCAATCATCGCCTCAAGGAAAGGAGCCACCTCCCACTCCTGAATAATGTGCTAGACCATAGGTTCATGAAAGAATTCTTCAACCAAGGTTGTTTCTATCTTCACAATTTCTCCACCCATCCTGACACTCAGAAAGCTACACAACCAAATAGATTGAAAATGTCTAAGGCAGTGGGCATAGGAATGCTTATCCAACCACTCCAGAGAGTAATTAAACCCTTTGGTGCACATCCATCTAATCAAAGGCCACAGGATGAGATCTTCATTATGGTTTTTCCAATAAGCAATGCCTTCGCCACCTTGGATCCCTTCCTCGAGAAAAGTCCACGCCTGCCACCTTGTGTGAAAAATAATATCGCTAGAGTCAACGACAAAATGGAAATATTTTTTGTCGAGCCACTTAGACCATTGATTATTCTGCCCTTTCATCATATGCCACTTCATCGAATTACCAAGCCAGCATGTCCACTCCTTCTCCCGACCGCCTTTTACATGCCACCTCAACTTCTTTTCGAGTCAGCCTGTCGTCCATTCGGCTTGCCACCCAATATCATGCCACCTCAACTTGCTACTAAGCCATCCCATCCACCAAGTCTTCCTACCACTTTTCTCATGCCACCTAGGTGCCATCACATTATACCTAGTCATCTCCTTTTTCCGCTTTTCCCTGTCACCCCAAGACATTTGAAAAGCATCGACTCCTTTCTTGTCGTCTTGAATTTGAATACCAATGGCCACAATTTTAAAACCAGACATCTTAGCAGAATACTTAGTGCCCTTAAGAGCCATAGTGCCGCCTCCATATAGCCAAAGAATGTAGAAGGCAAAGAGTCCATAACTCCTAGTATGTGTTCTTGTTTCCATCTTTCTTAATGAGAGTTTGAATCCCACTAGGTAGCCTAGACACATGTCTCCATCACCTTCAACCATCACCTTTACTACCCAGGTTCACCATAGCGTCAGCTACATCATTACCTTCTCTATAGATGTGGGAAACCTTGTACTCCTCCATGGCATTGAGAAGCAACCAGATGTCACCAATTATGTCCTCCAGCTTCCAGCCTATACTCGCTAAACAAAGGGCAGCGTTCACAATTAACTATAAATCCCCTTCAATGTGCAGATATCTCATGTTCAAGGAAATAGCTAGTTTGATGCCCCATAGCATAGCTAAAGCCTTGGCCTCGTTACTTTTAACACCTAATCCTCCAGAGTAAGCACCTACAAACATCCCCGAATCAGATCTAATAATGCCTCCTCCACTAGCAATCCCGGGATTCCCTTTAGTCGCCCCATCAAAATTGAGTTTGAACCAATCTTTTTGAGGCAAGGTCCAAATAGTTTTAGCTCTGGCTATCTTTTTAGAATTGTCAATCTGACAAAATTTTGGGTTGATCGCCCATTATTTCAAAACATCCAGCTCTTCCCTTCCTGGGGGTTCTCCACATTTTTGAATTTGTAAGAATTGATATTCTCCACTAGTAACTTGGCGAAGGTCTGAAAAACTTCAAGGGGGGTTCTAAATTTTTCCCTAAAGACCCTATTATTCCACTCCTTCCACAAATTCCAAGCCAAATGGGGGGGATTTGAAGCCACGACTCTTTGATAATAGCAAAATTAGACTTGAAAGGGAATCTCTAGGCCCTAACCAGGGCCACCATATTTTCATTGACAACCCAACACAAGGACAACCTCTGCAAAACTAGACTCCAAACCTCCCGAGCAAAGCTACAATGCAGGGAAAGGTGAGTTACTGTCCTTCTTCATCACAAAGAGCACACCTATTTGGCATTTGAAAGCTTCTCTTCATTAGATTATCAATGGCTAAGATCTTATTTTACATTAGGGTCCACTAGAAGAAATTAATCTAGGGTAAAATTTTGGGTAGCCAGAATTTCCCCCACAACTTATCCTTCCCAGGGTCTAATAGCAGACTATATGCACTCTTAACAGTAAACCTACCTAATTTTTTTTAATCCCAAATCATCTGATCTTGTTTAGGAAGAATGGATAACCTAAAATCAACCAAGTCCTTTTGAAGCTGAAGAGCCACCTCCTTATCCTCACCCTGATCAATGACACATTCCATGATACCCTTCCAACACCTAATGCCCCCATAACTTTTGATGTAGTTAACCACTTTATAGCCAAAGAATCTACAGGCTTTATCTGCAAGTCTACCATAGTTCAACACTTGTAGGGAAAGGTATTTCAACCATTTATCCTACCAGAAATTGACGTTTCTTCCATCCCCAATCTTCCATCGAATGCCTTTACGAAGAAGACCATGAGTTTTGAGAATCCCATTCCAGATAACTGAACCTTTAGGAAGTCCAAGGTCCATCAGTAGTTTACCTCCGCCTTCTCCATTAAGATACTTAGCACCCATTATATCACCCCAGTCCTTATTATCCTGGATTCGATTCCAAGCTATCTTAGACATCATGGCCCTATTCATAAGATGAATTCTCCTTAGCCCCAATCCCCCTGACATTTGGGAGTACAGACCTTTTCCCATCTCACCAGTGCAATTCTTCTTTTTTCCTCCACCCCAATCCATAGGAATTTCTTCTAGATTTGTTCAATCTTCTCAGCCACATATCTCAGGATTTTAAACAGACTTAGAAAATAGTTGGGAATGCCCCGAAGGGAGGCTTTGAGAAGTTGAAATTTCCCATCTTGGCTTAGTAAAGTTCCTTTCCACCCAGCCAGCTTCCTCAGCATTCTCTCTATAATCATGTTCCAATAGTCTAGAGAGACTTTGGATATCGTGAGTGGTAGACCAAGGTAGGCAGCAAGCAACCTCGCATTGGAGCAACCCAAGACTGGTAATTTTTTGTTGTAAGTCCTCCTGAGTATTCAGCAAGTAGATGTGACTCTTCTCAAAATTGATACTCTATCTGGAGACCTTGTCATAAGCATTGAGGAGACTTTTCCACCTTCTAGCCTCAACCACCGAGGCAATGCCAAACAATACAGTATCACCCACAAATTGTTGAATGGCCAAAGCCTAAGCTGTGGAAGTAGGCTTAATGCCCCAGAGGCATCCCTGTTACAAATAGGGCAGACAATTGAGAGGGGGGGTGAATCAGTTGTCTCAAAACTTTGTAATTTTTTTGCGGTCAATTCTTTCTTTTGAAAATTAATAACAATTCAATAATTTAATCATGAAAACAATTAATCATAAGAGTAAGAGCAGCAACATAATAAAACACTTGACACCAAGATTTTTGACGTGGAAACCCAGTTAAGGGAAAAACCACAGTGGGGGTTAACCCACAAAACTTAATACCCTGTTAAAAGTATTTTACAAATGGGAATGCACATGCATTTGGGCTCACTGCCTAGAGCTCACTACTCAAATAGAGGCTCACTACCTATGGAAATATTATAATAAAATAATAGAGATCTGAACTGATTAATAGCATCTACCCATGCAAGAGTTTTAGTTCTAGTTAAGTACAAAAAATTGATCTTACACATTTCATCTTTTCTCTGTTCTTCTTACTGTCCTACCTTCATTTGCGCTTTGGATTTATGTGCTTCTCATGTACACCTTCTTCGCATTCACACTCACTCTAAATCATCCAATTTCATCACCTATATATATCCACAACATGATCTATAATCATTTTATCAGTCGGCTTCAACAACACTTAGAACTTTTATGAATGCTCTGCTCTGTCAGCTAGATCTATGCATAGCTTAAGGTGCGGACCAAAACTTGCTCTTGAAAATCATCACTCATGTTAGCCACTATCACTAATCATCACCATTTGTCCAACAAATGACTTCCATACATCCAGAATCAAGATCTTCTAAAAGGTCAGCCTGTTCTTCTTTTGTCTGCTCTGACAAACTGGAACCCGATACTTAGAGGCTAATATATTTTGAATCCTTCATCACCGGAGGACAAAAGTCTAAATTTAGACTATCTTGACAATGCATATAACTCCCTTAGATCTATAGCTAATCATGACTTTCCACCGGAGAGATCCGGACCACAATACCAGACCCTGTCACCTGCTCTATTCCTGACTGCTCGAACTTAGACACATTATGAATCTGACTTCCGGTATGAGAAGATTGGGTTGTGCGTATGATTAGGATGATCTTAGTTACCATCAATGACAACTTCTATTATGCCTAGCAGTGTCTCTTGCCAACAATCTCCTCCTTTGGCATTAATGGCAACACTTGGTGAAAAATGACTAAGTGTCTTGTGCAACTCCCCCTTTGTCTATACACTCATGCATTTCACTTATTTTGGTGCTCCCCCTTTGCTGAATGCCTCATTTGTCATTGCCCTTCACTCCCCCTTTGACATCAATGGCAAAGGGTGGGGTCCGCAAGCCAAAATCTCCAAAACCTCTGTGTATAAATCCACATATGTACAAGTAATCATTAAGTTCTACTTACATGAACTTGAGAATATCTGTAAAGCTAGTTTTTATTTGCACAAGTTCGGAGGCCCAAGTACTCTTCATTATATCCAAAATTGAGATGTGCCCACTCAACAGAAATGAATATGCTTCTGCCTTTGATAGATCTGAATTTGCAGCTTCAAATGCTTTGCTTCTTGTTTACTTCGAATGCAAGGTGATTCAAATGAGTGACCAAGTGACCTTTTAAAGCTTCGCATTACCTAATTTGCCTTTGTAATAAATGCATTACCCTAATTATATCTAGTTACATTGTTTTTAACAATTCTTCATGTATCACTCCGCAAGATTTCATATCAACATCTTTTCTTCTGGAAATCCTTCCAAAGGTTCTGGACCAGTTTAGAGTATTCTCTTTTATTGTGCCAGACTCAGGCACCCACTTACTAACCAGGGGAATTTGATTTTCTATGTAGCTCCCCCTGACCCAGAGTTTCTAACTTAATTCTAGGAGGAACTGTCAGCACTAGATTCCGGTGTGGACCCATTATCATTGTTAACTATATCTTTCTTTATCCAAATCTTGTTCATTCCACTCTGTATCTCATCCACATCAATTTTCTTTTTGCCTCTGTCTTGTTTCTGATCATCTAGTTTTCTATTTACTGGACCTCTTCTTCCATTGTTCTTACTTCTGCAGAATCCTTCAATATGACCAGATTTATTACAGTTAAAGCATACAACATTTCTTTTCTTATAAACCTGATTTTCTCTTGATCTACACTGATTAGCCATATGTCCAAACCGATTACAAACAAAGCAGTAACCATAGAAAGAATTTCTAGTTCCTCTATTGTTAGCATAATTCATTGTCATATTTCTACATTCATTTGATCTATGACCATACCTTTTACACTTGAATCATTGACCAGAGAAAGATGGATCATTTTGATTTACTTTGCTTCTACACTGAGTAGCTCTATGACCAAATTTGTTGCAGTTGAAACAATTTCCATTGAATGATGGATATCTTTGAGCATTAGGTTGTCTTACCATAGGTTTTCTGGTTCTGCTTCTTCTATTCCTAGGTTGAAAATTTCTCTGCTCGGATCCGGAGCTTTCACCTTTCTCATACCCAATTTCCATCTCATGTTTTAGAATAGTAACTTATTTAGCTAACTTTTCACATTCCTTTGTCTTCTCATTCAAGGCCTTGTCTTCATAATGTTTTCCCAGTTCAAGAGGTTGTTCCTTTCCTTTTGCATTGGATTTGCTCAATTTTTCCTTTAAATTTTCAATGAAGTCTTCAGCCTTTTTGAGGTTATCTTGGAGCTCTTGAACTCTGCCTTGGAATGCTCAAGATCATCTAGGGTGAGATTAAGTTGCCCTTGAATATTATATTCATCTATTTTGATGTCTTCCTAGATCTTCCTTAAGCTGTTAAACCTTTTTAAAGGAACCTGGCACTGATACCAATTGTTGGAAATAGGACAGAAAACTGAGAGGGGGGGTGAATCAGTTGTCTCAAAACTTTGTAACATTTTTGCAGTCAATTCTTTCTTTTGCAAATTAATAACAATTCAATAATTTAATCATGAAAATAGTTAATCATAAGAGTAAGAGTAGCAACATAATAAAACACTTGACACCAAGATTTTTAACGTGGAAACCCAGTTAAGGGAAAAACCACAGTGGGGGTTAACCCACAAAAATTAATACCCTATTAAAAGTATTTTACAAATGGGAATGCACATGCATTTGGGCTCACTACCCAGAGCTCACTTCTCAAATGGAGGCTCACTACCTATGGAAATATTATAATAAAATAATAGAGATCTGAATTGATTAATAGCATCTACCCATGCAAGAGTTTTAGTTCTGGTCAAGTACAAAAAACTGATCTTACACATTTCATCTTTGCTCTGCTCTTCTTACTATTCTGCCTTCATTCGCACTTTGGATTTCTGTGCTTCTCATGTACACCTTATTTGCATTCACACTCACTCTAAATCATCCAATTTCATTGGCTATATATATCTACAACATGATCTATAATCATTTTATCAGTCAACTTCAACAACACTTAGAACTTTTATGAATGTTCTACTCTGTCAGCTAGATCTATGCATGCCTCAAGGTGTGGACCAAAAACTGCTCTTGAAAATCATCACTCATGTTGGCCACTATCACTAATCATCACCATTTGTCCAACAAATGACTTCCATACATCTAGAATCAAGATCTTCTGAAAGGTCGGCATGTTCTTCTTCTGTTTGCTCTGACAAACTGGAACCCAGTACTCAGAGGCTAATATTTTTTGAATCCTTCATCACCGGAAGAAAAAAGTCTAGATTTAGACTATCTTAACAATGCATATAACTCCCCTAGATCCATAGCTAATCATGACTTTCCACCGTAGAGATCCAGACCAAAATACCGGACCCTATCACCTATTCTGTTCCTGAATGCTTAGACTTAGACACATTCTAAATCTAACTTCTGATATGAGCAAATTGGGTTGTGTGGATGATTAGGATGATCTTAGTTTCCATCAATGACAACTTCTATCATGCCTAGTAGTGTCTCTTGCCAACAATCCCTGCTTCAGCAAATTACACACATTCCTGCCAAGGACTTCACCCAGCAAGATGAAAAGGTAAGGAGATAGAGGGTCACCTTTCCTAAGGCCTCTCCCAGAGGTGAAAAAACCTCTAGGAGAGTTGTTGACTAACATAGAGAATCTGACCATGGAGATGCACTCCACCAGATTAATCACCTGGTCTTGAAAACCAAATTTCCTAAGAACCCTAATCAGAAATTTCTAGTTGACTCTATCATAGGCCTTAGAAATATCCAATTTAAATATCATACATGGGGTTTTGCTTTTAGATACTGAGTGGATGATCTTGTGTGTGGTGATAGCTACATCTAAGATTTATCTACCTAGAACAAAACCTTTTCGATTGGAGGCTATAAGTTTGTCAAGAAGTGGTTGAAGTCTGAGGACCAAAATCTTAGTGAAGATTTTGTACACCATGTTGCAGAGGCTGATAGGTCTAAAGTCCATCATTGAAGTAGAGTCAATCTTCTTCAAAATTAATGCTATAAAAGTGTTGTTCAACTGTCCCGGGAATCTTCCAGTCCTAAAGAAGTCTTTAACCGCACTAATAACATCCTTCCCCGTAATATCCCAAAAGGTTTAGAAAAAGGATGGGGGGAACCCATCTGGACCAAGCGCCTTGAAAGCACCCATAGAGAAGACAACAGCCCTAACCTCTTCCTCTATAATAGTCTTAGTTAGGAGCGAGTTGTCTTCCTCAATCAATAAAGTGGGAATGGGGTCCAGAAGGGACTCATTTTCCTCCTCCTGGGCATGTTGAACAACTAGGAGAGACTCAACATAGTTAGAAGCCAATCTCCCAATTTCATCGGCATCCGTCACCACGTTCCCATTCTCATCCTTAAGTTTGCTAATAGAGGTCATCTTTATATGCCTCAGAGTAGACTGGTGAAAGAAAGAAATGTTCATGTCCCCCTCTTTTAGCCATTGGACCCTAGATTTTTGTTTCCAAAAGACCTCCTCCTCCCTCAAAGTCAACATCCAATCTTTAGAGAGAGTTGTCGAAATCCTGTAACTCCTCAGATGGTCCCTCTAGCCCCATCTTGGATTGGACATCCAAAATTTGGCCCATGGTGTTCTTTTTCTTGACCAGAACATTCCCAAAAGATGTTCTTTTGATTGTTGATATTTGATATGGTGAATTATTTCATTTTAGAAGTATGATTTGGATATGACATGTATAAAAATAGTTCCTTAATTTATAGATGGATTTTATTTCTTGTTCATGGCATGTCTGATATATCATGATGATTGATTTAGACATGATGTTGGCATTTGGTAGAATAATTTGGAAGTATAATATTTTGAAAAATGCCTAAATAACCTTGCATTATCAAGAGGAATCATTCTTGCTTGCCTCTATAATGTCCCCAACCAAATATTTATGTAAATATGCTCAAATTTGAAACATACGCAACAAATTTTAATATAAAATATATTCTAGAACTTATAAAATGATCTCCACATAAATTTGATGCCAAAACATTGAAATGTATAGTGTTGATTTCAAACAAATTATGCTAGAAAATTAATCATTATTTGCATACATGAGATAGAGCTTCACCAAAATGCTAGAGCTAATTTATATTCATGGAATATACAAAAAAAAGTTATAATAAATTAGAAAATTACAGTGATACATTTGAATATGAAATCTAGAATAAATTTTGTATGTTGAAGCTCCCTTCTTCACAAATCCCACAAATAGAAACTACTAAACTATGTTGAAATCAAAACAACTTTGAAATACAATTGCAACCTCTATATGATATTTCCTTCAAGAAACCAAAGTGGTTTCATCCTCTAATTTCCAAGAATCTAAGAATTTTTGTCCTCAAATCTTGTAGTTGAACACAAGTGCTCAAGTTATGAAGAAAATTGATAAATTGGCAAGAATATGTGAATTAGAGTAGTCAAGTTTATATAGAAGTTGGGGCACAAATTTCAATTTCCCAATATGTCTAAAAATAATAAAATAATAAATATTACAATATTCTCTCTCCAAAATAGGCCCCATAAAGGGTTGTCATAACGTCCTCTTACACCCGACTATATTTAGTTACTCAAAGATACTCTTCTTACACCCAATTACAATTGTCATAAATAATTATGAAGATGCTTCTCAAATAAGAAAATTTATAACTTTTCAGTAATTAACTTGTTATAATATATTCCTCCCACAAAATAGCTCCCTAATTTGTCATAAAATCTAACTTATACTCCCTAATAATGGATTGCCCTAAAAATTGTCATAACCCATCATAGAATATGTCATAAAAGAAGATGCCAAATGATTTAGGAGTTAAATTATCCCATCTCCATGAATTATCATGCCCCTCTTAGGGAAAATTCTCAATAATAATAATATTTTATTAATTACTTGACCCCTTTTATCAAAAATGAGAAATGACAATTAGTTTGGGTCTAAATAATCAATTTTAATTAAACTTATTTCCCTAGTAATTTATCCTTAGCTCATGGAAAATATAGGAATGGGAATTTTGTCTATATAACTAAATTAAATAAAAATGGGACATTACAAGTCTGTTTTTCCCAAAATTGCTTGCCCTTAAATAATGCAAATTTAATTGTTATAGAATTCTTGATTCTTCCCAAGTGTCATCCTTTGTAGGTGGGTTCCTCCAACAACCCATACAATCCGTGATGTATTTATTTCTCTTTTTTTATCCTTGTTTCAATGATAACATCTGACACCCATATGAGTAGCACTCTATTATCTGTGAACATTGAATTAATGAAAGTTAGAGCATAATAAAAACACAATGCCATGAATGGAAACGTAACAAGGGACATATGATGGGTGGTCTTGTAGAAATATTCTTCCAAGAGTAACCAATTAACCCATGCTAATTTTTAATCTAGAACATATTTCCTCAAGTATCCTTCAATCCACTTATTCACTATTTCTATTTGCTTAACTGTTTGTGGGTGATAGCTTGTGTTAGGAGTGAGTTTTGCACCAATCAAATGAAATAATTCCCACCAAAAGAAACTGAGAAATTTTCTATCTCTATTACTAACAATATCTGTAGGCAACCCATGTAGCCTAAACACCCCTTTGAAAAGTAAATTTGTCACATGATGTGCTTTGAATTATGAAGAAATGGAAAAGAAGAGGGCATACTCATTCAACCTATTCATAATAACATAAATTCAATTCTTACCATTTTCTTTAGGAAGACATATGATGAAATACATGGATACATTTCCCCACATTTGGTCAAGAATAGGTAATGGTTGTAGAAAAACTACAGGAAAGACATGCTCTACTTTACTATGTTGGTAGGTAGCACACTCCTTGATATGATTGAGAACATCCTCCTTAAATCCTTCCAAGAGAATCTCTCTATTACTTACCTACAAATATTGTAGGATCTTGGGTATCCAACTAGTCATGCATTATGTAACACTCAAAATATTCTCCTCCACTTTAGATTAATGACTAGGAAGATTCTCTTTTTGTATAGAATGAGATCATCTACTTCTATAAAACTATCATCTTCCACACTTTTATCTAGGATGCTAGTAGCAAAGGTATTCTTAGCATACATTTACATAATAGAAACCTCCTAGTTGGTAGAAATAGTAGAAGTGGAGTCACAAGTAGGGATCCTATAAAGTACATCAACAAATACATAAAAAAACTTATGCTTAGAGGTTACTCACCCAATTTTGTTGCTAATGATACAAGCCAAGTTGATCTAAGAACTTCAAGTTATTATAATTTTTCTCAACCACACATATACCACAAACCGGATGTTGTCTAAATTTTACCAAAGCATTCATGATGACATGAATATCCTTGTCATAAATAGAGAAACCCCCTTTTGAACCTTTCAACTTTCTTCTCTCCATTCTATGGGGTGCATCTTTTGTATTGTAACATTTCTAATTTCCTCTTCTGAAGCCTCACATTCTACAACAAGTGGTTGTAAGAAATTTGAAATAATAAGTATAGAATATGAGTTGATTGCCTTCTCAATCTTGTCAAAAGCTTCTTGTGTTGTATCCTCTTGTATTCCTTGAGCAATAATGACATGGCCCAAGTATAGAAGATTTGTGACAACAATCTCACATTTAGATTCCTTTGTAAATAGAGCATGTTGTTTTAGAATTATATGGATCCATTATAGGTGCCTCAAATGATCCTCCCATGTTTTTCTACACATCAAAATATCATTAAAAGTTATCAAAATAAAATTTCTCAACTAACCACTAGATACCCAATTCATCATGGATTGGAAAATGGATGGTGCATTAGTCAAAGCACATAGCATGACCAAGAAATCAAAATATTCAAAATGGTATCTAAAATCTATATTATGCACATCTTCTATGTAGACATAGATCTAATGGTGGCTTGATCTCAAATTAGTCTTTGAGAAATAAGTTGCTCCATGCAACTCATAAATGGGATTATTGATCCTGTGAATTGGGTATCTAATTATATTCTTGTACATTACTCTTTAATTGATGCACATCCTCTGATGAGCACAAACTTATACTAAGAGGGGGGTGAATTAGTATGAGATAATCTTTTACTTTTTCAAAACTTAATCAACCATAACAACCATAAACATACAATATCACAAGACGAACACAAGATTTACGTGGAAACCCTTTCCAAATAAAACCACAGAAAAATATTGCTTATTCTCTTATAAACCTCTTTGCTTGCACCAACCTACTTCTCTTACAAATCTCCTTTGCAGGCACCAACCCACTAGAGACACCACTCCCCACAACTGAGTACCAACCCAGCAAGAGACACCAATCTCTTCTTTTAATAGGCACCAACCTTTAAATTCTTCAATGGATGATATTGTCTTCAAAAAAATTAAACGTAGATATAGTTTCCTTCACAAATATTCTTGTAGATGATCCAATAGTTATCACACAAATGCTTTCCTTCACAAAATTGATTGCAATTCTTTTCTTCACAAATATTTTTTCCTTATGGTCGTATTGAATCTGCGTATATTCTTCAAAAGGAGCTGCACATATTCTTTATGAAAAAGTGGCATATTTTCTTCATAAAAGGTAGCATGAATTGTTCAATATAAATATGAAATGCACTTCATAACTTTCTGCCCTTATCCTACTCAAAATTGCACTATATCATATTTCATTGCTTACTTCAACAACCTTCACAATCACATTTTATCATTTCTTTGAGAGGAGTGACTCATACAAGTAGATGTGTCTTTTCATTATCAAAAGACATCGATATATACAAATATGTCCCTTCATATAAATCATTACACTTGAGGAAGTTGGCCCTTTTGCAAGTCTATTTATTAATTAAAATTTAAATCCTAACTCTTGGCACCAATATGGGTCGGACTTATATTCAAATTCAATTTGTTTTTATTTTATAGATTATAACTCAAGGCGCCAATCTAGGAAGGAGTCAGCTAACACTTAGGATTATTTAACTTGTATTTATTTGCCTTGAAGTAAAATGATATGCCCTTGAAAGAGGTCGGCCATTCTTGAACTGTATTATACTCAGGGTGTCACATGTATCAAATGCCTTTTAGTCATTCTTGTCTTCAACAATATCATCAATGACAATAATATAAATTCCTCCTTTCCTTTGACATCAATGACAATTTTCCAACAATCTCCCCCTTTGTCATTAATGGCAACCTCATATAGAAATGATCTGTGAATGCAACATGAACACAGTTCTCCCTTATTTCTATTGCTCCCCTTGTCTGTAATACTCCTTTCTACATCTCTCCCCCTTTGACATCAATGACAAAGTCTTCATGGAGCTAAAAGATAATATAATGAATAGCTCCCCCTGAATTTTTGCTTCCCTTAGGAGTTTAATGACTAGATGAGAGTGATATCACTCCCAATTTCTATCTTAAGTACTCAAATGTCTCTTTAGGAAGGAGCTTTGTGAAGATGTTTGCAATATGTTCTTGTGTAGCTATAGACTCCTTCACTTTCTGATCTTCAAGATGCTCTCTTAAGAAATGATATTTGATTGGAATGTACTTCGTTCTGGAGTGCATAACAGGATTCTTTGAGATTTTGATTAGACTACTGTTAGCACAAAATATAGATTTTGGACGATTGTACTCTACCTTGATATCCTTCAATGTTTACCTCATCTAAAGAACCTAAGTACAACAAGATGTTTTTGCTATATATTCAACTTCTTCTATGGATAGAGAGACTAAAGCCTATTTCTTACTCAACCAGGATACAAGATTGTTACCAAGAAAGAATGCTCCTCCACTTGTACTCTTCCAATTGTCACTACTACCAGCCCAATCTATATCTTTGTATGTTGCTAAGGTGAAATATTCACATCTTGGATACCACAAGCCAAAATCCAAAGTACCCTTAAGATATCTAAATATTCTTTTCACTTCTTGCACATGGGTTTCTTTTGGAGCTTCCTAAAACCATGCCACCATACCTACTACCTACATAATATCTGATCTGGAAGTTGTAACATATAATAAACTTCCAATCATTGATCTATAAAGAGTTTGATTGGCTTTAGGGGATTCATCATCCTTACTCAATTTGTATCCTATAATTATGGGTGTACTCACAGGTTTACAATCTTCCATCTTGAAAAGCTTCTTTAGCATCTCCTTGATATATTTGACTTGAGAGATGAAATACCTTTGTCTGATTGAGAAATTTGTAACCCAAGGAATAATGACAACTCACCAAGCATGGACATATCAAACTCACTTTACATTTCCATGGCAAACTCTTGACACATTTTGTCGCTACTTCCTCCAAATATAATATCATCCACATAAACCACAACTATCAACTGATCCTCACCTATAGTCTTGATATAAAAGTTTCTATCAGTAATTCCCTTCTTGAATCCTTGTTGTTGTGGGTACTTATCAAGTCTCGCATACCATGCTCTAGTGGCTTTTTTAGTCCATAAAGTGCTTTCTTCAATCCACACACATAATCCTTGTTTTCTGACAACAAGAACCCTTCTGGTTGTTTAATATATACCTCTTCTTCTAGATTACCATTCAAGAAGATAGACTCAACATCCATTTGATAGACCTTAAAATTTTTGAAACTAGTAAATGCCAAAAACATTCTAATAGCTTCCAATCTAGTAACAGGGGCAAAGGCTTCCTCAAAATCAATACCTTCTACTTGTGCATATCCTTTGAATACCAACCTTGCTTTATTCCTCACAACTTGGCCATCTTTATTCAGCTTATTTCTAAAAACCCACTTAGTTCCAACCAAATTTTTGTCCTTAGGTCTTGGGACAAGTTCCCAAGTCTCATTCTTTTCAATTTGATTTCACTCTTCTTCCATGGCACTAATCTAATTTTTGTCTTTTCTTGCTTCTCAAAGTTCTTGAGCTCTATTTTAGATAGCAAGGAGAAGTTTTCCTACTCAAATGTATTTGTTATCCTTCTTATAATCTATATTATAGTGTCCTTATCACCAAGTATTAGATTTTCTAGATAATTCTTCTAGACAAATCTAAATGTTGTCTTTGTATATTTTTGTCTTATTTCTTTCTTTTCTTCTTCGTCTTCTTCCTTACAGCTTGTGTCTTCAAATTCTTCTTCCTTGCATCTTGTGTCTTCAAATTCTTCTTCCTTGTAGCTTGAGTCTTCTAAGTGAACATTTTCTTGCACTTTTTCTTTTTGATGCCTTTCTTCATCCACTTTTACATTTGTACTCTCTACAATCTTTTGCAGTTTTTTATTGCAGCATATATAAGCCTTGCTTCTTGAAGAATAACCAATGAAGATTCCTTCATCAGATCTAGAGTCAAATTTTCCCAAATCTTCATCATCTCTTCTAATATACAACTTACTCTAGAAAACTTTGAAGTATTTGACTGTTGTTGGTCTTCTCTTCCATAATTCATAAGGTTTCTTGCCATTGTTGACTTTGATTTGTCCTCAATTCAAAATGCAGACTATTGTATGAACAGCTTCTCTCCAAAATGTGTCCGATAACTTAGACTCATTTAACATGGTTCTTGCCATTTCCTGAATGATTCTATTCTTTCTTTCAACAAATCCATTCTGTTGTGGAGTCTTAGTAGCTAAGAAATGTCTCATTATCTCATGAATCTCACAAAATTCTTCAAATTCATTTGAAGTGAACTCACCTCCTCTATCTAATATTAGGCACTTTATTTTCATACTAGTTTCATTTTTAACTAAGGATTTGAATGCCTTAACTTCTCAAATGCTTCCAACTTTTCTTTTAAAAAGGTAACTCATGTCATCCTAGAATAATCATCAATTAGTAGCATAAAATAGCATCACTTTGCAAAATTTTAGTCCTTGTTGGACCATAGAGGTCTGTATGCACAAGTTCCAAAGGATTTGATGTAGAATATTCATTTGTTTTGAAACTCACCCTTGTTTTCTTTCCATGTTGGCACTGCTTGTAGATAGTATTTGATGGCTTTGCAATTTTAGGCATATCTCTCACAGCATGCTTGGTGCTAATCTTTACTAGATTGTTGAATTTTAAATGTCCCATCCTTCTGTGCCATAACCAACTCCCATCTTCTTGTCCCATGTAGCATTTTTCTCCTTTGGTTTCACTAAGTATATAAAGATTGTTGGTTGTTCTACTCATGTATACAACAAGTTTCCATGTACTTTCCTTTCTAATTTCACAACCTTCATCATGAAATGTGAGAGTGTGCCCTTGGTCACACATTTGACTCACACCTAGAAGATTATACTTCAACCCTTCAACATATAATACATTTTTAGTTTTTGTTTTCCCATTGTCAAGACTAAGAGTACCCTTTCTTTTAATCCTCATAGTAGCATTGTCCCCAAATTTTATTGTCCCTCCATTTATTATATTTCAAGGTGAGGAATTTGTTCTTCTTTCTAGTCATGTGTCTTGAGCAACCACTATCAATATACCATTGATTTCCCTCATTTTGAGCATGAAAGTTTGTTTGCACAAGCATAAACTTCTCCTTTTTCTTTTGTTTCTCTTGCTTCTTTTTCCATACTTTTGTATTTTCCTCTTTCTGTTTGGCCATGTTATTCTCCTTCTTGTTTTATCTAGGTGGTTCCACAAAATCACTTCTACAAAACCGTGTTGTATGACCATAGTTGTTGCACTTATAGCACATAATGTTGAAATCAATTAAGGGAGAAAATGAGTTGAAGTTTCTGATTAAGAACCCATAAGGACTTCCATTCTTGTTCCATGCAAAATTATTTCTTATGTGTGCCATGTAATCCATTTCTTTATGACCAAAATTATTCCTTGCATGTGCTCTATTGTCTGTCACTTTATGGCCAAAATTATTTGTTGCAAGTGCTCTACAATCTATTGCTTTATGACCAAATTGATTAAAAAATAAATAATAACCAAAGAAAGAGTTTTGGAACGTGGTCATGTGGGGTTGTCTTGGAGGGAATGGTCTTTTGAAATTATCTTTGTTGCCTTTGTGAGGAACACTAATCTTCTATGGGATATTACTTTCTTCCTCCTTGTAGCTATCACCATTGATGGATCTCTTAAGTGCATATGCATAGATTTTGGGATTTTCTTCATTTTTTTTCTTTGATAACTTTGTAGCCTTATAGCTTGAACCTTCTTCAGTAGTCTTCTAATTTTCTTCAAAGCCAAGACTAGTCTTATTGAAGGTTGGTCTTTGACAATTGATGATATCGTCTAAAATTTTAGTACTCTTCTTTAGCTTTATGCTCTTGTTCAATTGAGTATTCATTTTCTCTAGTTCCTTTCTCAAGGACACAATTTTAGACTCTAGCCTCTCACAATTTTCTTCTTTTGTCTTGCTAAATTATCACTTCCTCTTCTATCCTCTTTGCCTCTTCTAGTTGGATCTTTAAGTCAATGATAATCTATTTCTGCTTCTTCAAGGCCTTGCGACATACTTGCTTTTGCACCATGGTCTTCTTCTTCATATTTCTGTAGCTGTAACTTTTGCTTCAAAATCCTTTTCCTAATCTTCTTGATTTCACTTAGGGCAAAAATGAGTTCTTCTTCAAGATCCACTTCTCCTTCATCTTCAACATATTCTTCCTCTGAACCTTTCTCTTCTTTTCTTTTGTCTTCATTTTCAAGGGTGACGCTATTTGCTTCTATTTCCATGAAGAGCATTTCTTCTCTATCAATTTCAGATATACTTGCATCACTTTCCTCCAATGAGTTATCATCTTCTTTGGAATAAAGACTTTTCTTGTACTTACAAAAATTCTTTTTCTTTTCATGTTGGTCTTGTTTGCGACTCTTATATTGTTGATGTCTTCTTCCATTCTTTATGTTATAATCTTCTTCATCATCACTACTTTCACTTTTGACCTGTAGACACTTAGAAGCAAAATGACATATTTTAACACAGTTAAAACATTTAAAGGGAAACTTACCTTTGTACTTTGTAGATCCTTCTTGAGCTTTCTCACAAAATGGGCTTCCTTAGATTCATCGTTGGAGCTATCAATTGATTGAGGCTCTTTAATCTTCATCTTTTTAAAGGCTTTGAAATTTACTTCTCACTTTGATGACTTCTCCCTTTCAGTCCTCATTTCATATGTCATGAGGATCCCATGTAGTTCATCCATTATTAATTTATCCAAATCTTTCATTTCTTCAATGGTTGAAACCTTGGCATTGAATCTTATGGGAAGAGATCTTAGCACCTTTTATACAATACTTGATTCTTCAACCTTTTCTCCAAGTCCTTTGATGGTGTTGAAAATCTCATCCACATGGAGGAGATAAACAAAAATGTTCTCCTTGTCTCTCATCTTCAAGCTCTCAAATTATCTTCTATGGTTTGGAGCTTGGCCTTCTTAACTTTATCATCGCCTTCATAGATATTCTTAAGTTTGCCCCAAATATCTTTTGTTGTATCATAGTGCATCACTTTAACAAACTCTGATTCAAATAAACCACACAAAATAGCATTCATAGCTTTTGTATTATTTTCACTTTCCTTCTTTCCTACTGACAAGGGTAATTGTACCTTGGCATTTAATCATATTTTGTGTCAAATCAAGGGTTGTGTCCAAGGTTGTTTAACCAACAATCCTTAACTAATCTACTAAATTGAACTTCCCTGATTAATCAAACTAATGCTTCTAATTATCTGCATGAAAGGAAAACCTGATCTAAGTATTGAAGTAGTAATTTGTTGAAATGATCTATCTGATTCACACAAAATCTTAAACATGCATTAAACAGAAACAAGATTGCTTTAACAATAATTGATCTATCTTATGAAAATAGGAAAACTATACATAATGAAAACTACAATAAGATAATAAAACATCTAGATACTAGCCTCCTATCTGTTGGTGGGAGTGGGCCCTTGTTCCACACCTTCAGAACTGAAGTCCATAAACAAAGAACTCAGAGAAAAATTATAACAGTACTGCCTTATTTAATCTAGTTTATTCTAGTGTTCACATCCATATATATTAGTCTGAGCAATATAATATTTTTGGAGTTAACTATTTTTCCTAACAGTTTAACTTGAGATATAAACAATCTCTTATTCTTAGAACTAAAACATGCAACTATCTACAAAAGTATAATCATGCAAAATCTTAAAAAGGACTTAAGTGACACTAAAGGTGTCACTAAATTCAGAGTTTGACTTATAACAATAACAGGCTGCGAGGCCCTGATAAAAAGGAACTTGACTTCCCAAAATAGTGGACTATAAGAAATCCTCTAATCTCATGAAAAAATAAATAAAAATGCATTACGTCCTCGTGGACCACTGGAGTCATCTACTGGGACACTCAAGCCTAGATAAGAAGACTCCAGAGCTCCTTAAAAGCCCTAGAGATTCTAGTAATTAGTGGCATCAGAGATGTTGGCACTCGTTTTGACCTGGAGGCTGAGCTTGTTTGTTGGAGGGTTTCTTCCTTCAAACCCTAAGTGTTCCTGTTCATCGGCAAGAGCTTGGTCTATCGGCAAAGGATATTATGGTTCCACCGACGGCGTCGGTCATGCCGATGGGGGTAAGTCAACTGTTCATCGGCAAGATTTGGTGTATCGGGCTAGCATTGTTTCGATCTACTGATGTGAGGAGCTTGGCCGATGAAGAATCATCGGCGTGTGTTTGGCCGACGGAGGGATGAAGCCATGGTTCATCGGTGAGAGTTGTATTGTCGGCCTAGTTATTTTGAATTGTGCCGACGGTGGGAGGCTTGGCCGATGCGATGTCATCGGCGTAGGTCTGCCGATGGAGGGGAGCATGGAGTGGTCATCGGTGTGAATGGTATCATCGGCAGAGGATGTTTCTGCTTGGCCGACAGTTGAGGGTCTCGCCGACAGAGGATGTGTGTATCGGGGTGAGCAGTGTGGTCGGCCAGGGAGTTTCTCGTTGCTCCGATGGGTAATGTCTCGCCGAGGGAACGACTTGGTAATGTTTTGAATGGCCATCGGCGTAACCTTTGACATCGGCGCAGGTATTTTGTTGCTCGCTGATGGTTTTGGTCTCACCGACAGACAAGGAATGTGAAATGGCCATCGGCGTAACCTTTGACATCGGCGTAGGTATTTTGTTGTTGGCCGATGGTGTTGGTCACACCGACAACGGAGTATGGAGTAGCGATCGGCGAGACAACTGGAGTCGGCGGGAGATTTTTGAGGAAGGCCGATGGGCTGTGGGCGAAGGCATGTGTGTCGAGCGCGGCAAAAGCGCTCGACACTTGGTATGTATGCGACTATGCTTTTAAAGCGCTGGAGTGATCTCTTCACCGTGAATGTGGGATTATTCCCTTGTATTTTTTGAACCCGCGGTTGAACGTGTTTTGGCGGGAAATCTTTTTTGTATGCAGCGACGGTTTTTTAGGCGACAACGGGTGGTTGAGACCCTTAATGGCGACTGTGCTGGGGCATGGGTGAATTGTTGCACAGTCAGGTACTGGATTTTTGACATGAAGACTTCCAGATAGTGGCGCGTGGCTCGAGGCCCCCCTTTGTCTGCTGCATTAACATTTTCTGAGCGCCATTCCTTCTGAGGACTGTATCTGGCGGATTTTTTTGATTTAATCATGTAATTTATTGCTGTGGTACACTCTCTGGCTATTATAAGCAGACTGTGTTACCATTTTAGTTGTTGTTGAAAGTTGAAGATTTTTGGCTCTGTAATTCAAAACAAGCTGATCTGGTTGCTCTGTACAGCTAAACCTGTGAGTCTATGTATCTCTTGTTGTATGTTTTGGCATGAACCCACTGATTTCATGATTAATCTTATATGAGAAATGCTATCTTAGCATGTGTTTTGTTAATTCTGTCTCTAGTATTGCATGTATTCTTCTTCTGAGTCTAGATATTTAAGCAATATTTGAGACTCTAGAACATGGAATTCCTGTGTTGAATGTATGATCTTTTAACTTCTGCTCAAGGGGTAGATTAAACTGTTTTCAGGTTGAACATTGGGAAGGGTATACTGCAGTAGGGATGCCATAAGTAGAGATAACTTAACACTCTGTATTGGGAGATATCTGTAAGGCAGGTATCATATATATCCCCCTGAAATCCAGTTTTAGCTGTTCATGCTGATCATTCACAGGTGTATGTCTACTGACTCCAGGCCCTGGATAGGCACCAATCTTGCTTCGTGTTTGTGTTACAACCATGTCCAGCTTTGCATCCAAACTCAAAATCATAATCAAACTCTAAAACAACCATTAGGACATTAGAATTAGTTTTAGGATCCTCAGTCTTCTCTCTACAACTGCAAATAGGCCCAAAGCTAGCCCCTTTGCTCTTATCTTTCAGTTTTGGTCCACTTACAGGAGGACTTATCTGCTTTCTGACAGCATCCCAATCCTTATATGCGTATCTCATGGATGTTGAGTAGGGAATACCCCCCTAGGTCTTGCAGAGCCTGAAGAAGAAGAGGAGATAAAATATAGAGTCTATCTCCTACACTGTTGGCCCCTAGCCCAGAGATCCTGTTGATCACTGATGGCTACCTTGTAGGGAAATCTGGGAATAAGCATCCAGTCTGGGAAAAAACCAACAAGAGACTCTGTGTAGGTCTGGAGACTGTGTGTCGTTGCCAGTAGCTCTAGATATGCTTCCAAAACCTACTAAGGCAGAACTTCGGTGATCTTCATGATCACCATCTTCTTTGTCCTACTGCATCACTCCGGATATCCTCCAACAAGATAGAAAATGTTGGAGTGTTGTGTGGTGTCCTTCTTGCTCAGCTTAGGAGGTAATTAGGATCACTTCCAGAGTTCCTCGAAACTACCTTCCATTTGAGCGATGGATACCTATGAAACCAAAAAGAGATAATTTTGCAGAATTCTGTCAATTTCACTACAAACATACTCATTATAACAATAATCTTCAACATTTCATCTCTTATTAGCATAATTAAAACAAGACTTCATAGTTCCTATAGTGCAATTACCATGATAGGCAAGGGTGTAAAAAGGCATGTTTGGATGAGTGCTACCTAACACTCATCACCTACTTGATCCATTGGTGGATTTGATGGAGCTATATAACCATTTACCACCAATTTCCAAATATCAAACCCTAGAGCCCTTAAATAAGTACACATGCTTTTGAGATCTACCTTCTAGCAGTTAGGATATTCATGAAGGAACCTCACTCTGATACCAATTGATGATCACATGCTTATACTGAGAGGGGGGTGAATCAGTATAAGAAAATCTTTTACTTTTTCAAAACTTAATCAACCATAAACATACAAGAGAACAAGAAGAACATAAGATTTATGTGTAAACCCTTTCAAGAGAAAACCACGGTAAAATATTGCTTATTCTCTTATAAACTTCCTGGTAGGCACCAATCTACTTCTCTTAAAAATCTTCTTTGTAGGCACCAACCTAGCAAGAGACACTAATCTCTTCTTTTGACTGCACCAACCTTCAAATTCTTCAATCAATGATATTTTCTTCACAAAAATTGAATGTAGATATACTTTCCTTCACAAATCTTCTTGTAGTTGATCCAATAGTTATCACACAAATGCTTTCCGTCACAAAACTGATTGCAATGCTTTCCTTCAAAAATGATTTTCTTCACAAATCAGATTTTAGGTCTTCACAAATATTTTTGCCTTAGGTTCTTATTGAATCTACATATATTCTTCACAAGGAACTGTGCATATTATTTATAAAAAGTAGCATATTTTCTTCATAAAAGGCAGCATGAATTCTTCAATATAAACCTAAACTACACTTCATAACTTTCTGCCTTTATCCTACTCAAAATCACACTATATCATATTTCATTGCTTACTTCAATAGCCTTCACAATCACCTTTTATCATTGCTTTGAAACGAGTGACTCATACAAGTAGATGTGTATTTTCATTATCAAAAGAGATCAATATATATAGGTATGTCCCTTCATATGGATCATTACACTTGAGGAAGTCAGCCCTTTTGCAAGTCTATTTATTAATTAAAATTTAAATCCTAACTCTTGGTGCCAATATGGGTCAACCCTTATTCAAATTCAATTTATTTTTATTTTATACATTATAACTCAAGGCGCCAATCTAGGAAGGAGTTGGCCATCATTTAGGATTATTTAACTTGTATTTATTTTCCTTGAAGTAAAACAATCTACCCTTGAAAGTTGGTCATTCTTGAACTATATTATACTCAAGGTGTTGCATGTATCAAATGCCTTTTAGTCTTTCTTGTCTTCAACAAGATCATCAATGACAATAATATAAATTCCTCCTTTCCTTTGATATCAATGACAATTTTCCAACATCCTCATGGTGTCATCTCCATCCTTATGAAGGACAACTAATGAAGAAAATGGGCTAGAGATGATGTGGTATATTTCAAGAAAATCCTCAAAAGCTTTCTCATCTCTGTATGTCCTTGAGTGATGGTAAGGAGTACTCATGATATGCTTCGAGATTTATTCTAACTCTATGACATGTTGGAATCCTCTATATGGTAGAAGTCCTAGAAGAATATTATTGAACACCACACTATGCTAATTTAGAATGAATTTGAATATCAAAATGATGACTATATTGGTTACTATCAAATGAGATATGTAATGTCTCCATTTTCCAAGTGATCACCTAATGGAGTTGTCTAGTCTATCCCATTCCCGTAGGCTAAGCCAGAGGGCTAAGGGGATAATCTGATTGGCTAGATTTCATAATTAGTCAATTTAATTAAGGAAAATTGATCATAAGGGATGACTTTGTATATTTTTGTGGATTTATTGGAGAAGTCAAAGTAATTAAAATAATTTTCCCTAGAGCTGAGCGACCAAGGGAGAGAAAAGAAAAATGAAAAGAAGGAAGAAAAAAGGGAAAATACCTTGGAGATTTTGAGGAAAAAATAGAATAAATTAAGATAATTTCCCTTGGAGGTGGATGACCTAATTAAAGGTCAAAATCATGATGTATGAGATGCCTAAGTGGTTCACCCCACTTGGAGAGTGGAAAGATAAATAAGAAGAATAAAATACCTTGTCTAGGTTGGCCAAGAAGGAGAAAATAAAATAAAATAAAATAATTTTTATTTGAGTTAGGTGCCTAGCAAGAGGTTGGCCCTAAGGAGAGGGTAAAAAATAAATAAAATACACTTATCAAGAGGAGGTCGACCGACTTGAGGAGGGAAGAGATTTGTGTATAAATACAAGGTCATTTGCAAGTCATTTTGTCATCATTCACATTCATATTTTCTCTTCAGTTTCATACTCTTTGGCTACAATATTGCTAGACTTAATTCCAAGGATAAAAAACCTTAGGAATGTGGTGAGTTGGATGAAACCCTAGCTCATCCTTGTGGAGGATTCATCACGGATTCCTAATTGTGCTTCATTGGCATCATTTGGAGGAGAAGAACTTCATTGCATAATCAGATTTGGAGCACCTAATCTTGAGGGTCATTTCACTTGTTTGGAGGGTGATTTGGAGCAGAAAACCCTAGGCGCACCTCATGGAGATTTTACCCAGCTAGGGTTGATCATTTGCCTTCTATTTTGCATGTAATTTGGTATGTACCAACATATTCTATTGGTCTAATTTATAGTGCAGAAATCTGGGCCTTGTTTGTCATGTTTATGCCCTAGATTCTATTGTAAAAATCAAATCAGACTTTCAATTTGTAGCAGTAGAGTTTTATTCAGAAAATCAAACTTGGTTGTTGCATTTGGATGCCCTACATTATGTGTTTCATGGTGTAATTCATTTTTGTTGTGAATATTAACTTGTAGAATCACTTTTCATGATTATTTGTCATGTTTGGGTATATATATGTTCACTGTAATTGGATGTTTGAAATCAGAAAATAAAATTAGAATTTAGGGTTTTGAGTAGAAATCTAAAGTGCAAAAAATTAGGGCAGAATTCAAAATTTTAATTTTAGAATTTTAGGGCATATCCCATTAGGGATATTACAGTGGTATCAGAGCTTTCATCTTGCTAGTCTGAAGGTTCTATATATGTGCTTTCCATATATGTTTGATTTATGAATCATGAAAGGTAAAGAAACAATAAATTATTTGCTTGAATCTCTTAGTCAAAATCAGGCCGAATTGAAAAGAGAGTTTGATCAATGGAGGTATGAACAAGTGGCCACAAAAATCATTGATGAATATGAGGGTTTAATAGATGGTTTCAAGAAAGATATATCCTTTGATGTTTTTTTGAGAATACATGAAATTGGGAATCTAGGAAAGAAAGATCTATATAACTACATCAGAAAATTAAGAAGAAAAGAAGAAAAATTAGAAGTTGTCATTGAGAAAAAAAGAAAAGAAGATAGAGAAGAAAAAAGAATTGCTTCCTTGTGATTTGCATCCTACAGGTGATCCTAAGAAGAGCAAAAATTAATTAAGAAGAGAACAACGTTGCTTCACATACCTAGAAGTTTGAACACCTAGCTATATATGTGAATCCCTAAAGAAGATGAAACCATGCTCACAAGTTTACTTTAGTGGGATGATGATATGGACAAAGAAGAATCACCTCTTGCATCTAAAAGTGAAGAACACATGTGTCTTCATGATGACCACAAGATTGAAGGGTATGTTGTCACAAATTGTGCCAAACTAGCAGTGATTGATCAACTATATGAAGGTATGAATTCTCCTAAAGATCCATTACTTGAGAATAGCATTGCCTCACCATCTCTACATCATAGTGGCAAGGAATCAATTTGTGAATTGGGTGACTTTGAAGATGATGTTGTTCATACATACAAAGGCAATTCAGAAAACTTGTTATGTAGTGAACAAAGTGACTTTGATAAAATTGATTTAGCATTGCAAGAATTGAAGGATCACTTTATGATTAAAAGGAAGTAATAGTTGTTCATACACTCTCTAGACCAGTAATTGAAGAAAAGCATGTTGAAGATGATTCTACTTACTATTATGATGATGATTCCTTGATTGAGCATGATGTTGACCTGGCTTCAAAACATGAATCATGTGGAGAAGATGTCATGGAGATAGCTGATTTTGAGAGGCATGATTATGTAGACCAATCAGAAAATTTATATGAAGATGATAGGTCCCATGAGCCACATCATTTGGAAAATCAATTGAAGGTCAATGAAGATATGATTGTTGCATCCCTAACACATTTTAATAATACTCACAAGATGATTGCAGATTATTGATGGAAGGCTCAAAAGAGAGACACAAAGACATTGAAGGAGACCCATCTCTTGCAGATTTCTAGGTTGGCCAAGAAGGAGAAAATAAAATAAAATAAAATAATTTTTATTTGAGTTAGGTGCCTAGCAAGAGGTTGGCCCTAAGGAGAGGGTAAAAAACAAATAAAATACACTTATCAAGAGGAGGTCGACCGACTTGAGGAGGGAAGAGATTTGTGTATAAATACAAGGTCATTTGCAAGTCATTTTGTCATCATTCACATTCATATTTTCTCTTCAGTTTCATACTCTTTGGCTGCAATATTGCTAGACTTAATTCCAAGGATAAAAAACCTTAGGAATGTGGTGAGTTGGACGAAACCCTAGCTCATCCTTGTGGAGGATTCATCACGGATTCCTAATTGTGCTTCATTAGCATCATTTGGAGGAGAAGAACTTCATTGCATAATCAGATTTGGAGCACCTAATCTTGAGGGTCATTTCACTTGTTTGGAGGGTGATTTGGAGCAGAAAACCCTAGGCGCACCTCATGGAGATTTCACCCAGCTAGGGTTGATCATTTGCCTTCTATTTTGCATGTAATTTGGTATGTACCAACATATTCTATTGGTCTGATTTATAGTGCAGAAATCTGGGCCTTGTTTGTCATGTTTATGCCCTAGATTCTATTGTAAAAATCAAATCAAACTTTCAGTTTGTAGCAGTAGAGTTTTATTCAGAAAATCAAACTTGGTTGTTGCATTTGGATGCCCTACATTGTGTGTTTCATGGTGTAATTCATTTTTGTTGTGAATATTAACTTGTAGAATCACTTTTCATGATTATTTGTCATGTTTGGGTATATATATGTTCACTGTAATTGGATGTTTAAAATCAGAAAATAAAATTAGAATTTAGGGTTTTGAGTAGAAATCTAAAGTGCAAAAAATTAGGGCAGAATTCAAAATTTTAATTTTAGAATTTTAGGGCATATCCCATTGTGGATATTACAGTGGTATCAGAGCTTTCATCTTGCTAGTCTGAAGGTTCTATATATGTGCTTTCCATATATGTTTGATTTATGAATCATGGAAGGTAAAGAAACAATAAATTATTTGCTTGAATCTCTTAGTCAAAATCAGGCCGAATTGAAAAGAGAGTTTGATCAATGGAGGTATGAACAAGTGGCCACAAAAATCATTGATGAATATGAGGGTTTAATAGATGGTTTCAAGAAAGATATATCCTTTGATGTTTTTTTGAGAATACATGAAATTGGGAATCTAGGAAAGAAAGATCTATATAACTACATTAGAAAATTAAGAAGAAAAGAAGAAAAATTAGAAGTTGTCATTGAGAAAAAAAGAAAAGAAGATAGAGAAGAAAAAAGAATTGCTTCCTTGTGATTTGCATCCTACAGGTGATCCTAAGAAGAGCAAAAATCAATTAAGAAGAGAACAATGTTGCTTCACATACCTAGAAGTTTGAACACCTAGCTATATATGTGAATCCCTAAAGAAGATGAAACCATGCTCACAAGTTTACTTTAGTGGGATGATGATATGGACAAAGAAGAATCACCTCTTACATCCAAAAGTGAAGAACACATGTGTCTTCATGATGACCACAAGATTAAAGGGTATGTTGTCACAGATTTTGCCAAACTAGCAGTGATTGATCAACTATATGAAGGTATGAATTCTCCTAAAGATCCATTACTTGAGAATAGCATTGCCTCACCATCTCTACATCATAGTGGCAAGGAATCAATTTGTGAATTGGGTGACTTTGAAGATGATGTTGTTCATACATACAAAGGCAATTCAGAAAACTTGTTATGTAGTGAACAAAGTGACTTTGATAAAATTGATTTAGCATTGCAAGAATTGAAGGATCACTTTATGATTAAAAGGAAGTAATAGTTGTTCATACACTTTCTAGACCAGTAATTGAAGAAAAGCATGTTGAAGATGATTCTACTTACTATTATGATGATGATTCCTTGATTGAGCATGATGTTGACCTGGCTTCAAAACATGAATCATGTGGAGAAGATGTCATGGAGATAGCTGATTTTGAGAGGCATGATTATGTAGACCAATCAGAAAATTTATATGAAGATGATAGGTCCCATGAGCCACATCATTTGGAAAATCAATTAAAGGTCAATGAAGATATGATTGTTGCATCCCTAACACATTTTAATAATACTCACAAGATGATTGCAGATTATTGTTGGAAGGCTCAAAAGAGAGACACAAAGACTTTGAAGGAGACCTATCTCTTGTAGATTTCTAGGTACTCAAAGAAGATTAGTAGCAATGAAATTAAATTGCTTACATCTACTTTCAGATAGAGGTCATCTCTTCAAGCTTGATGAAATCTATGTTGATGTATTGAGAGGAAAAGAAGAAGTTGATAAGATTACATTTGAGCTTAAGGTTACTAAGGATTCCTTGAAGAGTACTCAAATGGCCCTTCAAGAGTCAGAAAATTAGGTTGATGAGCTTTGTTTATAGTTGAGCTTGACACATTTTTCATCATCCAAATCAGAAATTTAGTCATCTATGGCAGCCACATCCAAAGAACAACAATCCAATGCAAAGATTATGAAGAATAGACAAATGGGTGAAGATTTGGATGAACTTCATAAGGGTGAGACATTGCATGAAGATTCAAGCACTCATCTTACCAAGATGATTCAATATGTTGACAAGGATCGAGTAATACATCAAGAATGTGAAATCTTGAGGATGGAAGAGGAATATCCACATAAAGATATAACTTGCAGCCATGGGATAGAAGTTATAACAAGCGATACACTTGGTTTTCAACTTGACACCCTTCTTGGACCAACATTTGATGAAGAACATTAAAAAATTAAGGGAGATGTGCTTGAGGCCCTGGAAGACACTACAGAAAGGTACGTTGCAAGTTCTGATTTCATGATTAGGAAAAACAATCCTCTACATTAACACAATCATGAGGTGGCAACTGTAACACATGAGGATGATATGGGTAAGAAGATGTCATGGAGATAGCTGATTTTGAGAGGCATGATTATGTAGACCAATCAGAAAATTTATATGAAGATGATAGGTCCCATGAGCCACATCATTTGGAAAATCAATTGAAGGTCAATGAAGATATGATTGTTGCATCCCTAACACATTTTAATAATACTCACAAGATGATTGCAAATTATTGTTGGAAGGCTCAAAAGAGAGACACAAAGACATTGAAGGAGACCTATCTCTTGTAGATTTCTAGGTACTCAAAGAAGATTTAGTAGCAAAGAAATTAAATTGCTTACATCTCCTTTCAGATAGAGGTCATCTCTTCAAGCTTGATGAAATCTATGTTGATGCATTGAGAGGAAAAGAAGAAGAAGTTGATAAGATTACATTTGAGCTTAAGGTTATTAAGGATTCCTTAAAGAGTACTCAAATGGCCCTTCAAGAGTCAGAAAATTAGGTTGATGAGCTTTGTTTAGAGTTGAGCTTGACACATTTTTCATCATCCAAATCAGAAATTTAGTCATCTATGGCAGTCACATCCAAAGAACAACAATCCAATGCAAAGATTATGAAAAATAGACAAATGGGTGAAGATTTGGATGAACTTCATAAGGGTGAGACATTGCATGAAGATTCAAGCACTCATCATACCAAGATGATTCAATATGTTGACAAGGATCGAGTAATACATCAAGAATGTGAAATCTTGAGGATGGAAGAGGAATATCCACATAAAGATATAACTTGCAGCCATGGGATAGAAGTTATAACAAGTGATACACTTGGTTTTCAACTTGACACCCTTCTTGGACCAACACTTGATGAAGAACATTAAAAAATTAAGGGAGATGTGCTTGAGGCCCTGGAAGACACTACAAAAAGGTACGCTGCAAGTTCTGATTTCATGATTAGGAAAACAATCCTTTACATTAACACAATCATGAGGTGGCAACTATAACACATGAGGATGATATGGGTAAGAAACCTTACCTTGTTGACACTTAAGATTTGGTGGTTAAGAATGAGGTAATGGTTGTGGATCCAATCCACAAACAATCTAATTTTGTGCATCATAGCATAGAGGATGTAAAGAAGACTCAAAGCATGTGTGATGAGTGGTTAAGGAGAGCTAGAGAAGTCATGTTGTTGGTTTCCCAAGCAAAACAACACCTATAGAAGGTCAAGGATCAATGCAATCACATAGATCATGAGAGACAGTAGAGAGAGACATTTCTTCAATCCCTATTTCTTCTAAGAGAAGAAGCTATGGAGGTTGAGCATGTGTGGGATGAACCTCTTATGGTAGTAGAACACAAGGAGAAATCAGATTTGCATGGACTTGTTGAGAGATATGATCATAAAATTTTATTTTGTGTCAATGATCTTCATCATAAGGTTCATGAGTCACACCATTTGGAGAGCCCATTAAAGGATCAAGTCATGGTTAATGAGGAGGTAGTTGTGCATACACTTTGTGGATTAGTACATAATGATATATGCATGTGTAGAAGGAAACTATTGTGATTCAGATTTCGTTGGGAGTCTAACCATCCCTGGATAGTTCATTAAGTCTACTTGTGTTTTGACACTACACTATCATGATGATGATTCTTTGATGGAGCATAAGGCTGCCCTATTTTTAGGATTTGAGGTATGTGAAGATGATGTCATGGATGTATTTGGTCTTGAGTGGCATGTTCTTGTAGATGTTGTGTTTCAATTGGAATATAGTCCAAGGCATGGAGATGAGCATGAGAGTAGAAATTTTACAACCCTAATTTGTTGCTTTCTAGCTCACACATTGTTGGTTGATGGCTATTCTACTTTGTTGATCATGGAGTTTCTAGATTATACATTAATGTTTGCATCTGTTTGGGTGGATTGGAGTGTCTGGGACTACCACTACAGTGTTGGGGACTTGCGTGATGATGAAAGCCTATCATCCTATGATAGCAGAGGTACTCTTGACACCATCATAGGTATGATTTTTAGTTTTCTTAGGTTTGTTTTGATTTATATCAATAGCCTAGTGTGGATTGGTATGTTTGTTTATGCACATGTGAAGAACATTTTTCACATCCATATGAGCTCATGCAGATTTAGATGGATAGTTGGTGATGATGACACGATGAGAGACATCTATCTCTTCACTTTTAGTTGGTGTGATGGTGTGATAATTTGGGATCCAGGCATTGGTTTGATTGGTACACTATTTCATAGGGATCATGGTTACTTGCTTCACAACTTTTAGCTTAGTGATGTTTGTATCAAAGTGGAGCAGTGAAAGGTTTGGTGCAAGTGGTTATGCTTCAAAGCTCGTATCATATATCACTTGTTGGTGGGCATGACACTCTTCAGGGATTTGGATATGTATAATGCTTTGTCTTTGATAGACTTAGCATCTGTGGATAGTGGAGCCTTCAAAGGGAGAGAAATGATGACATTGGCAGTTGATGATTTGGCATTCTTGTTATTATAGCTACACAAGCAAATTGCATGGAAGAGGAGCAGAATTTTAGAATTTCAGGGATGGAGTCAAATTGAGTTCGATTGTCTATGGCTAGTTTTGTCTCAAAGTTAGATACCGGAACTCACTTTGCATATCATTATTCATATTCACTTTGGGAGATGCAGCCACAAATTAAGGAGCAAGGTGATCATAGAGTACTTGATTAGATGGAGATACTTGCCACTTGAGGATGTTTTGTAGTATCCAAGTTTGTAATTTCTTGTGGGAAAGCAATTCTAGGAAGGGAGGATTGTATTGTCCCCATTTTCTGAGTGATCACCTAATGGAATTGGCTAGCCTATCACATTCCTGTAGGCTAAGCTAGAGGGCTAAGGGGATAACCTAATTGGCTAGATTTCATACTTAGTCAATTTTATTAGGGCAAATTGATCATAAGGGATGACTTTGTATAGTTTTGTGGAATTATTGGAGAAGTCAAAGTAATTAAAATAATTTTCCCTAAAGATGAGCGACCAAGGGAGAGAAAAGAAAAATGAAAAGAAGGAAGAAAAAGAGGGAAAATGCCTTAGAGATTTTGAGGAAAAATAAGAATAAATTAAGATAATTTTCCTTTGAGGTGGACGACCTAATTGAAGGTCAAAATCATGATGTGTGAGATGCCTAAGTGGTTCACCCCACTTGGAGAGTGGAAAGATAAATAAGAAGAATAAAATACCTTGTCTAGGCCGGCCAAGAAGGAGAAAATAAAATAAAATAAAATTGGGCGCCTAGCATGAGGTTGGCCCTAAGGAGAGGGTAAAAAGAAAATAAAATACACTTATCAAGAGGAGGTCAGCCAGCTTGAGGAGGGAAGATATTTGTGTATAAATACAAGGTCATTTTCAAGTCATTTCATCATCAGTCACATTCATATTTTCTCGAGTTTCATACTCCTTGGCTGCAATATTGCTATCCTTCATTCCAAGGACAAAAACTCTTAGGAATGTGGTGAGTTGGATGAAACCCTAGCTCATACCTGTGGAGGATTCATCAAGGAGTCCTAATTTGCTTCATTAGTGTCATTTGGAGGAGAAGAACTTCGTTGCATAATTAGATTTGGAGATCAGTTTTGGAGTAGATTGGAGCATCCAATCTTGAGGGCGATTTCACTTATTTGGAGGGTGATTTGGAGCAGCAAACCCTATGCACACTTCATGGAGATTTTGCCCAGCTAGGGTTGATTATTTTCCTTCTATTTTGCAAGTAATTTGGTATGTACCAACATATTCTATTGGTCTAATTTTATAGTGCAGAAATCTGGGCCTTGTTTGTCATGTTTGTGCCCTAGATTCTATTTTAAAAATCAGATCAAAATTTTAGTTTGTAGTGGTAGAGTTTTATTTAGAAAATCAGACTTGGTTGTTGCATTTGGATGCCCTACATTGTGTGTTTCATGGTGTAATTCATGTTTGTTATGAATATCAACTTGTAGAATCATTTACCATGATTATTTGTCATCTTTAGCCATATATATGTTCATTGTAATTAAATGTTTGAAATCAAAAAATAAAATCAGAATTTAGGGTTTTGAGTAGAAATCTAAAGTGCAAAAAATTAGGGCAGAATTCAGAATTTTAGGGGAGATCACATTTGGGATATTACAAGATAGTATGCATGTCCTCCATCACCAAGCATATTTCTACCCAATTGACTTGTTCCTTGTAAGAAATCTTCTTATCTGTGACTACTCTCAAATATCCTCATCAACAACATCTCCAAGCAACACATTTTTATTTTAGATGTAGATTTTAACTCCTTGGATTTTTTATTCTATAAAAACTCACCAATTGAATGCAACCATTGTACATCTATAACCATGTTAGTTCTCATAGCATATAATTCATTACATACATTATGCTCACACATGGCTACATTAAGTTGTTTGCTTATCTAGGTGCAAGGAATGATAAGTCTATTAGCAACCATGAAATTGAACCCATCAAAAACTTCAACCTTTGTGTGCCTTACAATTTACTCTATTTGGACTTCTTTATTTATAACACTAGGATCCCACACCATCATACATGAACAATCTTGGGTTTGAGAGAAAGGATCGCCTTTCCATTTTCTACAAGTTGTACCCTTCATCTTTCCAACATTATTAGAATATTTGCCATGATGAAAAAATATTTGTAATGATATGGTATGAAATTGGTACAATAATTTGTTACTGCTATTATCCTCCTTATTTCTTGAGGTACAATAAAAAAATCCAATCAAAGTTTTTACCTTCTATTCTTTTTTATTATATAAGTCAGCAAAAACTAGGGGCCGAACCCTTACAACATAACAAAAAGAGACAGCAGAGGCTCAAGAACAAAATGAGCCACCCAAACCAACTACAGCATTAACAGTAAATACA
The DNA here is from genome assembly GCA_027924645.1 of Cunninghamia lanceolata. NCBI lineage: Eukaryota > Viridiplantae > Streptophyta > Pinopsida > Cupressales > Cupressaceae > Cunninghamia > Cunninghamia lanceolata. The sequence goes on along the minus strand of BSBN01000704.1, from coordinate 3,227,228 downwards.
GCCTATTACCAGTAGATAGTAAGTAGCAGTAGATAGACAACATAAAATATAGAGAGAAACAAGACTAGGGAGATACATTCTCCCAGCCTTTAGCCAGAAATTCAACAATTTCATCAATTTTCTTAAATTTCTCCATCTCTGCATCGTTAGCTCGAGTCCCCTATTCCTACAGCAGAGTCAGGTTGAGTGTCACCGTTGTCATGCGACAGAGCATGCTACTTATGAAATCTCCCATAGAAGCAACCTTCTGCTCTAGATCTTCCACCTGACCCCTAAGGATAGCAATATCATACCTCTGGTCATCTCCTTCCTCCTTAGTCTCCTCTCCAACCTCCTCCACAATCATCCTCTCCCCTTCACCAGCATTGTCCATAGGATCACCAGCATCACCTCCCGAGTCATCAGTTTGTTTCCTTTCACCCTCACCAGCAGCCTCATCAAAGATCTCTTGGACATCAATGTCTTTGGAATTCAACTGATCATCCCCCTGAGTGGAAGCTTCAAAAACACTTTCAGAGTAATCGATTAGTTTAGCTTGTGGAGCAGGCTTACCAATAATTCTTCCCGACCTTCTTACCCTAGAAGAGAAACCCTCATTCTTATCTTTAGCAGCCAATTTAGTTTTATGTTTATTCCCAGGTCCCACAAAGTCACTACTCAGATTCTTATGGGTCCCAACAATGTCCCCCACAATTTCACCACTAGAATCCATCTCCCTGAGTTTCCTTTTCTTGTTTTTCACCTTCTATTGTTGATTTGAACATCTTTGAAAGATTCTCAACTATATTAGCATTCTCAAAATGAAGATTGTTAATGGAATAAGAACCAACTAAATCATCATTTACAATTTCATGCTCATCAATATAACTATCTTGTAGACCATTCTCACATGGAAATTGTTCCATCTTTTCAATGCCTGAAATCTTAATAAGTGTTTCTTGAAAATTATTTGAAACCATTGGTATATCTTCTTCAATTATTAAATATTCATCATGCAATGTTGATTACTCATTGACTTTACTACAAAAAACACCTTCCTAATGTGAGAGGTCATTATAAATCACTAGAATATTTTTAAAATTAAGGAATCTTTACCTTCAACCTTTATAGCTTGTTGTAGCTTTGGTTCAATTCTTTCTTCCTTCTACAAGAAAAATTTCTCTTGCTGTTACTCAATTATCTATTCCTCAACAATTTATTGTAGATTTGGTTCTAATGTTTCCTCTTTCTATTTCAACTCTCTTATACAATCATATAGGACTCTTTTGTTTGGACACCTCCTCTCAAGTGCCTCCAAGTACTTGTGGAAAGGTAGTGCAACTCTAAAAGCTTCAGATTTACCTTGGTACTCCTCAAAGATTTTAGAAGCTTCAAGTTTATTCTTCCATTGTTCCAAAACTATGTCATACTCCCTTTTTCCCTTCTAAAATCTCATTAGTTCCTCTTGAAGAGGATCTATATTTTATTCTCTTAGAGTTCCCTTCACGATACCAGATATCTTTTTCACTAGGAAGATCAACAACTTAGTTTACCCTATAGGATAGCAAGATCAAAGCTCTAATACCATTGTAATGTCCCTTACCAAATATTTATGTAAATATGCTCAAATTTAAGATATTAAAAAATAAATAAATACAAAATATATTCTAAAACTTCTAAAATGATCTCCACACAAATTTGATGTCAAAACATTGAAATTTATAATGCTCATTTCACACAAACTATGCCAAAATTAATCAATATTTGCACACATGAGATAGAACTTCACCAAAACAATAGAGCTGATTTATATTCATGAAATTTACAAAAAAATTCTAGAATAAATTAGAAAATTATAAAAATACAACTTAATATAAAATTTTAAATAAAGTTTGTATGTTGAAGCTCCATTCTTCACAAATCTTGTAAATAAAAACTTCTGAACTATGTTGAAGTCCAAACAAATTTAAAATGCAAATGTAACATTTGTATGAGATTTCCTTCAAGAAACCAAAGGGGTTTCATCATCTGATCTCCAAGAATCCAATTGGTTTTATCCTCAAATCCAATAGTTGAACACAATGTTGTTATATGGAGCCTAATCAAACTCGAAGGTTAAATTTACCCCACTTTTATTGGCACGGTTTCCCCCCAAATCATTTAACGAGGTCAAGGGGCAATGCCCCTTGCAGGTCCAGGGGAAGCGTCCCTGGTGTGCTCCCTATCGCGATATAGAGCGGGGTCGTGGGGCAGCACCCCCGTGGGGGCTTGGGAGCAACGCCCCCAAAACCTCACACAATTTTTTATTATTTTATAAAGGCGTCGGGAGTTATTTTTCTATTGGCCAACATAAAAAAAACCCTATTTTTATAACTGACATAAGACTTGACAAAAGAAACTAAGGTTTAGGGTTTCCATTGATTTATTGTAGCATTTGCAGTGGTATTGAGTTGCAAGGATTGTTGGTTGTAATCAGTTTTAATTTACTAGATAACAATATTGGACTCTCTGTTGGTGGATGTAGCCCGAGTTTGGGTGAACCATGTTAAAATTATCTCTCACTATTATTATTTCTATGTATTTTTCATTCCTCTATTTAATCTTTATTTGCATTTAATTGATATCTTCTGTCAGCTAACCCTAACACACAAGAGCTCAAGTTGTTAAGAAAATTGATAACTTGGCAAAAGATGAGAACTTGAGAAGTAGCTTGGATTATATAGAAGTTGGGAAATAAATTAAAATGTCTCAATATGCCCACAAAAAAATAATAATAAAATATTGCAACATTATCCCTCCTAAACAGACCCCATAAAGAATTGTCATAATCTCCTCTTACACCTAATTATATTTAGCTAGTTAGAGATGTTCTTCTTACACCCACTTATAATTGTCATAAATAGTTATGAAGATGCTTCTCAAATAAGGAAATTTATATCTCTTAACTAATTTCCTTGTCATAAAATATTCCTTCCACACAAATAGCTCCCACTTTGTCATAAAGTCCAATTTATAACTCTCTAACAATGGGCTACAATAAAAACTATCATAACATGTCATAGAATATGTCATAAAAGAAGATGCCAAATAATTTTGGAGTTAAATCATCCCATCTCCGTGAATTCTCATGCCCCTCTTTGAGAAAATACTCAATAATAATGATATTTTATTAATTAATTGGCCCTTTCATTGAAAATGAGAAATAATAATTAGTTCAGGTCCAAATAATCAATTTTAATTAAATTTATTTTCCTAGCTATTTCTCCTTAGCCCATGTGAAATATAGGAATGGGAATTTTGTCCATAAAATTAAATTAATTAAAAATGGGACATTACAACCTCTTTTTCTTAGGTTGATATTGTAGATTAAGTGGGCCAATAAAAAATTTATTAGATATATGTTGTTATGGTTAAAACCAAAAATATTTTTGTTTATTATAGTCAATTATTCTGCAAGCTACTTTAGCTTATAAAGTCGCTTTATTTTTATTAAAGCCAATTAAGTTAAGTCTCTTTATATTATAAATTCACTTAAATTTTATAAATTAAAGATAAATAATAAAGTGTGTCTAATGTCTTTAGATTAGAGAGAAAATTAATCTAAGTTAAGCCTTAAATAGAATTCATAGTCAACTAACTACTAGAAGTCTTTTGAAATGGCATTGAGGAGACATTTCAAAGAGAGACAATACATGTATACTTAATCTAATCTTCTATTTTGTAGTACTTGTTTTGTGAGAGAATATTTTTCCAATTGAACATGCATTTATATGAAGACATCATAACATATATTCTAGTGGTAGAGTATATTTCTTGAGCAATTAGGTATATTTAGTTTTTAGTATTAATTAATCATATTATTTGATAATGTTCTAGCTTAACCTTTTGGTGATTTCAAGATAAATGTAATCATATGTGTATTCAAATTATACTTGTTGTCTAATGATGAATACTTCATGCTTCTAATAGTATGATGTAGTTGTTCTTTTTCTTTCAATATATTCTATTAGTTCAAATATTGTATTTAATCATATATTGATCTATTTGTGTAACCTATCATTGATTCTCAATTAAATCATTGCTTCAAATTTATTCATCTCGGTGACTATATTTTTTATTTATGCACTATTTTAATTTATTATGTTGTATTGGCTTTGGTTTAGATGTATTGTATTCTACTAATTTTTATCCTTTTCCTTTAGTCTCAAATCTTTTGGACAACAATCATTCAACATTAGATTTATAGTTTATTATTGTTATATTTTCGGTTATTCACCATGATTATTAATTTGATAACTTTCATGGTAAAGTAAATAAATTACATAATAGATTAATGGTTATTTTTAACTCTTTCATTCTACATATGAAGTAGTTAGATCCAATAATTGTATTCCATTATAATTGAATTTAAAAGTAGGTTAATTGATTTAGAATTTCTTGGAATCTATAAGGTCGAAATACATATGCACACACAAGTTAGAGTACCCTTGTAGTTAAACTATCCTTTTGCATCTAAACTAGTCACCTAGTTAGAAGGTCCCATTTATGATTAAATCAATTTAATTCTAGTTTGACCTTCATGATAGGTGAAAGGTTCGATGGATTGCGTCAATGCAATTTTCAACATTAATAATTTTGGCAACCCTACTGGGGAACTATTTGAGTCAAACTTATATTTTGAGTGATTTTAACTCATTGGTAAATGACCATTAGCAGTCAGACACCTTGTCCTCAAATTGACCATGATTTTTCTAGTCCAAAAGATTAAATTTGAACCAATAGTTATTCATATTTATGGCAAACTAAAACTTTTGACAACCAATTTCATAATGCTTTTATCATTCTCGATGAATTTGAAGAAAAAGACTTTTCTTTGACTAGGTAAAATAGAATAAACCTTCAAACCCAAGCTCAAATACTTCAATGTAATCAACATGTTATAACTAATACTGAAAGAGTCTTAAGAGAAGAGAGAGAATGCATTCAAAGAGAAAACTCTCAATTAGAAAAATACCTTTGACATCTAAATCAAAATCTAAAAAACCTTCCAAATCTTATTAGTTTCTTATTATTCTATCTTCTTCCTTTATCTATTATCAACTAATGTGGAAAATCTTAATAATGAAGAGAATAGAGAGAAACTGGCTAATGAAATTAAATCTAATAGGAGAAATAAGAATCTCATTTTTTGTCAAAATAGAGATGAAAGACCAGTTATTGATTAAGAAGATATCACAAATCATCCATATCTTAGAGGAAACCCCATAGATGTTAGTAACAAGCCTACAAAACTTCCTTCTCTCAAAGGCATCCAAGTTCCTAAGTTTTCTAGAGAATTAGGATAGTCTTAGGAAGATTATTTAGACATATTCAAACTTATTTGTGCTACAATTGGCATAGTCAATGAGAAGGCATCCTTGTGAATATTCTCACAGACCCTTGAAGGTAAGGCATACAAATCCTTCATTAGCCTACCTCCTAAAACTATTTTTGAATGGTATAACATTGAATCTTGGCTAGAGGATTATTTTGAAAAAGATAAAGATGAGTTTCAACAAGTCAATGAACTTGCAAACATTTCCTTAGACCATAGAGAAACTATTTACCACCTCATGATGAGGCTTATTAGACTTAGAAAAAAAATCAATGGGAAATTAGACCTCCTAAAAAATTTCTCTTATATTTTTGCAATGCTTTGCCTTTGAAGTATATAATGGTTATAGAAGAAAATTATGTAATTGGGTTTGATGAAACTATGACCTTTGTTTAGACTATGAAAAGAAACTCAAGAAAGTCAGTTTTAAAGGTAGAACCTTGGGTAATTTTGCTAAAAGCACATAAATTCTTAAATCTATAGAAAACCTTAGCATGAGTCAGTCATCATTAAGTGACAATTGAATGGTCTATAAAATTCTAGTGGTCTCTAAAGATCGGTCAAAACAAAAGGTTTATATTGCAATGTTTTCAAACTTGATCACGATCCTAACTCTTGTGTAGTTGTTTTAAAATTTGGAAAAAAAATGAATGGAAAGAATTATACTAATGTAGATTTTATTAACATGTGCAATTGCGATGAATCTCTTGATGAAGACCAAGTCTTTGTTACTCAAACCATGAGAAAATCTTATGCTTAGCTTTAAGATAAATAATGCTACAAATGGATCAAAACAAGTCCAAATGGAGGTTACACATATTCAAAAAATCACAAACCACAAACGATACGAATAAACTTGACCAAATAAGTGACAATCATTAGGACAATATTGTTGTAAATTAGAATTCTTACAATCATCAAAATAAAAAGAATCCATAATAATAGGGAAGGATATCAACCCTATAGGCTAAGAAACTTTTCAATGCTAAACATTTCCCTCTCTACCTACAATTTTGTTTCTAACATGATGAATCAAAGAAGTGATTTAACTATTTGGGATGCCTTTAGGTTATCTGGTCAATTTTAAAAGGTAGAAATGACTATGAAAATTTTAGATCGTTCTAAAGTAGGTAGCCTTACAAGAGGAAGAAGCTTGGATAAAATGCAATCTATTTATTTGAATAATTCACCAAGTTATATCCATCCCTTTTACATTTTAGTCATCATTGTAGGAAACTCTTTGCACGATTACATTATTGACATAGGAGCATCAAAAAACATAACTTTTGAATATATTGTAGATCAAATATACATTCCTAATGAAGGGTACAATAGAAATCTAACCCATTTTCATTCAAAACAAACCAAGGGTTGTGGAAGATTTCATGATATTGTGTTGAAATTGGTTCACAATCAAATATTCACATCATTAGGTGACGCGTAGGTGTTGCATATAGGTTGTCATTGATGTCAACAGTTGTATGAAGTGTTGCGGTATGAAAGAATGATACATGAGATGACAAGGAGAGTGCAACAGTATGATGAGTAGTATGATGATCAATGAAGATAGCCAAATAAGCATGATGAGATGAATATGTGGAAGGTACTCAGAAGAGTAGACTGAGAATGATGGTCAGGGAATTGTAAAGGAAATGGATCAGCAGCATCTATACACTATCATACCTTATCTACAGAAGCTTATATGTAAGTTAATATTCCTAATAAACTTATGTTTGAAGACCATGGTTAGTTGTGTTGTTGCATGATGAAAACATGAATTCATAATGATTGACACCTGATGGATAAAGTTGAAAAACTTGAAGAATTGGTTAAGTATAGTGTATGTTAGGAAAGATGTTACAAGCTTGGGATAATGTACCACACTCTACCGCATCTGGAGATATGAGCCTATGGATAGGATAGATGGATAGGTATTACTCTCAAGTATCAGTGTTTCAATTTTGAGGTCATAATGCTTACCTCAAAGTATTTTGGAGAATGAAGAATGAAGACAGTTAAGAAATAGGGCAAGTACAATCACAGTGTAATAGGAGAATGCTTCGCACACATCTGTAGATGAATATATGATATTTCAGCTTGGATAACAAGTAGATATGAGTCTTAGGTATGCATGTTCCAAGATTCAAGCAATAATGGGTACCGCAATTGCCTCTCTGAAGTCAGTTGTATGAAGACATGCCTTAATTCTAATTGAAGTAAGCAAAGGGAGATTTTTGTGGCCACCACAGATCACCATACAATGGTATTTGGCCCTACTGTTTGAAATATAAGCTCATATGTCTGGTCGGTATGTGCTATTTATGTCTCAAATGATTATGTTCACCACAAGTGTGTTTTTCATTGTTTTTATCCTAAGAATAAATAAGCAGAGTTAATTATGGACACCGACATCAGAGTTCAAGTATTTGTGCCAGAATATAACTACTTGGCTTAGTAAGAGAGGTGTTTAGAAATGTTTTACAAGTCACATAATGATTAGCACGTGGTCCGCATGATGTAATTTTATCTCCTTCAGTACCACTTTTGGTCTAGAGTTAAATGTACGGAAGAGTATCGGCTAACTGTGCCGACCTAATGTTTGTTGATGGTTATGACTTATGTTGTGAAGGATGCGCTAGGGTGGAAGAGTATGCTGAGGTAAGATAGGTCTTGATTATTCTTTGTTCTTGAACCACATTAGAATTTTGCTTACCACATATGTTTTGGAGCTAACTGATATGGCCACTACACACTTCATGCTACACGTTTCATCTCGGCCGACCAAGGAGAAATAGTTTGAAGCTTGTAGAGGATATATAAAGAATCAAAGTTGTTGAAAGTTGGTGTGTGTCGAGTCATTGAATCTAGAATCAACTTTGTGCGAATATACTTTCAACAAAAGTAGAAAAGATGATGAAAAGTGCCAAGGATCAGTTCATGTAATATGATACAAATGTGGAAGATATTGTGAGCTCTACAATGATAAAGAAGAATTCTTGAATATGTTTTTGATGTTGCGAAGATCTATATTGTTTTTGTAAGGAAGATAGAAAATAGAGCAGAGGTTGAAGTGATCAACACTTTGAGTTACATGAAGAACATAGTAATATGCTTTGTAATTGTGTAAATTGATCAGGGAGTTGAAGCTTCCTTTGGGTTGTAGCCCATAAATAATATTGCAATCATGTTTTATCTTTATTTGTGAGGTTGTATTTGGATAGTAGATCCAAGTAGTTTGCTCGCCATGTTTTTTCCTTTCTTGGGTTTTCCATGTAAATCTAGTGTTATGGTTGTGTGTTGTTGTGTTCCTATATTTCTCATGGTTTGAATAGTCACATTTGTTTGAATGTTGTAGAAAATTAGGTAATCTGATTATGTACTAATTCATTCCCCCTTTTAGTACTTCTGTGTGTTCAACAATTGGTATCATAGCCAAGTTCCTTGGATGCAACCTAACAGGTGAGGTAGATCTTGGTGTGGAACACATGGGAACAGAGGTAAGATTCATTGGGAAGAATCCTCTGGAAGGTGATATAAATATGACAATCTATATCTAGAAGATTGTGTAGTTGATTATGAAGGAGAACTCATTTCTACCCTGGAAGATCTGGATGCTACAAGAAGTGAAAATGAAGACTACAAGTCAGGCTCACCAAATCAAAGGATACAATTACAAAATTGAAAGTTCAAATTGAAGAAAAAAAGAAGGTTACAGATTGTCTAAACTTAAAGCTGAATGACAAATTAGTTGAATGCTCGAAGCTTGAAGAAGTTGTCTCTCTAAAGAAGGAATTGGAAAAAGAAAAAGAACAAATAGACAGAGGTCTAAAACTTCAGAAAAGTGCCAACATCCTTGATGAAATAATTAGTTGTCAAAGACCACTTAAGAACAAGGATGGTGTTGGATTTAAGAAAGGTCAGAAATCAAAGATAGATGTGCATGAAGACTTTTTTGAATTGAAAATATCATGTTTGAAAGTGAGAAGGGAGAATCATGTTCTAAAGAATCTGAAGAAGAGGTTCAAGAGACAAATAATGATTTCATAAGTGTCGAGGAAGATTTCAATAAGTCTCCTTCTAAACAAGCTACCTATCCCAGGTTCTCTCAATCCTTTAATGGTTACTATTACTCTTGCTACAAATTTGGTCACAGGGCTATTGATTGTAGAACCATGGCAAGAATAAATGACCACATAAATAAAAATTCATTTGTGCCTACAAGACATGATGCAGTGATCTCACATTCCTTCTATGGGTATTGTTATGCATGCAATATGTTTGGTCATAAGGTTGTTGAGTGCAGAACCAAAGTAAGGAGAAATAGTATAACTCCATGAAACAATATTGGTTTCTTCAAGTGTAACAATCTGGGACATAAGGCAATATTCTGCAAGAATGGCACTGAGAAACCATTTGTTCAACAAAAAAAGGCAGAGGAAATTGTAACTTGATAGAAGAAGGAAATGGCAAAGATATGGAAAAGAAAGATAGAAAAAAGTAATGAAAAGAAGGAGGAATGTGTGTCTCTACCTAATGTAGAGAACTCTGTTGCAAATTGAGATAAGACATAGGGTCAAGGGGAGCTAATCAGGATATACTCTTTCTTTCCCCCTTTTGGAAGTTGTGGCATTTGCAAAAGAAAGCCACTCACACAATCAAGATGAATGAAAATAATTGGAGAGGATGCTGATATGACAAGATAATATCCTTTTCTGAATTCTCCAGAGTAGAACAACCTAATGTAGAGGTTTGCAGAGAATCCTTGAGTCTCTGTGAGTTTACAGGAAAATCCTACGGTAGTGTACCTACCAAATGAAAGAGCATTAATTATGGAGATTTAGGGCAAATGCAGGATACTTCTACTTTTTTGGACAATCAAAATTCATTTGCAACCAAGTATTTATCCCCAGAAGTCTATCCAGGCGTTAGACAAATCTGAGTTGAAGACAAAATCTAAGGGTTCACACAAAAGGTATTTATCAAATTGCTACCTTCTAAAACCCTAGTTACTATATTTCAAAAAATTGTGATGGTAACACCGCAACTAGTCGAAGTTTCTAAAAAACCTAAACCCAAATACAAGAAATGTTCATTTAAGGCTAGAGAGGTTGATATGAAAGGGGCGTTTTCCCATATACCATCTTATGTTGTATATACAGAGGATGTTAGAATTTATTTTCACTCAAAGATAGATGAAATCAGTCATGTGAAATTTGAGGAGGTTAGGAATCAACTTATAGATGATGAAGTCATCTACAAACCCAAATATACAAATGTAGGGTCAAAACACCTAGATATCTGGAAAGATTACCCTAAGTTTTGTGATGAGCATTAGTGGGTCAGATTCATATTAAGCAGGATTTACGATGAATTCATATATCTAGACAAGCCCTATCGAATAACCAAAGATGCAATTAAGGTTGTCATTGGGTTATGTTCCACTAGATCTATACCAGTGATGAAGGCAGTCAAGAATGAAAAGGTCATTGAGCTGACCGGAGCAAGGTCTGATAAAAGAACATTGATTATGAATGACATCATTGATCTGGGCGTTCGATATGCAGCCATGGGAATTACATATAAAGTTTACTTCATAAACTTGGAGAAGGTTCTAAAACTGGTACTTCTATTCATACTGCGTATCAGATGGTCAAAAAAGGGAAATATTTTGACCTTTGTGAAGTTATGAGAGAACAACTTATGGAGAATATAAGGACAAAGGAAATCGGTTACATTTTTAGGTATGGCACATTGATCATGTCTTACTTTTTATTTCTTAAATGAATTACCTAGCTTTAGTGGAAAAGAATGGCAAGAGCACATTCTGATAGCAACTCAAATTAGGAGTCATGTAAGGGGGTTTAGTGATCCAAATCACTATAAAACAATATATTGGGGTTTCTTCAAAACCCTTCAGACCAACATGCATGCCAGAGAAAGAATTCCCTACTGCTCTATACAAAAATATAGGGAGAAGATTACATTCTTGGTTGACAAAGATTACACCTACATGGAGGCAGTTGAACCTAGAACTGCATGGATTCCTAGACTTCCATATGAAGTCTCTAAAGAAGAAATAAAAGTTTATGTTGCATTCTTCTTAGAAAACCCATAGATACCAATGTTGAAAGGTTTGGAACCTATGATAAAATCATGAATAAAATACATAAGAAGGATGCAGAAGAACACCTAGAGAAGAATAAGCCTAAATTGCATGAGATGCGGGGCATCCCATCTGAAACCACTTTAGAGGCTCCTGCTGAGGAGATTCATCATGTTTCTGTTGCTCCATCTACTGTACAAAACCTAAGGAGGACTGGCAGAGCTACCTCTACTGCTACAAATGTGTCACTTCCTTGCAGGTCAATACAAAAGGGATCTACTAGAAGAACTACTTCAGAGACCCAAGCACAGGAAAAAGGTAAAGATAAGAAGCATGCAAGACCTAAAGTGCAAGCCAAGAGGAAGAAGGTAAAGGGTGTTGTGATTGAAGAAGAAGGTGAGGAGGAGACCTCTAAGCTAATAAGAAAAAGTAAGAAATCTAAGAAAAATCCTCTGGTAGCATCCATAGAAGGTCCTCTTCAACTAGAAGAAGTATTCAATGGAATTGAACAACATGGGTTGTTAAAACACACTATTGAGTTATATCCTAATGTTCCTCCTAAGGATCAAAAGAAATTTGAAAAGGTAGTGATCAAATATATGCTAAAATATAACTTACCCATGATTGATGTGATTGAGAAGGTACTAGAAAGCCTAGCTCAGGCCTTATGGCAGAAAAGAGAAGAAGCCATTAAAATGAATAATGAGATAAGATAACAAGCTCTTGAGGAGGCCGGATCATCTATATCACAGGAAGAAAAAGACAAGTTAGCCCAAGAATTGAGGACAAAATAATGAGTAGATACACTTATGGGCATGAAGGAAAGTGATAAAGAGAAAATATAAAAGGAAACAGAGGTTGTGACAGAGAAAATTGTAAGTGAATTAATAAGAATTGAAATGTGGAACAATCACAAGTTTCTCCTCCATCACCACCTCATTTGATTGCATCTTCTCTGCAAATCATTGAGCATCAAAATTCTCAAGAGGAGAAAGGAGAGCAAGCTGCAAAAGATCAAGAACCAGAGGATCATGAAGAAGAAAACATTTCTCCATACCATAATATTGGACTTTCTAATCAACCTCTGAAGAATACAAAGCAGCAAAATAACTCTAAAAGACAAGAGGAACAGACAAATAATGATTTAGAGGAGAATGTAGAAAAGGAACAAGACATTCCATCCTCCTCTTCGGTTGACTCTATCAAGGAGTTTCTTGCTCAGCAAATATAGATTCAACCAATGGTTACTCCGCAATTGTTGCAGTTGCTTGTTTTAGATGGACAAGTTAACTTCTCCAGTATATCTCCACTTCACAAGTTACATCTAGGAGATATTTTTCAATCCTCTACTAGACAAGAAATCTTGCAGCAACAAGTTGAAGGGGCTGAAGTGTTAGAAGAGGCAATCAAAATATTGCAAGAGGAATTGCCTGAGGCAAAGAGAGATCCCGTCTTGCCTCCTACTCAGTAGATGAAACACATGTTGGAGTCTTTCAAGACTTAATCCTCTTACCTAGAAAAGCAGGCTGAGAAAAGGATAATAGAGAAACTAAATAACAAAAGGTTGGCTTAAATGTCTAAAAAGTGTGCAAAGGCACACAACAATCTACAAGAAGATTTGAAAAATATTTAAAAGAGCATTGAGGAAGCCAAAGTTGTGTACCAATTTTGTTTTAATTGGCCTGCAACCACAAAGAACATAAAGAATCAAGTTGACTCCATTGAGTCACAGTTAACTCAAGTAGGCAATGTATATGATCCACTAAAGGATAGCGATGGAGTCATTAGGGCTCAAATTGAAAATCTACATAGCTGAGTTAGCTCCTGGAACAGAGAGAAAATAATGGGAGAAACATGTTAGCTAAGAAAGGTTGTGGACATGAAATTAGAAGCCTTAACCAGTATCCTGAATGAAGTAGAAAAAGTGGCTCAAAAAGATAAAACATCAGCCACTTTAGAAGATGTAGAAGACTTGTATATTCAGTTTGAGAGTCAATCTCACATCTTGTCCTCTGCAAAGAAGAACTGGGACTCAACCCTTGTCCAGTTAAAGGTAATTTATATGAGTATTCTACCTTCCACATGAACAAACTTTTAGAAGGTATGACAAATTTTAAAGTTTGTATATATATGGTGAATAAAATAAGAATATGCGATGATATTTTGATATAAGGCACACTGTACATAGAATTTGGAAGAACAATTTTGCTACACCAGTTTTGAAGAGATAAAAACCACCACTCAGGGGGTTGATTGATAAAAGGTGACAAGAAATATTCGGTTAGGGGGAGCTTACTTATTTCTGAAAAAGACCACTAGTCCTTTGCCATTGATGTCAAAGGGGGAGAAATACATGGATATTAGGTTAAGTGTTGTCATTAATGACAAAGGGGGAGATTGTTGCATATAGGTTGTCATTGATGTCAACAGTGGTATGAAGTGTTGAGGTATGAAAGAATAGTACATGAGATGATAAGGAGAGTACAACAGTATGATGAGCAGTATGATGATCAATGAAGATATCCAAATAAGAATGATGAGATGAATATGTGTGAGGTACTCAGACGAGCAAACCAAGAATGATGGTCAAGGAATTGTAAAGGAAATGGATCAGCAGCATCTGTACACTATCATACCTTATCTGTTAAAGCTTATATGTAAGTTGACATTCCTAATAAACTTATGTTTGAAGACCATGGCTAGTTGTGTTTGCTACATGATGAAAACATGAATTCATAATGATTGACACCTGATGGATAAAGTTGAAAAACTTGAAGAAGAATTGGTTAAGTACAGTGTATGTTAGGAAAGATGTTACAGGCTTGGGAGAATGTACCGTACTCTACCACATTTGGAGATATGAACCTACGGATAGGACAGATGGATAGGTATTACTCTTAGGTATCAGTGTTTCAATTTTGAGGTCATAATGCTTACCGCAAAGTGTTTTGGAGAATGAAGAATGAAGAAAGTTAAGAAACAAGGTAAGTACAGTCAGAGTGTAACAGGGGAATGCTCTACACTCCTCTGCGGATGAAGATGTGAGATTGCAGCTTGGAGGACAAGTAGATATGAGTCTTAGGTATGCATGCTTCAAGATTCAAGCAATAATGGGTACCGCAATTGCCTCTCTGGAGTCAGTTGTATGAAGGCATGCCTTAATGCTAATTGAAGTAAGCAGAGGGAGATTGTTGTGGCCACCGCAGATCACCACACAATGGCATTTGGCCTCGTTGTTTGAAATATAAGCTCATATGGCTGGTGGGTAAGTGCAAAAAGTTGGGGGGCCAAAAAGAGGCCAATTTTTTTAAAAAATAATAATATTAAATAATGTGAGCGTGTTACAACGCGCTCGCGTTATGGTTTGGTAATGATGAGCCTAAGGGTCGGCAAAACCAAACCATAACGCGAGCGTGTTATGTTATTATAAATAAATAAAAAAAGAGCTTATCATCTCATTTCATTTCTTTATTCTCCTCTACACCCGCGGCCTGCAAATCCTAAGAAGCACGCTCACATTTTGGAAGACTTGATTCAACACCAAAATCTTACCGATTCGTCACCAAAATGCTGCCACGACGTCGAGTAGGCCAAATGAGTGAGTTTTATTTGTTTTTTGTTTGAATTTGTTTCTAAATAGGTAGGTTTGAGTTGATTTTTTATGTAAATTTCGTTAATTGTCAAGAAATGTTAATGCACCTCCTCCTCCTCCTCCTCCTCCTCAAAATCCACAAAATCCTGAAGAGAAAATACCTACCGAAGAACAACTCGAACAACAAACTCCTCCATCCATTCCTCGACATGCCCCTGGAACACAAGAAAATCTAATGGGGAAAATTGAAAACAATAAAAAAGAAAATGAAGACATAATTGCAAGGTTGAAAGATCCTTCCACTTTAACCTTGCATAGGTCCACACTTGCTTAATCTCTTGAATCTATGTTATCAAATGTAGATTCAATTAGCAAGCAAATATCTAGTTGGTCGGATAAGAGGAAAGAGTTTAGAGACTATTATGTAGACAAGCTATCATATAAAGATGTGAAAAAGTTACAACTTACAAAATTAGACTTATGTTCCATTTTCATAAACCCACAAATAAATCAACCTCCACCCATTACATGCAAGAGGTTCCCTATCCATTGGTGCAACAACCAAGCGATAAGGGACAATTTTGGGTAGAAGTGGTGGATGGTTTTTGACCATCCTCCATGCAATAATAATGAGGTCCCGCAATACTTTTTGAGGAAACTCTACTGCGAGTTTGTCCTCAATAAAGTGCCAAACTATTTTGATATGCGGGACTTCTAGGGTAGAGGTGGGGGGTCAGCACAAGATAGACCAGGGGTACGTGTTGACCCATAGTGGCTAGTGAGACGAGTAATCAACAGACTAGCCCATGAGCATGTTTCTATCCCTTCCATTGTGAAGGAGAGTGTTGAGGTCGATACACTTCAGTCCATTAGTGCCTTGACTTAGAGCATCATAGAGCATGCCAGTCCTGCAGCACAGCGTGGGTTAGGAGATAGTGTGAGGAGTAGGGTCCCACCCCATGCTTGTTAGACTTGCGGGTCATCCTATGGTTATGACCCCATGGATAGTCAGGACGCAAGTGCATAGGCTACATCTGCAGCTGAGCAAATGGTGATGACAGATACCCTCCTGAGTGAGACTTTTGGTCTTAATACTTAGGTAAATATTAGCAAATTTATTGAATTTAATTTATTAAATTTCATTTTTGAAATGCAAGATTAACTAATTTAGTTTGATGATTTTAATGAAATTTCAAGGTCATAGCATTGATGCAGTTTTCAGTGGTTCTCCACCTGCATATTACACTACATCATCTACTGTCGAGGTATGTAACTAGTAAACAATTATAAATATTACATGTGAATAGCATCGTTATATGGATGGTATTCTAATATCTAATTTTGGATGTTGAATAGGTTAATATTGGAGATTTCACGGCAACACCTGCCAGCGGTGGTGGACTTCAAAGCTTCACGGAGGTAATAAAATAAATAGTTTAATGCATGAATTGTACTTACTAGATTTTTGTATGTGACTTGTGTGCTTTATTGTGTGTACTTCCATGTTTAGATGAACGTGTGTGTATGTTAGGAGCCATGATTTGCATCACTATTATAGTTTTCGTAATTGAATAATGTTGTTTTATTTCTAGATGATGCAGGCTACAAAGACACCTCCCGATGTTCATAGGGCAATGGAGCATGGTGTGACCTCTGCGATTCATAGCTCCATGCCATTGACAGGGGTATGAGGCAGATATGTAAATTTTAATTTACATTCATTGTTATAGTTGTTTATTTTTTAAAAATTAAAAGATTATTCATTTGAAGTTTAATTTATATCTGGATGGTTTCTATAGGACCTGACATCACCACGGCCTATTCCTGCTACTAAGGCAAGTGAGGAGATAGATTATATGGTAGCGGTAAGTGATTATTTTGTTAAATGTTTTATTTTTTATAACATGTAATTTCTATATATTAATGTCTATACTTTTTATTGTAACAACTAAAGATGCAAGAAGAACTAAATAGGAGAGGCAACCCTCGGGTTTGTAGTAGACCACCCACATACGCGTCTCCATCCCCTAGAAGATCAAAGGCTACCCATGATCTATTATCTTCCCCAGCTAGAGGGGAATGACTTTTTATTGTGTTCCTTTGTTGTATGCCTATATGGCATTTGTGGACATATATTTTGTATTGCATATAGTTGACATTGTATGCCTATATGGCATTCTCGTAAGCCTATATGGCTATTTTGTATAAATGTTATACTTAGATCGATAGATATTGATGTATGCCTATAAGGATATTTGGTTAATACAAATCTTTTTTATTGATGGCGTCCATACTTGCATTATAAATCCACGTTTGAATGGATATTTGTAGATGGCTACTTCAAATATTTAAAGTCCAATTGTATTACATAGGATGTTTGTTGATCCAATAAGCTAGCTATTGTTATTCAAGTATCACCTAAACCTCATTTTGGAACTAAAATATAAAAGTTGTATTTTAAAAAAAAATGAATCATCATGTTGAACAGAAAATATTCATATTCTTTATGAGTTGCTTAATTGAAAATATTCAAATGAGTATGCTGATCCATATTCTTTATGAGTTGGTCAATTGAAAATATTTCTTAATTTCTTGTTATTATACCATAGTGGGATGCAAAGAGTATGTTTGTTGTTTTGAATAAGATAGTCAAAATCATATGCTTATGAGCACCTGATGACCATTGTGGTTATTAAATGTAATTCCTCTTGCATATAAGGCGAGGTTATGAGATTACATTGAGTCTTACCTAATTTTAGTATGCAACATAACATTGGGGCTATAGGCTTCCATAAGTCATACCTCAGGGATTTTCAGTTTTAGGCACAAATTTGCTTTAAGACCTTAGGCGCATTTCTCTACTTACACAACCTCAAAACTCCGCCTAGAACTCAAGGGGCCTTTCATCATCCAAACAACCTCAAAATTGTGCCTTGATATTGAAAGGATGTTTCAAAGTATAAAGGAGAGCGCCTTAAGGGAGGCAATTCATCTTGATTATCAAAGTTGATCAAACACATCAAATTGAGCATCATACCTCTAGGCACATTTTTGCCTCTCTCTAAACTATCCATTTTGGCACCTTGATGTAAAGTGAAGTCTAAACTTAGTGAAGATTGCACCTAGAAAGATATCACCTTGGATATGCGCCTAGAGTCATCCTAGATCATCCATTTGTGCCTAAGGGTCAATATAACTTAGGAAGACTTTGAAAATCGTCAAAAGAAGCCTAGGTGCCTTTTCTTGTCTCCACCATCCATTTTGGGCGCCTAGAGGAAAATGAACTTCAAATCACTTCCAACTGTAGCGCCTAGTGTTAGAACCTTCAAAATGACTAAATCTTACCAAAGGAAGTCTAGGTGCCTATTGTCACTTGGATCATCACGAATGAGCACCTAAGTGGAAGGAGAATAAGCATTTTGTATGAAGGCGCACTTTTGTGTCTAAATAACCTCATTTTGGCACCTTGAAGGAAGATGTTCTAAATCCTAAGATCTAGCGCCTAAGTGTAAAATGGTCTCCTATAGGTTTGAACAAGTGATTGAAGCCATCAAATTTCCAAGAAATGAGCTAAGTATACTATGGCACCTTTTCTTGTCTAAACTATCCATTTTGGTGCCTAGGAGGAAGGAGATTTAACATCATGAATCAAGGCACCCTTTGCCATCAAAACAACCTCACATTGGCGCCTTGGAGGAAATCAACTTAAAACTACAAGTCTTGGAGTTTTTTCATGTTTTGATGATGTCTTTTGAGAACAATTATAATGATTGAAGGATGAGGTGGGTAAAAAGTCTTCATCTAGCTTAGGCACCCATTCAACTTTGAACAACCTTACATTTGCACCTAAGCTGAAGGGGACTTTCTTAAATATTTAAGCATTGATTAACAAACATGAAAATCTTAGGCACAATTTTCAACTCATTTTACCTTTGATGAGCGCTTAACTTGGAGAGAACACCTATTAGCATCAAGGCGCTATTTCATACTCAGAACATCACATATCAGCATCTAAACATGAGGAATCTTAAACTATGAAATCTGATGTTACTTTGATTCAAAAATGAAGAAAATAAGCCAAAGAATCTAGGTGCATATTATCACTTGAGCAACCTTCAACTAGTGCCTAGTCTTGTGAAGGAGGCAAGAATCAGGGATAAAAGACCTCACCTTGTTTGAAAGTGTTGAAAGGCTAAGGAATGGGCTAAGTTCATCTAGGCACACTTTGACTCTCTGCACACCTAAATGAGTGCCCAGGAAGAAATTACATAAGAATCGCACCGATGATTGTGTTCCTTGAAGAAGAAAACCATTCTAAGACATCTACAATTGATTGAGGTCATTAAAATGACAAATTTAAGGCTATCTTTTGCTAGGCGCATATTTCAACTTTCACATACCTTAATCTGCGCCTTGACTTGGAGGAGTTAGTTTATGCTTTAAAATGATTTCTATGTGTTTATATGATTCAATATTTGTCAATAATTTAATATGTCGGTACAATGTAGCTCGGACTATTTCGGCATGTTTGGGTGCAAAACAAGACCATGCCTAGCCTAAACGTACCCAGCCAGATGCGTTGGAACTGTCAGTTTGGCCACACGAGGAGAAGAACAAAAGTTACACCCCTTTGCAACTTTACACTGCCTCCTTCTGACGATTTTTGGGGCAGCAGAAAACCTTTCACCACGGGCAAACACCTCAGAGATATAAAAACTGAGAGAGGTTATTGTAGAGGCACTCTACGTGATTACGTTGCCTCAGAAGGAATGTTTCTAAGTGACATAGTTTTTGAGTAACATCTCATCAAAGATTGCTGCCTTTTTGCACTTTGGACTCTTCAGGGATATCATCGGTACAATGTAGCTCAGACTGTTTCGACATGTTTGGGTGAAAAAAAGGATCATGCCTAGTGTAAATGTACCCATCCAGACATGTTAGAACTGTCAATTTGGTCACATCAGGAGCAGGACGAAAGTTACACCCCTTTGCAACTTTACACTGCCTCCTTCTGATGATTTTTAGGGCAGCAGAAAACCTTTCACCATGGGCAAATGCCTTAGAGATATAAAAAACTAAGAGAGGTTATTGTAGAGGCACTCTATGTGATTGTGTTGCCTCAGACAAAATGTTTCTAAGTGACACAGTTTTCAAGTAACATCTCGTCAAAGATTGTTGCTTTTTTGCACTTTGGACTCTTCAGGGATATCGTTGGTACAATGTAGCTCGGACTGTTTCAACATGTTTGGGTGAAAAAAAAAACCATGCCTAGCGTAAATGTACCCATCCAAATGCGTTAGAACAGTCAGTTTGGTCGCGTCAGGAGCAGGACGAAAGTTACACCCCTTTGCAACTTTACACTGCCTCCTTCTGATGATTTTTGGGGCAGCAAAAAACCTTTCACCATGGGTAAATGCCTTGGAGATATAAAAAACTGAGAGAGGTTATTGTAAAGGCACTCTACGTGATTGTGTTGCCTCAGACGAAATGTTTCTAAGTGACACAATTTTTGAGTAACATCTCATCAAAGATTGCTATCTTTTTGCACTTTAGACTCTTCAAGGATATCGTCGGTACAATGTAGCTCGGACTATTTCGACATGTTTGGGTGAAAAATAGGACCATACCTAGCGTAAATGTACCCATCCAGACGCGTTGGAACAGTCAGTTTGGTCACATTAGGAGCAAGACAAAAGTTACGCCCCTTTGCAAATTTACACTGCCTCCTTCTGACAATTTTTGGGGCAGCAGAAAACCTTTCACCACGGGCAAATGCTTTAGAGATATAAAAAATTGAGAGAGGTTATTGTAGAGGCACTCTACATGATCATTTTTCCTTAGACAAAATATTCTAAGTGACACGGTTTTTGAGTAACATATCGTCAAAGATTGCTTCCTTTTTGCACTTTGGACTCTTCAGGGATATCGTCAATACAATGTAGCTCGGACTGTTTCGACATGTTTGGGTGAAAAATAGGACCATACCTAGTGTAAATGTACCCATACGGATGCATTGGAACAATCAGTTTGGTCACATTAGGGGCAGGATGAAAGTTACACCCCTTTGCAACTTTACACTGCCTCCTGACAATTTTTGGGGCAGCAGAAAACCTTTCACCATGGGCAAATGCCTCAAAGATATAAAAAATTGAGAGAGGTTATTGTAGAGGCAGTCTATGTGATCGTATTGCCTTAGACAGAATGTTTCTAAGTGACATTTTTTGAGTAATATCTCGTCAAAGATTGCTGCCTTTTTGCACTTTGGACTCTTCAGGGATATCGTCGGTACAATGTAGTTCAGACTGTTTCGACGTGTTTGGGTGAAAAATAGAACCATGCCTAGCCTAAACATACCCATCTGGATGCGTTGGAATAGTCAATTTGGTCGCATCAGGTGCAGGACACCAAAAATGCAAAAGTTGCTTTGTGCAACTTGACAACATTGACACTTTTTTGCAACAGGATTCAAAAACTCAAACTGACCCCAAATGACTCAAAGTGACTTAAAAAAAATGAAATGGTCTTAGAAGACTTTATTACATACAATTGACTCAATCAAAACAAAATTTTATTTTTTGACCCCTCTTGGAGGCATGACAACCTAGGTGCCCCTACACCATTAATGTAACTGAAGTCGATAAAGTTTTCCTATTAAGAAAAAGTGCTTCCCTTAGCTTCAAGAAATATAAATATTCTATACTAAAAAGGTGAACCACGTGAAGGTGGAATCTCATGTGGCCTCACCTAAGACCTAAGACACATGTAGTCTAGTAGACGCAGGACACCTAAGACACCTATTTTCTAGTCTCTATCTACCTAGTTAACATATCTTATATACCTAAGACACAATTAGAGACACTTATTATCTAGTTAGAAACCAAGACACCTAGAGACACCTATATTTTATACATTACCTAGATTTTATACATTATTCTTAGGATCAACTTCATCCATCACTTAGGTCTAACCCCATGAAGCATAACATGATGGTGTAAAAATGTGTATATGTGTAAAAATGTAGCAAAAATAAAAAAAGACAAACCTTACAAATTAATGTGCATACTTACAACTCAATGTAACATGACTTTACAAAATCAATGTGAATAATTACAAATTAATCCAATGAACCATCCGGGTCTGCTCTACTCTTTATTGTGTCAAGTATTGTTTCATGGTCATACT
This sequence comes from Cunninghamia lanceolata, assembly GCA_027924645.1. Taxonomy (NCBI): domain Eukaryota; kingdom Viridiplantae; phylum Streptophyta; class Pinopsida; order Cupressales; family Cupressaceae; genus Cunninghamia; species Cunninghamia lanceolata. Next base: position 3,204,998 of record BSBN01000704.1, on the reverse strand, counting down.
CATGCACCTTCCACGAGATTTTGTTCAAAGGTCTACCCCGATACTATATCAAATGAACATTGGATGCCACGACAAGGTTTGAGTAATGAAGAATCTTCTGATGCGTGTCAAAGTCCTAAAACAGCCAAACATTAACACTCTTATATGGGTACCTTCTAAGCCATAATCTAGTAATAACCACTGAGCCTATAGGGTATTCAATGTTTTCTCCATCTGTAACTGGGGCCTCCAATTTATTTTTGGCCTCAACACAACGACATAAGTAATAATTTGCTCCCTCTTCATTATCTTCATCTGCAATAACTGCATATACGTGCCCTACATTGATATGTGTAGCAAATTAGATAAAATTAGTCAACATTACAAAAACACTACAAAGTAAGATGACATTAAGAATTTCAAAAACTATGCAAATAGATATATTACCTGGTTGAACTAGATCTAATATGTGGTCAAAGTCAACTGATGATTCCATCTATGTTAGTTTCAGTGTCGTCGGGGGTTGATACGTGTCAAGTGGGCTAAGATAAATTAACTTCCATTCGTCAACCTACTCCTTTGACTCGCACTCATCCCAGGCTTGAATTGTACAGGAAGAACAAAAGCATGACATCTTTCACATATGGATACTCCATGAACCTACAATTGAGCTTCTGAAAGAGTGCATCTCACTTGATCCTATCAGTGTAGAACAGTCCTCATATGGTGCAATGTTAGTATCATCTATCAACCAAAAAATCTACGAACTGAAGACTTGCCTTCATTACCTGGACCCATGGAAGCATTACACCACTCGACAATCGATTTTGCATCTATCAACTTTGCATTGTCTTTATACTTTAACTCTTCTCGTGCTATGGCTCTTTTGATACATGCTCCTGCACCATCATGCTCCCCCTTTCCATGCCCGGCCTCACAAAATTTCCACATATGCTGAATACCTATAAAATTATGCCTCCTGCTCAGCCAATAGAAATTCCACGAGTTCTTGAATTGTAACGCACAGTTATCCGACCATATGATATGCTGACTGAATGATATGCCCCTTCTAGCCAAATCAGTGTAGAACACCTAAAAGAAACCTTGCATGAACTCCATAGAATGTGTGTGATCATCACTAATATAGAAATTATACTCCATTATGATCTTTTTGTCATCCTTTGTACTATCATTCGCATGAATGAATGCGATGTGCACAAATATAGAAACCTGTGTGGAGTCATAATATTGTGATTACACCTCATGCTGTGGCTGTAGACTGTAGTTCTCTGCAAAGTCGACGACTAAAACAATGCTACCAACTAGAAATGTGTCCTTGCATAACTTGAATTGCAAGTCCAACCATCGAGCTCTATGGGCATGTCTTGCATACTCATACACTATGCTATCACGAAATATAGGCATAAACTGATACACTGGAATCTTTTCAATAACCAATTCACACTTCTTTGCTTCTTTACCATCTTTTGTATTGTATGCCACTGTTTTATACTTGCCAAACTCTACTAGTTCATTTCCAACCACATGTGTTCTTTCCATATGTTCACATATTGGCAAATATTGCAAGCCACCGCAATGATGACATGTGCCATCCAAGCATAATTTCTTGTAGAATATTTGACCTTCCTCTCTTTCACATAAAATTCTTGATATGAAGTCTCTTGAATATGTTGGTGGGGCACGTATGGCACAACCCTGCAAAACATTGTTAGTATGCATATCTAAACATATAGACCTATAAACATCAAAATGGTTAGAAAATTCAATATGTAATCTACAACAAGAAGTAGTGCGTGTGTGATTTATCTTGACATAGAAAGGTTTTAGCATTTCAAAATATCTTTGACAAATTTTAATTTGAGGATACTTCTCAAGAAATTTACCATAAAATTGTGTTTGAGTCTCATCCAAAAAATGCTTTGGATGTGGCTCACGGTTTTGACTACCGATTCTCCTTCTTACCACATCCCTTTGATTCGGAGATACCCTTGTGTAATTCTTCCAAAAGTCTTCAATTAGTGATCTCAATGCTTCAACAATTGGTTTATCTTTTTGTGGTAGTCTCCCCGAGAACGCCCATAATTCATTGGCATTAGTGTCCTCAATTATTTGGCGTCTTCCAACAGCTCTTGATAAAGTTTTCCTATTAATTCTCAATTCTTGACTCGTCTTTCTAATGAGACGAGCTTTCCTTGTTTGACTACTTACTATAGTCGATGTAACCACATGCCATGTTGCATTACTATCTTTTGTGCATGAGGTGTTACCCACACTCTCATACGCACTCATTAGATTCTTGACAATAGATTTTTCACTTGAAGCCTTTGATGTTCTCAACCCAAGAATCTTCATGATGGACCTATAATTTATACTTCGTATCATTTCAATGAATAGTTGACATCTTGCAGTCTCATTTAACTCTTCAAAGAACAATCTCCAAATCTTATGAGCATATCTTCTACAAGTGCATTTTGGAATCTTACCTTCCATTGGCTGCAAAATATTCTCATCAATATCAATCAAATACTTTGGCTTTCTATGCAAAATTCTAGGTGGTGTTAAGTTAGGTAAATTCATCTCAACATTAGGAATTTCATCAATATTTAAATGAGATGGGCTAGATGGCATACCTTCGATCAAAGATGGAATAGATGACATACCTTGAGGTTGAGGTGGGAATGATGCGTACCTCCTTCATCACATGTGAGTGATGATGTACTCTCAAATGGAGATGTGGTAGATGGTGTCTCTACATGTTGACTTGTGGTAGAGGATGCGTCTCCAACTATGGTATTGAAATCTCTCATAGCCCAAGATATGTGCATACAAATCATCATGTCATGTGCATACTTGTATGATCTTGGCACCTATTCATTTATATTTTAACTTGTTAATATGACAAGATAATAGTGGGATTGTATTTTTATTATGTTGTAAGGATTTATTCTTGTATAGTTTGACATCATGGTATGTTAAGGTCTGTTTATTACATATAATTATTAAAGAGCCCAAGTGTAGAAAATATACATGGCATCATGTAAGATTGTAGGTTGCTTTCTTGATTGGGAATGTGTCCATTTTAAACATGTATGATAAAGCATGATATAGTAATTCAAATAGAATTAACGAAAATGTAAAGAACATGCATGTAAAGACTTGACATACCTAAAAAATGAAGATTTGAATGGAGAGAGTACCCAATTATGTAGTGTTTTTTTCTTCTTGCATCAAACTCCTCAACAATTTGAGTTTTTCACCACTTGCTTCCTTTTCAATGTTAAATTGAATAAAACTCAAATATAATTACTAACAACAATACTATTAACCAATCTATAATGTTAAATTCCTAAAATTGAATCACAATTAACATTGCAACACTACAAAAATTGAAACTTGAATAGATATATATAAAACTTGGTGTGAAAACTATGTTATTTCCTCCTTCTCAAGTTGGCAAAGCAGAAAGGTGGTGGAAAGATCATGCAAAGGTGGTAGAATCTGTAAAATGTGCATTTGAACTTCCCAACAGCATGAAAGCACTTTTTTTTTGTCAGAGCACGTGCATAATCAGCATGAAAATAGAGCATGTGGGCCTGGATCATGGGGGTCAACACTTTTTTTATCGTTTCTATAGCAAGACAAAATGCGAGCACATTATAACGTGCTCACGTTTTGTCCTGCTATAGATTGATCCATAAATATTTGTGCCTATCTCACCTTTGATAGCACCTTTACAATATCTCACCTCTAGTTCCATTAGCTCATGTTCTATATCTCACTTATCTCCCCCCTTAGCTCTCTACCTCTCCCCTCTCTATGTCTCTCAGTCGCTCCTTGTCTACCGCAACCCTAAACCTAATCCCTAAACCCTAATCCCTCAACCCTCAACTCTAATCCCTCATCCCTAAACCCTAAACACTATCCCTATTCCTAAACCTTCAACAGGCTCGATACTATACCTTAAACCCTAATCCCTTATCCCTAAACCCTCCAACCCTATCCCTAATCCTTATACCCTCGACACTCTACTTTAACCCTAATCCCTCGACCCTCAACCCTATCCCTAAACCCTCAAACCTCAACCCTCAACCCTCAATGTCAAACCCTAATCCCTCAACCCTTAACTCTAATCCCTCGACCCTCAACCCTGTCCCTAAACCCTAAAGCCTAAAGCCTCAACCCTCAACGTCAAATCCTAATCCCTCAACCCTTAACTCTAATCCCTCAACCCTAAACCCTATGACTAAATCCTAAACACTATCCCTATTCCTAAACCCTCAATGGGCTCGATACTATACCTTAAACCCTAATCCCTTATCCCTAAACCCTCCAACCCTATCCCTAATCCTTATACCCTTGATACTCTACTTTAACCCTAATCCCTTGACACTCAACCCTATCCCTAAACCCTCGACCCTCGAACCTCAATCGTCAATGTCAAACCCTAATCCCTCAACCCTTAACTCTAATCCCTCAACCCTCAACCCTATCCCTAAACCCTAAAGCCTCAACCCTCAACCCTCGACATCAAATCCTAATCCCTCAACCCTTCACTCTAATCCCTCAACCCTAATCCCTATCCCTAATCCCTCAACACTATACCTTAAACCCTAATCCCTCAACCCTCAACCCTAAACCTTATACCTAAACCCTAATCCCTCAACCCTCAACCCTAATCCCTCATCCCTCAACTCTAATCCCTCATCCCTAAACCCTAAACACTATCCCTATTCCTAAACCCTCAATGGGCTTGATACTATACTTAAACCCTAATCCCTTATCCCTAAACCCTCCAACCCTATCCCTAATCCTTATACCCTCGACACTCTACTTTAACCCTAATCCCTCAACCCTCAACCCTATCCTGAAACCCTCAACCCTCGAACCTCAATGTACTCAACCTTCAACGTCAAACCCTAATCCCTCAACCCTTAACCCTTAAAACTTGAACCCATAAACCTATCTCTACACGCTCGACACTAGACACTATATCTTAAACCCTAATCCCTTAACCCTCATCCCTAAAGCCTCAACCCTAAATCCTTAAACCTTCAACCCTCAACCCTCAACCATCAACCCTCAACACTATACCTTAAACCCTAATCCCTATCCCTCAACCCTTAACCCTTAAAACTTAAACCCTATCCCTACACCTTCAACACTCGACACTATATCTTAAGCCTTAAACCCTCATCCCTAAAGCCTCAACCCCCAATCCTTAAACCTTCAACCCTAAACCCTATCCCTAATCCCTCTACCCTCGACACTTTAACCCTAACCTCGACATTAAACTCTAATCCGTCAACCCTAAACCCTATCCCTAAACCTTCAACCCTCAACACTATAACTTAAACCCTAATCCATCAACCCTAAAACCTAATCCCTCAACCCTAAACACTATCAATAAAGCCTCAACCCCCAACACTATACCTTAAACCCTAATCCCTCAACCCTCAACCCTCAACCCTAATCCCTCATCCCTAAACCCTAAACACTATCCCTATTCCTAAACCCTCAACCCTCGACACTATACCTTAAACCCTAATCCCTTATCCCTAAACCCTAAACCCTATCCCTCAACCCTTAACCCTTAAAACTTAAACCCTAAAACCTATCCATAAACCCTCAACGCTCAACACTATTTTTTAAACACCAATCCCTTAACCCTTAGCCCTAAAGCCTCAACCCTCAATCGTTAAACCTTCAACCCTAAACCCTATCCCTAATCCCTCTACCCTCAACACTCTACTTTAACCCTAATCCCTTGACCATCAACCTTCTCCCTAATCCCTCAACCCTCAACCCTCAACCCTCAACTCTCAACATTAAACCCTAATTTGTCAACCCTAATCCCTCAACCCTAAACCCTATCCCTAAACCCTCAACCCTCAACACTATACCTTAAACCATAATCCCTCAACCCTAAACCCTATCCCTAAACCCAACAAAATTGCTTTGCCTTATGTTAGGTTGTTAAACCCATCATTTTTGACACTCTTCTCTTAAAGATATCTGAGTTGCAAGAATATGTCAGAAAAATGGGTATGAGCTTTTTTAATGTTAGTAATGCTATATGGCATGTTTTTCTGGTGCATCTGGGGTTCATTATGCCAATAGGTGTACACACTATGAGAAACACTTTGCGTATGGTACATCCACAGTGAGTAATTAACAGTTGAAATCAAAAGGATGATCATTATGAGAAAAGATTTGCATTGGGGTACATCTATGTTTCTTGTTGTCCACCCCGCACTTAGGGGAGGTATATTGTTATGAAACAGGCAAATAATCTCCCATTGTTTACTGGCTCTATCCACAAGAACTACTAAACTTTTTTCTCTTGGTAATTGTAGAGGACATTCACCTATTTTTGGCAACTCCTGCATTCCCAAACCATTACAAAAACTAAGTTATTTTAACCCAATAAATAGTTGATTGGATTGATTTAATACTCTACTATATTAAAGCTTAGCATTCACACAAATGCAGATGTTCATATTATAGAAGACTGCATTATATTAGACTATTAGAGATCCCTCAAAAAAATGTAATAACAAAACTGCTTTGTCTTATGTTAGCTTACAATTAAACCCATTCTTTTTTACACTCTTCTCTTAATAAAGTAAGAGTAATAAGAATAGAAGGCAGAGAATTTGATCTTACTAGTATGCATGGTCAGTTTACATACTGTGACTTCATTTTCATTGAATAGAAAGGTAAATATCTGATTTGAAAGGTGTGGCAGAGTTCACTGTCATGTGCTTTTCTAGATGATAGGGTCCATAATGTCCAGGGTTATTTAAAGAAAGGCTTGTAACATAATTAAGTTTTTGTTATACCAATCCTCCACGTAAAGCTACAATTCAAATGCCTGCTTTGAAAGTTGAAATAAATTAAATTACTTACAATTTTGATTTTCTTCCATTGATTCAACAACATCATTATTTTCTTCATCAGAAACTAATTCAAGATCAACAACTTGTTGCCCATTGGTTGACTTGAATTGCATCCTTTGTTAGAAGAAGGGCATTTTTTATCTGTATCAATGTTGGTATTCATAAGCTGAAGAGCATTGATATTTTTCACACAACTTGTTCTTTGAAATATCTTAACCTTAAAATATGACTTGGATATGTACTTGAACATAGAGAAATCTCCAATCTCCAGCCCATGATGATTCACAAAATTTTCCCAACCCTACCTAAATTCTAGTTTATTTATGGTACCCCTTAATTGTACATCCCACTCCTACCCACCTGGGCCTTGAAGAAGGAGGCACGCCCATTAAACCAACTCATTCGACAACTTGCTACCCATCGGTTGAGTTGAACCTCATACTCTATTAGAAGAAGGGCATCTTTTATCTGTATCAATATTAGTATTCATAAGCTGAAGAGCATTGATATTTTTCACACACCCTGTTCTTTGAAATATCTTAACCTTAAAATATGACTTGGATATGTACTTGAACACAACGAAATCTCCAATCTCTAGCCCATGATGATTCACAAAATTTTCCCAACCCTGCCTAAATTCTAGTTTATTTATGGTAACCCTTAATTGTACATCCCACTCCTGTCCACCTGGGCCTTAAAGAAGGAGGCACACCATTAAACCAACTCATTCAACAACTTGATGCCCATCGGTTGGCTTGAACTGCATACTCTATTAGAAGAAGGGCATCTTTTATCTGTATCAATGTTGGTATTCATAAGCGGAAGAGTGTTGATATTTTCACACACCCTGTTCTTTGAAATATCTTAACCTTAAAATATGACTTGGATATGTACTTGAACACAACGAAATCTCCAATCTCTAGCCCATGATGATTCACAATATTTTCCCAACCCTGCCTAAATTCTAGTTTATTTATGGTACCCCTTAATTGTCCATCCCACTCTTGCCCACCTAGGCCTTGAAGGAGGCACACCCATCAAACCAACTCATTCGACAACTTGTTGCCCATCAGTTGACTTGAACTACATACTCTGTTAGAAGAAGGGCATCTTTTATTTGTATCAATGTTGGTATTCATAAGCTGAAGAGCATTGATATTTTTCACACACCCTATTCTTTGAAATATCTTAACCTTAAAATATGACTTGGATATGTACTTGAACACAACGAAATGTCCAATCTCCAGCCCATGATGATTCACAAAATTTTCCCAACCCTACCTAAATTTCAGTTTATTTATATGGTACCCCTTAATTGTACATCCCACTCCTACCCACCTAGGCCTTGAAGAAGGAGGCACACCCATTAAACCAACTCATTCGACAACTTGCTGCCCATCGGTTGACTTGAACTGCATACTCTGTTAGAAGAAGGGCATCTTTTATCTGTATCAATGTTGGTATTCATAAGTTGAAGAGCATTGATGTTTTTCACACACCCTATTCTTTGAAATATCTTAACCTTAAAATATGACTTGGATATGTACTTGAACACAACAAAATCTCCAATCTCCAACCCATGATGATTCACAAAATTTTCCCAACCCTGCCTAAATTCCAATTTATTTATATGGTATTCCTTAATTGTACATCCCACTCCTGCCCACCTAGGCCTTGAAGAAGGAGGCACGCCCATTAAACCAACTCATTCGACAACTTGTTGCCCATTGGTTGACTTGAACTGCACCCTATTAGAAGGGCATCTTTTATCTGTATCAATGTTGGTATTCATAAGCTGAAGAGCATTGATATTTTTCACACACCCTGTTCTTTGAAATATCTTAACCTTAAAATATGACTTGGATATGTACTTGAACACAATGAAATCTCCAATCTCCAGCCCATGATGATTCACAAAATTTTCCCAACCCTGCCTAAATTCCAGATTTGAACTGCATACTCTGTTAGAAGAAGGGCATCTATCAATGTTGTATTCATAAGCCGAAGAGCATTCATGTTTTTCATACACCCTGTTCTTTGAAATATCTTAACCTTAAATTATGACTTGGATATGTATTTGAACACAACAAAATCTCTAATCTCCATCCCATGATGATTCACAAAATTTTCCCAACCCTTCCTAAATTCCAGTTTATTTATGATACCCCTTAATTATACATCCCTAATCCCTAAACCCTAATCCCCTATCCCTAAATCCTCAACCCTCAACACTTAAACCTTAAATCCTAAACCCTCAACCCTCAAAACTATACCTTAAACCCTAATCCCTCAACCCTGAACCCTATCCCTAATCCCTCTACCCTTAACACTCTACCTTAACCCTAATCCCTCGACCCTCAACCCTAAACGTTATCCCTAAAGCCTCAACCCTAAACCCTAATCCCTCAAGGTCCTAAACTCTAATCCCTTATCCCTAAACTCTAAATCCTATCCCTCAACCTTAAACCTTAATCACTCAATCCTTATCCACCCCTCTCCTCCCTTATCTGGCTCACCCCCATCTCTACCCTCCTCTACCCTCGACACTATACATACATACATATAGGCATACATAGATACATACATACATATAGGCATACATACATACATACATACATGATTAATAACCTTGAACATAAAAAAATTCAAGGGGGACATAATGCGAACGCGTTATAACGCCCTCGCGTTATTTCAAACATGACAAACAGTGCACAAACTTTTGCAGAAAAGGAAAAATGCAAAGTAAAACATAACGCGCTCATGTTATGTTTTGCTTTGGGAATCCCAAGCCTTGGGCTTGGGATTTGCTTTGGATTTCCAACCCAAAGGCTTGGAGTGCCTTCCCAATGTCCAGAGACGTGTTTTTCCATATTCTATAGGATTTCACATAATTTCATTCGTGCTAACCCTCAAATTTGCACGTGTTTCAAAGTCGAACAAATCGAACACCTAGGTAATGTTAGGCTTTCTCTTAGCTATTTGGCGATGTGATTTTTTTCACATTTTGACAATGTTAAGCCTTTCATCTTTAATTTCTTTTGTTTGTGTGTCCGTTTTTGGGCAAAAACCACTGTTTGGTCTTTTTTTCATTGTAAATTAACTATTCATTGAAATTTCAAAAAAATTACATATTTAGAAACTAGACTCCATTCTACACATATTAAAAAAAGAAAAAATGATTTTCAATTAGTTTTCAAAATTTATAGGGGTAGCACGGCCAAAATTCTATTTTTTAGGATATGTCGACTTTGAAAATTAGTAAAAAATCAAATATTCATCAAAAAATTATCAGAAAAATCAGGCATAAACTACATGTTGTCAGCTAATTTCTTACTAAAGCGATTTTAAAAATACCAAAAAAAAGTTGACCTTTTGAGGGAGCCACAAAACATGCTATGTTATTTTTTTTTGACAGAAACAACACGAATTTCTGTGGCTCCCTCTTTTGAACCCCTTAATCTATACCATTTTCAAAAAAAAAATAGTAGATTATAAAGTAGACTCAGAGTACTATGAACATTGTTTTGGTTGCATCTCCAAATTTTGAGTGTAACTATGCTCAATTTCTCATCAAAGGCCAGCATTTCCTGATTTCAGAAGAAAAAAAAAAAAGTGGCCACTTAAGACCTCTTTTTGGCCCCCCATCTTTTTGCACTTACCTTGGTCGGTATGTGCTATTCATGTCTCAAATGATTATGTTCACCACAAGTTTTTTTTCAATGTTTTTGTCCTAAGACTAAATAAGCAGAGTTAGTTATGGACACCGACATCAAAGTTCAAGTGTTTGCACTAGCATATAACTACTTGGCTTGGTAAGAGAGGTATTCAGAAATATTTTACGAGTCACATAATGATCAACATGTGGTCTGCATGATGTAATTTTATCTCCTCTGGTACTGCTTTTGGTCTGGAGTTAAATGTAAGGAAGAGTATGGGCTACTTGTGTCGACCTAATGTTTGCTTATGGTTATGATGTATGTTTTGAAGGATGTGCTAGGGTGGAAGAGTATGCCAAGGTAAGATATGTCCTGATTATGTTTTGTTCTTGAACCACATTGGAATTTCTTTATCGCATATGTTTTGGAGCCAACTGATATGGCCACTACACGTTTCATGCTACATGTTTCATCTTGGTCGACCAAGGAGAAAGATTTTGAAGCTTGCAAAGGATATATATAAAGAATCAAAGTTGTTGAATGGTGGTGTGTGTCAAGTTATTGAATCTAGAATCAACTTTGTGAGAATATACTTTCAGCAAAAGCAGAAAAGATGATGAAAAGTGCCAAGGATCAGTTCATGTAATATGATACAAATGCGGAAGATATTGTGAGCTCTGCAATGATAAAGAAGAATTCTTGAATATGTTTTTGATGTTGTGGAGATCTGTATTGTTGTTGTAAGGAAGACAAAAAGTAGAGCAAAGGCTGAAGTGATCAGCACTTTGAGTTACATGAAGAACATAGTAATATGCTTTGTAATTGTGTAAAGTGATCAGGGAGTTGCAACTTCCTTTGGGTTGTAGCCCATAAATAATATTGTAATCTTGTTTTATCTTTATTTGTGAAGTTGGATTTAGACAGTAGATCCAAGCAGATTTCTCACCATGATTTTTCCCTTCTTGGGTTTTTGACATAAATCTGGTGTTATGGTTGTGTGTTGTATTCTTGTATTTCTCATGGTTTGACTAATCACTTTTGTTTGAATGCTACAAAAAATTAGGTAATCTGATTATGTACTGATTCACCCCCCTCTCAGTACTTCTGTGTGTTCAACAGTAGGTCCTAGATATCCTTGATAACTATGCTATACTTTTGGGTAGACATTGGTTACATTCTATAGGTGCCTTTATTGGCAAAGACTTTACCATGGTCATCTATAGTTAGGAAATGGTTCTTATTTATAGAGAAGAGTTGTCAAGGCCTCCCATAGTTCCTTCATCTTCTATATATTTTGTCAAAATAGGTATAGGTACCAATGGGATTTTAAGTGTTGATTATTTAGATCATCAACATGCTAGAATGTGTCTCAAAGAAGGTTTTTGGATCATTTTCTTTGTTGGAGAAAGATCCCAACATGGAAATGGTGTTAGAGTTGTGTGAAATTTGTCATAGGCTACATTTTGGTTTGTCAGTCACATTTGGGGGCGTGTTGAAATCTTCCTTTTGCTTGCAATATATTTTCTCGATGTGTCGGATTATCCTATGTCCATTTGCATCTAGAATTTATCGATTACATCTACAAATTAAAATTGATCACTTCAATCTGTATGCATATTTTGTATCCAAATTCATAAAGTAGTTGAAAGTTTAAAATTTAAACTTTAAATTGGATATTTAAAATTTAAACTTTAAATTGATCAAAACATTTTGAATTGTAATTAAAATGTTTTATTTTCAAGATAATTTATCTTAGATTTCATTTCTAAATCACTTTAAATTTTAGATTGCATTTTACATTTTGTAATTTGACTTGCATTTTACACTTGTCTATAAAAAGCCACTATACCCTAAGATAATATGTCTGTATTATGAAAACCAACAAAACATTAAAAAAATTGTATAAATAATTTTAACCCCATTTTTGGGGTTAAAATTATTTATACAATTTTTTTAATGTTTTGTTGGTTTTCATAATACAGACATGTTATCTTATGGTATCCTGGCGTTCGGTAAAATTCAAGTCAAATTACAAAATGTGTTTTTATCCGGGATTTTTCATGTGAAGGAATAGGTGGACAGATAAGGAGATCATGACCATGGTAGATGAAAAGTGAAATATTCAAAACATTTTCTCAACATTTCTCCATGTCATCTGAACAGGCCACGGCTTGCGTGTCCATCGACTAAACACATAAATAGTTTGTCAAAATGCCAATAAAAGGAACATGAAGAAATAACTGCACAGGTGAATATGGCAGCCATTGACAAGGCATGTAAACTATTTGACAAAATGATTTATAAAGAGAATATGAAAGGTCACAGCAGCTTGGATCTTCAAACTTCTAGGTTTCTAGGCATAATCGGTAGATTTGTAGTGGAATGCAAATTGAATTCAGGGTCTGAACCCCAAATGCAAAGAAGTCCAAGCACCATGGATATACAAGGAGACATTTGCAAAGGAAGACTAATGGGAAGGCAAGCCATTAGAACTTTCATCACTAGTAAACCAAGGTTGGTAGCCAAGAAAGACTGGAGCTTCAGAGTGATTCATTCTCATGCCCTTGGCCATTGCTGTTGCAGTCATGCTATGAGCCAAAGCCTCATGTATTTATCAATTAACTAGGGGAATAAATGGTATGGTGGAAGCCATTGGAGGAAATGCTACAGCATCGACTGATCACTTGGGTAGACTAGACATGTGAGGCATTCAAAATTATGCTAAGTAAAGGAAAGATCATAACAGGAATATAAACAGAGAAAGTGATATGTCTGACAGAATACTATCAGCCATGCAATAACAAATTTGTGAACTTTTGGGTAAAATGCCTCAAAGGAATTATTATGTATAGAAAGTTTGCACAAGTCTATGGGAGAATGATCAACCCTAGGATGGATATAATACTACATATAAATAAGGTCACACAAGTTAATGGAAAAGAATCTCGAAGACATTTGGGGAAGTACAGACCAAGCATGTAACCTGTTAACAAGGTGCCTCCAAGATAAATGTAGTTATAGGCCAAGTGCTCATCTAAATACCAAAAGATAAAATAACTATGTAGCTGGCCATAACTAGGAACTTGGGTTTTCAAAATGTTGATGTATGCAAAATCTAAGAAGGGAAATTGATAAAATAAAGAGGGCTGAGTAGGATAATTGAAAAGTAAACCATATTAATATTCTTGCTGGATAATACACATCTTACACCACATGGGAAAAGTCACGACAGTTGAAGAGGATGAAAGGAATAGAGGTGAGATAGCCTACAAAGAGGATTGGAGAAGATGGAAGTGGACAGAACTAATCTCTGGAAACGTTCAATTAGATAGTGGGTTTTCCTTATAGTCTATTGATCCAAATGATATAAACCCTCAAGCGTGCATTTACAAGATTGGAGATGACTATTGATAAGAGGTGTTGTATTTTACAAATACCGTCTGTAATTCATGCCTGGATTGGAAGCAGGTGCAATCTTGTCATGAAAAGGTTGGTTGAGTCTATTGTTGGAATAATGATAAAAATGTGACCTTGCCTGAGGAGGCTGGTAGATTGGACATAGCAATATTTACAAAGATATCGAAACTACCTTGTGTTGAGTAGTGAAGTCCAACAGTCTCCTTGACCGTGTCACTTCACATTCTTTTGTTTACACCTTTCACTGTTCCTTATATTTGTAATAGGAGACTTCATTTCACAAGTGAAGTGACTGATGAATTGTGTTGTACACGCTGCTGTGAATATTAATAAAACAGAGTTTCCACTGCTTTTCTCATGAATGTAGTCATTAATGGTGAACCACGTAATTCTTGTTGTCTCCATGTGATTGTTTAATATTTGTTTTTTCATTGTTTGTTGTTCTGTGCTTTGAAGTCACTTCTTCTGCTGCTCTTTATATTCAACAATTGGTATCAGAGTGTGAGGTGAAATTGTGAAGAGATGGAGGATGGAGATAGATTCAGAATTGAAAAGTTCTCGGGTCATAACTTTAGCATGTGGAAGCTATAGATGGAAGCCTTGCTGATTCAAAAATACCTCTCAATTACGCTAGAGGGAGAGTCCAAGAAACCTGTTGCCATGAGGAATGAGGAATGGGACAGATTGGACAAGAAAGTGAAGGCAACCATCATCCTCTCTCTTAACAGCAATGTTTTGTTCAACGTTGCAACAGAAAAGACAGCGAAGGGTTTGTGGGACCATTTGTCAGGGCTTTTGTTGCTTATAGAGTTTTCTTGATGAAAGAATTGTTTAATTTGAAGATGAAGGAAGGCAGCAGTGTTTCCAATCATCTAAATGAATTCAATACCATAATCAGCTAATTCACTTCTGTTGACATTGATTCTCAAGAAGAAATCAAAGCCATTCTGTTGTTGTGTTCTCTTCCCAATAGTTGGTAAGGTGTTGTAATGACAATCAGCAATTCGGTATTCGGAAATAAAAGATCTGATGAGAAGGGAAGTGGGTTGAAACTTAATGATGTGGCTGCAATTCTTCTCAGCGAAGACATGAGAAGAAAACATCATAATACTTCATCCGGAGAGGCTTTGATTTTCGGCAATAAGGGGGAGATCCCAACAACGGGGAAGAAATAACAATAGAAGGAGATCTAAGTCTTTCAAAAGATCTAAATCAAGGGGCAGAAATTCAGGTTGTTGGTTTTGTGGCAAGGAAGGTCACATTAAAGAGAATTGTTGGTCATACAAGAAGGCGGAGAGTCAAGGAAAAGAAAAAGAAAATGTGGTTAATGCAGCATATGAAGATGACGCTAGTGCATTAATTTTGTCTACAAGTGAATCTATAGCTAATGTGTGGGTGCTGGATTCCGATGCTTCTTTTCATGCCACTCCATGCCGGGAAATTTTCAAAAATTATCAAGAAGGCAAACTTGTTAAGGTATACCTTGGTGACAATGAACCATGTGACATTGTGAGTAAAGGAGATGTGATGTTAAAATTAAGAAATGGAAATAATTGGTTGTTGCGGGATGTGAGACACGTTTCTCAACTCAAGAGGAATCTGATTTCTGCGGGACAACTAGATGCTCAAGGATGTAGCATCACTTTTGAGTCAAACACTTGGAAGGTGACCAAAGGAGCCATGGTAATTGCAAGAGGCAGTAAAGTGGGCATTTTGTATGTGCTAGAGAGTCACGCTGAAGTGGGAGTTGCGATGGTGGTTGTGGACAGCGAGAAAGAGCTTTGGCACAAGAGGCTCGAGCATATGGGCAAGAAGGGCCTTGAAATTTTGCTCAAGAGGGATCAACTTCCAGGGTTGAAATCTGTTGATTTAGACTTATGTGAACATTGTATTTTTGGCAAACAAAGAAGGATCAGCTTCTCCACTATGGCACATGAGAAGAAGTCTACACCGTTGGAGCTAGTGCATTCGGATGTCTTTGGTCCTACTTAGGTAACTTCTATTGGTGGGTCTAATTATTTTGTTACTGTTATTGATGATTGCACTAGAAAAGTTTGAGTGTATATGCTGAAACGTAAATCTGAAGTATTTGGCATGTTCAAAAGTTTTAAAGCATTAGTTGAAAATCAAACTTGGTACAAAATTAAATGCTTTAAAATGGATAATGGTGGGGAATTTTGTTCTTTGGAGTTTGATAAATTTTGTGCAAATAATGGGATACATTGGATAAAGATTGTTCCTTTCACCCCTCAAGAGAATGGTGCAGCTGAGAGGTTGAATCGAACAATCTTAGAGAGAGCTCGCAACATGCTCTCTAATGTAGGCTTGGGTAAAGAATTTTGGGCAGAGGCAGTCAACACAACGGTGTATTTGATCAATCGTGGCCCTTCATCTCAGTTGGACTCTGAGATTCCGGAGGAGAAGTAGTTGGGAAGAAGGATTTCTTACAATCACTTGCGGGTGTTCAGGTGTGAGGCATTTGTTCACATTCCACAAGAGAAAAGAACAAAGTTGGATGTGGAATCCAAACGATGTATCTTTGTTGGATACGGTGATGAGAAGTATGGTTATCGGCTGTGGGATCCCGTCGCTAAACAGGGAACTAGCAGCAGGGATGTCATTTTTAGTGAAAAATTTATGCCTAGTCTAGTAGAACAGAGGACATCAGCAAAGGAATTTGTGCCTGTAGATGACATCTCCAATGGAAGTGACGTATTTCATAAGTTTTCACAGTTTTCACATCCAAATGTGGCGCCTAATTTACAACAAAATCTTCCACAGGGAAATCAAAATCCAGATATGACAAGCCTGGCACCCCATATTTCAGCATTGTCTACTCCTCATAGTGTGTTTTCCCATTCACTAGGTGATGATTCTTTGAATGCACCGTTGCAAAAGCAATTAAATTTAGTGCCCGCTTCTTATCTTTCTATGCAGCCTGCAGGAATGAGTTTTAATTCAGTACGGCCTCCTTTGAACATTCACACGTTGCAGTATCCATGCGTCTTTCAACAACCATTGTTGAGGTCTCCTTCTACCACGCAGTCTCCTTATACCATGCGGCCTTCATATACTGTGCAGCCTCCTTTAAATTCTACGCAGCCTTTGCATAATCCCACGCTGCCGTTGGATGCTGCTACACATCATTCCTTTCATAGACAAGGCATTGCAAACTTGAATGCACTAAATTTGGTGTAGAAATCATATTTGAAGGCATCAAGTTTGGCGCAGGAGAATCAATTGAATGTGCTAGCATTGGCACAGAGATATCAAGAGCACACAGACATAAATATGCCTCCTCTTTTGAATTCACAGCCCAATGTTGAACAGGGAAATTTGCAGGAACAGGGTAACTTGCAGGAGTCATTTCGTCAGTTGAAATATATGAAATATATCCTGATTTATATATCTTTCATTTCCTAAGATGAAATATATCCTGATGTATATATCTTTCAAATCACCCCTCTAAGGATGAATTGCAACCTAAGGATTGAACAATGATAAGTTGTGTATAGGGGAATACAGGAAAAAATTAAAATCATGCTACTCTTGAGAGGATTTGGTAAGAACAGGAAGATTCTATTTAGATTGGGATGCATGGAAAATCAAAATGCAAAACCTGGTAGATTCAATAGATTAAGAAGGTCTTTCAGAAGATAATGAGAGTGATAGATTCCATGACAAGTGGTAATCAACCCTTTGACAAAACTCATGTCAAACTTGTCAAGAAAATTTGTGAATTTTCTTCCATGCAAGATATAGTTCAGACAATAAAGGATAATGCAGAAAGAATTTTCCTTTTTTCCTAGTGGTTTGAGTTAGCTTTGGATGCTATTGAGAAGGTTAGTAATGAAAGTTTGAGTTTTGATCATGTTTGTTCCTTTGTACATCCTCATGGTTCAAAGTATTCCGTATTCTTGTTCTCTGAAAGCCAGTTTCTGCCCATTTTGTCATGGTTGAGAAAATGGAAAAATAACATCCAAGGAGAAAACACTAACCATTTCAAAGATTTACTAGTTAATTTGGAAAATAATGTTGATGACCCTAGATTGTGGAAATTAACCTACTTGCTCAGACAAATTTTATGAATTTAGTTATATGTACAGAGGTGGAGGAGCATTCCAAAGTTACGGTTTGTTTGAGAATGTAAATTGAGGATTGTTTCAACTATTGGCTTGAAGCTGTAATTTATTTTGAAGTTACGAAAAGTACATAGATTTAGGAGAGGATTTGTATGTTGCAAAGATAGAGTCCTGCTGAAAGTATGCTGATTGTTTTCAAGGATGTAAAGGACATTCATATTAAAATTGTGTACAAAGCTGGAAAAGGCAACTTGAATGTGCAGAGCGCAAGCAGATAGCAAGTTTGATGTTGATGTAAAATTGATTTAAAGACAAATAGAGGAAACAAAGATAATAGTGTGAAAATGTAATTGTTTTCAAACAGCAAAGTGAGAATGTGAAATTATTTTAAAGAAGAGGTGAAGAGATGAAAGCCAAGAGTCATCTTCAATTTCTTTTATATTTTTTCATTTTGTAATTATTTTTTGGGAGAAAAATTTTGGTTTTCTCATCCAAAAGGTGCCTTTAAAATCTCATTTGTAAAAAGTCTTGGAAAACCCAATAGGGTTTGGAACTATTAAAATGTAATAAATTTTATCATTTTTCACTCCATTTTCTTGTCTTTTGGTTCCTTCAATGGTGTTTTCCAAGCACTAAAGTTGTATTTCTTACCATTAATCTTCACATTTAGTTCACCTGATGTAGACAATTTTGACACATGATTCAAACCACCGATGCCTCGCTGATTGTGAGGTGTTTTGTGTGGTCCTTGAACGCGTTGGTACACACTGCAAATCGCCATCATTCGTGCACGACTTTACCCTTCTAAGATTGCATAGACTCTTGTTGAGATTGTGGATGATGGGGCCAACAGAAATCAATTTCAAATCAAAGTTGTCCATTTCTAGAACAACGCGAGGAGGATTGAATGCAAGTTTGAATTTTATGTTCTTTCTGTTTCCCCCTCTCTTTTTCATTTTTTTAACTAGTGGTAGTGTAGGTTTTCAATGATAGATTTTGACTTCATATAAGGCAGAAATTATAAGTGTTTTGACTTCTTGTTGATAAAATTTTGCATATTTGTAATGCAAACTCGTTGTCTTGAGAATCAGCATTAAGCTTTTATTGAAATGATGTCAATTTTGGTGCATGTTAAATCATTTTACAATCAAATTAAAGTTGAATTAATTGAATCAAAAGAAGTAAAATAAGAAAATTTAAACCACTTTAAATCAATTAGCAACAAAGTAGGTGTTTGCATGGCTAATCAGTGACAAATCTCACTAAGTGAATGCCTATTTTAATTGAACAATTCCTAATTTCTCCACAAAGCCCCTTGAATGGACCAACCAAAGTGCTCTTTGACTAAGAAATTTCAATGAACCTCTAATTTATTTCACAGAGACTCTTGAGGCTAGCCACCTTTCAAGCAAGGGAACCTTTGTTGTTCCACCCTGCATGCTTCATAGTGCATAGTTAGTTGGTGTGTCAAAAACCACATCAACAATAAGTATAACACAAAAAATCAAAGAATTAATCTCCAATTTTAAGGTCTTTATTTTGATTCATTTTCTTAGATAATTCAATTCTGAAGCTAATAAATTGGTTTTTTATGCTTTGGATCGCACTTCTATTGTTGCTCCTAAGGTAGCTAATCACTTTTTCCTTGAAAATTTTAGACATAGAATACTTGATAATGACACAAATTGGCATGTCTTTAAAAGTGATGAACGCATCAACACTTTCTACAAGATAAATATTTTGACCAGGATTATTATATCTTAAACTGTGCTAGTTACTTGCACCTTAAAGGAAATATGTTGTACTATTGATGGCCTAAATATCTTTTTAGGATAAATGTTCCATGTAGGGCCATCAAGCATGGAAAGTCTAACAAATGTGAGACCAATATGTGAGGCAATTTTTAGGATTAAATGGTTGGATCCTTATCAATTATAACTTAAGCCTAATTTTCTTGGGTGAAAAGGGGTGAGAGATGTAAGAAAACTAAGAATATACATTAAAGGTTCATGTTGAATAGATTATCCTCCTAAAATCTACTATTTCTTTGAAACTCATAGGACAATGTCAAACAAAAATGCCATAAACATTACACAGGTATTCATCTAATAAATTCCACAACAAATAAGAATTAGAACTTCTATAGTAAAAACTTCTTATGGTGATGATTTATATAGTATTGAACAATCACATACAATTTAATATCAATCACTCTAGACTATTACATATAAGTTCCCTTGGATTTGATGACAAAAGAACTAAGATAATTCTTCATACACAAGGCTCAATAGTGCATCTATACAAGGTCAAATCTAAACTATATAAAGGCACAAAGGTAGATCTATTTATATAAAACACCCATCCCACAATAGAGATTTCCCCTTAAAGCATTTGAAATTTAAAACCTAGAATTGGTGGGAAGGACCCCAATTGTAAGTTAAGTGACAAAATGGATGGAACTAAGCAAGGTGTCTATCTTGAATGCCCATGTTGGTGGTTGAAGCACCCCTTGAAATTAGTGAAATGCACTTGGCTAGTGAATTCTAACTCACTTCGTATGAGGCATTACTAGGTATGTGGTTATCAAGTTGTAGATGGTACAAGGTAAGTGCTTACTAGGAATGAATGTTGTATGGTACTAACATGAATTTTAAAATGTATGAGTTCGAGTCCCACTCAATGTGTACTTGTACAAATGGAGATGCCTTGAATTGCTTAGAAGATGCCACTAACTTCAAAAATTAGTTGTTGGGATTTATCGCAGCTAAAAATGGTAGAGGAACGAACATATTACTCATAGGCCATTGGATGATATATGACATGGTGAGATTTGATAGCTCGTGCTACTCCAAGGGAAAGTTATTCTGCCTTTTCTTTTGAAGCCCTTGGAACACAACTATTAGGGAGCCCCATAGATAAAACAAAAAGGAACAAAGGGTGGGCCCTATTTCTAATAAAGAATACGTAGTGCAAAGGGGAAATAAATAAATGTCTGACCAAATCAGCAACACCTTTGCTTCCAATACCGACGAGTCTTATTCAGGCCATTTTCCTTTCCAATGAATCACAAATTATTCATACTAGCTACCTAATTTTCTTACTCATTCACTTTTCCAAGTTGACTTTTATCTTCTTACACTTAAACCTTCATCACTTCCATGATATGAATGCAAGTCTAAGACATTGCATATGGATGAAATGTCTAACCCTTATGACAACCCTACCATATAAGCATTGTCTGAAAATTTTTGTAGTATCCTTTAAAGATCAACCTTGTAGTTAAATTTGTCAGGCGTCCCACTAGGAAACATATTTTTTCTCAAACGTACTCAGCAAATTACTCAATCTTTTTTCCTCCATCTACCTTCTAATACATTTTCCTGCTCCAATACAATCTTTGTTGGAAAAACAAGGTGAAATTGTTGCAATATTAACTTTAATATTGTGTACAAATCTGAAATTTAATTAAAGATTACCCACTTTAATGTTTATATGATTAACACATTCAATAATGAAAGAATGGAGGAATAAATTATAACAGTTGACACAGTATTTAGGTGGAGAAACCCTTGCGGGTAAAACTCCACACCCAAAGAGATTCAATGATTGTATTAATCTTTGAAAGAAGTTTACATTAACACAACTCAACCAACAATTCATGGTTGTCATTAAGCCTTCGTGTTTTGGCAAGAATTTTGCCAAGTACATGAACTACAAGGCTATTGAAGAAGTTAACTGCAAATCTAACTGGATATTGTGGACCATGCAACTCTTTCAAAAGAGGTCTTAGGATTTAGGGCATGGAAATTCTAATTACTCAGATCAAAGTTCACTGGTGATATGTGCATCAGACGAGATTGTTAGGATTTAGGGCATGGAAATTCTAATTATTCTGATTACTGCTTCACAGTTTCTAAGTTTTTAACATATCACCATTGCCTTGTTTGAATGAATAGAAACCTTTTCATTTTGTTGTAAGAACATTGAAAGAATTCAAAATAATATGCCAGTCGTGTCATGTGAACCAGCTAACAGTTATAATATTGAACTCCAGTTGTGATTCTTTAGCCAACAACTTTCCCAGAAGAAGATTAGCAAAACTTAAGTCAATGTAAACAGAACAAAACTTTCAGAGACTTTCAAGCTATGCTGTGATTATAACATAGTTTAATTAAAATTGCAATAACCATGTTAAAACTTTTGCAGGCTCACTGGCCTTTTAATCTTTCACGTAAATATGTAAAGAATGAGATTCAACTCAAAAGAAAATCTTGACAAAATTAATTGAGGATATGTGCATGGAAATTCTAATTACTCAGATCACCAAGTTCACTGGTGATATGTGCATCAGACGAGATTGTTAGGATTTAGGGCATGGAAATTCTAATTATTCTGATTACTGCTTCACAGTTTCTAAGTTTTTAACATATCACCATTGCCTTGTTTGAATGAATAGAAACCTTTTCATTTTGTTGTAAGAACATTGAAAGAATTCAAAATAATATGCCAGTCGTGTCATGTGAACCAGCTAACAGTTATAATATTGAACTCCAGTTGTGATTCTTTAGCCAACAACTTTCCCAGAAGAAGATTAGCAAAACTTAAGTCAATGTAAACAGAACAAAACTTTCAGAGACTTTCAAGCTATGCTGTGATTATAACATAGTTTAATTAAAATTGCAATAACCATGTTAAAACTTTTGCAGGCTCACTGGCCTTTTAATCTTTCACGTAAATATGTAAAGAATGAGATTCAACTCAAAAGAAAATCTTGACAAAATTAATTGAGGATACCTAAACCCTCACTTTTAAGTCCCTGTGTCATAGAGAACTAAACCACCAAATTAAATGTACACAAATATGCTCATCACTACATCAAGTATATTTCAGATTTGAAGAAGTTATAAAATGTAGCACAGTTATATCTGAAGCCAAGAGTAAGAACTGACACTGTTTTAACTTGAATTAAAATATAATGAAAATCTTGAGACAACAAAATAGATGCCGTAACCATTTCCCATGGTGTCAGTTTGAGTTAACATGTGCTTTTGTAGTTAGTGAAAGTCAATCATGTTTCTAGTCTTTTATCGCTTGACCCACTGGAAGCTCTTCCTTGCTTTTGCTTTCCCAGGTTTTTTCCTTTCAACCACACGTGGATCTCTGGTCAACAGTCCAGCTAATAATACACAACAAAAAGATTTGAGTTTAAATAGTGATCAAAAAATACAAAATACAAAATAGTGATATAAACAAGAATATGTATCAAAGGGTATAACCTGCTCGCAAATAAGGTCGCAATCCAGGTTCCCAGTTTTGCAATGCCCTGCTAACTCCAAGTCGAAGTGCTCCCACTTGACCTGTAAGAACAATGAAGATAATGATGGCTTCTACACAGAATTTATTAAGTTATAAACCTTATGGGCATGACACAATGCATGATGTAGAAATGCTGCAGTACTAACTATAAAGAAGAATCATAAGGCCCTCCACTGCATGCAGTACGGAAGGACAAAGCATATGAATGTGACCAGAAAGAAGATGACTATCTGACAACTCTTGGAAGCAGATAGTTATGCATGCACAAGTGGGGCACGTATCCTTAATTTGCTTTTAAGTGTAATAAAAGTAAAAACTTTTATAGAAAATACCTGACACACCACCTCCTTTGACACTAGAAACAATGTCCCAGAGACCCAAAGTCTTTGTGAAAACAAATGGCGAAAGAAGATCGGCCCTGTGTGCTAACTGGGGAAAATATGCATCAAAGCTTTTGCGATTGACAATGAACATTCCTTTCCCTGGTTGAATCCACACTTGAGCAACACTGCACTTTCTTCTTCCTGTTCCATATGACCGTCCTTTCTCATCGACTCTTTTTACTCTAGCTTTAGCTATTTCTTGCTGTCGTTTTTTTTCTAATTCACCTCGAATAGACTTCTTTTCCATTCTAGCAAGGCGAGCATCTTCTAATTCTTTGAGGGGTGGCAATCCCTTGACCCCTTCTAAGTTCCTCATAAGTATCAAGCTTTCTATCTGCACCTCGGTGATTCCTGTAGCCGCAATCAAATCTCCAAATGCACAGTCTGAATTGGCTCACAGTAGAATTATAGCAAACTCGTTAGTATCAATCTCATGCAAAAAGGACAGTTTACTATGTTTCCCAGTTTCTCGTCTATGTTATTTATCTAATTGATACTGCTTGTGACTTAAAAAACCATTATCAATAACATTCAAAATAAGAAGGTTTGCATGCAACAAGGTCAAAATTAGTATATGTAGGATCTAACTGGAGAACTTTCTTGTGCAAAGAAGTCAATTTCAATGCTTTCAATAATAAAGAAAAAATTAGGCTTGAAGTCCAACATGCTTCCTCAATAAATATGGGATCTAAATAGAGTACGTACTTGAGCAAAGAAGAGAATTTCAATAAATTTCAGTAATAAACAAAAAATTAGGGTTCCAGGGTATTGAACAACAGATGCTGTCAAATGCCAGTAACAAATTCCAATTTATATTGTAACAAAATGTCTAGATATAATAAATATAAACATGCCTCCACTTATTGGTACATGTGAGAAAAAAGGAAAAGCAGGAAAAAGAAAATGCCATTTCTTCCTTCACAACTAAAAACCATTTCCCATGTCCTATGTGGGGAAAAGAAGACAATAAGTCCTCTTCTTCTACCCACAAATGCCATACCCCTATCATTCAAATTTAACCACAAAAATGACCAGCAAAGTAGAATTTAGTGGATTCACCAAACAAAAACCCTCACTTTCTTCTTTATACTCGCACTTCTATTTATTTAACCAGTAGAAAGCCAAAGTCACAGAAAGGAACAAAAAGACAAGAAAATGCAGGGGAGGATGCATACCAAACAAAGCAGCAGAGAAGAAGCAAAACCAAAACCTAGTAGAGAAAATGGAGAACAAAAGAGGAAGAGAACAAGAAAAGTATACCTCACACACCAACTTCACAAACCAGCAAGATTCATTTTCCTCACCATCATCATTCAAACGACAAGTAAACAAAAGACAATAAAATATATAAAAAGAATCACCCCTCAAGAAAGCTAACACGCATTCCAAGGGGCAATCAATAAATAATAAATAGCACTCGATCACTAGGAGAGGTGGGACTTCAGTCCCGATCTTTCTTGGCTTAATTTAAGATGAAAAGGTCCCCAAACAGGGGGAATTTAATAATCAAATTACTATGCGATATTAAACTCCACAACAAGGTTGACCAAATAGTCCACCACCTTATTCCTGACTCTCTTAATATGATTGGCCAAACCTCCATTCATCTCAGAAACACCTTCTTGTAGTCAAAAATATTATTTCTTAATTGCTAATTTCACAAATTGATTTTCCCAGGGCTTTTATTATGAGTTCCAAATCACCGTCTGGCTCACACCCCTTCCAGCACTCTATTTTGCAATCATGAGCTCTCTCTACAAAACCTTTGCCTCTACAAGGTTATTGGTGGCAATCCCTGAACCCTCATAGCATATGAAGATGATCTCTCCCTTCTCAGGTCTAACTCGATGCCCATACTAGTCAGTCTTGTATTGCCAATTGCAGCCCCCTGTTAAAATTGATTTTAAGGGTTACCTTTTTCAATACATGGTCAACAAAGCATCCGCGCCAATTGGCACCAAGCCTATCTGTGCTTCCCCTAGTCGGCACTACTTCAGAAGTCAGCATACGTGACATCACTTGGCATCACGAAGATGAACCAATGCATTAGCATGAATATGAACTGTTGACCATTACAAAATTGAATCATTCTATAATTGCTCTTTATTGCGATTGAATTTTCTTGTAATTGTATATAAATTTATATTCATCTAGAAAGGCATGATAAAGACGAGAATTTTCACTCCAACTAGACAAATCAACTAGGACTCATTCATAGTCTCTAGTCGCAGGATTTCTCATTCTGTCTTTTGAAACATAGCACCCATATGGTAATTCATAGTAAATAGAAAAGCATTGCCCTGCTATTTAATTGTCTTCATGAATGTGTGGAATGGCTTTTCATGTTATTTTGTTACATAATCACTGGAACACAGTAGGTTACTAGCTAATTTATTGTGCTATCATCTGCAGCTCCACCCTACAACTAGTAATGTATAAAAACACATCTGAAGTGCTTAACAGAATTGGCACAGAACTTTGTAGAAAGACATGCTAGTAACCCTACCCTGAGGAAAGAAATGAGGAACAAGGAATGCTCTATTCTTAATGTAGTGGAAGATAATAAGTTTGGAAGTTGGCTCAAACTCAAACCACCTCTCGACCCCCAATCTTATGGTATCAAAGGAAGAATTGGAGAAACATATAATTTAAATCCACCTAAGCCTTCTCCACAAACAAACTCCTACAAAAAGGCATAGTGCACCAAAATTGGAGAAACATCTATGTCCATCAACATAAGTTTTCTCCACAAATCAACCCTCCAAAACACATGGTGTTCCCTCCATTTAACCCTTATTTGAAACATTCATAAGATGTAAATAGAGAATTCCATTGCCCCTCTTATTGTAGCATACTCTCATTGCTGTAAATGAGAGACCTAGAGAATACAAACCAAAAAGGTTTGACAGACTTCACAACTCCCTATTGGACAAGAAGGTAAATGTTTATAAATCCATTGGACACATCCCATATGAATCCAAAAAGGATTTTTTGCCCTTATGATTTGATGAACTTGTGTTAGGAATAAATCTTTATTGAACATCATTGTAACTTCTTTAGATCTTTTTTGTCGATTGATTGCATTCTTGCATAGGAAAATGTCACTAATAAATCAGACGTTTTGTGTGAGATGTAATTACAAATGTAGCTACTCAACATGAGGTTGTAGATTTGCACATCTGATTGGAGTGCAAGCATACTTATCAAGTATCTTGTTGTATTCGTGCAATACATAATGGACTAAAGAATACTTCAAATTTTAATCATACCTGCTTCTGTTATATATGCACAATAGAGTCAAAAACTTGTGCATATTTAATACACAACTTTTTGACACAGTGGACTAAAGAATACTTCAAATTTTAATCATACCTGCTCCTGTTACATATGCACAATAGAGTCAAAAAGTTGTGCATATATAATACACAACTTTTTGACTCTATTGTGCAATATAACAGGAGCAGGTATGATTAAAATTTGCACTACGTGTATACATGGAAATGTTGACTTCCAAAAACTTGTCAATACACATTTGACAAGTTCTTATGTTTTAAATAAAGGGTTGAAAGAAATGTTTGGAGCACTAAGCACCATTATTATCAGTAAAATATAGCGTAAATGGAGATTTCCAAATGGTGAGTCTAGACAATTATGTTTGGATTATGCATTTTGGTGAGGAAGGAAGTTTATTCTTAGAAACATGGAACCAAAGATTGATGTCATTCAATTCTAGACACGTATTCTGCTGTCAGTGAATTTCATATGAAGATTGATTCTCTGTGTGAACGAATTAAAATCCATAGAGAATAAAGTGCCTGATAATACCTCTACATATGACTGCTTATATAATAAGTCTTAAGGCATGTGGTTTATGCAACACAAGAGAAAAATATTTGGGAGAAACAAGGAATCGTTGGAAACTTGCACATGGTACATTTTTCCGACAATCTAAGATTGCATCCAGATAAGTTAAGGCAAACATAAGCAAAGGGTTCCAACAAATTGTTGAACCCTACATACTACAAAATTCAGAGGAATACGACATCTGCTTTCTTAGGTGGCAAGTTCCTTCACTTGTGAAAGAAAATTGGAATACATATGGTCATATTCACAACACAAAGACAACCATTTGACATCAGAGTTTGCATAGAACATGGTGTTCATCCATATTAGTCTTTGATTCTGGTCACATAAGGATCCTGACTACAGGTAATGCCCTCTAGTCGATAGGATTAAAAAAACAAAAAAAAAGCATTTCTCTAGATGAGATGACTTCCATAGATGGTCTCTCTAAATTGACTTTGGATTCAACAAAATCAACATACACAGCGTGACAGCACAGTTGTTAGCATGGAATCTTTCCAATAGAATCAACAAAAGCAGACGAGTAGCATCAAGAAAATCAGGAATCGCTATTCTGAAAAATATGCATGAGATAGGTCTGGAAATAACTTTATAGCAAGCTTTTATGGACCACCTAATTTGAACTGAATGTCTTTTATAAAAGAAAGCATCAGATGCAGAAGAAAACCAAAAATCACCACAACAATAAATCAGCATCTGATGGCAAACACAAAAGTGGAAACCAAGAAAAAATGGAAAAGGAAGAAGAAAATGCAATCAGGGATTCTGATTTATGAGTTGAAAAATTACTGTTGCAATTACCTACCCTTATAGACTGAAATTTGTCTTTTTACTGCCCTTAACAAGTGTCAAAGAATGAAAGCAATCTATATAAAAAAAATTGAATCAGCAAATATTGTTGCACTGCCCACCTCTCTTATGGCACACATTGCAGTGGCAAACAAATTTTAATGTAAAATCTTTTGACTTCAAGAGAAAAAATCAAGAAAAAAATGAAGATACTAGAAAGGAATGAATACATTAAAATGTATCTCAGAAAGACTACAGTACTCTAACAACTTACAGATGCAAAACAAACAAGGACAAGAAAAATTTAAACAGGATAAGAGAACATAAAATACATTCTCACCAAGTTTTTATAGACATAACATCCTTCAGTGTCTTCCCTTTTATCCATTCACTAGCTGCATCGCTCCAAAAAGCTTAGAATCACTCAAACATCTTTATTCCTATATACATTAAATACTCATAACTAGTCATCTTTCAATATAAGTACTATTATCCCATTCATAATTTCACGTACAACATGAGTAGGTTTATTTGGATAGGTAATGACTACAAATAACAATATTGATAGTTTACATTAGACATTAAGAACATTATGCCCAGACAATTGCATCTCTCTCATACGCTAGTTTGAACTTTATAGTACTCGATAATCGATTTTTCGAGAACACAAGTAGAAAACCAACAGACGTAAAATTCCATCTTTCTTCCAATAGTCCATAATCAATTTTTCAGGACTACAAAGTAATGAATCAAATTCATCTTAAGCTGTCCAGACTCTTTGAGTTAAGGAGTTTTTTTGTGTTCCCAAATGAGCAATTTGTTAACCACATAATTGTTCCCTCACAGAAGTCCTTCAATATTAAATAGCAAGTGACTATGGCTATCCCTAATCTCGTTTCCTCAGTCTCAAAGCATTATAAATGTATATATTTGTATATGATGTTCCATTGTCATATTATATTTATGAAGGAAATTAATGTAATTCATGAGCAAAAAAGGGGCATTCATAATAACTTACATCAGTAGAAGCTTCCATATCTTGAGTGCACTGAAGATTTTTCAATAAGGAACATTTAATAATGGTATATTACTGAATATGTGATTTGGAAGATTATTTAAGGTATTTTAATATATAAGTTTTGTTGCGAATCAAGGATCTGCTTAATATTAAGTTTCACATACTCATATTTAACAACAATCTTTGTACTCTTTTGTCATCCATTATATACTTCTTAAGTATTACACATGCTTCCTCTCTATGTTCTGTGATCAACATTACCAACATAATTTATGCAATGCTGGTCTAGCGTTCTAACAAACAAATCAACGAGTTCTCTTTGATTTTAAATTAATAAAACTCAAGGCTTAAATGCAGGCTCCGTACATCTCAGTTGCCTATGTATCCACCACAGCTTGCTGGTAATTCAACTCTCTGTCTCCAAATCACATCAAACACAATGAGGAATCAGATGAATGTGCATCTATAACGTTTTAAGAATAATGAAAGCCTGTTAGTCTGAACAGTGTTTCAAGAAAAATAGAACACTTAATACAGGATATGGATCCTCTCTTATAGACTGCAATCCACAAGCCTCTATGTAAATATTTAGAGACAGAAAGTTGAATTACCAGCAAGCTTCTATTTGACATTATGTGGTGTACATTGGGATGGCCTGCATTATAGGTGGAAAAATACATGGGAAATCACTTCTAACCCCTATCCCAGGGTTCAGAGCTAAGCACTACATTAAACTTTCTTCTCAATTGATGGTCTAAAAATTGCATTTAGCATTTTTTAATTTATATCATTTTTTCGTTTTTTGGGTGCTGTTTTACAAGTTCTGATCAGTCACAATGATGAGAATAATCTTCTGCAAATGCATCATGGATTGCTACAAAAAATTAGCACCTATGTAAGTATTGGCAAGTGCATTTCACTGTAGTTGCATGAATGCATTAAAGAATCCACTCCTCGTAAACTTGGATTTAGAATTGTGACATGACCTAATGATGCTTATAGTTGCATCTAAGATTCAGTTACCCTAACTGAACTTAAAGTTGAATGAAACAACTTGAATGACTGTCGGACTTTAGATGGTTAGCATCAAACACCTATGTGTGAGGAAAAAGCATACGAATGGAAAGAGAGATAAAATACTTCGATGACTTCACTCAAACAAGCAAGAAACCACTCGTTTCTCCTTTAGCACCACCCAAACCACTCTAGTGCATTAAGAAGAACCATTACCCACAATCTTATCCCCCCATTTTTTATCCAGAAGGGTAGCAAAACCCCCTTTACCTTTTTGGGGCAAGGTGGTGAGGGAAAGAGCATCTTTCCATATAAATTGGAGTGCTCTATCCAAAGTAGATTTTTTAGCATTTACTTATAGCAGCACTACAAAATCTAAACCTTCCCTAGAGTTCCTAAAGAGTCTTACCACAGATTTTCTATCATGAGCTTCCAACCCTCCACATTCCAGCAGACGGTCTTCATTAAATCTTTGTAAAGGAATATTTATACCCATGCTTAGGATGAGCCAGCCTTTGAAAGTAGCTAATGATCTTCTCCTCCTTACTCTTCTTACGTCCCTTTCACTCACTAGAAAGATTGGGTGGTTTTTCCTTTTGCAACTCTTCATTTACCAAATTCCAAAGAGTGGGGGATGTGAGCATCAATTTGCCCCTCCCCATCACAACACATGGGACTCACTCCTAAATCCTCATTTCCTTGAAGGCACTCAGAACCCAGGCCATTAATCTTAGCTATTTTGGCACTACATCTTGGCACCATAAAACCAATCCAGGGCCTATCTTCTATTGCCATAGCAGCATCAATCAAATTACGATTCTATATGGAATTAGGAACATCCATAGAACTCTTTTTGGGGGGTACTTTTCATATTGTCAAACTCAAAAAATTTATAAAAGAGAGACTTCTCTACTAAGTCTAATTAATGCATGCAATCATTAGCACCCAAGAGATTAGAAGCAACTTCAAACGTAGTGTAATGTCCTCATTTTCGGAGTGATCACTCATGATGACCTAATGAGTCAATTTTCACACTTTGATAATTTTGTAGGGCAATTTGAGTATTGGAGGTGACTTGGCATATTTTTATGACAATTTTGATGAAGTCTTCATGTATAAAATAAATTGTTCTCATGTGGAGTGAACCATATAGGAGGATGGAAATTAGAAGAAGTGTGGAAATTGTGTATATAAAATAAGGGATAATTTATAATATTTTTCCTTGGAGAGGACGTCATGATTTGAGGATAATTTGATAATGTTTCACATGCCCAAGTGGTTCGCCTTGGGGAGAGGAAAGATGAGCAAATAATAAAATAATATTTAATCTTGTTTGGGCACCCATGAGAATGACAACATAAGGAGGGAAAAAGATATTAAATTCAAATCTTTAATTTGAATTTTGAGCGCCCTAGCATTGCACAATGATGGTCGGCCTAAATGGAGGGAAAAGACATTTTTAAAAAATAAAGAAATATCTTACCTAGGTTGGCTAGGAGGAGTAAAAATGTGTATAAATAAGAATTCATTTGGTGGCATTTGATCATATCTATCATTCGTCATATCATTTTCTTCCTTTTTGGGCTGCAACTTGTTGCACAATATTTCAAGGACGAAAACCCTTGAGAATATAAGGTGGATTGAACGAAAACCCACTCTCATCTTGGAGGTGAATCCATACGGAGTTCACAATTGCACTTCATTGGGATATTCGTGGAGAAGAAGAGCAGATTTGTAAATCAGATTCCTAGATCAGATTGGATCAGCAGATTTGTGGCATTTGTGCTTCATTGGAGCTAGGGTTTTGCCCTAGGTTGGTGTGTCACACTTGGAGGATTTAAGCATTTGAGTCATATCACCTTAGAGCAGCATTGGATCATCATCTTGAGCAGCATTGGATCATCATCTTGAGCAGCATTTGAACATCTTTCGGAGCAGCAATTGGAGCAGACTTGTGTGCCACCTTTGGAGGATCATATTCGTGGCATTGTGAGGCATATTCTTCATTGGTGAGGGTTCTTGAATCCAAATTCATAGCAAGCAGACCTGAGCGCCACTTGGAGCAGCATTTCTTGGTGGTTTATGTCACAATGTATTAGGGTTTCATACCCTAGAATTGGTGCCATCTTGGTGAAGGGCGATTTGGCTCTCTTGAAGGCAATTTCTTCATTTGTCTAGGGTTTTCTAAAACCCTAATTCCTAGCAGCAGCAAGCGTCATCCTTGGAGAGGTCTTGGAGCATCATTCATCATCATTCCTATGTGTTCTGAGTTTTGACATCTTTGCCCAGCTGATGTAATTCGCCCAGCTAGGGTTTGTATGGGAGCTACTTGTTCTTCATAATTTGGTATGTACAAACCTAATTATAGGTCTGATTTGTAACAGCAGAGATCTGATTGGAATTTTGGCATGTTTGGCCTATGTATTTGGGTATTGCATTTCCAGAGGTTCTGATTTGTAGCAGCAGAGTAAACAATCCAGAAATCAGATTTGTCTTACATCTGTTTGGCCTTTTGATGATTGAATTACATGGTAGATATCTTGTTTGATGAATATATATGTTTGGTATACATTATATGATGTTTAGAGCATGTTTATTGGCTTCCTATGAATGTCTTTAAGTCTGAGAATAAAATAAGAAATTCAGAGCAGAATTCTAGGGTTTGGCGCAGAATTCTAATAAGCAGAAAATTAGGGCATAAATCAGACTTTCAAAATCAGAGAATTAGTTAATATCCTATTTGGGATATTACATGTAGCCATCACCATGATCTTTTGACAAATTTTCAACAAGGATTACAACATATTGCTCTTACACTATTTTCATAAAGCTCGTACTCTAACAGCAAAGGAGGCAAAGGCTCAAGGAAAATCACTTTGCTACCTTTATTATAAATCACATTCTAGGTATCAACTTTGGTTTGTGGCACCAAATTTTGAACACTTTGAGAGGCAGGCTCTATAGGGCTTCCAACATCCTTCAAGCTTTTAAAAACCAAAGAGCAATCTTTTCTCAAATGTCCATCTTTCATGCTGAGGAAACATGCCATGAGACCTCCTAACCCAACCAAATTACAGATCATTTTTTTATGTTTCAAACAATACTCTAGGGATTCTAGTAAAGACTCAATTTCAAAGAAATCAAAACTCTAGCATTCATGTGCAGGAGTGTAACCCTACATCCCTCAGTCTTTAAAACTTCTCCAATAGGTTTTAAGGCTTAAGGGAGAAAAGATCAAATCTGAGATGGAACATTACAAGCTTCTAATCCATCCAAGTGCTTCAAATTTAGTTATCTTTTCAAAGTCCCCATGGAATAGCTCAAAATAGGAGCCTACCATATTCCAAAATACCATATCAAATACTCTCTTGGCCAAATGAAGGTTTTTAAAAAATACAACAAACACTCTCCATAAATAATTCTACAAAAATGAAGGTGAATATCCAATCTTTTTTCATAGACATTAAATATCCACTGATAAAAAAATTTCCCAAAGGCAACTCCTCCACGTTCAAGTGGACATTCTTTTTTAATCTAATCTCCTCTTGTTCTATGGATTTTGTCATTTTCTCATTTGGAACAATAAAAAGAATGTTAAGAGACCTACTAGTCTTCTTCATCCTAACCCTACCAAATTTCAAATTATCTTTTATTTTTCAAATAAAATTCTGGGCTTCAGGTGAAAACTATCTATCTCAAAGAAATAAAGACTCTAGCATTCATGTGAGAGAGTGTAACCCTAGCTTGCTCAATCTCTAAAACTTCTCCAATAGGTTTTACGACTTAAGGAGAAAAGACCAAAATCTGAGCTGGAATATTACAGGCTTCTATCCAGGGGCAAATTTAGTTATTTTCTCAAAAAGTCCAAATCAGAGTCCCAGGGAATATCTCGAAATAAAGACCTACCTTATTCCAAAAAATCCTATCCAGTGCTCTCTTATCCATATTAGGGATTTTAAAAAATACAACAAGTGCTCCTTTCTAAATCATTCTACAAAAATGGGCACAAATACCTGATGTTTTTCCCCAGACATTCAAAATGAGCTCAAAACTTTATTGAAGGCAACTCCTCAACATTCAAGCAGACAAAAAAGAAAGCCTTCCTTTTTAATATAATCTGCTCCTGTTTTTTGGCTTTTGACATTTCTTCATTTGGTACAATAGAGAGAAGGTTAGGAAACCTATCATGTCTTCTCCTCCAAACCCTACCAAATTTCAAATCGTCTTTCAATGTTCAAACAAAATTCTGGGGCTTCTAGTAAAGTCTATTAGTTTCACTATAGCTCCCTCAATCTTCAAAAATCCTCCAATGGGTTTTAGGGCTTAAGAGAGAAAATACTTAATTTGAGATGGAACATTATACTTTATCCATCCAAAAGCTACAAATTTAGTTTGTTTGTTTTTTCGAAGTCCAAATTAGGGTCCCATGGAATTGCCCAAAATAGTGACCTACCCAAATTCCAATAAACCCTATCCAACACTCTCTCGGTCATATTAGGGTTCTAAAAAACACAACATTCCTTTCTAAATCATTCTACAAAAATAAACATGAATTATTAAATACCTGATCTATTCTCTAGACATTAAAAATGTGCTCATCAAAAGACTTTCTCGGAGGCAATTAACTCCTCAACAATCAAGTAGACAAAGAAGGCAGCATTTTTTCTTAGTCTAATCTCCTCTTGCTTTATGGCTTTTGTCATTTCCTCGTTTGGAATAACAAAGAGAAGGTTACGAAACCTGCCATGCCTTCTTCCTCTTAACCCTACCAAATTACTAATCATCTTTTGATTTGTCAACCAAAATTCTACGGCTTTTGGTAAGAAGACTTTGTCAGTTTCAAAGAAATCAAGATTAGCAATCATGTGAGGGTGCATAACCATAGCTCTCTCAATCTTTAAAACTTCCCAATGGCTTTTGGGACTTGGGGGAGAAAAGACCAAATCTAGGCTACAAAATTACAGATTCTTGTCCATCTAGGGGTTGCAAATTTAGTTTTTATATTTTCAAAGTCCCATGGAATAGCTCAAAATAGGAGCCTAGCCACAATCCAAAAAACCCTATTCGAAACTCATAGCCATATTAGGATTTTTTTTTAAAATACAAACACTCCTTTTTTAATCATTCTACAAAAATGAACATGACTACACATTCTTTTTCCCTGGACATTAAAATCCATTCATCAAAAAACTCTCAAAGGCAACTCCTCAACAATCAAGCAGACAAAGAAAACCGCAATCTTTTTTAATTTGAACTCCTCCTACTTTATGGAATTTGACATTTCCACATTTGGAACAATAGAGAGAAGGTTAGGAGACCTACCATATCTTCTTCCACCTCCTTGGGTTTGACCACCATCAGTTTTGCCCACTTGTTCATCCTCTTTATGAAAGCAGCTCCCTGACCAATGACCACTCTATCCCCTCGTGGAACTTCCTTTAAGGGTTTCTTGCCCACTCCCTCTCTCTCCAACTCCCTACTAACAAGTGAGCTACGGCACATTTCAGCCTTAGACAAGCTTGTTCATCCTTCACAATCTTTAAGGCTTCCTTCATTTCCATCTAGTTAACTAAACATTATAGCTCCCACTTTCATCCACATAACAATCTACATCCAAACTTTAGCATAAAGTTTATGACTGCTCTTTTTGCTTCTTCTCCTTCCCATATATCTTTTTACCCCTTTCATAATCCTTTTCACATTACCCTTTCTCCAAGTACAACCACCCACTAACACAACACATCAAAAACAACCCACCTACCAATGGGTGTGAAAACCAATTCATGAGAAAAACCAAAATCAACATAACCAGAAGAAAAAAAACAATCAAAAGCCGAGAACAAAATAAAAAACCACCAACCACCAACAAAGCATCAAAATCAACAAGGAAAAGCTCTTATGGAGAAGATGACTTATTACTTCCCTTCACACTAAAGCTTCTCCTATGTATTTGGTAATCAAGGACCAAAGATATAAACAAAAACATCTTAGAAGGAATCAAATTTGTTATGTGCCTAGGAATATGATATTATAATGTATTTAGGTGGATGGAGATGTCGACATGTGGCACACATCCCTTAAGTTAGTTATATTGGGTCTTGTGGATAACTTGTGTGTTGAGTAGGCTTTCATTGGAATTACCCCTCCATAATGTTATTAGGAGGAGGTCTACATAAAGAAGATAAATATCATTGTAAGGATATGTGTTGAGTATGATATTGTGTTTGAGATCTCAAGGAGATATAGCATGGAGTGGCTTCTTCCCTAAGGAGTATTGTACAATATTACCCTACCTCAAGAGTTTATTCTATTTCTGCATATATTGGATATTAGGGCATCTTAGCCCACAAACATCTCTTGTGTTGTGTAAGATCTATCTTCTACATTATCTTATTTCTATTATTATATGTGTGGATCTTATCAAGTGGTATCAAACCGACAATTTGGGCAAAGGTGAGGACAAAACCCTAATTTTTAAAGATTAGCCTAAATTTTTGAAACGTATACAACTTTTTCTACAATTTTTTTACTAATGTTGGAGGATCATATAAGGAAGCTACGATCCAAAAATCAGGTTTTTATCATCAATATTGAGTGAGTTATTGTAGTTTTATGATTTTTCATAAATTCACTTTCTAGGTCACAAATCAAGGATTTTTTTTTATATTTTTACATTTCTAGAAAGCTCGAAAAACATCAGGGGTCTATTAATTTCATTTTTTTTATTTGAGGCCGACTACATCACAAAATGGTTCAATCAAAGTTGGGTAAGTGGTAGAATTTAGAAACCCTACTTTCAATGGTGTGTCCTATTTTTGATGGAACTGGATATGCATTAAATGGTGGAACAAATATAAAAAAGATTATGAAAAAAGTATGTTGTGGGACATGCATTTTGTGTTTGCCTTAAAAGGTGAAGCTGAACAATGGCATGCACCATTGTGTAAGGATATTTCTTCTTAGGATGAACTAGTACAAACTTTCTTAGATGGAAGGGCTCAAGAAGAAGAACAAGGACAAGAAGAAGAAGGTGAAGAACAAAATGAAGAACGAGAAGATGAAGAAGAAAAAGGAGAACGAGAAGAAGCAGCAAACGAGGAAGGAAGAGAAGGAAAAGAGGATGATGAAAAGAAGATGAAAGATACAAGTACATGCACTTTAGCTCCAAGGAAGGAAGATTCAATCCTTCAATTACATGGATGCATTCAAAAGGAAAAGGTTATTGTTTCTATAAACCCTAGCAGCAAGTATAACTTCGTCAACACGGAATTAGCCAAGAAACTACAAGTACAAGCAAAGCACATAAAGGATAGTCAAATAGCGTGTAAGGATATTCAATTTTTTGAAGATTGGAAGCTCTCTATGGATAAATATGTTTTACATTCAAACTTTTATGCTATGGATATGGATGGCTTGGATATTGCTCTTGGTCATCCTTGGTTAGAATCTTTGGGAACAATAAACATCAATGTGCAAAAGAAGTTCATGAAGCTTTGGTATAGGAGGAAAAAAGTTACATTATAGGATATTACACATAATGAAGTCCAAAGAAAAGTCAAGGAAGAGAAATTTTAGGAATCTATTGAAGATTACACCAATGAATGAGGACAAACAAGAGGAGCAAGATGTATAGAAAAAAGAGGAGACAAGTAATTCTCTTCATGAGCCAACAAAGCAAGTGGCAAAAAATGGTGAAGAATCAGAGAAGGTTCCAATGACAACAAAGTGTGCGATATATAGGCATCCACATCATTGTAAGAGGCAAGAATCATGGAGGATACAATCGTGGAGGCATGATAATATAGGGAATCAACAAGCCAATCACTATGGATTTATAGGGAATCAAAGGAACAACTACAACAATCAATGGCAACATAGAAGTAATGGTTATTCATGGTAGAAAAGGACTTACTATGATAAGGAATGGAATCAAATGGGTGCAGCAAAATGTGGATCAAGGATAGGATCTAACCATCAAGCTACAACCATTGCACAGATCAACTATGGATGGTTGGATGATTGACCATGGCATCATATTTATAATGACTTGCAACAGTCATACTATCTGGCTTCTTCTCATGTTTTGAGGACAAAACATGTTGAGGGATGGCATGTTATGTACCTAGGGATATGATATTATAATGTATTTAGGTGGATAGAGATGCCAACATGTGGCACATATCCCTTAAGTTAGTCAAATCGGGTCTTGTGGATAACTTGTGTAATTAATTATATTAGGTGTTGAGTAGGCCTTCATTGGGATTACCCCTCCATTATGTTAAAGGGAGGAGGTCTATATAAATAAGATGAATATCATTGTAAGGATATGTGTTGAGTATGGTACTATATTTGGGATCTCTTGGAGATATAGCATGGAGTAGCTTCTTCCATAAGGAGTATTCTATGGTGTTACCCTACCTCAAGAGTTTATTATATTTCTGCATATATTAGATATTAGGGCATCTTGGCCTACAAACATCTCTTTTGTTGTGTGAGATCTATCTTCTGCATTTTATTATTTCCGTTATTATGTGTGGAACTTATCAACATTGCAATAGATCTTATGTAATGTCCCCTTCTAGTAAGCCAAAAAATTTCACAACCTTCCACAATTTCAACTTAGTAAAAGAGAACATTAGTATTCAATTCTCCTTATATTTCAAAATATTACCATTAAGGTTAATGAACACTTATCAATATCAATATCAATATCAAAATTCATATATTTTCATTTTGCCATTTAGGGTTAGTAACCTCATAGTCATAAACTATAATAATTTCCATTTCTTAAATGCATTTCACACGATGAGTGTTTTGATTGCTAATTGATATCTATTAATGATTGCTTCACTGGCTGCTATAACTGTCGTTATCTGATAGGAATTGAAGAGAGATTATTCCTTTCTTTAAATTGCTAAATATGACTTAAATTGTATTTGCTGTTGCGTTACTCCTGCTGCAACTGAATGAACATTCTAACTAATGCTATTGAGACGGATGTGTGTTTTTGATTCCGTGGTATGCATCCTCCTCCTTCCTCATCGAATATCTCTCTTATATGTCCTAACGCGGTGTCTCTTGGAAGGGTGGCTCCTTCCTCATCGAATATCTCTCTTATATGTCCTAACGCGGTGTCTCTTGGAAGGGTGGCAATTGTCTCTATGGATCGCACCCTTTATTGACCGTTGCCTAATAAAGATTTGCTGTTTATTAATACTCCTAATACTTAACCGTTGTTTCTTTTTTATGTCTTTGTTTTCTTGTGATCTGGTCTCCACGTAAGACCCACCTTTCATCCGCTGCCTTTAGACTTTTCAACATTCTTTTTAAGAGGAGTCGGTCTTGGATCAACCCTCCTGATTTATGATATTTAATTTGTAATATATTTAATATTTATATATTATATATTATATATTATATATATTTATATAATATATATATATCATATTTAATAATATATTATATTCAAATTGATAATATTACTAGTATATTTATATTTAAAAAAATATATCTAAAGTACGCCAAGGGATATCTCTTTTCCATAGTTTATTTGAAAAAGAAATTGAAAAAAATAAAAAATAAAAACCAAAAAAAATTGAAAATAAGAAAATCACAAAAACTATGGAACCAAAAAAGAAATTAGAAAAAATAAAAAATAAAAACCAAAAAAGAAATTGGAAAAAATAAAACTAAAAACTAAAAGAGAAATTGGAAAAAATAAAAACTAAAAACTAAAAGAGAAATTGGAAAAAATAAAAACTAAAAACTAAAAAGAGAAATTGGAAAAAATAAAAAACTAAAAATCAAAAAAGAAATTGAAAATAAGAAAATCACAAAAACTATGAAACCAAAAAAGAAATTGGACCAAAAAAAATTTCCAATGAATCTTATTTATATGAATTTATTTATTTAAATATTTTATGATTTTTGTTTACAGAATCTAAATGTTTATGGGAATCTGAATCTTTCAGCCCTTGCTGTGAGTGTAGAACGCCTCTAGGCGTAATAATTGTATTTATATTTATTATTTATAAATACAATATATAATAATATTATATATGTTTATTAAATATGATTATTATCCAAATTAACGATGGCAAACACCATATTTGACAAGACAACTTCCCCGTCCTTATCATGATGCTTCAATCTTTAATTTAAACAATGCCTTGATATGAGGACATGACAGTCCTCCCCACTCAAAATTGCTTGTCCTCAAGCAATCACAAAGAGTTCTTTCATTACCTTGCACTTTAATGTCTACCTTCAATGTGTTGAGACGAAGTCATGGTCTCATTCAAAATGGATAGAACAATTAAGTTTGATGAATATATCTTATTATAAGTTTACACATTTCCTTTTAAGATCTTTCTCCCCATTTGTGGATTTCTAAAGAGCTGTCTTTATTATGTCCTCTCAAAATTGTTGTTTTGGCTTTTAAGAGATTGACCCTCCTAGGTTGATTTGATACATCAGTGATCCTAAATCTCAATTGAATTATTTAATGATAATTTGGATATCTTTCTTAGATGAAATGCTCTTCCTTTTTTCACCTCATGTTGAATGGTGTTAAGTGATCTCCTCAGGATGTTAAATATAGAAGTGATTACACCAATTTGTAGGTTACATGCATTGCCATTGAGTTACATAATAAAATTGAAGTAGACAACCAAGTAGCTCAAGAACGCAAGCAACCAGCTCAAGCAAGTTGGTAAGTAGCCCAAGTAGACAAGCAAGTAGCTCAAGCTAGTAGGCAAGTAGCTCAAGTAGACAAGCAAGTAGCTCAAGCACGCAAGCAGGTAGCTCAAGCACGTAACCGAGTAGCCTGAACCACTAGAAAGACAACATCTTTAACACTCATAGTTTTTAAGTATAAAGTAATTATAAGAACACAACTTGTTGAAGATACATGAAGTAACACATCAATACATGTGATACATAAAGTATAAATAGAGTATATACAAGAGGCGAAAAATACATGAGGTATACATACGAGTACATCACGTCACAAAGCATACATGTAAGTCGTGAA
This sequence comes from Cunninghamia lanceolata, assembly GCA_027924645.1. Lineage (NCBI taxonomy): Eukaryota > Viridiplantae > Streptophyta > Pinopsida > Cupressales > Cupressaceae > Cunninghamia > Cunninghamia lanceolata. The sequence continues at coordinate 3,163,531 of BSBN01000704.1, read as the reverse complement.
GTATACACTTAAATACATAAGTCTCATGAATACACAGCCACAATGTATACACATAAGCTACAAAATATACACTTGAATACAAGTTATACACATGAATACTAAGTCACAGAGTATACCAATATAGAGTCATAGAGTATACATTCAAATACATCGTCATGAAGTATACACTTGAATACAGAGTATACCAATACAAAGTTATAGAGTATACACTCGAATACAAATACAAAGTCATAGAGTATACACTTGAATACACGCAGTCATAAAGTATACAATTGAATACACAAAGTCATAGAGAATACACTCAAATACAAGTCATAGAGTATGCATTCAAATACAAATACAAGTCATAGAGTATACAATTACAAGGCATAGAGTATACATTCAAATACAAATGCATTCATAGAGTATACACTCAAATGCAATTACAATCATAGGGTATACACTCAAATACAATTACCATCATAGATTATACACTCAAATACAAATGCAAAGCATAGAGTATACAAATACAAGGCATAGAGTATACATTCAATTACAAATACATTCATAGAGTATACACTCAAATGCAATTACAGTCATAGAGTATACACTCAAATACAAATGCAAAGCATAGAGTATACAAATGCAAAGCATAGAGCATACAAATGCAAGGCATGGAGTATACATTCAATCACAAATGCATTCATAGAGTATACACTCAAATACAATTACAATCATAGAGTATACACTCAAATACAAATGCAAAGCATAGAGTATACAAATACAAGGCATAGAGTATACACTCAAATACAAATACATTCATAGAGTATACACTCAAATACAATTACAATCATAGAGTATACACTCAAATACAAATGCAAGCATAGAGTATACAAATACAAGGCATAGAGCATACACTCAAATACAAATACATTCATAGAATATACACTCGAATACAAATACATAGTCATAGAGTATACACTCGGATACAAAGTCATAGAGCATACACTTGAATACAATTGCAAAGTCATAGAGCATACACTCGAATACATAGTCAAGTTAGAGTACACACTTGAATACAAGTACCCTCGAATGAAGCATACTATCAAACAATTGGGAAGGGGATTCAGTGCATCCCATACTACACCATGGACCCCGTCCACCATTCCAAGGTCATCAAGCATACACATGAGTATGAAGCATACACGCGAGTACACATAATACACAAAGTATTCACACGAACATATGTTACAAAGCATACACATAAGTCACAAAGTAAACTTTTGAATACACAAGGTATACACTTGAATACATGTAAGGCACCATAGTATACACAGGATGGCAGGACGATAGCTCTGATACCACTTGTAATGTTCCCTTCTAGTAAGCCAAAAAATTTCACTACCTTGCACAATTTCAACTTAGTAAAAGAGAACATTAGTATTCAATTCTCCTTATATTTCAAAATATTACCATTAAAGTTAATGAACACTTATCAATATCAATATCAAAATTCATATATTTTCATTTTGCCATTTAGGGTTAGTAACCTCATAGTCATAAACTATAATAATTTCCATTTCTTAAATACATTTCACATTCACATTGCTTTCTCATATAGCTTGTCCATGATATATCTCAAGAGGGACATCACCTAGACTCGAACGTTAACCAGCTCTACGTCACCACCCTATGTGTGTATGACTTCGTTAAGGCGCTAGTCTAACCATCCCATACGGAGGCCCAAAGGCTTCACACACACCCGGAGTTCCTCACCATTTGGCTCGAGTGACTTCATGCACACCCGACATTCCTCATCCAGTCGAGGGTCACCTACCGTAGGGCACATTATACATGTTATAACCTTAAGCCCAAGAGCTTCACACACACCCGGTGTTCCTTGTCTCTTGGCTCAAGGGGCTTCACGCACATCCGGCATTCCTCGTCCAGCTGAGGGTCGCCTAGGTCCAGCATGCCGCCCTTCCTTAACTTACATCCTACTCGAATGGTGATAGAGGGATTAAAGGACAAGTCCGATTGTCAGCTCCGGGTATATCATGAATTTGCTTGTTGTATTGTTTATTCTTATCGTCGTCATATTTACATGGTTATTACCATTCCATTCTTTCTCATTTATTTCTCATTTGAGTTGGCATCACATTTGCCATAATCTTTCACATGATTTCCATAATGTATTTGTATGTTAAGATATTTCATTTTTTATCACATCTATGTATATAATTCATCTATTTCTACTATGACTTATATTATCTCATTCATTCATTTATAATAGAACTATTCTTACTCATGATGATCTCTTTATCTTTCTATTTGATCCATACATAATTCAATTATTCTAACTTAGACATTTATTCACTTTCTAATTATAATTCATACATATCGTAATATTAAGATATCTATTCAATTTCTGATCATATCATACTTACCATAATGCTAAGATAACTATTCAATTTCTGATCATAACTCTTACCTTTCATAATGCTTATCGATCATAACCCATACTTTTCATAATGCTAAGATGCCTATTGAATCCATGATTTATTATCCATTCTAACTTAATACACATATTTCATATTTATGTGATCTAAGAGAAAACATAGAAATGCAACATACCTTTGGCGCTGCTGCTGTTATGACAGATGACTGGTATTAGTAACAACTCACAATTATGTATTCAATATGCTGCTGAAGTCTAATGATGACTGTGTTGACTGCTGTTGCAAAGTATGTTCGCTGAGGATGGAGAGTGCAGACGTATCAACTAGATCCCACGATGAGTGTTTTGATTGCTAATTGATATCTATTAATGATTGCTTCGCTGGCTGCTATAACTGTTGTTATCTGATAGGAATTGAAGAGAGATAATTCCTTTCTTTTAACTGCTCAATATGACTTAAATTGTATTTGCTGTTGCGTTACTCCTGCTGCGACTGAATGAACATTCTAACTGATGCTATTGAGACAGATGTGTGTTGTTGATTCCGTGGTATGCATCCTCCTCCTTCCTCATCGAATATCTCTCTTATATGTCCTAACGTGGTGTCTCTTGGAAGGGTGGCAATTGTCTCTATGGACGCACCCTTTATTGACCGCTGCCCAATAAAGATTTGCTGTTTATTAATACTCTTAATACTTAACCGTTGTTTCTTTTTTATGTCTTTGTTTTCTTGTGATCTGGTCTCCACATAAGACCCACCTTTCATCCGCTGCCTTTAGACTTTTCAACATTCTTTTTAAGAGGAGTCAGTCATGGATCAACCCTCCTAATTTATGATATTTAATTTGTAATATATTTAATATTTATTAAATATTATATATATTTATATAATATATATCATATTTAATAATATATTATATTAAAATTGATAATATTATATTGTATTTATATTTATTATTTATAAATACAATATATAATATTATTATATATGTTTATTAAATATGATTATTATCCAAATTGACGATGACAAACACCATATTTGACAAGACAACTTCCCCATCCTTATCATGATGCTTCAATCTTTAATTTAAACAATGCCTTGATGTGGGGACATGACATCTTACTTTTGTCCAATTGGCAAGTAGCCAGATCTCCACACAGATTGAATTAAATTTCTATCATAAAGCATAAATTCAACTTGACAACTATCCCTTGCAAAAAGATAAATTTTATTATAAAATCCAATTTTATCAAATTTGACCTTACCATTAAACCCTTTGGAAACATAAAACTTAACCTAGCAAAAAAATCTTTCAAAAAGATCAAACTGAACCTTAAGAAATAGTGCTTTGGGCAAAAATATATATGTAACTCCAAGTCCTTTTGAAAAATTAAGTTTAATATATCAGAAGATCAAGCTTCCTAAAACTACACACCTTTTTGGAAAGATCACATTTAGCCTAACAATGAACTCTTTTAATGACAAAGATTAAACGAATGAAACAAAATTCCATCATAGAGATATGTCATTGTATTAAACTTGTAAATTAATAGATACATTTACAACCATTCTAACAAATAACCATAACCAAAGACAAACCCTATGGGCATGCCCAATTAGGATTATATATACTAATAACAACCTTAGCAAACCCAAAAGTGGTAATTTCACCAAAAAAACTTATTCTTCCCAAACCAAACCAAAATCCTTATTCTCCCCTAGCTAAGACATTAGTTCAATAATGTCATATGGTATGAGCTTGAATGATAAAAAACCATCAGGGCTTCCAAAGTGGAGCCCTAGGCTCAAATCCCCAAGAGATATGATAAAGTATTGAAATTGAGTAAAATACAAGATTCAATTCATTGGGTGTGGCATAACCCAACAATTAAGTCCAAGTGCAAGTACAACACAACTTTGACAAAAGCAATACCCATCCATTATGCATCTAAAGTAAGGTTAGCCCAAAAAGGGTAGATTACCAAATTTGATAAGTTAGTGAAAGAAAAAGAAATAAAACACATCAACAGATATGAGACAATGTTAATCTATCAACTTACCCTAATTGAGAGAAAAAAAAGCTTTTGGACAATGTTATAGAAATACATGAAAGATTTACAATTGAATATCATCGAATATATTACAGAATGTTGTATTTAGAAAGGAGAGCAGAAGCTCTATATAAAGGAAACAATGTCTAAGAATAGACAACAGGCTGTATAAAGCAAACAGCGAAGAAACGCATAAAGCAAACATAAAACAAGATAAGCATAAGCGACCATTATAAGAAACTAACTGTAGTTTAATACCCTCCCATAATGGTCGATCTGTCAACTAGACCAAGTTGCTCCCGAAATTTGAGAAACTTATCCGGGCTCAAAGATTTGGTAAGAATATCTGCAATCTGGACTTTTGTAGGAACATACTGCAACACAATAGATCTGTCTTCAAGTAGCTGGCGAATGAAGTGACAATGAAGGTCAATATGTTTTGTTCGTTCATGAAAGACAAGATTTTTGGCAAGTTTCAATACCCCTTGATTGTCACAATACAAGGGTGAAGGCTCAGTAGGAGACATTTGCATGTCTGAAAGCATCCGTCGAAGCCAAACTGCTTCACAGGCTGCTTTAACAGCTCCCTGATGTTCAGCTTCCGTAGAGGAGAGAGCCACTGCCTGCTACTTCTTGCTAGTCCATGTGATGGCACCTGTTCCCAAACTGAAAACATACCTAGAGGTAGACTTTCTGTCATCAATCGATCCTGCCCAATCTGAATCTGTAAAACCAATCAGCTGAGGGTTTGCACATCGACCATAGAGAATGCCAAAGTCAGAAGTACCCTGCACATATCGCAACTGTAATATACAACCCCAAAATTTTTTCCAAAATATAGAACAATGATAAACAGTGTTAGCACAACTAAACTCCTCCGCACTTCTGATCACCAAGATCCCAATTCGGGCAAGGTGAGAGCATAATGTGCTTTAGATTACAAATTAAAACATTGTGCAAACAAGTAAACATTCATCTGCATATGCAGGCATCCACAAGTTGTGGGGATTCACCACTTTTAGTGGGTATGAGAGCAAAAAAGGAAAATTACAATGCCATCCACTTATTCAGTGGGAATACTCCACTTATGCAGTGGGTAGGAACAATAAAGAAAAGTTTATTTATCCACACTGGCGGTAAAACCATCCAGGGGTTACAATATGTTTAATTGTTCTTTCCTCCACACTGGCGGTAAACCATCCAGGGAATTATTAGTGTGTTTTGAAATAAAGATAGTACAAATGAAACATTTGCAATATTAGAGCATCGCCTTTGGAACAGTATGTCTAGCTGCAACATCTAGATCATATGGAACAACACCAAGAATTAATGATTGAGCACACAAATTATTGAACTAAGTGATCACTATGCAGATATCATAGAGGTGTCATAAGGAATGAACTGTTTGGAGACCCTCTGTGTGGCTGTAGCTGTTCACAGCATTGTAACTTATGAAGGCAGCCATAAAATCACTCCCAAGCTTGCTTAAATCCATATCAACCTCCCCTCCATTATGAAAGATAAACCCCAATTATTCTGACTCACTGTTATAAGGGACTTTCTTTTGCCAAAACTGGAACTTCTCAGCAGTTCTGACTTATCAACATCTACAATAGGTATGGACAGGTATACTTATGGTTTGTATTCTTTCTTTCCCAGCTGCATATAAACTCAAGATACTTAAAGTTTCCACCGCCCAAGAAGTTAATTGTTCTACTCAAACTGAACTATCATGAAATCAGACTACTATAGCATGTACGGCTGCCATAATAGCATGAATCTTATTACAAATCAGGCATGAAGATATCAATCTTATAACACTTTCAAATTGCAACACTGTATACTCAGAAAACAGGCTGCAATGACTCAGAGTTAATGCATGACAACTGCACTTATATTGTTTTGGACACCCTACAGGCTGTATGGCAGTACCAGTATGGATGTTATTGCAGGAAATTTAAACTACTTCCAAACATTGAAATACTATCCAAGGATGCTTGTCTATGCATTGCAAATGATCTTCAATCAAAGATGATACCAAGGATTCAACTCTTTTTTCTAATCTGTATCAAATCCTTCTTGACAGTACGGACCTCTAGCTGTACAGTTTTCCATCAAACTCAACATATCACACATCATACTGATTGCAAATGGACTGGAAAGAAGTGTTTATACATATAACAACATCACCAAAAGCATTGAATACAAAGAAGACTGCACAAGCTACTATATCCAAATCGTACTTTTCAGTAGTACGGACTAGCATAGTACGGATTGCATTATATAAAATCCAATCTGCATCAAAACCATCAGAAATCACTTGGAAGAGGGGCACCTAGCCCATACAAAGACATTGCAATAGTCATTGGATCAAATACAACTTCATATATTTCCATTTGCAAACTGACCCAGGCAGAATGTACGGACTTCCTCAGGGCCAATTAAATCTGCACTAACAAACCACCGAATTCATACTGCAATGAGGCATAGGATGCATACAGACATATTCCAATCAATCTTAGCATTCAAAACCCTGAGGGGAAAGATCAACCCTTAATCACTCCAAAAAATTAAATGATCCAACTTGCACAGGCTGGGTGTACGGCCTGTTAAAGAACAGTTACAAACACAAGGAAAATATTTCCAAACAACTTCAAAATCAACTAATATTTATCATAATAATGTCTATTGAAATCACAAACAAGAATTCTTCAAGAATCTATCAACTCCAATTTGCTCCAGCTTCAGCACAAAGGTGGTTCCTGTATGAAACCACACCCAATCTACAAGAGGGTTTTCGTCCTCAAGAGAATTCTACAAGAGGGTTTTCCTCCTCAAGAGAATGTGGAAGAACTCACAGGTTCAATCCATCTGCAACAATATCAAATCCAAAAGCATAACATAACCCCTCCAAATGAGAGCTCATTCTCTTTTATAAGACACTGGAGGAGTTACAAAGGAAATGAATTATTTCGTGAAAATAATAACATTTTCCTTCTAACTTAATTTATTTCTTTTTTCCTCCACTGAAGTGCTCACTTTTATGTGCCTACATAAAATAATATGTTTTCCCCTTTCAAAAGAGCTATAACACTTAATAATATTTAATTATTTTTCACCCTTAGGAACTTAAGTGAAAAATATAATTAAAATAGCTCATTAAATATTAAATTTTGCGGGAAATCCCAAACATGTCGAATAGCCTCCAAGAGACTAGGAACAAGCACAAAACTCACAATATTCAATGTGCCAAAAATGGAACATTACAGCAACACACGCTTTGCTGCAACCCAATGTTCAGCTTTAGGAGCTGTCATGAAACAAGAGATGTAGCTAACTGCAAAACTGAGATCAAGTCGAGTGGCAATAAGATAGATGAGACTGCCCACTAATTGCCTGAATGCGGATTCATTCTCTACAAGAGAGTCGGAATTAGCTGAGAGTTTCAGCCCTTTTTCCATGGGCGTAGAAGCAGGTTTGCAGTCTGCCATCCAGAATTTGTCCAGCAAACCGCGTGCATACTTTGACTGAGAGATGAAGATGCGGTCAGGATGCTGCCAAACCGCAATACCTAGGAAATAATGTAGGAGTCCCAAATCGGTCATGTCAAAAGTTTGACTGAGATCGTGTTTGATCCCCTGAATCAACTGCTCAAAGCTGCCAGTGATAATTAGATCATCGACATAGATAACAATGTAAAGACTATCATCAGCATATTGTTGGACATACAAATTGGAGTCTAAGAGGCTCCTCTGAAAACCACGATCCACGAGGTACTTATCAATCTTGATGTACCATGCCCTTGGAGCCTATTTAAGGCCATAAAGAGCTTTTATCAATTTGCACACCTGGTGTTCTTTGCCCGCAACCTTGAAGCCAAGAGGTTGCGTCATGTAGACTTCTTCCTGTAAATCACCGTTGAGGAAGGCACTCTTAACGTCCATTTGATGGACTTTCCACCCAAATTGGGCTGCCAAAGCAAGAACAAGCCTAATGGTACTCATTTTGGCTATAGGAGCAAAAGTCTCCTCATAGTCAACACCTTTTTGGGAGTATCCTTTGGCGACCAACCTAGCCTTATATTTGTCGAGAGTCCCATCAGCCTTGTATTTGACTTTGTAGACCCATTTGCATCCAATGGGCTTCGTCCCAGGAAGGAGATCAGAAAGAACCCAAGTATTGTTCTTCAGAAGACTCTGGTGCTCAGCATCCATAGCCTTTTCCCATTCAGGTACACCTTTGGCCTCAGAATATGTTTGAGGTTCTGAAATGCTGTGAAGGTTTGCCATGAGAGCAAAATTCACAGTATTTTGCTGCTTGCTCTTCTTCCGAGCAGATCTACCCTCAATGAGTTCATTATCGTGAAGATCACCAATTGTTTTAGCCCACCATTTAGGCCGAAGAGCAGATGAACCAATATCTGAAGAAGGTGCATTAGTATCACCAGGAGGGGCAGGAACAAGATCAAGAGGATCCAGAATATCCTTAGGGGCGAGTGGTGGAACACCATGCTGCAGTGTGGGCAAAACTGCAGGAACCCTCCCATCAGGTGGAGCGAAAGGAATGTGAACACCGAAATCTAAAGCCTCCAAGGGCTGATCCTCAGTATGAGTAGAGGAAGGAGATAGCAGAGAGGGCCCAGTAGTCTCATCAACAACATCACGACTGAATATGAGACGATCAGTATCGACATCAATCAGTCTGTAAGCCTTATGATTTTCACTATATCCCGTGAACATGAGTTTCTGGCTTTTGGCGTCCAGTTTAGTATGCTTGGCATTTGGAATTCAAACATGAGCAGTGGAGCCAAAAATTTTCAGACGGTTGACACGAGGCTTACATCCAGACCAGGCTTCCTCAGGAGTCATTTTTCTGACAGCATAGGTGGGCGACCGGTTCAGAAGATAGACAGCAGTGTAGACTGCTTCAGCCCAGAACTTCTTAGGAACACCTCTATGTTCCAACATAAAACGTGCCATCTCTGTAATAGTGCGATTGCGACACTCAACAACACCATTCTGTTGAGGTGTGTAAGATGTAGTAAGCTGACGTTTGATGCCATGTGCAGCACAGAACTGAGTGAAGTTGGAGGAGCAAAACCCCCCCCATTATCAGATCGAAGAGAGATGAGTGAACAACCTGACTCTTTTTCCACCAAGGCTTTGAACTGCTGAAATGTACTAAGCACATCGGATTTCCGTTTTAAGAAATACACCCACATCTTTCTACTAAAATCATCAACAAAAAGAAGAAAATATCTGCACCCAGTAACTGACGGAGTATTCATTGGCCCGCATACATCAGCATGAACCAACTGCAAAACCTTGGAAGCTCTCCATTTGTCACCAGTAGGAAATGGAGTCTGATGTTGTTTACCAGCTTGACATGCGTCGCAGACACCAGGAAGTTGAGCCTAAATTTCTAGAAGACCACCAACCAGACTCTCTCGAGCTAACTGAGAGAGATAGTGCATGTTGAGATGCCCATAACACTGATGCCAGAGTTTACTGAGGGACGTGCTCCTGGCTGCCAAAGCTTGTTCTGAAGAATCACCAGAATCCACTAGTCTATATAGACCATGATCCTCAAGAGCCTGAGCAACAGTGGTGCGTGTCTCACGATCCACTATACGGCATGAGTGCATGCTGAAGACAACATCCAGATAAGGTGAGTGTCGCATGATCTGACTAACAGAGAGAAGATTCAGCTCCATGCCAGGTACGAAGTATACGTCGAGAAATATTAAATTTCTCCCACCAAACTGAATTTGGATGTTGCCTTTGCCGACAACGGTATACTCTTCGCCTCCTCCAAAAATGACAGAATCTTTGAATGGCGTATACTCTGTGAACTAGTCTCGTCAATGTGTGAAATGGCGAGAGGCACCTGAGTCAATGTACCAGGCAGAAATTTTGACAGAATCTGCAGATCGCTTGGCCATAAAAGCGTAGGGCGCATGCTCCTTCTACTCAATGTGTTTGACAGGAGACGCCATCTTTACATTTTTCAAGACACAAAAAACAAGATGCTAGAGGATGAACAAAAAGACCACAAATATCGAGACAAGAGAACTGGCTCACAAACCCGAGCACGGATTTTGAGACAAAGAGAAACAAATATCTGCAGAGGTCTGACATGGTCTGGGTAGGATGCGATATGACCTGGGTCAAAGTGTTGACCGGAAGCTGAAGTCAAAAAAGGCGAGTCACGCCAAAAATGGGTGCCGTGAGCAAACAGATCACTGAAATTTAGTGAATACGCCTTTTAAAAAAGGTCAAACTTCAATACTTCACCAAAGACTGCCGACTCACAACGAAGGAAAAATGCATGAGAAAACAACCGTCGCGATCCACAGAACAAATAGCACTCCAACATTATTAATACACGCCCAGAACACGGAATCTTGAAAACCCGATCATAAATGGTGAAGAAAGAAACTGCCAAGAAAATCGTAGCTAAGAAGACCCCGACCGCTGACTGAAAACAATAAAAATCCAAGGAAAGAATACAGAGGATCCGTCAAATCGCCAGAAGGAATCTCGTGACAGGGGCTTCAAGTTGACGCAACAATATATGAAACTATTTGAAGGTTCTCAGATTGACGTCGTTGAAAATTTCCAACAAAAACATCTGCAATAAAGAATCAACAAGCCTCCAAAGGGATATGCGGCTACGTGACTAGGTAGAATAGATGCAGAGTCATGATCGCCAGAAACCACACAGCGGCCGAACTGTAGGAAAAGAAAGAGCAAGGAAAAACGGCAAACATAAGACTCCATTAGGAAAAAGAGAAGCCAACTGCAAATCACAACCGCCGACAAGAAATTTCAGAAGGAGATAAACTGACACCAAAAACCCATGCGTCCAAAAACTGATTCGCCCATCGAAAAAGACCCGCAATCAAAACCAACGCCAGGGAAGGAATGGCTCTGATACCATGTTATAGAAATACATGAAAGATTTACTATTGAATATCATCGAAGATATTATAGAATGTTGTATTCACAAAGGAGAGCAGAAGCTCTATATAAAGGAAACGATGTCTAAGAATAGACAACAGGCTGTATAAAGCAAACAACGAAGAAACGCATAAAGCAAACATCAAACAAGATAAGCATAAGCGACCATTATAAGAAATTAACTATAGTTTAATAGACAAGTTGGGTGTAGAATGCCCCAATAAGAAGGTTTGTCGCAAGTCTCATGTGACTTTAAAAGAAGAGATTGACTTTGATCATGGCATCTAAGCAAAAAGTTACCACAAAAAATTTACCAAACTGAAAACATAAACATTTTAGAGGAAGAAAAAAAGATGGATAATTGAAGGTTGTTCGCCAATAACGCTAACAAAAAGAAATGCAATAATTCCCAAGGAAACTCTCATTCTCCACAATTGATACGATAGTCCATAAATTGATTGGAAGAAAAAGAAATTAAACAAGCTAACAAAAGATGGACCAATGTTAAAGTAACAATTAATCCCAATCTAGAAAGCACAAGCCCTACAACCAATTAGGCTTATTACACCCTAGCAAGCCAAAATGCAATAATTCTCACTAAAACATTAATTCAAGAAATTATGGAAAGAATATGAAAGTAAACATGTTGACATTGTAGGGGAAGAAAAACCCTATGGGTAATTAAAGATTTTTTACAAGTAATCCCAGCAAAAGGAAATGCAGTAGTTCTCATTGAAATCTCCTCCACAATTAAAACAATAATTCGAGAAATTGGGGAAAAAAAAAGAATTCAAGCATGCTAACAAAAGATGAAGCAATGTTAACCTAACAACTAGTTCTAACCTAAAGAGCATAAGCCCTATGACCAATTAGGATTAATTACAACTTAGTAAAGCCAAAATGCAGTATTTTCGCTAAAATCCTAATTGTCCATGATCAAACCAATAATTGAGAAATTGAGGGGGGAAATGATCTACCAATAGAAGACATGTCGATGTTAATGTAACAATTGACCCTTAAAAAAACAAACCCTGTTGACAGTAACATTATTTACTAGTAACCCTAGAAAATCAAAATATAGTGATCCTCATTAAAATCCTCATTTTCAACAATGAAAACAACAATTCAATTAATTAGAGAGATAAAAAGGAATAAAACATACCATCATGAGACAAGGCAATGTTTGCATAAGATTGGGGAAATATGTACAACTTAACTAAGAACACCAACCCTATGAAATAATAAGATTATATATTGATAATCCTAGCCAACTAAAATGCAATAAGTCTCACTAAAACCCTCATTCTCCATAGTGAAAACAATATTCTTCAAGACATTAAGTAAAGAAAAGGAAATTAAACATACCGACAAAAGATGAGGCAATATTCACCTAACACTTGACCCAATGAATAAAAACTTCAAGGAATGATAACTCTAGCAAGTTAAAATGCTGCAAATCTCACTAAAACCGTCATTCTCAATAATAATAGCAATAATTTGAGAAATAAAGGAAAGAAAAAGATATTAGGCATACCATTAGTAGATGACACAATTTTAATCTAAAAAAAGTCATATTCCAAAGAACACAAAAACTACATCCAATTACTCCTAATCATTAGTAAGTAGTAACCCTTGCAAACCAAAACGTGGTGATACTATATAAAACCCTAATTCTCCATAAAGAAAACAATAATTTGAGATGCTGGGTGAACAAAAAAATAAAATATATCAATAGAAGGCGGGTAAATGTTAACATAACAACTGACCCTAACCCAGAGAAGAAAAAACTTATGGACAATTAAGATTATTTACTGATAACCCTAACGAACTAATATGCAAGTATTCCGATCGAAAGCCTAATAATTCAAATTTAGTGTAACTGCAAACCTTTTCTGAACGATCAAATTTAACATAACAATGAGCTCTTTAAGGACAGAGAGTCGTAAAATAGAACAAAAAATCACATCATAGGGATAACCACTTTATTAAATAGCTTGTAACTTAACAGGCACGCATAGATTGCAATCACAAGATAAAGAGGACCCACGAGGCATGACACTGAACCCTAGCAATTTAACCTAACAACTTAGCATGACTTGGGAGATTTAACTTTACAACTAATCCATCAAGGAAATCATAAAATCTATGGTCAATTGAAGTTATTTACTGATAACCATAGTTATTACGAGACAGGTACTTGTACTAGTATGGGAAATGGGACCAGTACCAGTACGTCATTTTTTTTTAATGGGAGACAAATACTTACAAGTGACATAAATAGAAAATAGTTATATATAATTTAAATTTAGAATATGTATATATATGTGCAGGCTATGCAACTTTACAGAATGTAAAATGCTTGTCCATGGGATGAGCTCGAGTGGTAAATTATATAGGCTTTCATAATGAAGACCAGTGTTCAAATCAGCAGAAAATGCGTACACGTTTAAAATGTACAAATGTTGAATCGATATATTGCATGCTAAAAAAATACAAATGTTGAATCGACATATTATATACAAATGTTAAATGTAGAATAGTTACAACAATTGGCAAAGAAAATACCCACAGCAAACAAAACTGATTGCCTGTAGACCCTATACACGATAACAGCGGGTTGCCTATTCTATGATCAAAAGAAAAATAGTAACTCTCGCTAAAACCCTATTCCTGGATCAAAACAGTAAGTAGTGAAATTGAGGAGTGAAAAAAAATACACAAGCTTACCCGGAGAAGAGGAAGCAGTGGCAGAGACATCCATTAATTTGGTGGTTTCATCGTGTATGACGGATGCAGCAGGAAAGGGATCATTGTTGTCGTTGTTAGGGGGGGCGGAAGAAAAACCCCTGGCGCCTCCCATGGCTGAAGCTTCCCACACCCGCAAGGCCCTCACAACGCTCCTGCCCGCCTGCCTCAACATTTTCTACACAATACACACTCCAATCTTCAATCTTCAATCTTCAATTACAGATTTATTGGAATGTCACCTGCTGCCATTTTTTCATCCCACAGCCACCATAGTTGTATGATATACCTATATTGGGGCAGGACCTTCAAATTCTAGTTCCATTTCCTACAAGGCCATTTGGAATTTGCTGTGTTTTTTCGAATGAAGTTCGGTCTGCATTGCGGTTTGTTTTCAATAAGTAAACTAGCCCTTGCACCAGGAGGAGGTTCAATAAATATGTGAGCCAATTCCGAGCACTATAATGCTATTGCTCACATATAAAAGCCTATCCGTTAATTATGCACTTTTTAAACTATATAATTAGTGTGGATAGGTTTTTATATGTGAGCATTATAGTGCTCCGATTTGTCTCACGCTGTGGGAAAATTTTCTAAATTCGTGGGTTGTTCTTATCGGCATATTCCTTTAACTTCTTATGGGTACAAGTGTTAGTTGTAGAGGAATAGTTGCCTTCACCTAATGCAAACATTAAGTTAGGTAAGTAAAGATTAATAAATGTCTTAATTGGTGTATTTAGTTTTGGGAATAATAATGAAAAAATTATGGTGATGTCGTGTAGAATCCAATCACTATGGTACAAAAATTTATTTCTTACGGTTTGATGAATGCAATAAAATTAATATAGTCTCAAAAATATATGTGGCTCAATCTCAAGTCTCTTGGATTCAAACCTAAGCCATGCAAATTTGATCATAGGTATGGATTTGAACTATGTCTCACAGAAATGATCTCACAAAAGGTTGTAGCAGAGATCAATTCGCCTTTGCCTTCCCTATGTCTAAATTTGTCGAGCTAATGTTTACAAACACTATTAGTCGCTCAAGGACTCACAAGAGCCAAGAATCACCGGCAATAGTTCTTCTACATAAGACCTGCAGTAGTTCTTCTACAAAAGAGAGTTGCACACTATTTGTTACATCCCAAATTTTGGCTTTGATTTTACTATTTACTTTTACATGATTAGAAGTGAATTTTATGGATAAATGTTTAGACGTTAAGATATAATGTCAGAGTAAATCATTGATAGCAATTCATGTGATTAAGTATAATACATGTGATTGAATAATTCAGAAATTTACATTATGAGGTTTTGATTTGTTATTCATAAGATTTGTGAATGGACTAATCACGATTTGGTGATTACAAGTTGTATTCAGGAAAACAGATTTCGATCACTTTCTAAGAAAGATAGAGAGTATCTTCTGAGGAGAGGAGAATAGACATTTGGTTTTGAACAATTCATTTTTTGTCTAAGTATAGTGTACCTTCAGTTAGTGAACCCTTGTCGATTAAGGTAAGTCATACTAAATCAAATTGGTTCAAGTTTATTTCTCGACTTGACAAGTTGTCGATGTCGCTTAGAGTCTTTTTAACGTCAACTTAGTCATTTTTGTGAATTCAACGTTGTCAAGGTTGAACGTTAGTCATTTTTCGACTAAGGCGACTTTTTGTTGAAAACGTTGTTCTTTGCGTCACAAACGAGATTACAGTTGTGTCTGCATTGACGTAGTTGGAAGAAATTTAAAGTGTGTTTCTTGTTAATAGTTTTTAACGTCGAATTTTTGTATTTTGTTAAATTGAGATCGACTTGTTTTTCTTTTTACACGTGAAGGGGCGATTTTCTCGACCCAATCACATTTTGTGCGTAAGTATACATTACATTATTATAGTTCCTATTGTTATTAATATCTATATTTTTAAATTATTATACGTAAATATCTTAGAGGGAGTTCACAGATAAAGGGTTTTAAATGATAACAAGCCTTCTTAATGAAGAGGCGTTCTCTTATAACCAATTCGATATTATAGGATACTATAAAGAGGTTATTGTTAAGTCGAAGAGGAGTGGTGCTTTAATTACCATGAACCCCTCTACTTTGCATGCTCGACCTAAGAGCTTTTGCAGGCATATTAAGTGGAGATACCTGTGGCTAATGGAAAGTCTAATAACGACTTAATAGTGGAGTCTTAATAGAACATATTTCATGAGTCGATGGTGGACATAACAGCAGAGTTATCATAGGAGAGAACGGCACTGACATATCATGAGTTGAGAGGGATAAGAGGAGGATCTTTGTGGATTAGAGAGAGGAATGACCGCAGTCTATAGAGAGAGAAGGCTCAACGTAGCATAGGGAAGAATAGCAGTATAGAAGAGTATGCACAGGTCGAACTGAGGATAGCAGCTCGGTTTGGAAGCTTATAATCTATCATTTTTTCCATTATTGCATCGGTGAACGTGCTCGGGTATGAGTCGAGTCTTTATTATAGTTTTATGATTTCATTTTAACATCAAGTTCATTGAAATACTCCTTTATCAAAAAATCTCTCTCACGAGAATGTAGAAACATTTTAAGAGAGTGTGAAATAGCTAACTGATATCGTAGCTATATATAACGTAGAACTTATGAACTCATAGTTGATGATATATAAGTTACTGTTCTAGTTTGTTGATTATGTGTGTATCGAATCTTTGACAAGCCAAAGATATCATTATGTGTGTAGAGTGTCTATACAATATTAGAGCTTTATATACACCTCTAGAATGCTTATGTTGTGAACTTTCTATGTTAATAAGTGGATATATATATATATATATATATATATATATATATATATATATATATATATATATATATATATATATATATATATATATATATCTCCCTATTATCGTAAGATAGGGTTCTATAGAAATATAAGTATAATATAGATGCTTTCTGTCTTGCATGGTACTATTTAAGCAAACAGCTATATAAGTCAAGTCAAATGATAAATAATATCTTAAGGAGAATACTTTGCTTCTGAAGGATGTTAGGGTGAGTTGTTCCCTACAACAAATTTAGATAAAAGCACTCGTATAATAATGATCATATATAGCATAGTATGTAAAAGAAAGATCAACATTAGACTTTGAATTTAAGTGGATAGAAAATTGAAATAGTTTATCACCTTTTTGGAATCAAACCAAACTTAGTCAAAGTTTAGACATGATAAGAAATTTTGGTTTTTGATGTAACTAAGGATATACCATTAATTATACTAGTCATGGTTTGAGAGATTAAAAACATGACCACGTAGTTAGAAGAAGACTAGAGGTTATTCTCTTACTTACAATATTATTACTTTTCACTTCTTTTTGAAAACAAGTTTATTTATTATTCCATCGTGTTGGAATAGGGAAGATAAAAACCTAGTTTTGACCTAGCAGGGTTAAGGATAATTGATAACTCCTTTTTGGCTATACTTTGAATTAGCTATTTTATTTGGGTCGACAATGAAGGGTCGAAAACCCTAATTTTAATGTTGTATTAGACTTGTCTAAAGGAAATTTGTTTTTAGTTAATGGTGATTTTCCATGGTAGAGAAACCAAATTGTTTTATTGCAATCGACTTGAGTTATTTACTCTTGGAGTAGAAGTCGATAAGTCATAGACCTCAGATTTTGTAAGTATGCAAAGAGGTACTTTGGATGGTCATTCAACTCATAAAGTCTTATGGTATGAATGACAGGGTCATGAGAATTAACCTAAGTCAGGTAGACTAGTTTTTGAGCTAGATAAGACCCTATTGTTAACCCATTTATCATTGAACCAAGTTGACCAAGTCATATTGCAAGAAGTAGTAGTATCTAGGTCGAGATAGAGGTGGGTGGACATTACAACTACGTTTACTTTAAACATCTATTTATATAGAATCTTTGGCCAACGTAATGCATACGTCTCTGCATGCATTAGTCGGTTCACCGTGTCCATATTTCATAGCCTATCAGTATGATCATACTTAGCTAGAGGATTGTCTAGAGTTGTGTGATCGATAGAGTTATGTGGGATACAACACCAGTACTCAGATGGAAAATAGCAATTGGTTACCTTATGTCTATACTCTTCGTGAAGGGTAGGGCCACTTCCAGTTGGAAGGTGTGCGGGGGACCGTCAGTTTGTGGTTAGAGGTAAAGCACTCAGAAGATGCTCTCTCTCTAGCAGAAGACTCGCTGAGAATTGCAATATAGATATCAGAATTCCATATGCAGCATACATATTTGAAATGTGACTTGTATTTCATAAACTATGTAAATTTTATCAAATGCATATTATTGTAATTGAAAAACGAAATGTCAATTTTGTAAAGTATTACATGTTGTATATTCATAAAAGAAGATATGTTTATATGATGTATTTTGGTTCCTTGAGAATATTTTAATTCAAAAAAAACAAGAAGTTCAATCTTTTTCACTTAACGAATTATATGTTTATTTATCTCTTGGTAAATCTTTGATTTAAGCTTTGTTATGAGAGTTAGTACGTTACACTATTGCAATAGAAAGAGGAAGAAAACACAAAGCATGCATGAGAATTAAGTGCAATAAGATTATTCACAAATGGAACAATACAAATATAAACAACCACTTGCTAGAGTCGGAGACAGACAAATTATGGCAACCTATGACACAAGCCATAAATGACTCAACACAAAAAATAAGGAAACTAACCTTGCTAAAAGACACCCTAATTAACTTATGATGTGTAATTATGATTTTACACCAACACCCCCACACAAGTGCAACTTAGGGTGGCTTCACAAGCTAAAAGGGAAAAAGAGATGGGCCCTGGAAACAAAGGCTTGATGAGGTACCCATTTGCAACAAGGAAACTCTCATAACCGGAGAAAAGAAGGAAAACTTGTGGGAGAAAAATCCTCTCCAAAAGAGAGAAAAGAAAACATAAACATGTACATGTGATGGAAGAAAGACTCAACACCCACAAAAAATGAATCCATCACAAAAGTACAATCACAAATGCCCCCCATAAGAGAGTAGATAGAGAGTACACATCCCCTCCAAAAAGAAGCTCTAGAACCAATGAATAGTGCCTGAAGACAGAAAAGAATCCATTACCTGCAAACAATATTTCTCCCTTTCGAAAGAAATAGATCCACTAGTGAATGCAGAATCCATTCCCACATCTTGGATGAATAGGGATCCATATCCAAATGTGTGCCTCTAAATGTAACTTGGGTGACCTCGTGATGGAAAAAGATATCTCCAAAACAAAAACTATCTACCCAATCAGAGAAGAAGAACTAGGAGATGATAAGATCTGAACTACATCTGGAAACATAGAGGATGCTAGTGATGCAAATCCACCTAAGTTGGCATCAAATAAGAGAGATAAACCCTCAAATGTGTCCTCCAAATTAACAATGCGAGACTCCACAAACAAGGATAATATGTATGTAAAATAAGAGTCCCAATGTGGTAGATCTGAAAGACCGAGATTGATGTGTTGAAAAGAATCTATATAAGACATGAAATCGACAACATTGAACTCATATGTAGCAATAGGTGGTAAATATGTGATCTCATCAGGAGGAGAAGAGGGAGCAAGAGAGGTCTATGTGTCTAAACAATCAAGACTTTCCATATACTCAAGCTCCTCTAATGTATCATCATAAGGTATGAAATCTACATCATCAAGAGGAATGAGGCAATTTGAAGTAGGATCATATATAAATGGTGAGACATGAGGGTCTAAATGGTGAGACATGAGGGTCTCCATACAACTCCTAAATGTTGGCAACTTGGTTGAGCATGATGTTTGATAGTGTTGTCATTGATGGCAACAAGAAAAGGAACAAAGATTCAACAAGGTTGGAACAAAGATTTTAGTCTGGCAAAGCATTTTGGCTAAGTGTTGGCAGAATACAGAGATAGCGATAGAGAGACAATATTTTGATCAGAGTTGGTCCGTAGTTGAAGATTTGGTCTTGCGGTTTTGGTAAGATGTGTATAGTCCTTAGATGATCTTAAATCCAAAGTTTCTACTTTTGATCATCTGCAGAAGTGTACCTTCAAGTAGCCTAAGTCTGGCATGATAGAATACAATATTGAACAAAGCATAACACCTAATTATTTTGGTCCGCAATCCTTCGGTAATAGACATTTCCTTATGTGGTTTTGAGGTGTTGTAAACATGTGTCTAAAGGTCTCAAATCCAAAGTTTCAGATCTTGGAGTCCACCAGAAAGATAGTTATGAGCTATTGAGTATCGTTATAAGGTTTAACAGTGTTTAACTATGACAAAGCATGTGTTCTAATGGTTCACATTTGGCCACAAGTTGATATTATGTTCTACGGTTCTAGAGTTATGTTCTGAGATGTCTAAAGAGTCTTGGATATGAAGTTGAGCAAGCCTTGTGGTCCACATTGAAAGTTGTATTCTGAGAGATGGACTAAACCAGTGATAAATAAAGTTTACGGTCGACCTGATACTTTGATCAATGTGTGGCATGATTTATTGATTGGAACTTTATTCTAAGTGGTTCTATGATTGAAGTCAACATATGAGATTGTGTTGCAAGTGAACTAATTGGGTCCGCGAAGTGTTTTGGTGCAAGAATTAGGTTGATAAGCTACACAAGGCATAACTACATGCTTCATCTTTGTATGCTGACCTAATTTGAGGATTGTAAATGTTGCGGATACATACGTGAGATCCATTTCAATGTTTGGGGTGTGTGAGTTGTGAATATGAAGAAGTAAGTGCGAATATGAGTGGGTATGTGTGCGACATGCAAAATTTTGTGATTGTGTAAGGGCGACAAGTGTAGAAGAAGAGAGATCTTATAAAGGTAGAGCAATATGACAAAGCAGAGTAGGATGAAGAGTTTTGAATCAGTTTTCTGAGCTTCATTGGAATTGTATCCATGCATTTGCAAATACAATTTTAGCAGTTCATTTTGGTAGTGAGCCGCCTTTCCTTTCTTTCTTTTCTTTATGGCAGTGAACATCTTTTGGACAATGAGTCCTTAAGGATAGTGAGCCTCTTGTAATTCAACATTGTTATTACATAATATATTGTGAGCTAACACCCACTGTGGTTTTCCCATTTTGGGTTTTCCACGTAAAAATCCTGGTGTCTACGTGTTATGTTTGTGATTGTTCATTCTATGTTTAATTTTCTTTAATGATGTTGAATGGTCAAATGGATTAATGGTTTAAGAGAATATTGATTTACCCCCCCCCCCCTCCTCAGTATTCTGGGTGTTCAACAATTAGTATCAGAGCCTAGTTCCTTGGAAGAAGTCTAATAGCTTGAGGAAGATCTTGGAGATTGAACACATGGCAGGTAAAACGTATTCTACTCCTCTTGAAGAAATTGATTCAACTAAAACTATAGAAGAAGAATGCATGGTTGTCAGTGAAGAAGAAATCAAATCTTCTCTTGAAGATCTTGAAAGGACTAAAGTAGAAAACAGGGATCTGAAAGAAAATGTCAAGGAAGCAGATGAGTGCATCAGAAAATTGAGGGAACAAGTCAAGAAGTTCAAAGAAAAACATAAGGAAGTTAGTGAACAATTGAGATCAGCAAATGAAATCTTGGATGATCTGAAAGTGCAATTTGAAGATAAGGCAAAAGCTAAAGAAGATCTAAATCAACTAGTGAAAGGCAAATCAGAAGAATGTGCAAAGCTTGAAAAGGAAGTTGGGAACCTGAAATCATATTTGGAAAAGGCAAAGAGTTATGAAGAAAAGTTCAAGATAAGTTCTAAAAAACTTGATGAGATGCTTGCTAACCAAAAGAACTTTGATGGCAAAGAAGGCTTGGGATTTGAGAATGGTGAAAGCTCTAAAACAGGTCAAGAAAAGAATGCTAAGATCAAGAAGGACAAAGGGAAGCATATCCAAAACCAAAGGAATGGACCTAGAAAACCATCGGTTAGGCAACCAAATGCTCAAAGGCACCCAGCTTTCAATGGTTATTGTAATTCATGCAATAAGTTTGGCCATAAGGCTACTCAATGTAGGAGCAGAGTGAATCAAAATGTTCCATCATTTTTTGGTTAGTGCTTTACTTGCAATAAAGTAGGTCATAAAGCTAATGAATGCAGAAGTCAGCTAAGGAATGGTTACAACAATGGAAGGAATGCTCAAACTTTCAGAGGTAACTGCTTTATATGCAAAAGATTTGGTCATAGAGCTAGTGAATGTAGAAGTTAGATAAGAAATGGCTATAATAATGGAAGGAATGCTCAATCTTTCAATGGTAACTATTTTACACGCAATAAATTTGGACATAAGGCTAATCAATGCAAATCAAGGATGAATGGAAGGAACAATGGTCGGAGAAATTTTGTATGCTTCAATTGTAACAAGCCTGGACATATTGCAAGGTTCTGCAGAAGCAAGAATATTAAGAAGGATAATTAGGCAGAGATGAAGAAACCAACACAAAAGGTGGATCTGGTAGAAATCAAGAAGGAGATGAACAAGGTGTGGGTTAAGAAGGAAGTTATTGAAGCCAAGAATGAGTCTGTGTCAGACTCTAGTGCAGACATTTCCTCTAGGAAGTGAATTGGGAGCTCTGGCTCAGGGGGAGCTTTAATGAAATATTTTGTTCCCCTAGCTATAAAGGTGGTGTTCATAGCCAGCAAGAGGATATGATCTAAAAAAAAAATAGTATATCAAAACTTTTGGAGAAAACTCTAGTAGAAAAGAACCTAATGCAATAGATTGCGAAGGAATTTATGTCAACTATGAATGTCAGAGGAAGTGTTTAGAAGCTTTTTGGAAACGACAATTTATGGCGACTAGGTTTTGATGAAAAGGGTTTATAAGCAATATTATTCATAGGAAATTCACTTCACATTATAGTTTTCAAGTGACCAAGGAGATCTGAGCAATGGAACTAAAGCGAATCCAAGCATTTGGTGTGAAGAAACCCTAACCGGAAAGCAAAAAACAAGGTACTTATAGTCTAATCCTTTGAAAAGCTTTTGTTGAACTGAAAAGATGTCTACTCCTCAAGTAATTAAGATCACTAAAAGGCCTCGACCCAAATTTAAGAAACATCCATTCAAATCCCTAGAAACAGATCCGGATGGTGCATTTTTTGAAGTTTCATATGGCATAATGCATAATGAAGATATTAGGGTTTATATCCATGCAAATTTGGAAGAGTACGATCATTTAAAATTAGGGCATGTTTACTTCAATGAGTTGACCAGAGATAAATTTGAATTGAAGGAAGAATTTAGTGCTCTGCATGAGAAGAAATTGGACACATGGATCGATTTTCCCATTTTCTCTGAAGATGCTTGGATTAGGTATGCCCTAAGCAGAATCCATGATGAATTCTTTTGGCTAAATATGTCTCACATGATAACCAAGGATGCCATTGAGGCAGCGACAGGTATGTGTTCCACCGAAATAGTTCCAGTACTCAAATCAGTGAAGAATGATACAGTGATAAAGCTAGCTTGTGCTAAATTTGACAAAAGAGCACTAATTGTTAATGACATTGAAGATCTGACAGTGAGATTTGCTTCCATGGTGATTGGATGCAAGGTCTACTTCTCCAATAGGGAGAACTCCGTTTCTACAATGGCCATTTATACTACCTATGAGATGGTGAAGAATAATGTTGACTATGACTTGTGTGAGCTAGTTTGGCAACAATTGATGGAGAACCTGAAAAGGACAAAAGATACAAAGTATCCATTCAAATATGGTACCCTTATCATCTACCTACTATTCTACTTTCTGAAGGAATTACTAGGTATGAATAATATTGGTTGGTTAAATCACTCTCTTGTAGTAGTACAAATTAGAAATCATATGCAGAGTTTAGGAGATATTGATGCACAAAATGCTGCTCTATGGGGTTACTTTAAGAATTTCCAGAAGAAAATATAGGATAGGGTTAGAATCCCTAGAAAGGTGGTTGAGAAGTATAAGGATGATATTGTTTTTAGGGTGACCAAAGATCAATGCCTCATGGAGGAAGTGGAACTGAGAACAATGTGGGTCCCAGCAATGCGATATGAAGTTACAGAAGACATCCTAACTGGCTTGGCAGATTTAACGTTGAGCAAACCAAAGGATCCTAAAGAGGAAAGATTTGGGACTTTTGAAGAAAAATCTATCAAAGTACATCTGGAACAAACTCAATCAGAATCACAGAGAAAAGCAAGAAAGATGGCAGAAGATTATGCTATGAGCAAGGGATTCACAAAGGAGCAAATAGACCAAGCTAGAGCCAAGGCTCAAGCAACAAACGCTACAAAAGAGATGATTGAACCAGAAAAATCTCCTGTAAGACATGAAGTGAAGTTTGAGCAAGAAAAGCCCACCTCTAGCTTAAGAAGAAGAATAAGAGCCTCCTCTTCTGTCACTGCTGATGTTGAGAAAGAGATGCCTGAAAGGAAGCCTACAGAGAAAAAGAACAAAATAAAGAAAACAAAGGCCACCAACAGAATGTATGTGAGCCTTGGTGGTGAAGAAGAAGAAGAAATAGAAATTGATGAAGAGATAAAGGTAAAAATGACAAAATAGATGAAGCCTCTACAAACAAAGAAGTGAAGCCCTCCGGAGAAGGGAAAGATAGGAAGAAGAAAAAGGAAAAGAAAACTGAGATCAAGGAAGGTGAGGCTACAATGTCTCTGGAAGACACAGTTAATGCAATGGCTGAGCATGGAAACTTGAAGCCAATTGCTTATACATATGATGAATGCTTAGATGCTGACAAGGTAACAATTGAAGTAGTTGTGGTGAGATTTTTAGACATGTTCAATAAGGCATTGATTGAAGTCATAGGTGACTTGCTAGATAGTTTAGCTAGCATCATGACAGTAAGAAAAGAAGGGTCCATGGCCAAAGATGCTGAGAATATAAAGGAGTGTGTTTTGTTGAAACTTTGCCCAAATATCACAAGTGAAGAAAAAGTTGAAGTCACTAAGAAGCTCAGTGATGAATTTAGAACCAAGAAGAGAGTCAATACTCTAATGTTTGGAGACATTGAGAAACTGGTAAAAGAAGCTGAGGAGAAGACACTAAGTGTACTACATGAACTTCACATCCCAACTATGGCACTTACAGATGAAGAACAAAATGTTGATGTTGATAATTCAAAAATAGTCCTGGAAGTGAATGATGAATAAAGTATGGATCAAAGTGCAGTTACTCCTCTGGTGAACACAAAAAAGGAGGAAGAAATGAAAGAGCCTATGGGAGAGAAGAATACTGAGGAAGCAAAAGTGACATCTAAAGAAAAAGCCCCTGAAGAACAAGGTGAGCAAAGAGAAGAAGCTAATGAACAGATGATTGACAATCCTACTCCAAAAATAGAGGGAAATGAACAAGAGGCTATTCAAGAAGACCCTCCGAAGAGATATGATGTTGAAGTGTCTCATGATGAAGATAAAAGAGACACTGCTAAAAGGGATTCAGTTGACTCTTTAAGAGAATTTTGGGAGAAACAAAAGGAAACTCAAATTTTGACTGCACTTGAGTTATTACAAGAACCGATAAACCTGGCTACAATGTCCCCACTACAAAAATTGAGGCTAGGGACAATTTTTCAAACCAAGACACAAGAAGAGATTTTGAATCTCATATGGAAGACAGTTAGTTAATTGGAGATGCAACGATAATTTTTGAGAAAATTATGCCTAGGATAAAGAAGGATACATCCTTGGCTTCTACTGTACAGTTGAAGAAACTTATGGAGTGAGTCAATTCTCATTTTGAGTCCCTTAAACAAGCTGTAGAAAAGAAGGTAAGGGCAGATATTGACAGCAAGAGATTAGTTGATCTTAAAGATAAATATTCTCAAGACAAAGTTTTGTTAGATAAGAGTCTAGAATATGCACAGATGACCATCAAAGAAGCTAGTGAGATCTATCAATTTTCTCTAACATGGCCTGGGTTAACAAAGGAACTAAAAGAGAAAATAGATGGATGGGAAGCCCGACTGATAAAGATCTCCAAAACTTATGATCCAGTGAAGGATGTTATTGGGAATCAAAGGGCTACAGTTGAAACTATCCATTCTGACATACATAAGTTGTAAACCCAAAAGGAGGTCATAAAACACATGAGTTAGCTCTGGGAGATTGCAAGTTTTAAGATTGTATCCATGACAAGACTTGTAGCAGCTACAGACAAGACAAGGCAAATCACTGAGGCCCCTACTACTGTGAAGAAGGCAGAAGAGTTGGTGTCCCAAGTCAATGGGCACATACAAATTTTGAGTGATGCTAAAGTCAGATGGGATGAAGATGTGGTGCAATTGAAGAAGATCTACAAAGATATTCTCCCTGAAAAATAATAAGCAATTTGATTTCATCTGTATATATGCAAATAGTACAAATAGTTTTGAGTTTTGGTCACTTTGTACATATTTTTGTATCATACACCTTTTCCATTGATGTCAAAGGGGGAGAATGAAGCATGTGAAAAACATAGATAAGTGAAAAAATAAATAAGGAGAGAAGCATGAAGTTAGGGGGAGTAGTGTATAAAGAGTAAGGTGGAGCGGTATGATGGTTTTTCACATCATGTGTTGCCATCAATGCCAAAGGGGGAGATTGTTGGCAACTTCGTTGAGCATGATGTTTGATAGTGTTGTCATTGATGGCAACAAGAAAAGGAACAAAGATTCAACAAGGTTGGAACAGATATTTTGGTCTGGCAAAGTATTTTGACTATGTTGGTAGAATACAGAGATAGCGATAGAGAGATAGTATTTTGATCAGAGTTGGTCCATAGTTGAAGATTTGGTCTTGCGGTTTTGGTAAGATGTGTATAGTCCTTAGATGATCTTAAATCCAAAGTTTCATCTTTCGAACATCTCCAAAAGTGTACCTTCAAGTAGCCTAAGTCTGACATGACAAAATACAGTACTAAACAGAGCAGAACACCTAAATATTTTGGTCTGCATTCCTCTGGTAATAGACATTTCCTTATGTGGTTTTTTTGGTGTTGTAAACATGTGTCTAAAGGTCTCAAATCCAAAGTTTCAGATCTTGGAGTCCACCGAAAAGATAGTTATGAGCTATTGAGTATCGTTATAAGGTTTGACAATGTTTAACTATGATAGAGCATGTGTTCTAATGGTCTGCATTGGCCGCAAGTTGATATTATGTTCTGCGGTTCTAGAGTTATGTTCTGAGATGTCTAAAGAGTCCTGGATATGAATTTGAGCAAGTCTTGTGGTCCGTATTAAAAGTTGTATTCTGACAGATGGACTGAACCAATGATAAATAGAGTTTAAGGCTGACCTAATACTTTGATCGATGTGCGGTATGATCTACTGATTGGAACTTTATTCTAAGTGGTTCTATGATTGAAGCCAACATATGAGATTGTGTTGCAAGTGTTAATTGGGACCGCGAAGTGTTTTGGTGCAATAATTAGGCCGATAAGCTACACAAGACATAACTACACGCTTCATCATTGTATGCTAACCTAATTTGAGGATTGTAAATGTTGCGGATATATATATGAGATCCATTTCAATGTTTGGAGTGTGTGAGTTGCGAATATGAAGAAGTAAGTGCGAATATGAGTGGGTATGTGTGTGACATGCGAAAATTATGTGATTGTGTAAGGGTGACAAGTGCAGGATGAAGAGTTTTGAATTAGTTTTTTGAGATTCATTGGAACTATATCCATGCATTTGCAAATGCAATTTTAGTAGTTCATTTTGGCAGTGAGCCACCTTTCCTTTCTTTCTTTTCTTTATGGCAATGAGCCTATATGCAGTGAGCATATTTTGGACAGTGAGCTCTTGTAATTCAGTATTGTTATTACATAATATATTGTGAGCTAACACTCACCGTGGTTTTTCCCATTTTGGGTTTTCCACGTAAAAATCCTGGTCTCTATGTGTTATGTTTGTGATTGTTCATTATATGTTTAATTTACTTTAATGATGTTGAATGGACAAATGGATTAATGGTCTAATAAGTGAATGGTTTAAGAGAATATTGATTCACCCCCCCACCCCCTCTCAGTATTCTGGGTGTTCAACACTAAATACTTCTCCAAAGTGTGTGTGGACACTCAAGGTCTGAAAGAGCACACAAAGTGTCATCATCAACACTGAAACAAATTAGTCCTACAACATGATCAACATTGTTAACCCAAATAGATTTCTTCTTAGGTGTATCTAGTTTAGGTATGTGCCCATAAAGATCAGGGAAAAGATTCAACCACCTAAGTGTTGAACACATCCAGACACTGAGAGGGGGGAATCAGTCTATCCTTAAACTTTTAATTCAATTCTATTTTCAGCTTAAACATCAAATCACATTTAATCAACAGAAGTAAAACAGAAAGGAAAGTATGTACAACACAAGGACACCAAGATTTTTACATGGAAAACCCAATGATGGAAAAACCAGGGTGAGGATTAACTCACAACATAATAAGCTCACTGCTATAAAAGTTTACAACTTTCTTTTAGGGCTACAACCCAAGGAAGCTACTACTCCCTGCTGACTTGAAAACTAAGGCTACAACCTTAGAACAAGATACAAAAGACCTGCTGAGGAGACTTACTGTCTGATAGTAAGATACATGAAAATCACAATGAAAGCAAGAACCTAAACTGTTGTGAAAGAAGCATCTAACTTATGCTGATGTTGCAGTCCCCTTTTCTTCTTCTATATATACCCTTCACAACATCTCAAAACATTGATTAGGTTGGCACTAAAAAGACTTTTAGATGAAACGTGTGATTCTCCAAGGGTCGGCTTCAACATATACATTGTAATAAGAAAATGAGTTGTGGATCACAATACTTCATAATAGGATCCAAAAAGAATCATTACGCATCCTTTAATGCTAAAACAACTAATTTGGATCCACCACACATGAAGGAACCAGACTATCAGCCCAGACAACACTATCATTGCTAATTGTCCATCTTTGCACCACCAGGGAGACACCAAAAACATGATGCGAGCCAAGTTATGAGCAATGTAACTTGTCAACACTATCCATACACACTTCTCCTAAAGTATCTGATCATTATATGCATTCGCAAAATAAGAAATATATTGAACTAATGAAAACAGAGCATTCCGGACTGACTGCAACACATCAAGACTTAGGATATTGCATTGCAGTATACCAAATCATCTAAAACTCTTATAAATGATCCTATACACCATTATAAACCTATTCCCAGATTTGCACAACCACATCTATCTCTTCTAGAGGAAATTAGAGACTTAACTTAGTTATACTTCAATCTAGAGAGCAGTCAAACACAACTCTTTACAAAATTGACCTGAATACTTTGTGTTGTACTAGAAACAAGAAGGAATTGTATGTGCTTCAAACTTGAGATGTATTGGGACATGTAGAATCTCTACATATACTCATATTACTAATCTGTATATTCTCCATGTTCTGCAAGTACTCAAACATGTGCATTGAGAACAACTTAGACATCCGGAACTATCTGTATTACTTCTGTCATTTGAAAACTGACATTGCGAACCATCAGAACACTTGATACCATAAGGAAGCATGTATCACACATCTCTGATCATGTTCTCAAAACCATATGGGCACAACTTCTCTTTTGGAGGAATGCAGAGCATTCCAACATGTCTCCATCATTGCTTTATTTTGTCTAAGCACTAACCAAAACTCTGTCACTGATAACTTTCTCTATTGAAGGTATAATGACCTGAAATATTGGATACAATACCTTCATATGCCAATTAACTTATATTATGAAGCATGAGATTAAATCTAGATCTGCCGAGAAATGCAGACCAAATTATTGTGACTCTGCCTTAGGGTATACACTGTAAATGCCTTAACAAAGTTTCTGCAACTTGTCTTTAAGTGCGGTACTCCAAACTGATAAGATATCAATGTAGACATATAGAAAACATATTAGAACATGTATACACACCTCTACATAACACTTAGACAACTGGATGATTACTATTCTTCCCCATCTGTAATGATGACTAATATTACTACATATTGATTAGCTCCGGAATATATACAATGACAACCAATCTTACTTGCACATACTTTTGACATCAATGACAACTAATCTTATCAAGATGCCAACACTAAGATGTGTAAAGATGCCTTTTTGACAAGACTCATAATTATCCTTAGTCAGATTGACCATAGAATGATGAGTAGAAAAACCCAAGATACCTCCTCAAATAATTGAGATCGAAACATCAAAACGGATTTATGTTGATAAATGAAGCCCATGAAAGCAAACAGGACTTCTCTAGGAGCTAAAATGTCTAGAATATCAAATAGAAGCCATAAACTGATAAATTGAATACAAGACTTGGGGTTGAAACTAGAGAAAGTACATGGGTGGTTGTGTAGATCTTGCTAAATACCTTTCCAACGCCTATTCGTTTGTGAAAAATAGATATTCTGGGTGAAAGAACTGAGCTCAAAAGTTGAAAAGGATGTCTGGACTTCAAGTAACGATAAAGATGACTAACAAAATTAGGAGATAAAATCCATACCATAGAAAGAGCACAGAACTATCTTTTCGACGCCTATTTATTTTTGAAAAATTAATAATGTATGCCAAAGTTATGCTCCCCCCAAAAAATCAACCTCCTTCAACATGCAAAGAGGCCAAAACGGGCCCCTAGTGGCTAGTGGGTGGTGGACTGGCTAAAGATGAGCGGAGCTCTGATGGCAAGCGGTGCCTAGGTTGTGCCCGGTGGTAGGAAGGCAACCCATGGGTGGTGGAACAATTGTTTGTTGGCAGCAACAACTCAAATGGGTGAAGCAAAAGTAGGAGTCGATGGAGTGGCTAAAAAAGTGTAAAGGGGCAAAGCCTAGGCTGTGGACTAGTGGTGGCTTGCTTGTCCACTGCTGGGGCTAGAACGGGTCTTACGTGTCCGGATTCGGCCCAAAAGGGTTGACTGACTCAGCCTCCCAACCCAAAATCGGGCCTAAGATTTTAAAAAAATCCTACCAAAAACTTGAAACCTACTAATTAAAGAAATGTCTATTGGATAATCGAAGAAACTGCTAATAACAATGAAAATTGCTTGTTTGGAACCAAACAACCACTGTGTAAAGAAATATACCACCGAATAACTTGCAGAGACCATTGGACATTGTGAAACCCTGGAATACACACAGGGATAACAATGATGGTATGGCCGAGTATGGACCGTACGATATATTTTCGTATGATTGTATAGAATTTTTAATAGACCCAGAATTTCAAACCTCCAAAAACTCACCTAAAATTTTCTTGAGCCAGATTTTGATGTTTAGATAGGCTAGGGTTTTGATGCCTTCTGGACACAATGGAGAGCTTTGTTTTGCACCAGGACGCATTGATCACAGTTGTGTGGTTAAAACCTCCTCAGATTTAAGAGGAACTTGACAGATCTGTGCTTTGATAACATGTTAGAGTCACTTAAGGACTCATAGGAGCTAGGAAACACCTGTAGTAGTTCTTTCTACAGAAGAGAGTTGCACACTATTGCAATAGCAAGAGGAAGAAAACACAAAGCATGCATGAAAATTTAGTGCAATAAGATTATTCACAAATGGAAGAATACAAATATAAACAACCACTTGCTAAAGTGGGAGAGAGACAAATTATGGCAACCTATGACACATGCCATAAATGACCCAACACAAAAAATAAGGAAACTAACCTTCCTAAAAGACACCCTAATTAACTTATGATGTGTAATTATGATTTAAACACACCAACAAACACCTTAGGAGAGACTGTTGAATTGTTAGGATCAAGCTCTCCTAGATCAATCCCATGTACAAATGGCTTTATAATTATGAGTGAATGATTGTAAACAACATATATGTGCAAATGGCCTATACAATTCTAATACAAATGTGCTTTTTAAGCTCCAAAATCAAATGTTCCTAGAGTGATTTACTCCTTGTTCCATCATATGAATTAATTGCACATTTAATGTCTTTAAATACCATAACATAATAATAAGTCACATAAATGTGTGCCAAGTTGGCTCATAATGGATAGTGAAAAGACATGGGAAAGATGGAAGTGAACTAGGTAGGGAAAATGATCAAATGGAGTCAAGGAGCGAATGTATGGAAGTTGGTGTGAATATAGGTGCAATAAATGGCTAATAAATAATGAAAATGCAAGAATGTGTGTAAATGAATGGAAATAGGTATGGAAAGGGATTGGGATAAAAGTCAAAGTTAGTATGAGAGTGTGTCACTTGTTAATATGTAATTGTATTAAGACATTCCATCAAAATGGACCAAAAACTAAATGGGAATTGGTATGGGTAAGCAAATCTCACCATTACATTTTACCCCCACTTTGAGGTGCATGTGAATCTAAAATGAGCATGTATTTCAAAGTATATGGACATTCTCAACCAACATGAAGAGTAAATATTTAGATATTTCAAAAAGGATATTTGTTGCAAGTAAAGTAATGGACCATTCTTAAATTCCTCTTATGTTCCCCTCCATGGAATGAGTATTCCATAGAAACGTACAAAACAGAGAAAAAATATGCAACGAGTAAGCTTATCACACAAGTAAAAATAGGCACAAATAACAAGTAGTTTCAACTATCTATCAAAAATGAAACGTAGAGAGAGAGAGTGAAAGGTTAAAATTTTTGCATGTACGAAAAGTGATACAAAAATACTCTACTCGATGCAACAATGTGATACGGTACATTTGATACATCCATGTGACTCTACTCAATGTAGAAAAATGTGATATATACAACCATGAGACTCCACTTAATGTGGAAAAGTGTGATATGGCACATTTGATATGGCCATGTGACTCAACTCAATGTGGAAAAATGTGATCTACTTGATTGTAGTAATGTGATAGAGCTCCACTCAATTACAAGTGTGTAATGTAATCAAGAATCATTTAGGTATGATGATGGGTATTTGTATAGCACAAGTCGATATCTAAAATCTCAATCATGAATGTATTAGCAAAAATATGTGTCCCCTTCAAGTTATTGTATCCAACAGATGTAAGTAGTTACAAGAGAGGAAAATGATACATGATAAAACAATAAAGTAATTGAATCATATAAGTGTGTAGCCACATAAAGTATCATGTAATAGGTCAATGCATCTAATAGCCATTATAAATAACATCATGTGACACATAGATAATGAATATCAAATAATAATCGTTTAAGCACATAAAACATGTGAGGCATGTATTGATGTAACATTATATAGCAAGCATGTAAGGTCATGGATTGGTGATGATCATCAAGGTAAATTAGTGTTGCTAGTATAGGAAAAGCATGAAGCATGGATGGACCTAAAGGCAAGATAAGGATCATGTAAGCATCTCAAATATGTAATCAACTAAAAAAATAGGCATGTAAGTACAAATAAGTAGGATGTGATTATGAAATCTCAACTAAAGATGAGTGCCCTCAATGTAGGCAATATAATAAGATGGTGCTAAAAGCAAGATATGACAATAGAAGTGCATGCAATGGAAATGAGACAACCATAAGATTAAAAGAATTGAAAGAAGAACCTTAAAAGAGAATAATTATTAAGGTTGGTTATTTTTAAAGTATGGTTGTGGGTGCAAATTAAAGTTACCTAAGGCTATCTCCAACTAGCCTAACCATAATTTACAACCAAAAGAGTTGGGACTATCAAGTGGACTATAAACTAGACAAACTATGTAAACTTGGAACATGTAGGACTTTGAAATCAACAATCATCCAATTGACTAAGTATTGAAAATAAACAATGGTAAATAATCAGGTTCAGATGCACCTTTGAGATGAAGTGGTCCAAATGGAAGTTGTTCAGAATGGAAATTTGGGAGTCACATGACCCAAAGGACAAGGCTTTCCCATCCAAAACAACCTACCTAACAACATTGATCAATCCTAATAGCCATCATGACAACATTGTCTACGGGTGGCCTTTACCAATGAGAAAGTACAGACTTGAAATTTGTTAGGGAATTTCTTGATAGAGAATTATATCTCCTCATAAGTGTTCACCTATCAATGACCACTAGAAATCATGTAATTTGTAGTAAAACTAAACATGAATAACAAAGGTAATGCAACTTGAAGAATTGGAAATGTTTCACTTGGTAAATGGAATGGCAAGGGTCTAAAATTGAAATGGATTAGTGGTAACATCACGAGGAAGCATCCCAAAATATTTTGAGCCCTAATCTATAATGGAAACATGAAAATAAACAATAAACCTATTGTTCCTGATTTATTAGAAAAATTGAGATAAATAGAATGATTCCACCAAATAAAACTCTATTTTCTAAGCATAGATGGGTTCGTAAAACTAATATAGACATCTGACAATAAACTAGACTAAAAATCATCAATTCTAAGCCTAAAACAATAAATGGCAGCCTGTTGGGTGACCTTGACCCTTCTTAACAACCAACAAGGTTGCCTTGACCCTGTCAAATAGTACTCTGAAACTTCAGTGAGAGGTTATTTAAATGATTCAAGGGATACTTTACTTCTGGAGCTTTTTCTAAAACTCTAAAAATCTTTTTGAAACTAACCTCCAAGTGCACTTTTG
Source organism: Cunninghamia lanceolata (assembly GCA_027924645.1). Taxonomy (NCBI): domain Eukaryota; kingdom Viridiplantae; phylum Streptophyta; class Pinopsida; order Cupressales; family Cupressaceae; genus Cunninghamia; species Cunninghamia lanceolata. Next base: position 3,128,769 of record BSBN01000704.1, on the reverse strand, counting down.
TGAGAGGGAACCTTATAAAAATAAAGGTTAAGGGGTAGTCTACCCAAGTTAGTCCCCTTGTGGGATTTCAAGCATGAATATTGTTGGCGTTTCAATTCACACCTCTGGAATGCGAGTTGGAAACAGACAGCTATGCACAGATAAATTGCTCTCCTATTGGAAGGGGGAGTTCCCTTTTTGTTGATGTTCGCTGAAAAGATAAATAAAACCAAATTTCGCCTATCTTCCTTTTGATTCTCAGCTGCGAGCACAAGGTTATTGAAAGGAAGCTAGGTGTGCAGAAACACTTCCTACACTAATCTATTGAGGAGAGGGCTATGCAAATTCAACTTTATCCTAACTATTACAACAATGTTAAACCATTAACATGAGATATTGCAGCAAAACACAAGAGCCAGAAAGTAGACAGAAGAAGAGAGACAAAGATTTACGGTGGGGAAAACCCTTATCGGGTGAAAAACCCCAAACTCAAAAACCTGCACAATGTATTAACAAATCTGAAAGAATGTTTACAATACACTTGCAATGCAAGCTTTAATGGTCTTCGACACTCGTGTCTGGAGTCAATCTGGCAGCATAACAGTACCTGTAAACCTGTGATACAAACTCCATCTCCAAGCACCTGTATATAAAGAAATTATAAGGCAATATTGGACCTATCTTGGAATGGGCATCCAATATGGCATCTTGGACCAAACCCCACACCTAGGGACACTTGGTCAACATTGTAGAATGTGTTTGACACTTGTCCACATCTCCCATCCCAAAGAGGTCACCAATTTCCAAAATGGGCTATGACAAATGCTCTTACGACACATACTACCGTCATAGAATCTGTCATAGTGGTTACAACTTACAGCTGTAAGAGAATTTGTCATACACATGCTATAAATAGCATATTCTCTTACAACACATCATATTCCACCTTGGGGCACCCAAATATGCCTCATTCAAAGATGCTACATGACACATGTCATTACTTGTCTTACAACCTTCTATTCTCAACTCTTACATGTTATAGATTCGTCATAGGAATCCATCATAACCGTTTCGGTCAAACATTCCTTACACAACATAGAAGATGCTGACACATGGCAGAATATTCCTACCACTAAGTGGGATGCCTATCTCCTCATGTGAGGACAAAAATACAAGTTGTCATAATCCATGTAGGATTGACACATCACCGTGTAACATCCCACAATATGACAATATGGATTTTCCAATTATTTACAACATAGGCAATTAAATAATAAATACAAACATTACAAATACAGAGAATTACCAAGGTTGAGACACCTTAATTCCCAATAGTTATAAAACTCTAAATGCTGCAGAAGAGGTTTTTTCCTTTTTAAAAACTACAACTAGGCATAGACTAACAACGCTTTTAATCTCCTAAGTAAATTTAGAGCAAATGAAATTAGAAGTGAACAAGGAATGATTGTTTTAAAAAAAAACTTAAGCAATTTTCTCCCAGATTTACATCACAAGACTTATAGTAATTTAATGATGAAAGTTGAAATGAAAGCTACGAAAGCCACACATCTGACGACGAAAACTTGATGAATCGAGATAGAATATCAGAGCAAAATAGGCATGAGACTTCTATTCAATATCACAAAGTTGATACAACTCCAGGACAGCAATACTATAGCAAAAGGCAGGCATACAGCAAGCGATCAAACACCGGAGAACAGGTTACACAAAGTGAACAGACACTTGGAATATCAAGATTTGCAGGCTAGAATAGGCACAACAAATTTGCTATCACAATTATCATTACATACAATGGGCAAGGATGCCCTTATTTATACTAAAATCAAAGGAGTAGGGAACCCTAAAATCTCCTTGATTAACCCTTACTTGCCAACTCGCAAGCTTTATTACTATTCTAAGACAAAGATAAAATAAACAAATGCTTTAAAGCGATTTTCTTTAAAGCAAAGAAAATTCCAACTAACACAAAGTGATTTCTTTCTAAATAAAGAATGGATGAGCTTAGGACGAAAGCAAATGCTTTAAAACAAAAAGCATATGATTTCAAGCTGCTTTCTTTTGAAATGCATCCTCATCAACATTCTTGATTTTTGGTGATGTCATCCATTGATATTATGGGAAACAATATCTTCTAAAAAGTGAGTGACTGCATCTCTGCCAGGAACAATGATACTCTCTAGAATGATATTTTGATTCTCTAACATTTCTTCATCGTTTGCAACCATCTGAAGAAAATCATGAACTTCGTTCACAACCTTATCACTGATATCATCATTAAAATTGTTGTAGATGAGAGTCTGGAACTCTGCTTGCACTTCCCTAAAATCATACAGGGTACCGTCTTCTTTTTCATATGAACACAAGATTTGAGAAACAAAAGATCTAACGAACTTGAGGACATTGACCACCTTTTCTTTCCATTATGTCAACTTTGAAATCATACTGTCATAAGTTTTTACTGTGAAAAGATATTGCGCTTTCCAAGTAGAAACTGTCTTCTTATCATCAGTTGAATCAACAGAATCAAGTGCAATCTTCAAGTCAGAGATTATGATCTCAAGCACCAGTCTATTTTCTGCCATGGTCTGCTGCAACCCCTAGATGCCTTGGCGTAAATCATGAGCGTTGTACTTTAATTGGTAAAACTCTAAAAGTACAACTCTCCCTTTAGTCACAAATTCTTCCACCCAAACATTCATGTGCCTCCTATAAAGGACCAACTGACTGAATTGTCGTTGATCAACTGGTGATTCCAGATTCGATGGAAGCTAAATCAGTTTGTGATATGCCATGGAAAAGGTTAGAAATATATTGCCACAGCTGCCTTGTCTTCTCCATCTTTCAACACCCTTTCCTTTAAATTATCTGCTACAACCTCGAAGAGATTTACATCTGTATGTCAGGTACTTCTACCAAGGTTAGCTTTGACAACCTTGAAGTCATCAACCTCGATATCATCAGCACTTCTATCTTTTGGCGGTGTTGCAGTTTCAAGGATTATCTCTCCATCCGCATTCTTTTCAATGCGAACCTACTTCTTCAGCTTCTTGTCTGGTGTGTTTTGGTAGACGCATTTAAGATCTGTTAAATCCAACCAACATGAGGGCTTTCTCCTCTTCCTTCCCAGAATGTTTTCAAGCCAAGATGAGCCATCCTCTCTTGGAAACTCAGTTCTAACCTCATCAGCTCCTGACGAACCAATATGTGCATCAGAGTTACGAACCGACGAATCTGACTCTAAATCTATGTGGATAGCAGAAGTGCTCGGTGAAGGAGGAGAAACATGATCTGAAGGTAATATCTCAACATGCGACATTGTTTCAACAAGAACTTTTGATTCGATTGCTGGTTGTTCCTGCTGGACATGAGCTGGAGACTCATCCTTTTTCCTCTTTAACTTAGCCATTTTTGTTCCTTCTAGAAGAACACTCATAGCTTTGACCCTTCCTTTTGGTTTGGAAGTGGAAGGCTCTGATGGTTGTACAACTAGCGGCTTTGCTACCAGAATATCATTCTTCAGCTTATTCTTCAATAATATCAAACTATTTTTGATAACTTGGCTTGTTCTTTCTTCAATGGAAGTGTTCTCTTTTATTGACCAATTAACTGGTGGCAACGGTTGTTGCTCAACTTGGTCTCTGAAATACTTGGGAAGTAGAACTTCACCACTCTCTGTCAAACCCTCTATATCTTCTGATAGGATATCAAACATCTATTGAAGAGTGAACCTGCTGTAACTGTGTTCTCACACTTCAAACTCATTAGCACAATTAGCCCAGAAGTCTTCAACCGCATGCTTGTGCGTACAATTTTGACAAGATGTGATGCAAAAACACCATGAGGATCATATGAAGACCTTGTTGGTTATTTCCCAGACTAGATGCTTACTCCCAAATTTCCCTACAAGGTAGCCATCAATGATCAATAGGATCTTTGGGTCAGGGGCCAACAGTATAGGAGATAGACTCTATTTTTATCTCCTCTTCTTCTTCAGGCTCTGCAAAACCTAGGGGGGATTCCCTACTCAACATTCGTGAGAATATGCATACAAAGGCTGGGATGCTGACATGAAGCAGATAAGTCCTCCTGTAAGTAGACTAAAACTGCAAGATAAGAGCAAAGGGGCTAGCTTTGGGCATATTTTCAGCTGTAGACAGAGGACTTGGGATCCTAAAACTAATTCTACTGTCCTAATGGTTGTTTTGGAGTTTGATTTTGATGTTGTGTTTGGATGCAGAGCTAGACCTAGTGTATAACCTCAACACAGAGCTAGATTGGTGCCTATCCAGGGCTTGGAGTCAATAGACATACACATGCAAATGTTCAGCATAAACATAACAAGACTAGATTTCAAGGGGATTTCATCATATTTGCCTTACAAATATATCCCAGAACAGAGTGTTTATACATCTCTACTTATGATATCCTTATTGCAATATACTTTCCTCAATACTTGACCTGAAAATAGTTTAATCTATCCCTTGAACAGAAGTTAAGAGATCAAGCATTCAATATAGTAAACCTATATCCTAGAACCCAAGACACCCCTTAGATATCCAGATTCAAAAGGAAAGCATATTCAATACAGGAGACAGACAACAAAACACATGCAATATACCATTACTCATCTAAATCAACATGATACCAATGAATTTATGCACAAAACATAAGACATGAGACTCATAAACTCACAAAATCCACTGCACAGAGCAACCAGGTCAGTTGTATTGTATTATAGAACCAGACAATGTCCAACTTTCAACAACCACAAATGAGTGACACAGTCTGCCTTTTATAGCAAAACTGTGTACTCAGCAAATTAATTACAAGGTACATAAAAAATTTGCCAGATATAATGCATCAGAAAAATGGTGCTCAAAATCATCAAATGCTGCAGCAAGAAACAGAGGACAGAGCAGGTGAGATCGGGATCTGGGCTGCCGCCTAAAGATTTTCTCTTAAATCTAGTAGTTGACCCATCAACTCGACCCATGCCTTCCTGCACGATATGCCATTAAAGCTTCACCTACCCGCAGCCTCTAGAAATGCAGCCGCAGCAAACCTCAAGAGTTTTCTCGCTCAAAAACAGTCGCAGACATGAAGAAACCCACGACACATCAAAATTGAAAGATAGCCGTCGATCAAAAACCAACCGCTAACATCAACGACCCCAAAAATGCTAAAAAGTCACGAACCAACAAAAACGTGCCACGCAGACACTTCGAGTTTCTATCGCTGGGTCATCGCTCCTCTGTTGTGCCTGCTGAGAGTTTACTGTCGGAACCATGCGCGGAAACCACCACGTGGCAAGCTCCGCAGCACCCATGAAACATTAGAGACCCTCCGTGAAACTCCTGCGGAAGCTGACATTTGTCAGTTTCCGCGTCACTTAGAAACTCATTACTGTGGCTGGGGAAGGGTCAAAAACAAATGTAGCCCTGGCACCGCATCGAACACGTGGCACATTCTGCGTAACCGCTGAAACATAAAGAAATTGCCTTTGAAACTCTTGCGGAGATCGACACTTGGCGGGCTCTGCATTAACCTTGAAACACAGAAACTTAAGAGAAACAGTCCTTAAGTTCTGGGACCCTCCGCCACGCGTCACTTTCTGACACATTTGATACATATGCTGGGGCCCACCCCAATGTTTTTTTGACCATTGCAACAAAAAGAAACAAACGCGGAAGCTGACACTTGTCAGCTTTCGCGGCAACCTCAAGGGATAGATGCCGCATTCCGCGCGCCCGTTGCAACATATAGAGAATGCCCCCGCTATATGACACTTGGCGCCTTCCGCGCGATCATTGAAACTCTATAAAAAGGGGCTCTCAAAACTTCAAGCGGAGGCTGCCACTTGGCACCATCCGCAGTAGGGACTCCTTTTACTGGGACCCACCCTCACTACGCCACACTTAATATGAAACAAATAGAAACAATACGGAGGCCGACACATGTCAGCTTCCGCAGTCACAACCAGGGGCACGTGGCATCTTTCACCCCTGCTTAGAAACTCAGAAGAAACCTTTTGAAACATGGGCAGAGTCTGACACTTGGCACTGTCCGCGGGGCTCTGAGTTACTTTTTTCTGTGTGTCCCTCAGGTGCCTCCACGTGGAGCATTCCGCGACATTCTTGAAACTCAATATTGAAACTGCATTGAAACTTTGGCAGAACTCTGTTGGAAGCTGACACATGGCGCCATTCGCAGCATTTAACCTAGAAACAAAAAAGACACAGCTTCTGCTACGTGGCACGCTCCACGTTAAAGCAACATTCAAAAATAAAAGCGCGGCAATAAACTGGGGCTCGACACATGGCGGATCCCACGGCGTTTGATACATGAAACCCTCGCAGCCACTGTTAGAAACATTCAGACACTGGAAGCTGTAGCCTGATATGCATTCAGAAATGCATTAGACTCATTTTTATCATTTTCGAGGGACCGAGGGAGATTTCACAAGTTTGCCGACATACATTTCACCTTTGCATACATAGAACTTAACAATTTTCTCAAATGCGACAGGAAAAACAGTTAAACAATGCATGTGGGCTGGGGAACAATTTAAACCAAGGCACTAAGGGTCTGAAGGAAAATTCACAGGAACCTGCAAATTGGAAGTCAAAACCCAAACCCTAGGTGAACACCACCAGTGGCTCCGATTGGGCACGTGCAGATGCAAGACTACAATGAGAACCAGACTACTCCAGGGCAGACCAGACAAAACCCAAAACTCAAAACACAACCGACTATACAGGGCGTGTATAGAATAATTACATTTAGTTTACAATGTGCACAAAAAATAACCATTATAAGAAGTAACGCTTCAGGAACTGACTGTGCACTGGCAATTCCAACAATTCACCACTTAGGGCCTGGAGAAAGTGAGAATCTCCTCCATGGATGTCGCTGATTTGATATGGGCCCACCCATAAGGGCTCAAATTTACCATGTTTGCCCTTATCTTGGTTCCTTGCATTCCATACAAGGACCAAATCATCTTTCTGAAACTTTCTTTCTGTAGCTCTCTTATCAAACAGATACTTTACCCTTTGATGTCTCTTGGTGTTTGTTTTCTGTGCTTCCCTTCTTATCTCATCTAGTGCAACTAGCTAATTGATTCTCTCAGTCATTGGATCTCCGATCTCCTCCATGTTTTCTTGTATGAATTTGTAAACTGGCAAAAAGTTGTTTACAGGTAACTTAGCCACTACACCATATACTAGTTTAAAAGGAGATCTTCCAGTTCCTTTCTTGACTGTTACTCTGTCAGCCCACAATGCCATTTTTAGCTTTGAATCCCAAGCCTTTTTTTTTTACCTACCATTCTCTTTACAATTTTCATGAGGCTTTTGTTGCTTGACTCAGCTTGACCATTTCCATGTGGGTGATATGGTGATGCATGTAACAGATTAATTCCATAATTACTGCAAAAATTTATAAATTCACCAGACCTGAAGCACATAGCATTATCTGTGACTAATTTTAACGGTACTCCAAACTTGATAATAATATTCTCTAGAATGAAATCCATCACCACCTTGTTGGTAGCTCTTTTGGTTGGGATGGCTTCAATCCATTTGGTGAAATAATCAGTAGCAACAAGAATCCAGCTGTGTCCTCCACTTGATTTCTCTGAGATTTCCCCTATGAAATCAATCCCCCACTACTGAAAGGGAGCTTCTACAGTCATAGTCTTAAGGGGCAATGCACCTCCATATTTTAGCTTTCCTGAGAACCTTTGGCAAGGATCACACTTCCTTATCATTCTATGTGCATCTGAGAAAAGAGTTGGCCACCAGTAGCCAGCTCTGAGAATTTTGTGGGCTGTTGTATAGGCAGCATAGTGTGCACCACATACTCCATTGTGCATGTCATTTAGGATGTTCCTAGCCTGATTTTCATCCACACATTTGAGTAATACACCATCATGATTTCTCCAATACAGCTCTCCTTGAACAATGATGTATTTAATAGCTTGGAGCTTCAAAGTTCTCTTCTAGATATCACTTAGATGGGAAGGACAGTTCAAATTTTGCAAATAATATACTATGTCCTTATACCACTTAGATTCTGACACATTTACAACTTCCTTGTGCACTTCATTCACTTGGCATGCCTCTAGATTTGACTTTGTCATTAGCTTTGCTAATCCTTGTCCTCTTACCAATTTTGTGATCTGTATCTCTATGTTGAACTCCTGCAACTTATTTATCCATCTGCATCTTCTTCCAGTTACCTCCTGCTGAGCAAATATATCTTTGAATGCTGCATGAGGTACATATGCAATTATTTGTGAGCCTACCAAATATGGCCTAAAGCTCTTGACTGCTCTAACCAGTGCATATGCCTGCTTCACCATGATGTCATACTTTAACTCAGAAGCCTGCAAGGACATACTGAAGAAAGCTATGGGCTGCTCAAATCTATCTTCATTTTTCTGTAATAAACACGCAGCAACAGTATGGAAAGAAGCAAATGAAAACAATTGAAATGGCTTGGAAAAATTAGGAGATTTTAGCACAGGAGCCATCTTGATTGCTTCCTTGATGTTCTGAAATGATTCAATTGCTTCATTCTCCCAATTAACAGTTGCACCTTTCTTCAACATCTTGGAAATTTCTTTTGTGGTCTCTGCAAAGTTAGGAACAAATCTCCTAACAAAGTTAATTTATCCAAAGAAGGACTGAACACCTTTTATTGTTTTAGGGATCTGAATTTTTTCAGTTGCAGCCACCCTTTCAAGATCAATCCTGACTCCATCCTTGGAAACAATGTGTCCAAGCAATTTTCCTTCCACAACCCCAAAAGCACATTTCTTTGGGTTGAGAGAAATGCCATACTCTAGTGCTCTAATGAAAATCTGCTCCAAGTGCATACAATGCTGCTCTTCTTTCTTTGAAAAGGTAGTCAAATCATCCTGATAAACAGCCAAGATTGAATCAATCAACCCTGCAAAAGCAACATCCATTGCTCTTTGAAATGTAGCACCTGCATTTGTTAGTCCAAATGGCATCGTTACATATACATAGGTTCCCCATGGAGTAGTGAAAGCAGTCTTAAATTGTTCTGATTCTTTTACTTTCACTTGATTGTACCCTGAAAAACCATCCATCATAGATAAAAGTTCACAACCAGTCACTCTTTGCAACATGGCCTCCATATTTGGCAATGGATAGTTATCCTTCAAAGAAGATACATTTAGGTTTCTAAAGTCCACACACAACCTTATATCACCATTCTTTTTTCTGACTGGGAGAAGGTTAGACACCCAAGTTGAATGTCTGATAGGCATGATTATTCTAGCCTCCCTAAGTTTCATAAGTTCTTCTTGCATTTTTGGAGCTAAGGTTGGGTTGATAGGCCTCTGTTTTTGTCTAAATGGTTTAGCTCCAGGCTTCAAAGGGATTTCATGCTGAAATAAATCCTCTCTATAGGCTTTGAGGTCTTTATATGACCAGGCAAAAACATGCTTATACCTTTTCAGCAATGCAATCAGTATGCTCCTGATGTGTGGTTTGAGCTGTTTGCCATTGTATACTTTTTGGGGAGCATGAGATGTTCCCAAGTTTATCTCCTCCAGATCATACTTGTTTTTTGGAGATACTTTTGTAACAAATTGGTCCCTATTGTCAAAAGCTCTCTCTAAAGCTACCAGCCCTCTAGGGATTTTGTTTGTCTTGAGCTGAATTAGTTCCTTCCCTAAAAGGGTTTCTTTTCCATCTACAACTTCCACAAAGTTCTGAAAATCCATTTCTTGGTTCTCATATTCATCAATACAATGCAGAAATCTCAGTAAATCCTTATCATCATCAAACACTTGCCAGCTACATACATTATCTGGCACTGCAGGCCTAAGCTTGACTTCAACATTTGTAACATCTGACAAAGTTATATCATCTGGCCTTATGGCTACATTGGCTAGAAAATCTGCTCTGACATTTTTTGATCTTTCTATCCAATTTATTGAAAAAACATCAAACAATTCAATTGTATCCCAAACAACATGCTTATATTGTTTCAACCTTTTATTTTTTGATGCATACTTGTCTCTAATTTGGGACACAATAAGCTCTAAATCACCAAACACTTTGAGCATCTTAATTCCATGCTTCAAAGCAACATTTAACCCTAATAACAGAGCCTCATACTCTGCAATATTATTTGTATAGGCAGACCTCAACAAGAAAGAGAATTGGAGAAGCTTACCAGTTGGAGACAGAAAAACAATTCCAACACCAGAGCCTTCTTTTGAACAAGCTCCATCAAAATACATGGTCCAAAGACCTTGTTGATTCAATTTTTGAATGCAAATATTTTCTCTTTTATCTTCCTTATCATCTGAGACAACTCTGAAATTTTCACAGTCAGTGTCCACAAAACATATATGCTCCTCTGATTCTTGATCCTCCACTGTCTCTGATGATCTTTCTTCTCTGATTAGTTTGACATCCTTGTCACTCATTGGGATCATGGCATATGACAGATCCAATTGCATACTCCCACCAATGAGTGCCGCCCATCTCCTTGATAACAGCATACCATATTGTGGCTTTATGTCAACCATTGTTATATTCATTTTGTAGGTCTTTTCAGGATATGTTGCCAATCTGAAATCCACATCCTTTATGATTCCAATGACTGGTACCTCTCTAGCATCCATGGCATAGCATTTTCCACATGCCTTGTCTATTTTTAATCCTGCTTGTTGCATAATGGCTAGAGGCATGATGTTTGTTGATGCTCCTGAGTCAAACATACAATTTCTAATCACTTTTCCATTGATAACAAGGGAGACATAGAATGGTTCAACCTGTGAAGGGCATTTTGTCATGGTCATCCCTAGATATACCTCAGGAATCTCATCCTCTTCAATACTCATAGCTTGTTTCTTATCCTGAGTCTCAATATTCTGCTTGGCTTGACACGGTACTCCTAAAATCAAGGATACAATCTTATTTATGAATTCTTCAACTTTCATCAGCTCCATTAGTGGAACAAAGACTTTTATTTGAGACAAGACCTGAGTGATGTCAAATGGAGCATAATTTTGAATAACAGTTGGAGCCTGATACACAGTTTTACCTCTATCCTGAGATGATCCAGCTTTAGTTTTTATGGCTCTCTGACTGTCATCCTTGTTTTGAAAATTCTTATTTTGATCCTCAACCTGGGGAACTCTATTTTCCGGTCCTTGAGGATCATAACCTATTTTTTGCCTAAAATTTTGCCTATTATTGTTCCATTGCTTCTTTTGTGTCTTAGTTCCTCTATGATTATGCATTGGTTGGCCCACAAAAGTGTTATCTGGTTGAGGTGTACCACTTACCTGAGCTTTACCTCTAAGGTTGTAATTGCTTTTGACTTGAGCAACTGCTGCAGCTGTGAAGGCCCTAATCTCTTCATCAGAAGGCCTCCTCAAGTTATTCAGAAAACTGTGTGAATCCTAAGCATAGGCATAGTTGTCTTCATCATCTTCATCATATGGAAACTGTTGGTAGACCTGAGTTTCATCATTTGCATTTGCATCAGCATCATGAAAAGGGTATTCTCTATTTGTAGACAACATGTTGACATTATCATCTTCCATGCAATGAGGCTCATTGCACTCATCATAGGCCACGACATTGTTATATAGAGACTGAGCAATAATACATTGTGATTGTGAATGAGGCATCTGGCATATTATACACCACGGGGTGTCATTAACAATATTAACAGCCTTCTTCAAAGGATCAGGAGTTTCCTTGGTATGTTGAGCTCTCTGATTTGTGTTGTTATGTGGCAATACAGGTCTACCATTATGCCAATTGGTATTATATGGCATATCATGCAATGATGGTCTCTTTTCCTATCTTTGGTAAGCTTGCCTATCAGGACCTATTCCTTTTTCACTCCTAGCCAGTCTATAGCTTAGATCCTTAACAACATTTGCCAATTTGTCTATTTTATCTTCAGGGGCAGATGTACTACCTTGATTGTTTTGAGGTTTGTTTAGATTCTGCAGAATTTTCACATCATCCCTTCTGTTTGTTTTACCAGATGCCTTTCTGTTATTTTCAATATTTATTGCAACTTTGAAGGCATCTCTGAGGCTGTGAGGACCCTTGTCTCTTAATCCATAAGTTGTCTTGGCATCAAAAGCATTTATGTACAACACTATGCACATAGGTTCATTAGGCCTCAAGTCCTGTGGCAATTTGTTCAACACTTTAGTAAATCTTGCATTTAAATCTGCAACCTGCTCATTTGACCCTTTAGTGATACTAGTGAACTCATTTACAAAAAAGCTAGGGTCAGTTTTGTCACCATATTGCTCCTTAAACATCCTTTTGAAATCATCCCATGATGAAATGCTCCGATCAGGCAGATTTTTGTACCATTCTCTAGCCTCATCAACCAAAGATTGCATGAATGACTTCATAAAAACATCCTCATGCTCAACCTCAAAGCTGTCCATGGTATTCTGAAAAGCTTTTAAATGGTCTTCTCCTAAGACAGTATTGTTTCCTGAAAATTTAGGCACTTGCAGCCTCACATGTTTGTCAACAGGGTTTGGATAACTAGGAATGCCATCAAAAACAACCTGTCTGAATCTATCCAACTGCATTGGGTGCCTCTCAAACTGATTAGCATTTGCATTTCTATTTACATTTTGATTTCTCACATTATTTAATGGAGCTCTAATGTTATTTGCATTGTGTCTTTGATCATTGTGCTGATTCTAGACTTCATTTCTTTGTTGATTTCTCTGCATATTTGTATTCTCAAGGGTAGGAATTGAATCATTTTGAGCAACTCTCAAAGCTTGCACTTTCTGTCTCATATCATCTCTGATTTTTACTGCTTGCAGATATTCTAACTCAGCCCTTAAGCTCTTAATTTCATCAGCTAGTTCTTCCTCTCTAGGCATAGAAGAGGATGGTTTTATCATATTCTGATCATCATTATCATCATCCCTTAGGGATTCAACCTCTTCAAATCTGTCAGGAGAATCATGAAAAGGATGTTCTTGAAAAACCTCTGACCTTATTCTCAAACCATTACCTTGCTGTCTTTCATACACATTCTGGATTTCAGCCTCAGTGTTTGAAAAATAAGGTACTGTCTTCTCTGAGGATCCTGGATTATCCTGAATAAAATCAATTTTCTTGGGGGTAGGAGAACCATCTTGACTGGCTCGAACATTCCCCTTTTTTCTATACATCATTTTTATGGGTAACTCTTCAAGTAGAGTATTACGCTGGGATCTTCTCCCTTGCATACAAATTTTTACTTTACTGGTTGGGAGATTGGTTCGGAGTCGCCACCTATAACTAGGAATTGGTTTATTTTAAATCAAGGTTCTTTCACTGCACAATCCCCAATAGAGTCGCCAAAATCTGTTGGTGACTCGGATGGGCCACAAATACATTTCTTTTTTATCAATCCATCCCCAGTAGAGTCGCTGTTGGTTATTTCCCAGACTGCATGCTTACTCCCAGATTTCGCTACAAGGTAGCCATCAATGATCAATAGGATCTCTAGGCCAGAAGCCAACAGTATAGGAGATAGACTCTATTTTTATCTCCTCTTCTTCTTCAAGCTCTGCAAAACCTAGGGGGGGATTCCCTACTCAACATCCGTGAGAATATGCATACAAAGGCTAGGATGCTGACATGAAGCAGATAAGTCCTCCTGTAAGTAGACCAAAACTACAAGATAAGAGCAAAGGGGCTAGCTTTGGGCCTATTTTCAGTTGTAGACAGAGGACTTGGGATCCTAAAACTAATTCTACTGTCCTAATGGTTGTTTTGGAGTTTGATTTTGATGTTGTGTTTGGATGCAGAGCTGGACCTGGTGTATAACCTCAACACAGAGCTAGATTGGTGCCTATCTAGGGCTTGGAGTCAGCAGACATACACATGCAAATGTTCAGCATAAACATAACAAGACTGGATTTCAAGGGGATTTCATCATATTTGCCTTACAAATATATCCCAGAACAGAGTGTTTATACATCTCTACTTATGATATCCTTATTGCAATATACTTTTCTCAATACTTGACCTGAAAACAGTTTAATTTATCCCTTGAACAAAAGTTAAGAGATCAAGCATTCAATATAGTAAACCTATATCCTAGAACCCAAGACACCCCTTAGATATCCAGATTCAAAAGGAAAGCATATTCAATACAGGAGACAGACAACAAAACACATGCAATATAGCATTACTCATCTAAATCAGCATGAAACCAATGAATTTATGCACAAAACATAAGACATGAGACTCATAAACTCACAAAATCCACTGCACAGAGCAACTAGGTCAGTTGTATTGTATTACAGAGCCAGAAAATGTCCAACTTTCAACAACCACAAATGAGTGACACAGTCTGCCTTTTATAGCAAAACTGTGTACTCAGCAAATTAATTACAAGGTACATAAAAAATTTGCCAGATACAATGCATCAGAAAAATGGCGCTCAAAATCATCAAATGCTGTAGTAAGAAACAGAGGACAGAGCAGGTGAGATCGGGATCTGGGCCGCTGCTTGAAGATTTTCTCTTAAATCTGGTAGTTGACCCATCAACTCGACCCATGCCTTCCTACATGATATGCCATTAAAGCTTCACCTACCAACAGCCTCTGGAAACGCAGCCGCAGCAAACCTCAAGAGTTTTCTCGCTTAAAAACAGTCGCAGATGCGAAGAAACCCATGACGCATCAAAATTAAAAGATAGCTGTCGATCAAAAACCAACTGCTGACATCAATGGCCCCAAAAATGCTGAAAAGTCACGAACCAACAAAAACGTGCCATGCAGACACTTTGAGTTTCTATCGCTGGGTCATCGCTCCTCCGTTGTGCCTGCTGAGAGTTTACTGTCGGAACCATGTGCGGAAGCCACCACATGGCAAGCTCCGCGGCACCCATGAAACATTAGAGACCCTCTGTGAAACTCCTGTGGAAGCTGACATTTGTCAGTTTTCGTGTCACTTAGAAACTCATTACTGTGGCCGGGGAAGGGTCAAAAACAAATGTAGCCCTGGTGCCGCATCGAACACGTGGTGCATTCTGCGTAACTACTGAAACATAAAGAAACTGCCTTTGAAACTCTCACGGAGATCGACACTTGGCGGGCTCCGAATTAACCTTGAAACACATAGAAACTTAAGAGAAACAGTCCTTAAGTTCCGGGACCCTCCGCCACGCATCACTTTCTGACACATTTGATACATATGCTGGGGCCCACCCCAATGTTTCGTTGACCATTGCAACAAAAAGAAACAAACGCGGAAGCTGACACTTGTCAGCTTTCACGGCAACCTCAAGGGATAGATGGCGCATTCCGCGCACCCATTGCAACATATAGAGAATGCCCTCATTGTATGACACTTGGTGCCTTCCACACGATCATTGAAACTCTATAAAAAGGGGCTCTCGAAACTTCAAGCGGAGGCTGCCACTTGGCACCATCCGCAGCAGGGACTCCTTTTACTGGGACCCACCCTCACTGCACCACACTTAATATGAAACAAATAGAAACAATAAGGAGGCCGACACATGTCGGCTTCCGCAGTCACAACCAGGGGCACGTGGCATCTTCCGCCCTTGCTTAGAAACTCAGAAGAAACCTTTTGAAACATGGGCGGAGTCCGACACTTGGCACTGTCTGCGGGGCTCTGAGTTACTTTTTTCTGTGTGTCCCTCGGGTGCCTCCACGTGGAGCATTCTGCGGCATTCTTGAAACTCAATATTGAAACTGCATTGAAACTTTGGCGGAACTTTGTCAG
Organism: Cunninghamia lanceolata; assembly: GCA_027924645.1. Lineage (NCBI taxonomy): Eukaryota > Viridiplantae > Streptophyta > Pinopsida > Cupressales > Cupressaceae > Cunninghamia > Cunninghamia lanceolata. Next base: position 3,112,992 of record BSBN01000704.1, on the reverse strand, counting down.
AAGCTGACACGTGGCGCCATCCGTAGCATTTAACCTAGAAACAAAAAGACACAGCTTCTGCTACGTGGCACGCTCTGCGTTAAAGCAACATTAAAAAACAAAAGCGCGGCAATAAACTGGGGCTCGACACATGGTGGATCCTGTGGCATTTGATACATGAAACCCTCGCAGCCACTGTTAGAAACATTCAGACACTGGACGCTGTAGCCTGATATGCATTCAGAAATGCATCAAACTCATTTTTTATCATTTTCGAGGGATCGAGGGAGATTTCACAAGTTTGCCGACATACATTTCACCTTTGCATACACATAACTTAACAATTTTCTCAAATGCGACAGGAAAAATAGTTAATTAATGCATGTGGGCCGGGGAATAATTTAAACCAAGGCACTAAGGGTCTGAAGGAAAATTCACAGGAACCTGCAAATTGGAAGTCAAAACCCAAACCCTAGGTGAACACCACCAGACCTCATGTCGAAAAACTTAAGACCATATCTGGATGATTCATTACCAACTGCCTTGGCATTTGCTCCAGATCGGCATCTGTAAATACTCATCCCAAGTGGAAAATACTCATATGAACACGGGATTTGAGAAACAAAAGATCTGACAAACTTGAGGACATTGACCACCTTTTCTTTCCATTATGTCAACTCTAAAATCATACTGTCATAAGTTTTTATTGTGAAAAGATATTACGCTTTCCAAGTAGAAACTGTCTTCTTATCATCAGCTGAATCAACAGAATCAAGTGCAATCTTCAAGTCGGAGATAATGATCTCAAACACCAGTCTATTTTCTGCCATGGTCTGCTGCAACCCCTAGATGCCTTGGCGTAAACCATGAGCGTTGTACTTTAATTAGTAAAACTTTCAAAGTACAACTCTCCCTTTAGTCACAAATTCTTCCACCCAAACATTCATGTGCCTCCCATAGAGGACCAACTGACTGAATTGCCGTTGATCGGCTGGTGATTCCAGATTCGATGGAAGCGATAAATCAGCCTGTGATATGCCATGGAAAAGGTTAGAAATATACTGCCGCAGCTGCCTAACTTCAGCTTTGAGAGCTGCTTTGTCTTCTCCATCTTTCAACACCCTTTCCTTCAAATTATCCGCTGCAACCTCGAAGAGATTTACATTTGTATGCCGGCTACTTCTACCAAGGTTAGCTTTGACAACCTTGAAGTCATCAACCTCGATATCATCAGCACTTCTATCTTCTTGCGGTGTTACAGTTTCAAGGATTATCTCTCCTTCCGCATTCTTTTCAATGCGAACCTGCTTCTTAAGCTTCTTGTTTGGTTTGTCTTGGTAGACACTTTTAAGCTCTGTTAAATCCAGCTAATATGAGGGATTTATCCTCTTCCTTCCTATAATGTTTTCAAGCCAAGATGAGCCATCCTCTCTTGTCAGTTCTAACCTCATCAGCTCTTGATGAACCAATATGTGCATTAGAGTTACGAACTGGTGAATCTGACTCTGAATCTATGTAGATAGGAGAAGTGCTCGGTGGAGGAGAAACATGATCTGAAGGTAATATCTCAACATGCGATGTTGTTTCAAAAGGAACTTCTGATTCGACTGTTGGTTGTTCCTGCTGGACATGAGCTAGAGACTCATCCTTTTTCCTCTTTAACTTAGCCATTTTTGTTCCTTCTAGAAGAACACTCATAGCTTTAACCCTTCCTTTTGGTTTGGAAGTGGAAGGCTCTGATGGTTGTACAACTGGCGGCTCTGCTATCGGAATATCATCCTTCGGCTTATTCTTCAAGGATATCAAACTATTTTTGATAGCTCAGCTTGTTCTTTCTTCAATGGAAGTGTTCTCTTTTATTGACCAATTAATTGGTGGCAACGGTTGTTGCTCAACTTGGTCTCTGAAATACCTGGGAAGTAGAACTTCACCACTCTCTGTTAAACCCTCTATATCTTCTGATAGGATATCAGACATCTGTTGAAGAGTGAACCTGTTGTAATTGCGTTCTCGCACTTCAAACTTATCAACACAATTAGCCCAGAAGTCTTCAACTGCATGCTTATGCGTACAATTTTGACAAGATATGATGCAAAATCACCACGAGGATCATATGAAGACCTCATGTCAAAAAACTTAAGACCATATCTGGATGATTCATTGCCAACTGCCTTGGCATTTGCTCCAAATCTGCATCTATAAATACTCATCCCAAGTGGAAAATTGAAAGTTGCCTTGTGTCTGCTACGCAAAAATATATGAACTTCATAGGCTTGCCTCAAAAACTCCATAAATGCTATTTCATCTGTAGGATACCTCAGCAACATGGCTAGCTCTCCTAAGAAGCCATATACTCTGATGTAGGAAAAAGTGGGAAATTGGATAAACCAATCAGCCCATTCTGCCATTGCTATTCTAGCATCAGTGAAAAACCATATATGCAACTCATTAACCATATCTCGCATTGTATGCATCAAGAATGTATCATTCACCCGCCTCTAATGTCGTTCAACTTGGGAAATTTCTAACTGTGGGAAATGGTGATAAACTTGTTGAATACCCAGAGTTCCAACAACATTCAAACCTCTGAATTGACCCTGAAAAGCCATCAAATACATAGGGTATGACATCATGTGGAATTCATGAGCCCTTTGAAAATTAAGTATTTGTTCGTGGAGACTATCACTGATGAGTGCCGACCAGTCATAGAATTCGGTTCCATCAACAATCTGGGACATGATGTAAAACATCCAAGGCTGGAACTTGTTAGCATCTGCTTGACCTATGATCCGGCTCAGCAGAGTAATCATTATTGCATGTTCCTCCTTGAATTCTCCACGTCCAACATTTTTTGGCATGACATTCTGCTTTTCTTTTAACCACCTTTGACCAATCTTTTTCTGGTATTTTTCTTTATCATTGTTCCAAACCCTCTTACATTCTTCAATTGAAACAGTTAACTTTTCTCTCCAGACTGGTATTGTAAAACACTTCTCAATGTTGTTCGGCCTCAGGCTACAGAGCACACGTCCATCTCTTGATTGAATTTCTCTTGTGACCGAATTGTAATGTGTCATGCATGCAATTACAAACTCAATACTTTGCACTGTGATGGGAAAGGATGCTGCTGCAAGCAAACCAGAGTGTCCTAGATTCCTGATTGCATTATTTCTTGCATTCTCCAAAGAGTGTAAATTGATCACTGGAAGTACTTTATGCAAGTTTGTTTCACAAGTTCTTAGGTAATCGTGAACCAATGCCGTCTTGGGCCTGATTTGTGTCAGAGAATACTGCATGCTGAAAGATTTGAAAATTATCTTTGAACACGCCTATGTCAAAAAACTCTTGGACAAATGGCTAAAAATTATTTACTGATTTTTAGAAAAAAAAGCAGAGTGTGAGCAAAAAAGCTGGCACATGGGTTTTGTAGGCAATTTTGTTTTGAAGCAACCCAGATTGTCAGATTTTGAAAAAGTGGAGACTTTCCCGAAAAAGCAGCAAAAAAATAGATTCTCAAAAAAAGCAAAACTCCCAATCTTTAAGAGGATGAAATACTAGATGGACCCATCTCCATAAAAACTGAAAAAGCTTTCGTCTAATTTCTGAAAAATGATCCCCTCGAAAAAAGGACCCTGAAAAAGCGAGCCTCCCTGCTTCCTCAACCCAAAACTATGAAGAATGCTGAAAAAACATTTCGTTTGGGTCTTCAAATCTTTGTTGAAAAAAAAAACCTTCCTCTGGATGCAACCTGCAAAAGATAATGAAATAAAGAAGTCGAATGCTTGTCTTTATAGAACTTTAGGGCAAAAAGCAGCTTTCCTTGTGAAAGAATAAAACATGGATCTTATCCATGAAGAAAGCAACTTTTAAAGCACAAATCCAAGTGGATGTCTTCGAATAGGAAGAATCCCTATTTTGTAGCTGCCTATGGCTTTAGGTGTAAGATGACGAAAAATATCTTCTTTTGATGATGTCATCGAACACGCGAGTTGATAGAAGTGTTAGCGAATTTTTCTTCATTTTCGACACTTCTACACTCGTTTTGACTTAAGTATGGTCTGTCTCCGACTTCAACAAGATGGAAAAAAGTCACCATTGACCGAAAAAGCTGATTGATCCTGACATTTTGGAGACCTATCAACTGAGATTCCATCCCTAACCTCTGACTGACAATCTGGGATCGTTTGACCAAATTTGACCATCTTGAAAACTATCAACAGGTGAAAATCGGGAAACAACTATTAGAAAACACTGTCAAATCCAGAAATTTTCTAACTCTAGTGAAGTTGGGCGCCCCAAGTCACCTGGGGCGCCTCGATTCTCCAGCCTTAACCATTTTTCTGAAAATTACAACTTCTTCAATTTTTTGATTTGCATGCGTGTTCCAGTGTCTGATGACCCCTGTTTGGCTATTGATTTCTGTCTGCTGGGACAAAACTGAGTCTGATGATCTAGCTGATAGGTAGGCCTGATGAAAACTGAGCTGACTGTACTCTCCGTCTGCCTCAAGAAACATGCCAAACTGATTAGCTCTGAATCAGACCGGGATGACGTGGGAGATTCACATTTTTCAAGAACTCAAAAATATTCTAACTCTGGTGAGTTTGGGTGCCCCAAGTCACCTGGGGCGCCTATCTTTCAATGCGTTAGAATTTTTTTTGAAATTTTCAAATGTCATGCCATTTCTTGTTTTCCATGCCAACAACCTCTTTCTGATCTTCGTTTTCAGTTGTCCGGACGACTGTCGAGGTGAGACAAAGGGTGATCTGAGTAGAATGAACATATCTATGATGAAATCCCAACTTTGACTGACATTTGACCAAGTTTGACCAACCGGGAAAGAGTTGACGGAGGCATTTTTGACATTTCTCAAAAAACGTGAAAAAAATCTAACATTGGAGAGGTTGGGCGCCCCGAGTCACCTGGGGCGCTTGGTTTCTTCATACTTAGCCATTTTTCTGATTTCTAACTCTCGTCTGCAACTTGCTCCATTTTGCGTGCTGTTAGCTGCTTCCTGATGTCGATTTCGACGATTCATCGATCAACTGCCACTGAATGGTGAATGAACTACATAGACTGGGTACATCTGATGAATTTTCCATCTTTTCAAGATTTGATGATCGAAACGACTGCTTTTATGCCTCCTAGAATTGACCGACAGACACAGTTCTCGCATTTTCTTGAAAAATGCGTAAAATTTTATCACTGGTGGGAATGGCCCCCCCAAGTCACATAGGGTGCTTGACTTCTCCAGACTTAGCCAAATTTCATGATTTGCAACTTTTCTCCTCACCCCGGATCCATCCTGCTTCATTTTACGTGCCATCGTCGAGTCGACAACTGTTCGTCGGTTCTGCGTCGTTGGAACAACGTTGAAAACTCAAAAATGAGCTCTAGTAGATGAACTTCCTTTGTTGACGACTTCAGAGCTCATGCTTCACCTTCTGAAAAAGCAGAAATGACCCTGTAGAGAAAACTTGGTCATTTGCAGATTCCATCTGGACTGCGCTGATAGTGAAGCGAAATTGACCAATGAGAATCAAGCGCAACACCTGAGTCAAAGATTCTATTTTTAGAAAGTTTTGCCAACATCCATATCTCAAGAAACCCAGAAAACCTAATTTGACGTCTATTTTTAGAAATTTTCTAAAAATAGATTTGCTTTTTTGACTTTTTGATGAAAAATTTTCTAGACTTGCTCAAAATGCCTTAATGAAGCAAAAATTTTAATTGGGTACAACAATTGGCTCTGTCTGGGGACCATGGCGGATACTTACGGCATAGGAGAACCTAGAATCTCTAGACTTTTAAGCTTAGACTAGTGCCTTATCCATTGGGCAATAGAGTCAGGTTACTTTCCTAATCACCTAGAACAAGACTTTTTCCCTACATCACCTAAAATAGGACTTCCTAAATTCACCTAAGGAGTTGGAACTTTCCAGAACACAATGAACACAATTGTCACATTACGAAAACAGGAAAAATATTATGACATAACGATCACATTATAGAAAGGGGAAACACATTACGAGAACAAGGAGTGTTTCATGCACTCTTTTTCCTGAGCGAGGATGAGATGAATTTAAGACTCACATAAAACCATCAACCGACTCAGAAAAGTAAGAACCATCTCTCCTTAGCTGTGAAGATTGTCTTGGTAACAGAAAACTTTTCTTTCTCTGTAACATCTGCTCAAAGAGCCACGGTTCAGGAGGGTATTCACGTTCAGGCCATGAGAAGTTCCTGAGGAACTGGTTGATACGCCAGAGATCAGGTGCAGCATCTTCTTCTAAGCAAGCAAGCTCTGCAACAGGTGAAGGTACAAAACCTCTTTCTGAAGATATATAGGAATGTCTTGTGGCCAAAGTATATCTGTGGGAATGCTTATCACCACATATTGAATATGAGTTTCATTTATATCTTGTACACACGCAAATTTGAACTTGGTCAACGCATCATCTTCTGGTAAGGGTGCAAGCTGTTCATACACAACTCTCATTATTGATTCTTAGCTTATAGGATCCACAATTGTTGTTGCCCATTTTTCCAGCGCTTCAGGAGCTTCTTCTTCTTCATTGTTGGTTGTGTTTTTGTCCATCCAATCCTCAGAGTCTGACAGATCATCCAGGTCTGAATGTTCAAACTCTTGATCATTATTGATAATATCTGCACCTGACAGCTTCCTTTCCCATTCATTACCTTGAATCTCGTCATCCTTTGTAGAGTAACCTTCTTCAATGCGGATATCCAGCATTGTTTCATCTTCAACATTCATGTTTCTTTCTTCTTCTGGTAAGTAAGTGGAACCAATGAGAGATCCATCTGAGCTATATGCTTCTTCTTCATCTTCTTGCTCTATCTCACATACGGCATATCTCACAAAACATTTGTCAAGAATTTTCGACTTTTCAATATCATCCTCTTTAGTGACCAAAACCAAATATTCCATGAACTCCTCTCCATCAATGTCTTCATATGTTGCATTCCACACTAGTTGCATAGTATTAGTAAAGTCTTTTTCTTGTACAGGTTCATAGATGGATTCAACATCGTCCTCTTCGCTAGTGTGTATGAAGGATTCTTGGGACATAGGTGAAGACGGGCTATATTGCAAAGAAAAATCTACAGTATCTTCTGTTGAAGAATCATTTTCTAACTGATGTAGAAAATAATTTAGATCTGATGGTGAATCTTCTATATGATATCCAGCTCTGAAAAAATTTTCCAGGGAGAAATCATCTTCAAAAAGAAGATCACGTTCTTGCTCCAATTGCAATGCTTATTTGGTCTCTTCTTTGGATGTATCCGACATAGGTTGTTCAAACCAACCTTCAAAAGATGAGAAAAACAAATTTGTTTCATCATTATTTTGCTCTTGAGAAGATTGTCGCACTTCTTCTTCCTCAAAGAAAGTTTGTAAGTTGTACATTTCTTCGGATTCTTCCTCTGATTCGTCAACTGCACAGACAACTTCCTGATTCTCTTTGGTTATCTCAGACAGCATAACATATGTACCAGGACCCGTCTCTTGATATAACACTTGTGCTTGAGGATCCTGAGATTTCACCACCGTGAACCGTGACTTGGTTTCTGGTTCCAATTTCAAACTTCCTTTCTTTAATGGAATGGTCGCAGACGACCGATCCAATTGTATTTCTCCTCCAAGATCTTTGCAGAAGCTTCTACTTAATAGCATCCCATAACTGGCTGGAATGCCAGCTACCAAGATAGTCATCATTATTTTCTTTTTAGGGCAAGACGCCAACCGTACTTGAGCATCCTTTAATTGTCCAACCAACGGCACTGATTTAGACTCAAGCAAATAACACTTGTCATGCATTTTGGTGCACGAGAGTCCTAAAGTGTTCATCACCTGCAAAGGCATGACGTTGTCCGAGGCTCCTGAATCAATGATACAATTGTTTAATTTATAGCCTCCTATATACAGAGAGATATAGAAAGGCTTTGGCTTCTCTCCTGCTGGAACATAATATTCAAGCAATGTGGGTTGTACAACAGTATCCTTCTTGACATACTTAACAATTCTATCCAACTGTTATGGATGGTCCTGAAGATATTCTAGCTGAGAAATTTGCACCTTTGTCTTCATCATGGAATCCACTATATCAAAATTCGCTGAAGACAAATCTTGATCCGCCTTGACATTTTCATGTGGTGGCTTAACATTGGAAGTGGAAGCCACTTCCTTCTCCTTTTCTTTCAATCTTTGCTTATTCTCTTCTTCTTTCTGTGCTTTGAAATGCTGAGCACGTGTAAACACAGGCATTGAAATATTTTCATGATTCACTACAAGAGAATATTGACGAAGATCCTCCTGTTCTTCCTTTATTATAACGAGTTCATTCTAGAAGTATCCCATAGTAGAGTCACCATCGAAGTTGTCCATCTGTGGTAAGACAACATTCACACTTGGGGAAGGGACAATGTTTGAAATGGGTGCAACATTAGCATATCCCATGATTTGATTCATTCTTAAATTTTCAGGACATGTGGCTCCAGTATGTGCATCAGTCTCATGAAAGGAACAAAATACTGAATTTTCAGTAGCATCAACTGCTTGTCTTGGTGGTGCTGCTGGCAACCTGGGCCTGTAATTATTGAAAGGCTAAAAATTATTCCTCTTAGGCTGATATGGTTGCTGTGGTTGGTACTGTTGCTGTGGTTGGTATTGTTGTTGTGGTGACTGATATGGTTGTTGCGCAGGTTGCCCCTGAGTAGGCAACTATCTCTTCATAATAGTCACTTCATTTGCTACCTTATGTAGCAGTGGATCCGCAGAGCTCTGAACAAGAGGCCTGATTGAATCCGTCTTCATCTTGCCATAGGTGATCATGTCATCCTCTAACTTGATGGCATTTTCTTGTGCATTGGATAATTCTGTTTCATTAGTTGATCTCAAAAAGAAGGCTATCTCAGAAGGAAGAGCGTTAATGAAACTGCTCAACAAAATTTGCGGAGATGGATTAAGTGTGTGAGAAAGATGTGTAACCAGGCGATTAAACCTTGCCACAAACTCCCTCATCAGTTCATTGTTTTCCATCTTTGAATTTGAGAGTTGGGCGAACAATATGTGACCATCTTCGGTAGGCTTGAACCTTGCCAAGAATTTCTCTCATAGTTGCCCAACTTGTAATGATGCCTAGTTCCAAATGATTGAACCAATCAGCAGCATTTCCCACGAGAGTCTCAACGAAGAGATGCACATCAACATCTTCATGTGATACATGCAAAACAGTGCAAGTTGTTGTGAATGTAGAGATGTGTTCATCAGGGTGTTGAGTTCCATCGCCGTGGAACCGGGGAAAGTGCTTCCTTGACCCTTTAGGTAACTCGTGATGTGCTTACAGGGCCAAAGGTCCAATGTTATTACCCCAAGGCAATGGGGGTGGTCGCCTCTGATTTGCATCATTGTGATTGTTATTATTTGCATCACCCATTTCTCTAGGCTGGATTACTGGTTCATCTTGAGGTTCTTCCTGCTTGACTTCAGGAACTATGTTGGATGCCTCTCCAACTTCTGTAGGATCAAGATCTTGGAAGAAAGGATCCGTAGCACCGCCTTTTCCCCTTCTTGAATAAACCATGTAAGCCAAGATTATCTACTGCCATGCGGGAGGTGGTAATACTGGTCTTCCTGCTGCAGGATCCACTTTGTGTTCTTGTTCGTCAAGAATAGTAGCCACATTTCTCCACTGATCAGGACTTTCCTTTTGCACAAATATGAAACTCCTCAAGCTACTAATGATGTCTATTTGCTCTCCTTCCACTTGTACAAGATTTGGTTGAATAGTAGGTGATGTAAGATTTAGTTGTTGAACTGGAGTAGTAGGACGCCAAAGAGTCATTCCCGTGACATAAGCCTAAGCTTGCTTGAAGTTTTATGCCTCGTACCCCACGGTGGGCGCCAGAAAATTGTTGGCGTTTCAATTCGCACCTCTGGAATGCGAGTTGGAAATGGACAACTATGCATAGATAAACTGCTCTCTTATTGGAAGGGGGAGTTCCTTTTTTGCTGATGTTCGCTAAAAAGATAAATAAAACCAAATTTTGCCTATCTTCCTTTTGATTCTCAGCTGCGAGCACAAGGTTATAAAACTCTAAACGCTGCAGAAGAGGTTTTTTTCCCTTTTAAAACTTCTACTACAACTAGGCATAGACTAACAATGCTTTTAATCTCCCAAGTAAATTCAGAGCAAAGGAAATTAAAAGTAAACAAGGAATGATTGTTTTAACAAAAAACTTAAGGAATTTTCTCCTAGATTTACATCACAAGACTTATAGTACTTTAATGATGAAAGTTGAAATGAAAGCTATGAAAGCCACACATCTGACAACGAAAACTTGATGAATCGAGATAGAATATTAGAGCAAAATAGGCATGAAACTTCTATTCAATATCACAAAGTTGATACAACTCTAGGACAACAATACTGTAGCAAAAGGCAGGCATACAACAAGTGATCAAACACTGGAGAACAGGTTACACAAAGTGAACAGACACTTCGAATATCAATATTTGCAGGCTAGAATAGGCACAACAAATTTGCTATCACAATTACCATTACATACAATGGGCAAGGATGCCCTTATTTATACTAAAATCAAAGGAGTAGGGAACCCTAAAATCTCCTTGATTAACCCTAACTTGACAACTCACAAGCCTTATTACTATTCTAAGACAAAGATACAATAAACAAATGCTTTAAAACAATTTTCTTTAAAGAAAAGAAAATTCCAACTAACACAAAGTGATTTCTTTCTAAATAAAGAATGGATGAGCTTAGGACGAAAGCAAATGCTTTAAAACAAAAAGCATATGATTTAAAGCTACTTTCTTTTGAAATGCATCCTCATCAACATTCTTGCTTTTTGGTGATGTCATCCATTGATATTCTAGGAAACAATAACTTCTAAAAAGTGAGTGACTGCATCTCTACCAGGAACACTGATACTCTCTAGAATGATATTCTGATTCTCTAACATTTCTTCACCGTTTGCAACCATCTAAAGAAAATCATGAACTTCGCCCACAACCTTATCAAACTTCACTGTCATTGCGGTAAAACGACCCATCTTGCCGACACTGATATCATCATTAAAATTGCTACGGACGAGAGTTTGGAACTCTGCTGCACTTCCCTGAGATCATATAGGGTACCATCTTCTTTTTCATATGAACACGGGATTTGAGAAACAAAAGATCTAACGAACTTGAGGAATTGACCACCTTTTCTTTCCATTCTGTCAACTTTGAAATAATACTGTCATAAGTTTTTACTGTGAAAAGATATTGCGCTTTCCAAGTAGAAACTGTCTTCTTATCATTGGCTGAATTAACAGAATCAAGTGCAATCTTCAAGTCAGAGATAATGATCTCAAACACCAGTCTATTTTCAGCCATGGTCTGCTGCAACCCCTGGATGCCTTGGTGTAAATCATGAGCGTTGTACTTTTATTGGTAAAACTCTGAAAGTACAACTCTCCCTTTAGTCACAAATTCTTCCACCCAAACATTCATGTGCCTCCAATAGAGGACCAACTAACTGAATTGCCATCGATCGGCTGGTGATTCTAGATTCAGTGGAAGCGATAAATCAGCCTGTGATATGCGTTGGAAAAGGTTAGAAATATACTACCACAGCTGCCTAACTTTAGCTTTGAGAGCTGCCTTGTCTTCTCCATCTTTCAACACCCTTTCCTTCAAATTATCCGCTGTAACCTCTAAGAGATTTACATTTGTATGCCGGGTACTTCTACCAAGGTTAGCTTTGACAACCTTGAAGTAATCAACCTCGATATCATCAGTACTTCTATCTTCTAGCAATGTTACAGTTTCAAGGATTATTTCTCCATCCGCATTCTTTTCAATGCGAACCTGCTTCTTCAGCTTCTTGTTTGGTGTGTCTTGGTAGACACTTTTAAGCATTGTTAAATCCAGCTGATATGAGGGCTTTCTCCTCTTCCTTCCCAGAATGTTTTCAAGCCAGGATGAGCCATCCTCTCTTAGAACCTCAGTTCTAACCTCATCAGCTCCTGATGAACCAATATGTGCATCAGAGTTAAGAACCGGTGAATCTGGCCTTGAATCTATGTGGATAGGAGAAGTGCTTGGTGAAGGAGGAGAAACATGATTTGAAGGTAATATCTCAACATGCGGCGTTGTTTCAACAGGAACTTCAGATTCGACTGCTGGTTGTTCCTGCTGGACATGAGTTGGAGACTCATCCTTTTTCCTCTTTAACTTAGCCATTTTTGTTCCTTCTGGAAGAACACTCATAGCTTTAACCCTTCCTTTTGGTTTGGAAGTGGAAGGCTCTGATGGTTGTACAACTGGCGGCTCTGCTACCGAAATATCATCCTTCGGCTTATTCTTCAAGAATATCAAACTATTTTTGATAACTCAGCTTGTTCTTTCTTCAATGGAAGTTTTCTCTTTTATTGACCAATTAACTGGTGGCAACGGTTGTTGCTCAACTTGGTCTCTGAAATACCTGGGAAGTAGAACTTCACCACTCTCTGTCAAACCCTCAATATCTTCTGATAGGATATCAGACATCTGTTGAAGAGTGAACCTGCTGTAACTGCGTTCTCGCACTTCAAACTCATCAGCACAATTAGCCCAGAAGTCTTCAACCGCATGCTTGTGCATACAATTTTGACAATATGTGATGCAAAAACACCACGAGGATCATATGAAGACCTTATGTTGAAAAACTTAAGACCATATCTGGATGATTCATTACCAACTGCCTTAGTATTTGCTCCAGATCTGCATCTATAAATACTCATCCCAAGTGGAAAATTGAAAGATGCCTTGCGTCTGCTACGTAAAAATGTATGAACTTCATAGGCTTGCCTCAAAAACTCTATAAATGCTATTTCATCTGAAGGATACCTTAGCAACATGGTTAGCTCTCTTGAGAAGCCATATACTCTGATGTAGGAAAAAGTGGGAAATTGGATAGCCCAATCAGCCCATTCTGCCATTGCTATTCTAGCATCAGCTGAAAACTATATATGCAACTCGTTATCCATATCTCACACAGTATGCATCAAGAATGCATCATTCACTCGCCTCTAATGTCGTTCAACTTGGGAAATTTCTAACTGCGGGAAATGGTGATAAACTTGTTGAATACCCAGAGTTCCAACAACATTCAAACCTCTGAATTGACCCTGAAAAGCCATCAAATACACAAGGTATGACATCATGTGGAATTCTTGAGCCCTTTGAAAATCAAGTATTTGTTCGTGAAGACTATTACAGATGAGTGCTGACCAGTCGTAGAATTCAGTTCCATCAACAATCTGGGACATGATGTAAAACATCCAAGGCTGGAACTTGTTAGTATCTGCTTGACTTGTGATCTGACTTAGCAGAGTAATCATTATTGCATGTTCCTCCTTGAATTCTCCACATCCAACATTCTTTGGCATGACATTCTGCTTTTCTTTTAACCACCTCTGACCAATCTTTTTCTGGTATGTTTATTTATCATTGTTCCAAACCCTCTTGCATTCTTCAATTGAAACAGTTAAGTTTTCTCTCCAGACTAGTATTATAAAACACTTCTCAATGTCGTTTGGCCTTAGGCTACAGAGCACACGTCCATCTCTTGATTGAATTTCTCTTGTGACCGAATTGTAATGTGTCATGCATGCAATTACAAACTTGATACTTTGCACTGTGATGGGAAAGGATGTTGCTGCAAGCAAACCGGAGTGTCCTAGATTCCTGATAGAATTATTTCCTGCATCCTCCAAAGAGTTTAAATTGATCACTGGAAGTACTTTATGCAAGTCTATTTCACAAGTTCTCAGGTAATCGTGAACCAACGTCGTCTTGGGCCTGATTTGTGTCGAAGAATACTGCATACTAAAAGATTTGAAAATTGACTATGAACACGCATATGTCAGAAAAATCTTGGACAAATGGTTGAAAATTATTTGCTAATTTTTAGAAAAAATGTAGAATGTGAGCAAAAAAGATGGCACATGGGTTTTGTAGGCAATTTTGTTTTGAAGCAACCCAGATTGTCAGATTTTGAAAAAGCGGAGACTTTCTTGAAAAAAGCAGCAAAAAAGTAGATTCTCGAAAAAAGCAAAACTCCCAATCTTCAAGAGGATGAAATACTAGATGGACCCATCTCGATAAAAACTGAAAAACTTTCGTCCAATTTCTGAAAAATAATCCCCTCGAAAAAAGGACCCTGAAAAAGTGAGCCTCCCTGCTTCCTCAACCCGTAACTATGAAGAACATTGAAAAAGCACTTCGTTTGGGTCTTCGAATCTCTATTGAAAAAAAAAATCCCTTCCTCAGGATGCAACCTGCAAAAGATAATGAAATAAAGAAGCCGAATGCTTGTCTTTATAGAACTTTAGGGCAAAAAGCAACTTTCCTTGTGAAAGAATAAAACATGGATCTTATCCATGAAGAAAGCAACTTTTTAAGCACAAATCCAAGTGGATGTCTTCGAATAGGAAGAATCCCTATTTTGTAGTTGCCTATGGCTTTAGGTGTAAGATGACGAAAAATATCTTCTTTTGATGATGTCATCGAACACGCGAGTTGATAGAAGTGTTAGCCAATTTTTCTTCGTTTTCGACACTTCTACACTCGTTTTGACTTAAGTATGGTCTATCTCTGACTTTAACAAGATGGCAAAAAGTCACCATTGACTGAAAAAGCTGATTGATCTTAACATTTTGGAGACCTATCAACTGAGATTCCATCCCTAGCCTCCGACTGACGATCTGGGATCGTTTGACCAAGTTTGACCATCTTGAAAACTACCAACGAGTGAAAATCAGGAAACAACTATTAGAAAACACTGTCAAATCTAGAAATTTTCTAACTCTGGTGAAGTTGGGCGCCCCAAGTCACCTGGGGTGCCTGGATTCTCCAGCCTTAACCATTTTTCTGAAAATTGCAACTTCTTCAATTTTTTGATTTGCGTGTGCGTTCCGGTGGCTGATGAACCCTGTTTGGCTATCGATTTCTATTTGCTGGGACAAAACTGAGTCTGATGATCTGGCAGATAGGTAGGCATGATGAAAAGTGAGTTGACTGTACTCTGTCTACCTCGAGAAATGCACCAAACTGATCAGCTTTGAATCAGACCGGGTTGACGGAGGGAGATTCACATTTTTCGAGGAGAACTCAAAAATATTCTAACTCTGGTGAGTTTGCACACCCCAAGTCACCTAGGGCGCCTATCTTTCAATGCCTTAGAATTTTTTTTGAAAATTTCAAATTTCATGCCATTTCTTATTTTCCGTGCCAACAGCCTCTTTTTGATCTTCATTTTCAGTCGTTCGGATGACTATCGAGGCGGGACGGAGGGTGATCTGAGTAGACTGAACATATCTATGATGAAATCCCAGCTTTGACTGATGTTTGACCAATTTTGACCAACCGGGAAAGAGCTAACGGAGGAATTTTTGACATTTCTTGAAAAAAAAATCTAACACTGGAGAGGTTGGGCGCCCCAAGTCACCTGGGGCGCTTGGTTTCTTCATACTTAGCCATTTTTCTAATTTCCAACTCTCATCTGCAACTTGCTTCGTTTTGCGTGTCATCAGCTGCTTCCCGATGTTGATTTCGATGATTCATTGATCAACTACCACTGAATGGTGAATGAACTGCATAGACTGGGTACATCTAATGAATTTTTTATCTTTTCAGGATCTGTTGATCGAAATGACTACTTTTATGCTTCCTGGAATTGACCGACGGACATAGGTCTCGCATTTTCTTGAAAAACGCATAAAATTTCTATCACTGGTTGGACTGGGTTCCCCAAGTCACCTGGGGTGATTGACTTCTCCAGACTTAGCCAAATTTCATGATTTGTAACTTTTCTCCTCACCTAGGATCCATCTTGCTCCGTTTTGCATACCTTCGTCGAGTCGACAACTATTCGTCAGTTCTACTTTGTTGGAACAGCATTGAAAACTCCAAAACAAGCTCTGGCAGATGAACTTCCTCTATTGACAACTTCAGAGCTCATGCTTCGCCTTCTGAAAATGTAGAAATGACCCAGTAGAGAAAACTTGGTTGTTTGCAGATTTCATCTAGACCGCGTTGATAGTGAAGCGAAATCAACCAATGAGAATCAAGCGCGATTCCTGAGTCAGAGATTCTATTTTTAGAAACTTTCTATTTTTAGAAACTTTCTATTTTTAGAAAGTTTTGCCAGCATCCATATCTCAAGAAACCCATAAAACCTAATTTGATGTCAAATAAAAACCAGTAAAATTGATCTATGCTAATATATCATTTGATATCAAAGAATAACCATGAAAACCCAATTGATGATGCCAAAAGGTGCATGGAAACTCAATAAAGTAAGTAGAGTGGGAAAATAATTTGGGGAACAAGGTGAAGTTCTAATCCAAAAGGGTTTTGGGGATTTAAAGAGGACTATGAGAAACCATAAGATTGAAGCACTCAAAAGAGAGTTTGATATGGTAGTGGGTTACAACTCTAAAAGGTGTCTAACAAAACTTGTATTCACAAAGGGTGATGGGAAACATCATAAAATGGAAAAATAACTCCATGGTGGCTAAATGGAAATGAAAGAGGATGGGAGAAGGTCTGAAAATATAAGGTATTAAGGTGGGTTGATGGTGGATATTGTAAAAACTAAGTAGAAATGGCAACACATTAAGGCATAGGCTTCAACAATGGAAATGGGGAGATGGAAAAATGGATTGAAAAGGTGATGGAAATGGATGGTGATGGATTGGAGGGGTGTGGGGGAGAGGTATAAAGAGGATATTATGTAAAAATAAGACAAACAAACTCATTTCAGATAAAAAAACTTAAAAGGAAATGGCTCACCCTATTAAAATCCTTAGAAATCAACCACCTATTGTCATAGATCATGTGGTAGCATCGTTCAATGATGAAGTAAAAATTATTTGAGACTTCGGGGATGAAGCTACGTCACTCTTGGAATTTTTGAAGTGATGTTGGTGTGTTATCTATGAGTAAAATAGATTAAACCATGAGAGCAACTTCAAAATTCTCTTTTCTATGTAAAATTGAGGTGAAATTAGTATGTGTTTAAGGTGAAAAATGATGAAGAGGATTTCTTTGTGTCTAGGGTTGATTTTGCTAGTTTGTGAGAATCCTCCTTTCACCTCTAAACATTCAAGGACTTCAACTGAGTAGGAAGTCTACTATCAGGCCTTTAGTCACTTGGAACATAGGGGAAAATTGGAATTGTATGATTTAGTTGTTTAATTAAGTCCACTTATGCTCAAAACCCTAATTATGCAAATTTGGAAGCAAACAGATAAATCACGAAAAATGCTCACACATAAGGATATCAAATGACAATCAAATGCGTACCAGATTTTGAAGTTCAGAAAATAGAAAAGTTAGGGACTAATGAGCGGGCGCCCTAGTCCAGTGCCATAACTTTTGTCGAGATCTGGGAACCTTGTCTGCAACCTATTCCTGCTATTCCGAAGATTTTCCTGTTGCGTGATCCAAAGGACTAATGAGCGAGTGCCTGAGTCCAGGTGCTTATTTTCTTCTCTGATCTGCAATTCTGATAGTCTGCACCGCTCTCCTACAACTCCACTTTTTCTACTTTCGCAACCTGTAACCTGTAATCATGAAAAAATGGTTAGGGGTTGTGGTGTTTAGAGGCTTGCCTTAGTCAAGCCTCGGAGAGACATTCAAGTCTTCTGAACACAGTTGTTAGATAAAGAGTGCATATCCCTGTGGGATAGAGGCAAAATCTAAATGATAAATGATTGAAAACACAATTGATATCACCTTGTAGTGAAGATCTCATGGAAGGAACAAGCTCTTCATGCCACGAGGAGATGGCTACCAAATCTGCAAATACAAACACAAGAACAACACAAATTCTGCTCTACAACACACAATGAATGCCTTGAATCACTTCTGCACAAGCTCATGAATCAAAATTGCCATCTAGTTTACAAATGAATGCCTAAACATGCTTCTATATGCAACTACAAACATTCCCGCCAAGAATTCCATAATTGAAACTTACCATGTTGGCATAGGACCTAAATAACGGTCATAAATTGACACTCTGAAATTGGGTCTGACCTAAAATAGGGCAGGACTAGGGCACGGGTGCCCAAGTCCTCCCCCTATTTTAGGCAGGGATCATGTCAAGTGCACCCCGTAAGTCCCATTTGCCATGAAACTTCAGGGTTTTCTCATCGGGATGTCAAATTAACATGAAAGATGCTCTAAATGCATAAACAAAACCCAAGAGCTAAACCTTAAGAGGGAAAAGCCCCCAAGGGGACATTTTCTGAAGTAACATTTAGCCCCCACTTTAATGTATGTATAAACGCAAGGCCAATACATGCATGAAAGTATGGTCAACAAACACAACAAACATGCCAAACACAAAGAAGACACACCAATCACAGAGAAGATAGTAACTGGCATGCAAAACATGGAGAAGATAGTTACAGTCATGCAAAACATGGAGAATACAACATTGAAGACACACAAAACACAGTGAATACAGTGAATGAAGAGAAGACAAAGATGATTTTCTTTTTCTTTTTCATATATATGATATGCAAATGCAAGTACAAGGAAAGTAAACACACCACCCATAATGCAAGAGGGACTCATGGCCACTAGTCTTTAAGACTACATATGGGGCAACACACACGCAATACACGCCATAAAAAGAAAGCACACCATACAAATCCCAAAGCATAGGAGGGACTCATCGCAACCGGTCTTTAAGACTATGCTTGGGAATAAACACACAATACACACACACTTAGAAGACGGAGAAAACACGAGAGACAAGCAATGGAGTGTTCCTATTTATAGGTTCAACACCATCTCAAGCACATTACAGGCACACACTCACAATTGGGCTTCGCCACAACAATCATCGAAGACACGCTTAAGGGTTGAGTTAGTCACAAAACCACTCCTTGCCTCATGATGAGGACTTTTTGAAAATGACAGGGTGTGCATTCTCCATGAGAAATACACCATTCCCACATCACGATGAGGGCTTAAGAAAAAGGATGCGATATTGTGCCTCCGCAGAGAGCTTAAATGATTGTAATAGATTTCAAACAAATCTTAGAGTACAGGAGGGACTCATCGCCACCAGTCTTTAAGACTGCATCTGAGAACAAGCACGTTGCTAACATCTACAACAGACAACTTACCTTATCTATGCCCCCACCTTAAGGTGGTTAATATCATGTACCGATATCAAGCATGTTAAGGTAGGTCGAAAACACATAAGGGAACACGAGCTCTCACAAAGCCCATGCCCCCTGGAGGTGACATGTTCTTTACGATTGCCAAATGTTCCCACAAACACATCCCTGCAAGAAAAGTGTTAGTGTCCATATAATCATGATAAATAATAATGCATAATGCAAGCTTCGAGATAGGCAAAGTGCACGGAGCAGCAATATTGTTATGTTTTGTAAGTACGATTAGACATCATCAAGATCACACGACAAAGTGCATGGAGTGATTCTACTAGCCAAGCGTCGGATAATATATATCAACCCCATCATCATATAGGAACTAAGTCCAATTTTTTATTTCTCACTAAAGGGACGCTAGGTCCGCATCAGTATAATATGTTTTTCGTCATTTGCCCGTTGGGTAGAAACACTAGAGGAAGGGAAACAATAAATCGAGAGAAGAGAAACAAGTGCCTTAGGGACAATCACATAGGAGGGTGCCCTCGAGTCACCAACCGCAATGCTATGTCTGTAAGACAACACTCAACAATGAAAAATAGAGGAGAAGCAATATAGAAGAATGATGATACAAATAGAAGAAGGGTCACAATAGAGGTGGTCTCATGGTATTCTGGACCTTACATGAGACTCAAGGGTCATCCCAGGAGGCCTGAACAACACATAACACATCATGAGAGATTAAAGGGTTAGAAATACTTACCTGATAGAATCCAATGTTAAGAGCATACATATCTAGGATATCTCTCATGTTGTTTTGGTCTTGTTGATATTTTATTAAAAT
Source organism: Cunninghamia lanceolata (assembly GCA_027924645.1). NCBI lineage: Eukaryota > Viridiplantae > Streptophyta > Pinopsida > Cupressales > Cupressaceae > Cunninghamia > Cunninghamia lanceolata. The sequence continues at coordinate 3,092,969 of BSBN01000704.1, read as the reverse complement.
TAAGTTTAGGATGACAAGAGGCTTTAGTGGGCTTCAAAGAGCGGTATCCTATACTGGCTGTGTAATTAATTCCAGCAACTTGTAAAGGTACTCTGATTCCTTGTTGATTTACACCACATCCATTACTTGTATAGTCGTGATTTTTGTACAATATTTGAAATCCACGACCATAGAGAGAGTCCATTTCTTTAGAAGATGATGAAGCCTCATAGGTCTCATAATTTGTAGTATAAGTGAGAGTATTGTCTTTGTTTTCTACCAGGGAGACTTTACATTTCCCAGATGCTTCAAAATATTGCTTAGATGAGATCGATGCTACTTTGGATGTGTCGGGTTTATTGAGTTTATATTCTCTATTAAAGGAAGGAGTAAAATCTAATGAACCCCAATCATCACCAAAAAGTGCATTTGATGGTGTAGAATTTTTTACCACACCCTTCGTGGCTAGAGGCATTGATGAATCAGCTCATAAATTGTTTAAGCTCATATGATTATAAACTGGTTTTTGCATTTCAATATGTAAACAATTATCCAGTTCAGGATCAACATGAATAGTATGAAGTTTATTTTTGAATATGAATTTGATTGAATGATACATAGTCAAGGATTTGAAATGAAGAGCATTTAAATATATCTTTGTGATACATAGCTTGTAAATAAGTGAGAACATGAGGATTCATATTAAGAAATTTATAAAAATTCTCGAAGTTTTTGATATATGCATGTAGATATACCAAAGAGAAATGAGATGAAGATACCATGGTGAAATCTATTGTAACATGAATGTAAAATAATAGTTTAAAATATTTTCAAAAGTTATGCAAAAGACAAGTGCAAAACTATGTGTGAAAATGACCTAAAATGCTTGATTTTTTCAACTTTTTTCAATGCAAATAAGTGAAAGAAAGGGTGTTGTAAGGAAATTGATCAGGAGAAAAAAATAATATGTCTGATATCAGTCCAATAAATCAATAATATCCTTCACAACACACTTTTGATGCAAATTTAAGATGATGACAAGTCAAAACCTAGTGAAAATACACTAAAATATGTAATTCTTCACAATTTTTCAATGCAAAGACCCAATGGAAAGGGTGTTGTAAATAATTTTAGGAGGTGAAGCAGATTATATCAGTAATATCAGTCACCTAAAGCCATAAAATCTTTCACAACATGCTTGGAGTGCAAATCTAGGTCAAACCCTAGTGGAAATATAGCCAAAATATGCAATTTTTCACCAAATTTTAAATGTAAGGGCCCAATAAAAAGGTGTTGTAAAGAATTTTATGAGGGGAAGCAGATAATAACCCTGATAATAGCCAATTAGTGAAGAAAAATTCTTTACAACATGCCTATGGTGCAAATCTAGAGAGACGATAAGGCCAAATCTAGTGAAAAATCAAAGTTTTCAAACCCTAGGCATGAAATTTTGCAAGCAAACCACTATGATGCAACACTATAGTTATAAATAAGTCCTAATGAGTGTTTTAAAAGGGTAGTAAAATATGAAACAAGATTTTGACTACAAACCCTAGCTAATGCAAAACTAGGTTATATGAAAAAATGTACAATTTCAAGCAATTTTCAACAATTTGATCATGAAAATGTAATCTAAATGAATGATGAATGAAAAATTTCTCCATTTTAAATCAGATCTGATGATAATGACAGAAATTTATTGAAATTAAATGCCAACTAATCTAAATTATTTGAAAATGCAAGCTAAAAATGCTATTTTTAAAAAAATTTGCAAATTTTTCAATTTTTTTGTAATTTTTCAAATGCAATAAGATGAATAGCGATATGAATGAATGTAAATCTGAATCACAACACTCAGAAAGGTGCAAAATTCATTAAAAACACAGCTTCACCAAAATGTTTAAGGTGAAAAATGATGAAGATGATTTCTTTGTGTCTAGGTTTGATTTTGCTAGTTTGTGAGAATCCTCCTTTCACCTCTAAACATTAAAGGACTTCAGCCAAGTAGGAAGTCTACGATTAGGCCTTCAGTCACTTGGAACATAGGGTAAAATTGGAATTGTGTGATTTAGTTGTTCAATTAATTCCACTTATGGTCAAAACCCTAATTATGCAAATTCGGAAGCAAACAGACAAATCACAGAAAATGCTTGCACATAGGGATATCAAATGACAATCAAATACGTACCAGATTTCAAAGTTTAGAAAATGGAAAAGTTAGGGACTAATGAGTGGGTGCCCTAGTCCAGTGCCATAACTTTTATCGAGATCTGCAAACCTTGTCTGCAACATGTTCCTGTTGTTCTAGAGATTTTCCTATTGCGGGATCCAGAGGACTAATGAGTGGCTGCCCGAGTCTAGGTCCTTATTTTCTTCTCTGATCTACAATTCTGATAGTCTGCACTGCTCTCTTGCAACTCCACTTTTTCTACTTTCGCAACCTGTAACCTGCAATCACAGAAAAATGGTTTGGGGGTTGTGGTGTTTAGAGGCTTGTCTCAGTCAAGCCCCGGAGAGACATTCAAGTCTTCTGAACACCATTGTCAGATAAAGAGTGTGTATCCCTGCGGGATTTAGGCAAAATCTAAATGATAAATGATTGAAAACACAATTGATATCACCTTGTAGTGAAGATATCATGGAAGGAAGAATCTCTTCATGCCATGAGGAGGTGGATGCTAAATCTGCAAATACAAACACAAGAACAACACAAATTTTGCTTTGCAACACACAATGAATGCCTTGAATCACTTCTACACAAGCTCATGAATCAAAATTGCCATCTAGTTTACAAATGAATGCCTAAACATGCTTATATATGCAACTACAAACATTCCTACCAAGAATTTCGTAATTGAAACTTACCATGTCGACATAGGACCTAAATAATGGTCATAAACCGACACTCCAAAATTGGGCCTAACCTAAAATAGGGTAGGACTAAGGCGTGGGCGCCCAAGTCCTCCCCCCTATTTTAGGCAGGGATCATGTCAAGTGCACACCCTAAGTCCCATTTGCCATGAAACTTTAAGGTTTTCTCATCGAGATGTCAAATTAACATGAAAGATGCTCTAAATGCATAAACAAGACCCGGGAGCTAAACCTTAAGAGGGAAAAGCCCCCAAGGGGACATTTTCTGATGTAACATTTAGCCCCCCACTTTAATGTATGTATAAATGCAAGGCCAATACATGCATTAAAGTATGGTCAACAAACATAGCAAACATGCCAAGCATGGAGAAGACATGACAATCATAGAGAAGACGATAACAGACACGCAAAACATGGAGAAGACAGTTACAATCACGCAAAACATGGAGAATACAACATTAAAGAGACACAAAACACAGTTAATACATTGAATGAAGAGAAGACAAAGATGATTTTATTTTTCTTTTTCTTTTTCATATATATGAAATGCAGATGCAAGTACAAGGAAAGTAAACACACCACCCATAATGCAGGAGGGACTCATCACCACCGGTCTTTAAGACTGCTTATGGGGCAACACACACACAATATACACTCCATATAAAGTAAGCACGCCATACAAATCCCAAAGCATAGGAGGGACTTATCGCCACTGGTCTTTAAGAAGGATATAGGTGGATAAGGGTGATATAGGCTAGGCAAAATGGGTTAAAATGACATATGGTGCACACAAATGAGCTAGGGAATAAAATGGACACAAAATGTAATAAGGAAGTTGTAGGGTATTCAAATTCTATTATTACAAATATAAAGGCATAAAAAGCTCATAATCATACTAGCATGCAAACATGACAAAATGATAAGAATGAAGCAACAAACATGAGGTCATAAGTAGGTAGACATGAGAAGCATATGATAAGTAGCCATAGATCACCACAAAGGTAAGCATAACAAGCATAGTGGTAATGGAATATCAAAGGCATCGCAAGTGTTTTGTGCAGATCATGAGAGCATATGTAAACAAGAAACAAGTGAGTACCCAAAGTGGGAACATGAACATGAGCAATGATACAAGATAGACCAAGCATACATAGAAATGATCATAAGTGAACATGAGAGTAGAACTTATAACAAGTAAAGAGAGAATAGATACTAAAGATAAAAATGACATACATAATATGTCTCCAATTGGGGAATATGAAGCATAAATTGAAATATAGAAGGTTTAATGAGAATAAGAAACACAATAGACAAGGAATAATCAAGAAGTCAAAGTATAAGGACACATAAGGTAAATGGATGAATAAGAAGGTGAATCACAACATACATGAAATAAGCAACAAGCCAAGGTAAAAATTATACAAAGCACAAGGAAGAAGTGACATGGACAATACAAAACATTTTCAAAATCATGTGTGCCAACATTCATCATTGAAGTTGTCTTTGCATCATCCACATGCTAACTAGTAAGATGGATACATAAACATAAAGCCAAGAAAAGATAGTAAAATCACAAAATGTGGCAAGTAGTGAGAAGGATATGTGGGGATATTTAACCAATTAAGCCATCCCCCATAATATAGTCAAAAGATGTGTCATTGTGAAAACCAATGCCCCCATGGGTCTATCTGTCTTTATGTTGCATCAGGTGATTTTTCTTTTATGTAGTGTACAACCTCAATATAGGTTGTGTTATGGTGAACAACTTCTTGATTCACATGATTTCTTTTCACATGATTTGCCTCATTGAGTTAGAGAGGCATGTGAGTTTCCTTAATGTTTATCTTATGTTATGGCACTTTTTTCCCTTAGTAAAAAATAATGTTATTTTCTCATGTAAATGACCCTTGGAAATTAAAAAAAAGGATAAAAATAATTGTTATTAGATCCTTCAGTTAAAAGGAAGATAAAAATAGAAGTTATATGTAATTACACTTGGGGATAAAAGAGAGATAAAAGGAAAATTTTTATTCACCTTTGAAAAGTTGGGTGAAAATCAAAGAAAGAATAGGACCTTAAGAGAGAAAAAAGGCAAAATAATTAATTAAATACCAAAGGGTGTGATGGTTTCAAAACCACCCCTTAAAATATCATATAAACTATTTATAAGAATCTGGGAAAGGGTAGGGGGAGAACTCAAGTCGTCCATGGAAGATAGTGGATAAGCAAGTGGTGGGCATTAGAGAAGGGGCACACAAAGTATGTCCAAATTAGGGTATAGGGTACACCAACGACTATATTGGCTAGGGTTGTTGTGCATGAGTACATGCTATGTTTATTTAAATTGATTCTCCTTGATTACAATCATAGCTTAAGGGGCCTACTTCATAAATTCTTCTAGGGGTGAGAGTAGCCATTCCAAACAATTGTCTCACATAAGTACTAGTTATTTTAAGTATTAGTTATGTTGTTATTTGAGTACATTGGAAATACAAATATATTCATAATTTTAGGCTATCATTTGTTAAATCCTTTAAATTTGTTATTTGATTCACTAGTTATAAATAGATTTGATAGTTATTGTAATATTATTAAAATTCATTATATATATGTAATTGTAAAGTGCAGAAATAAATTCTTAAATCCTTTTAAAATGTATCTTAAATTAAATTTTATATACTCTACATTTTATATACCCAATCCAGCAGCAGCTAACTGTGACTCATTTGTCACCAAATGTAGTTAGACCTAATGAGCAGATGCAGCCCCAAGATTATACAATGAGTGCAGTGGCCATAGACATGTCACTTTTTAGGCCACAAGACAGGGTAGAGCTGCTAAATGAAACCACTTCTACTGTAGCCACTGACTATTTGAAGTTATCAAGGAAGTTGCAGAAGGTGGAGGCTGATCTGGCTCAAGAAAGGACACATAGTGACACCCTGACTGCTGAGCTCAATTTGAAAAATGATGAAATAGAAGATCTCACTAAACAGTTGCAAAATATTGTTTCATGTCAGATTCATCAAGCTACACAGAGCCAAAATGCTTCTTTAAAGGAAGAGCTGATCCAGGTGAAGTCTGTAGTGACTACCCTGAAGCAGGAAAAGGCCACATTGCAGAAGAGGCATCAAGATTCCTCTCAACAAGCCGCACAGTTCCAATAGCAGCTGTTGAAGGAATAGAACAATTTCACTGCCATACAGGCTCAACTTCAAGCCGAGCAACAAACAACAAAACAGTTGACCCTTGAGTTGGCAAATAGGCCGCAAAATGCAGGAGTGTTGAACCTGTTAAGGAGCTATATGCATCAGTGTGGGCAAGAATCTCTGAGGAGATTATCCAGCTCAAACCCTCTTTAACTTTCCTGCTACATGCACAGCAATTGTGTGAAAAGGTAGAGACTTCAGTTCAGACCACTTTGACCATTGTTTCCATGAGAGTTTCAGATTCTCAACTGCTGCTGGGGAAACTGTATGACACATCTGATGAAGCATTATCAGCAGCAGGGATCAGTGACAGAATGATTGTTGCCAAACGGGTGAATGAGGTTCTCAGTTGCAACTCTGTTGCAATTACTTGCCAGGAGCTCCTGGATGTGGTCAAGGAGGGAGTGAAGGACATGAAGAAACATATTGAAGACCTGGTGCAATTGGGTCTTCCCTCCCTGTTTCCTGATAGCAACACTGTATTAATGGTTGATGAAATCAAGCCTCTGTTGCTAGCCAGACAAAATGACCAGTCAGTTTTCCAGGGTCTAACAGATGCTTCAACAGTGTCAGAAGTGGAAGCTGTTTTGATCCCCATGGCCCAGCTTGATTTCCAATTGAAAGCTGCAGTCCATGTTTTGCAGAGTTTTTCACATAAGGACATTATCAACCTGGATTTAGCCTTCCAGGATTTGCAGAACAAACAGGGACTATTTGATGCCAAGTGGTCTGTATATCAGACGGCCTTGCAAAATCTGTAAATTTTGCTATATATATGCACATTTTTGGATTCTTTTTGAGCAGGCTCAAAAGTCCTCGGGGTCGCCAAGAACTGTAGAGTAAAATACCCTACATTTTATTTTTGAGTTTCAGTTGTGTGAGCTCCAGTTTTGTTTCTCTGCGTTTCAGTTTTGGCAGTGAGATTTTTTGACACAGGACGCGGGCACGGGTTTTATTTTGTAGATTTTGCCTAAGTCCCAAAGTGCAGCGGAAGCTGCCATGTGTCAGCACCCGGGACACATTATAAAGTTTCTCAAAGTGGTGCGCAGAGTACCAAGTGTCCTTTGCATTAAGGTAGAGATTGCCAAGTGTCGGCATCCATTTCAGTTTCTTATAAGTTTCAAACGTCCCTTTAATGTTTCTCATAATGTGGCGGGTCCCTTTTTAAAGCTTCAGTGAGCGCGGAAGGCGCCAAGTGGCAGATGCAAAGAGTTTCTTAAAAGTTTCTTAAAGTTACATGGGAGGTGCCACATGTCCCATAGAATTTCTGCGGAGTGTGCCAAGTGTCGACATCACTCTAGTTCCACCCCAGCTTTTCTCTTTAATTAGTTTGCATAATAAAAACTTCTGTGGTAGTTACAATAGGCGTAGACTCTTAGTTATTGCATATTTTACTGCAGTTGTATGCAGTCTCCTTTCAGCGAGAGGATTGTTAGCTCATGCACTGCAGGTTTAGTTACCTCATGCAACGCAAAATAAACAACATTTCTATGCGGCAGTTTAACTCCATATTTTTAGTTAGTTTTCAATGGTGCAGAGCCTGCTCTATTTTTTTATTTATGTACTCTGTATTTTTCAGAATTATGACAGTAGATCAATACAATACAATTTATTTATCTCAAGCTGTTGTTCGCTCACTATGAGCAGATTATTTGTTCACTGTTTTTTTGTTTTCTATTTTTCTGAGCAGTTACAGTATAGTGTAAGAGCTATTATTATAAGTGTTATTGTAATATTATTAAAATTCATTATATATATGTAATTGTAAAGTGTAGAAATAAATTCTTAAATCCTTTTAAAATGTATCTTAAATTAAATTAAATAAACTCAAGAAATTAGCACATCACATTATATATCTAAAATTAAATAAAATAGAATTAGAAAATTAGCATCATAATCAAATTACATCCTTAAAATTCATCTTCTCCTAAATATTCGTCCCATGCAAACATCTTAGAATATATATAAATATTTTAGAGAAAAACATATAAATCCCACCATTTTTTTATTACTTCATGATTGTCATTTTCTTTTTTTTTTCTCAAAAGTTTTTTTTTTTGGTGACTTTTTTTTATTGTTTTAAAGTGAAAAGAACTCCATTTATTTTATCTTTTTAACTTTCACTTTTATTAATTAGTGGTTTTTGTAGGTGACTTTTAAAGTGATTTGTATGGGTAAAAGAGACTTTATGTATAGCAATAAGTCTAAGTAATGTTTTTAAGAGAAAGAATAATAAATAAAGATACTTGTTCTTATTGTTAGAGTTGGCTGTGATTGGAGACACCCAGGATCTAGGACTTCATAAAAGCACAAAAGAGATCAAATGAGAGAATAATTCTATTCTACCAATGAATGCAAAAGATTGTTACAATGTACATGATATGCCTTGCTTTTAAAGACAAGGATGAAATGTGGGATGTTGTAGTCATGTGACAAGGGTCATTATCCTATGACATGTGACAACTATAGGATAAGACGACAACTAAATGGATTCACTCATCCATTCTCCTTTACAAATTTCATATAATCTCTCAAACGCTTAGTAAGGAAGCTAGCATAATCATAGAGCTCATTGATGTGCATGCTCTGAATGTGGCTAGAAAAGACTAGAGCACCCTTTGACATCATTTAGACTACATCAATTCCTATTAACTGATACATTGCCTCATAGGTTTCTCTGAAATAATGGGAAAATGTGCTCCCATCTAATGACTCTCTCTGATTTTGGAAATGGAATAGGTCTCTACCCTTTGGGTCTGTTGGTTCCCAAAATGATTGCAACCCAAAACCCTAAAACATTTCACAATCACCAAGGCCAAGCGTGTCATCAAGGTGATTGAAAGAGGTTTATCAACAGGTCAAGGGTGATTTTGGCCAACTGATAGGAGTCGGTATACTCCCCTGCACTTTAGGGTCAGCTTGACCTAGGAAGGATATTCCTAGAGGCATGAAATAGAACACAAACAAACAAACACAACCATACCCAATGTAGACCTGACCCCCAAATCTGTCACTAGGTCAAGACAAATCGGCTGCATAGGCCTCTGATTAAGCTGATTATTGCACTATGCATTTGAATCTAATTATAACTACATCACATTCCTTATACTCCTTGAGATGAATCCACTTAACTTCTCATACACAAGATACACAGTGCAAGCATACATGTACATGATTCACCAATGATTAAAATAGTTATTACACTGAATCATGGACAACATGTAGAACCCTAAACTAAATCTACTCCTACTCCTACAGCTAACAGAATCAAGATTTGAATCAAATAGTGATTGATCTGTCCCCAATATGGACCGATGCCTATTCCATTGGGCAACTGAGTCATAAGCAATACAGAGGAAGGAAATAGATTAAATCAACATCAATAGAACACTAAAAAGTATTCACATACATTTCTTAGGTCACATTTCATATACTTGACATGCTTATTTATCTAGAGCAAAACTACAATGATCCATTTGCAACAAAGAAATGACCCAACACAAAGCTTGTATTGATATAAATGCTGTAATACATTGTCAAATCCCTATTACAATTGCACCAACAAGTGTGGTGAAGGAAAAATACAAAGTTGCGACCATGCATTCCCCTGAATCACTACGAATAGCCATGGATACATACAACTGCATGAAGATGTGCGCTACAATCCTTTTCTACGCTGTGTCAGATGCATTCCTCCATTCACTACCCAAACTAGCTTGATTTGAAACCCAAAAATCAACCCAAGGCACTCTTGACCAGACAATTGGTTTAGCGACCAACCCCTAGAATATCTTTTGCATATGCATATATAGCTTTTTCATTCACTGTGTAGCCTTAGGTGTTGAAAATCAGTGAACACATCAAACCCATGCTGCATTAAATATGGCCCATGGCCCTGTCAGATAATCTATGTGGTTAGAAGTATGGATCATACCCTGGCATGTCTGAAACTAACAGAAGAAGATTGCCCACACGCCTTAGGTACCTAGCGCATTAAAGAGCGAAGGTTGAATCCACATTATGGTACCCGCAATATCTGCTTCATCCACTTTTTCCTCCATGTGTGTAGGTGCATTGAAGATTTTACTGTTTAAACAACCACTTGTGACCTTGACCTACAACACATTAATTGTTGAGTACCAATTTGAATGTATTACCCTACAAAGCATAGCGCAATTTCAGGTAATCACACCCCTTAAAGCTTTTACAACACTTTAAAATGATGTTCAATTATCCATCACAGGGTCCCTTTGAATCTAGTTGTACTTGAATAATTTCAAATTCTACTCGATTGATCTTCATTTTCATTTTTATTGAGCCATTTGGATTTAGGTTTCATCTCCCTTCCTTGTCGGCTAATTTGCTAGTCGACAAACTGTTTAGTCAGTGAACTACCAGGTTTGTGAACTCTTCCCTCTTTCAACAAAGGCTCTTTTCTTCCTTTCTCTTCTTTATTCCCCTTGTCGATGATTTCTCCTTTTTACAAACCATGGAATCATCCCCCTTTTTATTTTTTTTCTTATCCATCCTTTGCACTTTATCTTTCCTCTGTCAGTAATTTTGCTTATCAGTGAACTTGCTCTATTGCGAACCATCCTTCTGTCGCTTCATTCTTCTTCTTTCTTTGTTGTTGTGAAATCACCTCACAACAAAATGATGCACTACAAGGTGGCAATCACTTGACTTACACAAAGTTTTCCAACTTGACTCTTAGTTTTGGTCTCATAAACCCACACAAGGACCCTCCAATGGACTAAGTCTCCAACTTGAAAATTTGATTTAGACCTTCCCAAGGAAGTAGTGAGGCATCTAACAAGATTATAATCACCAACCAAACACAACTGAACCACTAGCAAATCATAGAGATTCCTTCTTTACTACAAGTCTACCCAATGCCTTCCTAAACCTTGTAGCCCCACTTGAAGGGCTTTTTTGACCTAATTTTCCTATACAATATCAAAACCAAGTTTCAAAGGGTGTTTAGAATACCCATTTCCATATTATACATCATATTTCAAACTGAACATGGACTCCTTTGGGAAGTATAACTCAAAATAGGGATTTTCTGCCTGTAATTAGGCCTAATTAGGCCACCCGTTACAAAGGAAGTACACTAAATTCACTCTCCTTTTGCCCAAACTCAATGGAAAGTCTTTAGTTATGCATTAAAACAATAGATTCCACCATTATTTCTCAGGTTCATGGCCTCTAAGCAACTGTTTCATGAAACCCTCTCTTCTCATGCAAATACCAAGGGTTTATTGGAAATCCCATCTCCTGGGCTTATCAGATTTAATAATTGCCTCCAACACTTCACAATGACCCTGTACAAACTCAATTTACCCTTTCTTAGATAGTACCAACAACATTTTGCCAAGACTCTTCTTTAAACCACCAATTTCAATACAAAAAGCACTAAAAATGCATGAGGACAGTCCTCAGATCTCCATCAGGCCTCAACCCCTACTCATCAAAACATTCCAACATCTTATTCCTAACATTTTGGACCCATTCCATGAATCACAATAGTCACAGAGAGTGGAATGGGTTAGATTTCCATTCAAGACTTCCAACCCCTGTTTTGACAGTTAAAAAAAATAGTTTTCAGAAATGTGAATGGATCTCCTTCAAAACTCAATGAAAACTTCTCAAATTGGATGAAAACAAAAGGTAACACAATTCCCTAACACATCTAATGCATTTCCAGCCATGACAGTGCCGTACAAGGGAGCAGTATGGTCTGCAACAGACAGAAAAGCAGAAAAAACGTGGATTTTAGCAGAAAAACAAAATTTATTTTTGTTGTTTCTTCACTAAAACTCATCCTTTTTTGTTCTCCCTTTGATTATGGAATAGTTACATCATTTATCATTAGTTTGACAACCAATTCAACCAACTTTTGTAAGTTATCATCGTTGGTTATGGATAAAACATGAAGTTTGCATTAAGTAATACTATGAAATCTTAACTACTAGACCCCTTGAAGTGACTCTAGGACTTATTACATGGACATTGGTCAATAAAGACCTTATTTAATTTAAAAACATGACTCCAACCATTATGCATGGCCCTAACATGGCCTTATTACATCAATAAGACTCTAGACCTTCAAATGAACAACTTGTGTACATGATGATGTTGGTGCTCCTGCACCACAAACTATCTTTCACTTATCCTTTTTCCTTCCTTTCTAACTTTGCACTTATCTCTATTTCTCCCTTTCTTGTCGGTGAACCCTTTGTAGGAAAAATAAGAGTTTGCAAACCAAAGACTTCTCTACCAAAAGACTTGACTTGTTCCTTCCTTTTACCTTTCAAACTTCTTTCTTCTCCTCTTTTTCTCTGTTGGTAGACCTACCAATCGACTAACTTGGCGATCGGTGAACCTTTCGATTCATGAACTACCAAATTCATCGACAAAGAGATGGCACTCCTAGAAGTTGTTGGTGTGTTTTCCCACATTTTCTAGGTGTTTCCAGATGGTGGAGAGAGTAGGGAAGGCAAGACAATCATGCCCTGACAAATCGGGCTTTGGAGGTCGGGCCTCCACCATGCACCATGTATTTTGGAAAGGAAGAAAAGAACCGCCCGATTGTAAAATACCTAGAAAAGAAACTTAGACCTTCTTCCTTCTGCCTTTCAAAATAAAGAAGGAAGAAAAGAAACTTCTTACTTGTCGCTACCTGAAACACTTAGAAGAATTTTCGTTTGTCGGACTTCGGTCATTAGGCCTTCTACCTGCCTTCTTCCAAAAGGAAAGAGGAAGAGAAAAGTCCTGGTCATTGATGTTTGAAACACTTAGGAAGTTTTGAAACCTCAGCAGGCTTCAACAAATGGGCCTTTCGCCTTCTTCCTTCCAAAAGAAAGGAGGAAGAAAAGAAACCTCCCGCCTGCCGCCTCCCAAAACACTTAGATGAATAAGGCTCCGTCAGACTTCGGCCACCGGCCCCCTTCCTCCCACTTGCTTTAAAAGAAGACAAAAGAGCACCACTCTAATCTCTGAAATTTGCAATACTTAGAAAATTTTCAAAACCCTTGGTGGACTTTGGCGGTCAGTCCTTGTCATTAATGCATGCTCTAAAGAAGATGAAAAGCCACAAGCTTGACCTCTAATGCCCAAAATACTTAGATGATTTTGCAAGGAACTAAGGTGAAATTCAGAGCTGATAGAAATTGCACGATGGAATACAGGAACCTGAAACCCTAAAACTTTGGAAACAGTAGAAAATACAAGGAAAAGACCTAGATTTTTTATTTTACAGTCATTTTTAAGGGTTTCTTCCTTGCATTTAAAAAGGCAAATAGATGGAAACCTATTGGAGGGGACCCATTCAAAATAGTCTCAAATTGGATACAAATGATGGGTTCAACAACAAAGGCACATACTAGGGATCCTAGATGGATTTGGGGCAAAATAGAGCAAGTTGGGAACTAGTTTTTTTAGGTGTCAATAGTGTCTCTCTTTAAAATTTGGTAGCCATTTAAATCTATAGCTAAGCCTATTCCTATTATATTCACTAACTAATATCTTCAAGTCCAATTTAGTGCAGGCTTGAGGATTTAGGAGGAAAACCCTCTAAAACAAGGCATTGTCAATAGGGAATATTTGGTTCCCTTTGCAATCATGTATGTCATGATCCTTGGGGTTGCATCTTCTAGTAGTCCATCCAACTAAATCAGGGTCTATAAAGCAATTAGGTACCACCACCTTACCAATATCAAATCTCCACCCATTGCAAAGAGGAATGTACCCTTGAGCATTGTTATGAAAGGCTTTGAACAACTCCCCTCAGTTACTGAAGGTTGGAGTATCTCAGATTTACTATCTTCAAATAGGACAGTTAGGGCACCATGGTTGATTGACTTCTTGAAAGATTTCAATGCCTAGGGGAAAACCTTAGAGATGTCCTAAGTGGGTTTTATTTTATTTTCCATGATAGTGAAATTTTGGACTCAAGATCCCAAGGTTATGATTCTCAAATTATATTTTGAATTATAGTGTGAGCAATTGAGCAAGAATGTTTGAAACTAGAAAATCCCTTTTGCTTACAATGTAGGAAACTTGCAGAACAATTAACTAGAGATGCAGGGAAAATATACTCACCTTTGAAGTCTACAATGGCTAGAATATTAATTGGTTGGAACTAGAGAATGCACTCATAGCAACTACAACCACCACGTGTGGTAGTTTTCAACAATTTTGTCTTTGAGAGACTTTAAATAATGACTAGAGCAAGGCAAATTTTTGTATGAATCCAAATAAATTCTTTGAACAGAGAACCAAATCACATTTTTTGATACGCATACATTCGGGCAATAAATGCTTCAAATGCGCAGTCTTTTCCTTCAACTCAATGGGTATGTTAAGACTTTCAAGGCTAAGCCACACTTAACTGTCGATTTGCCACTTTGCTTTTAGATCAATAGTCTTGTGCAACTACACATGACTAAGCTTTAACAGGTTGTGAGTTAAGGTACAAACTCTAAAGTTGAGCACAACCCTACTATTGGTTCATTGTGTCATGCTATCTACCACATGGGATGCAATCATATTGCTAGTAGGATTATGTGCCCACTTCAGCCATTACATAAACTTGGAGCCTTGTTGGGTCCACAAATGATGGATAGGTGTCATCAAATCATTAGCTCACACACCGATGCACTAAGGTGGAGAGTGAATTTCTCCGTTTAGAGAGCGAGGCAAGATTTGGTGCACAGCAACACAAAACATCCACATGTACAATTCACATTTCTACTTTGATGCGGTGGTGATGACTCGGTAAAATATAGTTGTGGGGCTACAAGGAGATAGACTATTCTTGGTGGTCAGTTAAGGCACGATGAGTAAATATGTGTATAGGTCAATTACCCACACGAAGGAAGACAAGGGTGATTAGGGGACACGGTAACACAAGGCACCAAGACTTAAGAGACAAGGGCTTGACAAGAGTTCAAACACTTTCAACAACAATTCACACATGCTTATGTGCTAGGGGCTTTGGGGGCTTTCACTGAGATGAGCTTAGTGGCTTAACGACTTAGTGCATGAAGGTATAGGGAACAATATTTAAATATTTGAAAGACTTCTTGATCTCAAAACACTCCACTAACACCATATGATACTTGAACATGACCAAAGAACTTTTCTAGACTAGGATGCAAGAAAGGACCCCAACACCACCACCTAGTGATAATCATCAATTTCATCACAAGTGACAGAATTCAAATTTTGATGTAAAAAATTAACTCATTCACTTCCAATTCCTTATCTAGATCCTTCTAGTGCATGAGGGAGATGTTCTAGTAGCTATATAAAGTGCATTTAAGGTTATTCCACACCCAAAAATCTCTTATTTGAGGTAATTTTATCATAAATTTTCACCTCAAATTTTATTTTGAATGATCTTTAACCAATGGAAATATCTCAAAGAGACTTGTAAATTTACAGTTATATATTTTCAACAATTCTGTATAAATTTTTTGGTTTACAAAATAAAAAGAATCTTTTGATACTAAAAGGAATCTTTTAGTACTTTTACCATAACTTTTCACTTCAACCTCCATTTTGAGTGATCTTTGCACCATTGAAATTTTTTAAATCCATCAAAGGTGGGAATTCCACCATCTATTAATATATAAAATGTTTTACAAAAATAGGGTTGAAAAAACACAAGCCCCATGAAGACTATACCCTCGCTACATCTCAAAAATATCAAAACACAAAGAAACCCATCTAATTAAGGGGTAGAAACACAAGATTTAATAACTGTAATGGACCCATATGCATCCAAAGACCAAACCTAATGATGAATATACAAAATACAATAGCATCATGTATGACTTATAATAAAAGGAGTAGAGTAACCGACAACTAAAAAAAGGCCTTATCCCTTATCATTAGTAAAATATATTACAAGAAAAAAGTACCCTTATCTTTACCATTCATAGAGCTTGGCACAAGAAATAAGTGTTAGGACTAGGTGGTATGCACCTTGAAATCCTAGGAATATGGTACTTTATTTTCTCATTTAATTAGTCAAATAATTAATGTGTATCTTTGGAAGGAGGTAGAGGGATAAATGTTTAATTATTATTCTCATAATGACTTGGAAAATGTGTTGTAAGGTGGCATTGAATAAGGGGCATGGGATTTATCTTATTCTAATTATCTTTAGTGGAAGAGCATCTATGAAAATAATAATATGTATGATAGATTCCTATGACAACATGTAAGAGTAGTTATGATAGCGTGTAAGAGCATTTTTTGACGATTATGATGACTATAATAGGTTCCTTATATTAGGATGGAGTTACATACTATTCAAGGAGGTTTCACATGTGTGGGGGGCATTAAATTCTATGCTCTCACATGTGTGAAAGACTTTAAATGTTGACTGGAAGATTTGGGTGCCCAAATGGGGCTCATGGTTTCAACCTGCTGTTTTGAATACCATTTATGGTATCTTGTATTGCATTTTCCTATATATTAAAGGCATGGGATAGTAGTTTCATAAGATTTGTAGGTAATTTTATTATGGTACAAGAACGATGGTGGCTTGAAGGGGGAAATTGTGTTGATGTACTCATTAATTTGAGACTAATACAATCTTACACTCTCTTTTATGGTGGGGTTTTTTAACTAAAAGGGTTTTCCTAATGTATATCAGTGTTCTTGTGGTTTTTCTAATTATTTTGCTATGTTATTTCCATTTCCATTCATGTTGTACTATCATTATTTATGAATTTAATCTCAATATTGTTTCTACTATTAATTTTACTAGTTTTCTTGTCATTGAGTATCAGATCCTTGGTTGGCTTGATTAGAAGGGGGGCACCTCTTTTCGAGTGTTGGTTGGATTTTTTGTTGTAGTGGGAGCTTTTGTATTTTTTATGCAAATCAAATTCTAGTGGTAGTGATCATGGATAACACATCATCCTATATGGAGATCAAAAATTTCAATGGCCTAGGCTATGAACTTTAAAAGTTGGGGATGGAGGATCTCTTGGAAGAAAGGGATCAATGGATTAAAGTGAAGAATGAGAAAAAACCTACAAAAGTACCAAATGAAGACTAGGTGAGGCTAGACAAAAAGGCTAGAGGAACCATAAGGCTGTCTCTCTTTGACTATGTTCTCTTAAATGTTTCAAATGAAGGTACAACATATTAGTCGTGGAAGAGAATAGGTGAAATTTATCAAAGAAAGAGTTCGGTTAATAAATTGTACTTGAAAAGGAAAATATATTCACTAAAAATAAATTGTACTTGGTTACATCTTATTGATGTTAAGTTTGAAGAAGATGATAAATGTATTTTACTACTATGTTCATTACCTAAATCTTAGAAGAATTTAATTGTTTCACTTAGTGGTTCTACTAGAGATTCAAAGCTAGATTCCCTTGTTGCTACCATTCTTATTGAGGAGATGCAAAGAAATTCAAACAATGATGGTTCTAAAGAGGCATTGAATGTGTAATCAAGACCAAAGGAAAAAGGTGATGGTTCTCAAGGGGTTGGAAGAAGTCCAAGGACATATCTAAGTCTAAGAGAAGATCAGAGATCCCAAGTAAGAGTAGACTAAGATGTTGGTAATGTAGTAAGTGAGGCCATCTAAATAACGAAAATAGGAATAAGAAAAAGAATTTTGACGATTCCTCTACAACTAAATTCCTAGATGATGAAGGTAGTGATGCCTTATTTATTTTTGCTAACTTATCTTATGATGTCTTTTGGTTAATAGATTAAGGGTGCATCCTACCATACACCTATTCATAAGGAGTGATTCTTGACATAAAGATAATGTGATGGTGGAGAAGTTTTTTGTAAGAATAACAACACTCATAAGATTGTGGGCCAGGTAGAGGTAAAGTTAGTTTTAGTGATGGGAGAGATAAAACCCTCATTAATGTTTTACACATTCTAAGATTGGCTAGAAATTTAATTTCTATATCTAAAATGAATAATACTAGTGTGCATGTAACTTTTGAAAATAGTGGTTGCATATTGGCCAAAGGAAACTTGGTGTTGGATAGGGGCACTTAGTGTGGAACCTATTCAAGTTGAATGCATCAACTTATTGTAATTTTGTAGCTGTAACTAAAAACTTAGATTCATGTAAATTGTGGCATCATAGACTAGGATAGATTGGAAAAAAGGGTCTTAGGACCTATTGGAACATGTTTAAAATTTTCCAATAAGTCCCAAGTTTTATGCCTCCTTGTTTTTTGAAAATTTTTCACCCATTACTGATAACTGATCTGAGAAATCTTTAATGGGTTCTCCTTCATCTATTTTGTGTTGTGATGATTGTTTTACCTTCCCCGTGCCATGGCCATGTCTTATATTGTCGCCAAAAATCCCACAAAATCCCTTTGTTTTGTGCTTTCCATGTCTTTTATTGGTTTTTGAGTGTAGGGTTCCAAGTTCCAAATCTTGTCAGAACCTGGGACATTCCCGATTCCAATGTAATCCAACATCAAATGGACATTTTATTTGGGAGTTTTGGGACTTTGGGAATTTAAGGTTTGTAGTGGACATCGGAACATCCTTGGTTCTAATGTCCTTTCGAGACCCCATTCCCCCTCGCTCAATTTGGAGGGTCAAAACTTGGATTTTTTTGATGAAATTAAATGCTATGGTTATTGCCGCCCCTTGCATCTGTTTGGCCTTTCGTTTGGGTGTTTTGCTCATTTTGGGATTTTCAGGTTTTCCTTGATCCTTTCAGACCCCTCTTTTTCCATGGTGAACTTAAAGGGTCAAAACTTAATATTTTTGGATGATTTGAGATGTTCGGGCCATGTTCATCATTTTGCATCATGTGGAACCTTCGTTTGGGTGTTCTGGTCACTTTGGGGATTTTCGTGCACATTGAAACCTTTTAAAAAATCCTTGTGTCCTTGATCCTTCCGGGTTTCCCATTTCCCATGGGGATTTCAAGATTTTTGTGGACATTAGAACCTTTCCAAATATCCCCATGTCCTTGATCCTTCTAGGTTTCTGGTTTCCCTAGTGCATTTCAAAAATCCATGTTTCCTTGGTTCTTTCAAGTTTCCCATTTCCCACGGTGTACCCCATTTGTTCTGATGTCACTGATCCTTTCAAGATTCCAGTTTTCGGCAAGCACTTTTCAAATGTCCCTATGTCCTTGGTTCTTCTGGGATTCCAGTTTTTGGCCCAAAAACTAAGAAATTTCACATTTTTCAAGATGTGACAGGACACTCCAACAACTCTGAAGGTCACCATTAATGATCATTTTGAGGATAAATAGCATGGTAGGTGAGCTCCATACATCCCATGACTACTGTGGACCCTTCCATGATGTTTTTTTACCAAGGCATGGGCAAACACTCCAAATATGCAAGGTTTTCTAGTACAACCTATGTAGTTCTGATGCAACATGTATGGGTGACTTAGAAACGTGTTGACTACTTTAGATCCACATCCAAGCGGCAATAATTAATTGTAATGCTATATATACATGTTCTTAAGATGTAAAAAGGGTTGGTCATTGAACCAATTTCTAGACTACAAGTGTCTCTGTAAGCACTGAAATCATGCACAGACTCCACAAGGACCCCTATGATGAGTCATAATCCTTGTCACATACATGTAAGTGTGAAATAACATCCTCTCAACAGTAATTCTCTTGGTGACATGTCTTCTCTTCCTCCTTTTGTTGTTCTCTCTCTCTCTATCCACTTTTGACACTTTTCAACACCTTTTTTACACTTGTAGATTTGTGTTTCCTATGCTTACGACCCTGTTCCTAAGCCTTGTATGCGTCTTGTAGGTGATTTTTCACCTTTCCCTAGTGTTTTTCATCCATTCCCACCCCTAGAGGCCTTCTAGAGGTCCTCCCTAGCCATCTCCAACTTTAAGTTTTCAGTTTCACTCAACCAATCCAAATCTCCCCTATTATTTCCAGATCTCCCCTAGGAGATCCTACTTTTGCAAGTGGAGATTTGGATTTTCACACATGACTAACCTGTTTCCGGAGGTAGATCCCATCCTTTTCATCTCCTCTACCATCTCCCACCATGGACTTTCACCCAGGTGTCCTCCTCTAAAGGTCACCCATGGGTCACCCCCAGGCGAGCCTGAGTAGTGAAAGGGGTGACCCATGGGTGACCCTGTCGCGTTTTCAGCCACGGAAAAAACTTGAGTTTCTAACTCAAAATAGCTTCGTTTTCACCCATTTTTCTTCTTGTTTGCATGGATTTTTGTGCCAAAAATAGATCTGACTATTTCATGCACCCACACATGCATAATTAGCTCTATTTCATCTTTAGTTAAGAATTCATGCATTCTCATGCACTCCTCTTTCTTCACTTCTTCTTGAGCCATAAGCTTTTACTGGGTAGATCACTCCAATTTTAGCCCAGATCACTCTTGAGTCTTCTAAGTTAACTCTCCAATCAAATTAAGTTAAATCTCCTTCTTCTTCACCTCTCATCCCTTCATTTAACCTATAAATACCCCCTCCCTCAAGCACAAAGGGGGGTAATTTCATTTGTGCACACAACTCTTGCAGGTTATTACTCTCCAAATCAAGCATTCTCATGCTCATACAGGACATAGCAACCTTTTGCTTTATTTGTTGTCTCATCTAGCTTTCATATTGTTGGCCTCGTTTTCAACTAGCCAATTTTTGAACTTTTTGTGTCAAAATTTCCTACATTGAATCACTCCTAGTCACAAGTGCTTGGATTATCCTGAATTGTCAAGTCATTCACCAATTTGAAGAAGAATCTCCATCATTGTAGTTGAAACCCTGGAAGCAGTTATGTAGGGCAGGTGATTTATGAAAACAATTAAATCTTGAAATCTGTGACAGATGGTGCAAAATGATTTTTATGGCAGTGTTTGCAACGTCATTTCGCCTAATCTAGCCAATTTCCAGATAGAGACGCCTCATGGTTTGGAAGATTTTAAACTTTTGATTTTTCGTTAGCAATTCTTAGAAATAATTAAAATAGGAGTTCTATACACATTGGAGAAAAATTGTCTGACTAGAGGTTTTATACCGACATTTTAGACAATGTACCAAGATTTTGTGAGAAAATGTTATCACAGTCAATGTAGAATAGAAGCAAATATTTATGGCTGGAAATGCTCTGATAGACGTATGCATAATGTGAAAGCACAGGCAGGACGCCTGAACTGTTTGGCAAAGTCCCTTAAAGAAATTCGGTCTCATGGACTGCCATGACTGTAGGATATGTACAAAATGATTTGTTGAAAAGAGGCGTATAAACTTTCAAGCGAATGCAACTGGCTGGTGCAATACCACGCTCCTCTCCCTTACTAAACATGGACGTATGACACAAGGCACACAAGCTGTGTGACATAACACCTCAAAGATTAAGGGTATGTACAAAATGGGTTTGTTGAAAAGACTTTAGAAACTTTCTAGCAAATGCGATTTTCAGGTGTAAAACTAAATTCCACAATCTTTGCCAGCATCCTCGTAGCCTATGGAGATCCATCAAAGTATGAAGAACTAATGATTTTATTAGTTATAGTTAGAAAAGATCTGAAAATCATGGAGTGCAATATGTGTATATGGATGCATGGATAAGGTGTAGTGACCATTTGACAAAATGCCTCAAGAAAATGTGGTCTCTTGTAATATAACACCACATGATATACACAAAATGGGTCTGTTATGAAGGCTTCTGAAACTTTTAAGCAAATACAAGTGACAGGTGTCGAGTCAAGCTGTTCAAAGGGGATTTTTGTCAGATATAACAGTTGTAAGTGCCCCAGTTGACCTATATTCGAAATGTGGAAGCATAGAGGAAGCATGTGAACCATTTAACATAATGCCTTACAAAGATTCATGGAACACATTTAGCAAAAATGCCTCCACTAGATAGACGGTACCAAACAGACTCTGACAGAACACTGAGATTCTCCTCATATATTTATACCCAATGTTCATGCATACCTATTCAAGACACCTAATTACTGGCAGAGAACTTAAAATAACAAATATGAAAGCAGATGAACTATGGGCTCTCAGGAAAGGCCATAATGAAGAAACTAGAATACAAAAGTTCTATGGGGCCAATAGACCTGGTTACCAGCTAAGAGCCATATAAGAATAAAATTGATATATACAGTGGAAAATGCTCTGAACTTACAAATCAGTGATGTCATTAAGTGAGCATGGGTAGCTGTGGGATAATCATGAAGACTGCTAGAAAGGATTGAGGTCTGCAATTGTCGATGTAATTGGGAATGAGTACATTTGATGAGAATGGTTTTAAAAGATTACCATCAAACATGATGCAATGATCGCAAAATATGCACAAAATGTATTTGTTGAAAAGATGCTGAAGAAGGATGATAAAATCATTTATGTTGCATTAATCGGGAGGTTCATCAAATATCTCAAATTATTTCATGAAGTTATCATTCTTTTATTATCATGGTTGGATTAGCTTCTCAAAGAAGTCATGCCAAGATTGTGTAGAGATGTGTTGTCACCTCATATGAAGATCATTTAAATGTGTTTCATGTTGCACTTAAGGAGCATATCACACGAAAGTCCAATTAAAAGGTCAGTGTGCCATATGGTCATGAGCAATGTATATACGTAGACTTGATTACACTGCACTTGAAGAGAAGGGGCCACATGTCTTGTTTTTGCTTGCACCACATGAAGACTTCATTACCTGAAATAATCAAGGGTGTAGCATGTAATAACCGATGTTAATTTAAGTGGCAATGAATCTACTTATCAAGAATAGCCTAGCTACTACAATTATATTATAACTATCAACCAAGATAAAAGAATAAGACTGCTGAACTTGCAAATCAATTTAATTGTTGCATGGGAGGTTTAAAACAAGATATATGAAGAAGGAAATGAAGTTGAGTTACTTAGATCAGGAATTGAATGTAATTGACCATTTAGATTCAGGCTGGGTGTGCATTGGGCAATTGCTATCTTTTACAAAAAGATCATGAGACTGTCTTGAAAACATTTCAATAGGCTATCCATATTGATTGTTTTTTCTCGTATGCCTATACTATTTGTAGTCATGAGAATATTACTATGGAGGAGTTTGAAAATGGTATTAATTGTCATCAAAGTGCATTGTGAATTGATTCCCAACATTATGATGCCCGATGCAAGCTAGGAATGGTTATCAAAGTTACAAATGCGGTGGTTTTAAGGCATGGAATACACAGTTTGGTGATTGATTCATACAATGAAATTGATCACCAACATCCATCTAATCTAATAGAAATAGGGTAAATGAGGTAAGAAGACCGTGCAATATCTCCTTCAACTAGCCATTTCTAGATAATGCTTTGAGACTGAAATGAAAAGTGGATGGCAATGGCATTTCATGATTATAATCAGAGTGGAAAAATGTACAACATTGTTTGTTCTATGCTTATCGTGTTGATGTTGTCAATGGAAAACATACTATTTCCACAATCCATGTTTTGTATGCACGAACACAGGAGTCTAAGATTCAAGTATATAGAGAAGTCATCAACATTTAGTGAAATTTGACCACCAAGATGGAGCAAATGCGATGGAAAGAACTTAACGAAATTCACAACTCGAAAGTCACAAGTTTCATCTTACCTTTTTTTTAAAGTGACTTATGTCACATGTTGTAACTGAGGGTTAGAAAATGAGCTTTGTTTTCAAAAAAGTTAGGTAAAATCTAACTATAATAAAGCCTATTTTTAAATTATTATATATTTCAAAAAGGTAGTTATGAGGTAGTTACAAAGTGATTATTAGGTGGTTATGGGAAAAAACCTATAAATACAGGGCTATTTCATATGTAAAGGGACTTTTTAAGAGAGACTTTTACAGGGGAACTTATGGCGAATATTTTCAGAGACCTATGGGACCTGACACTTTGTACATGAAAGCTTTTGAAATTGTGTAGTTTCACAAAGAATAATAAAGAGTTCATTCGGTTCGTGTGTTCTAATGTTATTTCTGAGTTATGTTACTAATTTTTCGTATGTTAGATTGATAATACTTCTGTGTCATTGTGTAGATCATAGGTCATCCATTGAAACATTTAACTGAGAAATTGATGTAATGAAGCACAATCATTTCTTGGTATCTTGATTTGAATGTGTTTAGATAACCTACCTCTTCATACATTGAGATCTATGCACATTATCCTTTTTCATCGTTGTCGCGTGTTAAAGCATTTGCTGTGAAATTCATCATATTGTTTTAGGAACCTAGTTTCTAACTTTTGTGATGAAAACCCCTCATAATTCATCTTGACTTTGTGAAATCCGAACCAGTATTTGTGTGTCTACTATTAGGGTTTCTGTTAATCATTTTCCTTGTAAGTTTTCCTTTTCTATCTTTTTGTACTTTCAGGTTAAAAGTACACAAAAACTACAAATACCCCCATCATACGAGGGAACTGCCCCTCTCAAATGCAGAGGAAAGTTGTTAGTCCAATAACAGCTTCTCCAACTGTTGGGACATTTGTCAATGCCCGTTGGGTGAGTCACATTCAAATCTACAGTGACAAATCTGTTTACCAACACATACAAGCTCGTTTCATGTCCATACGTTGCTCACATCACTAGCCATAGTGCTCATCAAGCTCTTTTCAAAGCTTCAAAGCTTATTTTGCTTCTCTTTTCTCATTGTCGCCAAGAGGATCACCCCACTGCTACAAGAGGATTAGAGGTTTCCAATACAAGGATTTATGAGGATAGTGGAGGCTCACGCCTCTCTAGGTTCCTTCATGCTTTTTTTCATTTTCATAGTAATTAGATAATAAAAACTTTGCTCTTGGGATAAGTAAATTCATGTTTTTTCCTTGATAGGCTAAGTAGATTTGCATTGTTAAATTTTAGGTTGCCTTTCCAAAATTCATAGATTAAAAGCAATTTCCTTTCTTAGATTAGATTGATCCACATATTCAAAAAAAAAAACATAGTTTACATTGCATTAGGTAACTTCATCATAGCTTGCATACATTTTCCAATTCCTAGATTAGGAAAAAGCACTTTGATTTCTAAAAACATAAAACAACACAAAAAGACGTCTTGCATTCATATAAAATCCAAAAAGAACAAAAATATTAGCAACATAGAAGGTTTGCAAACCCTTGGTCCCAACTCAAGGTCAACTTCAATCAACATTGGTCAGAACCCTTGGTTTCATCACAAGGTCAAACAAAGTCAAACCTTAGGTCACACAAACCCTAAGTCAAAACCCTAGGTCAAGTCAAGATTAGCTTAAACCACCTATCTCTTATCTCAATTCATGAATGTGCCCTGGACTTAGAGGTGAGTGGGTGCGGGCAATCCTTGATGAGATAGAGGAGATCCACCCAAGACCACAACAAGACCAACTAGTCATTCAACAACAACAAGAATGACTTAGACAACTTCAAGTATAACAAGCAATCATACAATAGTTTGAAAGACAACGCCAACTTGAACAAATAATCAATGAGAATAATAGTCAACCCACACAACGTTGGAACATCTAAAACCCAAACAGAAGAAAGGTGACTAGTGACCCTTCGGGTCATATAGTTATCTTTACAACTATGGTCAAAGAACACCACATACAAAAAAGCACACAATGACACAAGCCCCAGGAGTGGCCGACCCCTCTCTGTAAAGTACAACTCTCTAATGAGACAAACCACCCCTGTGTCTCGCCTCCTCTCGACTGGCTACTTCCATGAGAGCGAGAGTGATGTGGCGGTTCACCCCATGGCAAGGAGAGAGGGTCCGTGTGTGTGCCAAAGCTAACTCAACCGCCCCCGAGGCCACCGAGTCATGATTTTGAGGGTACATATTTTGGTGAACTTGACGTGAGCTACAGAGCCTTCTGGTTAGGCTTTTGTGTTACCATTACTTGGACCTCATTGTCTCTAGGTTTCAAAACATTATCAATTTCTTCTCTACTTCTGCCTTCGTTGCTTCTACCTTTGTCACCTTCGCCTTCGCTCATTCCATTTATTCTATGGTGTTTATGGCACCCAAAATATGATGGAACCAGATCTAAATGTAGGGAACCAGAAACTCCCTCTTTCGATAGGTACATGCCACCTGACTCAAATACACCAATCTCAAATTGATATGATTACAAAGACTCTGATTATGAGTAGGCCCAAAGAGAACCCAGTCGTTCTCTATCTTTTAACAATCTTGCATGGGAACATAACCCTGCCATACCAAACATGCCTCACAAAGCTAGAAGGATATAACTAAGATCAGAAATCCACCGTCTGAATCAACCATCCACAAGCACCTCAAGTACTCATCTTGATGAGGAAGTAAGAACGTTGGAAAGAAACATACAAGAGGCAAGAGATGCCCACAAAGCATTGAAAGTTGCCCTATGGGAAGAATAAAGAGAAAATGTTGTGCGAGAAGAAGCATAGAATCATGACAACACTCAAAGGGAAAACCCTAGAAATGAGGAAGTACCTAGAGGTCCCGCTCCTGTAGACCTGATTGCGATGTTGGTACAAAGAATTAGAACCCTGGAAACAAAACAACCTGCTCTGAAAAGAAGACATAAGTCGTATGATAATATAATAATTGAATAGGACCAAGGGCATCTCAGAATCCCCCTACGTCAACTACTACTCAAGAAATGCAAGTAATGACAAATTTCCTGAATGGGAATCCTTCTATTCTGAATAATCAAGCAAAGCTAGGAAGCCAAGCAAATCAGACAATGGGTTACCAAAACCCTCCTATGGGATTAATGCTACCAACTCCTCAATCGCAGAGTGCCTTCTTAGGCACATACTTGGAATACCTAAAAGAACCACTTGACTTAATCATAAGAAACATTCAATTGCCTCAACCATTATCTGATCTCCTAAAGTTCAAAGGAGAGGGTGATCCCAACTCGCACATCAAAGCTTATACTACCACGATAAGAGAACTCCTCCCTTGGGATGGGTTTCTCGCCAAGATCTTCCCAAAGACTCTAGAAGGAATAGCTCTGGATTGGTACTATCACCTATGAGAGGCCTCAATACACTCATTCAGGCATTTAATCAAAGAGTTTTTCATGGATTTTGACATGAACAAACTTGTGAAAATAGGGATCAGAGAATTTTTTACCATGAAACAAGAACCAAATGAATTAGTAGCCCACTTTGTTACCTGATGGAGACAAGTCCTCTATTCTTCAACTAGTGCTCCAAACATCGACCATCGTGAGTTATGTGACCTTTTCTTACATGCCTTAAACAAGGATATGAGAGAGGACATTCAAAAGTTACCTTACAAATCCTATGAAGAAGACTTGGAAAGTGCTTTGAGGATCGACCAAGTAGCTATTGATAGTGGCAAAAGGATTTACTGGTCAAATGGAAAACTTATGGAGGATATAGAGAACAATGCTCCTATCATTAAGATTCTAAAAAACAATAGAAATGCAACAATGGATGGGGTGATGGATCAACCCCCAGTCAAGAAGGTAAGGGATGATTATAACGGAAGAGACTATTACCCTCCCAATGTCAATGTAATTGATCAGCCTAGAAACAATACGTATTACCCAAGGGACAACTATCAGAATTGGAATCGCAATGGAAATAGTAATGATGGAAGGTATGAAAGACTCTCTTATGAGTACAATCAATTATGTTCTTTCCATAGAACTAGGGGCCATAGCACGAAATCCTATAAAGAGTATAATAGATTCATAGCAAGATTGTCAGAAGACCAACAACAGTTGTTCATAGAGATGTTCTTGAACCTATAGGAGGTCATGCTAGATAACAAGGGTACAAGACAAACCCAAGCCTCAATAGCTCCATAGAATGCTAACATGAGAGTCTATCAGGACCCATTTCCTGCACATAAGGATATAGAAGCAACAAATCAAAATGAAGTAGCCCAAGGTAGCAACACCAATATCTTGCCACAGTTAGAACATAAACGAGAAGCTAGGATGTTGGGGTTGGTCAAAATACTACATGATGAAGAAGAGGAAGGAGATCTTGAGAATGAAAAAAAGGAAATACACGAAGGTACCATCTTGGTAGTGGATTCAATACCAACACCAATTAGATCTTATGAACTCATCAAAGATTTAAAGAAAACATATGTACACATATCATTCATTGACCTGCTTAGGAATTCCCCCTCACATAGCTCAACACTATTGAAAGCAATAGGGTTGAAGTATCTTGGTCAAATTACACCTCCACCTAGTGAACAAATCAACCATGTGGATTTTGACATAAGCCCACCAAACTCTGAGCTCAAAGACCCATGTTTCTTCTTTGACCTAAAGAAAATGCCTTTTGAGGCAGAATTAACCAAGAAAGGAGACCCTGTGTTATACTTGCAAGTGTGGATCTACGACACCTGTATCAAAAGAATGTTAATTGATGACAGGGTGACAGTAAACATAGTTTCATTCTCTCTTTTAGAGGGAATGGGTTATGGGCACACCAACATTACCACTTCCAGAGACACACTAAGTAGGTACGATAATTTAAAAGCCTCTACGATAGGAAAGATCACGCTTCAAGTAACTCTAGGACCAAAGACTATCCCAACCACATTTTATGTCATAGACAAGGACACATGATACAATATGCTTCTTGGAAGACCTTGGATACACATAATGAAAGTTGTGCCATCTACATTATTCCAAGAGGCTCGATTCCTGCATTTGGGGAAGGTGTATGTTGCGAAAGGGGATCTAGAGACTTTTAGCATGATAAAATCAAACACATCGAACAAAAGGATAGTCATCCCCATTGACTATGAACTTCCTACCAACAAGATTTTTGTTCCTAATCCTACACCACAATTGATATGCATCAAGAGGATAGAAATCCCATAAAAGACTATAAATAGTGTAGAGATGAAGGCCTTAGAAAATGAGGCACCGCCAAAACAAAAAGAGGTTATTGCCAAAGAAAAGAGTGAAAATCATGGAATGGATAGAGAAGGATGGAACTCTCCAATTCCCTCTGGAAGTACTCATGATCGATATACAACCAACTTACAAACTCTTCCCTTGCATAGGGGAGAAACCTCACAGAACTAAAGGACCAGTATTCGAAACAACTACGTTAGATCTGAGATATGCAGACCCTCACACTTTCTTAGATCCTGAAGAGGACATGATAGAGAGTTAAACTCCTTTATCACCCTTGACTGAGTCACGTATACCTGAAACACCAGAAGAAAGTGAGTCATATGAGCCTCTCACACCAACAGAGGAGTCATATAGGCCATTAACACCAATGGAGGACGTAAATCCTATTGACAACAAATCAACCAACATGATAGGAGTCCTCCTAAGGATGTTCATGGTATCTCAACCACAAACATAACCTACTACTTCTGCCTCAGTGTAGTCAAATGAGCTTGATGAATGGGAAGCACCCTTAGTGCAAATTGAAATGGTTGAGAGACTCCCAGATGAAGATGAAGAGAGTGAGGGTACGTTTCATAAAGAATAGAAAATGCGAGTGTCAGTTGGAATTGATGATCCTATCATCTTTGAGTTGCCAGGAAGCTACATTGGATATTCCATGGATTTGAGACTTGAGCCTAACAGGAGGACGAGTATAAGCTTTGTCCCTCCTTATGAGCAAAGGGAGCCTCAAACTCCCTTTAAATCATTCCAATTTTTACAAAACATTCAAGATAGACAACACGTAAAGATTTACATGCAAGAGCAATTCAATATGCTAATAGATCCACTACGATGCAATGGAGTCTTGTATTGGACCCCTTCCCATTAGCAATCTTTCTGAGATTTACTTCATCTCACATTACCAAAAGAAACCACAGAAATGGAAATAATAGAATCAAATGATAAACCCTATAGAGTTGGAGAGCTTGTCCTAAGAAGAGGTAGCAGGAAAAACAAGAAGAGAAGATGAAAGAGAACATTCACAAAGGACTGGAAAGGTCCTTATATGGTTAAAGAAGATGTTAGAAATGGTGCCTATCGCTTGTGCACAATGGAGGGAGAGGAATTTGTCGAAACAGTCAATGCCTTTCACCTCAAGAAATACTATTTCTGAAAATCATAAAAATCATAAAACAAAAAAAAAAAATACAAAAAAATCAAATATCCCAAAAATACAAAAAAATTACAAAAATTAAAAAATACCAAAAAAAAGGTTTGTTTCTTGCATTTCAGTATCATTATGTTCATCTTGCATTACAGTGAATGACTCACTCTTATATTATTTTCATTTCAGTAAGGAGTCTAAGGTTGCCTAGGTATATGTGATCCTTTTAGGTCCTGAGATTCCCTGTTTTCATAATCACCATTCTCCCCCTTCATTCCCAGTGATTCTAATCAAAGCCTAGCTCTTAGCTTTACACTGATCCCAGTCTTAATGATCCAAGATGTTAGGTCTAAGCAAATTTAGTACTCAAACCTACAATGTTCAAAGGAAGCTTGCATGTAGACCTTCCCAATTCTTCCCTAGTAGAAGAGAAGTCTAACTAGATTATGAAAACTTTTGGTGGCGCTCAGCCCCTTATCTTCCCTGGCCAAAAATGTCAAGGGGATCAAAACTCTGAAGGAAGCTATCTAAAATATGAGTGAAAAAAAATGAGTGATCAAAATAAGAGTATTGAGAAAAATGAGAATTGAGAGATCAAATTATTGCATATCCAAAGTTCCAAAAGCATTCATTTCATAAAAGTCAAAAATCCAAAAAAATGAGAAAATCAAGTGAAGCATTCTAGAAAATACAAAAAAAAAGGGAAAATACAAAAAAAGAGTGAAAGAGAGAAGATTGTTGAATTCCGTACTCTTGGGTGGAGATCAGTTTAAGCTCGAAGCCTCAAGAGTGACATTCTACCAGAAGAACTAAAAAAGAGAAAGGTACAAAGCACACACGCACACACTAGCTGAGCAAAGCCAAGAGTCTAGTAGTCTTTAGGATCATTTTCTATCTAGGGATCTTGGTTATTTCCCATTTATACTTTACCCTGGGTCTATCTTGCTTGCCATCTATGATATAAGTCTAGTGAACATCAAAAAAAATTGTTACTAGTCTAAGTTAAAAGCTTAGCAGATTGTATTATCTATATAAGGATAAGTGTTTAGCCTTTAGGAAAACCCAAATTCAGAAGCACTCCATCTCCTTCCCGCTCCCCACTTGAGTCCAAACTCCTAATCTCACAAACTTTAATAGGTCTCTTATACTAGCATAACCCACAATCCCCTAGATTGAAAATCATATTAAAGAGCAGTCATATTGTTTGTTCCACAATGCATTCATACCAAAATTAGAAAAAGAGTTCCAAAGTAATAAAGTCAATGTCATAACTCATGACATTCCATAGAAGTAAAATTTTCATTTTAGCATCGCTTGTGTTCTTGCATCTGCATATCGTAACCTCCACTTCATATATATTCTAAAAAAATTACAAAAACATTTCATCGTTATCATACTTACATTCTTAGAGTTGAAGGTCTAAACATAATCAAAGAGTTCTTAAGCTTCCAAAGTGCACAAGAGATGAGTACCCATACGATAGAAAAACAACCATAAAAAGACAAACTTTCATCGATATATCAAAAGTTTACATTTACAAGAGTACAAGAGCTAGGACAAAATGCTCTCAAAGGAAAGTAAGGCTCCTGATGCAAGGTGGCATGCTTTCAAAAAGGCAAAAAATGAATAAGCTCAAGGGCGGTTCCCTCCAACAGAACCGTCAGGACTCCTGCTTCTCTGTCTATGTGTAGTACTTGTCTCTCCATGAGACTTGTGTGAGAGAGGTGCCCTGCTATGAGTGTGAGAATGTGAAGGTTCGGCAGCGCTAAGCTCTTGTTATCAAATCCCAAGGCGAGCCATCTCCCGAAGAACCTGATTCTCACCCCTAAGGATGATATTCTCAACCTTCAAAGTAGCACTTTCCAATTAATTAAATAAATCCAATTTATTTAATTAATCTCTCTCTCACATGTTCCAACTAATTCAAATAAAATATTTGAATTAATCCTCACCTCTCACCTCATTACAACGCATGTCACATAATACATTTTTCATTTAATACACTTCACATGTCCCACTAATTTAAATAATCTTTTATTTAAATTAGGTCATCCCTACACTTGTCACATGACTACAACTCCTCATGGAGTGGGAAACCCTATTTGATCCTAGTCGTCCACATCATTGAAACCAACTTTAAATCTTAGCCCTTCATTCAAATCACTTACTTCCTATAAATCAACCCTCACACAAGCCATTTGAGAAATCAAGTTTCCAAGTATCGTTATGCTGCTAGAATGAGCAACCAACATTCATCCTTCGAAATCATGCATTCCTATGTAAGATTGAGGAGAGCAATGGAGGAGAGTCAAGCTTAGCATAGAGATTAGTTTTGGTTTACTTTGTGATTTCGATTTCTATGCTATCTTGTGCTTCATTGTGCTATTACGCTTTAATTATTTATTGTTTATGATTTAGCTCTGATTTTTACCCTAGCTACATTGGTGAACTCGACATGAATCTTGCAAATCTAATGTTTTCTGTCAATTTTGGGAAGTCACATTTTGCATGTGACCTCCAGGCCTGAAATGGACCTCACCATTACATCTGGGAGGCCTCGCAGGCAAAAAATGACATATAACACTTGATATTTTGTCGCAGGAAAAAATTTGAATTTTTTTTAGCTTGGCCTCTGTCACAGGGCCATACTGTACAGACTTGTATGGCCCTTGCGCAAGGATCTTTGTTGAAATTTCTAGTTTTTCTTTCCATTTTTTAGGGCTAACGTGTTTGTGTTGCAGGTTTCGTTTTATCTCTGTTTGCAAGTTTTGCAGGTTTAAAAAAAACCTAAGTTCTGTCGCCTAGGCAAAAAACCCTAATTCTTAGTTATCCCGCCACCTCTCTTCATCCATCGCCACCTAGAATCTTCTCCTCCGATTGTTGTCTTAACCCTAATACCCACGACCCTTGATTGTCGTAGCCACCAATATCCTTTTCCGTCGCCACCACTGGTGGCGACTAGTCCCTAACCGCCGCTTCATAAACCTAAAGACATAAACTCCCTGACATTGCCACCCTAAACCCTAACTCATCCCCACTTACCCTAAAAGACCTACTTAGCTCTGCCTTTTCCATCATCGCCACTATCTTTGGAGACCTCTTCTCATGCAGTCGGATGGTCGACGTCCTTTATACCCCCTCTTGTCAGTCGCATTTGATCGTTGCTCCCAAACATCCGCCCTTAGCCGTTAGCTTAGCCTTAATCTGTTAGCCTCCAATGTTAAACATGAGCCTTAAACATTAGACCTTAATTGGCGTTCATATTTTTTAAGCGCCTAACCTTGATCTCTAAGCGCCCGATCACATTCGTGACCGCGAGTAGGGTAGGGGGGGCTTATATGCCCTCTTTCTATTTCATTTTTATTTTTGCCTTGATCTCACCCTTGGTGATATGGACGACCAGGGGCTGATTTAAAATAGATAACTCCAAACAGCTAACTGCCTACATGTGACCAAGCTGCCCGGTGATAACTAGCGGTCAGCTAACCACCAGCAGGTCTACCCTTCTCTTCTTCAAGCCCTAATAGGGCACTATTTTTCTTTTCCTCATAACTTCATCATACGGGGTTGGAATTTCACAAAAAAGGACTCATTCGAAAGGTGACTCAGCCAAATTCACAGTGGTGTAGGTTTCATCATTAGATTCTTCCAAGTTTCCCTATTATTCACAGTCAAAGTCAACCCTAGTTTTAAACTTCAAGTGAGCATATCTTGAGTAATTTTTATCAGATTTTAGTGCAATTTTTTTTAAACAACTTAGAATTTCCCAAAATTTTTGAATATGAAATCCATTTTTCTATAGTTGTTCATCTAACATTAGATTGCTCATTTTTCACATAATGCACTAGGGTTTGCAAGTTTCTTGTTTGTTCTTGGTTTTGGTGACTTTTAAGTGGTCATACAAAGTTGGAACAACATCAGCATTAGTCACAAAAGAAGATTTAAGGACAAAAATATTCAAGTGCACTCCATTCATCTTTCATCTCTTTTCATTTCTTCATAATTATTATTTGCAAACACACTTCAATTTGGGCATAAAAAGAACATTTGTTTACCTTCACATTTGTATTTGGGCTCTAAAACAAACTCATGTCTTCATTCACACATTGACATTGGGCTTAAAACGAACTTGTGTCTTCAATCACACATTTGACTTTGGATTTAAAACAAACAAGTGGTTGCATTATTTGGTGAATTTGAGTGAGATTAAAGGTGTGTATGCTCTTCTCATGCGCTTCATGTGATCTTGAGAATCAAAAACACCTTTCATCTATTCAATTTCACAACACACATTTCATTTTCTAAGGGTGAATTTACATTGCGAGTGTGAATGTAGTTTACGTCTGTATGCTCTCTCCTCACACCGCATGGTGATCTTGGAGATCAAAAGCACCTCACTACAGTTTATTTTGTCACCTTTCCTAGGAGGCCTGCTTGGAGACACACCACTCCAAGGGACAACCTCAACTCTAGCATTCTGGCGGAGTCTAAATAGTGAGGTGTGAATTGAAAGACACCCTCTTGGAAGTCAAAATATTGTCATTCAGGCTAAGCCCCAAAGAACTTTATACCTTTTGGAAGTGAAGGTGAAGGGTGGGTTACCCTTTTCTCCTAGCTGTTTGACATTATTTCACTTTCATTTCACAGAATTGGGTCCCCCGTACCTTGAGTATATTGGGGACGTCCTTAGTCAACTTGTACATCCTAGAGTAAGACCTAATTGACCATACCTACTTGACTAATCTAGGATTGTTCATGTGTCTTCAAGTGTTTACCTAGCATTCAAATCTCAAAGTCAAACTTTCTTGTGTCTTGCATGTGTGATTCATGTGTGTACATGTGAAATCATTTGTTTGAAAATTGCCACATCAAGCTATCAACATAAACACATCATCCTAAACATTCTTTCCATCACGTTCATTCTAAGACAAATCATCCTAATCATCCTTCTTGGTCACCTCATATCCTAATCATATACATTTCATCCTAATCATCATATCCTATCTATCCTAGTCATTCCACATCATCATCCTAGTCAATCACTTGCCAAAATGGTCTTGATTATTAGAAAGCCTAATCCTAATTCAAAACCTAATATCATAGTTAGAGGAGGCCCTCCCTCTAATCCTAATGATGAAACAAATTCAAAACCTAAGCTCACACTTAGAGGAGGTCCTCCCTCTAATCCTAATGATGAGACAAAACCAAAGCCCAAAGTCATACTTTAAGGAGGCCCTCCTTCATGTTCTAGAGATGAGACAAGTCTAAAATTCAATCTATCCACATATCAAATTCAACCAACACAACCACACATTCCACCTCAATCCTATGTGTCACCCCCCTCCACTTCATACCAACTTAGTCCATCCACCTATCAAGTCAACCTTACATCAACCCATCCCACTTCTTTCCATATCAATGCCACATCAACCTATCAATTCATTCCTCAACAAGAACATGTGAGCCTAAGTCACCCCTTGGAACAAGATCAAATGCCCTCAAGTTCTAATGCCACCTTTGACAAGGGAAACACCAATCTAGCTCATGCATCCTATTAAGTATCTTCCATCACCATCAAATCATGTGCCAATCCAAGATCCTCCTAGTTCTACCCTAACACCACCATGCAATCCACTTGCCAAGCGTCCAACTCCACACCCTAAGTTCAAACATTACAAAAGTAAACCTATGGAGTTACCCAAACCCACCAATTTGTTCAATCCCTTTGACCCTCCATCTAATCAAAATCCTAACCATAAGCCAACACCTTCCAACACCCCTTTTATCCCTCCACCATGGGACCTTTCCACTCCACCTAGTCCTAATCATAAGCCAACACCATCTACCCTCATTATTCATCCAATATATTGCCCATCCACCCATACGCTTATGAAGGATGTGATCCATTGGCTACTAGCAAGGAATAAAACCTCCCCATGTCAAACGCCTATCCTTGAGCCTTTTGAAGAGCCCTCCAACATCATGTCCATGCCTTTAACCCCATCATGTAGTCCACAATTCATCGAGCCTATTGAAGAGTCGTCCACTTCCACTTCCACCCAAATTCAAGAGATATGTCAAGATCCTAATCCTAAGCATGTGGAAACATCAAGCCCTCATTCTAATCAAGATCAAATCACTTCCATCCAACCCATCCATAGCACACTTAATTCCACCTATGATCAAGCTCCCATATATGATCAAGATCCTATCTATGATGAAGAAAGCCATGATGATTCTCTTAGTCAACTTTATGCATTCCATGGTTAAGAGCTTATCACCCCTCCTATCCATCCTCCAACTAGTCCTATCCATGATCCAACAACTTCCACTTCCCATGATGCGACACATGGCTCCCAAGTACACATAGGTGATCAAACCAATACCTTGGATCTTAATGAACATAATGATAATCAAGATCCTAATGATCCTTCCACATCTAATATCGACTATGTTTCAAGTCCACCATCATATCCTATTGGTCTATCCACTTTCATCCATGAATGTTCCTCCTTAGGACAACAACAACCTTTGTCCACCACCTCACCTTCTCCATCCAATAATGAGCTCAAGTCTAGTGTCCAAACCATACATAGTCCCATGGTCCACCGCATATTCAAAAAAATGAACTATCAAGGTAAAGGCCTAGGCCTTCATGAACAAGGTATTTTGGAGCCCATCCATGTCAAGGTCCCTCCATGCTCATATGGCCTTGGATACACACCCCAAGGTAAGCAATCTCAAGATGTTGGTACTTCCTCCATTCATCCTAAGTCCACCACTTGCCATCACAAATCCTATCATGTACTCAAAACATATGTTGCCATTCCACCTCTATTATCCTATAAATCCCAAAAGCGTGTGATCATACACCTTCCACCATCCACTTTACCTCCACTACTTCCAACCCCTAACATCCCACCATCCAATTTACCACCACTTCTCCCAACACCTAATATCCCTATCATCCATAAAACCCCTTACATTCCTAATCATGATCAACAAATGCACACATCATCTAAACAAGAAGCTTCCACCATGTCCAAGGGAATCAAAATACAAAATTGAATGCCTCAATCCATAAATCTAAAAATCCTAAGGATCCTCATGCCTTAGAGCAAAAATACAAAGAATTAAAGCAAAATCTGTCCAAAAGGCTATCCAAGCACATACCTTCACAAGAAAAGGTCAAAACTAAAATGTTTTGGGTACCTAAGCAAAAATAAAGCAAGTCAAATGAAGCATCCACATCTCACAATCCCAAAAACCCTCTTCCATCTAAAAATACCATTCCATTCAAAAGTCTCAAATTCCTTCATCCCACAAGTCAAATAGAAATCATAAAAATCCTAAGTCTATGTGGGTCTCTAAATCACTAAATAAACCATCCCCTAAGCAAACATGTCCATTGCTTCCTACACCACCTCTAGATCACAAGATTTAATGTTTATCATGGTGTGTGTAACCATTGGTCATGGTTCCATTCCATCCCACACCATTCCCACATACCTCCATCTCCCCATCTTTCACCCATTATCCTACATATCTTCCTCATCACTTCCCTATGGTCCATGCTTTTGCATAAGCATTTAATCCACCCTTTTGCATAGGTCCTACATAATCCACTATCTTACCTTACATAGTCCACATCATAATCCACCATCTACCTAATCCATCTCACTTTCATGCAATCCCTCACCAACATATATGGGCATAGTGACATTTGACATGGTCTATTTGTAATGACATCCATCTCTAATAGGACTATCACCCTTCATGGAACTAGACACTTGAGCCCCTCTTATCCATATCCACCTATGCCATTCAAAAAAAAAAGAAAAAAAAAAGAAAAAAAAAGAGAAATCAAAATAGTAAAGAGAAATCCCTTCGTCCAATGGTGAAAACCACCCTGGGTGGTGCCTTGGATAAGTACCATGATGAAAACTTGGCAAAAAAGCATCATGTGTAGGTTGATCTTCTATGTCACTTACACTTGGGGGCACACTGTCTCATCCAACCTATCATTTCCAACTTATCATTTTCCATCCTATCATAGCATATCTTACCATTTTTGTACCATCCTGCCATACTTATCAATTATACCACATACCTATCCTATTGAATCCATCCATCGTCCCTTCCTCATTTTGATCTTGATAAATATGTGGGGGCAAAATGTTGAAAAATGCTTTGGATATCTCTTGATATACCTCATCCTTTCCAATCCATCTTATCATCATCCTATCGTCATAAGATTTGTCATGTAAAATCCTAAGCATTACACCAAAAATGGGGCATGTTATTATTGTGCGACATAGTCTTTAGAGATCACATCCTTGCTCTCTTACACATACATCCTTTCCATCCACTATCGCTCATCCTTTTATCCATCCAATCCTACATTCATCCTTGCATCTAGACTTGGTTTTCCCTTGTCATTGGTATCCAGCATAAAGGCTATCAAAATTGTCACCCATTGACATCCCAAAACATTCAAAATCCAAAAAAAAAAAATCAAATATTCCAAAAAAATACAAAAAATCAAAACATTATCAAAAACACAAAAAAATCAAATATTCCCAAAATGCAAAAAAATAAAAAACATTCAAAATTTTTTAAAAAATCAAAAAATTCCAAAAATACAAAAAATCAAAACAGTTCAAAAAATCCAAAAAAATCAAAACACGTCAAAATTAAAAAAATCAAATATTCCCAAAAATCCAAAAAAATCAAATATTCCCAAAAATCCAAAAAAAATCAAATATTCCCAAAAATACAAAAAAATCAAATATCCAACAAAAATCGAAGCAAATTCACCCAATCCAATCATCAATTCTCCAAATCAAATCCAATCTTCAAATCAAATCATCAATTAATCCAATCAATTCCATTCATCAAAATAAATCAATTCATCAATTCAAAATTCAAATCAATCAATTCTTCAAGTCAAATCATTCAATCAATCAATTCTTCAATCATTCCAACCAATTCAATTCTTCAAATCAAATCAATCCATTCAATCCAATCAATCAAATCATCAAAATTAATCCATCAAATTCCATTCAATCAATCAATTCAATTCTTCAAAACCCACTCATCAAATCACTCAATCACATTCCAATCAATCATCAATCCATCACATCATCAAAATCATCATTATCAAATCAATCAATTCAAATAATCATTCAATTCTTCCAATCAATTCTCAAATCATCAAACAAATTCTTTCAATCCAATTCACTCAATCAATCACATCAATTTTTCAAATCAATTCTTCTAATCAAATCAATTCGCATTCAATTCAATCATCA
The DNA here is from genome assembly GCA_027924645.1 of Cunninghamia lanceolata. NCBI lineage: Eukaryota > Viridiplantae > Streptophyta > Pinopsida > Cupressales > Cupressaceae > Cunninghamia > Cunninghamia lanceolata. The sequence goes on along the minus strand of BSBN01000704.1, from coordinate 3,053,585 downwards.
ACTCAATTCTTCAAATCAATTCCTTCCAATAAAATTAATTCTCCAATTCAATTCAATCAATTTAATTCATTCTTCAAATCAATTCATCCAATTCAATCATCAACTCAATTCGTCAAATCATTCCAATCATATCAATTCAATCAAAATCATTAAGTCAAATCAATTCTTCTAGTCAATTCATGAAAATCATCAAGTCTAATCAATTCATTAAAATCATCAAGTCTAATCAATTCTTGTAGTCAATTCATCAAAATCAATCCAAAACAATGATCCAAATGCAAGTAATCCTTTATCCATACCAATTAAGTTAATCAATCAAGTCAAATTATCCAATTGCATCAATGGTCTTGATCCTAGCCTTGTTGTAAACTAAATCAATCAATCAATCAATCAATCATTAATCAAACCCTGGTGTTGATTCGCATGGCCAACAACACTAGTGTCAATCAATCCAATTAATTTTCTTATACAAGATGTTGCATTGTCAAAACCAGACCAGGCGTCTTACACGACATGCTTCATTCCCTAAAACCAGACACTATCATCATTATCATCATCAATCCTCAATCAATCAATCAATCATTGGTTTACAGCTTGACAGGGGCAATACCTTGTTTGTTTTTGTATCATTTGTGCATGCTTGCTTGTGTGTGCCATCATTTTCATCTTGCATTTGTATCACATCCCTCTCATTCCATCTAATATTCATATCTTGTGTATGTTGGAATGGCTTTTTGCATTAACCTTTGCATCTAAGGTCACATCATACCTTTTGTGCATTAGGACTTTAATGCTCTAAGTTTACTTCCTCATACGTTAGACAAGGTTGTATTATGTTGGTGCACAAGACACATTGTCACCCTGGTCCTTATATCTTAGTGCATAACGTCTAGTGCTATATCAAACTTCGTGGTTGCTCACCTTCATTGCAACATAATGCATCATTCATTTCTTCTATCCATTCCCTTATCTTTCTTTCTTGACTGATCCCTTTCATTTCAAGAGCCTACCCGTGTTTTTCCAACCCGCCTAACCTCTCGAGGGGGCATCATCATCCCATTTCATCATCTTTTTCCTCTATCCATACCTTAGCTTCTTTGAAATGATGTTACTTCTCTTAGTCACAACATTCACAACATCATCTCAAAGAGGGGTAAAATATAGACGCTTAAACATGTCCATGTCTTGCAACATCACCTAGTCGACACATTAAGTGAGACATCTTGTAACATTTTGTCCTAATCCAACTAATCCCTCTTTCCAATTAATTAAATAAATCCTATTTATTTAATTAATCTCCCTCTCACATGTTCCAACTAATTCAAATAAAATATTTGAATTAATCCTCAGCTCTCACCTCATTGCAACACATGTCACATAATACATTTTTCATTTAATACACTTCACATGTCCCACTAATTTAAATAATCTTTTATTTAAATTAGGTCATCCCTACACTTGTCACATGACTACAACTCCTTGTGGAGTGGGAAACCCTATTCGATCCTAGCTGTCCACGTCATTGAAACCAACTTTTAATCTTATCCCTTCATTCAAATCACTCACTTCCTATAAATTAACCCTCACACAAGCCATTTGAGAAATTGAGTTTCCAAGTATCGTTATGCTACTGGAATGAGCAACCAACATTCATCCTTCAAAATCGTGCATTCCTATGCAAGATTGAGAAGAGCAATGGAGGAGAGCCAAGCTTAGCGTAGAGATTAGTTTTGGTTTGCTTTGTGATTTCAATTTCTATACTATCTTGTACTTCATTGTGCTGTTAGGGTTTGATTATTTGTTGTTTATGATTTAGCTATGATTTTTACCCTAGCTACAGGACTTAGTCACACAACTCCACTACTAATTATTTCTTCCACTTCATAAGGTCCCAACCAATGTCTCTCGAGTTTTCCTTTTAGGTCCTTATATTTGGAATCAAATAGTAACACTCAATCTCCATTGTAAAATTTTCTTTCTTTTATATGTCTATCATGCCATGCTTTCCTCTATTGTTGCACCAATTTGGTTTGTTGTATGGCTTCTAGATGAAGTTCATCCAACTCATTGAGATGTTGATTTCATTCTATCTGAGCTTTATTTAGTTCTAAACCCACATTCATAGCTTTCCTCAATGTTTGAAGTTCAAATTCAATAAGCAGGTTGGGTCTCTTTCCAAAGACCAGTTCTGGTGTGAAGCCTGTAGTTAATTTCCAAGTAGTATTATATGTTCACACCGCTTCGTGCAATTTTCTAGTTTGATCCTTCCTTCCTGTTGAAACTATTTTAGCGAGTATATTTTCTCACTCCCTGGGTTACTTCTACTTGACCATTCTCTTGAGGGTGATATGGTCATGATCTTTTATGGAGCATTTGGAAATGGTTAGAGAAGGTTTAAAGGACGTTAGACATAAATTGGGGTCCTTGATTTGTCACAATGGATCTGGGTGATCCAAACTTGAGAAATACTCAATTGTAGAGGAAATATGTAACCTGGTCCTCTCTAACTACTTTAAATGCCTGTACTTCTACCCATTATATGAGGTAATCAGTACATACAAGGATGTACTCTTTTCCTTGAGATGGTGGTTCTATAGGCCCTATGAGGTCCAGTCCCCATTTTCAAATGGTTCCAAGACCACTTGAGGTTGAATTGGCATTTCACTGGATGTTTTTGATCTTCCCATTCTTTGGCATTCATCACAATGTTGGATGTATCTCTTAACGTCCTTGTGCATAAAAGGCCAATGATATCCTATGCCTAGAATTTTATGGGAGGCTATTTTCGCTAAATAATGTTCTTCTGAAGGATCCTCATGGTAGGCTCGTAGGATACTGTAGGTCTCATCATCTCTCACACATCTATGTAAAACCAAAATAGGTCCACATTTAAATAATAGACCATTAACCCATTAAAGTGCATACTTTCTCAGACTAGTTTCCTTCTCTATTTTGAGGTAAATTCTAGTGGAAATTCTACTAGAGCCAAATAATTGGCTACATCCACAAATCTGGGTGTATGAGTAGATATATAAAATAGTTGTTCATCTGGAAACTCATCTCTGACTGATTCATATTCTTCATTATCATGATGTAACCTAGATAGAAAGTCAACGACTACGTAAATTTTCCAGGTTTATCAATGACAGTTATGTTGAATTCTTGGAGGAGTAACAACCACCTAATTATTCATCCACTTAAAATAAGTTTATTCATTAAATATTTAATTGTTAAGTGATTTTTATACACAATCACCTTATAACCTGTGATATAATAGAAAATTTTATCGATAGCATGCATGATTGCTAAGAATTCCCTTTCGGCAGTAGTGTAGTTTCTTTATGTAGGAGTTAAATTTTTTGTAGTAAAATAAATAGCATATTTCCCTCCATTTCCATTCGAGTCTTGTCCTAGAAATTTACCAATGGCATCATTCAAGGCATTTGTATAAATGTAAAATGTCAAGTTCTAGTTAGGTCCACATAATATAGGAGCAGTCGTTAGTTTTTCTTTAATAGTTTAGAACGAAGTTTGACACAAAACATGGGAGCCATAATTTTGCTAAAGTTTTCAATGAATCTCTGATAATAACAAGCATGTCTAAGAAAACTTTGTACATCGATTTGATTTTTTTGGGGTTCTAGTTTTTGTATTACTTCAATATTTTTAGGGTCAACTTTAATACCCTCAGTAGAGATATGATATACAATCCTTTATTTAACCATTATAAGAAATTTTTCATGACTTAGGGATAATTGGTGCTCTTCACATCTTTTGAGTACCTTGTCCAAATTTTGGAGTGCTTTCTCATAAGTGGTTCCATATACTATGAAGTCATCCATATAGACTACCAAACAATCATTTACAATTTCAGTAAAAATAACTACTATTGCCCTCTGGAAAGTGGCAAGAGCATTGCACAACCCAAAGGGAAGCACTCGATATGAAAAGGTTCCCCATGGACAGGTGAAAGTGGTTTTATTTTGATCTTCTGGAGCCACTTGTGTAACCACTAAACCCATCAAAGAATGAGAAATAATTTTTTTTACCAGTCTATCAAGGACTTGGTCAATGAATGGTAAAGGAAAAATAATCTGTATAAGTTGTCTTATTGAGTTCTCGATAATCCACATATACTCTCTATTTTCCCCCTTTCTTAGGTATAACCATGAGAGGTGAAACCCATTTTCTATTAGAGATGGGATAGATAAATCCTACTTGTAGGAGTTCTTCAATTTTAGTTTTAACCACATCTTTGAGTGTAGGGTTAAGTCTACATCGTGGTTGACAAATTGTTAGGACATCCTCAGTATAAATATGATGAGTGTAAATTTTTAGATGTATCCCCTTCATGTCCTTGTAATCCCAAGAAAAAGCCCTAGATCATTTTACAAGAACATCAAACAATTGTTGTTCTTGTTGTTCTGTGAGCCAGTTAATAATATTGAGTATTTTTCTAGGTAATACCATTATTGATTTAGTTCATGTATGACTAGAGGAGACCATATACGTTTCCCTCATCAAGGTATTAAGGGGGAAACTATGAGATTGCATGATATGAAAAGTAGTTACATCCTTGAAGAAGCTCTTAGTTCTCAGAATTATATTAGATAAAGGATAATGAAAAGATGTGAGAAAGTCATTTTTGTTATGACAAATTCTACTGTGCTTGTTTGAATAAGACTTTGAAGAGTTTCATTCATTTTTAAGTTATCATCCATTTCAAAATTATCTCCCATTTCAAATTTACCTTCATTGTTTGTATCTAGATTGTTATCATACTCCAACTCATTTTCTAATTCCTCACCGTGTTGTTTAATCACAACCATTGTTAACAAAGCCAGACTTTCCTATTTACTAGGATGATTCGGTTCATCTACCCACATACTATTATGATTATATGTAGATGGTTGACTAGGAGGGTATAATGATAATTATTTACTTTTGATGCCATTTGAAATAGTGATTCTTCCAAATTTGCAATCTATCATGGCTGCAACTGTAGCTAGCCAAGGTATTCCTAGTATCAATGGATAGCTACCTATAGAGGTACATGATTGAATAACCTAAAAGTCTATAGGATATTTCTAGTTTTCAACGATAACTAGTACATTTTCTAAAACCCCTTTTGGAATAACAATAGATTGATTTACCATATGAAGAATAGTACTTGTGTGTTGTAGATCTATTAATGACAACATCTCCATGACTTCTACAATCATGACATTAATAGCAGCTTTGAAATCCACAAGTTCATTCAGGATTTCAATTTGACCAATAAAGACAATAGTCATTGGGTTACCAGGATCACCATAGTTAGGTGGGAGAAATTCCCCAGAAAGGAGGTGACAAGGGTCGTTGGTCCTTGGCATTTAATCATATTTTCGTGTGTCAAATCTAGGGTTGTGCCCTTGGCTATCTGCAATTAGGGGTTCCATAGTTACCAATCTATTTAACTAATTATACTAATCTTATTTGCTCTAGAAATTAATACTGTCGATTTATCTGCTATGAAAGTAAATTCTGAAAGTACTAGAAACAAAGCTGAAATAGTAAATTGCTAATATTGACCCATTCTAATCCACACAACTGAAATGTACATTTATCTATGTGAAAGCAAGAACTATTTTCCTAAGTAGAATATGAAACAAGATAATGAACAAACAAATATTAGCCTCCTGTCTTGAATGGTGGGAATGGGCCCTTACTCCTCGTCCTCAGGACTGAAGACTAAAGCAATAAATCAGTACAAGAATAAAGTATCACAATATTTCTTCAGTCTAATTTCTTCAGTCTAATTTCATTAGTATGCTTTGTATTCAGAAAATATATCTAGTCTGGAAAAATTGAGATTACAAAAATTCAATTATATTCATCTCTAATCTACTTCTACCTTATATATCTATATATCAAATCAAGTGATGAGATATCACTCTACTCTAACTATCAGTTTATCTATGAGATAACATCAATCTCTTATTCTATCAATTGTTTAACTACAAAGTAAAATCACGCAATTGAAATAGACTTTAGTGGTATAACAATCCCACTAAATCTAGAGTCTTAGTAAAATACAACTGCTCAGCGAGGACTTGAAAATATATGTATTTAATAAGTCTTTTGGGAACTCATGCAAAATCAATAAAAGAGGAATTAGACCTCTAGCAGTCAACTAGAGTCTTCACCCGATCATTCAGGTGTTGGTTGAGTAATCCTCAGAGTGCTCCAATTGCCCCCAGAAGTGTTGACTGATAGCAGCACTGAAGACTCTGCATTGTCTTAAGGAGGACTCCGAAGACGTGTGCTTTTGTCTGGAGCTCCAGAGATGTGCTTATAACTTCTGTCTAGCTCTAGAGATGATCCACCCTTGGTCCTCCTATTTCAAAATATCTACAATCATATTAGAAAAACATTAGAATCTGGTGTAGTGTCCCTCATGTCAGCTCCGGAGACTATTAGGACCATCTCTGGAGATGCTCAAAATTGCCTTTGCCCATACAACTGTACCTATAGATGCAAAAAGAGAGAATATTCTGCATATTTCCATTAATTTGCTGCACATTAGTCCTTTGATAAAAAATCATGACTTTTGGTAATTCATCTCTCATTAATGTAATTAGAACAAACCTTATCAGTCTACTATGGTGCAATTACCCGAACAACAAAATAAGAAGGATGGAAAAAAAGGTAAAAAGGGTATATTATTATGGGTGCTACCTGGCACTCATCATCCCCCCCGAACTTGAAGGTTAGCAGGTACTCGCACTTCATAACCTGGACTTATTTAGGTGGGATATTCTATCAGTCAAATTGAAATCATTTGCATATGTGGACCAAGTAGTGTTGTTTATATTGCCATTCCCCATGAATTGCTCAACCTACTTTAGTCATTCTTGAAATCTAGCATCTTCCATCTATTCCGCCCATATAGGTTCCATCTGTTCCGCCCATATAGGTAGTGGCTCAATAATGAGAGGAGGTCTGAAACAACAACCTATCCACGCTTGTTTGTATTTGTCCATCAATTTGGACACTACTCTGGCTTTACTCATAAACAACCTTAGGTTGGTAGGGGACACTACTCTTATCTTTTGTTATGTAGTTAAAGTATTCCATCTTCTCTTTGCCACTGGAAGCACTTGATTGGATAAATTGTTCATGAGGAAACCAAAATCAATAGCACATTCTTGCAGATAAGGCAAAATCTTTGTCTTACCTTCTGGGGAGTAAATGTTTACCCTGAAATGAATCTCAAAAGCCTTGGGATTTGGACATTCCCTCCTGAGGAAGAGGCTTGTTTCTGCATCCTTCTTTATGTAAGATTCCATCCTTTCATTCCAAATCTGATGATTTCTCATTAGTGACATGAATGCCCTGAGTTGGCATTCCCCTACAAAGTAGTTGATAAGGAAGGTATGATCATTGATGCAAAAACCATGCAAATACAACTCACATAGGAAATTCTTATCCTCATCAGGACCTTTCATGTATGCCTCCATGAAGCCTGCCTCCATTTCTATGTCCTCAGTTAAATCAAACAAAATCAAAGATATCTTCCTCTGGAGGATTAGTTCTTGCAAAAATAAAGCATAACTACCACTAGGAGGTCTACAAGATATGATCTCATCTGAAATGGTGGCTACCTGGATGACCTTTTCCTCTAAGGTTTGTACTTTCTGTGTCATGACAATCACTGCTCTTTGCAGTTGCAGCATTGGCTTGGATACCTCGTATTCCTGACATCTTCTTGCCTACTGAAATAGGGCCTTAGGGATGTCTATTGGAACTGCCCCTAGGTATGGGTCTATTCGAATCCCTTGTTCCATGGTTGCAGCTGGGTTGGTCAGCTCATGAATGTATTCTTCCTAATCATCTATCTTGTTATTGGCCCATGTCAACTGTTTGGCTTGACCTTGTGTCTTTTCAATGAATGTTGCAATTAATGTGAGACTATTGTTTCTAGCTCTCATAATATCAAAAAAAATTTGTGCTGCTTCGTCTTCTTTTTCTCTGATTTCCACCTCTTTGACCTAAATTATCTTTTGTTTGTCCTTGAGTTTTACTTGTAGTCCTTCAATTATCTACTTTTGTTCCATTTCTTTCTCTTTCATGACCTTTTTGAGGTTAGTGATGATTAAGTTTTTCCCCCACAACAGTGTCTTTAAATTATCAATTTCATCTAGTAGTTGTTGTTCTCTTGGAACCTCTATATCCTCCTGATCAGAGGGGTGAGAGTAACTCCCTATTTCTCCCTCTTCTACTCTTTCATCATCAGGGTTTTCAATGGCTTTTTGCTCCACATTGTCAACTGCATCATCTTGTTCCTTCTCATCTTCCCTTGAAGTCTCCTTCTCATCATCCCCTGAAGTCTCTTTCTCATCATCCCCGGGAGTCTCTTTATCCTGAACTTCCTCTTGGATTACACCTACAAATGTTGGGGTTGATGAAGGTCCAGCCTCAACCATGGAAGTTCGGAAGCCCATGAGGACCTCAACTAAGAGAGCAGTATCATGTTCAGCCTGGGTAGGCCGTCTCTTTCTTTGGCTTCTCCATAGCACCGGTAGAGCTTGTGTCTCTGAAGCAGGTGCATTATCCTCAGAGTTTGAAGAAATGTTGAAGGTTTCTTTGTCTACTGCCTCTGAAACTTGGGAATGATGTGGCTCTAAAGTTTGAGACCTCGGATGAATAGGTGACTCTCGGGGAGTTCCCTTAACTTCTTCTCTTTTTTTTCTTTTCCTAACCAGAGGGACTTCATCTGAATCATCAGATATTTCCTCGGCCCAGTAATGTCTGCTGGACTCACGTGTCTTTGGAGTTGTTTTTGCTTTCTTACTCTGTCTTGTTCCTTTCCTTTGCTTTCTGTGGCCAGAAGTCTGGGTAGGGGCCAGTGTAATTTCCTCTTCCATAACGACAACTTCCCCGATTTGCTTGGCTAGAATGGACTCCTCAGCCAAGGTTATCCTTCATTTTGTTGAGTGGGTCATATGGAAGATTTGCTCTGTAATAGGTTCTTTCAGTTGTTTTGTGGCGGTTGAGGCTTCTCCCAAAACTTCTTTCCCTTTTCTTTTGTTTTTAGTAATAGGGGCAGAAGTTGGTGTTTCCTCCATTGTCTGTTTCTTACTCTTGCCCTTTTCAGTAGTTGGGGAGGAGGTAGAAGGCATTGCCTCCTCATCTTACTGAGTAGAGGAGGTTTCATCTATACCCTATGCCCTGCCTGGTGTCCTATCCTGTGGTTTGTTTTCTAAAAATGTCTACCATAGAGCCTCTCCATCAGCTTAGGACAGGAAGTGATGTTTTACAATCAAGAAAATGAGGTTGTGGTTTTTCATGGGACCCTTCCCCTGTTGATACTTATCTACCAAGGCAATAATAGAAAAATACAAAAAGTTTGGGATATTTATGCTAAATTCTGGATGGGCATGCCCATGCCTCAAAAAAATTAACATTTTCATGACTGGTCCTAAAACTATAGAGAATTACCCATCACATGTAAAATACTTCATTAACCACATAGCTAGAGATTGCCATGGTTATGGGAGTGAGGTCCTAACAATTCCTTTGACTTCATTTTTGCTTAAATGCAATTGTATTTCAAGTTCACCTTCTTCAGAATTTTTTTTAATCAAATCAATGTACAAGGTTTTTAGATGGTAGAACCTCTCACCTTGTTTTGGTAGCCCTGAAATATGGCTGATAATGGTGGACGAGACATTGATTTGAATCCCTCTCACTATAGTTTGATTATTTTTTAGGTTGCACAGGAAATCATCTACAATGTCCTCCTGAAATCCTTCAAACTTCTCCAAAAATTCCAACCACCTAGCATTCCTTGAAATGTCTACTACAATTTGGTCTTGCATTAGACCTGTTATACTCTCTGGCTCTGACTTCTTTTTCACTCCCATCTTCCTATCTTATTTCACCTCCTCTGGTTGAACCTTCCCTTGATTTCCTCTGTAGTTTTTCCCTTTTTCTTTTACCTTATGAAAGACTGTGGCAGTAAAACTTGAAGGGAAATTCTGCAATTTCTAAACTAGGTTTGATGTCCATTAATTGCAACTGCTTAGATTATGGGGAGGTAGCTTGAAATTAGTTATGAAGTGATTGTTCAGTCATAATGGCAGGGAGTGATATGACACTTCGGAGAAAGGTCAACAGCATGGCAATTAAGGTGGCATGTATGAGTTAAAAGGGAAATAATGGCAGGGACATGTGTCGAAGTAACTGCACCTAAAAATAGAAATGATAAGACAGTAATAATTAACTTAATTCGAGAAAATTACCTAGGTCACTTTTCATGATGATGGCCTGATGTACTTGGTGGATACGCCGCAGCTTTGATGAGGTTTGCTATGACCTGGCACATGAGTAGCCCCTGCATGGCTTAGATTGGTGTCAGCATCTTCATTATCATGTGGCCTGAAATCCTTCCCGCTGAGTGGGTTTGGAAATGACATGCTGTCAAGTGACGTCAAGATAGATATCCGTGATGACCTGCGCATGCGGGAGCAATTGTCTTTTTGATTGCTAACGATGTGCCTGCTAATCTCGTCATTGTTTATTTCAAAAAGTGGAGGATGAGTCATGATGATCTCATCATATGATGTTGCCACTTTGATACCTGGAGAGGTGGGTCCCAGCTCCTTCCTCTTATTCCTTAAAATGATTCCTTATTGGTGAAGCACTAGAGGTGCTCCTAGATTGCTAGGGAGATGTGTCTTAATAGCTCCTGGTGTCTAATTGGCTCTGTAGATCAATTATTGAAATCCTGCAAGAAGAAGGGAACCACCATTTAATAGTTTTCAAGATCCCCTTGGTCAAGAAAGAAGGCCATTTACTGGTTTTCCATCTTCCTCTTTTTTTTAAAAAAGGGTGCCATTTGCTGGTTTTCAACCCCCTTTTTTTATTGTCCTTGAATATTTCAATCTGTGACAGAGGCTGTGACCCCTGTAAGCAAGCACAAGTCCTTGGTAAATTCCTCCTTAGTTGATGGCCTTGTATAGAATCAAATTCTGTGGCTATTTACTAAGAATGAATCTATGCTTCCATCAATAGGTGCTAGCAAAACCATTTCATTTTCATAAACTTCCCTTATTTGATAAGGGTCCATCTAGTGAGTTTGTAACTTCCCTTTGAACTCCTTAAACTTGAATCATATAGGAGAACCCAATCACCCTGCTGAAATGTCCTCCTTTTGATGTGTTGGTCATTCCATTATTTCCTTTGATATTGAACAAGTTTTGTTTGTTGTATGGCTTATGTCCGGATTTTATCCAACTCATTGAGTTGAAGGATCCTGTTCTGCTGTGCTATAGACAATGGTAGGCCAATATCTAATGAAGTTTTGAGTGTATGCAATTCAAATTCTATAGACAATGGGTTTCTTCCCATAAACCAATTCATATGGTGAGAACGTGGTTGTGGACTTCCAGGTGGTATTGTACGCCCAAACTGCTTCAGGTAACTTGCTAGCCCAATCCTTTCTATTCATGGCCACTATCCTTCTCAGGATATTTTCCAATGCCCTATTAGTCACTTCCACCTACCCATTAGCTTGGGGGTGGTAAGGTGAAGACTTCCTGTGTTTAACTTGATATAGATCTATGAATGCTTTCATTACCTGAGAGGTGAATTGGGGTCCTCTATCTGAAACTATTGATCTTCAGGCTCCAAACCTTATGAAGATCCTGTTATAGAGGAAATCAGCAGCTTTTTCTTCTCTTGCAAATTATAATGCCTGAACCTCTGCATGTTTAGTTACATAGTCTATGCATACCAGAATGTATTCTTTGTCTGAAGATGGTGGAGAAATTGGTCCCACAAAGTCTAGACCCCATTGCTCAAATGGTTCCAACACTACCTGAGGATGAAGTGACATTTCCTGGGTAAAGGTTGGCTGCCCCATCCTTTGGCACTGATCACACTGCTGCACATACTTCTTGGTATCCTTATGAAGAGAGGGCCACTAATAACCATCTCCCATAATCTTGTGAATGGTTCTGTGTGAGGAATAATGCCCACCAGATGGTTCATCATGACATGCCCTTAACACATCAAAAATTTCGTCAGCTTTTAAACACCTGCGTAAAATGAAATCAGGACCACACTTAAACAATAAACCATTTAACCATTTGTAAGATAAGCTTTCTTTTAGCAATCACTTCTTTTGTTTTGAGGTGAAATGAGATGGAAACAAGCCTGTAGCTGTCTGCAAACCAAGGTACAGTAGAGGAGATAGGAAAAAGATGTTCATCTATAAATTTGTCCTCCACTGGTTGGTTTTCTCCACCTGTATGCAATCTTGACAGAAAGTCAGCAACCAAATTGAATTTCCTGGATTATCAACTATGGTAATGTCAAATTCCTACAATAGCAATAGCCATCTAATTATCCTTGCACCCACAACTAGTTTGTTCATTAAGTATTTGATAGCTACATGATTAGTATGGACAAATATTTTGTATCTGGTGATATAATGTCTGAATTTGTTTATATCATATATGACTGCCAAGAACTCTTTTTCGGTTGTGGTATAGTTGCTTTCTGCAGAGGTAAGGTTTTTACTAATGTAGTAGATGGCATGCATACCTTATCCCTCTTCTTTCTGTCCTAGGACTGCCCCAATAGACTCATTTGAAGCATCAGTTTGTATGTGAAATGATAGAGTCCAATTGGGCCCTCTCAAAATAGGTGTGATAGTAAGTTTCTCTTTAAGGGTTTCAAATGTTGATTGACAATCTTCTGTCCATGAGAAGTTAGTGTCCTTGGTAAGTAGGGCAAACATAAGAGCAGCTATTCTGCTAAAATTTTTGATAAATCTCCTATAGTAACATGCATGACCTAGAAAACTTTGAACATCTGTTTGGTTTTTAGGTGAGGGTAACTATTTTATCACTTCTATTTTGTTTTGGTCTACTTTGATCCCATTTGCTGAGATGTGATGTCCCAATACAATACCTTCCTCTACCATCATAAAGCATTTTTCATGGCTCAGGGATAGTCAGTTTTTTTCACAACATTGTAGCACCTTCTCTAGGTTTATGAGAGCTTCTTCAAAGTTGTCTCCATACACAGTAAAGTCATCTATATAGACTTCCATACACTCATTAGCTAATTCAACAAAAATGGCTAAAATAAGCCTCTAAAATGTAGTTGGAGCGTTACATAATCCAAATGGAAGAACTTTGAAAGCGAAAGTTCCCCAAGAACAAGTGAAAGTGGTTTTATCCTGGTCCTCAGGTGCTACTTGAATTTGGTTATATCCACTAAACCCATCCAGAAATGAGAAGTAATTTCTCCCTGGAAGGTTGTTTAGCACTTGGTCAATGAATGGTAAAGGAAAGTAGTCCTTCTTTATGGCTTTGTTTAGTTCTCTATAATCAATACACACTCTCCACTTCCCATTCTTTTTAGGTACTATGACTAGGGGTGAGACCCATTGACTGTCCGAGATTGGATATATGAACCCTACTTGCAGTAATTTCTCTATCTCAATCTTAAAAATATCTTTTAAAGCAAGATTTAATCTTCTCTGGGGTTGTCTAACAGGGTTGACCTCTTCAGTGTATTTATGATGAGTACAGATCTCAGGAAGGATGCCCTTCATATCTTGGTATTCCCAAGAAAAAGCTGTTGAATGGGAGACTAGGAGTTTGAGAAGTGCTTCTTCATGTTTTTCTGCTAACTGAGTGTTGATATTCAGTGTTTTCCCAGGTAAAATCATGACATGTTTTGTAATCTGATCCATAGATGTCCTCAATTCATATCCTGGAGTCATAGTGTTGAGGGGACAAGAATGTGGGAGCAACATATGGATTGTGGCTAAGTCTCTATAAAAGGTCTCTCCACAAGGAATAATGTTTGCTAAGGTACAATAAGTAGCAGTGAGAAATTCTCTATTTGAATCTTGGGCTAGTTTCATTATATCTTTGTCAATAAGAATATGGGTGATATCTTCTGTTGTATCATAGTTGATTTCTTCTCCTAACTCACCCAAATGTTCCTTGATGGTAACCATAGCTACTGAGGCACTGTTTTCCGTGTTATTCGGCTCATCTGCCCACACTTTTCTTGCATAATGTATTGATGGTTTAGCTGGGGGTATAAAGAAATTTTCTTCAAATCTATTCCATTGGAAATGACCATATCCCATGTTTGACAATCAATAGATGTTGTTGTTGTAGCTAGCCATGGCCTTCCCAATATCAATGGATATGCATTTCACTAGTTCGTAGGTTCTAATATCAAAAAGTCTACTGGGAATTCCCATGACCCTACTACAACTGAGACATCAGTTAACACCCCTTTTGGAATTGCTACTGACTGGACACCTGTTAGAGCTAATTTATCTATAATGTGCACAGTCATTACATTTATTGTTACTCCCAAATCAACCAAAACATTAGATATTTCCAACCTTGAGATATAGACAATTATGACAAGGTTCCCAGGGTCTCCATATTTTGGGAGGAGCATTTCTCCCATTAGGAGGTCTACTACTTTCCCTTCCACCTGGATGGTGGCAGGAAAGTTTTTCTTTCTACCTTGGGTTTTAACACAATGTTGTTTGATGAATTGGTTCGGTTCAGGCACATCTCTAATTGCTTGTAGGAGTGGAATTTCAATGTTCAATTGTTTGATTTCTTGTAGAAGTTCTGATTCCATGGTAGGTTGGACTTGATTTTGTTGGACCTTTTTCTGGGGAACATGTTGTTTGAGCTGTTCTGGGTATGGTGTTGGTTTTTCTATCTCCAGAGTCCTTAACAGAAGTGTTTCTGGGGGTGTTCTCCGAAGCTGTTCCTTTAGGAGGAACTCTGGAGTTACCCAAGGATGGTTCTTTTAGCATAGTTTCGATAGTAATCTTCTCCTGAAGTTGAGTGGATGGATTTTCAGGTTCCACATCATTGGTTACTTCAACTATAATTAGGGGAGATGGTCTTGGAAGTCTTTCCCAGAAAGTAACTGGAGATTATTGGAAAATATAGCATTGATACCAGCCATATTTTCTTGTTCTGTCATGTAAACAACTGCTCCCTGTTTATTGCATGGGTTTGGTATAGGTTGGGCTTGTAAAGGTGGCTGGCTAACTAGCTCATTTTGTGACTATCCTTGTGTGTTGGGAGGTCCAGTTAGTAGTGCTTGTTGTTGAGGTTGGAAATGTCTAGGTTGTCCCCGGTATTGTTGATTATAACCCTATTGAGGACCCCAATGAGGTTGCATGTTTTGTGATCCAAACTGTTGTGGCCATTGTTGATTTCCCCAGGGCTAATTTTTCTAGTGTTGGTTCTGCCATTGCTGGTTTGACCAATCTTGTGGTCCCCAAGGGGGAATATTCTAAGGCTCATGCCACACTAGATTCCATTGATTATTTCCCCAGTTCAAAGGGCCCCTAAAAGAAGCCTGGTTTGGATACTGATTATAAGGGAAATTCCCAACTTGTTTTTGTCCTACATAGTTCAACTCCTCCTCTATAATGGCATTCTTTTTAGTCATCATTTTTAAGGCTGGGAGTTGATCACACTAACTGGTAGGATGTTCCCTATCATAGATCTGACAGATTTCTAATTTATCTAAAGGGCATTCTCTCAATAGGAATTTGTTCCTACACCAGGATAATATATGGAGAGTGGTTCAGTTGTTTTGCTATGATCGGTTGCTCTAGTTTTTGCCTGAATCCCATCTAATGTGGTATTCAATTGGACTAGAATGTTTGTTTTAAGATTTACAATCTTGTCCATTAACTGTCCTATTTCATTCTTCCCTTTGAAATATTTGGGCATTCTCACTCCATCTTGGGTTTTGGAATAGTTCCTGTAGAGTTCTTCTATAACAGGCATATCCATTTTGTTGATGTTCCCTTTTCCCATTAGATCTAGTGCCTGTTTTGATACTTTGTCTAATCCTTTTACAAACAGGGTTCTGGCCAAAGAGTGAGCCACAGGATTGCCATACCTTCTCAAAGCAAAGTTGAACAAAGTAAAGTTGAACCTATCCACATAGTCTTCTAAGGTTTCATCCTCTCTTTGTTTAATTTTGAATAGTTCCTCATTTTTATCACTAACCCTACAGTAATCTTGGTACTTTCCCAAAAATTATGTTTCCATCTGATCCCAGGAGTGACTGGAGTTTTGGGGTAAACTCATGAACAATCTCATAGTAGAATCTTTCAGGGTTGATGGGAAAAGTTTGAGTTTTTGATTATTTGATCCATAATCATAAGTCTGGCATACCACTTTAAATTCAAACAAAAACTAATCTGGATCCTCAGAAGCAAGACCCCTAAAATTTGGCAAATGTGAAGGTGAAATATTCTTCATAGGGGCATTATCTCCAACAGCCAGGACAATGGGGGTATGAGAAGGTTCTTGGAGCCTGATTGTCCTCCTCATCATGATTATCATCCATGTCTAATACTTCTTCTTCTCTTTGAGATTTGGTGTGGGGTTCTGAGGAATTAGTTTCTGTCAAAGGATCTGCCTGGAATCTTTCTTGCAATTCTTGGATATATTCAGAGAGTGAAGGACTTTGAGTATTTGAGGGAATATCAAGTTGGGGTGTAGTTTCCAAGGTAGGTTCTAGGTGCCTCTCTTCAACAAGATCTTGTACCACCCTACTGCTTTCTCCTATAGTTTGTTGTTGGGGTGTCTATTTTATGTATCTACCTTTTGAATCCCTAGATCTAACCATACAGATTCAATTTAACCTAGAAACTGTTAACTAAGTTTTCCTAATTAACATAGAGATCCCCGGCAACGACGCCAAAAATGACAAGGGTCGTTGGTCCTTGGCATTTAATCATATTTTCATGTGTCAAATCCAGGGTTGTGTCATTGGCTATCTGCAATTAGGGGTCCCATAGTTACCAGTCTATTTAACTAATTCTGCTAATCTTATTTGCTCTGGAAATTAATACTACCAATTTATCTGCCATGAAAGTAAATTCTAAAAGTACTGGAAACAAAGTTGAAACAATAAATTGCTAATATTGACCTATTCTAATCCACACAACCGAAACATACATTTATCTATGTGAAAGCAATAACTATTTTCCTAAGTAGAATTTGAAACAAGATAATGAACAAACAAATACTAGCCTCCTATCTTGATTGGCGGGAGTGGGCCCTTGCTCCTCACCCTAAGGACTGAAGACTAAAGCAATAAATTAGTACAGGAATAAAGTATCACAATCTTTCTTCAGTCTAATTTCATCAGTATGCTTTGTATTCAGAAAATATATCCAATCTGGAAAAATTGAGATTACAACAATTCAATTATATTCATCTCTAATCTGCTTCTACCTTATATATCTATCTATCAAATCAAGCGATGAGATATCACGCTACTCTAACTATCAGTTTATCTATGAGATAACATCAATCTCTTATTCTATCAACTGTTTAACTGTAAAGTAAAATCATGCAACTAAAATAGACTTTAGTGGTACAACAATCCCACTAAATCTGGAGTCTTAGTTAAATACAACTGGGCAGCGAGGCCTTGAAAATATAGGTATTTAATAAGTCTTTTGGGAACTCATGCAAAATCAATAAAAGAGGAATTAGACCTCTAGCAGTCAACTAGAGTCTTCACCCGATCATTCAGGTGTTGGCTGAGTAATCCTCAAAGCACTCCAATTGCCCTCAGAATTGTTGACTGATAGCAGCGCTGAAGACTCTGCACTGTCTTAAGGAGGACTCTAAAGACATGTGCTTTTGTTTGGAGCTCTAGAAATGCACTTATAACTTCTGTCCAGCTTCGGAGATGATCCACCCTTGGTCCTCCTATTTCAAAATTTCTCCAATCATATTAGAAAAACATTGGAGTCTGGTGTAGTATCCCTCATGTCAACTTCAGAGACTGTTAGGACCATCTCCGGAGATGCTCAAAATTGCCTTTGCCCATACAACTACACCTATACACGCAAAAAGAGAGAATTTTCTGCATATTTCCATTAATTTGCTACACATTAGTCCTTTAATCAAAAATCATGACTTTTGGTAATTCATCTCTCATTAATGTAATTAGAACAAACCTTATCAGTCTACTATGGTGCAATTACCCGGACAACAGAATAAGAAGGATGGAAAAAAAAGGTAAAAAGGGTATATTATTATGGGTGCTACTTGGTACTCATCAGGAGGTTAGCTAGATATCCATCAATCTAGATAGTATTAATTTGTTTCTTTTTCCTCCTCAACGTCTTTATGCACAATTGTTTAACCAATTGATTTAATTCACGAATTTCTTTAATGGCTTGTAACAATGAAATTTTAATGTTCAGTCATTTGATCTCCTGGATAAGGTGAGTTTCATTTAAGGAGACTATTTATGGAGAATTTTTTGGTGTTACTTCTCTAAGTCTCTAGAAAGGGGGCTTGTTTCAATATATGATGTTCCCCCAATATTAAGGTCATCTTCTGGAGAAGATTCAATGTATGGTTTATTAACATTCTTAGCATAAGGCTCCAAAAGGTTACTAAAATACTTTTCCTGATCTCCAGAAAGTGACTTTAGAGCTTCAAACATAGTAACTTCAGAAAGTTTTTGAGAAGTACTTTAATGAGGAGGTGACACTTGTCAACTTCTCATTCATTCTAAGGAGCACATGTCCCCATAATGCTCACACATGTGTGAGACACTGGGGTTCAATGAGTGTACTTGGACACTCTTTTCATGAAAAAGCTTCCAAGATGTGCTTACACATGTGTGAGACCTTGGGATCAACCCAATTCCATGCATGAACCTTGGAGAATAGGAATGGGATGGTGACATGTCAACCATCCCTCTTCCCTAAACCCCATTTTTGTCACACCCTTCCCAAGGGACTTGGAAAGGGTCATATCTTGTCCAAGACTTGAGATATGTAGCCCAACAAGCACATAATCCATTAGTACTTTCCCTAGACCCTTAAAAACAACAAAAAACTAAGAAAATGATATTTTTACACCATTTAAATTACCCTTGAAAAGTAAACATGAGTTTGGACAACTAGGATGACAACTCAACACTCATCTCGACCCAAACAACCTCAGGACATACAACAAATGATAATTCAATAATTTACACAACACTTTACAAAGTTTAAATATAACAAAGACTTTAGTCCACCTTAGGGACTAAGGTTGAGTGTCATGGGGTTAAATCACATAGGGTTTCCTGAAGACCTCGAAATTTCCATTGTCCATGGAAATCACCTACACACTCAATTGCACTCATTAATACATTCAGAACATAGCTAAAGCAACTTGAAAATGTGATCAAACACTCAAGCACATAGCATACAAGAATTCATAATTTAAATGATAATCAATTCATTCATAAAAATGCATATCACTAATCCAATTCAATTTCATATTCTTTTTCACTAACATCACTTGTCCATCATTCTAATCTACTTAACATAGATATTCCATTTCATCACAATTCAACTAGGTAAATGAATCATTTCTAATCATAATCGAATAACATATAATTAATTCAATTCAAATCATACATTCATAATATAAGAATTGAATGAAATATAACATAACTAACTCCTAGTGATATCATCATCATCATATGTGATGCAGAGCTATCATATAAATGCTTAAAATAATCTTGAATAACTAACAAGAGACCTCTAACCTGCAACCTTTTAGCCCTTTCTTTACAAATTGTCCTTAACTTTAATGGTCATTCAAGTGCAGCAATTTAGACCTTTTTGGTCATAACTTTCATTATACACCTAATATTCAAAATGTAAGCCCTGTTTGGGATACCCTTTTGGCCCTTATCTAACATATATCAAAATGGAATAGGGTTTCTTTGTACGAACTAGGGCAAAAACAAGACTGTTCTTGTGTAAACCTTAGGACTGTTACCAAACTGCTCTCAGTAAAAATGACATAACTGTTGGCAATTAAGGTGTCTCAACCTTTGCAATTTCCTAGCATTGATAATTTAATTGCATATTTAATTATTGCCTAATATTGTATTTACTTGCACATTCAGTTTGGTCACATAGTTGAGGTGGCATGGTGACATGTCAGCTTACTTGGAATGTGACTTGGATGGTCAAGTCAAACCTACATGGATTTGGGCATCCCATATTGAGGTGGCATCAATTTTCCATGTGTTGGCATCTTGTGGTATGTGGAAAAGGATATTCCATATGATAGAATCTATGACGCGTAAGAGCCAAGTTTGGAGATTCTTATGACAAGTGATGACAAGTGTCAGTTAGCATCTTTGTATGAGGGAAAGGGATCTTTAGGTGCCCAAGTTGGGCTATGACATGTTATAAGTGGTATTTACTATATTTTGTCATGTATGATAGATTCTCTTACAACATTTAAGGTTGTTATGTTGGGAAAATCTATGATACCTGTAAGATGCGTAAGAGCATCTATCATAGTCTATTTTTAGCATGGTGCGCTCCAACTTTGGAAAAGTCAAATTTGCCATGTATGATAGATGTAAGAGGTGTTATTGCAGCAAGGACAAGTGTCCTTTGATGCTGAATATGTCCATGTGGCCAAGGTGGATGCCTATCCCAAGATGCTTCCAAGATATGCCTTGAAATCCCTATATATTGCATAGTTTGGAGTTGTAGTTGCATAGTGTTTTTACAGGTACTATTATGCTGCCGGATTAACTCCAGAATCGACATTCGTAGACTCTTGGAAGACTTGCATTGCAAGTGTATTGTAAACTATTGTTGTTTTGATAATACATTGTGCAGGTTTAGAGTGGGGTTTTTTACTTGAAAAGGTTTTCCCCACGGTATATCTTGTGTCACCTTCCTTCTGTGTTGTGTTGCTACTGTAATCTTTATGTTATTAGTTTAATGTTGCTGCAATTGTAAGGATTTAAATGAATTTGCACTCCATTCCCCTCATTAGATTGGTGTAGGAAGTGTGTTATGTGTACCTTGCTTCCTTTCAATAACTCACTCAAAACATAATGAAATCACATGCAACCAAAAGCATTGTAAACTAGAAACAACTATCTCTCCATCCATCTATTTTATTCCTCGATATGAGGCCATGCCAAGCCATACCATGCATGTTTTCAGACTGCAACTTTTAGAAAAAATAAACTTGCAAACCTGCCCTCAATAAAATGATCATAACTTTCACAAAACGTAATAAAAATCAGTCAAACCAAAAGCATTAGAAAGCTAACAACATTATCCAACTTTTACAACCATTTTCATGTCTATAATTGTTTGTACAAGTCTATACAAATAGAAAGAACATGCCTGCAGTGTTGGAATAGACAGAAAAAATAGAGTTTTTATTCATCAAACTAAAAAATACAATGTCTCTCCTCCTCCATTCAAGTTTGGAGGGTGATTTTATACATTTAAAATCAAGTCCAACTGTATAATAATGGTTTCTTGATTTGTTTGTAACCATTTCTTGATTTTTGATTTGTAACTGTGCCTTTTTTTAGCAACAAGACAACTTTTTACACTTTTTTAACCAAAGACCCTATTAACACACCAAAAATGAACCCATATGATTCTAAATGGTCATAAATGACCTTATGAGACTCCAAAACACCCTATCAACCTAAAACCAAGACATAACAACCATTCTTGCTATGGGGCCTCTGATGCCCCTGCATCATACTCCCCAGAGAGAAAAGATTCAAGTCCACTTGAATAGAGGTCTGCAATGTCTTCCATCTTGGACTTCTGTAATCTGTGAAGTTATCTTCCATTCTGCCCTGCGCTTCTTTCAAACTTCTTAATACTTGTTTCATTTTTACCTTTGGTCTCCCTAATGCTTTGCAATGACCCTTACTTCTCTTCCACATGGCAGACAAATTTGAATTCACTTCCAAAAGTTGCTCTCCCTTTGACCTTGCTGCATTATCTGCATCTCTGACCTTTTCTAGCAACATGACTGCAACAAATAGGATATTATCATCAAATTGTGCAATTGAAGTATCAAACTCAAATTTCTTGTGTGCTTTGTCTTGAAAATATGTCTGTACTGCCTCAAATAAACCCTCTAGACAGTAGATTTCGTCTTGGTCATGCAAATCTGAATATGTATTGGTTAGGTGAATGCATGCCTCTTGTGATGACAAATTTTGTTTTTCCTCCCTATCAACCTGTATATCTACATTCTCTTTTTCATATACATGATCAAAACCAAGATTTGTACTTCCATTTACCTGTTCAATGGTCTGTTGCATGGATTGTATTTCTTCACGAACTTCATTGCTTGCAAACTCCTCATTTGTGTATGTTGCATGTCCTTCTGTAGCATTCTCTAAGGCTTCATGAAATTGTAGTTCACCTTCCATTTTCAAAGCATCCATCCTTTGCTTTCTTCATTTCTGAATAATCTTCTTTATGGGCCACTTGACAATTTTGTTAATGGCGATGTGCCAACTCCACACACTTGTTCCTATATTTTGTATTCTTTCTTCAAATTTTTGCATTTGTTCCAAAGCTTGTCTCAACCCTTTTATCTCTTGCTGAATATTTACTTGTTTTGCCTTCTCATCTTTCTTCTTCATCTCACTTCTCTCTCTTCTCATCACTTGTTTCTTGCTTGGTAACTCCTTATTCTGCAAGTATCCATGGACTATTATCCTCAACACTTCCATTCTCCTCTTGCAAGAAAGTCTCTTTCACCTTGCTTCTTCTCAATGCTTCTTCTTGTCTTTGTGATACTTCACCTTAGGCCCCTTTCTTTTCCCCTGGCCTAGTCTTTTGGTATCCATGTTCTTCCTTCAATCTGTAAAAAAAAGACAATACACAAACTCCCAAAACTTTCTTGCCCATATCCTTGGGCTCTGATACCAATATGATGCCAAGCTATAAGATAAATGCTTAAAACAATCTTGAATCACTAACAAGAGACCTCTGACTTGCAACCTTTTAGCCCTTTCTTTACAAACTATCCTTAACTCTAATGGCCCTTCAAGTGCAGCAATTCAAGCCTTTTTGGTCATAACTTTCATTATAGACCTAATATTCAAAATGTAATCCATGTTTGGGATACCCTTTTGGCCCTTATCTAACATATATAAAAATGGAATATGGTTTCTTTGTATGGACTAGGGCAAAAACAAGATTGTTTATGTGCAAACCCTAGGACTGTTACATAACTGCACTTAGTAAAAATGCCATAACTCACTCAAAACATAATGAAATCACATGAAACCAAAAGCATTGTAAACTAGAACCAAATATATTTCCATCCATCTATTATATTTATTTATATGAGACCATACCAAGCTGTACCATGTGTGTTTTCAGATTGCAACTTTCAGAAGAAAAAAAATAAACTCGCAAACCTGTCCTTAGTAAAATGATCATAACTTTCACAAAACATAATGAAAATCAGTCAAACCAAAATACTTAGAAATATAACAACATTATTCAACTTTTCAACCATTTTCATTCTTGTAACAATATGTACAAGGCTGTACAAATAGAAAGAACAGGCCTGCAACGTTGGAATACAGAGAAAAAAATAAGGTTTTTATTCATCAAACTTCAAAATACAATGTCTCTCCTCCTCCATTCAAGTTTGGAGGGTGCTTTTATACATTTACAATCAATTCCAACTATATAATAATGGTTTTTTGATTTGTTTGTAACCATTTCTTAATTTTTGATTTGTAACTATGCCTTTTTTGAGCAACAAGACAAGTTTTTACACCTTTTTAACCAAAGACCCTATTAACACACCAAAAATGAACCCATATGATTCTAAATGGTCATAAATTACCTTATGAGACTCCAAAATACCCTATCAACCTAAAACCAAGACATAACAACCATTATTACTATGGGGCTCCTGATGCCCCTGCATCAATATGCAAATTAATTTAATTACTCTAATCTAGACATCATTGTCCAATGTAGTATATCAAAAGGGTCACAAGCCCATACATAAATGTCCAATGCATAGGTGTATCAAAATAGTAATAAATCCAATAGAGCACATAATTCTGACACACACTAGGGTGGGCCTTACAATCCATATAAAACATGACTATACTTGTCGACAAAATTGTTTTGGCTATTTTAGGGCCATGGAGGAATCTTTGCAGGGAATATTCTATATGACCATACATAATTTGTACGGTCGTACTAGGTGGGCCACAGTCCATAGTACGTTAACAAAATATTCCCTCCTACGCAAGGCATGGCACCAATGGTCCCAGAATGTATGATTTGTAAAATAAAAATTTATTGCATAGAAGTGACATCAACACATAGTTGGTAGTTTAAAAACTTGGGGGGGCATCCCCTTGTCATACCTAATAGGTGGTCATAGCAAGCCCATTGGGGATAAACATCCCTAGGGCTACATATTGGTTGTACCACTAGAAATCTACTAATCACCATAACCTCTGCTGGCCAATGCCATCGAGAAGTAGCCTCTGCTCCACTTGGGTGGTGCAACCAACCCTAGCTACCACTACTATTGCCTAGCCAATGGTGCCACTAGAGAACCACCATTCTACCATCGCCCTACCACTAACTGTGTTTTGTGAAGACCTAAAGGAGCAATTTTTTTCTGGGAGGCATAAATTTCACCCATCATGTCATATTTTCACATTCTTATAGTTGACATAAATCTCTTTCCAAGTATTGCATTGTGGTATTTATGGTTTTTCCAAAAGTTTCTATTTTGGAGAGAAAATATCAACTAGAATCTAGCTTTTTTATCATTAATTCAACAAGTCATATCTTGTGCCCGCAATGTCCAATTTTAGACTTCTTATAGGCTATATAGATTTTTTTTTAGCACTTCATAGTGAATTGGGTTTAAAGATGTTGATATTTGATTTGTTCACTTACATTTCTGTTTGAGCTATTTGTTGGTTCTCTTGATTGTGGTACTTTGTGGGTTTGTGGAAAATCAAATCTAGAGGTGATTTGGTATTTGAGTAGTGGAAAACTTACATGTTTACTTTTAGTTGTATATGTTTGACATGGTTATTGATAAATGGTTGAATTTGTATGTTGCATTGTGAGATCTACAAGTTGTGTAGTATTGTAGGCTATCTATACATACAGGTTGAATGTATAACTCAGGTGTGAGTTTTCTATACCCATAGATATTTTAGTGTTTATGCAAATTCTATTTGGTTGCCCTAGTCTGGTCACTTGGTTTATTTGTTTGGTTGTCATTATGAGGTAGAGAGAGATGGTGTTACTTGATACAATTGTGTTGTGGGACCTAGACTTGTTGACTATATGGTACAAGCATGTGAGACTTTATGGGAGTTTGATGTAGGTGCATTGGGTGGTGATCATTATTTTGTGGAGGTTCCTTATATACTTAGAGCTTTGGCATGACATAGTTGTTATGTGGATGCATGGTTGGTTGTGTTGGATTGATTCCTAGATTGTATGTGGTGGTTTATCTTCTTGGTTTGGAGATCTTGGTTCAACTTTATCCTCTAGAGCTGCTACTATTGTAGCTGAGTGTTTTGGTTGTGCACGACCCATGGAATATCTTCAGTTAGGAGATGGTTACGATGATGCCATGTGTATCTTTGTATCATAGTTTATTGGGAGCTTTAGCAATGATGTGGATTCATCACTTGGTGATGGATGATCTTTTGCAGTGGTTGTTAGTGTCATGGAGAAGCTCTTGGATCATGTTTATTATATGTAGTGAGAATTCTTTGACATCTTTAGTTCTATTGATAGGGGATGGTTATCTTCATGTGATTTGGAGATGTTGACATCTTGGTACCATGGAGGACTTTTGGAGTCTTTGGTTAAGGTGTCAGTTATGATTTTTCAATTTGATAGATGATCCTTGGTATAGAGGATGGATGCTATTGTTCCATGGTGGACTCTTGATCATATGTTAGGGTTTTGGCATGATACAAGTGTTCTTGGGAGCAAATATGTTCGTTTGGAACATATGATCTTCCTTTAAGGAGATGTAGATCATGGCATCATGGTGAGTTCCTAATTATGCATTTGGAGCTTTGGTGGTGATTTGTGATAATCTAATTGATGAGTGGTGTGATCATTTTTCTTGTGAGCTTCTGGTTATTGTGGTGTTGCATTGGAGTTCGGTTGGCATGAGATGATTGGTTGTACACCTATTTGAAATTTGTGTGAGGTTAGAGATCTCTTATTTCTTGGAGATAACATGTTTTACTCTTTAATGAGGTTTTAGTAGGAAGATTTAGGAGCCTACACCTAGGTTAGACATGAGTTCAACAAGGACCTATTGAAGATATTGTTCTTGAAGAGAGTCATTCTGGCTTGGTGTATCCTGAAGGAGCAATTTCATTCCACACTCATTAGTCCTCTCAATGGTGAATGATCCGATAGGTATTGCCTATCTAATTTTTAGATTCATTCTTTATATGTGTCTTGTATTTTCATGTATGCTCGAGTCTTGAGCTATGGATGTTAATTTTGGAGGACTTGCTTGTGGAGAAGATACATATATATGATTTTTTATCTCCTTATGTTTGAATCTTGAGTTGTTTTGAGGTCAATGTGGTTTGAAGAGAAAAAGGAGATGGTTAGTGACTTTGGGAATATTCCTTGTTGAGGGAATGGAGGTTTTGTTTGATCTTCTTTTGGTTTAAGAGACTTACATCCTGATTAGTTGGATAGTTGAAGATGCTTATTGATTTATGGTTTTAGGAAGGAGATCTTACTTTTCACAGCTATAGCATATTGTTGTTGGTAGATTGATATGGTTTTGAGTTGTAGGTTCTCTCTTGTTGGTCTAATGCTTTTTATTGGATGCTTGTGTTCACCTGACATTAGAGTTGAGGTTTGCATGGAGCAAGGATTTTTTTAGTGGCAAATCTTTACCAATTGGTGAATAGTTCATATCTACGAATTAGGAATTGGTGAATACATTACCACCAGTGGGGGCCAATTCACCTAGATTTTTTGGATTTTTAGTCAAATGCATTTCAATTCACCACTCGATTAATTTTTGAGTCATTCATAGTTAGTATTTTCACCACGGTATACTACACGGTTCTAATGGTGATTCGCCTAGAATTTTGGAGGCATGTTTTAATTCACCCACATATTCTCCAATATCATTGAATGGTTGACATGCATGACAACCAATTTCGCCAATATCATTAAATGATTAACATGCACGAGGACCAATTTCTCTAGTATCATTAAATGATTAACATGCACAAGGACCAATTTCTCCAGTATCATTAAGAGGTTCACGTGTATGAGGACCAATTTCGCCAATACCATTATAATTCCATGCTAATCCCAGGGCCATATTCACCCAGAAAATTACAACATATGTGTTTGATGGAGGTCCATTTTGCCTAACATTTATAAGTGTCCTATCAATAGTACGCGAGATTTGCCAAATTATTATACTACCATTTGAAACCCCTTTGGTATTCACCAAATATGCATTGATATAAATGCATTTGAAACTCTAATTTATCTTTTACACATTTTTTTCAACTCTGAGCTCTCAAATCCTTGATTCATTTCAGATCATAGAGAAGTTCTAGCTACAAGCATTGGCGAGTCACTGAAAGGTGAGTGATCATTTCTTTACAGTGTAATAATATAAGATTCGTGTTGATTATTTATGTCTTTGTTTGGTTTCATTTTTACAGATGATATTGATTGAGTAGGAGTTAGGACTAGGGAGATATCTTAATCCAGGGCCCAAGGATCTATATTCTATCATCTATGATTCCTTCTTGAACAAAATAACATTTTTCTATAGCTTTTAATTCGTGAGAGATGTCGAGAGAGAAGAAGTTGTCTGAAGGTGGTGAAGGGAGGTCAAGGTCATCAAAATGGAGAAACATAAAGTCATACTTTGACAATGTTGGCGGTCCATCCAATGGAGCTACAACATCAGAACCTATACCATCTTTTGACTTGCATCACAATGCCACGAATGATATTCCAAGGAATACTCAAGGTAGCAAGAATGATGACAATGCCACAGATGATGTTCCAGGGAATACCTAATGTACCGAGAATGATGAGAATGCCACAGATGATGTTCAAGGGAATACCCAAGGTAGCGGGAATGATGAAAATGCCACATATGATGTTCCAGGGAAAACCTAAGGTAGCATGAATGATAATATGAATAAATCAAACTCAACAAATGATAATGAAGTTATAGAAATCAATGAAGATGAAGATCCTGCAAGTACACGCAAGGGGAAAAGAAAAGCCAATTTAACAAAAAGGGGCATGAGTGGGAAATGTCAAGGAGTTTTCAAATTGATTAGGTGTCAAAATTCCCATTCATTGAACTAGTGGGGAATGCAAATAAAGATGAACCTTCCACATAATGCAAGTGTAAGATTTACAGTTGGAAATATCGTAGGGACAAGAGGTTGCAGCTAAAACTTGACACCATAGAAAAACATATTGGCAAAGTTTATGAAAAACAAATCATAGATGGTGAAGAAAAATCAGTGATAAGATGGAAAATGAAGGAATAATGTCTTCATGTAAAGAATGTCCTCTAATATGATGCACATATGTAAAGAAAGGCGAAGATTCATGCAGGTGGCGGTTCAATTGAAGCTCAATTTGGAAAGATGATGGGAGAATTACAAATGGCAAAAACTATTTAGTTGGGTGTTGTTTTTCATATTTTGACCAAAGGGAGTCCTATGACAGACTACCTAGAATATAATAGTTTATTCTCTTTTATGGGCGTTCCTAATTTTCCTAACACACATTGGTCAATAAACGGTGGATGGGAATGGGCAAGTTGTCTTGCTGAGGTGGAAAAATATGATTTACAAGAAAAAATAAAAGGTTCAACTTTTTTTGCATTATCTCTAGATGAAGTTGCAACAATAGATAATACTCCCTGGGTATGTATGCATGTGTATATTGTGGCAAATCATGTCTTCCAACCTCATCTACTCTCTATTTATAAAATGAAGGAGAATGCAACATCACAAAATCTATTTGAGATAGTTAAGAAATCTTTGAATGAAATTAGAGGTATGGATGACTGCACAATTGCCAGAAAGTTGGTGTGTGTAGGGGCGGATGGAGCTTCAGTAATACAAGGTCATAGGAATGGCCTGTGTGTAAAGCTACAAACTTCTATTTCACCATACATGATTGGCATTCACTGCATGGCCCACATAATGTATTTAGCATTTAAAATGGTGAGAAGGGTTACTGCAGTATCAAAAGTTGAAGATCTAGTCTGTGAGCTCTACTCATACTTCTACCAAAGTCCCAAACGATTTTGGGAATTTTAACATTTTGCTGAGAGAATAACTGTAGGAAACAAGCTTCTTAAGGATGTTGATACTAGATGGATCTCCTTGCATAAACTAGTGAAAAGAGTTTTAGTAGAATGTCAATCCTTGATTGGTGTAATGTACAACCATCGCTTCATGGTTGACAAGGCTCTTCACCTCTTACATAGGTTAAGTGACATAGAGACACTCCTCGTTTTAGCTGTATTCTTCCCATGCTGAAGGAAATGAACATGCTTGTGAAAAAAAGTCCAAGAAAGAACTATGGATATTTTTGAATATACTAGACTACATAGAATGATATGCATGACCCTCGATAATCTATATCTATCAGACCAGTCCTTCATAAGTCCAAAACTTAGTAGCTAGCACTTGATAATAAATGTGACCAATCCTGCTAATTTTTTACAGTTTAATGATAGCATGGAGTTATGTGTCTCTGTAAAGGGATTTGAGATACCAATGCACTGTTTTAACTAGGTAAGGCACACTATCGGAGAAGAACTTGTTTCAAGGGAAGCTTTTGACAAGATTGTTAATTATGTAAGTACTACTTTAAAGAATATTGTGAAATCTCTTTCCTCAGAGATTAGAGATTGATTCCCTCGCAATGAACTACTTGAAGCCATGTCTGCAGTGTATCCTCAATATTGGGTCAACTATCAGCCAAGTGATTTTCACAACAAGATAAAGACCTTAATAAATCATTTTTGCAAAAATATAGAATTCGATGGACAACAAATAGAAGGAATTCTAAATCAAACTAAGCTTAGAGAGCAATCAGGTTGATTTGCAATTTTAATGAAGAAACAATTTAAACTCATGGAGGTTCCCCACAAAAATGGATCGATAATAAAGCTTTGGGCAACCTTAAGTCAAAGCAAAATATTGTGTGATGCATTATCAAAAAATTTCAAACTTGTTGATTTATGTCAAACCATGATATTGGGGTCGGTGTAGGATGAGAGAGTTTTCAGTGCATTGGGGTTCTTGAAATCAAAGATAAAAAATAAACTTGACAAGAATTTGGATAATTGCTTGAAAATTTATACAACTAGACATGATATCCAGAGTTTTCCTTTTGATAGGGCACTCACAATCTGGAGGTCCTTATGTGAAAGAAGAGGGTTGTGCAACACTTCAAACAATAATTGCACATATGACAGTGACACAATGAATACCAGTAACACATGTGGTGGTAGTGATGTTGATGAGACGCTCTTAAGTGGAGATATGGAGATAGAAGAAAATGAAGAACATGATCAGGATGACACTGGATACCATGGTCAGAGGGAGGAGAATCAGGATGACGAGATGATTTGGCAATTTGAAGGGATTTAGTAGTCACTAGGTATTTATACTATATTTCATGTTCCAAACTCAAAAATGTTGCTAATGACATTTTATTTGTCTATCAGTGATGTACATTTTTCATTTTCAATTTAAAAAATTAATATTTTCATACTATTATTGTGTGATACTGAAAAGTTTTGCAAGCATTCAACTAAATGCAAAGTAAATTTTCTTCTCTATAACCACAGTAATGTTTCATTTGTTTTCCTTTATTGCATTACATAGTAATCAACAATAGTAGCATATTAATATACAACATTAGCAAATATTTAATGTGTATGTAGAAACTAGAGTTTTCCTAAAGTAGGCATTTAAATAATACAGATAAGTTGAACACATAAATAGATTTCAATTTTATATTAATTTTCAAATGAAGGAATATATTGAAGTATTACATTTACAATGTATAATAACTTGCTCAAAACCAACTCTGCATAATGCTTTGTTGGAAACGCATATTACTAAATCATTTTATCAGCTTTTGTAGAGTGCTCCACTCTTCATCTGATGGAAGTGCATTTTTTTCTTAACCCATGGTGACCAATTTGTAAGTGTGCTAACATTTTATAATTGATATACTTACTTGACTTGAATGTATCACTCAAAGTTGCATTCAAGGTTATCAGTGGTTCAATAGAATCCAAAAAGTTTACCTCATCAAGATTTTGAGGAAACCGGTCCTTATCCAACTTCATTTTATCCTCCATATTCTTTTTGAAAGCAACATTTTCAATGTATCGGTATGATGGGTCAAAAGCAACCGGCAAACCAAGTTTTTTGAAGTATTCTTCCTTTGTTTACAACCTCTTTGTCAATAATTCAACTTGTTCCAAAAGATCACATGCTTTTTCTAGCTTCGTACATTTTTCAATGATAGATGAGGCCTTTATTGTGGCATCAATACGACTTTGAATTCCTTTGGATTCCAATTCTTTGCCACTAGCTATGTAAATTGATTGCAAAATTTTGTTTGCATCTAACTATCTTGAAGTTGCCATGTCTCCATTTTCAACAATGTATTGTTTGAGTGTATTACTACATAATAGTAGATCATCAAGGAATTCAAACATTTTAAACAAATTATCAATCCTCTTCATTATTTTCTCCCAAATGTTATGTTTTATATAAACCATTATGTTTCTACAAAATTCAGATACTTTGTTTTGGGAGGATTTTATTTTATTTTCTACATTCTTTAGTTTTATCTGTGAATTTTCAAAAAAAAAATTCTCTCTCTCTCCACATTTTCTTCCCACAACTGTCATGTTTTTCTACTTCCTACAGTTTGACATTGGCTTCATTCAAGGATTGTTGTAATTTTTTTGAATTGACTTTTTTAATATCATATATTTTTTTACTTTCACTTAACCTTTTCTTCAGTTTATTCACTTCCACCTCTGTCTATTTATTCACTTCATTTGTAGATGTAGAGTTAGAGTTTTTTATCCTTTTCTCTAATTCTTTGGTCTTGCTCTTTGTTGCTTTCCTCTTGGCTTTTTCATTTGCAATGTCTGCCTATAACTTTTCTATTTGAGTCTGGAACCCATTACGTAAATCACAAAGTCAAATGAAAATGAGCAATATGAATGGAATTAACATCACTAAATATATTTTCCTTCTGTTGTAACTCAATTACTAGAACCTGTGACCTGTCTATATTACAACTCTGATTTTTAGACAATATATTCAACAAGGTTACCAGGAAATTAAAAACAACCATACTTTTATTTTCTCTTTCTTGCTTTAGCAATGATGTGTACACCACTTGTTGGTCCTTTTTGATACATTAATTTTGTCAGAATTTTTCATTCTAAAAAAATCCACTTGGATGGTGCTCACCTCATAGTCAGAGTGTTGCATCTGGTCCTCTAGTTTATCTTTAACTTTGGGCACAATAATCATGTAATTCATTTTTTCAGTTTCTGAGTCAAATATAAACAATACGCTGGTTGTTGCAGGCTCTAAAGCTGCAGTAGTCTCTATCTCTAGCACTTGCTTCTTGTGTCTTTTAGACATTTTTTCTTTCTTTTCAAACTCAGCTGTGTAATCAGAATCTATGACACTTGACATAACTTTGAATGGAGAAGAAGTAGTTGTAGTTTTGGGGGCATCTCTAATTAATTGAGGCTAAGGATTAGCCATTCTTGTCCTAGTCACACTAACGATAGGAAGGGGGTGCCTTCTAGAAACAATTGCTTTGATGTGGATGTGGAATCAAAACCTGTCATAATCTTTTGCTTCTTAGTCTTCACAAGGCCTTGTTCTCTAAGATTATCTATAGTATCATCTAATGTTATTGTTGGCCTCTTCTGAGTTTTGTTTTGTGGCTCTTGCTGACCACTACTACTACTATTACCTGTACCATCGCCAGATTTGCCACCAGGCACTAGAGTGTCCACCATCTCCTACAGGAAAAGAATGAGAAACATGCATCAAAATACCCTTGTGGTACTGTTAGTGATTGAATCTCACTATGAGGATTTAAAGCTAGAATAAAACTAATCTCCTGATCTGTATGTGTATGCCCTTTGACCTGTTCATTACCTCCAATGCCGAGTCAAAGATCATTAGGTTTTCTAGGGTATACCTTTGGTACCATCCAAATGCCTTGTCTTGTGGGCCCCAAACCATGACCTTCATACCCCAATTTTTGGGCTATTAATGCCCCTACAATATATGTTTCTCTTGTGGTCTCACTCATACGAGGTTTGAATGCATATGCACTAAGATATATGGGTTGGTCTTCATCCTCATCATCACTTTCAACATTAGTTGCTTCAATGCCAGTGGGATGCTCTATATCCCACAATTTGTTGAACTCTTCATCTTCTAAGATTTCTTTGAATTTTATAGTAGCTTTTGGATCACCGAGATCCTTCCTCATAGACCAAAAGGCAATAGCTTTTGGTTGTGACCATTGTTCCTCTATACAAGCATCTCTTAGAGTCTTTGGAATTTTTGTATACCTAGATTTTTTAGCACCTCTTGTATAGAAATTGTTGTATCTCTTGATTGCCAGTGCCACCTATGCATCTCTCTGTGTTTGTCGAATTGGATGCAATCCCATTATTTCTAATGATAATGTTTCAAAAGTAATACCTCTTTGAGCAATAGTTTCTTCCATGACCTTTTTGACCTCATCCCAAGAATTCTTGTTTCTCAACATTTCTAGCAAGGCTTTACTTCCATGTTGAATTCTAGTTGGAACGTTCTCATTGGCCACAAGCTTTGTTTTAATCACATCACATGGGTCATAATGCCAGTAAGAGTCAACATCAAATTTAAAAAGTTGTAAAATTTCATGTGCCACAGTGAATGCTTTTCTCTTGAATGTGAACCCTCCACATGAAAAAGGTAATGAAGGAAATATGCTCTTCTTTTGTTGACTAACAAAGTAAAGTTGATATGTACTCTCCATCTGTCGCATGTATTCCAATGCAAAAACCCTCTCTATCACATGTATTGGAAGTTTGTGGGGCTCTACTAATCCATAAAATCTTAAGACAATATATTCCTCCATGAAGTACCAGTCAGCCAATTGTATTTCTTTTCCCAGTTGAATGCAATTTCTACAAGATTCCGGCAATCTAGGCATTGGAGTATTTGTAATGGCTTGATACAATGGAACCAAAAAGTAGTCCACAAAATAATTGTAGTTCTTTTGATTATGATACATCTTTATCTTATGGGTCCAATCATGTAGTCCATTTTTATCTTGCTGAATCTGAAGCATGTTGTCCTGAAACATCCTAGCAAACCGCACTAGAAATAAATAGCACAAGTAGGTTGTGAACCCAAATGTCTTTATTTTGGAACTAGAAGTGGGAGCTTCACTTTGACTTCGTTTAATCATTAAAAACTGATCATGCATGGATTTTGCAATGTGCTCAAGAAATTTGTATTTAGTAGGTGGATTGCATTGATGGATATCGTATACCATTTCAAGGAGGCTTGCATCCACTTGACTATTGTTATCCAATCCAAGGCCAAACACTAGCATGGAAATAGTATCCTGAACCCATGGTTTTAAAATATCAATTTTATAAGGAGGCTTATGATTCTGATTGAGTAGGGCAGCATCCAATGTTAGAGACTTGAGAATTTTATTTTTTTTATCATTTTCACTAACTGCTTCATAAGTACTAGCAATTTTTTCTAGATTTATGTGGACATTTCCACATTCTTCTGCTGTAAAACCCAACAATTGGCTAAAATATTCTCCATCAATGGGAAACATTACTTCCTAGCTATCTTTTATAACTATTGCTTTTTAATTTGCATCATAACTCTGGGCACAGACCATGATAAATTAAGGGCAAGAGAAAACCTCAGGGAACATTAGGCGTCCCAATCCAACCACCCATGGTGTAGTCAACCCATTATTTGGTATTGGTTTTTTTGGGTCAGGTTGCACTTGACATACCTTATTCTAACATGAAAATCTAAGTATTGAGGTAAACCTTCCAAAGATTACAGGGTCATAAATATCATGGTATTCATCTGTAAAACCTGGGGTTTTAAGCAGTCTGGTGTAGTCTATTTTATCTCTTTCTTTGGTTTTTTCCCAATTTTTGGTCTGGTAGTGATGGTAGACATGCTTGTAAACACTCAACCCTAAACTCTAAGATTGAAAAAACTAAAGTCTCAAGGACAATAGTAATAGGAATGAGTATTTATGTATTTCACTTACCCAGAAAAGATGAATACAAAGACTGGCACTGAGTGACTCCATGGCATCGCACCATCGATATTAAAAATTTCTGGTGCACTGCAATCTCCTTGAGTCCTTGACCCTCTTGCTTCCAAATAGTATCAATTAAAATCGCTAAGTGTGAACTGCGAAGTAAAGCGAGTGAAACGTGTTACATTCTTTTATTAAAGTCATAAATTTTATTTTATTCTCAAGGAAGTTAATTTTTTAAAAGTTATTATATTCTATTCTATTCTTCACTTTCAGTACAAGTTTGTAGTTGTAGTTGTACTAAGTACTCCCACTTCAAACAAAATTTAAGGATGGCCTACAAGTCTGCAGCCTGAATTAATAATTTAATACAACATGTATGTTGAGCAGTGGAATTGAAAACTATTGTATAATCTCAACCGTTGATCATTGTAAATTTAGCAGCTCTTGATTGATTCTAGAGGTTTGAGTTCACAAGTCTAGCACTCCAGACTTTCATTTTGGATTTCAACTACAGTCGTCCATCGAAACATTTACTGAATGGTGAAACATTGCGCTAAAGTCTGAAGCTCCCTTTATATGAAGTCGGGCCCACTTGGATGATATAATATATGTTAGATATATTATAATAATTATAATTAATATTATATAAAATATTATAATATAGGTTAGATATATTATTATAATATATTATAAAATAATTAGAATTATATATTATATTATATATATATAATAATTATTCATCCATTGATCTTTGTAAATCTAACGACTCTAGATTGATTCTAGAGGTATGAGTTCGCAAGTCTAGCGTCCGGACATTTTGTTCTGGAATTCAACTCCAACTTGTACCCAATCAAAAAAATTTGTTTCATTAAGGCATTTTGAACAAGTCTAGAAAATTTTTCGTCAAAAAGTAAAAAAAAAGCAAAATTTCTAAAATATAGATGTCAAACTAGGTTTTCTAGGTTTTTTGAGATATGGATGTTGGCAAAACTTTCTAAAAATAGAATCTCTGACTCAGGTTTCGCGCTTGATTCTCATTGGTCGATTTTGCTTCACAATCAGCGTGGTCCAGATGGAATTTGCAAAAGGCCAAGTTTTCTCTACTGGGTCATTTCTACTTTTTTGGAAGGTGAAGCATGAGCTCTAAAGTCATCAACAGAGGAAGTTCCTTTGCCAGTGCTCATTTTCAGGTTTTCAACATTGTTCCAATGACGCAGAATTGACGAACAATCGTCAACTCGACGAAGCATGCAAAACGGAGCATGATGGATCCAAGGCGAGGAGAAAATCTGGAAATCATGAAATTTGGCTAAGTCTAAAGATTTCAAGTGCCCCAAGAGGCTTGGGGGGCCCAGTCCCACCAGTGTTAGAAATTTTTCACGTTTTTCGAGAAAATGTGAGAACTGTGTCCGTCAGTCAGTTCCGATGAGCGTAAAGCAGTCATTTTGGTCATCAGGTTCTGAAAAGCTAGAAAACTCGTCAGATGTACCCAGGCTACCCAGTTCATTCACCATCCAGTGACAGTTGACCGATGAATCATCGAAATCGGTATCAGGAAGCAGTTGTCGGCACGCAAAACGGAGTGAATTGCAAACAAAAGTTAGAAATCAAAAAAATGGTTAAGTCTGAAGAAACCAAGTGCCCTAGGAGGATAGGGGCACCCAACTTCTTCATTGTTAGATTTTTTTTTCACATTTTTTGAGAAACGTCAAAAATGCCTCCGTCAGCTCTTTCCCAGTTGGTCAAACTCAATCAAATGTTAGTAAAAGTTGGGATTTCATCATAGATATGTTTAGGCTACTTAGATCATCCTCCATCCTGCCTCAGTAGTTGCCCGAACAGTTGAAAATGAAGATTAAACAGAGGTTGTTAGCACAGAAAACAAGAAATGGCATAAAATTTGAAATTTTCAAAAAAAAATCTAAGGCATTGAAAGCCAGGTGCCCCAGGAGGCTTGGGGCACCCAAACTCACCAGAGTTAGATTATTTTTTGAGTTTTTTTCTGGAAAATGTTAATCTCCCTCCGTCAGCTCGTTCTGGTTCAAAGCATGTCAGTTTGGCACGTTTCCTGAGGCAGATGAAGAGTACAGTCAGCTTAGTTTTCATTAGGCCTGCCCATCTGCCAGATCATCAGACTCAATTTTGTCCTAGTAGACAGAAATTGATAACCAAACAGGGGTCCACAGCCACCAGAACGTGCACGCAAATCAAAAAGTTGAAAAAGTTGAAATTTTTAGAAAAATGGCTAAGGCATGAGAAGTCAGGCACCCCAAGAGGCTAGGGGTGCCCAAGTTCATCAGTGTTAGAAAATTTCCTGACCTGCCAGTGATTTCTGATAGTTGTTTCCCAATCTTAGCCCGGTGGTCGTTTCCAAAAGTCAGATTCGTAGTTGAACGATGTCTGATCGTCTATCTGAGGCTAGGGATGTAATCTCAGTTGATAGGTCTCCAAAATGTCAGGATCAATCAGCTTTTTCAGTCAACGGTGACATTTCACCATCTTATTGAAGTCAGAGACAGGCCATACTTGAGTCAAAACGAGTGCAGAAGTGTCAAAAACGAAGAAAAATTGGCTAACACTTCTGTCAACTTGCGTGTTCGATGACATTATCAAAAGAAGATATTTTTTATCATCTTACATATGAAGCCATAGGTAGCTACAAAATAGGGATTCTTCCTATTCGAAGACATCCACTTGGATTTGTGCTTTAAAAGTTGCTTTCTTCATGGATAAGATCCAAGTTTTATTCTTTCACAAATAAAGCTATTTTTTCGCCCTAAAGATCTATAAAGACAAGCATTTGGCTTCTTTTATTCATTATCTTTTGCAGGTTGCATCTAGAGGAAGGATTTTTCTTTTTCTTTCAACGAAGATTCGAAGGCTCAAACGAAGTGCTTTTTAAGCGTTCTTCATAGTTTCGGGTTGAGGAAGCAGGGGAACACACTTCTTAAGGGTCCTTTTTCTAGGGGATCATTTTTCAGAAATTGGACCAAAGCTTTTTCAGTTTTCATCGAGATGGGTCCATCTAGAATATCATCCTCTTGAAGATTGAGAGTTTTGCTTTTTTCGAGAATCTACTTTTTTGCTACTTTTTTAGAAAAGCCTCCACTTTTTTAAAATCTGACAATCTGGGTTGCTTCAAAACGTAATTGCCTACAAAACCCATGTGCCAACTTTTTTGCTCAGAATCTACTTTTTTCTAAAAATCAACAAGTAATTTTTAGCCATTTGTCCAAGATTTTTCTGACATAGGCGTGTTCACAGTCGATTTTCAAATCTTTCAGTATGCAGTACTCTCCAACACAAATTAGACCCAAAATGACGTTGGTTCACGATTACCTGAGAACTTGTGAAACAGACTTGCATAAAGTACTTCCAGTGATCAATTTACATTCTTTGGACGATGCAGGAAATAATGCTATCAGGAATCTAGGACACTCTGGTTTGCTTGCAGCAACATCCTTTCCCAACACAGTGCAAAGTATCGAATTTGTAATTGTTTGCATGACACATTACAATTCGGTCACAAGAAAAATCTAATCAAGAGATGGATGTGTGCTCTGTAGCCTGAGGCCGAATGACATTGAGAAGTGTTTTACAATACCAGTCTAGAGAGAAAACTTAACTGTTTCAATTGAAGAATGCAAGAGGGTTTGGAACAATGATAAAGAAAAATACAGGAAAAAGATTGGTCAGAGGTGGTTAAAAGAGAAGCAGAACGTCATGCCAAAGAACGTTGGATGTGGAGAATTCAAGGAGGAACATGCAATAATGATTAATTTGCTAAGCCGAATCATGGGACAAGCAGATGCTAACAAGTTCCAGCCTTGGATGTTTTACATTATGTCCTAGATTGTTGATGAAACTGAATTCTATGACTGGTTGGCACTCATCAGTGATAGTCTCCACCAACAAATACTTGATTTTCAAAGGGCTCATGAATTCCACATGATGTTATACCTTGTGTATTTGATGGCTTTTTAGGGTCAATTCAGAGGTTTGAATGTTGTTGGAACTCTGGGTATTCAGCATGTGTATCACCATTTCCCGCAGTTAGAAATTTCTCAAGCTAAATGACATTACAGGCGGGTAAATGATGCATTCCTGATGCATGCAGTGTGATATATGGATAATGAGTTGCATATACGGTTTTCAACAGATGCTAGAATAGCAATGGCATAATGGGTTGATTGGTTTATCTAATTTCCCACTTTTTCCTACATCAGAGTATATGGCTTCTCAGGAGAGCCAGCCATGTTGCCGAGATATCCTATAGATGAAATAGCATTTATGGAATTTTTGAGGCAAGCCTATGAAGTTCATACATTTTTGCGTAGCAGACGTAAGGCAACTTTCAATTTTTTGATTGGGATGAGCATTTATAGATGCAAATCTGGAGTAGATGCCAAGGCAATTGGTAATGAATCATCCAAGTATGGTCTCAAGTTTTTTGATAGGAGGTCTTCATATGATCCTCGTGGTTTTTTTTTGCATCACATCTTGGTCAAAATTGTGCGCATACGCATGCAGTTGAAGACTTCTGGGCTAATTGTGCTAATGAGTTTGAAGTGCGAGAATGCAGTTACAGTAGGTTCACTCTTCAACAGATGTCTGATATCCTATCAGAAGATATAGAGGGTTTGATAGAAAGTGGTGAAGTTCTACTTCCCACGTATTTCAGAGATTAAGTTGAGCAACAACCGTTGCCACCAGTTAATTGGTCAGTAAAAGAGAACACTTCCATTGAAGAAAGAATGAGTCGAGTGGTTAAAAACAGTTTGATATTCTTGAAGAATAAGCGGAAGGATGATATTCCTGTAGTAGAGCCACTAGTTGTACAACATTAGAGCCTTCCACTTCCAAACCAAAATGAAGGGTTAAAGCTATGAGTGTTCTTCTAGAAGGAAAAAAATGGCTAAGTTGAAGAGGAAAAAGTATGAGTCTCCAGCTCATCTCCAACAGGAACAACTAGCAGTTGAATCAAAAGTTCCTGTTGAACCAATGCCACAGGTTGAAGCATTACCTTCAGATCATGTCTCTCCTCCTTCTTCACTGAGCACTTCTCCTATCCACAAAGATTCAGAGCCATATTCTCTAGTTTGTAACTCTGATGCACATATTGGTTCATCAGGAGCTGATGGAGTTAGAGCCGAGTTTCAAAGAGAAGAAGGCTCGTCCTGGCTTGAAAACATTCTGGGAAGGAAGAGGAGAAAGCCCTCATATCAGCTGGATTTAATAGAGCTTAAAAGTGTCTACCAAGACACATCAGACAAGAAGCTAAAGAAGCAGGTTCGCATTGAAAAGAATGCGGATGGAGAAATAATCCTTGAAACTGCAACGCCACTAGAAGATAGAAGTGTTGATGATATTGAGGTTGATGACTTTAAGGTTGTCAAAGCTAACCTTGGTAGGAGTACCTGGCATACAGATGTAAATCTCTTCGAGGTTGTAGCGGATAGTTTGAAGGAAAGGGTGTTGAAGGATGGAGAAGACAAAGCAGCTCTCAAGGCTGAAGTTAGGCAGCTGCGATAGTACATTTCTAACATTTTCCATGGTGCATCACAAGCTGATTTATTGCTTCCGCTGAATCTTGAATCACCAGCTAATCAACGACAGTTCAGTCAGTTGGTCCTCTATGGGAGGCACACGAATAATTGGGTGGAAGAATTTGTGACTAAAGGGAGAGTTGTACTTTTAGAGTTTTATCAATGAAAGTATAACGCTCATGATCTACATCAAGGCATTCAGGGGTTACAATAGACCATGGCAGAAAATAGACCGATGTTTGAGATCATTATCTCCAACTTGAAGATAACACATGATTCTGTGGATTCAACTGATGATAAGAAGACAGTTTCTACTTGGAAAGCGTAATATGTTTTCACAGTAAAAACTTATGACAGTATAATTTCAGAGTTGACAGAATGGAAAGAAAAGGTAGTCAATGTTCTCAAGTTTATGAGATCATGTGTTTCTCAGATCCTGTGTTCGTATGAAAAAGAAGAGGGTACCCTGTATGATCTCAGGGAAGTGCAAGCAGAGTTCTAGACTCTCATCCACAGCAATTTTAATGATGATATCAGTGTCGACAAGATGGGTCGTTTTGCCACAATGACAGTGAAGTTTGACAAGGCTGTGGGTGAAGTTCATGAATTTCTTCAGATGGTTTCCAATGGTGAAGAAATGTTAGAGAATCAGAATATCATTCTAGAGAGTATCAGTGTTCCTGGAAAAGATGCGGTCACTCACTTTTTAGAAGATATTATTTCCCAGAATATCAATGGATGACATCACCAAAAAGCAAGAATGTTGATGAGGATGCATTTCAAAAGAAAGCAGTTTTAAATTAGATGCTTTTTGTTTTAAAGCATTTGCTTTCATCCTAAGCTCATCCATTCTATACTTAGAAAGAAATCACTTTGTAATAGTTGGAATTTTCTTTCCTTTAAAGCAAATTGCTTTAAAGTGTTTGTTAGTTGTATCTTTGTCTTAGAATAGTAATAAAGCTTGCGAGTTGGCAAATTAGGGTTAATCAAGGAGATTTTAGGGTTCCCTACTCCTTTGATTTTAGTATAAATAAAGGCAGCCTTGCCCATTGTAAGGGATCAACTTTGGTGTTAACAAATTTGTTGTGCCTATTCTAGCCTGCAAACCTTGTTAATCCAAGTGTTTGTTCACTCTGTGTTCATTGTAAGAGCTACTTTGTGATAGCAAATTTACTATGCCTATTCTAGCCTGCAAATTTTGTTATTTCAAGTGTTTGTTCACTCTGTGTAATATGTCCTCTGGTGTTTGATCGCTTGTTGTATGCTTGCCTTTTGCTACAATTTTACTATCCTGGAGTTGTGTTAACTTTATGATATTGAATAGAAGTCTCATGCCTATTTTGCTCTGATATTCTATCTCGGATCATCAAGTTTTATCGTCAGATGTGTAGCTTTTGTAACTTTTATTTAAGCTTTCATCATTAAAGTACTATGAGTCTTGTGATGTAAATCTGGGAGAAATTTACTCAAGTTTTTATGTTAAAACAATCATTCCTTGTCCACTTTTAATTTCCTTTGCTCTGAATTTACTTAGGAGATTAAAAGCATCATTAGTTTATGTGTAATTGTAGTATAAGTTTAAAAAAAAAAAGAAAAAACCTCTTCTGCAGCGTTTAAAGTTTTATAACCTTGTGCTCGCAGCTGAGAATCAAAAAGAAGATAGGTGAAATTGGTTTTAATTTATCTTTTCAGCGAACATCAGCAAAAAGGGAACTCCCCGTTCTAATAGGAGAGCAGTTTATCTATGCATAGTTGCCTATTTCCAACTCACATTCTAGATGTGCGAATTGAAACGCCAACACAATTGTCCTACGATATATTAGATAATTATTAGATATATAATTATATGTACTATTATTATATAGTTATATATTATTATTATATAGTTATATATATTATTATTATATAGTTATATATAATATTATTATATATTATTATAATATATTATATAATATATAATATCGACGGTGGTGTTTTAAGGTGCTTGACTAATAAAGATATAACGGTCCAATGCACCGCACAACTTTAAAGTGTTTGTCTTTCGTTCAAGGTTGTGATATAGCCTTGACATGCGATATTCAAAAGATCAAGGTTTGGTCTTGATCGAACGGTTGATATTAAAAAGATGTGACCATTTGCACTTCGTGATATGTTGTGTTTAATTGAGAAATTAATGAGGCAACGATAGGAAATATATAGATTTCATCCTCCATTTTGAAGTTCATTATGCACATTACAATTCTGAGCATATTGAAGACTGAAGACTTCTACGAGTTGAAGCAGGTTTTGACTGAGTAGCTGGTGATTGCGACTTCAAAGTTCGGGTGCAGGGTGACTGCACAAACTAGTATGTTGAATCTTGATCAATAGGGATATCTTTGACTTGCATAATTGCATTGAACATTGAGGAAAACCAAATTGACTCCCCTCTGAAGTTGTTAGAGGTTTCACTCCCTCACCCCCTTTTTTCCTTATAGCTTGTCCTACTCCTTTTGCTTGTAATCATGAGTCAGAGGTTCGAACGTGGGGGTAAAATGAAGAGGGATTTATCTAAAGGCCTTACAAACCAGCTCCTGGGATCTTCTAAAATATATAAACATGTCCAAGGTACCGAGGAATTGACAGATAGGTTTAATGATTATCATATATACATTAAGGATGCAATTCTACCAATAGGAGGGTGGGAGCTATTTGAGTTTGGATACAACTGTCGTGCCCTGGAA
This sequence comes from Cunninghamia lanceolata, assembly GCA_027924645.1. Classification (NCBI taxonomy): domain Eukaryota; kingdom Viridiplantae; phylum Streptophyta; class Pinopsida; order Cupressales; family Cupressaceae; genus Cunninghamia; species Cunninghamia lanceolata. The sequence goes on along the minus strand of BSBN01000704.1, from coordinate 3,010,062 downwards.
AAACCCATTTCACACATTTGGGAATTGGATTTAGGGAAATTAGTTGTCCCCAATGTATTTGTAAATGTGGACCTCATTCGAGCAATTAGCTAGAGTTACGATTCAAACAATCGAGTGCTATCAAATTATGAGGCTAAGCAACTTTTCCATCTAAATAGAGAATTGGTAATTGAAGTGTTTGGTCTAAACCCCTGGCCCATGAAAGAATTATTGTTGAGGAGCTAAAGAAGGAATACAATAGAAATAGAAAGGCTTATAGAACATACAAGTTACCTCTTCACAGGGCAAGAAGCATGGGCAAGCATTTGAAAATATCTGACCATGAAACAAAACCTTTCAGCATTGACATGTTTGAAGACTACTTTGTGAAGACTTACTATGCCCTCTGTCAAGTTTTTGGGATTGATTATAATCCCCTGATACAAAATCATTTATTGGTCATGATTGTTGATACACAAGATAAATACCAGTATAGAAGGTTTGATTATGCTACATATCTAGTTGAAAATATCCATAATGAATTGGTAGGATGCAAACGAGGAGATCATGCCCCCACCTTTTCTAGGTATTCCTTGTTATGACATATTTTATTGCACTATGGGAGAAGATTCTAGGGCAGTGAATTGCAAATCCAACATCAGACCAAGGATGAAGATCCTATGCCAATTCAGGGTAGAGTTCACTTATGGGACTCATTTTGTAGCATACAAATTACCTAGTGTTTAAGGAGCATTTTGCACAAAGGGTGATGGGACTATTAGGACAGGAGAGGCCTAGACTCTCCAAGGAGATAATGGACTTGCTAAGGCCTTTGGAGAGAAAACCAGATGGTGTGATTGATCACAATTGGGGTGATTGGTTCCTTTACAAGAATGTAACCATAATCAGGTTTTATGGGGCAAATGTCAGACCCCACTTATTGTCCAAAAATGTGCCAAATAGGGTTGCATTTTTGGAGATTATGTGGCTACTAAATGAATACGATAAGTTTCACTTGAGAAATAATAAAAAGGGGACTTTCCTTACTTCAACAATCAAGTTGCCTAGTTTCTTTATCAGTGCTAAAGAAGGTTTGTAGGCCCGCTTGGCAAAATTGCAACAATATAGACTACCCACAATAGACCATTGGAATTATGACTCTAAGCACTTTATTGACAGTGTAAGGAGAGGGAAACACAAATTAGGGTTCCAACATTATTTCGATGAGAAAGAGGATTTGCTTAGAAATTGTGTTTTAGAGACAGATATTAAATTGAGAAGAGAAAATTGGGGTCTCATTCTCCTTAGAGAATGACAGAAGAAGTTGAAGAACCCTGCATATAATGGTGCCTTAAGTGAAATTGTTGATCCTATTCTTAGAATGCAAGTGATGTTGGAACATGTTGAGGAACTCAAGTTTGTAGCCAAAAGGAAGACAATGTCTCGAGAAGCAACAGCTGCCTAAGGAAAATATTGAAGAACCTGCTCAATCTATGGTTGAGGAGGTTGCAAGAGAGGCATGGAGTTCACTTCCTCCCCTTGAACCAACTATTGAAAATCAACCTTTAGTTGATTACTCCTTGACAAAGGAGGTTGAGGAAAACCAAATTGACTTTGATGAGGTGCAGAAGGTGTTAAGGTCACCTCCTAGGAATGAAATACATTTTCCAATGCCTCACCCATCAAGAACTTTATTGAGCCTGCAAGAAAGCAGCGCAGTTGTAAAAGATGTCAGGGCATTGGCTTGCAAGGAATTTCTATCTGATGATGAATTCATTAAATCAAAAAAATTTAGTTTTAGGAATAGCATCTAGAAGATATCAATTAAATGTAGATAAAGATTAAACAGAGGAATGAAAAAAAAGTAGAAATAAAACATCGAGAGATAATTTTAACGTGGTTCACCCAAACTCGAGCTACATCCACCAACAGAGAGTCCAATATTATTATCCAACAAATAGAACCGATTACAACTAGTAATCTCATGCAACCCAAATCCGCTACAATGTACTACAGATACAATACCAAAAATGGAAACCCTAACACTTAGCCTATTTTATGAAGACTTATGTTAGTTACAAAAGTAAGGTTTTCTTATGGCGGCTAATAGAAAAATAATTGTCGATGCCTTTATAAAATAATAGGCAATTTTTGCTTCAGGGGCACTGCCCCCAGCAACCCCACTGGGGGCATTGCCCCCAAACCCCCATCGTGGGCTCCGCCCCCGGGCCCCCCAGGAGGGGCTTTGCCCCCCTGCAATCCCCCGTAAAATACTTTGGGGGGAAATCGTGCCGACAAAAGTGAGGAAAATGTAACATTCGAGTCTGATTAGTCTCCATATAACAACATTCATAGCTTTACTTGTGCAGAGGAAGTCTGAGATGTACCTAAAGAAGTTAAATGAGGAACAGGGTAAAGCTAAAAATGAGGATAAGGTGGCAATTGCTCAGAGGGTTTTGAAGGAAGTTGACATGGATGTTAGTAGCATTACCTATGAGGAAGGAAGATGGTTAATAAAGGAAAGTGGCTTATTCCTCTTTGCCAGGATGGGATATCTCATCCTCTATTGCTATGGATACTATTAGAAGGCAAGATGAATTTGATGATGAAGTATTAACACATGAGCAAACAGAAAAATTGTTTGGAGCAAGTTTTAATGGCAATCATGAGACTTTGATAATTTGGGCTATGGATCCATTTGATAATAAACCACAAGTGGCAAGGGATATAAATAAGCTCACATGCCAGTTAATTGTGAGAAGATTAACTGACACCATTGCCCTTCAGGTTGCATCGTTGGTGGTAGCTACAACAAAATTTAGCGAAGCTGCAACAAAGAAGCTACAAGTAGAACTAGACAAACAGAGGGAGGATTATGTGAAGCTATTAAATGAGTACAACAAGCTCAAATCACTTGTTCCTTCCACTGGAATTGAAGTCTTATTAGCACCTTTTGTGTCTAGTCCAAAGAGTTCATTAGGATATGAAGGAGATTCTATTGGTGTTACTGAATTACGAGAGAATTTGAGAAGAAGCAACAGTCTGATTGACAAACTCAAAGAAGAGCACCAAAGTGAATAGGTAGCTCTGATTAAAAACTTCTTGGATCATCAGATGAGTAAAGTGTTGAATAAAGTAGATGATGCATGGGTTTTTCTAAGTAATTTGAAAAAGGCAATTGAAAGCCACGCTATGAATGAGTCAACCTTAAGGGATATTCTAGGTACTTGGATTCCCCATGTGCATGTGATGAATCATATTTATAATAGTGCAAGCATAGGTTTTGATGTGCCAAACGGAGTGATCAGCACACATGAAATCATAGGCCCTTTGAATGAAGTCTCTACTTTTCATGACCAACTTGATATAATGTTGAAGGACATATTTAATAGCTTTAAGTCTCTTGAAAAGTATTCCTGCCACCAGTTTGTACTAAAAATGACACTAAAAAGTCTCTGTCAGATTGGAAAGCGCAATTTAGCAGCATAGTTCCTGTCTCCATCAAATCAATCATCACTGGGATTAAGATTGATCATGTGCAATGTAATGCTCAAATGGACAGGCTACCAAATTTAGAATTCGGCTTGACTAGTTTCATAAAATAAAATAAAATATCGTTAGACGCCAGGAACACGACTTATATGCAAAGAGTTGATATTGAAGTATAACTGGCTAGCAAAGGAGGAATATAATGCATGGGTGCAGAAGTATGTGATGTAATCACCATCTATAATTTTATGTCTAGTCTATGTTTAGGCACAATAAATTATAGGGGCTTTTGGTCTGTGCAATGTGAGTACTTTTGTATGATCTATTCTCCTCAATTGAATTAAATGACAGAATGCAAACTATTTGTGTATCTTATCTCCATTTGTGTTTTTTGTAACTGACGATTGAGAATTTGAGAATTAATACAATCAAAGATTTATAAATTATTACTTATCTCATGATGAATCTTACTAGCAGTTTTAATTATTTATGATAACTTATAACTTTTACAGTCACTTAAATTAGGTTTAGAATAAGGTTTTAAATTTTAATCTAATCAGGGTTATGGTTATGTTTATACTTTATAAATCTTGTTAGCGCTACATTTAATATTTTATTTATGTACTAAATTATGATAAAATGCCACATCTCAGGAAAGTACCTTTGGTGGGACAATGGAATTCATTCTATAACCAAAGGTTTAAGGGACACATGGCACCTTATCGCACCGTCACAACTTTAAGTTTTTGGCTTAAAGCAAGGCTGCGAAGTACAATGAGGCAAAATATTATTATATATATAATATAGTATAATTATTATATATTAATATAATATAATATATAATATACTATAATTATAATTTATTATTATATTATAATATATTATATAGTTATTATCATATATTATATTATTATCTGATAATAATATAATATATGATAATAATTATATATAACTATTATATTATAATATAATATAAATTATATTATTAATATTATTATAAATATTTATATTAATATTATATTAAAAAGGAGTGAGGAGCAGATGAAGAAGGCGAGCACGCAGCCGAGAGCGGAGGCGCACGAAGAGACTCAGGCGGGTGACTGTGTGTTAGGGTTGGCCTTGAATGTTGTTCATAGGGTGGTGAAAGATGGTGTGCCTTTGCCGGAGATGCTGGGCAGTGATGGCATCAAGCCGCTTGTGGCTGTTCTTCGGTAGAGGGTGGAGGAAGTTAAGCATCAGTAGGAGTAGGGCACTGTTAGGAGCACATGATCTCCTTCCCTGAACCCTCTCACCATTGTGTCTCCCTCCTCTGGTGCAAAGGCTCACATGACGGGCAACTATAGTTTATGCAAAAATTATCTAAATCCTTACCATGTCTGTAGCGACTTTTGCAAGGAGCAGATCCTCTCCCTTGATCCTGCAGCAGACCTAGGGTTTATCTATGTTTCTGCAACGACACCCAATAAGAGCATTGATGTTGCTCTAGATCCCCCACCCCCTCCGGGGGTTACCCCTCCTGATCTGTGTACCTCTTGGCTTCTGGGCGATTGCAGGGTGAATTTGGCCTCTGAACCTGCCAATTGTCATATTTCTGATGAGTACATGAGGAAAGTCTCCTTAGACATTGGATCATAGCCTTTGATCTTTAGATTGGTGGGATCACGACCTTCGGTTAATGATTTCACAACTTGGTGCAAGAGTTCGTGGGACAATATGATGCCCCCTTCTGTGGAATTGTTGGATTATGTTTCTTTTTGGTTATCTTTTAAAATACTGAGGATTGCAGGTTTGTCCAAGACAATGGACCATGGTTTTTTGGTAGATCAGGCTTTTTTATGTCCTCATGGTCCCCCTTCTTTGATCCTGCAAAGTTCTAAATTTCTACCATTCCAATTTGGTCGTGCCTTTACAATCTGCCTCTGGTTTTGCGTAACCCAATTCAAATCGAATCCTTTGTCAACCAGTTTGGCACCTTCATTAAGATTGAGGAAGGGGCTGATCCCAGAAGGTTCACTAGAGTTTGTGCACCGATTGATATTTCCAGGCCTTTGCCTCATATGATTCGCATCAACTCATCTCTTAGCTCTTGGATACAATATATTAATTATGAAGGGCTTCCCGAGAGATGCTTCAGGTGCAATCAACTCAGCCATAAGATTGTTGGTTACCATTCCAAACTAGCAATGGCCAACAGGCCATCAATCTTAAGAAATGGGTTCGCAAGGAGGGAAATCTAGATGCTAATTTTGTATGGAGAAATCATGGTATGTTCCTGGATCATTGCTTTGCATCTTCCCCTGAAGTTGGGGCTGATAAGCAGTCTAAGAACATTTCCCCTCCAACTAGTGGAGTAGAGGATGTCAAGCACCAGCAAGTGGATAGGGATAAGTAGTTGAATTTAGGGGTCTCAAGGAATAAGGAGCAAGGGTTGGTTCTCTCAAATGACCAAGACACGTTGGTTCAGGCAATTGCTATGGCTAGCTCAAAGCATTGCTCTATCCCCCTCACTGCTGGAAGGGATTCAAATTTGGTTAAGGATGGCAAGTGTAGGAGAAGGAAAACTGAAGTTGAGAAGTTGAGATTGGATGCCCAGGATGCGATTGATGAAGGTACTCAGTGGACGATGGAAGAATTTCTCATGAGAAGAAAAAGAAAACAAAAGAAAGGTTGATTTCTTGTGGCTCTATTAGTATATATTCATTGGATTTTTTAAGTCTCTGTGATGTCATTTCCCCTGTTCCCTCTTGTCTCTTCTACTCCTCGATTTCAAGTCTAAAACATTCTTATTTTTTTGTCCTCTATATTTTATGGGAGTGGCCCCTTAACCCATATCTTACGAATAATATATATATATATATATATATATATATATATATATATATATATATATATATATATATATATATATATATATATATATAACATAATATATAATAATATCATATATTATATAATATAATTATAATTTATTATTATACTAAATATATTATATAATTATTATCATATATTATATTATTATCTTATAATAATATAATATATGATAATAATCATATAATATAATTATTATTATGTATTATATTATAGTGATATAATATATTGTAATATATAATAATTATTCAATCGTTGGCATTCATGTCGTCATCAAAATATTCACAGCAAATGATAAAATGGCACATGTCAGGATTTAGGAAAGTACCTTTGGTGGGACCATGGAATTCCCACTACAACCAAAGGGATACATGTCACCTTATTGCACTATCGTAACTTTAAGTTTTTAGCTTAAAGCAAGGCTGCGATGAGGCGAATCTTTGCGACAAGACAATAGAGACCACCATATGTCAGAGGCTCGGAGGGGATACGCTCAATAAATATTAAAATAGATTGAGGTGATTAAAAACAAGGATCCGCAAGGAATACGTGGTGTCTTCGCGCACTGTCATAGCTTTAGAAATATAGGTTTAAATGGAGGTTGCGACACCCACGACGAAATCAAACTTAGAATAAAATAAAGGGGCTCGGGGCCGGTAACTTAGAACAAAGGGGCCAGTAACTCGATGACCACCAAGAGGATAAAAGAACAACTTAAGCTGGGGAAATTGGCTACACAGGTCAATGATCAATTAGAAGGATAAACCCTAAATGCCTTAGACAACACCAATCACAGTGTTTTTACTTGGGGATTTTGCAGAGTGAATCGTGATAACATAAAAACCCTAAAAATTTGAATTGACATAACACATCCATTTATCTTTTTCATTTTTATATATCGCTATACATTGCCATTGAACTCATTTATCTTTTCCATGTGATGAATGTTATTTAATATTAAAATTTTGAACCATCTGTATACATTACAATTTGCCATTGAACTCATGTCAATTTCAAACTGTAATTACTTTTATATTTTTTTATTAAAATTTAACATCACCCTTCAAAATATTGGGGAATTACATCGTACATGAACATCTAACCAACCTCAAAGTTCCAAACAGAACTTCTATCCTTTAACCTTGAATCCCTGCTTTGGTCCTCCAGAATCTTTTTGGTTCCTCTTTTTTACGATGCTTAATGAATATTTCATTGTAATCTATAACTATCCTATTAACAGGCAATGCCTCCATTACAAATTTAATTATGTACTCATTCATAATGTCAGTAAATGATTTTCTATGGAACCTTGCTTTATATGTACAAGAAACCACTAGGTATGGGTAACAATAAGACTAGTAAAGGAGAATTAAATTAATTTTTCTCGAGGTCACTAGCAATTGAGTTGCAATACCAATTCCTTGCATCAATTTGAATTTCAAGTTTCTCATACATGGATGCACGTGTGGGAGATTGAACCCACCACCCAGAATAGAATGCATCATTTCAAATGTTAAAAGTGTCGATTATTGACATGATTTATTCCACTTGATGAATGCTTGTATTTCTTCATTTTGAGAATTGCAAAGCAATAACATCCTGCATAGCCACACACAAATACAATTTTCTATCATACTTATTACTATTCTACATCTGTGAACTAAGAACTCTATCACATAATTAAATTCAAAATCATGAACGAACACAAAATAAGTACTTGATAACTTACTTTCTTTGCATAGCTACTGAAATGAAAGCCATTACTTAGAACTTTTACAGTTTATTGATTCTTCTACTATCTGAAACTTAGTAATGCAATATAAGGTTGAAACAATAAACACTATCATATATACATGACACATGTACTACTGCGAAAAATGGGTAATAAATAACAAGCAACTCTATTTAATTGACTCTGTCTTACCCTGGAAATTCGCATTGGCTAACCTATGTGGTTTGTCACTTGCCATTTATAAACTCAATTGGCATTGGCTAATCTAGTCGATTAAGTGCTTTCAATCAAATAAATTATATGAATCTAATTAATGATAAAGGTACTGCAAGTGCGGTCTATCCTATCAATCGTGCAACACTATTGAAATCCATCCCAATTGAGATCACATTTAACCCACCATAAATGGAAATAAATGTTGGCGCCAGGAGTGACTGTTATGTATAATGTGGCATGCTGCATGGTTATTGTACATTTTCACACACGACACAATAAATCTATACCTAAGCCTCTTCTATAAGTTTATTAGGCATCTTCCTTCTTTTTTTGTTGTTTTTGTTTTCATAATTTCATGGTGAATTGCTATCATTGAGATTCAAGATGAGTCATTTGATTTCTCGTCGTGTTCCTCTCTTGCCTTGCAAGTGGGAAATGACAGATTTTGATAGATATGATGAGCAAAAACTATGGAAGGTGTTTTTGACTGACTCCCCCTGGTTGATGATGTTGTCCAGGATATTATTGGTCGTGATATTCTTTCACAATATCCTCAACAAAATCTTTTTAGTGACATCGTCTGTGCATTTCTGTCGAATTTAATGGACCTGCTCAATGATCTAAGTCTGGTGAAGATGATAGGGAAGGCAATGATTCAAGAATCGCTTATCCTCAGGGATAAGCTTGATTCAACTTTAAATGATTACAATTGTGATGCCAGACCATGGGATAAGGCTAGAATTTTTCCTTTACATTTGTTAGAGCGCACGACTGCAGCTAAACACATTCTTAAGGAGGCAAGGAGGGCAATTGTTAGAGGCTCGCTGGAGCACTTTAACATGGCCCTTATTTTACACAATGATTTATTTGACTATTACTTAAGAAGGGCAAGGTCTATTGTCTATGCTGCAGATTTTCTTCTTCATGTGGTGGTTGTTAGAAGACAAAGGAACGGTGGCCACTAAAAACTTTATTTTGAGTTTTTGAAAATTTAAACTATTTTAATTTTCCCTTTTCTGTGTATGCCTTTATCCAAGGTTCGTGTTAGGGCACCTTGGGCTTGGATTAGGACTATGTAAATACTAAAAAATCCTCTGTAGACTGTAAACTGAAACTATTTTGTTTAATACAATATATTAATATGGGTTATCGATATAGATTACAATTATTGTCAACATTTTAATTCTTTTGTCTTATTATCTATTATTTTTCGATAATAACATAATTCTGGAACTTTTATTATTTTATGGTTAGATCGACTGGTTGATCCTAGAAGTATTATAATTCAGAATATACGTAAAAAATAAGTTTAATCAAAATCATTTCTTGAATCCTTCAGAAAAGAGATTAACAATGTGTGTAATTAATGAAATTAACAAATTAGAATTAGAATCATCTCTCATTTTATTAAGTCAAAAAACTTAAACAGTTGTTACAGAAAGATGATAACACAAAGATGACATCCCTTTATAATAAAGGTTACATGGCGAAAGAAGAAGCCTTCGGCCCCTCGCTGGATAAATATTTCCAGTTGACAGAGAACTAAACACTGTGTATTTCCCTCGTATTTTCCTTACAACACAATGAAGAAGAAACCTTCACTTTAGCCCTGGCTGTTGGAGTGGGAAGACTATGTGAATGAAATTGGGAATAAAGCTGGGGCTTTCTTCCAAATTTAAGAAGAAAGGCTAAGATGGTGAAAGAAGAAGCCTTCTGCAGTCTAGACCGTCTGGAAGGAAGCTAGAAGAATCATCATACTGAGCTAGCTGCCAGAAAGATGAACTAATGGATTGGGAGAGACCACTATCCACAATCCATCACTAGGCTTCTAGAAATATGCGATAGTGGATTGGGAGAGAACACTAACCACAACCCATCATATAGATGCAAGACCATCTATCATACAATGTTGCCATCTATGCATTTGGCTGTCAAGCCAAATCACTTTCCAACTGCATTGAAAGAAGATTGATGCCAGAAGGCAGCATTCTCCTTCCTCTTTATTTCCCAAGTAGCCGGTTGTTATCTTACCAGATCTTCCCATGTCATACATGGAGTTCCCATGGCTCATTTTTTTTCATCTTACAAGAACTAGGTCCTTCAAGGTAAGGATAACAACCCAACTGTGTAACCATTCTAACCCCTTCCTTTGCCAAAAAAGATTGCATTCTAACTGAATAATTCCCTTCAAATTAGCTAACAAGGAACAACCAAAAGTTGAAATTGATTGTTGGAAGCAACTTTCTCCATCCCTTTATAGCCATGACTGTTGGGAATTTAAAAAATCATTACCTATCCATCAGTACATCTTACTAACCCTACAAATAAATCTCTAGATGCCAAAATGCCACTTCATATCATGCTTTGAGAGCATTTGGGCATCCAATTCAAGAAATCCTCGTATGGACTTGTCATCTTACTCGTATGGACTTGACATCTCGCATCAAAAAGTACCTTGGCTCCCTTTACAAAGCTTGAATTATACATCCACTTGATTGCCTTAGGTGACTGATGTGACCACCAAAATGTCAGCCATGAGAGCAAATTGTTCCACTTGTAAATTGTTCCACCGTTTGATGAACAAATGATGAATGGTTGTAGTTCAATTCCTTAAGGTAGAACTCCAACGCTACACATTGCCAACAAAATTCTCCAGAATCAACGAGGAGTCATTAGATATTATTAGATCAACAATTGAGATATATATAAAATATATAATATATTTATAATGATTATTGTTTACTATATTGCATATAATATGAATTATTTAATATAAAATAAAGGTCAAGGTGGCAGCAGAGTGCAAGCCCTCAACTTTGAAGATGGGCCCACCTCTTAATTTTATGATGTACATGAAACATCACAATGCAATCATGATGAGTCACATGACATACAACACAGTCCACTTGTCTCTATTCCAGAGAATTTATGTAGAAATTTGGGTGTGTCAGTACTTTTTCCTGAAATAGAACTTATGCCATCGATCTGCAATCATCTGATGATAAAAAATTATTAAAATATTATAAGTACATCAATGTAAATTGTAAGCTTACATTCATCAAATTTTGAGGCACCAATTTTCCATTTATTGACATGTGTCATAGAAGTGACATCTATCCTTTCATAATAAATAAGGAATGTCATGAGAAGTGCAATTGCACATTTTTCAGAAGGGAATTTATGCAGCTCATTTATGAATCGTATAATGGTACACGCCGTTGAAATTAATGAAATTTATGGAAACATTTTATTAGGTTTGCAACCCTAGCAGATACCTTATTCTGCATTTTCACTGGTGTACTTCGGAGGAGCTCTAGACTGCGTCTTCTACAGGTGTTGAACACGGGCTTTCGCAACTAGGTTAGTTAATTGGTGCTCTTTCTTGCCCATTTCTTATAGTGATAAATTTAAATTCTTTAAGTTATCTAGGTGTGAAGAACAATTATTTTTCATGAGTCCAGACTATTTGTTTACCCCAAATGTTCTGGAGATTTATTTGGCACCGTTAGTAGTTACATAAGCTTTTGTTTACTAGTTTCTCAAACAAGTAAAGATGAAGCACAAATATCAAGGTTCCCACGTGGCTTCAATTATTGAGAATGGTTTAACTAAGGTAAAGGATACCGAGCTAAGACATTTAGATTTGGAGGATTTCTGAGCTCGATTAGAGCAAAACCCCAAGTCACCTATAGTCGAGAAAATCCTAACAAGCGGGTTAGCTCATGTTGGAGGTTTCCCACCTATTATACCATGTCCAGACCTGGTTGTTGCATGTGCAAAGAACTATTATCCTGATATTAAGGTCCAGTCATCCTTTGTTTTGGAGACGACTGAGAGGTGGCTTAAGGGGAAATTTCAAGAACATGATGGTTCTTCTTCTGTGCATAAAGAATCAGGAACAAGAGAGCAAGGAACCTCCCAAGCCTCCAAAATTTAGAAAACTTCAACTGGTGTAGAGACAACTCATCACAGAGTTGGTTCAGAATATGGTGGGGATAGAGAGAAGCCTAAAGATAATATGAAACTAAAAGGTGTATGTGAATAGGATGGTCACCTGCATTTGTGAAACCATGAGTAGAGAAGATGTTGCATGCTTTATAATAATTGCAAGCAGATTACATGACTTCCCTTATGTCTCCTTTGCCTAGTAATGATTCTTCCATTTTTTAAAAGATTGCTGATGATATTACTTTTCGTTCCTTGTTTGAGATTCTAATCTCCCATGTATCAAATGAAATTCATGTGCAAGATACTCCTAATCAACTAGACACATTTGTCCTGGGTGCAAGTGAGAGTGGTACAACTTTGTCTTCCCCTTCCTAGCTAAAGAACATTGTTGAGAAAAAGAGGAGATATGTCGCAATGACAGACATAAATGTTGACACTATAGCTAAATTGTTGCAGACTACACCTAAGCCTAAGAAGGCTAAGAGGATGTCTCAGATGGTAATGGATTCTTCCTCAAGGCATAGAATTTTGGAGATTGCAGACCCCATCAGGGATAAAAATGAAAATGAAGTCACAAAAGCATATTTTAATATGAGCAAGATTGACATTCATCCTCCTACCGTGGAAGGTGATATATATCATGCAAAATTCTCTATAGGCATGCTAGCAGAGAGAGTTAAAGTTGAGCAACAGAAGAATGCAAAGCTACAAGTCCAGGTGAATTCTCTAACATCTTTCATTCAATCTATTTTGAATATTACTTCTCAATCCTCTGATGCAACTTTGAGTGTTTCTGTTGATGGAATGGATCCTAACATGTTGCAACAATCAAGAGATATCAAACTCTAGCTAAGGCAACCGAGCAATGGGTAGAGCAAGTCACCATTGATGGTTTGTTGTACATCGAGGAGGTCATGAAACTATATACTCTCACTTCTGATAAAAGGAAAGGGTTAGTTGCAGAGTTACAAAATGTAAAGAGGGAAGATAATCATCTACTCATGGTGTCTACAGAGATAAAATATATGATGGAAATTGATACAAATATTCTTGTAGCTGAGAAAATTTTAAATGATCCAAATAAGAATGATTATGTGTCTTGGCTAGATGCACTAGAGTGGAAGAGGTCTGTGCTAGGGGATTTTAGTGGAGAAATAAGAAGAATTTTGACTCAATATTACACTGATATGGTTGATCTTAAAAAAAATTGTACCAACTTAGATGTAGAGATTTCAGAAGAAAGTAGAGATAACTTGCTTGATGTCAAGGAAGTAAAGCAAAATTTTAAGAAGATGCTTACCGAAGAGCTTGTTGGTGCTAACACAGTTAATGGTGAATCACTAGGGAAGCTTGGACATAGAGCAATGTATCTCAGAACTTTCAGGCATGGAATTGATGATGTCTATACGAGACTAACAAATGCGGATAGAATGATAAAAAAAAAGTGGAAACTTCAAGCAAACATTACCTGTAGACCAAGTGTCAAGATTTTAACTCCCATCATTACTAGGTACAAGAGTTACAAGGTGAAACTAAGAGCACAGGTGGACTTGACTGCTGCTGGTGAATAGGACAAGGAAAGTGAAGTGACTCGGGAGGAAGACCAAACTGCTGCCATGTGATGGCATTTCTTATTTTTATGTTATTTCTTTAAACATGCTTTGGATACTCTTGTGGCAAAAGACTTATTATTATTTTATGTTTTAAATCGGTTGTCCCCAAGAAGCTGTTATTATTTCAAAGACATTTATTTTATGACAATGCTATATATACTAAGTTTGTCAATGCATTTAGGATCTTTTGGCAAACTCTGTGTTGTTGATAGGTCAATTTTGTGTTACTCTATATTTCAGTTATTTTCAGTATATGAATGGAAGCTTGAGGAGTTGATTTCTAAAGTCGTGAACTTTGTGTTATTGTGGATGAATCTGTATTCTTCTTATGTATCCTTTTGAATTTTCTTTTATTAAATTGTTATCTATTAATTTTCGTTAATCTGAATTGTTCCTTCATTGACACTTGTCTTTATTCCGGAGACTTTATGTAGAAAGATGGGTGTGTCAGAACTGCAGCCCGGAATAGAACTAATGTCGTTGACCTCTAATACTGAATATCCATCTATCTAAATGTAAATATTTTTTAAAGCTATAAATTCACCAAGTAAATTAGTCATTATAATTTAGCATTTGATATTTTTGCTAGCCACATTATGATTTTTCAAAAAATTGCCAGCACATTCGCCAAATAATTTATTTTACATTTTTGAATATTTATATAATTCGCCACCTTTTTTTTTTGGAATACAACTATAATTTACCAATGAAATTAATTTTTTTTTCAAATCTATATACAATTCGCCAACAAAAAAACTAATGTCGACAAATTTGAAAAAAATTGACAATGAATTTTTTTTTTTCAAAAATAGGCATAGATTCGCCAACATTTTTTTGGCCTCAGGCTAGGATTCGTCATGATTTAATAAGTTTTTTTAGGGGGGGTTCCGTAAAGTTATCCTTGCTACATGATAACATTTCGAAAAGGCACTATAGAAATTGGTGAAGGCACAATCAATGATGTTTTGTATGTACCTTCTTTATCCAATAATCTCCTTTCCATTTATCGAATCACTTATAGTGGGACAAGGAAAATAGTTGAATTCATGCCTAATTCAATGATCATAAGGGATTTGTAGAGTAGAGGCATTGTTGCAATGGGGCCAGCAGATCATGGGTCTTGCTTATATTCTTTCTATTGCTTTGGTTCTTCACATATTACAGACTTGCATGATGATCTTCATACATTACACTTGGATAAGGAGATTCAATATGGATATTTGAACCTTGGAGTTGTTTCCTCTACATCAGTTCTTCCTGAGATCACATCTCCTTGTGAACCTACAACTTTGGTTCCCACAGACCTCCAACAGCAGGCTCCTTCCATTGACAGACATTGCATGTTTGTTTGATGATTCTCACTATGCGTATTTGGTAGACACTTTTGATGACAGTCATCTCGATGCTATTGAGCATCCATCTTCATCGTTGGTATTAGTTCTTATGGAACAGGTTTAAGAGGATTTCAGTACTAGCATAGAGGCCCATCATCACTTTGTGAAGGCTTCATATTTGTAGTTCTCTTTCTTCCTAAGGGGAGAAACATTGTTTGACATTCATGGAGCAGCTTCAACATACTTCATCGAGCATCTACGAGCACTACAGCATATCTTATGGGGGCTTCCAAGTCTCTCTTTGTATCTCCTTCTTTGGAGAACTCTATTGTACACATGTGAAAGAAGTTGTCCTAGGGGGGATCATGATATAAGTCCTCCTTCATCTTTACTTGTTTTATTTTTCATGCATTTTGTTTCTCCTTTTGGAGAGGAGTTTTGTTCCCACTGTGTTTTCTCCTTTACTCCACTTTATGAGAAACTTTGTACATGGGTACCTAACATGGCCTAGTAGCTAGGACCCATATCTTTGTATCTATTGCAATTTTGTGATCTCCCCAAGTATCACTTAAGGGGTTGTTAGAGTGAATAATTTATCTATTCACTATAGCTTAAGTGTACTTAGGTTGATGAGGTTAGACAATATCTTGTCTAAGTTCTGAATGTGCAACCTTTTAGAGGTTAGAGGTTACCTAGTTGTTTGGTAAACCTCATGTGCATACCTTTTGAGGTTGGAATACTTTCCATCTCACCTCAAAAGGCACTTTGTAGTCATCCAACACTTGTCACACAAGTTTGTTGGTTTACACATTCCAAGTGATCCAAAGGTTGACACCTTATAGGACACTTGTCTTCATGCATGTGCCACATCACAGGGCACTTGTCAATCCACGTTCAAGGTGGATTGCCTCTTCCATGCCTATATAATGAGGCATTCTCATGTAAATTTGTAAGTGAGATCAATATAAGTTTATGTTCTTAATAGGTTCATCAATATCATTGATTTCCCATCTCTATTTGTTTGATTTCCATATTGTGAGAGTGTTGATGAAGTTGCAGAGCATCCTTGGCTAATTCCAATAGTTGTTACATGATGTGGAGGACGAATGTGATGCATTTTCCTAGAGGATCATGCAATTGACTAAGTTGGAGGAGCAAAGAAGGCATTCACATGATAAAAACCTGCATCATAAACAAAAAATGAAGTGTTTGTTTGATAAAAATATTGTATCAAGGAACTTCCAGATTGGTGATTTGGTTCTCCTTTCGAATTCTAGATCTGAAGAGAAAGGGAAGAATGGTAAATTTGATCCATTGTGGCTTGGGCTATATGAAGTAGCTTAAAAACTTGAGCTCAATGTCTACTGCTTGGTGAATTTGGAAGGAGAACTCATGGAATTGCCCATTCAAGGTTAGCATTTGAAGCATTACTTTTCATAAGTAATGATGTCCTTCAATTTTGAATGATGAATTTAGGTTATATCTTTAATATTTTGAACCTCGAGTAATCTTGACCACTATTGGTCATAATAGTGTGTTTGTGTTGTGTTTTGCCCATTCCTGTTTTGTGGTCTGCCTCGAGATGTTTTGGATTCTCGCTATGCTAATGTGATACACGTCCACAGCTAGAGCCACTATTGGGACCTCTATTTTCCAAGCCTCGAAATTGTAAAATCATGCCAAATTCATCAAAATCTTCCTAATGAATCCCCCCATATTTGCCTTGTTGATTATGCCGTGGAAAATGTTAAAACTCTATTTAAATCTTGAAGGAAATTCTAAAAAATTCTTAAGTTTCCTAAGTCTTTTTTCTTTGTTAGATATGGTAGAGTTTCCCCCTGAATGTGGATATATCCAGGTTGACCTCGGATCCCTGTCTCCATTAACAAGGGTACATATTCAGGGAAATACTTAAGCCAACACTAGGGTTTCCTCTTGCCCTATTTTAGGGTATGAATGTAATTTTGAATCTGATAAATGTGACATCATTCTAAAGTATTACCAGGTTGGCAATGGTCTTTTCTTGAATTACATGTGGATTTGTATGGTGAACTGATGGATTACTTAAGTATGTGTATATGCCTAGTGTTAAACATGACAAATGCATTTTATGCTATTAGATTAGTTCTCCTTTGTTTCTGCTCTGTTGTTTTCCTTTGATAAATTAGACTCTACTGCCCACTGGATGGGCATCGATCTTGGAGGTGGTAACCAAACACACACATTTTAACGAATAAATATCAATAGTAAAATACATACCAACATCTTATCCTTTTGCAAGATAGTTTATTCATCAGCACAAGAGAGATTTTTTTAGTGCAGTAGGTTAGTTTTGTTTCAATGAAAACTTTGGATTCAAAACTGTAGTTTGGGTACTGCTGCCCTATTTCGATGAACATATTTTGTATTTTTGTTAATACTTGTTGAGGGATACCTCTAGGAATACCCTCCTTGGCTTAGCTAAACCAAAAGTGAAGAGGAGATTACCCACTCCTAGTAATTGGCCCTTAATCACCTTCAACTTGTAGATGAGTCCATTTCCTATCCCTTTGATGACACCCCTGGCATAGGAGATTAGGAAATAGTCTAGGGTTTTGGGTTAGCTATTTTGGGACTCAATAAGGTCTAAATGTTGCACATTTGGGACTTACAATTAATTATAAATTACATTACAAATCAACATATGTTTTCAAATGTAAGGCTTTACATCTGGTTGTGATTAGGGAGGTCATGCCTGAGACTCCCTTAGAGAATGTGGTTGATCCTAGGGCTTCTGCGACCAAGAAAAAGGTTAGCATTAAGTAAAGTATTGCTAAATCCCCAAAGTCTACCAAAGCCCCTCTTACTCGTGAAGCTGCTGGCAGCTTGGTTGCTCTTAAAGATGGCCCCGGTAAACCTGTTTCTGCTAAGATGGCCCCTAAGATAAAATTGGAAGCTTTTGGTAGTCTTAGAGATAAAAAAAAATAGAAAGGGGTTGTGGAATTTAAAGAGGAAAAATGCAGATTTGTCAATGTTGGAAAATTGCTCAATAAGGAGGGGGATAAAATGGGGAAGGGGTAGGAGATGGCTAAGTCTACAAAGGATGATGTAGGTAATGATGATACTGAGAATGAGGATATTAGAACTCCTCGAGGAAAATTGATTAGGAAACCTATTGCTAGAAGGTCTAGCAGATTAGTTGGTAAACCCACTTCTTCTCTCAAGGAGATGGTTGTTTCTAGTGATTCTGATCAGAAAGATGTTCGTAAAATGGAGGTGATTGATGTTTCTGAAGAAGATCCTATTGGTGATGATGGGCCAAGCTTGTTCCCTGAAATGAACCTTCCTTGTTTAAACTCGGAGATGCCAGACAACCTGATTGAAGAGCATACATAAGCCAACAAAGAAGGAGATATCAATTCCTAGGATGTTGTGGATCTTTTGTAGTATGAAAGCCAGGCTGGCAGAGCTGGAAAAGAACTTCAATGTCCTTGCTCACTTCACTACCAAGTTAATGCACCCTTCAACCACTACTTTGGTTATTCTTCAAGAATTGGAGATGAAAAAGCATGGTATCAGGAAGGAGAAAGTAAAAGAATACGAAGATATGTGCACCTTCCTCATGAAAGATTGGGAGCAAATCTTTAACTAGTCTCTTGGGTGGTTTCTGGTTTGTGCTATTTTTTGTGGTTCGATGTCTTGTTTTTCTGCTGTTTGTCTGCTGTCTATGGTGTGTTAATGTTCTTTTTTTGGCTTTCTAAGCCTTTTTGGTGCACCCTCTGGGTTGTTTTGTACTAGGGATCAGCACCCTTGTTTGCCGCTTATCAATATCAAAAACATATGATTTAAAATCAAATGATAATTATTACATGATTGCAAAATGTTATTCACATTGTAAACATGAATAGAATACACAAAAATATAAAGGTGAGATAATTATACAATTACACCCTTCTATACTATTATAAAAGGTCTTAAATAGCCATAAATGACAACTTTACAAGTTACAACCAAATATGGTATTTCAAGCCAAGGAGAGCTACAAGATCCATGTGAACTCTAAGATGCACTACCATAATCCACTACATAATCCCAATGGTGATCAACACAACCCAACCATGTGGGACCCTGAGGCCCACCCCTATATATTAAGAGATGGTTGTCATGGTGTTCAATCATGCACACACCAAACACTCACAAAATGGCCATAAGGAAGAACACACCACACAGAGGTTTTCTCAAACACATAATAGATTGCATGAATCCAAACAAATAAGGAAGATGAAATAGTCTAGGGCATAAGATTGGTAGTCCCTTGGTTCTCCAAAACCAAGCTAGGAATAGTGAGACTCAGGGTCTCAATAGTAAGTGCATATAATGTCGTGCTTGTCCAATGTAATACATCATGTTTCAAACATTCTTTTGGTCAATACATTCATAAGTTTAATTATTTATTAGTATACAACAATCATGTTTAAAATGTAGCATCCAATTAGTTCTTATGTTTATTATTATTATGCAATATACCTATTTAAGACATTATGTATTTCATAAGTAATTCTTGTGTTTCTCATTATATGATGTCATGCGTCATGTTTGAAATTTGATATCCTACATTAGATTACCATAATGTCACACATCCTATTTCAAATGTGACATACACATTAGATCCATTCACTCCTAGCCTTAACTACCTAATCATACATACCACACATTCTAAGGCAACTAATTTAAGCAATTAGCCTTTAAAGGGAAAATGTACAAATTACACATGATCATGCATCCCAAGGAAAGAAGATTCTATTTATATGGTAAAAGTCATGTTTCCACAAAATAATTCCAATTCAAAAGTTTCAAATTACAAAAATAATAAATTAAGGTTTTCTAAAATTTCCCAAATATCTAGGTTCTACCATTGATAAACCTTCCCATTTTTCATAAAATTAAATAAACAAAATATTAGAATTCTAAACATATCCTCTTGTCCCAAATTCACCTAGTAAAGCAAATACACATTAAAATAATTTATAGGAAAATTTTGCAAGCATTTGGGTCATTTTCTAAAATTTAAGATCAACTACAACTAAATCTACCCAACATAATGAAATTGAATTCTAATTTAAAATCCCAAACAAAAGGAACATTCTCTTGTGTGAAGAAAATAATACTAATTCATACATCAAGATTTTATCCCATTTTATTTAATTACCTACTCATTTGCAAATGATTCAATAAGAAAAATACCTCAAGGAATGTTGGCAAGCAAAGGAATTGTAAATCCTCAATTCATAAGCAAGCAATCAATTTCTTTACCAAAATATAAAACTTTGAATCTAATCCCTCAAGTGTCCCAATGATTGCTAGGTTTTAGAAAATTGTTTTCATTTCTTTTTGATCTCTATAAGTTTTCTTTTACCAAACAAGTTGCATAATAAAAATAAAATTCACCTTTTTCCATATAACCAAAACCTAAACAAATATCTTGTTTTTCTTTTCACATTAGCTATACACTTTGAGAAAATATATAATTTCAACAAAAAATATCTATTTTGACCCTTTTACCTTTGATTAGAAAGTCAATATTCACCTTTTGATAAGTTAGGAACTTTCCTAAAGCATATATTTAGGAAACTCACTTCATTTTTGCACATGTAAAGTACAAATTTCACATTTTCCAACTATTGAACACCCAGAATACTAAGAGGAGGGGGGTGTATCAGTATTCTATTAAACCATTCACTTATTAAACCATTAATCCATTTGCCACATTCAATAACAGTAAAACAAATTAAGCATAGAAAGCACAACCATAAACCATAACATATAAACACCAAGATTTTACGTGGAAAAGCCAAAGAGGAAAAACCATGGTGAGTGTTAGCTCACAATATATTATGTAATATAAATACCGGATTACAAGGAGGCTCACTGTCCAGAAAGATGCTCACTGCATTCAGGCTCATTGCCAAGAGAAAAGAAAGAGAGAATGAGTGGCTCATAGCCAAAATGAATTGTTATAATTGCATCTACAAATGCATGGGGCAATGAAGCACAAAATACTATCTCAAAACTCTTCATCCTGATCCGCTCTGTCACACTACTTTGCTCTTCATAAAACTTCTTCTCAAACACTTGTCGCATTGATCGGATCACAAACTTCATACATGTCACACACATTCACACATATTTGCATCACACACCATAAACACTAGAGTGAATCTCATATATATATCTGCAACACTTACAAACTTCAAATTAGGTTGGCCTGCTAGGATAAAACCTGTAGTTATACAAAGTGTAGCTTATCGACCTAATGCAGTCACCAAAATACTTTGCAAACCAAAACAACACTTGAAACACATTTTCATATGTTGGTTCCAATTATAGAATCACTTAGAACATGAGTCTAATCAATAGATTCTTCCATACAGAGATTATACTTTCAGGTCGGCCTCATACATCGACTATTACAGACTTAGATCAACTGTCAGATCATAACTTTTAGTGTAGACCACAAAACTTCTTTAAATTCACAACTAAGACTCCTTGGACATCCTAAAGCTTAACTTCAGAACCACAAACCAAAATACCACCATATGGTGAAATGCGGAGTATCAAGATTTGGACTCTGTCACTGTCAAATACAGTTAATGCCTATAGCAATACTCAGGTGCTCATAACTCCCTTATTGAAGGACTTTAGATCTTGAAAGTTTGGAGTTAGAATCTTTATTAAAGTGTTTACAACATCTCAAAACTGTAAGAGAAAATATCCAATACCAGAGAAATGCGGACCAAACCAAACAGGTGCTCTACCATGTTTAACACTGTACTCTGCTATGCCAAACTTATGCTATTTGCAACTGTACTTCCATAAGTCATTAGAGGATAAATATTTAGAATTGAAATCATATAAGGGATACCAACATATTACCAGAACCGCAGAACTTGATCTTCAAATGCGGACCAATGCTGACCATAATACTGTAGCTCTTGTAGTCTTCTCTGTACTCTGCCAACACTTAGCCAAAATGCCTAAGTCTTCTTTTTGGACCAGAATTCTCTGTGCACATGACCTCAAGAGGATTACTATAACCTCACAACCCTTCTGAATCCTTGTTGCCATCAATGACAACACTAATCAAACATCATGCTTAATCCATCTCAGTCATACCAGCAGTGTCTTCATTGATGATGTTTGCCAACACCAACACATTTAAATTTTCATATTAATCCCAAACATCCCCCTTGACATTTTAAATGCATGCTGACATTTCCCTAAACCAGAATGCATATAAGGAAATAATTGAAAACATGAAAGAATGTGAACATGTTATTGGGCTAGCACAAGAAGGATATAGAATCACGATCGATTGAGCTAACGATTTCATCGGTTTCATACAAGGCATGTCATTTACTCTAGAGGAGTATGATGAGTTAAGAAATTCAAATAAATCACGTGACTATCTTCAATTAACCATCATTAGGATTTTACCTATGCCTACACACTTCAAGTCAAAACATTATGTGCATCTACCCAACACATAGCAATAGTCGAAGCACATTAAAATCAACCATTAAACATATATAATCTATACTTCAATAATTGCATTTCAAATACATCATCATAACATTACAACCATTACACATTAATCATTTATCTTATCAATAATACAAAGTCACACAGTTAACCCAACTGGTGAAGCTAAATTAACTACACACATTAAATCTTAATATAATAACATATATATCTATTTGACACCTTTGCAATCCACAAATCTACTGAGAGTATTGATATTGGGATCAAATGCATATTGGTCATTGATTCAAGTCAAGATTTAGTGGACTAAAGTAGCATGGTCAAAGTAATATTTGAAAGTTATGAGTCATGATCAAATCAAATTTGTAGATCAATATATGAAAATGGTGTGCATTTTAGTGATCCATAGATCTAATGAAGCCATAGATCTTGAGAGGCGATGAATCTAGGCCACTGGTCAAAGTGGTTACCTGATAATATAGTTTTTTAAATTTAAAAATGAAAAGCAAATAGTTATCAAGCAATTGAGATAGGGTACCATTTATGTAGAGTTTGTATCAAGTTTTAGGCTTTCCTATAGTAAAGATCAAATAAAAGTTGTGTCTTTTCTTAGAGAGAAACCATGTCATAGATTTAGAGGGAACTCTTGTGGTCAATTGTATGCCCATAACTATCAAATTTCAAAGGTCCCTTGGGTACAAGAAAACTACTAAGAGAAGGCAAATTTTAGTTGAATGCCAAAATGTACATCTAAATAGAACAGGTGGCATCTAAACATAATTAAATAATTTTGAACAAGAAATTTGTTGCAATTTGAATATTATTCTCTGGAGAAGGGATTTGGGAGGTTTTTATTTGTAACTATATTCTTGGGATAATTTTGAGTAACACATTTTGTAAACAAGAAGACTCGAGATGTGGTGTGAGTAGGATAACTGTTAATCATCCAAGTGAGGTGAACATTCTCCTCTTTCTATAAGAGGAGGATATTTTCCTTGTAAGATTTATCTTTTATTGTGTAAGTTTCTTAGTGTTGTTCTATCCAAAACATATTCTAGGACATTAACATAAGATGTCTTGTTATGGAGTTTTTGCTCATTGAAGATTATAAAAATCTTTTTGAAAGTTAATACATGATAACTTGTTTTACTTATAGTTCTCCATTATTGGCATAGTGCTTTAGGAGATTGACATATCTTTGGGTTCACATTTATTATTCTATTATCGTGGTCACTTCTAAAAATCTTCTGTCACAACATTTGTAATTTTTTTACACAATATATGGGAGACCATGGATCAATAATGATTGTTGAAGAATCTTTATGGAAAAACATTATTTGTCTTATTTTGAGGTCATAAGCTCTTAAATAGAACACAAATTTATATCTAGTCATTTGGATTATAAGGATTTACATTTTCATTTTGCATTAGTTTTATAATTTAACTGTAACATCCAAATCCGTAAAGACGAGAAAAACTAGGTTTTCACAACCGAAATAATTTTTTTTTTTACTAGGTAATCAAATACAAAAGAACTTTTCTATTACCAAGTATAACATTTTTCAC
Source organism: Cunninghamia lanceolata (assembly GCA_027924645.1). Lineage (NCBI taxonomy): Eukaryota > Viridiplantae > Streptophyta > Pinopsida > Cupressales > Cupressaceae > Cunninghamia > Cunninghamia lanceolata. The sequence goes on along the minus strand of BSBN01000704.1, from coordinate 2,985,799 downwards.
TTTAATATAAACATGATCTCATTTTCATAAAGCTGTAAGAAATGATATACATTAAACATTTTGTTTTCTAACAATATGAAATTTTCTTGAAGCAAACATATATTGGAAACATACCATTAACATGCATCTCGATTGTCGACCCATCACATTCAAGACTCGACAATCCTCAGTATTTGGAAGAGAAAGTATCTTCAAGGAGCTTAACCTCCAACCACAGACCGTCGGTCTCCCGCACTCCTTCCTAACCAGAAGTGGCCCTACCCTACTCAAGAGGATAGACTTACGATAACCATCGGTGTTTGCCATCTGAGTTCTGGTGTTGTAACCTACGTGTCTTGTTATCGTGTAGATCCCTAGATACCCTCTAGTCATGCACGACTCTCCACAAGAAACGCCATCCAGTTACAGTGAACATTCGATGCACTTGAGGGTAGTACACCACCTTGGCCAAAGGATTTGTTTTTAATTAACATTCTAAGAATGCATAAACTTGGTTCACCCACCCTACTCGACTTGAACTGATCGAAATCCTACAGTTTCCTATTTGTATAGTTTGAACTAATTGACGACCTTGATGACCTCAAGGTTTTAGGATTTCCTCCTGTAATAGCGCATGGTGCAACATTTACTCTAACCCTGAGTTCATAGTTTCATAATCTCCTATTCATGTAAAAACATTTATTAATAACGCCCACTCCTAAGTGGTTTCACACTTGTTTACTCGGTTCCCATGTTTGCACAACACACTCAAGTATCTAAAACAATTTCCTGTTATCCCGAAATTCAAGGGTTCTAGACTCTTAAGGTCTACAAAACGTTACTAGAATTGTCGCATGCAACGTAATCTGGATTCAATATGCGGGTTTCCCACTGTACTTGCTTGATACAAAACCATGACGGTTTTCGACCAACGCAAAAACATTAACTCCCTATTCTCCTTTCCAAGTCAATTAATTTCGCATAAGTCATTGAGGTAAGAATCGTAAAATAAAATAATAAAAGATTTGGATTATTTCTTACGACTTTAGAGATGACTAAACACATGTTTGACCTCTACTAAAGATATAAGACGGATGAGACATCGGCTGTTTACAACTACATTTTCCGGCTATCAAACACACTAAATTTTACGTCAAAACATGCTTAAAAACTGTGGTTTTGACTCCTACACAACATGCACGTGGAGCAACGTGTTTTCTCGCTGTGGAGCTATCGTTTAAAAGCTCCAAGGGCAGTTTTAAGTTTAATACTACAATCTTAAAGGAAACTCTTTGAACATACGTCATTGCCAATCATTCAAGGAAGGTAATTTACATTTTGTATCACGTAGAGTTTGTTCCTAAATGCATGTACGTTAGAGAACTGTGTTTCTTTTATTATACAGTGTCGTTCATGACAAGAAATGCTACAGTTCCTGAGTTCACAAATTCTAGAAGACAGCTATACTTCTATTTCTGAGTTTTTGAATCTCAAAACACAGTAATGATTTCATTTAATGATCAACTTCATACATAACTCATAGTAGAGGACAATGTCATCATATTTGATTGATTGAACGTATTTATTCATGCACAACTAAGACACATTTACAGATCTACGCTGAGAAAAAGGAAAGTATGGGAAATAAACCTGTCGAAGGATTGAAGTTTGCTGTGGCTAGTTCCACATACTCCTCTAGCAAAACGTGCCTCCTCTGGACTCCTAAACACAATCTCCTATCCCAATCTCTGCCTGACCACCACTCAAAGCAAAGACCAGCTCCCACCGTTTTCTTCTCTGTTGATTACTACTCAAGACAATGACAGCTTCCCTTTTACTCTCGTCTCTCTCCTTCTATACTGTGCGAAACTACTCCCTCACTGCCCCTTAGCAACCTCTAAACTCTCCTCTCCCAAACTCTCCCAAAAACTCCCCACACTTCTACGATGCAGGAGTAAGTAACTCCCTTTTTCTCTGTCGTGTTCCACTTGATTGCAATAGCGATGCCCACTAAACACTCCCTCTTCACACAGCGACTGACTTCCTTTTACTCTTCTCTTCTCAGCTTCTCAACTCCCCGTCGATCTCTCCATTCCGCAGTTACTTCTCCTTCTTCATAATCCCACGACGGCCTTCCCCCATTTTTCTCCCCACTCGCCATCGAATATCTCCCTCCTTCAAGTCTCCATCCCACTCTCTAACTACCACCTGCCTAACTTCCCTATAGCGTAGGAAACTCTCTGCAGTTTCCTCATGCTTCTGCACAACCACCCCCGATACCTTCGCACCCACCTTAATGATGGGGCATCTTTCAATAACTTGCGGTTTCTCGTAACTGAACTGCCCATCTTCCTCCCTCTTGCGCTATGGTGAGAGTAGTTAAAGCACTAAAAGACTACCGAAACATGCCTAAACTCAGGGAGGTCGACATAACTAATTTTAAACCTGACTTCCCACTTATCACGACCAAACAAAAGGTGATGGCTCCTATAGCGACATGACTTTGCTAAAGGACATAACAATTCCGTCCTTACTCGAACATAATGGCATCTAACTTTCCAAGACCAATTAAAAGATGAATTGTGGAGTTAAGCTCGACATGGCGGTGGTTAGGAAATGATTAAAGCATCGTTTTGGTCGAAAAGGAAAAAGAGACAAAGACCATCTTATTAAGAAAACTCAAGGTTAGATTGACAACAACTCGCGGTCAAAGCTAGAAGAAAAGACTCACGCTAAACGACGACCATAATAAATTATTTCACGCTATGGATTCAAATCGACATTCGTCGATCTACAAGAAAGGAATAAATTCACAACACAAGTTCGATGCGTTTTACGACAATCACGACAGATTGATCGTAACGCAAACGAGTTTCTTACATCGTTAGATGCACAAAGCCGACTTCTCACATCTTTCGACTACGAGACATGATTTACAATTTCGCCACAAGAAGGTTCATTTAATTACTTATAAATGAAATAATAAATGTCTATATAAGTTGACTTGCTATGGAGAACTTATGACGACATCGACGACTCCAAGATTCTATATGACGACTTTCGACTAGGATGTTACACTTTATCCTCAACCGTCGACATCTAGTTAACTAACCCAACCGACAAACAAGACTAAAATGATGGTTCCAAGGTTTATCTACCTGTTTGGCGTTCTCATTAACAAACACCCATGGTGAATTTCCAGAGTCTATACTCTCTCTCGAAGATACTTTCTCTTCCCGTCGAACACAGTCCACCTGTTCCTGCAACAACAGTCTCACATACAATTTTGTGGTCAAAGCACCTTTATTCCAAATCACATCATAATATATCCAAAACATCATTTCACTTAACATAAAGGACATTTAGTCTACAATATCACATTGATCGTAATCAATAAATTCCAAAATTTCATATAACAACTTTGTAAAATAAATCGTCAGTTTCCATGTCGTCCACAACATATTAAATTACTGAAATTTGCAAGAAAGTAAATAGCATAATTGTTTCCAAAAAGAGGGATGTAACATTAACTTTGTGGCCTATGGATGAACAAACTAGTCTTAAGAAGTAACTAATCAAAGATTATTTCAAATAATATTTCCTCGTTGTAATTTATATTATCAAAATCAATTATTTCAAAGAATATTTCCTCATTGTAATTTATATTATCAAAATCAATTGACAACTCTATAGGGTACAAATCTAAAACATTATATGAATATCATTATGAAATTCTTTACTAAATACCCCTATAGGTTGTAAGTTAAAATTCTATTTAAATAGATCTCTAGTTGTAAAATCACAAAGACTGGCATAGAAGGAAGTTAGTGATAAGTTATTGGATTTATTCTATGTGATTTATGTTCTAGTCTTTTCTTGCATTAATATTTTCATCATTTATGTTTAAATGTCCCATGAGATCAAAAGAGAACACCCTCCCAAGGCTTGCAAAGATTGAAGTGTAGAGGAGATTGTACCTACTCCTATTAATTGGCCTAAATTACTCATGATTTGATTATAAAGCCCACTTGGTCATTTAACCTAACATAATACCTGAGTTTAGGTTTTAGTGTGCATCCTTTAGAATCATAACCTAAAGAATTTTAAGCCCCAACACAACAATCATATTCTTTTCTCCCATCCTCTATTTCCTTGCATCCTTATTATGTAACTAATTAGAAGGGGTATATATTATCACTAACATTTCTTAACATTTATAATTGTAGTAATATCTTCATGCTTTATAAGATTAATGCTCATCATGGCTTCATGCCACCATAGCTTCATGCTTTACAAGCTTAATGCCCATCATTGTTTCATTCTTTTTCATGGCTTCATGCCACATTTACAAGTTCATGCTTTTTATGATTCCTATCATGCCTAACAATTGTTTCCTTCTATTTTACTTTTGCTTTTTGATTGTTGAGATTTTCAAGCAATTGTGTTAGTGCCTATTTGTAATTTCTATTATATGTTGCTCATTGGAACTTTTTGTGTTTTGTAGGTTTAAAGATGGAGCACCCACTGCAATGAGAATATGCCAAATATCATCCTTACCAATATCCTTTAATGAGAATTTGAATATTTACTTCCATGATTATTGCTTGTTTTACTTTGACATACTTCCTCATAGTAGTTCACATACAAGTTAAATTGAGGGCAAAATGTAATGTTGAAAAGTGCATACTTTGCACTTTTACCTTTTGTTTTTGACTCACTTTTACTAGGTTGTCCCTAATGTAATGACTAGTGTAAAAGTGATGTGTTTCTATATAAAAGTTAGCAAATTACCTAAAATTGGCCTAATTCTATATGTACATATCCATAGGGACTAGTCCCAATCCTTAGTTTAACCATTAATTTACCTGAGTCAAATTCGTAGGTGCATAAATGATCCCAAAACTTCTAAATTAAAATTTAAATTAGACCAAGCCAAATCCTTTCCCAATTGATCATTATGTTCTAACATGATTTTGAAACATTTTAAATTACATGCTAAGGTGTTGTGTAAAAAGATAAAATCTTAATTCCATTTTAGAGATCTAATGATACTTCCTCAAGCTCTTACTCTAATTTGCATTGTCACTCAAGAATCATGATAACACATTATTACACTATCAATTTACATTACCATTTGCACCTGGTGATGTATTAGGCATCTTGCATGTCTGTTTGTTGTCTTCAATCCTTGTTCCAAAATCATTAAATTGGATCTTAGGTGTTTGACCAACAAAGAACATCCTTGCTTAACAAACTCCTCAAATGTGTTTATCAACATCACTTGTTTTATAAATCACATTCTAGGGGTGAGGTAAATAGGTTTCAAGGGCCTATAAATTCACAAATCACTGTTGTGCACTCAGGTCAAATATGTGAACAATGTTCACTTCTACAAGCATGAATTTAACCTAAAGCATAACAAAGGTCAGTTAGCCAAATTTGTCAGAGCATTCTAGAATCAATATTGATAATGAGAGCATAGTTTAAATTAGTGAGCAATAGTCTATAGTCAAACATCATTAAACAACACACAAAGCTAAGTCCTAACCTCTTTTTATTATTTTAAAAAATATGCTTAAATATCATTTGTGAGTCCCAACTAACTAATTAATCTAGGGTTAATTGCTTACTTGTATCGAATTGATTGATTTACCTTTAACTTATTTGAAAAGGTAATTAATTATTTTCTTGTGTTGAGGTTATTGTTTGCCTAAGATTGTTATCAAAGAAGTCTTGAACAAGAGAAATAAGTCTTAGATGAAACAAAACATCAAGTGGATGAGCAAATGATGCATCCAGTTAAATGAGTACCCAAATAATAACACCAAATACATGCTTTTGTTATGGATAAATTCCACGAGTCCATATGGGAAAAGGTGTTAGGGAGAAAGTTGAAATATTATTTTGATGAATATAACCCCACTTATGATCACTAAAACAAGACTTTCATAGGGGCAAATATCTCTTGAAGGGCAAATATAGTCATAGCTCGATCGAGGAGTAGCTCCAATCATCCTTATGTAAAACATGTAAATGGTAGAGGCCTAAATAAGAATGAGAGGAAAGAATTTGTATCTTTTGCACTATTGGGTAGTTTTAAAAACACTTTATTCTAGAGTGAGAAGCTAACAGTTTGGCTACTTCCTTACAAAATTTTAATAACGTCTACAAGGCCAATCAGTCTAAGGGATCCGGAAAATGACTCCTCAAGACGTTTTCAATCTCCTTTCGAGGTCATATCTTCTACTATGAATCTTGATCAATAAGTCAACATAAGATCAACAAGGAAACTCATCATCAAATTTAATAGCATAAGATCAACAAATCATGGCAAGGTCTAATTTCCCATTTCTATCTTTATCTTCATGGACGTTTAAATCCTATTCTGGTCTATTATTAAAAATAAATTAAACAATTCAATCTGTCCAATAGAGACAGATAGAGACGAGGGGCTGAAGTCCTTCTGCTCTTTAGCTTCGGTTTGCTGGTGAGGGAGAATGGGTGCAGGTGGGTCAAAAGCGAGGGAGAAATGTGGCGCAGGGGAAGAGGGAGAGGAAGAAATGCAGCTCTACGTTTCCCTCAACATGGAGTGGAGTGGAGACAGAGACAGAGACAGAGACCAGCCCCTCCTAATCCCGCATGTCTATGGTTCTCTTCCTCTAATTGGCTCATGGGATCCTTTCAAAGCTGTAAGTCAATTCCTCCCATTGCCACGGTACGATGATCCTTTAAATTTTATATCTGTATTTTTTTAAAATCGTAAAACGAAGGATCTATTGTATTAAACTTATATCTCTTACATGGTTGGGGTTTCAAAATTACTGCTTTCAGAATGACACTCAGCCAGCCTAAGGAACAATTCACAACGCTATAATGTCATCGAATTAGAATCACAAGCTAATTTTAGTTACAATTGCGAAAGTCTGCTAGCTCAATCCAAATTAAGGAAAATAATGTCAGCCTGTTTTCTTTAATAAAGATAACTGATATTAGTCCAGTTGTGCGAATGAATGGTAAAAACCGAACGATCAGACAATGATGATTTGGTTTCAAATTCCCCGAGGAACCACTGTGTTAGCTCTGGGACGTTCATGCCTTAAAACGATTGAGAAAGTGTACATGATTGGGTCCCTTGGCCGTGGGACTGTTACTCCCACGATTTACCAATTAACATAAAAGATAACTTCCATTTATATAAAACAAGTTACAAAATACCTAGAGCCTTTTGATTATGGTTTACAAAGGGTGTGTTATAAAAAGTACAACACAGTCTCTAAATCATGTTGGAATATGAGGTTTACATTATGTAATAAAGTCATCTTAGTGACTTTGCGATGTTTATTATTTAAAATTGTTATTCAAATAGTTAGTTGCTTTCCCTTTCTTGTAGGGTGAGGTAGTTTGGGAAGTTATGTTGAAAGGGCTTGATAACAGCCATATTATGATGTACAAGAAAACACTATTTTTAAAATATATATTATTATTCTGTGTCTATTATTGTTGCAATATGGTTTAATTTCATTCAAAAATCTTTATGCTCCTCTATTTTCATCATGGTATCAGAGAGCCCAGGGAGGAAGGTTGAAGAAGATTATTGAGTATAGAAGAGCACGATGGGATTTATCCTAGAATTTTGTTTAGTTTGAGGGTGGTAGATTTTTTTGATTGCATATTAATCCGTTTTTTTTTTTAGTTTCAAAGTTTGGAAAGTTCGATCGTCGACTACCTTGTTGTTTGATATTTGTTGCCAACTTTGCATAGTTAGAATCATTAATAACTGTTCTTGATGTTGTAGGGTGGAGAAATAAGGGTGTATTTGTAGGTTGCGTTGGATGTAGGTTACATTGGATGTAATTTTTAATGTTCCATTGTATAATGCTATGCGTGGAGGAGATTAAGGTTGTGTTGGATTTCATTATTTAATGTTTCATCATTTAGAGCTGTGCGTGGAGAAGAATTGGTTACTGTGGTTGGTGATGCTAGTTATCTGTAATATCCCAAATGGGGATATTTTTTACAATTTTGGATTTCCGGGCTTTCCAAACTTCTAAACTTTGGATTTCTGCTTAAATCCTAATTTCTGAATTTTCTGAACTTCAAATCAGACTCAAACAAACATTTATAACAGCCCATAAACCATGCCAATTCATCATGTAAACATCGCCAATATGTTTCCCAACAAAATACTTGAAATCCACAATGAATTACACAATGAAAGCATTTCAATTTGCAACCACAATGGACTAAAATATCAATCAGAAGTCTGCTACTATAAAATCTGAATTGAACAAGTCTTCAAATACATATAGATATGATGGGCATGCAAGCCAACAAGCCCAATACAAATCAGTCATAAACCCTAAGGGTTGTACATACCAAAATACAATCAAATTGACCTTCAAATGATGGCAATTGACCTCCAAGGTGTGGCGCTCCAATTAGGGCATGAAACTCTAAACCCTAGAATCTTCAAACACTGTGAAAGCTGCTCCAAAACAAGGTGCACAGGTCTGCTAGGTCTGCTGCTCCGTAAAATGATGCCAAAGATGGCAACAAACCTCCAAAAATACTCCTCCAATGATGGTGCTCCACAAGTAGGGTTAAACCCTAAGCACAAGTTGACACATCCACCAATGGAACCTCCACAAACTAGGGCGAATCAGGTCTTCTCAGATGTTGGACACACTCAATATCGTTTGAAATCCAGGTACATTGGTTTTTTGACTAGGTGTCTTGCGAAGTGTTAAAATTCAGCACATGGTAATCAGATTCCGCACCCTAGGATTTGAATAAAATTTGACTGTCTTAACCTTCAATCAAACCCGTAGGTGGAGTGCCTTAATCTGCATACACAGAAAACTGAAAGTACAAAAACATAAAGCAATAAATTGATATCAGAGTAAGTCTACAATTTTGAATTTTTTTTAATTATTCTGAAAATTTGAGTGTACAAATAGTGATGCGAAGGGTTAATAAAGAACCCATTAACTAAGCACTCACAAAAGGGGGGCTTATTTTTAGGTTTTTCTAAACACCAAAATCTAACTTAAAAATATCCAGCCACTCTAGAATAAAATTAGAAAAAAAACAACTTAAAACAGGTATTATAGCCCTGAAAATAGGACAAAAGCACTTAAAAGAAAATCTGCTAACAAAAGGCACGCAATTGCCTAGCAGAAAACTATTTTGGGAATCCTAAAACACTCAGAAAAAAACAACTTTATCCACTAAAATAAGCACCCAAAAAAGAATTAAACAATGCCCACAATTAGGGTTTCAACTTGCAAAACAAGTACACCATTTGAGCGACAAAAATTTAACACTGTCTCCTCATGAGGAAAGTGTTTTCCAACAACCCAACTTCATTCTTAGTAGTTCAAACTTCCCTTTCGATAGGAGCTTTGTCAAAATGTCTGCAACCTGCTCATCTAAAGGAATATACTGAATAATGACAACTCTCTTCTGAACTCTATCTCTGAAAAATAATAATGAATGTCAATGTGCTCGGAGTGATCATGAAACAATGGATTTTTGGATAGCTTAATGCAACTCTGGTTGTCACAATACACTATGGTCGGCTCCAACATCTAATTAGTAAGCTTTGCAATCAACTTGCGAACCCAAATAGCCTAACAACTAGCATAACAAGCTGTTATGTACTCTGTTTCAGCTGAACTTATTGCAACTAGAATCATTATTCATACCTAACCCCAAGCCAAAACACAACCCTAAAGTGTTCTTCCTACTGCTAGCATCACTTGCCCAGTCTAAATCTACAAAACCATGTAGCATTAACTTTTCATTTCGAACATATTTTAACCCATAATGAATTATGCCCTTCAAATATCTGAGCACATGTTTTGCAGCAATCTAGTGAACTTGCCTTGGCTCAGTCATAAATTGACTTAATGCATTCACTGCAAAACAAATATCACGACTAATACTTACCAAGTACATTAGAGAACCAATTAGCTGCATGTATACAAATGTATCCACCAGATCAAATTCAAAATTTGTAGTCAACTCCAAATTTGGAATCATTGGATTGGCAAGGGGTTTACAGTCGAACATCCAAAATCTTTTTAAAATTTCCATTGTGTACTTCCCATGACTTAGGAAGACCTCCTGTACCTTGCCAAATAATGCATAAGACCGATAGCTGTAATGTCCTCATTTTCGGAGTGACCACCTAAGAGATGACCTAATTGGCAAGTTCTCACACTTGGCCAATTTTATAGGGCAAATGGAGTATGAGGGAAGACTTGGCGTATTTTTATAGCATTTTTGATGTGGTCATCATTGATAAAATAATTTGCCCTAATATAGAGCGACCCACTTGGAGAGTGGAAAGAAGGTATTAAAAGAAAATAAAATGCAATAATGATTTCTCTTGTGTTTGGGCGCCAAGGAGGAAAAAAAATAATAAACACAAAAGACATCTTTAATTTGTCTTTTTGAACGCCTATCTTGCCTAGAAGAGGGTCGGCCCTCTTGGAGGAGAAAGGAATAAAATAAAAGAAAACATCTTTTATGTGTGGTCGGCCAAGATCATAAGGTGAGTGCCCAAGGAAGGAGGTTGGCCTAATTTGGGAAAAAGAAATAATAAAATAAAAAGTGTTTTCTTACCTAGGTTGGTCAACTTGAAGAGGAGACAAAAAACATGCATAAATACAAGGTCATTCAAGGCATTTTGGATCATCATTCATCATATGAATTCTTCATATTTGGCTGTAACTTGTTGCACAATATTCCAAGGACGAAAACCCTTGTGAATATAAGGTGGATTGGACGAAAACCCAATCACATCCTTGAGGTGGATTCATACGGAGTTCACAGTTGCACTTCATTGGAGATATTCGTGGAGAAGAAGAGCAGATTTATAAATCAGATTGGATCAGCAGATTTGTGGTATTTGTACTTCATTGAAGCTAGGATTTTGCCCTAGGTTGGAGTGCCACATTCTAGGAGAAGGGTGATTTGCATTGGAGGGCGAATTTGGCAATTTTTGAGGAGTTTAGGGTTTGAATTTCATATCAGCAGCAGAGCAGACTTGTTCGCCATCATTGGAGCAGCATTATTGGTGCTTGAGGTCATCAATGCATTAGGGTTTCACCCTAAGATTGAAGCACCATTATTAGAAGGAGTTTGCTAGGTTGTTGAGGAGGCATTTTCACATTTTGGAGCAGCAAACCCTAACTGATTTCAAGCAGATCTGAGCGACTCATTTGGAGCAGCTTTTTGGTGTGTTGGTGTTCATTTGCATTAGGGTTCATGCCCTAACCTAGGCGCCACATCATTGGAGGGCAATTCCACCTTTAAAGATCATTTTGTCATGTTTTGGTATGTATAAACCCTAGGGTTGAATTCTGATTTGTGGACAGCAGATTTCTGGGCATGTTTGCCATGTGATTGCCTCTGATTTGATGTACTTTCAGACTTCCATTAATCTGATTTGTAACAGCAGAGATTTGTCTCAGACTTTCAGTCTTGTGATTGCAATTATTGCTCCTTCATTGTGTATTTCATGGTGTATTTCATCTAAGATGTTGGGCGAATCATTTGTCATGATTATTTGATGTGTTTGGCAATCTTAATTGGCTGTTATAAGTGTTTTATCAAGTCTGAAATAAAAATAAAAAATTCAGAAAATTAGGGTTTGGAGCAGAATTCAGAAAAATCAGAAATTAGGGCAAAAAACAGAAGTGTAAAAATCAGAAATTTAGTTAATATCCTATTTGGGATATTACAATATCATTCATGTTAAATTCAGAGACCAACTTCCTCTTACACCATCTTATGAGCTTCCTACTATTACCTGTAAGAATAAGATCATCCACATACAAGACTAGAACCAATAGATCAGTTAGCAAATAAATAATATAGATTAAGATCTGTAGTAGTTTTAGTGAAGTCCACACTTAATAAGTCCCCATCAATCGAAGAGTACCAAGCACAAAGTGCTTACTTCAGCCCATACAGGGTCTTTTTCAGCTTGCATACATGGGTGTCCCACCCTTGCATCTCAAATCCTCTAGGCTGATTTATGTAAACCTCTTCTATGTCACCATTCAAAATTGTTGTTTTTTCATCCATCTAATATAAAAGCCAACCAAAATGAGAAACAAGAGATATAATTACTCGTCCAAAAGTATACATGGCAACTTCAGGAAAAGTCTCATCATAATCAACTTCCCATGTGCTGAAAAATTTCAACTAAGGCGATTGTTGTCCTAATGTCTTCGAACAAGAATTAATTCTTTAACATTGCATCAATTGCACAGTAGTTAAAATTTCAAACAGCGAAAGCATGAAACAAATACACAGATAATTACACCTTCAAATCAGTTTTTCATTCCTTCGAAAAATTTACAAGGAAACCTCTACAAATTGTTCCAGAGATAGCTGCATAATATTTTATCACTGTGTTATCTTTTCTTCTATCTTGCGCCTATCTTTATACTATTTAGCTAAGAATCTAATCTTCAAAAAGCTCCTTATCTCTTGCAGGAGATGAGTTGGAAGATAAGTCTAAATCATTAATGTATATCTACACTTTATTAGACTTAATTAGCTAAATGAAAGACTTTCACTTTTTCACTTAAGTGAAATGCAAAATAGAATAACTTGACCCACTTCCAACATGTTCAAACTGAACCTGTGCAGAAGTTCCTATCCAAGATAAAAAACTCAACATGTGCAACAAATATGGCTTTGAATTTCTTTATGCTTCCATTTGTTGCACGCATCACCTTGTATAATCTTGTGCTAGCAGTGGTATTAGAACATTAAGATGATCTTGTGCTGTCTTCTGCCAAACATTATTTTTGAATAATGGAGTTATACTCTTCTGCTGTGGCATCTTGCCATGCCTGCTCTGTGTTAGCCTCCTCAAAATTGGAAGGCTCAACATCAATGATGGAAGATGTTAAAGCAACATAACTAGGAAACCTCTTAGTTGGATGACTTACTTGAAAGGAGTTTTCGGTGTTCCAACTAGTTCTTGTGCCTCTTGCAAAGTTTGGGTAAGCCATTTAGGCTTCTTGGCTGTTTTAGATGATGCTGAGGTGTCTTCTTCCTTACTGGAACTTGACTGATCAGCAATAGAAATTGCTGTACTTTGTTGACCAGAACTTGGAATAGCAGCTTGTTCGCTGTCTTCAACCCCCATGGGAGGCTCTTGAGGCTTCGAGGACCATGCATCCTCATCAAACTTAACATCTTTTCTCACTACAATCTTTCTTTGTGATGAAACATAAATTTTATAAGCCTTAGAAGACTCATTGTAACCTACAAAGACATCCTTTAGGCTGGAGGGTTCAAACTTGGTCCTTTTCTCTTTTGGTACATGAAAATAAATAGGACTTCCAAACACCCAAAAGTGAGAAACATCAGGTTTCTCTCCAGTGAAAGCTTCTTTTGGAGTCTTGTTTTTCAACATCTTGTGAGAACACCTGTTTAATATGTTTATTGCACAATTGTATGCTTTGGCTCAAAGAAACATGGGCAGATCTAAGTTATGAATCATAGATTTAGTAGTCTCTATAATGGACTTGTTCTTCCTCTTTGCAACCCTATTATGTTGACAGTTTTAAGGCACTGTCAACTCCCTCTTGATCTTTGCATCTTTACAAAAAAGCATCAAAGTCTTTGGAGATATGCTCACCTCCATTTGGAGACCTCAACACCTTAATCTTTCTACTTGTTTGATTTTTCACAAGAGCTTTGAACTTTTGAAATTTCCCAAAGACCTCATTTTTGGTTTTCATGAAATAATTTAGGTTTTTCTTGACATGTCATCAATGAAAGAAGCATAATAAATATTTCCAACCATGAGGCTACTAACATAGGTTCACAAACGTCTAAATGGATTAGATCTAGGATTCCTCTTGATTTGTGGTCATTGCTAGCAAAAGCAAGCTTGATGTGCTTGCCAAGTGTGCATCCCTATACACTGTTGAGCTATACCTCATATGGACCAGCTAGGACTGGAACTATCATGTCCCCATTTTTGCAAGTAACTTAATGGGTTCTAATTGTAAATTAATTTTATAAAGTATTTTAATTACTTTGTAAAATTAATATTTTATTAAGTTACTTAAGTCATTTAAAAACACTTTATGAATTAAAGTGTTATTGTACACACATTTAAAAAATTCAAGTTCAAGCATTAAAAAAGGTTAAGTGTGACCGTGTACATAAAAATTTTCATTTAATAAAATTAGGACCTGTCCTAATTGATGAAAGTTTAAAAGGGATTGTTGAGAGTCATTGTTGAACATGTTTTTAGATGCTTGGTTTTGTGTTTTGTAAGTCAAGGGTAGTCAATTCTCTACACCAAGAGCTTATTGCTTGTCCCCAAAACCAGCAGCTTATTGTATAAGATTTGCATCACTTGACTTACAAAGATAAAATCTCCACTACCCTTCAAAAGGCCTAAAAAACACTCAACATATTAGCAAAATTGTCAAAATCCATCGCAACATTGTCATGACTTATGGATGAAATCGCCAAATCCAACTAGGAGGGGTTTCGTCCTTGAAACTGGTATTTCAAGAGGGTTTTCGTCCTCAAGAAATATGAAAGAGACTTAAGTTCTCACTCAGAGCAAATAGCAAATGTAAAATGATAGCCTAACCCCACAAATGAGCACAACTCCTCCTTATAAAGGCACTTTTAGGGCAACTCAAGTTTTCACTTTTCCCCATATTCTCCTCAAAATAATAAAAATATTATTATGTGCAAAAGTCCTCTTTTGCCCCCTTGAGCCTTGCACCACTTAACTGCACAACTTATAGTCACTTTTATTAAATAATTAAATAAGCTGTCAAATGAAAAATATAAAGTAAAGGTACTTTATGACAACTTGTAATAATTATTTAATCAATTTTTCCTTCAAACCACCAATTAGCCTACGGGAAAACTTAGGAAAATAGGCTAATGGTCATCAAACTGCTTATGAACGAGAAGGGGACATTACAAGATATTCACCCTCTGATAAAGAGTGGTCAAGGCATCATAATTTCTTTTGCTGATTTCTTTTCAGCAATGTGAGGAGTCAAATGTTCCTTCACAGAATCCAAGATTACGCTTTTCATTGGACATCTTGTTATGTTTAGCTAACTAAGTAGGATCAGTTGGAGGTGTCAACATGGTTTCCACAAAGACCCGAAGATCAACTTCTTTTCGTATCATCTGCAACCTGCACTTCTTAGGAGTAAAACTGGAGCACCCTCTTGGCGGTCACATTCTTTGAGACCAAGAGTAGTCATGTTTGCAGTTACTAGAACATGCTGAAACTGAACAAATCAGCTGAAAAAAAATCAGATCAACAACATAACTAGGTGTAGATCAACACTCCAATCATTGGAGCAACTAGGGTATCACACCCTACAACCTTTTAGGGGTCTCATATACTTTAATCACTGAAGTAAGGACCTAAAATCCTCCTGCAACTCCTTATCATAGGCAGCAGCAAATTCTGTTCAAGCATTGGGAAGATCTCAATAATAGTTCTTTGATGTTAAAATTCAGCACATGGTATGTATATTCTGCACTCTAGGGTTTTAATGAAATTTGATCGTTGTAAACTTCAATCAAACCCGCAGTTGGAGTGCCTTAACTTGCATACAGAGAAAATTGAAAGTATGAAAAATTAAAACAATAAATTGATATTAGAATAAGGCTGCGATTCTGGATTTTTTTTAATGATTTTGAAAATTTGTGTGTACAAGATAGTGACGCCAAGGGTTAATAACTAACACATTAACTAGGCACTCACAAAATGTGGCTTATTTCTAGATTTTTTTAAAACACCAAAATCTGACCTAAAAATATCCAGCCACCCCTAAATTTTTAAAAAAAAAAGAAAAAAAAAAACTTAAAATAGGTACTGTAGCCCTCAAAATAGGACAAAGCGCCTAAAAAAAATCTGCTAACAACCAGCAGAAGACTATTTTTGGAACCCTAAAGCGGCTAGGAAAAAACAGCTCTATTCACTAAAATAAGCGCCTAGAAAAAAAACCATAGTTCCACGGAGTTTCGGGGACGGGGACGGGGGGACGGCAGGGGATGCGTTTCGGGTTCGGGGACGGGGGGGGCCTAAATTTGGGGACGGCGGGGGACGGCGGGGGGACGGCGGGGGAGCGGCGCGCTGAAATACATATAATACTTGAAAAATTAGTTATAAAAAGATGTATAATTGTAGAAGCCTAAGGAATAAGTAAAGTTTAGAGTTTAAACACATTGCCATGATTTCATTGAACTAGTGAACATTGAAACAATGTGAGACATTGGAATGAGAACTAGATGTTTCATAATTTGAATTTCATAATCATTGTTCATAATTACAATCAAGTTTCAAGTTTCAACAATGTTCAAAATATTGAAATAGTAAATACTAAATACTAAATAGTAATGCCAAAATGGTTAATGGCTTGGTGCCACCAATGATGAATGATCTAATCATCCCCAAGCTCCATGTCGATCTCGTCATCACTGGAATTGCTGGACCCCAAATGCTCAAGCTCATCTAAACCAATACCAACCAGCCCTGTCTGTGTAGCATCCTCATCTATCTGTGATGGCTCTTCTGGCTCTACATCCCATCTGGCTGCTGGACTCTCCCTGTATGTAGTTGTGGTGCGGTCAATGAGACGCAAGGAACTATGTACAGCCACAAGCTTCTCTGCCCTCCTAGAAGTAAGCCTGTTCCTCTTAACAGAGTGGATGAAGCTATAAGTAGACCAGTTCCTCTCAGCAGCAGAAGAACTAGAAACCTGGGACAGCAAACGAATGGCTAGAGTAGTAATCAAAGATCTAGGCCCATGCATAGTCCACCACAACTTGGGGTCCTCCTGTGACATAGTCTCCAAATCTATCTGGGCTGCCTCTGAATATCCCCAAAGAATGGCAAATTTTGACCACTCAGTACGAAGCAAGCTGGCCTCTGTAGAATCATACATTTTGTCAATGGCCTTCATGAACCCTTCCTTCACCTCAGCATCCTGTATAGGTGTGATTCTACCGGGCCTAGGTATGTACCACTTTGGGTTCAATGCATAGGCAGCCATGTGTAAGGGAGTGTTGAGCTTCTCCCATCTACGTTGAATGATTGGATGAATATGCTCGGTGTAGAATTGCATTGTGGGGTCCTTCTCTCGCACAATAGTCTTCATTTGATCAAGCATGGAATCAATGCACTCATATACCTCTCCAAGGGAAGGTGCATTAGAATCCCCAAATCTAATAACTGTGAAGACTGGCTGAATGATGGAGACAATATATTTGGCATCAGCCCAAAAGACATCATTCGTCACCACCTCCTTAACCCTCAATCCCTTCTGTGTCTTTGACTCAGGCCATCGGTTCCATTCTGCTGTCATTACCATTAGTTGCAATGGCTCTTGCAACTCAAGCATCCTCTCCAAGAGAATAAAATATGATGCATACCGAGTCTCTATAGGCTTCAGGAATTCCTTCTTGGAGAAGGACCTGAAAAGTGCATGTGAAGTATGGTGATTGCAGATAAACATCTGCACATCTCTAGCATCACTGACAATTAATTTGATCCAACTGATTTTACCCATGTCCTTAAGTGCATTATTCATAGCATGCACACAACAAGGAGTCCACCAAATATGTCTATAGGCTGCCTCAATCAACTTCCCTGCAGCTCTGCACACATGGGCCGCATCTGTCACTACCTGCACCACATTTTGTGGCCCAACCTCCTCTATAGCATCCTTGAGGATCTGGAACTGATAATGGGCATCCTTGCTATGCCCAGAACAATCAATAGCCCTAAGGAAATAAGGGCCCGCTGTAGATGTAACGATGATGTTGATGAGGGGACGGTGCCTAATGTCCGTCCACCCATCCATGACTATGCTGCATCCACTTGTGATCCAGGTTCTCTTCATCTTCTCCATCAAAATATTAATCTTGGAATAGTGTTGATCCAAGATTGTTGTCCTCAATTTAGTCTCCCCTGGTGGCACATATGATTGTCCTGCCCTTATTATCTTTGACACAGCTTCCTTATAATAAGGAGAGCGAGCCACATGGAATGGAATGCCATTAGCAAAGAAGAATTTGCCAATGGCATCATCTGCCTCATCCTTTGCTTGCACATTGAATAAATCTGCCAATGGTTGTGAAGATGCCATCTTACGTTTCCCCTTAGGCTGTGTTGCACTTGAACTGGATGGATTTGGTGGCCTTTGAGTCTGCAAAGTAGCACTAGAAATTTGATCACCCCTACTCCTTTGTGGCAACATAACAGAAGGTGATGCTTCATCCTCTTTACAACCCCATAATTTTAATATTTCAGCCCTGAACTTCAAGTTACCATCCACAACTTTGCATACATCTACACCTTTGCCTCGGACAAGAAGAAGGTGAGCATTAGTTTTTGTAATGCTTCCAAACCATGTAAGCTTACATATGTTGCACTTCCATTTTCTAGTGCCCCCCCCCTTTGCCGCAGGGTTTGCTTCTATCTTAGATGCAAATTGTTTTAAAGGTGATTTTGGATCAAAGGGGCCCTTGGCCCATTTTTGAAGGAATTGTGAAGGGCACTTATCACGAGCTTTACTCCCAACGGAACTTGTGTCAGTTTGAGAGTGAGATCGAGTATTTGAGGCATGTTCACCCTCCCCTTCTAAATCAAAATCAGGATCTCGATCATCAGATTGAGATGAGTCATTTTCACTGTGAACTTCAACCTCTCTATCCTCATTGTCACTTATGCTGTGTGACTGTGAACTCATTATGATGATGATGCTGCAGCCTGCAAAAGAAAATAAAAAATTAAAATTGAAAAAAGTTAAAACAATGTACAACTTCATTGTTAAGAAAATTTTTTTAAAAATGAAAATCAGAAAAATTCAAAAATCAAAATGTGGTCTCATGGACTGCAATGATTCCAGGATATGCACAAAATGATTGCAGGATTTGTTAAAGCAAGCTGCAAATGCAATTGGCTGGTGCAAAGCCAAATTCGGAATTCCACAACCTTTGCCAGCCCAGCATCCTCCCTGCCTGTGTCAAAATGGGAGCTTTGGAATAGGGTATGAAGTTGGACATCCATCTAAAACATAAAGGATAGAGGAATTTTCAATTTTGTGACTTGTCAGATGTTGTAGTTGCAACTGCCCTGTTAGATGTGTATGCAAAGTGGAAGCATAGACAAGGCACGTGAACTGTTTGACAGAAAGCCTCAAAGAAATGTGGAAGCATAGACAAGGCATGTGAACTGTTTGAGTCTTTGACAGAATGCCTCAAAGAAATGTGGTCTCTGCAGTCTGCATAGACAAGGCACATGAACTGTTTGACAAAATGCCTCAAAGAAATGTGGAACAGTGGAAGCATAGACTGTGATAGAGAAGGCACGTGAACTGTTTGACAGAATGAGGCATTCTGTCAAACAGTTCACGTGCCTTGTCTATGCTTTCAGTGTTCACACCTTGACAGAATGAGGCATTCTGTCAAACAGTTCACGTGCCTTGTCTATGCTTCCAGCCTTCCACATTTCTTTGAGGCATTCTGTCAAACAGTTCACGTGCCTTGTCTATGCAGAGACCACATTTCTTTGAGGGAGACCACATTTCTTTGAGGCATTCTGTCAAACAGTTCACGTGCCTTGTCTATGCTTCGGAGCTTCCACATTTCTTTGAGGCATTTTGTCAAACAGTTCATGTGCCTTGTCTGTGCTTGCTGCTTCCACTTTGAGTTTGCAATGTGCGTACAGACTACACTCTACAGTCTAACAGTGCAGTTGCTGCAACCACAACATCTGACAAAATTCCTATATCCTTTATCAAAAAAATTTAAAAATAAAACCAAAGCTCCCATTTTGATGCAGGTAGGGAGACGCAGGCAGTATGGACTGCAGCGATTGCAGGATATGCACAAAATGGATTTGTCGAAAAGGTTTTACCGTTTTAGAACTGGAAGTTTAGGAAATGGAAATCCGAAATTAAAAACGTTTTAAAATTTTTGTACGCTGAATGCCTCAAAGAGATGGCATCGCGTGGGATATCCCACGCGATGCCATCTCTTTGAGGCATTCATTTTCTGTTCTTCAGAGGTAAACGTTAAACTACAAACATTTGACTGTAAGGTATTAATGGTGCCGCACTTCCAATAAGATTGTTCACAGTTTATTATTGCAGCATAAAAAAAGATCAAAAAGAATGCCTCAAAGAGATGGCATCGCGTGGGATATCCCACGCGATGCCATCTCTTTGAGGCATTCACTACATTCTTACGAATCACCCAAAATAAAACCCTCGGGCCTCAGTACCTGTGATTCGACGGAGGCAGAATTTAATCAAAGTTCAAACGCAGTAATGAAGACTCCTTGAACGCCGGTGAACGGGTGAAGTGAATGAAAACTTCAAAACAATGAAAAGTAAAAGTTAAAACCTAAACAAAAAAAACAAATATATGTTTCGAGGGGGGACGCCTGGAAGACTCGGGGACGTCCAGACGCCCCCCCAATGAGAAACGTCTTCTGATGCGGCAGGGGGACGGCGGGGCGGCGGGGGGACGGGGGGGGGGGGGGGGGGACGTTCCCTGACGTCCCCCCGTCTCGGAAACGTCCCCGTCTCCGAAACGGCACCTTTTTCAGGGGGGACGCGTCCCCGTGGATCAATGAAAAAAACTAAACAATGCCCAAAATTATAGTTTCAACTTGCAACGCAGGCACACCATCTGAGCAACAAAAATTTAATACAAAGCATATGCATGATTGCAAATCTTTCCTAAAGCCGAGTACCTAAATGAGAATGCAGATTTAACAATGTTTTTTTAGTAAAAACTGAAGAACAAATGACTGAAATACTTAAATCTACCAACACATCAAAGGAAATCTTTCAATTCACAACACATTTTTTAATTTTCAAATTAATATCAGAACTGTAACAGCAATATATCAGAAATAAATCATAAAGAAAGAAAGAAAGAAATTATATTAATGTTCACGAATGACCAAAAGTAGGTCAATGGGACTTGAGAATAGCAACATACGATAGATAGTTCCAGGAAGAGAAACCTAGAAAGGTCCCACTAAGGGGAAGAACAAAAGTAAAGGAATACAAAACAACAGGGGACCATTAAAACAAGTGGTCAGGAAATAGGTACAAACAACCAAGAAATGGGAACAAGAACCTCGAAGAGTAATGAGCAGCCATAAAGGAAAACTGAAGATCATCTAGTATTATTGTTTGGACGAGAAATGGTAGAGTCGCTAGTGCTATCATCAATCATGGTGAATGGACCGATACGAGATCTAATAATGCTCATCAGCGAGTGACGAGGGCTAGGAGGGGTACTGTCACTAGGATCACACCTAACATCCAAGGTTGAAGTAACCTCTGTAGTCGTGAAAAAACTTGTAATATACATCTACCCCTGTGACTGGGGAGGCAGTTGGAGAGGAGTAGATCTATGTCGACGAGAGGAAGTTGGGCCGCATTGCTGGGAAGAAACAGGACCATGATGTTGAGGGGGATCATGTTGAGGCAAAAGCTATGGTTGTCTCACAGGTCTATCAATGTCTATGAGAGAAGTAGCAGTATCCAAAGGCTATTTAGGGCTATCGGTCTCTTGGATGTGCTGAAAGGAGGTGATTGTTGTGCCAAATCAAATTTTTTGTTTCATTAAGGCATTTTGTGAGTCTAAAAATTTTGTCGTCAAAAAGTCAAAATTTCTAATAATAGAAAGTTTCTAAAAATAGACGTCAATTTTAGGTTTTCTGGGTTTCTTGAGATACGAATGTTGGCAAAATTTTCTAAAATTAGAAAGTATCTAAAAATAGAATCTTCGATTCAGGAGTCCTAACTGATTCTGATTGGCTAATATTGCTTCACGATCAAGGTGGTCAAGGCAGAATCTGCATAAGGTCAAGTTTTCTCTACTGGGTCAATTTTGTTTTTTTAGAAGGTGAAGCACGAACTCCGAGGCCATTAATGGAGGAAGTTCATCTGCCAGGGGTTAGATTCAAGATTTCAGTGTTCTTCAGAGGGCGAAGAATTGTTGAGCAACCGACGACCAACGAAGGACGGAAAACGAAGCATGATGAATCCGGAAAACAAAGAAAAGTTGAAAGAAGCCAAAATTTGGCGAAGTCTGGGTTTCTTAGGCGCCCCTGGAGGCCAGGGGCACCCAGTTTGTCTAGAGATAGTTTTTCTGCGTTCTCTCGGAAAACGTTAAAAACGATCTCGTCAGCCCGCTTCCAGGTGGTAAAAATTAGTCATATTCAGTCGACAGGGCCGGAAAAGCTGGGATTCATCTCAGATATGCTCAGGCTATCCAGTCCACCCTTCATCCAGCGACAGTTGTCCGACAGATCACGAGGATTGAGGACAGAGAGCAATTGCCGACACGCAAAACGAGGAAACAACAGAAGAAACTGAAAATTATCAAAAAAATTTCTAAGGCATGAAATCCCAGGTGCCCTTGGAGGCTAGGGGCGCCCAACATCTCCAAAGTTGGATTATTTTTCAATATTTTTGCGAAAAATTGCAAATCTTCCTCCGTCAGCCCGGTCAGATTCACAAAAAATCAGTCTGATCTAGTTTCTAAGGCAGGCAGAAGGTACAATTAATTCAGTTTTCATCAGGCTTGCCTGATTGCTTGACCGTCAGTTTCAGTTTTGTTCCGATAGGCGAGATTCAGCATCCAAACAAGAGCTCACAAGTCACCGGAGCGCGCTCGAAAAACGAAAAATAAGCAAAGTTGAAAATTGTCAAAAATTGACTAAGGCATGGGATGTCAGGCGTCCTTGCCAGTGAGGGCGCTTGGGTTCTCCAAAGATAGAAATTTTCATGTTCCAACGACGCCACCTTCTAAGCCATTTCCCGATCTTTGTTCGACGACGGTTTCTAGAAATCAAAATTGCAGTCAAACGTCGTCAGATCGTCAATTTGAGGCTGTGGATCAAATCAGAATTGATAAAACTCCAAGATGCCATGATCAGTCAGCTTTTTCAGTCAACGGTGACAGTTTGCCGTCTTGTTGAAGTTGGAGGTAGGCCCCGTCAGAGTCAGAACGAGTGCAAAAGTTTCAAAATGAAGAAAAAATGGCTAACACTTTTGCAACCTCTTGTGTTTGATGATATCATCAAAGTAGAAGCTTTTTCATCATTCTCACACGCGAGCCTTAGGCAGCTATAAAATAGGAATTCATCCTATGTGAGCATATCAACTTGGATTTTTGCTCAAAGAGTTGCTATCTTCACGGATAAGCTTCAAGATTTGTGCTTTCATAAAGAAAGCTGCTTTTTTCGCTCTAAGTTCTATAAAAACAAACCTTTGGCCTCCTTTATTCATTATTTTTTGCAGGTTGCATCCAGAGGAAGAAGAGCATCATTTTCTTCTCATGAAGATTTGAGAACCCAAACGCAATGCTTTTTCAGTGTTCTTCGTGGTTTCGGGATTCGGAAGCACAGAGGCACGCTTTTTCAAGGTCTATTTTTCTAGGGCATCATTTTTCAGAAACAGAGGTGGAGCTTTTTCAGTTTTCATCGAAATGGGTTCATCTGGAATCACGTCCTCTTGAAGATTGGAAAATTTTAGTTTTTCCGAAATTTGCTTTTTTGCTGCTTTTTTGGGAAACCCTTTGCTTTTTTAGAATCCGACAATTCTGGGTTGCTTTAGAACGAGATTGTCTATAAAACCCACGTGCCATCTTTTTCTCTCAAAGCGCTGCTTTTTAAAAGAAATCAACAAACAATTTTCAGCCTTTTGCGCAAAATATTTCCAAACATAGGCGTGTTCATAGTCATTCTTCAAGTTTTTCAGCATGCAATACTCTCCAATAGAAATCAAGCCTAAAATGGCGTTGGTTCATGATTACCTGAGAACCGTCGAGACAGATTTGCATAAGGTGCTTCCAATATTCAATTTGCATGCTTTAGAAGACGCAGGAAACATCGCCATCAGGAATCTGAGTCACTCCGGGATGCTTGCAATAGCTTCATTCCCCGTCACAATGCAAAGCATTGAATTCGTAATCGCTTGTACTAAGCATTACAATTCAATTATAAGGGAAATCCAATCAGCAGATGGGCGTGTACTCTGCAGCCTCAGGCCTAATGACATTGAGAAATGTTTTTCAATACCATTGTGGAAGGAGAACTTTGTCATTTCTAGTGAAGAATGCAAGAAAGTGTGGCACAATGACAAGGAAAAATATCGGAAAAGAGTGGCTCAAAAGTGGCTAAAAGAGAAGCAGAATGTTTTGCCAAAGAACATTGGATGTGGAGAGTTCAAGGAAGAATACGCGATAATAATTACTCTGCTGAACCGGGTCATAGGTCAAGCAGAGGCCAATAAATTTTAGCCTTGGATGTTTTACATCATCTCCCAGATTGTTGACAGAACAAAACACTATGACTGGTCAGCACTAATCGGTGACAGTCTCCACCATCAGATAATTGATTTTCAAAAGGCCCATGAATTCCACATGATGTCATACCTCGTATATCTGATGGCCTTTCAAGGCCAGTTTAGGGGTTTGAATATTGTTGGAACTCTAGGCATTCAACATATATATCACCATTACCTGCAGTTAGAATTTTCAGAGGCTGAACGACATTATAGGCGGGTAAATGATGCATTCCTTATGCATGTGGTGCGAGATCTTGACCATGTGGTTTTCAGCTGATGCCAGATCGGCAATGGCGGAGTGGGTTGATTGGTTTATCCAGTTTCCCACGTTCTACATTAGAGTATATGGCTTCTCAGGAGAGCCAGTCATGCTACCAAGATATCCTATGGATGAGGTAGCGTTCATGGAGTTTCTGAGGCAGGTCTATGAAGTTCACTCATTTTTGCGTAGCAGGCGCAAGGCAACTTTCAGTTTTTCGGTTGGGATGGGTATATACAGATGCAGATCTGGAGCAGATGCCAAAGTAATTGGTGGTGAATTGTCTAAGTATGGTCTCAAGTCATTCGATAGGAGGTTTTCATATGATCCTCGTGGTGTTTTTGCAACACACCTTGGTTAGAATTGTGTACATGCGCCTGCAGTTGAAGATTTTTGGGCTAATTGTGCAGATGAATTCGAAGTGCAGAAACGTAGCTATAGCAGGTTTACCTTTCAGTAGTTGACTGATATCCTATCAGAGGATGTAGAGGGTTTGTCAGATGATGATGGTGAGGTTCTACTTCCCATGTATTCGAGAGATCAAATCGAGCAAAAGCCACTATCACAAGTTAATTGGTCCACCAAAGAGAGCACCTCAATTGAGGAAAGAACGAGCCGGATTATCAAGAACAGTATGATATTCTTGAGTAATAAGAAGAAGCAGACAGTAGCCATTCCGGTTGCAGTGCCGCCAGTTGTTCAACCATCTGTACCTTCCACTTCCAAATCGAAACCAAGGGTTAAGGCTATGAGTGTTCTTCCAGAAGGAACAAAGATAGCCAAGTTGAAGAGAAAAAAGGTTGAGTCTCTAGTCCATGTTCAGCAGGAAAAACCAACAGTTGCATCAGAAATTCCAGCTGAATCAACATCGCATGTTGAAACAATGCCTTCAGTTCATGTTTCTCCATCTCCATCGCCGAAGTCTTCTCCCATTCATATAGATTCAAAACTAGATTCGCCAGTTCATAACACTGCAACACACATTGATTCATCAGGAGTCGATGGAGTTAGAACCGAGCCTCCCAAGGAAGTTAGCTCTTCTTGGCTTGAGAACATCTTGGGTAGGAAGAGGAGAAAGCCTTCATACCAGTTGAACTTCACAGAACTTGATAGCGTCTACCAAGACATACCAGAGAAGAAACTTAAGAAGCAAGTTCACATAGAGAAGAATGTTGATGGAGAGATTATTCTTGAAACTGCAACACCACCGGAAGATAAGAATGTTAATGAGATTGAGGTTGATGACTTCAAGGTGGTTGGAGCCAATCTTGGTAGAAGGACCTGACACATGGATGTGAATCTCTTTGAGGTTGCAGCAGATAATCTGAAGGAGAGAGTGTTGAAGGATGGAGAAGATAAAGCAGCCCTCAAGGCTGAAAATAGGCAATTGTGGCAATATATTTCCAATCTTCTTCATGGCGCTTCGTAGGCCACCTTATTGCTTCCTCATATTCTAGAATCACCGGCTAATTAGTAGTAGCTAAGTCAGTTGGTCATTTATGGGAGGCACATGAAGGATTGGGTGGAAGAGTTTGTAACTAAAGGCAGATATGTGCTTTCATAGATCTATCAATTGAAGTACAACGCTTATGCTCTGCGTCAAGGCATTCAGGGGTTTTAGCAGAGTATGGCTGAGGACAAGCCGGTATTTGAGATCATAATCTCCGACTTGAAGATAGCATATGATTTCGTTGATTCAGCAAAAAATAAGAAGGTTTCTACTTGGAAAGGACAGTATCTTTTCACAGTAAAAACCCATGAGAGGATATCCTCAGAGTTAGCGGAATGGAGGGAAAAGGTGGTAAGTGTTCTCAAGCTCGTGAGGTCTTTTGTTTCTTAGATCCCGTGCTCATACGAGATAGAAGATGGTACCCTGTATGATCTCAGTGAAGTACAGACAAAATTCCACTCTCATTCGCATCAGTTTTAATGGTGATCTTAGTGTCAGCAAGATGAATCATTTTGCCGCTACGACAGTAAAATTTGATAAAGTTGTGGACAAAGTTTGTGAATTCCTACAGATGGTTGCAGATGGTGAAGAGATGTTAGAAAATTAGAATATCATCTTGGAAAGTATCAGTGTTCCTGGCAAGAAAGCGGTTATTAGCTTTTTGGAGGATATTGTTTCCCAAAATATCAGTGGGTGATATCACCAATGGAGCAGTGATATAGATGAGGACGTGACTCAAAAAAGCGGCTTTAACTCAATGCTTTTCGATTTAAAGCATTTGCTTTCATTCAAAGCTTATACATCCTTTAAATAGAAAAATCACTTTGTAATAGTTGGAGCTTTCTCTTCTTTAAATCAAATTGCTTTAAAGTAGGTGTGTGTTAGAATCTTTTGTCTAAAATAGAAATAAAGCTTGCAAGTTGGCAAGTTAGTTAGCTAGGATCAAGGAGATTTTAGGGTTCCCTACTCCTTTGATTTATGTATAAATAAGGGCAACATTGCCCATTGTTTAGTAACTGTAATTGTGATAGCAAAATTTGCTGAGCCTATTCTTGCTTGCAAAATTGTTATTCAAGTGCTTGTTCACCTTGTGTCATTTGTAATCCAGTGTTTGATCGCATATTGCATGCCTGTATTTGCTGCAATACTGTTGTCTTGGAGTTGTAATAGCTTTTTGATATTGAGAAAGGACATCTCACGCCTTCCATTGCTCTGATTCTCTGTGTCATGTTCATTTAGTTTATCGTCATATATGTTGCTTGCATATTCTTACTTTCATTTTTCATCCTAAAAGTACAATGAGTCTTCGGGTGTAATCTGGAATAAGTTTATTTGAGCTTTTGTGTTAACAAATTATTCCCTGTTTACTTTTGATTCCTAAGCTCTAAATTTACTTGGGTTGTTAAAAGCGTCATTTAGTTTAGGCTTAGTTGTAGTTAGAAGCATAGTTGCAAAACTCAGACTCAGCAAAAACTCGGCAGACCCAAAATTTTAAAAACTTGGGACTCGCCAAAAACTCGGGGAAAAACTCGGCAAACATAATTTTTTTAAAAATATTCTTAAAAAACACACATTTCAGTAATTTCCTATTTATTATTAAATGACTGGTCACTGTATTAAAAAAAATAAAAATTAAAAAATGACTATCATATGAAAGAAGAGTTTTTGGTCGAATTGTTAATTTATATAGGATTATGATGATTTTAATTTTCGATTTTTTTACTCAGTGACTAATAAAAAAACCGAAATTTTAAAAACATTGTATCATATGGAAGGAGAGATTTTGGACAAACTGTCAAAATTTATATGGACGAGTCAGGAATTGTTAAAATTTATATAGGATTATGATGATTTTAATTTTCGATTTTTTTAGTCAATGACTAATAAAAAAATCGAAATTTTAAAAAGACTGTATCATATGAAAGGAGAGATTTTGGACGAACTGTCAAAATTTATATAAATTTTGACAGTTCGTCCAAAATCACTCCTTTCATATGATAGTCATTTTAAAATTTATAATCGATCCAAAATTTTAAAATGTCACATTTTGTCGAAAATCACTCCAAAATTTGGACAGTTAGTCCAAAATCTCTCCTTTCATATGATACAATCTTTTTAAAATTTCGTTTTTAAATTTTTTTAACAATTCGTCCAAAATCTTTCCTTTGCCCTTCGATTTCACCTCTAAATCTGAATCGCGCCGCTAGGAGGGTTTCGCTGAGTTCATAAAATGCAAAGTTACGCTTTAGGGTTTTCGTTTTTATGTGTTTTAAGTGTTTAAAATTTAACATGTTTTTATGTGCTGATTTTTGGAGGATTAACTCGCGTTTTCTGGTGGTTTTTTGCTAAAAACCTCGCCACGAGTTTTTTGAAACCCGGGCCGAGTTTTGCAGAGAAAAACTCACCCCAGGATTTGCCTCGCGAGTAATCGTGGGTCAGGTGGTTTATTGGCAAGTTTTTCTACTATGGTTAGAAGTTAAATAAAAAAACCTCTACTGTAGTGATAGAGTTTTATAAACTTGTGCTTGCAGCTGAGAATCAAAAAAGATAGGCAATTTAGTTTATTTATGTTTAAGGCAATCATCAGCAAAGAGGGAACTTCCCCTCCTAATTCGAAGAGCAGGTTATCTGCACATAGCTGTTTGTCCCCAACTCGCATTCCAGAGGTGCGAATTGAAACGCCAACAGTGATCAACCTAGGGGCTCTAGAATCTCGGGAACCGCATGTAAGGATATCTGCCGAAGGGTGATTACCTCCCCAAGATAAAGAGCCAAACACTACTGGTCTGAATATCTAAAGAAAGTAGAGAAATTGTTGCCTAAGTCTCTGTAGAGGCAATAATATCTCTCTCAGATCTCATCATAAATGGGGCACCTGAAGATGAAATGCTCCTCGGTCTCAACACCTTGGAGGGAGCAAAGACCACACATCCGGTTAGGGTGAGGAATATGATGATTTGTCTCAACTTGTTGATGGGAACACACCCTCATTTGGCCAAGGGGAAACCTCAAGCCATATGACCAATGATGCAGGAGATAGTGAGGGCGGCAAAGTATACCATCTTTGACATGTAGAAAATGTGGAGCGTAAAAAGCAAGTTTTCGGCTAAGTTGCACAAGAAGGGAGGTCTAAGTGACTTGTATGTATTGCTTGGAAATGTCCCTTCTAGCAGCTTTGGTGATGGTCTCCTTCCTTCCGAGGAGCGTCCAAGGAATACATGAAAGGAGCTAGTCTATCATTAGAAATGCCAATAGAAAGGAGCGAGCTAGCCTTTGAGTACCAACATTGATGATGCCGAACTTGACCTAGTGAAGCAATCCTCTCGGAAGAGTGGAGCCAAATACGAATATGTATCATGACTAGAAGTAGAGTCACCCATGGATTTGAGTCTGTGTATGTAGAAGGTAAGCCGGAAGAGTCTCGAGACGTTGTGGTTGGGCAACAAACTCTGCCTGGACAATGATTTGAGAAACAATATGTTTGCACCTGATAAGATGTTGTAGCATGAGAGTTTGGATCCTCTCAATACAGGCCCAATCAACGGATCCCAAGCTAGGCCACTAACCCTTTGAGCCATTTTCTATGGGCTTGATGATGGTATCAAGAAGCTTTGAAGGGATATCTTGGAAGTATATTTGGGAACACTGACGTTCCAAGAGAGAGAGAGATGCATTTCCCTTACAAAGAAGTGAATGTGAGGCATGCTTCATGTTGAAGAAGGGACCGGAAAATTGGACCCCCAAGTATGTGTAAGTGGATGTTATCTCCAAGGTCGCCCCCTTATAAAAGAACTGGAATATGGAAAGAAGACATTTGGAGATATTGAAAATCATGACCTTAATTTTACTAAGGTTGACCACAAGTTGGTGGAGATCACAAAAGTAAGCAAGGGCATCAAGTTGCTGTTGTAAACCTTTGGCAAAGAGAGAGGAGAGCAACATCATCAACAAAAAGTAGAATGGCAATAACTACCTCATGTAAAGTGCAACCATCATTTGGGTGAGTGTGTTGCCGAAGAAATACCTCCAACTAATCAATGTAGATGCTGAAGAGGTCAGGGAGAGGGGACACCCTTGTTTGACCCCAATGGTACTCCTTAGAAAATTGGAGAGATTGTGAGATGTATGAAGCTGCCCAATAATTGTCTCATAAAGCCTCCAAGCAGTGGTAATGAGAGAATTAGAAATGCCAATATCATGCATCTGCCGGAAAACTAGGTTTCTTGAAGCCTTCTTGAAGTCTTTGAAACAACAAAAGATTATGGAAGCTTGGTGGCGAGCTCCTCAATAATAGCCCAGAATGTGAAGCCTTCTGGGCTATGAAACAACAAAAGAGAGAATTAGAAATGCCAATATCATGCATCTGCCGGAAAAGTAGGTGTCTTGAAGCCTTCTTGAAGTCTATGAAACTGTAATGTTCCATTTTTGGCACATTGTTTATTATGGGCATTTTTGGCTTGTTCCTAGTCCCTTAGTGGCTATCCGACATGTTTGGGAGAACTCCAATGTTCTTGGAGTGGCCACAGATCAATTTTACCGAGCATTTGGTTATGTCTTTGAGCTCAGATGGTGCTTATGATCATTGTGATGCTTCCTGATGTTTGATCGGGTTCTTGGTTTGCTCTCCAAGATTCTTGGAGAAGCCGTCTATTTTTGGAAAGTCGTCCGGAAGGCATCATTCATCTTCCCAAACATCATGGAGTATGTTGGTATGCTTAATTTTGCAGTTTGGGGGTGTTTGGAATTTTCCGCAAAATGGTGTTATTTAATGAGCTATTTTAATTATTATTTTCACTTAAGCTCCTAGGGGTGAAAATAATTAATAAAAATCTAAGTGTTATAGCTCGTTGGAAAGAGGAAGAAAAGTTTTAAATCATGGATGCATCATTTTGGGGCCTTGCGAAGCAGATATTTCCTTTATTTTGATAAAAGGGTCTTTAAAGCTAAAAAGAGCTTTTAATTAAAATGGTGACTTTAAGTTGTGCACACATAATGAATTATTTTATATTGTTTGAGGAGAAATATGAAGGGATAAAAGAAATAATATTTTATTTCCCTCAAAAAAGTTATAAAAAGAGGAGTCGGGCTCATTGTTTAGACATGCTGGGATTTGTATGGTTATTTTGTCGGATTGAACCGGAGTGTTCTTCCATTTTCTCTTGAGGACGAAAACCCTCTTGTAGAATGCCCTTGAGGACGAAAACCCTCTAGAGGTTTGGTGTGATTTCATATAGGAATCACCATTGTATTGAAGCTGGTTTCTGGAGCAAGCTTATGCAGAGTTTGCCTTTGTGCTTCCATGAGTTTTGGATTATTCTAATTTGAAGTTGCATTGAGCCAGAAAGAATTGAAGATTTCTTTGGGTTTTATGTTGTGTATTTTTTAGTTTATGTTTGTGTGGAGATTGTATGAATTCTGGTGTGAGATATAAAGAAAGATTATAAGATTTTTTGTGGTGTGCCAAAGCTGCCGTACATGGTGCCATTCCTTCATGGGAAACGAAAATGATCATGGACTTATTGCTTCTGTTTGGTGCATCTATTGTTAATAAACCCTTTGGCATGAGTAAACGTTTATATGCAGATGTATTTATACATGTTTGAGCAGTCTTAGAAGAGTTTTGGGGAATTCCGTACCTCTTTGATGGTCCGATTTGCTATAATAAATAATGGTTGATGTTTATTGGTTTTAAGACTGGTTGGATGCTATTATCAGTAGTATATCCTTGTTTCCAATATATTCTATTGAGGGTTTCAATGCAGAATTAGTATTTATGATAAAATCCGTACTTCCAGGCCATACAAACTTGTAATGGGCGATCAGCAATAGAAATTAATGTTGAGCATTCTAAGCCTGCAATGTTTGTGATATGTTTAGAGGGGTTTGATGCTTGTTTTGGGAGCTTTTTTGCAGAGTTTGGACTGAGTATCATTTTGTGGTGATCACATTTACAGTTATGGGCTGTATAGTCCTTGTCAGGGAAATTTTCAGAAACAGTTAATCCATGTATTTCATTGAGGTCATCTGCAGAATATATTGATGATCAGTGGTATATTCTTATGATAGTTGAAAGGAAAGATCAGATTTAGAAGGTGTGTGAGGTTTAAGATGGATTGTTTGTCATCTTGGTGATCATCTGATTATGATAGTTTGTTATCTTCTCAGTTCAGTCTGGCAGCAAATCAGTTTCTCTTTGGCAATGGATTTATGTATGTCTTGCATGGTATGATCTCTCTTTCCCAATTCTACAAAGGTAATAGTAACAGATTCTAGTCATGGGAATACTGAGCATCATTGTAATTGTTTCCTTGTAATCCTTTGCAATCATTTAATAACCCCTGGATGGTTTACCGCCAGTGTGGAAGGAAAGAACATATTCTAACATATTGTAACCCCTGGATGGTTTTACCGCCAGTGTGGATAAATGAACTTTCCTTTATTGTTTCTACCCACTGCATAAGTGGAGTATTCCCACTGAATAAGTGGATGGCATTGTAATTTTTCTTTCTTGCTCTCATACCCACTAAAAGTGGTGAATCCCCACAACTTGTGGATGCCTGCATTTGCAGATGAATGTTTACTTGTTTGCACAATGTTTTAATTTGTAATCTAAAGCACATTATGCTCTCACCTTGCCCGATTTGGGATCTTGGTGATCAGAAGTGCGGAGGAGTTTAGTTGTGCTAACATTGTTTATCATTGTTCTATATTTTGGAAAAAATTTTGGAGTTGTATATTACAGAAACAACAAAAGATTGTGTAAGCTTGGTGACGAGCCTCCTCAATAATAGCAGTGGTAATGAGAGAATTAGAAATGCCAATATCATGCATCTGCCAGAAAAGTAGGTGTCTTGAAGCCTTCTTGAAGTCTATGAAACAACAAAAGATTGTGGAAGCTTGGTGGCGAGTCTCCTCAATAATAGCCCAGAATGTGAAGATGTGGTCAATGGTTTGATAATGTCTTCTGAAACCAGCCTGCCCATGAGCACGAAAATTATCTTCCTCCAAGTACTTGGAAAACTGCATATCCAACACTATGGCATAAAGTTTGGCAAATATGCCCAATCATGATAGTCCTGTAGTTGCCAAGATTAGAGAGATCCCCAAATTTCTAAATAGGATGAATTATATGCTGAGACCAAGATTGAGCAAAATATGGACAAATAACCTCATTGAAAAGCTTTGCCAAAGGTGAGGGCAGGGAATCCACACCATATTTGATAAATTCAGCTTGGAGGCCCTTGCAATCAGCTGCCCTGCTGGTATATAACTTTGGAATAGCCCTCTTGACATTACCTATGGTGAAAACGGTAGAAGTAGGTGGTGAAGTGGGGACCATGACAGCAGGTTGGTTGGGCACATCGTAAGGAGAGCTAGCATACGAAACCCACACAATGGGACTAACACCAGAGGCTATACCTACAGGTTTCCTTGGAAGTAGAGTGCGTCAAAAGTATTTGGGGAGTGGTGAAGATCAGCAAGGAGGGCAAGTGTCCGTGAAGCAAGAAACTCTTGCTTCTTGCGACAAAGAAGACAATGGTAATCCCCATAGATGGAGGGCATTGAGGGAGGGTCATGAAATTAATATTACATTCAGCAAATTACTATTCAATCACAAATTAAATTAAACATAACATTAGATTGAAATGCCATCTTAGTTGTTTCAGATTCATTCATTTTAACTTGGAGAACAAAATTCCTCATGAAAAGAATATTTAAGAAATTTGTCTTTAGTTTCTAGATTTATGTCGTTTGCAACTTTACAAGCACATACTATTCTGTTCTTGTAGAATAAAGAAGCTCGCTGTATCTAAGCTGTAGAGATTTTCATGGATGGGTCAATTTTAAACATGAGACATGGAAGGACCTCCTCAGGTATATTAGTAGAGGCTACCAGACATCAAGGGCCACTATCCAGTAATCTTCATTTAAAACCTTCCAGACTGTATTAAATCCTCAAGTCATTATAATTTACGGTGCAAAATATCTCTACCAGACAAGTCAGGGCTACCAAGCATTAAGGATCATTATCCAATTTTCTCCCCTAGACACCTCATTGTATATTGTATAAAATTACCAAGTATTTTTGGTGCAGAATAACTACTAGCCAAGGACAGAATATAGACATAATCCTTTGTTAGATTTACCAATGATCCATACCCGGTAGCTAATGCATTAATAAACTTCTCCAAGCTTCATAATTATTGCATGCTTAATGGACCTCTCCATGCTTTATATTATTTTTCTTTTCAAATTTTATATCAATTAACTTTCTTTATGGATTGAACTGTTTCTGTAGTTTTCAACATCTCATGGACTTTAATAGCTTTGTACAGGTTGCCATGCTTTATGGACTATATGAATGTGTATATAAATGATCATTGCGCTTCATAATTATTACGTAACTAGAGATTATCCAGCAATTACTTTAGAGGGACACGGCTCCTCTGTAGACAATTTTATTGGTTTCAAAGCTCTTTAGCAGATGAAATTGGCAGAACGAGCTAAGTCCAAAACAATGCAACCAAGTCCAAGTGCTGGATCTTCAAATTACTTTCTCTGCAAAACTGAATGTGAATTTTTGAACTAAAATATTCAGTTTTATAGGTATGTGACAGATATGCAAGAATCAGTGTTTATTCTAAGGAAAAATTTTCCAGCCTTTAGGACCAAAATGTGCTAAAACTTTACATAACTTCTGACTGTGATCACATTTCTGTCTTGTAGTTGGCCATGGAGCGTGAATCCACTTTTAGGTGGGAGCTCAGTTTTGTTGTCCCTCCCAATCATGGTAATGTTTTTTTTTTGAATCTTGAATTGTACTGTGATGTTTCCTCTTGGGATGAAACAGATATAGACCCATTTTGCAAAATGGCACTTAATCTAGAGTATTGATAATTACCTTGCTTCTTCACAGATTGCTATGGTAATTAAATGCATGCAACCCTTACTAACATAAAATTTACAATTGGAAATTGCCTGTTTCAAGTTCAGAATCATGTGGAAATGTAGTTTTTGTGAAGTGTTCATGCCCACATAAAATATTTTTGTTTAAAATTGTTGTGTTGCAGAAACCCTGGATTTCAAATTTTTACTTAAGCCAAAGCATAGTGGTTCACCCTGTATTATTGAAGAGGGAATAAATCGGCTTCTCACTGGAGGGGCACTCCATGGAGATGCTGAATCAGCCTTGTTTAGATTGCCTGAAAATAATGAGGTGTTAGAGTACCGTGTGTATATCAAGGCAGACAAAGTGTCTCCATTTGATCTTGCAGCTAGTTGGAGAGCATACCAGAAAATTTTGCAACCATCAACTGTGCGCAGAGTACCTGACATTAGTATAAATGCTATTCCTGTATCCGACTTGGAGGTATGAGTGGTATACTTTAAGCTATGCTTGAGGATGGTTTTGTTTCTCTGCACTGTTTGATCTTTTAGACAGTATGTAAAGTTTAAATAATCTTACTTTTTTCATCATAGACAGAGTTTGTTATTTGTAGATATGTCAATGTTAGCTCCAATTATACGTACAATCTAACGGCATGTTGAAAATGTTTTCATCACTGAGGCTACTTTGTTGATGCTTAATGTGAAGAGAACATTGTTTTTATATGGTTACACAGGGTTAACTAGCTCTGGCATCAAGTAATATTAGATAAATAAAAACTGCTGAATAATATTTTACGTCAAACAATGCCATGCAACACTTGTATGTGTGAGGAAATGGGTGGCTACATAAGAATTGAAGAATCATTTGGTAATGCAATAGATGTTGCGTATTCTTTTTTTGAATGAAGTTTGAATACAATTGACAGACAACTTAGACTTTGCTACAAAATATTTGTGAAAAATAAAATATTAGCCACCAAATGGGATGCTTGCTTTATATAAAGTATCATAACAGATGTCAACTTAATATGTTCGAATCTTTGAAATTTATGTCGTACAAAATATTTAGTAGAGGTAATATGTTGTGTAGTTATTATAGTTACCATTACAAACTAATCTTTGAATCAATAATATTATTCTTAAACAAGTATACAGGCAATTGGATGGGCTTGGTTAGGGTTGTTTCTTGATAGGGCTTCTTTGGCTTTCTATGTTACAAGTTCATTCTAATATAGGATGTCTATTCTTCATGTGTTATTGTGTTTATGTAATGTCATTATACATAATAAATTTTATCTACCATGTTTCCTTGGCTTATGGAGCTTTTGTTACTACTTTTAGCATAATTCTCGCATTCATATTTATTGGATTACTGTTTTGGTTGATTGGCTACTTTCTAATAAATTGATATGCCATGTTTATGCAAAGGAATACGTCCAAAGGCTCTTTAGCATTGAAGATATAAATTAAGCAGTTTGCAATCAAATTAATTATTTTTTTGAACCATCCCATGTGCTTAGATTGAGTGAGTATTGGGCTTACGAGAGAAAAGATGATACAGAGGAATTTTCTCTGAGGTTGAGCTGATATCAATTTGTTGTAGAATTATTATTGTGGAATTAGGGGTTTTTTAGATTGAGACAATCCAAAGAGGCATTGATTTGTTTAAGATAATTGTTTGTATGCAGTGTTAGCCTAAGTTTCGCTATCAAGTCATTTTCATCTTATTCTCATTTTGTCATTTCTATTTTGTAATACTAGCTAAGTTGTGTCTGCATGTTAGTACTTGTCAATCACTTTTGTGCATGTAATGGCCATTTTAATTATGAAATGTGTATAGCCCTAGGTTTATGATTAGTTGGTTGATGGTTAGAGAGGCAATTGTAGCTATGTTACCAGTTCATTGGTATTTTCCCTCGGATCCGGGTACGGTTCGAACTAGATTTAGGATCCGGGTTGATCTTGCTATAAATTAAGACAGGGCCATAAAAAACTCTACGGGTTCGTCTTGGATGAACCTGGATAACCCAAGCAAATCACATTGAACCAGGAATACTGACTAGTTTAGACACATTTTTAAAACTTTTTTAATTGTTTATGGATGCATAAAAACAAATCCCGACAACTACTGTATATAAAAAATGTAGACCAAAATAAAAGGATTCAAACAAAATTTAAAGCCTTCAATCTACACTTAATGCAACCTCAGTTGGAGCAAAGAAATTGACAATAAATGAATAAAATACAAATTTACCCAAATTGACTCCTGTTGTACCGCGAAGGTAGTTATGCTCGAATGTTGATAGGATGTGGTTGCTTGAATTGACAACATGACATTGCAGTGATGGATGATCATAAAAAATGGCTTCTGAAGGGTCCATTTATAGACTTGCAGGTTGGATGATCGATGGTGGAGATCAATTGAGAGATCGACGACTTAGATTGAGTTGGTTAGGTAGTTGGAAGATGAACGGTGTAGGATTAAAAGTGTTTTTCTAATTTCTAATTGAGTTTCAGGAGATAGTTATGGGATGAGAGATGGAGAATAAAAGAAATTTTCTATTTCTTCTATTAATTTTTTGGTGGTTAAGTGATAAAAGAGAGATTTAATTACTAAATTAATTAAATCCTATGAAGTGGGAAGGGGACTAGGACTTAGGAAAAGTGAATTAGGACTTAGGGAAAAATGATGGAATGATTAGGATAATTTATAGAATCAAGACCTGTGTAGTTGTAAGATACTACCCCCAATTTTTTTCAAAATGTCATATGAGGATAACATAGTGTTAGCACAATGAATGCATCCAACTACGGGCCTCACACTTTCTGATCACCCACATCCCAGGATGGGCAAGGTGAGACAATACAGCGATTTTGGCTTACAATGTACCACTTATGCAATAAATAAAGTACAATTCATCCTCTGCGGCGGGCATCCATAAGCATGTGGGAATTCACCACTTGAAGTGGGTAAAGAACAAAGAAAGATTACAATGCCATCCACTTGTTCACTGGGTGAGAGCAAAAAGGAAAAGCACTTTCTCCTCACTGGCGGTTGAACCATCGAGGGTTATAATATGTTTGCATTACAAGGTGATTACGATGAATTCCAATCTCATGAGATTAATAATGCTATAAAATCAGAAGTAGAATGAGGGAGTTTGACTTAGCAATTAGAGAGATAGAGACTATGAACTTTATCCTGCATAACATATCATGTTCAAATGGAGATCAGTCCATACTATCTTTTGGATGTCAGCTTACTGCTCTGTTTAACTGAGAAAATCAGATTTGTCATAAGATATGATGCTACCCTTAGTGACATATATTCCCATCATACACAATCCAAGATGTATTTTTTAGATTTCTTCAATCCTCACTGCTGATCATACATATATGCTGCATACAACTTGACTGATCCAGGATGAAATCCAGGTAGTAATGGATCAACAAATGATACCAAGAACTGCCCAGAAAATCAAATGAAGCGATCAAAAATATCTATCAGCACTAAACAATAACATCCTTATGACCTCTGCCTCTAACAATAAATATACTGTCCCAAAATTTGACCATACCCTGAAACTGTACGCAACAAGGGAACTCAATCATAGAGTCACAAGCACAATGTAAGAAATCTTTGAGCAAACTCATCTACAATCCTCAATTGATACACCACAACATTCCCAATAAACATTAAAGAAGACCATTACAAATAAGATTTCATCTGAAATTCATTAAAATCAGCTACAGGCCCGTACTGTCAAGGATGGTACGGATTCCATACAGCTTCCTCAAAACAGCACCAAAACTAATGAAATTAGTCTTAAATGAAGCGTCTTAACCATCCAAAGGCATCCCAATCAGTCTTGATTCCCAAAACATCTTCAATAATTTCTAGTAAGAATCACTCCAAACCAGCACGTACGGCTGGTAGACATATACGGCAGTGTTTAGCATAAAAAAATCAGATCAAAATCTTTATTAAATTGCTCAGATCTTCAAACCAGCATATAACAATGACATCACAACCATTTTTAGCTCCAACAATTGAGTATAACATCAAATAACAATTTTCATCACTATGTACGGCTGCCTGGTACGGCCAACTCCAGCACACAGCAAAAACATGAAATAACATTTATTTTCTCACACCAAAAATCATATAAAATAAAATCTCAATCCAAGATTCATCATCAAATCAAATACAAAAATCTCCATAAATGCACAATGGCAAACTCTGAATAAGCTTGCTCTAATCACCGTCTTCAGCACAATGGTGATTCCTATATGAAACCACACCAACTTCAGCTAGGGTGGATCTCTCTCCACCGAAACCTATCTACTCCAACAGGGTTTTCGTCCTCAAGAAGAATTTCTACAAGAGGGTTTCCGTCCTCAAGAGAAATGGAAGAACTCGCAGGTTCATTCCGGCAACATAACAA
Organism: Cunninghamia lanceolata; assembly: GCA_027924645.1. NCBI lineage: Eukaryota > Viridiplantae > Streptophyta > Pinopsida > Cupressales > Cupressaceae > Cunninghamia > Cunninghamia lanceolata. The sequence goes on along the minus strand of BSBN01000704.1, from coordinate 2,946,388 downwards.
TACAAATCATAAGCCTTCCCAAACAATGAGCCCAACACTTCCTTTTATAACTTTTTGAGGAAAATAAAATATTATTTCCTTTATCCCTTCATATTTCTCCTCTAAAATATAAAAAATAATTCATTATGTGTGCACAACTTAAAGTCGCCCTTTTTAATTAAAAGCTCATTTTAGCTTCACAGACCCCTTTTATCAAAATAAAGGAAATATTTGATTTGCAAGGCCCCAATATGATGCATCCATGATTTAAAGCTTTTCATCCCCTTTCCAACGAGCTATAACACTTAAGTGTTAGATGAACATTTCCCAACCTTTTTAACTTAAGTGCAATAATTAATTGTTTAGCTCATTAAATCAACTGATTTTACAGAAAATCCCAAATATCAACAAACTACAAAATTAAGCATACCAACATACTCCATGATGTTTGGGAAGATGAATGATGCCTTCCGAGTGACTTTCTAAAAATAGACGGCCTCTCCAAGAATCTTGGAGAGCAAACCGGGAACCCGATCAAACATCAGAAAGCATCACTGCGATCCTGAACACCATCTGGGCTCAAAGCCATAACCAATTGCTCTGTAAAACTAATCTGTGGCCACTCCAAGAACATTGGAGTTCTCCCAACAAGTCGGATAGCCACTAAGAGACTAAGAACAAGCCAAAATGCTCACAATAATCAATGCGCCAAAAATGGAACATTACAATAGTGAGCGAATGATTAGGATAATGAAATGAATTAAGACCTGGTATTTTTTAGGTATCTACATTTTGGCCCTCTTTGAGACGATGTTGTGACTGAAAGAAGCAATGTTGTCTCAAAGAAAAATAAAATATAGATTGTTAGGATGAGGAAGGATGAACAGGGATGGGGAGGAAGGATGAAAAGGGATGGGGTTTGTAAAGAAGGATGAGATGATGTCCCCTCGAGAGGATAGGCGGGTGTGAAGGACACAGGTAGGCTCTTGAAATGGATGGAAATGAAAGACGAGGATAGGGGATTAGGTGCAAATGAGGAAGGAAAGGATAGTTATGTTGATCGGTGTGAGCAACTTGATATTTGATGTAGCACTTGACGTAATGCACCATGATATAAAGATCATGGTGACGATGTGTCTCGTGCAAAAAGGAATGAAGATCACAAGCAAGCATATGCTGATGAAACCATGATATGATAGACCATGATGTTGTTGTGGCAGGTATGTTGCAAGGACCGATGAGGATGCAAGACAAAATGATAACACACACAAGCAAAGCAAGCAAGCATGCACAAGACAATACAAAGACAAACACGATGTTGCCCTAGTCAAACTAAAAATCGATTAATGATTGATGATGAGGATGATGATGATAGTGTTGTTGATGTGGGAGCGATATATCCCGAGAACAATGCGAGGATTGGGAACGATATATCCCAATGATGATGAGTGATTGAAGTTGAGGAAGATTTGCAACAAGGTTGGGAACAAAACCATTGGATGCTTTAGGATGATTGGCTAGGTTACTTGGCAATATGTGTGGATTAGGATTGCTTGCAGAGGATTGACTGCTTTGGTATTGCTGTTGGGTGACGACATTAGATTATTTAGGACGACTGCATTGGATTGCTTTTAGATTGTTTTTTTATTTTTGCTATTGGATGGGATGATTGTCTCCATATGAGAACTCATGACAAGGGAACACAAGTTTAGAAACAAGGATGGGAAATAGGTTGATTTAGGATGATGGGCTTAATGAATTGGATGGATGGATTAAGGGATTGTCAATAACGGATGGAAAGGAGGATCGATGGTAGATGGATGGACGAGTGCAGGATGAAATCTCCAAGGACTGCATTGCACAGGAAACCATGCCCCTACTCTAGAAATGTTGTTTAGAATGTTGGACTAAAGGGATATAGTGTACGACATAAACGATAACAAGATGTTTGAGAGATTTGTTGTAGAAAAATTTGCTATGTCAAGAGTTTATCAAAGCATGTATCAAAATCATGCCTCAATCCTTATTAAGATCAAAGTCAATTAGGGTCAACGAAGGGGAATGATAGCAAGGATATATGGAAATGATGGATTAGGATGATATGAGGGAGATAGGAGGGGATAGATGAGACAATTTGCCCCCAAGTGTAAGGTACAAAGAAAACCCATTTACTCATGATGCTCACAAAAGGGTTTTCATCACGGTACTTATCCAAGGCGCCATGAAATGGTTTTCACCGTTTGATGAATGATTTCTCTTTACTATTTTGCTTTTTTGATTTTTTTAAATTTTTTTTACTTCAAGCTGATTGGATGTTGTTGATAGCTTGATATTCAAAGGGTCTTCATAGAGCCCTGTTTGTTTGAGATAGTCAATGCAGATGCTCTTGTCATAACATGCCAATAATGGCTTGCCTAAAGTAGTTGCTTTGTCAAGATTAAAGCGCTATTGTACAATCCTTTGATGTTGGTGTGATCCTCATTGATAACTGAGTTGGCCTTATCTGAATGTTTACATTTTGATAGGGTACCATCATAGCCCTTATGGCGAAGCGTTGCTGCTACAATATGGTGGATTTGGGATGTGGAGTTTTTGGATTTTAGATGTGATTTTGGATTTGGATGTGTAATGTCCCCATTTTCGGGTTCTCTTGCAGCACAGTTGGTGTTGACTTTTTGGGTTTGTGACAGCCTGATCAGAGGAGTATTTCGATGTCACCAGTGTGCTCAGGTGATCCAGTGGAGCTGTATGACACTTTCCGGAGGGATTTCAGACAACTTATTTGTACTTACTATTTATAGTAAGTGCTTGCATGGCGACAATCTTTCTGGGTTTCTTTTGGGTTTGTTCTCTGTGGTTCTCGGAGAACACTGCTATTTATAGTAAGTGTCAGTCTTGAAACTGTTTTGGTGACATGGCAGTTCGGCCGTCTCGGGGCCTTTCCAGGTGTTGCATTGAGCTCAATAATGTTAGGAGGTTCGCAGTGATGTCTTTCCGAGTGTTTTCAGACCTTTTGAGCCATCTTTACTATTTTTAGTAGTGGACCCGGATTTGATGTGACTCGGTGCGACAGACTTGGATTTCACTCGATCTTCATTGGCCTTCTTGTTGGTGCTTTGAAATCCATGTTCGGAGTCCGTTTGAGCTATTATTTTAATGGCATGATATTTTCCTTAAGTTAAATTAAATATTTAACTTAGTAGAATAGTTTATAAAGTGACTTTATTAAAAGAATGGAAATATTTCAAAAGAAATAAAGTCAAATAACTATTTAATGTTTGGCGCCCACTTTATGGAGTCATAAGGGATTAAAATAAAAGAATTAAAATATTGGATTTAATCCCCAACTTGAGCGTAGGGTTTGGAAGGAAAATAAAAGGTGTGTTGAACGCTCATTTGTATATGCTTGGAAAATATTTTCTCTTCTACAGGTTGGAGATTGAACTTTGGATTCTTGGCTTTTTGAGGACGAAAACCCTCAAGAGGAACAATATTTGCAGGTGTGGAAGTCACCCAAGAATACTTTGCTGATAACTCCCTTCAGGGGTTATACTGGAGTTTTCAATGTTGAAGATTTTCATTATTTTGAGCAGGTATTGATTGTAATTCATTGATGGGGTTATGAAGTGTAGATCTGAAATGTTTTAGCTATGAGTATTGGAGGGTTTTGAAAGTTTTTTGAAGTCTGATTTATTTGCTGCTGGCCGTACCACTTCAAAAGGGAGGCTGTACCATTGTTGGAGGGATTTGGGGTTTGTTATTGGGTGCAAACAAGTCTTATAGTGGCGCTAGAGATGGGAGACTTATGGCAGAGGTTTTTAGTGAATATTGGTGAGTGTTTTTAAGGAAGATCAGATGTTGTTTGCTGCTGTTCTAGTTTAAACCCAGCCATTCCAGCCTAAGGTCAAGGCATGACCTTCCCAAGGACAAGCGCTTAGGGTTTGTGTTGTGACCACTTTACAACATCAACCCCAATTACTAATTGGGTCCCCCTTTTTTCTGACTTGCCTGGATCCTTGGGGCTAATCCCATACTCTGATCCGGTGATGTTTTCGCAGCTCAGATAATGTCAGGAGCTTAGACTGGCCCACCGGTAAGAAAGAGAAGTAAAACCCATAGGTTTCCTCCTGCATAGGCCCCGAACCCTAATTGACCGTTCCAGACTATCCTCAGGCGAGAGTTTTGTTTTTTCCATCCTTAGGGAGGGGTTTTGTCTTTTCACACCTAGGTAATAAACCCACTCCGTTCTCGGCATAAAGCTTAATTCCAGTCTTGTTCCTAGACTCCGTGTCCCACTGTAGGGAATCATTCCTGAACTCTAGTCCAGGAATCCAGCCCGGAGGTCCAAACCGGAATCCTGTCCGGAAGTGCCTATCCCGGAGTCTCGTTCAAGGAATTCCTGCCTGGAATCCCGTTTCAAAGTCTATCTAGGTTTTTTCTTCCGACCAAGGCGGAACTCAATTGAGACTGTCATTTCTTGGCATGTTCATCTTCAGTCATAGAAGTCAGTTCTCAGCCCGATAGCTCCAGCCCAAAAGATCAATCTGGGAGACGTCCTTCTGATTCCAATCAGGCACTCAACCTCATTTCATAGCTCGGAAGACTTGCAAATCAAAGACTTAGGGCAATTTCAGGAGACAATTAGCATTTAATGAATCCCCCTCCGGTAGGCTAGAATTGCGACAGGAGACTTATCCCTGGTCGCATAATCCAGCTAGGACTGGATTTTGAGCCCAGGACAACTTTTTGTCCTGGTCGCAAAATCCAGTACCTACTGGATTTTGCGCCGAGGACAACTTTTTGTCTTGGTCGCAAAATCCAGCACCTACTGGATTTTGCGCCCTAGGACTGAAATTGTCCAGTTCAGCCTCCTGGCCTGTCTAGTCAATCTGGAGGCTTGAAAGTCATTTCCTGATTCCTCGGCAGATGATTGAACCCTAGAATTCACAGTCTGGTTTGAACTTCGTGTCTCGACATTGGAAACGGATTCTCGAAGGATATTCCACCACAATGAAATCCTGTTTCAGGAACCAATAATGATTTTAGCGCGAAAGATGTTCCAGACACTAGAAGGAAAATGGAAAAAGTAGACCTAGGAAAATTCCTGGTCGCACATTCCAGTACCAACTGAAATATGCACCCAGGACAACTTTTTGTCCTGAGCGCATAATCCAGTAGGTACTGGATTATGCGACCAAGACAACTTTTTGTCCTGGTCGCAAAATCCAGTACCTATTGGATTTTGCGCCCAAGGACTGGGAGTATCCAGTTTCCCCCTCCTGATCTGTCCAGTCAATTCTGGCTTGAAATTCTTCCTCTAACTCCTCTGTGCATGCCTGAATCCTGGAATTCATCGAAGGGTGGAACAAACGAACTTCGCATCCCGCCTTGGAAGTAACAGATTCCGCGAGGATGGAACGAACGAAGGGTGGAACAAATGAACTTCGTGTCTCACCATCGAAAAGAGATTCCCGGAGGATGGAACAAACGAAGGATGGAACAAACGAACTTCGTGTCTCGCAATCGAAAAGAGACTCTCGGAGGATGGAACAAACGAAGGATGGAACAAACAAAGGATGGAACAAACGAACTTCGTGTCTCGCCATCGAAAAGAGACTCTCGGAGGATGGAACAAACGAAGGATGGAACAAACGAACTTCGTGTCTCGCCATCGAAAAGAGACTCTCGGAGGATTGAACAAACGAAGGATTGAACAAACGAACTTCGTGTCTCGCCATCGAAAAGAGACTCTCGGAGGATGGAACAAACGAAGGATGGAACAAACGAACTTCGTGTCTCGCCATCAAAAACAGACCCTCGGAGGATGGAACAAATGAACTCCGTGTTTCTAATCCCGTATCGACAACTGAACCTCCGTGGAGTAGCTAAGATAATGAACCTACTGCAAGACTGGAATCCCACTCTGAAACTCAGGAAAATGCAAATCCTTGACTAAAATTCCCTGAAACTGAAGTCCAAGGTCAAGTGGTGCGAACTCCAGTACCTGTAGGATTGTGCGCTCCAGGACAAATTTTGACCTGGGCACAAATTCCTTAACCTTCGGAATTGTGCGCTCCAGGACAAATTTTGTCTTGGGCGCAAAATCCTTGACCATCAGGATTCTGCGCTCCAGGACAAAATTTGTCCTTGAGCGCAAAATTCATGACTTCCTGGATTTTGCGCCCCTGAAGATTCCTGACCCAGTCTGGAATGGGAGACCTGCATGATGAAATTCTGGAACCCAGTCTGCCAGCTCCTACACGGAAGAATTCCTCGCCCGTTATAAAGTCTCACCTCGGAATCCGGAAACCTTAAAGGAGATAGAAGGTACTTCCGGCATTAAATGATAGAGTCTCTGATCCCAGTAGAAGAAAAAGTTGTCCTTGCCAAAACATCGCATTGAAACCCTCAGCAAATATAAAAAAAAAACTGAACATGAAAGACAAATGGCGCCAAATCCCTGACTGGCAGAATTCTGCACTCCATGACAAATTTGTCCTGGGCGCAAAATCCCTGACCTTCAGGAATTTGCACTGTAGGACAAATTTTGTCCTGAGCGCAAAATCCCTGACCTTTAGGAATTTGCGCTCTAGGACAAATTTTGTCGGGTTCCTCCATAGGTGAATTTCTGTCCTTTAGGGGATGTTAGAACTTGGAAATTCCTGCTGAATAATCCTTCTCACCCAGTCATCAATGCAACTGAACAACTTCAGGCAGATTCCGACTTCGTCCAGGAAGTTCAAATTGGAATGATTCCTGTTCAAAGTGCAAAATTACAACCTTCCATCTGAGTAAGATTCCATAGGAGAAAATATTCCAAGACTTAGCTGGATTTTAGCAAAAGTTCAAGAGTTATGCTAGGGAAGAAAATCCAAAACCTCAGGAAATCCCCGACGTCGCAAAATCCTAGACCTCAGGAATTCCCCGACATTGCAAAATCCCCGACATGCCAAAATCCCCGACATTCATAAATCCCCGACCACCGACATGGGAGAAAAGGACAAAAGACCAAGTCAGCTAGGGATAAAGTTTGGCGGTTAGGAAATTCTTCTCCTCTAACCTAGGTCGGCCAAGTCAAGGAGGTGAAGTTACCTATATATAGAGGGCGCTCAAGGCATTTCTAAAACATTCTAATTCAAATCCAAATCAGAAATATACCTTTCAAGAGCAGAAATTCAGTCCAAGGGCAGATTTCATCAAGGGAAGAACAACTTCATCCAAGGAAATTGCAGATTTTATCATTTCCAAGGAACAAATTCGTCATTAGGGCAGAAATTTCTGAAGGTTTAAGGCAGATTTTTGAACCTTCCAAGAGCAGAAATTCATCCTTCAAGAGCAGAAATTCCTTCTTCAAGACAAAACTCTTCCATTCCAAGGTAAGTTTTTCACTAAAAACTCATATTTCTGAATATTCCTAAGGCAGATTTCTTGTTGGAGCATCCATTAAAACTCAGAAATTTCTACAGAAAAATCAGAAAATCCATTAGTAGGTTCAAGAAATCCATAAAAAAAAATCAGAAATTCCATAGAAGGTCAAAAGTTCCTAGTGCAAGGAGAGGTATGTCACTGCATAGGAAAATTTCCTTTTTACTTAGAAAATTGTTATTGTTTTGTCTTTCCTGTGTACTTGAAAATTCTTAATTTTAGTCCCACATGCATAAAATGTCATACCAACTTCCCACGTGTGGGAACAAAAGCCCCCGTCTTACCTCTATCCTTGCCCCTTTGGAAAACTCATACTTTGCTTTTCTTTTCTTGATTTCACAGGTAAATGGCAAGTGCCAAGGCGGGTTCCTCAAGACAAACTCAGGTGAAGGCCGCCTTCAAAGGAATGATCCCACAGTCCGAAATCAAATCGAAATGGGCAAACGTTGGAGACACCAACATCTATCCTTCAGTCATGGAAGAAATTGGAAAACGAATGTATGGAACGGCTGAACATCCTCCATCTCTGCTCGCAGCCAAGATCGTCCGGAACGGAGTTGCCGCCGCCACATGCTTCCCACCCGCCATTCCTTGTCCCGAGCTGATCGTGGAATGTTTCATGCACTATGATCCGGAGCGAAGGATGGTCGTCGATCGTAACAACACAGTGGTGGCTTATTTCACCAAAGAGAAGATTGCGGAGGCTTTCAATATCCCTGTCTATGATCTTGTCGAGTTCATGAGCTAGGAGGATTCGGCCGAAATGACCCAAGCTGATCCGGCAACCTGTTTTGGAGTCATCAACAAGACATGGATGCAGAAGAAAAGGACTCACCGTTCCAAGTTGCCAAGGACACTCCTCAAGTCCGACTTCAAGCAGGAGCATGGAGACCTCGTCATCATGCTGAACAAGATCATGGGAAGTCAGTAGTCCTCTACCTTTGAGCCATGGATGTTCTACTACATCGAAGAAGTCCTTGCTGGAACAAAGATGATTGATTGGGCTTGACTCCTCAGTGACAGTATTGATGCACAATTCCAAAACCTGGAGGAATCGAAGACCTTTTACATGAGTTCCTATGTGATCTACATGCTGGCGAGGAACAACAAATATCGAGGACTGTCATGGAAAGGACGTATCGGCAATCAAGAAGGACAGGACATGGTCTACAATTGCTATCCTCAGCTTCATCTTCAGAACATAAACCATTTCCGGAGATTCAATGACGCATTTGCCATGCATATTACCAGGACCCTCCAGGGAGGCATTCACCAGAGGCTATCACCCGAGGCTAAGCAGTTGATCAGGACATATGGCTCCTGGTTCATCCAGTTCCCGAAGTTCACATACGTCAGGGTATAGGGATTCTCCGGTTATCCATACAGACTACCAAGGTATCCGTCGGACAAAATGGTCCTGTTGGAATTAACAAGGCAACTCTCGGCGTATGACAAAGTCCAAAAGAAGAAGAAGGCTGGGGTGACTTATCCAATCCAGACAGAAGATGAAGTTGAGTCATGCCCATCTCTCCTAGCCGCCGAAAAGTCCGAGGAGTTGCAGTTCTACAACTTGGTAACTCATTCCTTACGGGAGAACTTTGACCCGTTCAACACCACTAGGATAGCATGCGGAAGGAAACATAGACACAAGATACACCTGGAGGACCATTGGGCAAATGCCGAGGATGACTTCGAGGTGTGAAGGAGGATGTGTTCCCGACTTTCAGTTGACATGATCAGAGCCACCGGGATCTTTCCAGTCCCTGACCAAGTCAAGGAGGATGGTAAGCTAGTCCAGCCATTCTTCGAGCAGGAGAAGGATAAGCCTCTTCCACCCTTAGTTTGGTCTGATCCAGAGGTCACCCACTTGGACGACCTAATGGCACCCGTGCTAACAATAACACAGAAATGGATAAGTCAGCAGACGGATAAAATGCATAAGATGGGTATCCGTCCAACTTACGACTTGATGGGAGACTTGGATTCTCAGTCTTTCGAAGAAGATATGGCCGAGGACACTCCTGAGAAAGCACAAGAGCCGGGAAGACAAGAAGTAAAGGACTAGGCTACGAAAGATCCACCAGCAAAGAGGGTGAAGGCTCGGAAGGAAATATATTAGCAGACCCAACCAAGAGGAGCGGAATGCATCCAGACCTCACTCTGCTAGCACTTCTTCCATCCGGGAGGTGGATCTTTTTGGAGGTGTGCAAACAGTTAAAGGCAAGAGACCCATGGAGGAGGAAGTGGTCCCAAATGAGCCGGATGATTAGGGAGATAATGAGTCCATGGATTCCACCCGAGAACGGACTCCCAGCCTCATAGTGGGAAATCAGCCTAACCCTCTACCGCGGAATCTAGGGGAGGCCCATCTTGAAAACATGCACCGTCATCTTGATTTGGAATTCCTCAATGAGGAGTTCAATTACGGAGAAATACCGACCTCCACGCCACAAGTTGGTCGAGGACCTCAGGAAGCACAGGAAGAAGCCATTCCATCCACGAAGCCCAACTGGTTACAGGACAGGTTGCGGAAGAAGACAATTAGGAAGAATAATCCTTCCACCGCACTTGGTGATTTTCTTGCCAGGATAGGGAAGTCTGCAGTTCCAAAGAAGGTGAAGAAGTTTTCCAAGATTACCAGAGATGAGTTCGGATCCCGCTGAGTAGAAGTGGCAATTCCTAGGATAACCGAGGCAAAGGAAGACATCAGTCCTGATGACTTTGACATCTTGAAGGTTGACCTTGGGCCAACCACGAAGGATCAAGAGATGGCAGAGCTGGAGGATTTCGTAGCCGTCATCCGAGAAAGATTAAGGAAGGAGGAGGAAAAGAAGAACCAGTTGAAACAGGAGAATGAGCAATTGTGGCAGCATATCCAGCAGCTCATGGGCCCATTGCAATCCACCCAAGGAACAACATCCCAACCTCTGAGCATAACTAAGGATTCCTTAGCTGAGGTTGAAGTTTTAAGGACAGTCGGCCACACAACAAAAGGCTGGATGGAGAAGGTCTTGGATAGAGCCCATGGATTTATAGAGGACCTCGTCTAGGTGAATGGCAGAGTTACAGTACTCATGGATAGAATTCATGCCATTCTGGATACATGTCAACAGTTCATGGTCGTCCGGGAGGAAACTATCCCTAGACTGAAGGCACTAATGAACACTCCGTAGCCAGACTTGATCAAGAACAAGGTAATACATGCGGGCTCAGTGTATGACTTCCTCAGTTGGTATTCCACCTTGCTCATGAAGAGAGATAACTTGGAGAAGATTGAAGGTGACACTTCCCGGGCCCACGCCATGTTGAAGGAAATCCAGGACAAAATCCTTGTATCAATGGAGACCTGGTTTGATTTGGATGTAGCACCAGACAGGATCATTGACTTGGAAGAATTGAAAGGCAAGATGCGGAGCATAGACTTCAAAGCAACTTATCCTACTGAGGAATCCCATCTTGAGGATGCATCCTCATTTCTGATCCTCATTAACAGTATCCAGGAGCTGAGGGCGGATTGGGAAAATGTCCTTGTTGCCTGTACCACCACCGCATCCGTCATGGAGTTCCAGATTGAGAACCTGCCTAGTATTCCTATGGAGGAGTTGGAAGTTGTCCTGACCAGGGTCCTACAGGCAGAGACAAAAGAACAGGAGAAAGTTCCAGACAGACAGGACAGTCCTATCCAGGAGTCCTAGACAGGTGGAGCCCAAGATAGTTGGAAGTTTTCCTTACACATTCTGACGACCTAGACAGGTGGCAGTCTCCTGCATGAACATTCTGACGACCCCACTTGCTTTTCTAGGATTTGTAACCCAAGGCACATGTTTCAAGGAAATCTGATTTCCTTTTGCCCTAAAATATTTTTGAAAGCCTATATAAAGGCTGAGGGATGCCTCATTGTAAGGGTCTCTCTCCCTTTCTGATATTTATCATTCTGAAGCTCCTTAGTTGCTAGCTTTTATTTTTACATAGTCTTCTTATGAGCTGAAACTCCAAAATCAGTTGGATTGTTGTGATATAAACTTCTGAAGTAATAATATATGCATTGAAGAATGGTGTTTATATATTCCTTTGGATTTTTGGCATGGTCTTATTGATTTCTTGGAGCAAATCTGAAAGATATTGAAGTTCTTTCTTGTATTTTCATGTTTTCATTAGTTAGAATGATGGAGATTATTACTGTTGAATGATTGAATCTGTTTGTTCATACCATTGGTGATCTGTGGCCTGCAAATCATTGTGCATGGTTAGCCTGAACTTAATCCAAACCTAACTTCGACTGTTCCGCATGACCAAATCCATGTCTCTTACTAAAGCAGTCTGAAAATCCTTATTCCCCCTTTGAAGATAGCACCACCCCTGCCTAGCTGTTGCCTCATGACGGAGCAGAGGACTGGTTCCAATTTCTATCTCTAGCAGCAGTCTTCTTCCATCAATTAGTTAAACTCCTGAACCCTTACCTTATCTTTTTTCACTTTCTTTTAGATCTTCATTAGGATTAGTCTTCCAGAGCTTCATCGCCAAATCATCCGCCTCTATAAGAATGGAACTTTAGAATTCCAGTTGTCCATCTGTGAAAGAATTCCATTCACCCACAAATCCCAGTCTGAATCCCATAAATGAATTCCATGACACTGAAAAGAGAAATCTTACGTAAGTCCCCTTCGTGATTACCAGCAAATCACATCATTCCACTGAGTCTATCCTTATGCACGTCAAGACCTAACACAAAAGGAACCTTGGAGCAGTCTCATTCGATCACGTAGTTTAGCGTCTGAGAAGCTTTATTCAAGAGAGGATAGGATACTCTGTGTTTTATTCTAATGTTGTTGTAGTCACAAAAACCTCATCAACAGTTTGGTCATTTTTATATCAACCATTTGAGGCGTTTTGGTTTGATATCTGCTGTCAAGCATTTCAGCAAAGGAGAATCTTGGTTGTAGAGCGTTTGTGATGGATTTGTAAAATTCCAGTTCGCTGTACTTTCAAATTAGACTTGTATAAACCCAAACCAGCAAATGGGTATGTAATAAACTTGCTTATAATACCAAATCTTCATCTGGGTATTTGCTATTTTAGTTGTATGGATGTTTGCCACATAAATAAGCATCTGGGTAGTTTTAGAATGCTTTATTTTTGAATATATGTATGCATGCAAAAACAAATGTTATGTTCAAACACATAAAACGCACCAGGTTCAACAAAACTCAGAAAAAAATTAAGGGTGGGACATTATAGGATGGGGAATGTTGGATGTGGAATTAGGTGATTGAGTTTTATTGGGTTTACATGGATAAGCTAGTGATTTAGATTGGGCTGGCGGATTTTTGACTCACCATACTTGAGATGATGGATTAGGGAATGTGGATTTTGGATTATGTAGTTTGGATGTGGGACTAGGATGGTGATTAGGACCAACATTATTATACAATCCAGGAGGCGGGGGGCACCTATTATATGCGAGGTGCATCTTTTCGATTAGGCTCAACGTTTTGAGTCATTGCTGGATTCAGATATGTTGCTTTGCTTGATTTGATTGGTCCATTTTGCTTTGGGACCCATATTACTTTTATATGCTTTCCTTGAATTTTGAATTCATTCACTTTTGATGTTTGATTTGAAGCTTTTGCTTTGTATGCTCTATAATTTTGGTGGTCCCAATTAAGGGGTTGAGGATGTGGAGGAAAAAGTTTGATGGTAGGGATAATGGAAGTGGAATGATTGGCGGTAGCAAGCTTATTGTAGGGGCTATGAATGGTCCCTATCTTGATGTGTTCATTGGGTGAAGTTGCCTTGGTGATCGTTGAAGTATCACTAACACCATTCGATTGTTTAGATAATGGATTTCTGATGCCTCGACCATGATTGATGTGGATTGGGATAGGCTCTAAGATGCTTTGCTCATGAAGGCCCAATCCTTTTCTTTGATAATCCATGCTTTTACATATCTTGTTTCTAATAGGATACTTGTTGTTTTCAAAACATGATTCTGGCCCATTGGTGTGTTACTAAAAACAATTAGAATTTGCTATTGTCTGCTCTGTGAGTAAGTTTGACTTGATGAAGGTGGCAGATCCTATTTGATAAGATTCTTGTGCTTGCTCATTGTGTACACTTGTTGTACCTTGATCATTGTTTATGTTTGTCGTTCCTTGATCATCTAAATGTTTGATGTGAACCATTGTGACTTGCTTGTCTTCATGCTTGATGTGATTAAGATCTTGATGGCCACTATGCTCAATGTCATTTACTTAATTGTCTATGTTTTCCTGGGGACCAAGTGTCTCATCATAGGAAGTGGATGTTGTGGAATAATGTATAGGACTAGTTGGATATTCGATAGGATCATTTTGGACTTCTGTAATGTCCCCTTTTTGTTTAGTTGAGCCATTGTTGCAAAGTGACTTGGAGAAAGGAAAGTCAACTTCACCTAAGCCAAATTGAAGTTGAGTACTTTATAAAGTGATTGGAGAATGGAAAGTTGGTAAAAATGACTTAAAGCTTGGAGAATGGAAAGTCACTTTATAAAAGGGGAAAATAAATTATAATAAAATGACAAAATAAAACATCATTTTAATGTCAAGTTGGACGTCCCACTTGGAGAAGGAAAAGTGAATTAAAAAATAATATTTCAATCCCCATTTGTGGCGCACCTCTTGTGGACATGAAACTTATATAAAATATTGCAAATTTGGACGCTCTTCTTGGAGGTTATAAAAGGTGTTTGGGAGGTCATATCATCATATTGTGTATTTTGTCATTTGCATATTGGATATTTTCCTTGAGCTGCAACAACAGGTTCAGCCATTTCTAAGGACGAAAACCCTTGGAAATTCGTGGATTGGACGAAAACCCAATGCTACTTGAGAGGTGAATCCTTTCGGGGTTTGCTATAGAGCTTATTTGCAGGTTTTGGCATAGATTTGGAGCTTCAATCAACATATTATTTGCAGGTTTATATCAGCTAGGGTTTGAAGACCAAATTGATGCAAATTTGTCCAAATATCAATTTGGGTTGAGGCAATTTGGAGAGATATTGGCGCTAGGGTTTGATATGGCATCATCATTCATGCAAGGATGGTACGACTGACCCTTGGAGTGATTTATATATATGTTATTATGCAGATCGTGGGCATTTCATGGTGAATTATTATCTATTTTCCATCGCCTAGGGTTAGCTTCTTGTTGGAGGAGCTAGCGCTCATATTGGAGAGTTCATGGGCATTTTTCCATCATCAGTTTGCAATCAGATTTCATATCAGATCTGCAGGTCGAGGGTTTGGAGGTAGTTTTATCATCATTTTGGCATCTACCATTACCTAGGGTTTAGGCGCTCACTTTGGAGACCTAGCGCTACCACATTGGAGGAGGATCGTGGCATACAAGGAGTCATATCAGACATCAGAAAATACTGTAGCAGATCAGCCCTAATCAGAATTGTATATCAGCATCCTTATATTGTATGTTTGGCATTCTTATGCATCATATTGTTGAAGATATCAATTGAGTATGTGAATGTATTGGAACTCATTCAAATCTTTAATTTGAATAAAGAAATACCTTGCTGTTCCAAGTTATATCAGATCTCTGATTTGTTATTTCAGTCCAATTGTTTATCATTATTTCATTTGCAAAGTATTCTACCTTGGCATTATCTTATGGCAAATGCATACACAAATTGAAATATCATAAAAACCCAATCAAACAAGCATCAAAACAAACAACTAAACTCAGAAAGCAGAACTCAGTCCATTTGCATGACAAGTGTTTGACAAAATGTCAAACCACTCAAACTGAAAATTCAGGGCAGAACTACTAAGGGTTCTTACAACTTCTTGATCATGGATAGGATCTAGGTCAGAAATGGGATTGGCTTGGATAGTGTGCTCTTTAATAATTTGATCGAGTAGCTTGGATAATCTGATCTTGACTTGGTTGAGTGCACGTTTGATCCTGCTTTAGATTTGATTTTTGACATAGCTCTTGAGTTTGGATGAAAACAAAAGTTTCTTGGATGGGCTTGATAGGCTTTGGGTCATCGACAACATGTTTGCATAATGGATTTTGACTTAAACTTATGGTAGGAGAATCTTTGATAGGCTTGATAGACATTGGATTACATGCTGGTGTTTTATGGATAGGTATAATACTATGTAATGTCCCCTTTTTCTGAGTGCACCCATTGGAGTCAACTAGCCTATTTTATTCCCAGAGGCTAAAGTCGGGATTTGTAAGGGAATATCATTAATTAAATACTAAATAATCTTGAGTCAATTTGGATTAGTTATATTTAATTAATAAAACTAGACTTAATTGTAAAGTGAAATGACTTCACTATTTTTGGGCGCCCTTGGTATAAAGAAAAGAAAAAAGAAAAAATAAAATAAATTATCCAAGGGAGGTCGGCCAAGTGGGAGAAAAATAAAATAAAATAAAATAAAATAAATGCTGAAAAGAGGTCGGCTAGGAGGGAGCTAGAATGAATTGGTCATTTGTTGGCTATAAAAGGAGGCACTTGGAAGTTATTTCCATCATTGATTCATATATGATTTTATTCATTGGAGATTTTCTCTTGGCTGCAACTTTGGTTCAGCTTATTCCAAGGATGATAACTCTTAGGAATATTGGTGGATTGGACGAAAACCCAATTCCATCTTGGAGGCGAATTCATACGGACACACTTGCACTTCATTGGCGATTTGGAGGAGATTATTGAGCTTCAAGGACATATCTATTTCTGCAGTTTTGGAGGAGAAACCCTAGGACCAAATTGTGAAGATTTGTGGCCAAATACAATTTGGAGGATCGAAGATATATTCAGATTTTCAGATCAGCTTGGGAGCGCCACATTTTGGAGGGTTTTTGTGTTGATTTCTACTAGGGTTTTTACCCTAGGGTGAGCTCCATCTCCAAGGAAGGCGAGTTCATGTTTGTGAAGCATTTTGAAGGTCATATCCTAGCCGCCACCAAGGGAGATTTATGAGCAGATTTGATTGCAGGTAGCCTCATATTGGAGGTTTGCTTGAAGAATATTATGAGGGTTTGTACCCTAAGACGAGTGCCGTCCATAACAAGCCAAATTTCAGACTTTGGAAGGTCCTAAACCCTAGTCACTGCCCTCATTCTTGCTTGCCAACATCACTTACAAGGGGGCACCATCTTGTGGATGGAAACCCTAGCTCATTTTAAAGGAATCGTGGGTTTGGGATAGCATCAAGTGCCAAATCTGATCGCCCATCTAGGGTTTGGAGTTTAGACATCATTCTTCATTGTTTTGGTATGTAGAAATTTTTTATTTATCATTTCAAAGGACTGATTTGTAGCAGCAGAGATCTGGGCTATGTTTAGGCATGTTTGGGCCTTGAAACTTGTTGTAATTTCATGTTTGAGAAGTCTGATTTGTAGCAGCAGAAATTCATATTCAGAAATCAGAACTTTATGTCATTTGGTTTACATTGGAATGATCATATTATGTGGTGAAATACATGGTTGATGTTATCTTCATAATGGTTCATGAATGACATGTTTATATGAGCAACTTGCATACATATATTCGCCGTCCAAGATCTTTTATAAATGAGATACAGAAAAAATCAGATTTCAGACCTAGGGTTTGAAAGATAAAATTCAGAAATTTAGGGCAGATCTGATTAGGGATATTACATACTAGGAGACTCTTGTTCATGTTTAATAGGCTTGGGATTAATAATATCTTTACATGATGGCACTTGATCATAGATGGGCATGTTGTTAGGCTTTTGAATGCATGGTAGTATTTGAGGGATAAGCATCATACCAAATGAATTTTGGATAGGCTTGGGAGAGGTACACTCATTGGCTTGGTGCTTTCTAGTTTGATATTGTTCCTCTGCTAGTAGTCCTTGAAGGAAATCCGAAAATGATGATTTGGATGTGGTGGGTTTGGATTGCGGATTCAAGTTCTGGATGAATGGATGGTTGGATTGATGGGATGAGCTGGATTGTGAAAACGAAGGATTTGCATAGGATGTGGAGGATACAAAGTGCTCACATGAGGTTGAGATTGGAAATATGGATGGACTATAAGGACCTTGATCTAGAGTAGTGCTTCCCTTGTCAAAGATATCATAAGGATGATCAATAGGTATGTGTTTGGGATTGGCATGATAGTTAGTGCTAGTTGGTTCTTGGTTGTAAGGCTCTCTTATATTGATGGGTGATGGATGAAAGTTTATGGCAAGTTTGTGTGCAATAATCTCATTATCAAAGCTATTGTCATAAGTATATTCATCTTGATCTACAAGACTACCATCATCATCATCATTGGCAAAGTGAGTTTTGATTTGATTTGGATAAAAGATCTCATCTAATGGATGCATAGTTTGAGGGCTTGCTTTGATCGTGATTTTGGTTTTTGCATTAGCTTCATGGAAGATAGTAGGCATAGGGTGTAATGTCCCAAATGGGATATGTGGCTATTATTCTGATTTTTCTGCTTAAACCCTAATTCTGCCCTAAAATTTCTGCACTTTATTATACTGCCCTAACCCTAATTTCTGCTCCAAAATCAGACTTGGAAACAATTGCATATATTTATCATAAATCATATCCAACATAAATGCATCATAAGATTGGTCTAACAATGTAAATGATATTCACTATGAATTACACATTGAACACATCAATTTACACCACCACAATGAATATGAAGCCTGCTGTAATAAATGCTGTAAATATGAAGTCTTGAGTACACAATAATATGATGATGGCAACCAGCCAATAGCCCAGCAACAAGTAGGTACTAGTGCCAATAATTACATACCAAAATTATGCATAAATGAACTCCAATAGAGGCTGGATTAGGAGTGGCAAGTCTGCTGTTCTAAATCTGCTCAAACCCTAATTCCAACCAGCCAGCAAATCACTTCAAATCTGCTCTAAGAGCAGATCGCTCTTCCTTAGATGTAATTCGCTCCAACCCTAGGTGAGTTGCCCTTAATGAATGCTCTCCATAGCTGATATGAAATCTGCCCTTGGTGAAGTTGATTGTGCAAGTAGACTCCCGTCACAGAATCCTCCAATGAAGAAGTTAGATTGTCGCCCAACTCCTCCTAAGTCACTTGAGGTTTTCGTCCCAAGTTACTCTTAGAGATTGCTCTCCAAATATGAATGAATGAATGCTTGAATGATATCTTTTGTAATGCCAAATGACCTCCTATATATATGCAATTTGTCTCTTTTCTTTTAGGGCCGACCTAGGCACTTTTCCATGGTTTTTATGAATTTCCTCTCACAGAGGCCGACCTAGACAGCATAAAGAGGGCCGACCTCCCTTCTTTACTTGAGCGCCAAAACAATAAATTAAATTAAAGATATAATTTATTGTTATCTTGTCTCCTTCAAGCACCATCCTCAAAGTATCATATTTCATTGGGCGCCTAGGGAATAATGATAGTGATGACCTCCATGATGGTGTGCATCATAGAAGCAAAAATCGGCAAAAAATCGTGAAAATCACGATTTTTTTTGAATCGCCCTGTTTGCCGATTTTTTCGGGCGAGTTTTTAAACAAAACGTCTGCAAATATTTTTTAATGTTTTTCTCTGAATAATCACTCGCCCAGATCATGTTTACTGGTTCGTTTTATTAATTTCCAGTTGTTGCAGGTGCGTTTGACTTGGTTGGCGGATTTATTTGACTCTAAGCAATAAAACATAGAGTAGAAAAGTTTACCAAAGATCAATAATTGCAAATTGAAGTTGGAAGGCTCTATTTATGCTCCTCATGGCTGGACGTCCCTCGCCTTTGGTAAATTTGAAAGCATTTTGGGATCCACCAACAAAATTCCTTCCAATTGATCATTTTTTAAATGTATTGCATCAATTAGAGCAAACATTTAAAATCAATCTTAATTTTATTAAATGCATTACGTCTTGAAAACCCCATGGATCGATCCTCATCGCAATTGAACTCCTCTATCTTGAGCGGCAGCTGGAAATGATAGTTGTTTGGCATTTAAAATTCTTCTTTTGCATTTAAAATCTCCTTATTGCTGAGTGAATGCTAACAATTTCCTCATTTGCATTCAAAAACTTTCAAACAATATTTTAAATGCTTTTCCCTTGGGCGGCGGCCATATAGGAACATTTTTATTGATAAAATCCATTCACAAAGCTGGGCGGATGACTCCACATCAGCAACATACCTTTTTATTTAATAAATTTCATACCTCTTCCTTGGGCGAATGGTTCCTCCTAGCCGTTGGCACTTATAACAATGCAAATGCACCTCTTTTTCCTCATGGCGTTGGCACAATGTTCTAAAACATTTAGGTGTTGACACCTAAATCCTTGCAATCCTCAATCGCTTGGCACATGATACAATGAAATCCACCTCAACACCCAATCGATGACTCATAATCCAATGCAAATTGCCTATCTTCATTGGCGAATGGCATCAAGCTCTATGCAAACCTTTTGTCCATGCGTTGGCACATCCAACATTGCCAAATTACCTTATCAACAAATACAAACTCATCCTTGGCGTTAGAAAATAGATACAAGGAAATGTAATTAAAAATTTCATTTCCCTTGTCCACATGGCATGCGTCGATCCACTAGAGATAATATGAAAATACAATTTTGAATATTGCATTTCCCATTGTTCCAATCTCTATCCACTAGAAGAACTTGGATATTTGGCTAAATAAAATAATATCTCCTATCAACACTTAGCCAAAATCAACAACACACTAGTTGAGCCAACATTCTGGTTCTCCATGTTTAGAAATAAGCTCAAACTGAAAATCATTCCCTTACCAATCATTTTAGCCTACGGGAATGGTGAATAGGCTAAACACCATCTCTATATGAGATCACTCTAGAAATGGGGACATGACACGAACATATAAAAGCCTACCGGCTAATTAATTTTAAAATTTATTTCATATTTAATTTTAAATGTTAAATTGATGTATAATCCGGTGTGAATTTTTTTCACGGCGTGAGACAATTTTGAGCACTATAATTCTCACATATAAAAGCCTATCCGCTAATTAAATTTAAAATTTCTTTCATATTTAATTTTAAATCTTAAATTGATGTATAATGATTAATAATGTTAAATATATTCTTACTCATTATTAATTGGAAATCCTCTCTTAATTATATATTCTAATTTCATTATTAATTGGATCTATATATTACAATTATATTATTAATAGTTCTGTATTATAATATTAAAATATAATATTTATATTAATATATTATAATATAATATTATTAATATATAATAATAATATAATATAATATATATAAATAGTTATATATTATAATATTAAAATATAATATTAATATATTCTAATATAATATTATTAATATATAATAATAATATATATATAGTTATATATTATAATATTAAAATATAATATCATATTAGAATATATTAATATAAATATTATATTATTAATATTTATTATAAATATTAGATTAGAATATATTTATAAATATTATATTATTAATATTTATTATAAATATTAGATTAGCATATATTAATATATTATATTAGAATATATTAATAATATAAATATTATATTTTAATATTATAATATATAACTATTAATAATATAATTGTAATATATAAATATAATATATATATATATATATATATATATATATATATATAACGAACTTGTTGATGATTGTTTTTAGACAAGTCAACAATTAGAGTGAAATACAAAGTATGTGACTCCCTCTTGAGCAAAGCCTCTTGAATGCTGAACGAAGTGATCAAACAAGATGACTCCAAGGTTCCTTTCTGATGATTTTGTAAGAGATAGCTCAGTGACTAAGTATGATTTTGCTGTTAAACACAAAGGGACTTACGCAGACTCTTCTCCTTTCATTAGCTTGTTCCTCCTTCGGTGTGGATGACATATATACAGAGTCTCAATGATAAAGAAAAGTAAAAAGGATAAGGGTTCAGGAAAACTAATCTAAGGTCAATGAAGCAATGATGAGGTATTGAACAGACAAACTCCTAAGTAAACCTAACTTCACTTCGCCAAGGATGCCTACAACTACATGAAGCTGGTGCAATCTCCTAAGGTTACGCGAATGGTTTTCAAATCATGAAGACTTATACAAGCACCCATCAAATGGCGCAGCTCAAACAAGCATCCCGACATCCATTTGAATCAAGGCGCTTTGATTTGAAGCCTTCCTTGCCCAAGGCGCAATCTTGAGGTTGTCTAGATGATGAAAGGCGCCCTAATTTCTAGGCGGAGTTTTGAGGTGAACCTGGAGCAATTTCGCGCCCAGAATTGACAGTGCCCGAGGTAAGGTATATTGAAAAATATATTTAAGTATAAGTTTAACTTATACTTTAAATATTTTTCAATATACCTTTCAGGATGTTTGAGATAGGTCTCAGATCCACCAGATTTCACATGTAGATTATAGAATTTGGAGGATCCACCAGATTTCAGACTTAGCCAATTTTTCAGGATCTTCAGGATCAGGATACCAGACTTAGTCATTTTCAGGGTCTCAAACATCAGGATCAGGTCATCAAGGGGCTCTAAGATTCAAACACCACTGACTTCATCATGAAACAAACGAAGGACATCATCAAAATCTTAATGCAAAGCACTGGAATTCAAAAAAAGGGGGTCCCCATTTGCAATGGGGCGATGTGTGATTTGGTCACAACAGAACCCAACCCCAAAAATTAAAAAAAGTTATCCTTTCTTTTTTGTTTTTTTCCAACGTTTTTAGAAATCCGATTTTTTCACGATTTTTTCCTGATTTTTTCACGATTTTTTGAAAAAATCTTATAGTTTTGATTTTTCGATTTTTTCCCTAAAAGATTTTTGCTGCTATGGTGTGCATAATGACATCACAAGTGGAATTATAAGCAAGGTGACCAAACGTTTGTCTCGGCATGAATGAGAGCATCTCCATAACACCAAGTGAACCTCTAAAGTCCCCGGAGTGAAGTGATAAACCCAAGTCTTCTCTAATGGCGACCATTCCCAGAATAGGGACATTACATAGGGGCTTTAGTTTGCATAATGAAGTGTTCAAACCGGGGGTGCATGATGAAGATAAATAAGGATGATGAGGTGTTTGGATACAATTGTGAGCCAGGATGTAGATTTGGATTTGGTATGAGATGATTAGGAAAAATGGATTTGGAATGATTTCAACTTTTTGCAAGATAACTTGGCTAGGGTCTTTTCAAAGTTGGACTTTTCACTTGATTGTTCAAAGTTTGGACACAAGATTATTTGTAGGATACAACAAGCATAACAAATACATTGTTTTGAGCGTGAATGCAAAGGTTGTTCACTGGTTTAGCACATGAAAGCACATCAAACATGTTAACAACCTATTTTATTCAAGTGGGTGTATCAGTTTCCGTGGGCCCACAAATGTACTATCTACTAAGTTGCGGATAGCTAGGGAATGCAAGGTCATGTACCACCTATACACCCCTTATCGTGGAGGCCAAAGCCTTGCCCACAGTGAGCTCTATCTTAATAGACTCAGAAGCATGACGTAACTTCTTGGGGCTAACTACTTATTGGTGCACCATGAAAAAAGATGGCTGAAAGGTCTTAATCTAGGCTATACAGGTGACTAGGGGTTGTCCTTGTTATACACTAGGTACATGAGGCCAAAATCTATGAACTAGTGTGCTGTCTAAAGTGTGTGATTGCTCACTTTGCCGAGTGATGCAGCCTTGACATGGGCCCAAAAAGATAGCTCCACTTTTGAGGTACAACTTTCGCTCTCCCCCCTTTGTATACCCCACTGGAACATGTGGTTCAGGTTGTCCCCTAAGGTGATGAAATCCTTAGGTAGGCCTACTAAAGGGAAAGAAGTCCAAGTGTTTCCGATTCCTAAGATCACTTTGCAGTGCGAAAGAAGAGCATATGCTTGGATTCTTTGGATTAACACAAATAAAGAACTAAAAAGTGTTTTTGATTCCCAAGATCACCTTTCGGTGTGAGGGAAGAGCATACACACTTAGAAGCTCTTACAGACACAACAGACACTTGTTCATTCCTAATTAAGCAAAAATAATGTGCAACTAAACTAGTGTTTAGAATTTGGTCTTCGACAAACATAGGTACACAGATAGGTTAGTGGTTTTAGAAGTATGAGCCTTTGACAAGCATTTTGTTGTAGGAAGAATGAGTTAGCATAAAATTTAAAATCCCGCAAAAATTAGCAACATATGTCAGCACACAAAAAAATTGATATCAACACAGCATTCATTACAATTTTAAAAAAATTCTCTAAATTTTGATTTCGTATGTGAAAGATATGCTTGTTTGAAGTTTATAAAGAAAGATTGAGTTCAAATAGGTATACCAAAACATGTGGGTGGGATTTGGCAAAATGACCTCCGCCATAATGTAGTGCTCTGAGCCAACTTTCCAATGCTTATAAAAAATGAAAACTTGATACTATATGAAAAAGTTACACCCGATCGAAAAAAGAGCTAGTTTAAGGCCTCCAAAGGCTAGAGGGTCTTGTCTAGTGGTTAAACTAATCGTTGACAATCAGGTCCGACTGGTCAGCGATTATGTAATGTCCCCTTTTTAGCGTGATCCTGTTTTATGATGGTTTAGCCTATCACTGGCCCTCGTAGGCTAACTCAGATGGTTAGAGGGTCCCTTTTGGCAGAGATCAGTGTGTTTTCTCCATCAAAGCTCAGTATGGGTTTAGGTTTGGCCTTCGTTGGACTCAGTTCTACACACTTACTATTTATAGTAAGTCATCTTTCCTGAGTTTCTATTTATAGCAGGGTATCTGGTCATGTGGTGATTTCAGTGTTGTTCCCCAGTTTCAGCTGGTGATAAGGTTGTTTAGAGGTCTCTGGTTTTGTATTGGAGGCTCTTGCTATTTTTAGCCAACAAAGGTTGATAGAGATGGACCCCTGCTATTTTTGGTAAGATGGTTGGATGCATAGAGGGTACCATGGTGAAACCCCAGGTTCAAACGAAATTGCAAAATGATGTTTAATTAAGGAGATATAATTATTTTAAGTGGCATTAATGATATTGTATTTATTAATGATATATTATAAAGTTATCATTTAACTTTATAATTCAATGTTGAGTTTGGAGCCACTTAAATGATTAAAAGGTTTATTATAAAGTTATGATATAACTTTATAAGTGGGGCCATTTTGAGTCAATGAGTCATTAATGAATTTATGGAAAAAGTACACCTAAGTATAAGATTATATCATAAGGACTTAATTAAAAGGGAAATGAAAGTAAATTGAATGAAATGAATTAAAAGTGAATTTGAGGTGGAATATATAAGGTATTGGGAAAAGCAAATCATTGATTATTATTGAATGATCATTTGACTTTGCTTTGGAGGATTTCTTGAAGTCTGTGCATGAGACCAAGGGTTTCAGCAGATTGTCTTCATATCAGCATTGGAGAACGAAAACTCTTCATTGTTTGTGCAATCTTGAGGCTGTGAAAGATCAGCTAAATCATTGCCTGAGGAGAGCTTCATTCTGGAGTTCTATTTGTGCTTAAAGGTGAAAGATATCATTAAGGGTTTGAAGATTAATGAAGAATAATTAATTGCAGACCTGTAGCTTCATTCTTGGCAGCCATTTATATCAGATTTCAAGCTTTTATTGCTGCTGTTGCATTCATATCAGGCTTGTACTTTTCATAACAGCAAACTGAGTATGTAAAAAATCTTCATATTTTGCCAATACGATTTTTTTGGTATTTGTGATTTAAATATTAGAGTATATTATCTCAACTGGGTCTTTGTTATTTTATCAAAACATTGAATATTTTAGAAGATATTAAAATCTGGAAATTTCAGCAGTTTATGCATATTTCATATTTTCTATTATTGGCAAAATATATCCATGCATGTGTGCTAGTAAATGCAAAAAACATAAAACTCAGAAAAAGCAATCAGAAAAAGCAGAAAAAGCATAACAGATTTAAGGCAGAAAATTTGTTTGGCTATATTCCCACCTGGGTGGGATATTACAGATTAGTCGGTCTTGAAGTCACAAGACACTATGCACAACGTCTCCAATCATCGAGAGGTAAGCCTATTCCTCTTGACTGACTATATGAAGTTGTAAGCAGGGTCGAGGGGCAGTGCCTTGTGTGGGGTTTGGAGGTAGCGCCCTCAATGGGGTCGAGGGACAACACCCCTCGTGGGGGTTTGGGGGCAGTACCCCTCGCGGGGTCCAAATTAAAGCCTTTGAGACCACACATACCTTCAAGGCATATGACATTTTTTATGATTTTTTATGTTTTAAGTTAATGATGTAGTTTTGCCATCTTTTCTCTTCTCACAACTCTTCTTCTTCACGATATGGAAAATGGCAAAATGAGTTTAGGTTTGGGTATTGTGTAAAGGGATGTGGGGGTCCTTATCCTTTATTTATTTTTATTAATTTTGTTGCTTTTTTTTTATTGAGACTTTTGACTGCTGCGCTGTAGGTCATCCCCTGTTTTTGTTCCCGGGACATTTCCGATTTTTGTGAACAATTGGGGACGGGGGGAGTGGGGGCGTTTCCTACTTGTCCCCGCGTCCTTGAAATGTCCCCTATAGGGGACGGGTCCATTATTGTAGGGGACGTGTCCCCGAGTTACATAGGTAGTAACCGAACTGCGTTTGGTGTAAGTTTGTAACTAAACTCTACCTTGAAATAAAGTATCAATTGTGATATTCTCGTACATTCATTCATGGTATGAATTGTTATTCTTATTTTGTACTGCTGCATTGGTAGTGTAGAATTTTAGTAGTTTACAAAATGGTTCCATATTTAATTTATTTTTTTGGAGCCCTTTGGGTCATGCATTTTTTGGAACCCTCTAAAATATGTCTGTTTCAATTATATACTTATGTCTCTGTATCAGTAGGTGTTTCTTATTAAGCATTCATTAACAAATGGCGTAATGCAATAAAAGTAAATAGCATAATGCAAAATGAGTATCAAACGGATCCACAGTATCCAAATTCTTTTACATGATAGACTACAGTATGCTAAGGACTTATAAATGTCTTAAATCATCAATGACAAACAGTTGATTTTAATCGAATGATTCTTTTCATGAATATAGAAATGAATTTTCAGATATAAGATAAATAAACATCCAGAACGAATGAGATGTCCGATGACATGCAAAAACTGTTGTAGGAAAAGGAAAAGGAAGAATTTGAAATAGGTCTCAGATCTTTGGTTTTGATTGTGAAACCACTTCAAGGCTCTCATACTATTTGACATGGTTTGTTTTTGGGCATATTCCTTTTTTGTCAAATATTTGGTCTATCTCTTTGAGTATGACCTTGGGCCTAAAGAACTAATTTTTACTCGTGGAATATTTGCCACAGGACACAGGTGTGCCACTGTCATACTCTCGAAATGTGCCTTTAGGTGAAGAAGTGGCCGAGTACAAGTCTGTAGGCACAGATTCCAGTGTAGTTAGACATGACACTCAACGAGGATTACTTGTAGACAGGGGCGTTGGAAGCTCACCCAAAACTGTACAGTCAGTAAGTACTGCTAATTTTTCAGCACATGGAGTTAAAGTTGGATACAGAAAATGAGGTTGGTTATCGCTTGCATGGAGCTGATTGCCTATGCAGAAATTCTAATATGTCAAATCATCTCTTTGTCTTGGTTATTATTGCCAAAGATTTTAATGTTTATGCTACTAACAAAGGCATCTTTTCTGAGTCCATGGATTCTCCACAATTCATTATGCTACGTCTGCATTTCTTGGTGGATTTTTACCAAATTAGATTCCAAACAGTTATTTCAATTGTTCCTAGAAATAGATCTAGAACATCCCTTACCGTCTACTTCACTATCTCCTGCATTTAGATTCATATATAGAGCAACAACTTCATTATCATACATGTTAGAGAACTATTAGTCATTTTCTCTACTACATTTTACTATTAGTATTTTTCTTTATGAAAATGCTGATTTATATGGTTGGTTTTTCTTTGATTCTGAAATTTACTTTCTGTTATTAAAATATATAGAATGCCATGCCAGAAGCAGCCGGAGCTGTTGCAGCTGCAGCTGTTGCAGATCGGATGCTTGGGCCGAAAGAGCACCAACAAATGGCTATTGTTTTGGTAAGTTTTCGATATTTCTCTTATTCAAGCTTGTCTAAGACAGAACTGAAAGATTATTATTGGATATGAAAGGAGAGGAACATTATAACATAAAGGCAGCACTTCATATTACAAATCTCTCCAGCTTTGTGTTGTGACGACTCTTGTTCTGGTGTATCAAGCCTCCTTGGGGTTTTTAAATTAGATAGATATCTGAGCATGGAACTGGCATGTAGCATTCTCATATTTGATGCAAAGGCATAGGACTTCAGAAGAGACATGTTAGGCCAGATAAAGCTGTAGAGAGAAGAAAAACATTTTATTATACTTGAGGTATTTTCAGACTTGTATTTGGTAGAAACATCACTCAATTGATCTTTGGAACTACAAAATATTCATAAATCTGTAGAATTTGTACCTGCTGACATGCATAATGGTGCTGTATTTCAACGTGTTAAGTTTTGGCATGAAATCTGATTTTGGTCAGATGAGTGGTTCTTTCTTTGTAACAATTGAACATAGTAGGATGAGCTTGTAAATAACTGAGTTTATCAAGCACTCTACGTAGCCTGCTGTATCTTGTGCGGCAAGACATGTTCCTTTATATTCAGTCTATTTAGATTATAAAGCAGATATCACTTGCTTCTGACTGTTCCATGAAATGCTACTTGAATCAAGATGAAACACATAGCCAGAGGTAGATTTTCAATCATCTATGTCTTCATCTCAATCCAAATCAGCTGAAAGAGTTCAAGTTGATATGCATCTTTAACGCATCTCAATATCCTCTTTGCATTTTATGATGTTTTGTGTGTTATTCAAACATAAACTGGGACACTATTACGAACAAGAAGAGAGATAACAGGTCTAGTAGCAGTTATTTAAAGAAGGCTTCCTACAAGTTGCCTGTACAAAGAACTATTAACCTTTTCAATAATTGCAATGA
Source organism: Cunninghamia lanceolata (assembly GCA_027924645.1). Lineage (NCBI taxonomy): Eukaryota > Viridiplantae > Streptophyta > Pinopsida > Cupressales > Cupressaceae > Cunninghamia > Cunninghamia lanceolata. The sequence goes on along the minus strand of BSBN01000704.1, from coordinate 2,917,936 downwards.
GCACTATATTTTGTACAGGCTTCATATGGAATAGGAAAAATCTTTCAAGCATCCAATACAAAATGTCTAATCAAATCTAACATATATTTCAAGTTGTGAAATTGGATTTCTACCTTTTTCCTGCTATTTATGTATGCCAAGAAAATTATACAACCGCCAAAAATCAGTCATCAAGTACTTCTTTGAACTATCGTTGAGTTTTTTGATCGAGTCAATGCAACTTCAAGTGATAAAAAAAGCATCAATAGACAAAATCACAAACATCAAGTCATCATCAGTTTCCTTTACATACAAATCAGGGTTAGAGGATCTTCTTATGAAGCCCGCTTTCAAGAGAATGAATGCTATTACTTTTGACTGTGTTGCTTTAGGTGCTTGTTACAAACTGCAAAGAAATTTTTTCTATCAACAAACAAGATGTTCTTGTAATGTCCCCTTCCTAAGCCTAGTTAGCTTCAGTGACCGATAGCCTATTCGTCGGGTTCTCGTAGGCTAATTGGGTTGTTAGGGGATTCCACAGTTCTTGGAGTGGTGTTAGTGCGGCATATTCCAGTCTTTCCTTTGTGGCATTGAGCTCAGTTGGTAGTGACTTTCACGGTGATGGTTTTGGAAGCGTTTTCAGACACCTGGTCCGTGCTCCACATTTCGAGGAGCACATGGCTATTTTTAGTAAGTCACAGTTTCGGCACCGACTTTGTCTTTTGGCAGTGGTTACACCTTGACTTAGTCAGTTTCTGCATCCAGAGTCGGTTTGGTGCTTATCATGACCAAAGGTGTTATTTTAATTAACGCTAATGTTATAAAGTTAAATTAAAAATTTAACTTAGCATTAAAATAATTTAAGGTGACTTTATACTTAGTGGGCGCCCAAGTATGTAAATGATATATTTTATAAAGTTAAGTTTTCTCATTGGGGTGTTTAAGGGAGACACAAGGAAATAAAATAAAGTTAGTATTTTAATTCCCAGGCGAGACGTGAGGATTTTGGGGAAGTGAAATAAAAGGTTTTTTTGGAGCTCATTTGTTATGCGTTGATGTTGAAGGAATGCTATGTTGCTCGTTTTTATCTAGGAACTTTGTGAGGACGAAAACCCTCATAGAGAACATCATCCTTGGTGGTGAAAGATCCTCCTGGGTTGATTTGCAGGTGGTTTCATTTAGGAACTATGCTTGAGCTTACATTTCCAGTGTTTCTTTGAGTTTCCGGGACGGGGGGATGGGTTTTCGGGGACGGCAAAATTTTTACAAAAATTTGTGGACAACAAGGGGATGGTGAGGGGATGGCTATATATATATATAGGTTAAAAAGTTAAAAACTAAAACGAGATACATGTTGAGGTAACTTAAACTTAAAGTCTTAAACTAAACAGTAAACAGTAAACACTAACAGTAAATTTTAAACATTGAACAACTGAATATCAATGATCAAGAATCAAATTCATACTCATAGTAGCTGAAAATCGTGATCCATTTCAAAATTCAAATTGAAATATTCAAGTTATAAACTTTAAAACTTATAAGTAGTTTGAACTTTGAAAGTTCAAAGTACCAAGTAGATACTAGAGTCTCATAATCTCATTACACAAGCGACAAGCATCAAAATGACAAAATTAAATTGCCAAAAACGATATCTATAACTGAAAACTCAAAAATTAGAATCATCATCAACAACAACATATGTAGGAACCTCCTCATCATTGGAACTGTAAGAAGGAAGTGGATCCTCCAATGCCACCTGCACAATGTGGTCATCATCAAGTTGTTCTGGCTCCTTGGGCTCTACATCCCACCTTTGTGCTGGGCTTTGCCTATATTGAGGTGTCTTGCGACCAATCAGACGCAAGGCACTATGCACTACAACAAGCTTTTCTGCTCTCGTAGAGGTAAGTCTATCTCTCTTTAGAGAGTGGATAAAGCTATATGTGGACCAGTTCCTCTCAGCAGCCGAGGAACTAGAAACCTGTGAGAGAAGACGAATGGCAAGTGTGCGCAATGGTCCTGGAGGTCCATAGATTGCCCACCAACTAACTGGCTTATCCTATGCCATAGTGAACCTATCAATCCTTGCCGAAGTCTTGTAGCCTTCTAGTTCTGTGAACTTAAACCACTCAACTCTGATCAATGAAGCTTCCTTTGGACTATACATTTTTTTGAAGGCTTTCATGATGCCATTCCTCACCTCGTGATCATTAATAGGAAGAATTCTACCAACTCTTTGCACATACCATTTTGGATTCAAAGCATATGCAACCATGTGCAAAGGGGTATTCAACATGCTCACCTTTTCTGGATGATGGGGTGAATATGCTCATTGTACAACTCTAGGTTGGGGTCTTTCGCACAAATGGCAGCCTTCATTTGGCCAAGCATGCTATCAATGCACTTATACATCTCCCCACGACTAGGACTATCAGAATCCCCAAATCTGATAACAATGAAAACAGGTTGTACAAAAGATGTGATGTATCTCACATTCGACCAAAAAGTATCACTAATCACGATCTCCTTCACCCTCTTCCCTTGCTCAGTCTTTGACTCCATCCACATGTTCCAATCTTGTGTCATAACCATAAGTTGCAATGGCTCTTGCAACTCAAGCATCCTCTCTAGTAGAATGAAATAGGAAGCAAATTGAGTCTCAACTGGTTTGAGGAATTCTTTCTTTACAAAGGTCCGAGACAATGCCAATGACATGTGGTGGTTGCAAATAAACATTTGCACGTCCCTTGCATCCGCCACCACCTGTTTCACCCACTCTATCTTTCCAATGTCTTTGAGTGTATTGTTCATAGCTTGCATACAACAAGGGGTCCAATAGATGTGTCTATATGTAGATTGAACCTACATACGTGCTGCCCTACAAACATTTGCTGCATCAGTAATCATTTGCACCACATTTTGAGGACCAACCTCCTCAATGGCATCTCTCAGGATCTGAAACTGAAACTTGGCATCTTTGCGTTTTCTTGAGCAATCAATTGCTTGGAAGAAGCAAGATCCATCAATGCATGAAATTATAACATTGATGAGTGGACGGTGTCTAATATCCATCCACCCATCCATGATTATGCTGCAACCATGTGTCACCCATTTGGCCTTCATCTCCTCCATCAACAAGTTAACCTTGGAATAACTTTTTTCCAAGAGTGTGGTTCTCAATTTAGTCTCATTAGGAACCACATAACTAGGACCAGCTTGCCTTACCTTCTCAAACATTTCCTTGTACAAAGGAGATCGAGCAACATGGAAAGGAATGCCATTGAAAAAGTAGAAACTGGCAATGACCTTATCTGCAACCTCCCTTGCTTGCACATTGAACATATTTGTGATTGGGTTTGGTGAGGATGACCCTGTAGCTTTCCGTTTCCCCCTTGACTCCACTGCACTCACCCCAAATGACGGATATGAAGGTGATAAACCTGAAGTTGAACCTCCTGATGTCTGTGTACTAGAAAGTGATGCTATAGTGATTTCCCCTGTATATAGTTTGATCATCTCAGCATTCATTTCAAGTGTGAGATCCTTACAACCTTCAACTCCTCTACCAGGGATATGCAAAAAGTGTGCATTGGTCATCGTCATGCTGCCATTCCAAGTACCTTTTGGGCAAATGTTGCATTTCCATTTTTGACTTCCACCTGACCTAGGTGTTTTATTTGTGTCTATTATTGTTGCATAATGCTTTAAAGGATCTTTCTTGCTAAATGGCCCTTTGGCATATTGTGATAACAACTGTGAAAGACAATCGGTTTTTCACACACTTGCAGCTGCACTTGAACTGTCAGTGGTTCTGCCTGGGGTATCTGTTTGGCTTTTGGATTCCTCATCCTCATCAATTGCTATTTCGTTCTCCAAATCTGAATCAGCATTCACTGTGAAAAAATCCATCTTGATTCTTCACTCAACAAATCTGAATTTTGTGGACACTGGAGTACCTACATTCTGCCATAAAGAGGTTATAGTTATAGTTATTAGTTATACAGTGATTATCTCAGTATATCAGAAATACAAATTACAATGTTGTCAATGCTAGTATTTGAAATATTAGAATTTCTTGAATGATGCTTAGCAAAACAATAAACTATTAAACATTGTATTTTTGTTTCAGATTTCTTGATATCCAGTGTTTAAGACTTTGAGTTTGAGTATGCAATGTGCATGATAAGTTGATAACTGATAAGCCTGTACAACAGAATAGAGGTTTCAGTTCTGAGTTTTGTAACTTTGTTTGTAAATTCAAATTGTAAATTTGCAATTGATGTATATATATATTTGTTTGATAAGGTAAAGAAACTGTTTTACAAGCTTATAAGGCTTAAGATCTGATTATAGTTTATACATCTATCTCTAATTAGTAATATCTATCTCTTATTTGATATTTTTAGTAAGAAGATATAGAATCGTTACAGATTCCTTTGATACAATGATATGGTTTTTTAAATTTTTACTAAAAGCCTTATAAGCTTGTAAAACTAAAACAGTTTCTTTACTAAAACCCAAGCCTGTAAAGTTGTAGGCGGAAAGCTTTATGGGTTTGAGCCTTGTCTTATCTATGTGTAAGTTTAGATCAATTTTTGTATGGGTTTCTTAAATCTTTACCATTCTAAAATACCACAAGATTCAAGTTTCATTTTATAATCTACGAAATGGCACTCTCGAGTCTCTCAGTAGCTAGTACACTACTAACACATACTAACCTCAAGGCTCAAAATCGACAAATTGATAAATCTTCCTGCGTGCAGCGTGAGTGAGTCTCTTCCAGTTCCTGCATGCAGCGTGAGTGAGTCTCTTCCTCAGTGCAGGGTGAGTGAGGCGTGAGTTGAAACTTGAAAGTGAAACAAGTTAAATTTAGGGTTTTAACTTATAAGTTATAACTTTAATCGACGTTTTATTCGCATTTTTTTTAATTTTGTCTTCATCCGCGATTTTTAGTTTTCCTTGTTATGTGCGGGGTCTTCTGGGCATCCTCGGGACGGGTATGCGTTCCTAGAACGCGAGACGTCCCCTTCTGCAGGGGGCATCCTTGGGACATCCCCAAACTATAGATTTCCTGGGACGGTGGGGGGCGTCCTGTCCCCATCCTCGCGTCCCCAGAACGCCTCCTATGCCGGAGCGGGGGAAAAATGGGGGGGGGGGACAAGCAATGTCGGGAAGGGAGCGCTGTGATGTCCCCATTTTTCAAGTAACTTAAAAAGGTTCTAATTGTGAATTAATTTTATAAAGTATTTTAATTGCTTTATAAAATTAATATTTTATTAAGTTACTTAAGTCAATTGTAAAACACTTTATAAAATAAAGTGTTATTGTGTACACAAAAACAAGCATTTAAAAAAGATAGGTCAGACCTATTCAAGTGAGTGTGTACATAAAAATTTTCATTTAATAAAATTAGGCCAGGCCTAATTGGTGTGAGGGCTTTATAAGGAGCAACTGGGATTCATTTGGAATGATGTTGAGTTTGTATTTTTCTAGTTTGAAGACAAGTTCTTGTTTCAGCTGAGTTCAAGGAGATGTTGTCTTGCATTCACTGTATCAAGGAGATGATCCCTTGGTAGTTAATGGTTTGGTGATGATCCCTTACCATTGAGGAGGTGAAATTATTTCAGATTTCACAGTTGTGCTTCATAGTATTTGGGTTTGAGTATATTGTTTTATGTAGAGGGTTTTTGCAAATTTATTGATTTATAAATAAATATAAATTTGCAAGTGTGGATCGATATATATATATATATATATAATTCTGTCATGTCCCCAGTTCCGGCATAAGTCAACAATGAACACGGATTAGCCTATTCATCATTCCCGTGGGCTAATACATATGATAAGGGAATGAACTTGGTTTTGGCTAATGAACTTTTGTTTTGCAGGTCAAGACCTTTATCAAGTGACATAAGGTTGTCTTAGTGCTAGGCGCACTTTTCCTTCTATAGAGCTCAAAACTTGCGCCTTGCAAAGAGAAGATCTTCAACAATAGATGAAGTGTCATTTTGATGTCATGTGAAGGAAAGAAGTCTCTTGAATGCCTTGAGGCCAATTTAGTGAATTGAAACAGTTGAAGAACATGCTAAGTGATCTAGGCGCACTTTCCCACCTGTTCAACCACCAAAGTGCGCCTTGGCAAGGATCCATTCAAACATGAATAGGAAGATAGTACTTGAGCGCTTCAATGATGAGTGGTTTCTAAACACTCAAACACGAATTGGAGAACTTCAAAGTGCCAAGAGAACTAGCTAGAGGACTAAGGCGCTAACTCATGACTCTGGAACCTTGAACTTGTGGCTAAGTAAGGAGGAGTTCTTAGGAGTTGAAGTGATTAAAGTCATCAAAATAAGTCAAGGAGGACTTAAGGCGCAAGATTGCTACTATACAACTCCAAATGTGCGCCTAAGAGTCAAGGCGCCACTTCTTGATCCTACAACCCAAAATGTGAGCCTAGATGTCTAAGGCCCTAGATCATGCTTCTGCAGCCTTGAAATTGCGCCTTAGCAAGGAAGTGAATTGGAAGGTTAAAATGATCATCAAAGATTAAAGATTGTTCAAAAGATCATCCATTCAATTGAAATCATCATCTATGACAAGAGAAGTATTATGAGTGAGGCGCACTTTTCCTCATCTTCAACCTCACATTTGCGCCTTCTCTAGAAAGCTCAATTTGCGCCTAATGTGAGGATCTTGAGACATCATCATTGCTATTGGCAAACTTGCATTTGGAGAAGCCTTGAAGGTTTGAACTTAGTTGAAACTTACCTCAATATGCTAGGCGCAACTTCATGACTCTAGAACTCTAAATATGCGCCTAAGCTAGAAATGGAATGGAAGTCACAATTTGATCATTCATCTTGTTTAGTAGGTAAAACTTGTTTGAGGGATCATTCATCCAACTAAGATCTTAATCAAAGACAAGAAAACATCATGATGTTTGAGGCGCACTTTGCCTCTTGTTCAACCCTGGATATGCGCCTCACTTGGATCCCTCAGTTGCACCTTGAGGAGGATTCATCAACTTGCAAGGAAAAGAATCTAGCTATTGCCAATGTTTGGAAATTGTTTAAGTGTCAGAAGACAAGTCTTGATGTTGAGGCGCACCTTCTAGCCTCTGCCACCTCAAAAGTGCGCCTAGCTTAGGAGAGGTGCCAATCTTGGTTTTTGAAATCTCCAATGTGCGCCTAAGCTTCATTGAGTATTGTACAAGCAGTGGGTCCCAGAATGACCTTGGATGGCGTGCCGGATAAGGCTCTCAACTCGGAGTAACTGACTTTGGGTAGCGTGCTTGATAAGGCTTCCAACTCAGAAGTGAGTCATTCCAATGGAATATTCCTCTAGAATATGCTCATTGGAAAACGTGCCGTGGTTGCCTCTTGCTCTTGAGGAGAAGCACTATAAAAGGAGGAGAGCGACTTCATTTGGTATTTTTTGGCTATTTGATATTTCTTGGTAAGCTTTATGCTTTTTTCATGAAATTTGCGTATTTCATGCTTGTTGGGGTGATGCTCCCTCAACCTTGATAAGGTGATGCTCCCTTATCCTTTGAGAGGTGTTAACATTCAATTATCATCATTGTGCAGGATTGAAGTTGTTACTTGCAACTTGAAGTTACTTACATCTTGAAGACACTAGCAACTTGAAGACAAGATATTTGTGGTTTGAAGGCCATCATTGTTCAAACTAGGCGCTAAGGCCTATCTTTGTAATCATTGTATTAAGATGAACATTGATGCTATTAGGCATCTATTGAATGTAATAAGAAGTTGTATTGACAATTGCAATAAGATATCTCAACTTCATTGTTTGTTCAATTCATGTTGATCTCATTTATGTTAGATGTTGATTAATTGAAGTAGGAAGTAAAAAAAAGTTAGCAAAAATTTAGTTAAGTATAGTTGGGATATTTCAAATTCTCTGGTATTTCATATGGAGTTTTATGTGTGTTTGAATTGAAGAACCTATTTGTGCTTTATAGAAGTCAGATTTGAAGACTATATATATGTTTCTATTTGATTGTTGATTCCAAGGGGAGAAAGTCTGACAATTTCCTGCAGACTTCAACAGTGGACATTGGGTCCCTTATTGCATTCTACGCATATGAAGAGAGTATTTAAGATTCTATTTGAAGTAATTCGTGGCCTGGAAAACATCATATAAACAATTGTTTCTGACAGATCTTGGGCCCCAAATTCCACTCAGATATAAAGAATTGCAATCTGAAGACAAAGGAATTAGTAGAAGTTGTAATCGAGTTTGATAGGAAACCATCGCTGAGAGATAAGAAGCAATTGCAGCGTGGAGATGAAGGAGGACGGCGCTGTTATTTGAAAGCTACTGTGGTCATTTGGCATCATACAAGTCATCTACCTGAGTCTGTTAGGCATTCTACCAGCAACGAGTAAAGATGTCTGAATCAAGAGTGGCAGCGAGGTCATCATAGAAGGTCAGCGGTTCAATATCCTTAAGGCAGTAAATCACTCCTGGAGGGAGCGCAATTATAATTGGAGGTATCGACTTCAGTAAAGAACATTTCAATGATATTGGTCAGCACATGAGTCTTAAAAGGAGCCGTGAACTCTTAAGGGAATTGCATCTTGTGGAGTTTCAAAATGTTATCATTGTTTAATTCATTTGTTGAATATTGGCAAATTGGCGTTGTCACCACAACAAGGAATCGAATGCCATTTCATGTAAAGATGGGTCCCATTCCATTCGCTGTCCACTTAATAAGGTGAGAAGTGTTGTTTGCTTTTGAAGACTTGATCTATAAATTGTATCGACCCATATAAGCATGCTATTAGTCTGAAAGTATTGACACCAGATAGCTCGATATTACCAGCAGTTTCTGTGTAATGAATGGTATTTGATAGTGGTCTATCCTGAGGCAGATAACAATAATCTCAGATTATATAAGGATATGAAAGAAAAAACAGTTAGTACTTCAGCTAATGCAAATCCGCATTCTCAAGTGTTGCTCAGACTTCATGTACAGTTACAATAGATTATGACATCATATGCAATCTAATTTTGGTGTGTTCATAGATGATTTTTATCAGAAGCTGCCAATGAACATTTGTAACAGCAATAATTGAATTGTTCAAATCTTTAATTTGAACTGATCTATTCTATCTATCTTGTTGCCATCATTGTTATATGAGTCATTAGAATTATAGCAAATCAGAATTATAGCAAATATCTTGAAAGGGATATTACAGTGGTGTCTGAGCATAGACAAAATAGGCAAATATCCTTAGTGGGGATACCGCTGTAAAATACCCTACTAATGACGACTGAAATTTTTCCTTCAAATTCACTTTAAAAATGAACAACAAAATGCCAAATAACATCAATAAGCATATGAACACATATATACCCAAATACCTTGCATTATTGAAGCCTTCAAATAGGAAAAGAACAAATACTTATTGGCTGTAGTTTATAACAGTCAATGACTGTTTTATATCAGACCTTCATACAAATAGAAAATGAGAGCCAAATTACATCCAAATGCTTTACAATCAATGACCAATCAATGGATAAAGGTCCACTTCACAACTAAACTTGATATGAACTCTGGAATACATCTGACATCACTGTATATCAGGCTGTTATGACTGCTGTAATCACTGTATATGACAGCCAAGAATATGACAATGAAAACTTATCAAAATCTTCCTCATAAGCCAAGCGATGGACTTCTAGAATGCTCCTTTGTCCTCAAAGATCTGACCTTCAGCTCCTTAGAATGTACTCTTCAAGTCTGATATGCAATCTCCAGCTCCTTCAAAGTCTTCAAATCAATCTGCTCCAAAGCTTCTATGAATTACCTGTGAATTGTCACAATGAAGAAATAAGTGGATGGGGTTATCACCATTCCACGGTCAAGGGGCCATCACCTTGACAAGTAACTGAAAATCGGAATTTCCAGACAATACAAAACATGAAATCTTACCAAGTGCTCAAAAGATACCAAATTGAAGTTCAATGCTTGTATTTAAGCCTCTCCAAAGAATCTGATCCAATTAGCATGATTGAATGATTGTTTGAAGTCCACCAATAGGAATTTTGTTGCCATTCCATTATCCTAGATACTCCATTGAAGGTCGGCGCTCTTTAAAGGCAAGGTTTATTTTATTAAATTTGAAATATGGCTCCAACCATAACCGCCGGTTCAAAAGGGATCACTTGATCATTGAAATTCCATCTTCAAATGCACATGGGTGGCGGCTAGCATAGCCCAATCAGCTCCTTCCTTGAATTCGGCGCTCCAATGAAAATATTTCCTTTGTGATGTTTGAATTAGGCCTCCTCCTTGATCGGTGGTCTCCAAAACATATAGAATAGGTCTCCTCTTGGCCGACACTCATCCTTGGGCAAAACAATGAACATTGAATGTTATTACACATGATCCAATGCTATAACTCCCACCTTGTACACTTTTACCTTGAATAGGACCTATCCATGGCACATGATCCAATGTTTGCACTGTGTACACAAATTCCTTGGCCGGTTGAGCTCTATATCCTTTAATACTTAGCTTGGACCTAAAATAGGACCGATCAATCCATGTGAGGCGTGTACACTCTATCTCCACTAATTTAATTATAGGACCACCCTTATAACCGTTTGGGCATGGACCAAAACCACCGTGTACATTAAGACTTTGCTTGGCGTGGACCTATCAAGATGACCTATGGAATAGGACCTATTTGAGGTTGATCAACTCCTTGGCAAGTACCTAAATTAGGTCGATGCAAAAACATTTCTCAATCACAATTAAGCCAGGACCTATTCCACAATGAATCGATGAAATAGAAATTTGAAATTGCAATTAAAGATTGACAATTTCCATCACTTCGTATCAAGATTTTAGCTAAATGAATAATATTGCAAAATAAACTTAGCTAAAATGAAAAACTTGTCTAGCTCCAAATTGGGGACATTACAAGTCCTCCCACCCCAAGATTGCTTGCCCCAAGCAATTGAAAGTGCCAAATTAGAATCAATGAATACTAGGATCCCAAACCCATCTAATCTGTCCATCCAAACTCACACATACCATCTCAAAGATGTTGATGAAAGAGATCTTGGGACCGCTTCCATTGTCGCACCATGATGTAAACACATCCATACCAATATAGATGCCAAATACCAATGTATCCATCCTTCTTGTTTCGCTGCTATAAATCAAAACAGTTGTATGCAAACTGAAAATATCATCCAAATTGATATAAAATGATAAAACTGAAATCTGTTTGCTTGACTGGATAATATATGTGTAATCAAATAGACATCTGGACCAATATGTTTCATGCACTTTGATAATGACTCACAAACATATTTTATAGTTGAATAGGTAAGTTCAAATTAAAGATTTGAACTATTTATATCTCTGACAAAAGATTCAAATCAAATGATATCCAGAACTGTAATACATGATCAGTTTGATTTCAAGAACACTAACTGTGTTGGCACTTTATCTATTGTTGTAGCTATCCAGCATACTGGATTAGCAAAACATAATTATTGTTACCTTTGGACAGGTCGGCAGATGATAAGAATGAATTCCTGTTATATCCAGTTCCCTGTTTGTTAAACTGTCTCTATACTGAAATTGCAATTTGCACATAAAATCAATACTCCACACTTAATGATCTGGATCTGAATATTGCTGGGATCTCGCACCTCTTCCAGTTTCAAGGAAAGAAGATTGCATCCTACAGGCCGAAGATTCCATCGGAGGAGAAGAAAAAACCAAGTGCTGATACGGGAATGAAAGCCATCACCTAGGAAAGCCTGACGGGAAATGAGTGTAAACAGTGGTGGAAAAATACACCTGAAAACAATGTGCTGAAGATAGCATTAAAACACGCCCAGGTCGACAAGGCAATACTGATGCCCTACTTCAATGCCAGGGAGTTTGAGCCGTATTTGAAAGCCATGGTCGACAACTTCTGCCAGCACTCCAACAAGTCCATTGTTGAGTATCGGGGCCATATAGTCACAGTATCATTCTGGCCACAAGATTTTGCCAGAGTGATGGGGGTTCTAGCCATTGGCTCGAGCGTGGTGAAACCGGGCCGAATGACACAGCAGCACAAAGAGACCCTAATCCAGAGGGTATGTCGAAGTGACCTCACAGACAAAGAAAAAGATACTATCTGGAATTCAGGTAATCGGGGTTTGAGGAAAAATTTATTTGCAAATGAAGAATGGAAATGTATCATGGATGTAATGAAATGCAGACTGACGGGTTCCAGTAGGGCATCGGACATCGCCCTATGGATGGTCGACTATATGATTGGACTGAGTGTTGGTAAGGTCTACAACTGGGCGAGGTATCTGACAGAGAGGATTAGGGAATTTTTATCTCAGCGGCACAAGGTATTTTACATGACACAGCACGTCATTGCCCTCTTTCTCGATGCTGTCCATACCCAGGTTCCAGCGGACAAATGGGGTGGGCTGCAAGCGATATCACAAATAGAGCCGGGGTGGCCTACAACCTTCTACTGGAAGGGCCTCGATACAACTCATGGGGAAGAGCCATCACGACGGCCAAAGAGGAAAAGGAAGCAAAGGGAAACATCCACCGAAAGTGAAGAAGAAGAAGAAGAAGAAGAAGAAGAGGAAGAGGAGGAGGAAGAAGAGGAAGACAGGGGGCAATAGTAGAAAGTGATTCATCCATAGATGAAATACCTGCACAAAGAATGACACGGAGTGTGGTGAGAGAGGCCACCATGAAGGATACTGAGGAGAATACAGCAGCAGCAAAAGTGGGACAGCCCACGGAGATAGAGAAAACAACAGAGAAAGGGGGGCAGCCTAAAGGAGTTTTGGTACTTCCAAAACTCAAATCAGCATCATTCACATTACCGGCACCCTCACAGAGTACAGAGGCACAGGGCACAGCCACACTGCCAGTCAGGATAAGATTGTCAGCAGGAGTCACACCATCACCAGCCACACCTTTGGTGACAACCAGCACAGTCAGCCCAACCTCACCAGTGGAGCCCTCCACAGTAGGGGGATTGATCACATCTCAGGTAGAGTTACCATCAGCATCGGCAGGAGGTCCTCAGGACAAAATAGATAGTTGGTTAAGTGACATTGGCCTAACAGTAGACATGCCTGAAGTACCCGTGCTGAGCCCACTACACATGGTGACAGAGGGTCAAGAGGAGGGCAACACATCAAGGGGGACAGAGAGCGTAGAGCAGCTCAGCGCCACTGGCCAGATCACTCAGCAGAGCATTCTACCATAGCCAGTACTGGCTACACAGGAGGTAGGGGGACCTTCCATGGACATTATGAGCTCCCCAGCAACCACTCCAGTGACCACTTCACCAGAGGAGGAGGAGGGATTTCTAGAGGGGTTGACCCTCACACTTTCCAAACCCGACCCCTTAGACCCAATAGGTACCATTCAGAGGTACATGGAGGACTTGGAGAATGTGGCAGATTACATGGGGGAGATAGCTGTCATATCCCGCATTATTAAGACATTGTTTAAATTAAAAATTTAAATGTCACAATAAGACGAAGAAGTCGTTTTGATATGCATATATAATATTATTAATATAATATATTTATTTTTATCAATTTTAATTATAATAATATATTATAAAAATATAATATATATTATAAATATAATATATGAAATATAAATATCAATATAATTATTCAAAATAATATTATAAATATATATTGTTATATTATATAAAAATAAATATTAAATTAACTATAATTATTAATAGAAATATTAATTATACAAATATAATATAATAAATATATATTCTCATATAAGAGAAATCTCATACGGATATAAAGAAGATAAATAGATTAATATATAGACAAGTCATGAAAGGCTGGGGTTGCTGACTTGTGAATAAGACAAAAATGTAAAGGGAATAAGATTCTAATAAGCTGCAATTCCTATGAGGAACAGCAAATATATAATAATGAGCCATTCATATTAATTGTTATGGCAAGCGGACATTATGAGAATCGTTTCTATAGAACAAGGATTATATAAGACAATCGATTCATATTCATTATCTTATCAGATATGATACAAGGGAAGCAGTCTAGTTAAGGACAGCGAACAAATTGGGAAGCAACGATTATCATTAAAACAAATACATCAATTTGTATAAGCAGCGATATATGTCTTAAGAACAGCGATTAGTTATATGCAATGACTTGTACATAAGACAAATACTGATTCCAAGGGGTGCGATTAAGGTCATAATGAATAGTTGTCTTCTCAAACAAAAAGTTGCATTCTTTCATGGGTTCGTTACTATTCAGAGAAATATAAATAGAAGCTGGGGGATACGGCAGAAGGGGATATGATGGAAAGGAACTAACTTAGGCAAGCATAATCGATTGCAAGATTTGTGGTGAATTGCAATCTCCCGTGGCATTAATAACTTCCACAAACTTGTTTATAAGCTAGACATACTTCAATAAGGCATCGACCAAGGAGAAGGTAAGAACAGATAAAAGATAGAAAATATCAGACACCAGCAAATAAAGGTAATAGAAGGACTAAGAAAGTGACAGGGCAGCGATCAGGTATGTATAGACATTTAGCATGTTATATATGTATATAACTAGAAACATTAAGGATAAGAATATTATCAAATAAAGAATAATATATGTAAATGAGCAGAAATAATAGTAGTAATAAACACATATGTAAATTCAGATATTAATTAAATAATAAGATGAATAAAATAAGTGATATTTAAGATATATATAATGGAGTCATGATATGTATGAAATGTGAATAGAAATTATAATGAAAATGTATTTTAAATAGATGTCTTAATTAGAAGGCATCATGTGCTAAATGTTCATAAGGACTCAAGCTCATAGGATTGTGCTACATCCAAGAAGAGGATTAGCCTCATTATTAATCGTCTCACCATCTTAGGTGTATGGGTAAGTTAGGAGAATGTTATTGGACCTAGGTAACCCCAAGAAGATGAAGTACCTCCGGGTGTGAGGTGAAGTCTCTTGGGCCAAGTGTCGAAGTACCTCCGGGTGTGAGGTGAAGCCTTGGGCCTATGGTATGATGAGCTCATCAATGTGATTTGTGCCCTACGGTAGGTGACTCTCCAAGATGAGGTGGGAAGTCTTTGGAGCCGATTGGTGAGGTGGGAAGCCATCGGGCCTTCGTATGGGATGGTTAGTGTCTCCTTAACGAACCATGCCTATGGAGTTAGAGATAGATTAATGATAGGGCGACATATGATCCTTCCAAGGATAGCACTTGAGGCCTATGAATATAAATATGAATATGAATATAAGTATGAATATGACTATGAATATAAATTATGTGATTATGGAATTATAAATTCTAGATAAATATGGAAAGAATATGGACCTATGCTAATTTTTGGATTACTAATGTTTCCTTTTTGTAAGTTAAATTGTGCAAGGTTGTGAACAGTTTGAGCTTACTAGAAGGGGACATTACAATAGCTGAGATCTCCAAACGGCTGAGATTGGGACGATCACAGGTAGTGGCCCAAGAGGCTGTGAGGAGGAGTTTGCTCGACATTTCACAGCGAGAGGATGGCCAGAGATAGACACTAGAGACATGCATGACCGATGGAGAGAGTCACGGCCAGTGGTAGGGGGAAGAGACGCAGAGGTCATAGAGTCCCTGTTCACCATAGAGAAAGCATATAAGCAAGTATTCTATGAGATGAAGAAAAAAGAGGTGATGTTGGAGAAAAAGGAGAAGGAGAGTGAGGCAGCCCTACAGACGAAGAAGAAAGAATTGGCTGAACATATTCAAAGATCTCACAAACAGTTAGCACAGCAGACAGAGGCCACTGAAGCAGAAAAGGCCAGAGCATCAGGCTTAGAGGCCAAGTTGATGGAGATGGAGGCTAAGATGAAGGACATGGGAGTCCAGCTTGAGGCAAAGGAGGCAGAAGTGATGAAGGCCAAATCCCAAGTAATGGAAGCAGGTCACATGGTGAAGGCAACAAGAGAGCGGGAGCTAGTAGCCCAACACCAGCTGCGACAAAGGACTGAGGAAGCAAGGAAGCTGCAAGCACAACAGCGATCAGCCACTCCAACCTCGTCGGTACACCCAGGGACGTCTTCCCAACCTCCCCACTCTCAGTAGGATGTTTATGAGTTTTGTCATTTTGATGTGAATGTCGTCTAGAAGACGACCAATTTTGAGGGGGGGATAGATGTAGATAGCAAAATAGTTTAAGTAAACAAATGATGTAATTAGTTGTCGGTACCAACTGACGGGTCGGGTAGTTTGGAGTCGGTACCAACGGTTGGCGTCACAACCAACCTTGGCCATGAGTATTTAAATCGTCAATGCATTGTAGCCAGACATCGGTGATTTGACAATAGTTGATATGCAGACATTGGAGTCATAATGAAATATGTATGTTGCTGTTATGAACATTGTAATGTTTCCTGTGAATCAATGATGAATACAATGGTCCGTTTTGAGTAATTCTGTTATGATCGTATGATGCACTATACTACTACTTATTTCTGTTTACTTCATATTCTGTGAAACACACCATATTGCGGTAAACAGTATCCTTCAAAACAATTTTAATCCATACTTTTTTTGGAACCCTGCCCTTTGTGTTCTCCAATTTGCTAGAGTTCCCTTTCTACCCCAAAGGAATTACATTCACTCTTGATGCTACTTGAGAAGGAAACAGATCAATCTTTCTATCACGACGAAAATGTTTTCGCTGACTGCAAAAAAAGCCTGCCGAAAGCTGCCAAAAATCACTCATTGCGATTCTTTTATCTTTTAATCATCGTCATCATTCCTATTATAGCATAAAGCTTATAATATTTAGATGTTTGTTAGCTGACATATATTTTAGTAATTGCTTATGTTTAAACAATATATATCCCCCTTTTATTGATTTTGAAATTCTTATAACATGTATACTTTGTTATGATCATCTTCAAAGTTCTGAGAATTTACTAGTTCAGGTGCAACATTTATTGTTAATTTTCTTCTCTTGCCTCAAAAATTACATCAATCAGAACTATAACTCTGTTCCATAACTTTTTTGATCTAGGTTGGGTTGCCTGCAAGAGGAAAGACATTCACTGCTGCAAAGTTGACGAGATATCTTCGTTGGCTAGGCCATGATACAAAGCACTTTAATGTTGGAAAGGTGTGCTTTCTGTACGTCTTAACTTTTTATATCATTTATATTGTCAGTCTAATTCAGAGGGTCTGTATGCCTGGTTTTGTATTAGTAATAGTATCATGTTATTACTAAGACGGCTTTCTTTGTGTGGTGCCAATCAACAGTATCGTCGCCTCAAGCATGGTTTAAATCAGGTAGTGGTTCTTTTCAAAATACCGCTTTATTTTTTAAAGAGTCTCTTTTCATATTAAAGGATCATAATCTTGTAGTCAACACTTTATCATTCAAGAAGTAAAAATGGCTATTGTTATTAAACTTCCTTGTACATATACTAAGTTGAAACGTCTGAAAGCTGTCCTACTTGATTAATTAAGTTAGCATACAAAAGAGATGCTGAATCTGGTATGACATTGGTATACTGAAAAAGGTTTAGCTTTCTTCATCATGTGTGTCAGGCGATTTTGCAGTCTCCAAAATAGTTTGAATTTACATCCCTTTCATATAAACCTAATGTTGGTTCAGTTTGTTAATGACAGAAAATTTGTTTTCTTAACCCCGAGTGAGGCTTTCAGTTAACCATAGGTAAATTTGGTTATTAAGGGCCCATTGTTGATTGTCTGCTTCTTACTGTATTTGATAGTCTATTGTAGAATCCATTCTTTTAACCTCATATTTGTGGCTGTGGGATAAGACTGTTCTTGTAGCAGTCCATTTTTCTTCATAATTTCAGCAGTGGGAACCATAATTGAAGCATTTTCTGGAGAAACTTCAGTTTCATCAGCTTTACCTTGCTTGAAAGCTCTTTTTTCAAGTACATAGGAGCTATTTCCAATATTGTACGTGTCTTTTCAATTTGCAAATTTTTGCAGAGCACAAGGCTGACTCCCACCATCAGGCTTGCCAGTTCATAGTCAGAGTCAGATACGTACGAGTGCACTGGTGAACTCACATTAAGTATATCACTCATGAGATTTGTGTCCTCTCTCTACACTTTCTTTTTGTATCGCTACTATCCTTAAAGGCAAGGACTCAACATTTTTTCTAAAAACCTGGATTTTAACAATCAAGATCAAGTCTTGCTAGAACAATCTCAACACCACTGAGCTGAGAGGTGAGGGATGCAAATGGAAAGTAGCGCGCATCTTGACTTCCATAGAAATTCAATAGCAGTCTTGTAGCTTTCTGTAATCATCAAAGTGTCATCAGGAAGAGGTCCTCACCAAGAGAAAAGGCACTGAATAAATAATTAATTTAGCTTCAAACGAAGCCCAAAAGGTTTGTGTCAGGAGGACATCTCCAATAAAGAATCTGTGACACCAATTTTTTGAACTCTTTCCTTAATTACCAAACTTTGACCGAGCATTAACCCTAAAATTTCATACTAGAAGAAAGCCAGAGATTTCCAATTAAATTGACATGTTCTTTGCTATCAGATCTGGGGGTCTCTCATGCTCCATTTTTGTGTTAACTTGGAGCAAGCTCCAATGTGCGTCTCTAAAAAAGGTCTTGTCTGCAACCCTTGTCATGTTGAGAAGAAGGATCTACAAGCCTTTGAAGTGTTAATTAAAACCATATTAACTTTCAGAAAACAAATATTATATATTTATAAAGAAAGGAGTGTGCACGTGCGTTTGTGAGTGTGTGTGTGTGTTACACCAAGTTTCTAGGATAGAGATGACAAGGGATAGGGGGACGTGTTTCTGGGAAGGATTTTTTGGGAGGCCATTTTTTAGGGGATGGTAGTGGATGACTAAAGAATAAGGGAAAATTTAAAATCATAGGAAATTTCAAATATTAATACGGTAACATTGATAATGCATTCATCATGTACATTATAGAATCCTAATACATAACATTAGAGTTGAATTGAGATTTCACATGAGAGTCGACAAACAAATTAACAAAATTTATTGCTTTCATTGCCAATGTGCATATATTATATAAAAATTATAACAAAATGCTCAAAGGCTGCAAGTTTCAACTACAAAATGACAAAAACATAGAAAATTTGTGGCAGCCCCTAATCAACATTTGCTAACACTACATTAAAATTGGAGCCTAAATCTGAGTCACTGCCACTATGAGAGGCTGCCTCATACAATGGAACCCCAACCAATCCCTCATGTGCCTCCTCATCAACCTGTGTGGCATCTTTGGGATCAACATCCCAATGTGCGGCTTGAGTTTGATGATACTTAGGAGTGTTGATCTTCAAGCCACAAGGCACTATGCATGGCCACCAACTTCTCCGCTCATGGAGAGTATGCCTATTCCTCTTGACTAATTGGATGAAGTTGTATGTTGACTAATTTGTAATGTCCCCTTACGGGACTACCCTTTTTCTTGCCCTAGAATTTCTATTTTAACATAGTTAGGGTTGTAACTTACCAATTGAATGCTTGAAGCAAGATAAGCCCGATATAGGTCCTGTAAACATGTTAGTTATTAACAGATAAATAAACGTATGATCCAATGATGTTACAGATAGGATTCTAATCATTATTATAATATTCATGTAAAGTTCCCTTACTGGATCAATCCAAATTCACAAAACCAAATAGAACATGTATATTGTAATGTCCCTTACCTAAATTGCCCTAGAAATTCAAATGCCACAAGTTAGGTTTAGGGTTTATAATTTACCATATAGAATATCTTTTAAATTATATAATTCTTGGACTTGAATTCTGCAGTCATAACATAGGAGAAACATATACAAAATATATACATATATACAAATTTAATCATTAGGGTTAGACAAGATTACATTGTATTCGAATTCATAAACAATATCAATATAGAAAGATTATATATTCATTACCATGCAACTAACTTAGTTTGTTTACAGAATTCAGTCATAGAAGAGGAGGTACAGGGAGGCATGGCAGGGTGCCTTCAGTCAACAGTTCTCCCTCCAAGCAGTCCCCTCACCATTCTTCTTGGACTGGTGAACTTGATTTTGTCAATAAACCCTCAACATGGAGATTAGGTGGAGAATTCTGCCCTTGGGTGCCCTTAGCTGTTCTCTCCCTTTCACAGGACAATAGGGTGCCCTACTAGCTGTTCTCTCCCTACCTGTCAATGTAAAGGGTGCCTTTAGCTGTTCTCTCCCATAGTGCATATTTCCTCCTTGTCCATGTTGATAGTTTATTGCAAATATTTTATGTATTTTTATATATGACAGTGATATGCAATAAGTAAAGATAATTGACAGTCAATAATGATATGACTTAATGTTCCTTATTTTATTTCTGCACATATATTCAATAATGATTCTTATTGAACTTCTTGTTCAGTTTTAGGATTTGCAATGTATCCCTTTGCTGTCCACAATAGTCTATATGACTAAATAAATATATATAACTCTACAGATGGAATTCAAATGTCTGTTGCTATATTCCATGATCAATGATTGATTATTCTCCATTCTATATCCCATTAAAAACATACCATCTGTCCCTATTTGTACTTCCTCAAAGGAGGTGTCCTTTTTGAATAGTTGTATCTTTTATAAAAGAAAATGACTCTATAATGAGTCACACCTCACAGATCGCAGCCTTTATCTCATTAACAAATTACTCTCTTTCGTTAAAACACTTCGTTGTATTTAACAATACATTACTTGCTGCCAATTTCTCGTGGATCGCTGCCTTCTAATTAAATCCCATCCTTCTTACAAATCGCACCTTTTAGACTTAATCCCTCACACTTCTATTTGATTGCTACTTCTTATATTTATATTTTAAATTACTTCTCATTTGTCTTTAGCACCAAAAGTCTAATTGTAATTCACACTTTCAAACTTAAGACATCTTGTCTTATGATGTCTGCCAATCTTATGATACTGATTCGAGGCTTGCACCATGCCAGTACCTTGCATACTCATTCTGTCTATCATGCACTCAGCTGAAGAAGCGTAGAAGTGGTCAGCTACGCTCTCTAGTGCGTGCTTGTGTTGCACATTACATAGTTTGCTGAATAAGCGAGGCATGTGGTCATTGTGGATGCCTGATGTGTACGTAAACATTTGCATTGCATTCAATACCGTAGCAGATTGAGTAGAAGTGTGATTCGAACACCGTATGCTCTCACCTTGCCCCTTTTGGGATCTTGGTGATCAAAAAGTGTTTTGAAGACTGCATGTGCTTTGGATTTTAGCTGAGATTATTTTGGAAAAAAACTAGGGTGGTCATTACATGTGATTTATAACATGGGCTGCCATATGAAGGGGGATGCTTATAGTGTTCCACCATCGCGTCATAATGGGCCTAATATGCTCCTCATAAAATCCTAAATTAGGATCTATGCTATGAATGGTTTGCTTTTACCCAAGCATATTGTCAAATGTCTCATAAATCTCTCCGAGACTAGGAGAGTTTGTATTGACATATCTTATGACCCGCACAATAGGTGAGGTGAAGGAGCAAACATATCTGTAAACAAGTTACAAAATTTAAAATTTCAAAAAAGATTGAGACACAAATGACAGAGTTAATGGTATTACAAAGAATGAAAATAATTGACAAGTTAGAAACATTAATAAATTAACAATTTAATAATTTAATAATAAAATTAGAAATTTCTTTCCTCACTGTGAACCACTAGTCATCATTGATGATCTTTTGTTTCACACTTTTTCCTTCAGCCATGTTTGCGTCTGGCCATCTGGCCCACTCTGGATTAACCATCATTAACAACTGTAGAGGTTCTTGCACCTCAAGCATCCCCTCTAACAAATTAAAGTAGTTGGCATATCTAGTATCCACAAGTTTGAGGAATTCCTCCCTTGAAAAAGCCTTGGACAAAGCAAGTGAGGTGTGATGGTTGCAAATGAACATTTGCATGTCTCTAGCTTCTGTGACCACTGTGTTCACCCCGTCTATCTTCCTAATGTCTTTCAATGCATGAACACAACATGGGGTCCAAAAAGTACGCTTATAAGCACCCTCCACCATCAAGCCAACTAACTTACATACATGGGTTGAAATGGTCACCACTTGTACAACATTAGAGGGCCAAACCTCCTCTATAATGTCCTTCAAAATCTGAAATTGCAACTTTGCATCCCTTTTCTTCCCTAAACAATCAATAGCTCTGAAAACATAGAGCCAACTAAAACATGTGACAATGAAATTGATGAGTGGCCGATGTTTAATATCGGTCCACCCATCCATGACGATAGAGCAGCCCTCCCTTAGCCAAGTTTGCCTCATTTCCTCCATCACCACACTCACCTTAGAATACTCTATCAAGGAGGGTGCTGCATAGTTTATGTTCTTTGGAGGGGGAAAATGAGGGATCAACAACAATTGCATCTTTGAACATTTGTTTGAAATATGAAGGACATGCCACATGAAATGGTATGACATGGGCAAAGAAAAATTTGGCATTAGAAGACTTAGCCATTTCTCGTGATTGCATATTGAACATCCCTGCAACACTAGTAGCCTTCTCTTTTTGTTTGTAGAACCCTTTCCCCTTTTACTCTCAACATCTATTGTTTGGGTAGGCAATGACATACTAGGTTTGTAGTCTCTATTGGCATTTCCTTATTTCTTGCCTCACCCTCCATGTCTAACCTAGTCACCTCGGCCTTCTCAACTAGGGTTATTTTTTCACAACCTTTTACCGGGTCCACTTATGCACAAAAGATGAGAGTAAACCCCTGAGTAGCTGCCCCTATAATTCTTCTCACATGAATGACATGGCCGTACTCTCGTTGAATTTTTTTTCTTGTCTGTGTCTATGGCTTATCAAATTGTAAAAAGAGTTTTTAATGATTAAATGGGCCCTTTGCATAACTTTTGAGCTGTTTAGAAGGGCAGTCAAATGGGTTATTTGAACTCACAGTCTCTACAACACTCCCACTCCTAGAAGAACCCCCAATAGTACCTCTATGACCTTTTGTTGAATTTAAATTTCATCACCCTTACTACCTTCATTGCTGCTCATTGTTTTTTGGTTGAAAACAAAAAACACAGCTGCAAGTGCAAATATAAAACAAAAAGAAAACAAAAAATCCTTTCTAAGTGTTTGAAATTTTGAAAAAAAAAAAATGCAAAAGTATTTGTGCAAATGAACAATGGATAATAAACATGCCTCAGATGATGTTTTTATGTGCTCTTGCCTTCTCACTGCTGTTCTCTTCTCCTCTCACAACTGTTCTCTTTCTTTGTTGTTTTCTTCATAATATGAAAAATGACAAAATGAGCTTGCTTATTGTTTTTAGTTGTTAGTGTGGCTGTTTTAGGTTTATGGTTGGTGTAAAGGGGTGTCGAGGTCCTTGTAGGCTTGCCATCCCACCCCTTTTTCAATTTTATGTTTGTTTAAAAAAATTGCTTTTTCTGTTGACTAGGTCACAAGGGGCGACTTGTCATCCTTGGGATGACCAAGGGACGTTTGGGCATCCCCTAGCCATCCCAAGGAAGGCTAGTTGTCCCTTTCCATTTCTGAAAATGCAGGGGATGCCTCCTCGGGGTATACATATAAAATATATTGGTTGATTGATTGCTAAAGATACTTAGGATTAATGGATACATACCTATATATATATATATATATATATATATATATATATATATATATATAAGTTGTTGAATTGGAATTAGGTACAGGTATGTGGGTATAGTACGACGAAACGACAAATTGTTTTGGGGGTCGGGTATCTTCTAGGCATGTTTGTACAAAAAACATAAAAAATCATGAATATATACATGTTTGCAGCCTAAAAACAAGAATTAAGTTCAAAATACCCATATCATGCATATGCTAAATAAAACTACCATAAATATTACAAATTTAAATTATAATATGCTAATTCAATATCAAATTGTCAAACTTGAATATCATGATATATATATATTGTTCAATATTAAAATAATACAATTAGTAATTAATGTCATATGGGTCTTCATGAAGACCAAGATCATCATCATCATCGTCATTGACATTGGATGATGTAGGTAGATTAGAAGAACCACAAGCAATCCCATTGTCTCTTGCAGTAAAAGTATGCTGGCTATCTGACTCCTTAAAAAGTGAAATTGCTGCAAAATTAGAGGAAATTTGTGGTGCTTCTTACTTTGGTGATTGTGACTGTTATTGTGGTGCTGCTTCTTAAACAAAACATAGTGTTTTTTTCCTTGTTACTCATCAAACAAAACACAAGTGAAAATGACCGTCGGTTTAGGGTTTAAGGTGTGATTTTGATGGTTAAAGGTCAAACAAATTGCATTGAAATTGTCGCCTGCTATTGGGATTGTGCTGGAATCTTTTTGACATAGGTGGAATCGCCTTGATTAGGCTTATGAACAATTCCAAATGAATCCGTGTGCAAAAAGCCATGCCTAGAACAAATCCACAAACTAATTGAACTTGATTCGGATTGAAAAACAAATTATACTTGGGTATGCCTAGGTTTTTGGCTGAGTCAATAACATAGATACATATTGGTAAAGATATCTAGGGTTAAGGGACCGAAGCCCTGTAAATAGTATGCAAGATTCCAACTTCCAAGTGGTATTGAGCTTCCACCTTGGATCAAAATGAAAGAAATGTGAAAAATAATTATTTAGAGGCTTTAACATATATTGTATTATTTTCCTGATTGTGATTGAAATACTCTTTTGGAGGTCTAGAATGCACACTGCTACAATGTTTTGAACTCTACTACACACATCCAGTGGGTTCCTCCACCACAATCACAATCAATTGCTCATATGAAAAGTAGCCTTTCCCACCCTATTCCCATAAACAACTAAGCATAATCAATCACATTCCCAAACCTTCTAAGGCAGATCCTATCAACAGAAGCCATCTTCACGTGAAGGCTATTAAAAGTTTTTTTCGCACCAAATTGTAAAGACACCTTAGATCCAAACCATTTTTTTTTTCAAATGTTGGATAGAGGTGCTATTACATACACATCTGAATTGCTCAACAAGCATTACTTCCATGCTTATCAAGTTTCTCTATTTATCTTATTGTTAATTAATTTACTTCCTAATGATCTCATTAAGGATCTTAACCATTTAACATAACTTAGTTGTCATACTAACTTTGTTAAGATGCAAAGGAGTTATTTCCATTCTAATCAATCATTCCTTTGGTTTTAACTTTTTTAGTTTTGTTAGTGTTTTATTCGCACCTTTCAGCGCAACACAAAAGGGAATAGATGTGCGGTAGAACCACTCTTAGAATTAGAAGCAGAAGCTCGCTCTAAATTAAAATCTAACCTAAACTACACAATATGTACTTGCAAATTACGATCTATACAATGGTTTTGGGTGTTTTCACGTTCATACTGAATAAAACATAAATATGTAATCTTTTTGGGTTTGCGACGTGTAGAAGGCTGAAACACTCTTTCAACACGAGGCAAGGTTTTGCAGTTTTGGACTTGAATTAAGTACTATAACTAGATGCTTACACCATTCAGTTTAAAACAGAGACTTAGTAGGGCAAGTACACACATATTGGATAAACACATAACAAAATGCTATGGTTAAATTGAATGTAAGACTCGGTACAAAGCCATGAGCTACATCTTCAAGCTTGCCTGCAATACAAAACTTGCAAATTCATTGAAGTAATTAAATTTTAAGCACACATAACGACACATGTCAATAGATATTTAGAAGCAAGATAGGCATAATAAATTCTATTGAGTGAATAATAAAATTAGAGTACAATCAAATACTTGACGAACAGCAATTTCAGCATAAGATTTAATATTCATCTTTATTCCTTCCTTTGATTGATAGCACTGATACAACTCTCTTGATCCCATTAACTCTCCCTAAGTGCAGAAGAGCACTTATCTATATTGTTTACAAAGAATTGGATGAAAATAACTAAAATAAATTAACTAAACCTCCTACCCTAACTAGACGGCTTGCATGACGTGCAAGTTTTATTACAAATTATCCGGCTCACTTATTCTAGTGCAATTACTAGTTCAACTGATGATTAAAATATTACAATCAAGCAACCTCTAGTTAAATTGTTGGTCGAATTTTATTGCAAACTATGACCTCATGCTCACATCTCTCACATGATGATTGAAGAAGGGTCAACTCCAGATTAATGCTAAAAATAGTGAATGCTAAAAATAGGACGGACTTTAAATAGCTCCGGCTAAAAATAACAGATATTTGAATATGCCCTTTTTCTTAAAAATGATGGACTATTATTAGTGCGGGCTAAAAATAGAATCTTGAAGGCGGGTTTGGACGATTTGATTCCAATGAAGCTTTCATGGTGAATCCTCTACTTCGACGAAGTTTGGCAAATTCTCTAAAACACTCTAAAAATCTGATGAGCTCTTGACGCCTCGATATTTGAACATTCTCTCCTTCATTCCTCATTGAAATGCACAACTCTAAATTTACATTGAATCTCAACTGATAAAAAATTGTGTGCTATGCTTGCTTGATTTTTTTTATATTAAGTTGATTGCCTTTGATTTTCCAATCAGGCGTTGAATCCTCTTTTAATCTTGATCATTGCCTTTATTTTCCTCTAGCTGGTGCATTCCAATGGTTGGCTGCTAACTTTTCAAACCTTTTGTCCTTTCTAAAACCTTGTCACTGATTTCTGGTTGTCCTTTGTCTTTTTTTTTAATGAACTTCCCTACAAAAGACAAATGTTGATTGTTCTTTGTCTCCTTAGGAGGCACAATTCACTGTTTGTGATGTGAATTACCTTTTTCCTAGCTGTTGATATCATCTTTGTTTGCTGTGGTGTGATTTTGCTTTTTGATGGTTATGTGGTCAATGCTAGCATTGAAATGGGAGTGCTGATTTTGGACTTACCTTTGACCATTACTTTGTTGATGTATTTGCCCCTTTTGATTTTCCTTAGGTGTTGGTGGCCTTTTTATGGCAGTTTTGGTATGGTGCATTGATTTTCTGTGTTTGGCATGTTCCTTTTTTACAACCATTGCTTTCTCCTTTGATCGTTGCGATTATACTTTCCAACTTCATTTTATAGTAAGAACCATTAGTTTTCCACAATCTATAATTTTGTTAAAAAACTTCTATTTATAGTGTTGATTTTAATCCTGACATGTTTTTGCTGAAGGCATGGTGGTGCC
Source organism: Cunninghamia lanceolata (assembly GCA_027924645.1). Taxonomy (NCBI): domain Eukaryota; kingdom Viridiplantae; phylum Streptophyta; class Pinopsida; order Cupressales; family Cupressaceae; genus Cunninghamia; species Cunninghamia lanceolata. Next base: position 2,890,702 of record BSBN01000704.1, on the reverse strand, counting down.
TTGTAATGTCCCCTTCCTAAGTCAAGACTTGTTCGTCGGGCTAGTCTACCATTTTGGGTTCCTGTAGACTAGTGAGGTGGATAGGGGACTCACAGTGACGTGGCTCAACCTAGCTCAGATAACTTTTTGGAGTGATGTGATGGATTCCTTGTGACAGAGAGTTGCCAGTTGGCGTTTTCCGGAGTGAGTTTGGGCCATTTGGCCAAACTTACTATTTGTAGTAGGGGGCACGAGACTCTGAGCGAGTTGGTGCAATGGTCCGAAATTCATGTTGATGCTCCATTGGTCAGTTTAGCGGTACTACAGAGCGATAAGGAGACCGTTTGATTAATAATTTAATAATAGACTTAATTAAGTTAAATTAAATATATAACTTAATTAGTTTGTTATTAAAAGTGACTTTATTACATAGTATGGACTTAATGAAATATTTGGAGTTTATTAAAGTCACTAATGTGGGCGCCCAAGACAAGAAAAAAATATTAAAAAGTAAAAATATTAAAAACTCCAAAAGTGGTGTTGAGGCAAGGGGAATAAAAGAAAAGAAAGAAGATTCATTTGGATTCATTCACTTTGGCTTATTTTTCTCTGTTTGAGCTTTGTTCATGGTTGAGCAAGGGTTTCATACCAACAAGCTGTGAGGACGAAAACCTTCATAGTTTGAGCATCTACAGGGTTGCAAGACACTCTAAGGATGTTATTGGTGTGGCTTCATCCAGAGGTCACCATTTGAGCTTCATTGGAGTCTTTGAGCATTGTCGCGGAGGTGATAACATCGACATATATTCACCATTTTGCATCTATAATTTCAGAGACAAATTGAAGAGCAAATTGTAAGAGTTTGCTGTGGATTTTGAGTGTATTTGTGGAGCCATACTTCCCATTTTCTGGCCGTACATCCTCCCTACCTGGATGTACAAGCTGTGAGCACTTTGGGGGTTTTTTGTGGCAGATTTCTCATTGTTTTCCCTCTTTCCTTGGGTCTATAGGGTCTGCAACTAATATCAGGTTGATATCAGCAAACAGGGGGGCAGTTTTGGAGTGGTATTTATTGCTGTTATACTCCAGAAGGGCCGTACCAGTTATACCACGGACGTGGCCTTTTTGGGACAACAAAAACATTGTTGGAAGTTGAATATCCAGCCTTCCTTGAGGCGTCTACTCTCATTTTCTGCTGTACCTTGACATTCATTGTACTAGTTGGTGATTGGACTGTATTTTGGAAGCATTGTAAAACCCAAATCTGCTGATACAGTTGATTCCCAGCCTCTTTTTAATGGACAGCGAAATGGGTATGTTGGAACCCTAGCATTTTTGCATTTTTCTCATATGGGTATTATTTCTATATGCTTTGTATTGCATTTCCATTGAAATAAAGCATCTGGGTATTCCTATTTCATTGTGTTTTTGAAAATATATATATGCATGTGTGTTATGCCAAAATGCAAAAAACCCAAAACGCACCAGGTGACAACTAAACATCAGAAAACACAAAGGGGGTAGGATATTACATGCCTTTGGATAGACGCGTGCCTATCCAAATGCATTATCTTTTTTTAAATTTTTAATACACCATTATGTCCAAAGGAGCACACTCTTGGATAGGCGCGTGCTCATACAATGGGCGATAATTTTTTATTTTTTCATTTTTTATATGATTTTGATTCTTTTTATTATATTATTATTTTTTTTAATATTTTTTGGATTTTTTAATTTTTAGATTTGGTTTTTTTATTATAATTTTTTAAATAATAATCATTATTAATAATAAATATTATGATAGTAATCATTATCAATATTAAAATATTAAAAATAATAATTTTTTTTTTAAGTTTTTGATTGTAGGATTTTTATAATTAAAGCAATTATTTTATTTTAAAAATAAAAGTAAATAATAAATAATTACTTTAATTCAAAAATAATTGTTAATTAAAAATTATCAATTAAAATCAAAATGACAGACGAATTGACATTCAACGACACAATATTTTACAATGAGAGGAGCTTGACTAAAAACAATTACTGGAATATGACAACTCAATATTCGGTCAGAGAAAACATAAATGAACCTAATATATCAGTATGAATGAAGTTTTTCTCATTGTATATGGACAACTTGTTTCAAGTTCTAAGGTAATTATTTAGCCTTTAAGATAAGAAATAAAACTAAGTCACAGGTCAGAGAAGTAGAAATAGCAAACTAGAGAAGTAGACCAATAATAATAAATTTACATAGTATGAGAAAAAATGATGAGGCTTCATTGGGAAAAGATCAAACTGACCACTTAGAATCTTCCCATCACACACATACTCTATATCAAGGAATCAAAAATCGTTTAGAGATAAAATCGGCAAACCAAAAATATAAGATTTTTTCAAAAAATCGTGATAAAATCGGGGAAAAATCGCAGGGGTAAAAATCGGCAAACCAAAAGTATAAGATTTTTTCAAAAAAATCGTGATTTAAACGGGAATAAATCGGAAAAATTCGGATTTCAAAAAAACCATTAAAAATGTAGAAGGGACAAAAACTTCTTGTTTTTTAAATTTAAAGGCATTTCCATAACATAGAGATATAGAGAGCAAATAAAATTGAGAGTTTTGCCCATGACTTGTAAAATATAGATTGTAGTTGTTTATATTCATATCGTTGAATCACTGATTACATTGCATTGCACAAAGCATACTTCATAGTGCATAACTAATAACTAGATGTTGAAAGTTGACAAAATTTCAATTACAATCCAATTTATACAATGTCAATATAGAAACTGAGTACAAAATTCCAAAAAACTAGACGTAGCCAATGAGTCTTGCTACTACAAACAGAGCTACACTAGAGAGTTGTAGGTCTTGATGATGAAGCTCCTGGGTCAGAGCCTGTCCGAACTCGTTCAAGCAATTCACTACTCATGTTGCTCTCCATTAGGATATCAAGATCGTCAGGGTCAAGAAAATCATCATCATCATCATCAGCTGTAATCCACTCAGACTCTGGATCAATTTCATCAAGGTCAATTGGCGCGTCATCCTCAGCAGTACCTGATTTTGTCCATATATAAATTAGTCGTGGCAATAGAAAGTGAAAAACATAATGAATACAATTATAACTATGATTGCAAGTATATTAGAAGTCTAACCTTGAGCTTTCTTTAGCTTCAAGCGGAGGTTGTGGTGAACAAACACCAAATTATTCATCCGTTCTTGTGTTAGACGGTTGCGTTTCTTGGAATGTATGTGTTCAAAAACAGTCCAAGTACGCTCACAAGTAGATGAACTACATGGTTGGCTCAATATGCGCCTTGCCATCCATCTAAGATTTTTGGTATCTTGACCAAAAAAATCCCACCATTGTGTTGAAAAACACAAATTATTACCATGATGATTTCATGTAAGATATATTAAAATCTTAACATCTTTAATCTACAGGTCCACAATAAAGAGAAATTGTCCAAAGCTAATAGAGTGTACCTGGTTGGTAGGTCTTCTTGCCTTGCACCGCAGCCATACTTGAGAAAACACCCCTCACCTACTTGTACATTGGCAACTCTGCCATAACTGCGTGCAACTTTTCTGGGGTAGGGAACATTTTCTCCATGCATATGAATAGGGCACGTGTGACTTTAGAATCATCATCTTTGAATGAGGAGCTATAGAACAAGGATGGATTGAGATAATGCCCAGCAGCATGGAGAGGGGAGTGCATCTGTTGATCCCATCGCCTATCAATTATGTCCCACAATGGCATGTCCCTGTCCCTGTCATTTTCCATCCTACCCCTCATCACCTCCTTAGCCCTATCCATGGCCTCATACAAATAGCCCATGGGGGATTTATCCCCATCCACTAGCCTCAAAACTTTGACTAGAGGCTCAGAAAATTGTACAACTTGTTCAATTGCATCCCAAAAACTTGCAGAATAAATGTACTGTACCACCTTTTTGCCATCTGCTAGCCTTGTGAAGCCAGACTCTATCCACTCAGGAGAAAGGAACATTCGCTTCAAATTTAATTGTTGTTGCCAAAGAGTCTGCAATGCAAGGAAGTGCGTAGCAAATCGTGTCACCCCTGGCCGAATTAGCTCCTTGCCCTTTGTGAAGGAGCGCATTAGACACAACAGCCTCATGTGATTGTAGATGAACTTGGTAACTGTGCGAGCCTGTTGCAATACCTCCATCACCCATTCAAGTTTTCCAAAATCCTCTAGGGTTAGATCAAGGTAGTGTGCCGTGCACGGAGTAAAAAACATAGAGGGATACTTGTCCGTCAGGAGTTTCCCAGCAACGACACAAGCAGCAGCATTGTCTGTAATAAATTGTACCACATATTCTGGCCCTACATCCTTGACCACATCGTCAAACAACTCAAACATTTCAGCTGCAGATTTGATCCTATCTGATGCATCCGCATATTTCAAAAAAATGGTGCCAATATCACAAGAGACAAGGAAGTTGATGAGGGTTCGGTTCCTTCTATCTGTCCATCCATCTGACATTATGGTGCAACCAGTCTTTGTCCACGCTAGGCGATGTTCAGAAACAACATCATTAACATCCTCTACTGCATCATTGAGCATACCAACTCTCAATGTCTCATAAGATGGGGCTTTGAACCCAGGACCTGCACCTGCAATCGCATCCACCATACCTTGCCAGTATGGAGATCTGGCAACATGGAATGGCAAGCTAGAGTAGTACCAGAAATTTGCAATTGCCTTCTTTGCATGTTCATGGACGTTCTTTCTCCATCCTGTACTCTCCAAAGTGGTCTGTGATCTTGGTGTTGTACGAGGTGCAAAGAAAGAATTAATGTTTCCTCCACCTGTGTTTGGGCCATGTGTTGTAAAAGAAGGCGTTGACACAGACTCCTTGAAAGACATTTGTTCATTGCTTGCCTCATTCGAAGGATTGCTCTTAGCATATGTAGAATTTAATGCCATTTCTGTCCCAGTTTTTGCCTTTTTTGCCTTATTATCAGAAATCGCCTCGAGCGCTAGTTTTGCTTGATATGTGACATCTGCAGGGCAACCTTTGCAAATACTAGTCTCATGTCCTACCTCCTTTGCCAAATGCCACCAGGTATTTCAGCTTTACACCAATTGCATTTGACCCTGGTTGTACCCGAGACTGATGTGCAATGAGTCCACGCAAAGTCTCTTGGACGTGGCATTATGATCAAAGCTGTAAAAGCATTTGAATTCAGTCTTTCATGATAAATAATTTTCTACACGAAAATGATGTGCTAACTCTAGGTTTCTCATGATAAATAATTTGAATTAAGTAATTAGTCAATAATATATTAAAACTAAACCAAAAATTGAACTGGCAGCTTGTGAAAATATAATATGACAGTCAAGTGAAAATATAATATGACTTTACAATCATCTAAATTAACATTGTCCGGAGTTTTTGAGTTTTTAATTACACTCCACCTCTTACAACTCCTCTTACAACTGTAAATTACACTTTGTTAATATAATAATAGACATGGTCATGCCATTACACTTTACCTTTTCACAACTGTAAATTACAGCTCTCAACATAATAATTATAAAATTTACAAATTTCAATACCTATTTTAAAATTGAACAAACCGATTAAGTAAAGGAAAAAAAGTTCAAAAGAGTGGACAAATCGACTCAGTAAAGAAAAAAAGAGTTAAAAGAGTGGACAAACCGACAAAGTGAAGAGAAAAGAGTTAAAAAGAGTGGACAAAGCAACTTGTGAGATTGACAGGCCTTGAGATAAAACGTAACGTGTTGTGACGTCCTTTTCAATATAATAATGCAGAAGAAGTTGTAGGTCTGTCACATGATAAGGATACGATCTACTATATGAATTAATTTGCACAACAGGGGCATTAATCCTCAAAGAATCCACAGTCATTTTTACTTGCTTGGATGTAGCTATATGGATGTCCACTGCTTGCCTCTTTTCTATCAACAACCACATTTCTTATTCCTCCTCGGTGCTTCTGTGCAAATCAATGATGTGGGAACATTATTTAAATGCTTCATCTTCAATTTGAATGCCAACTATTCAATAACTGCATGTTTAGGAACTATATCATCTACTTGAAGTGAACATGCTTATTTTGACATGATCTGAAGTAGATATGGGCATTTTGGGCATTGAAGTCATGGAATTTTTCAATGATAATAACACTATTTGTAAGGAAGAAGAGGTGGTTATGTACTGTTTGATCATTGAAATGAATGATATTTAAATTGAAATGGATGATATTTAAGTAGAGTGGGAAGAAAGCATTAAGCCTACATGACACAAAAAATAATACGGATTAAAGTAGTTGGATTTGGTAGAACAATATCAATATTTGAAAATGAAGGCCTAACTGTTCTTGATGAGTATTTTCCATGACCTTTTCATCAGGACCCACCACAGCTTCACATACATCTAAATTGATTTTCTTGTTTCTGAATTCTATTAGAGCTTCATGTGTTTGTATTTAACTATATGACTAATCATCATAAAGATACGATCTACTATAGCAGTTTCTTAATAAAGATAAGATCTAGAATTATTTTTCTTGTTTTAACTTCCATCATACCTTCATATGTTTGCATTTAACCGTTGTAAGAATTAACGACACTTCCAACACACAATTCCATCATACCTTTAGTGCTAACGAGACAATTCCAACACATGCACATCTCATATTATTCTACTATAGGAAGAGGATATTCATATTATAGACTACAGAATGAGTGAATTCGGTGATATTGAGAATGAACTCTTTTAAAGACAACTTGGTACCACCACTTACGGGTCCATTTTTAAGAGACATCACAGTAAATTTGTCATAAATACAGAGAGAGGTGGGGGCGGTGGGGTGTGTCATTTTAAGAAATGGGAAGATTTAAGAAATGGGATAGCAGGCTGGAGCAGAGGACCAATAGGCCTTAAGGGAATACACATGGCTGGAGCTCAGATTTGAATGTTGTATGAATTTTCCTTTCTGTCTCCTGAATCATGGGAATTTCAATCAAGCTATGCTTATCTATTTAAACTTTTACATTCTTAGCTTGATGACCCTGAGGCCAGTAGACTATACGATGCTGTTCTGACCATATGATGGCATTTTCCATGATTCCTTGCTCTAGATGCCCAGGCAGATGCATAGTGTGAAACTCTGAACACTTGTTATAGATATTATATGCTGTTTTGGTTCGTTTTTGAGATTTGACCTTGATTTTTATTTTTGGTTGTGGGAATTGACAGAACCCAAATTTGCTGAACAAAAAAAACACTTTTGCTGCATGTGATATAGGTTGAATGGACAAAGTTTGCAAACTTGCTACTTTTTCAGTTAAACTTTAAAGATATAACAAGAGAAAGTCCATACAAAATAAAGTATGGGTAAGGTAATTTTTTACTATATTCAGATATCGCTCAGGTGAAAATAAAGTTGCCATTAGAATTCAAACTCATTAAAAAAAACACTTTTGACTGGATCATTACTATCAAATCTCCTAAAAATTATATAGGTCAACTGTCATGGGAAATCAAAAAAATATCATGATAAACAGGGTACATACCTCCAAAAAAACCCAGATGTGCGTCTAGACGAAATCACGAGTAGATGAAGGGTGATTTAGGCTCCAAAATCGTTGCAGAGGAATCGCGTGTGAATTAAAGAGGCGAAATCGCAGGTAAAATAGGTGAAATCGCATGGGTAAAACGCGCGGGGAAATCTGCACGTGGGCTGAGGGTTTAAAACGCGATTTTTTTTGCGATTTAAACCTATTAAAATCGTTGAAAATCGACTGCCAGAAAGTCAACGATTTTCGATTTTTTCAGGGATAAAAATCGCTGTGAGAGCCGATTCGCGATTTCTATTCGATTTCTGCTTCTATGCTCTATATCAAAAGAATGTTTATCTCCACAGATGTAGAAAAAAAGGACACATACTAGACTGAATAAATCTATTGCACAAGTTTGCCTTTGTTGACTATTGTCAAAAGGTGGCATGATGAATGGAAATTGTTAACAAGTAAGCCCACAAAGATGTATGGGCATTTGGGTGGTATTGTCAATAGCCTTTTTTTATGTTATTGATACACATTTTAAAATTTGAATGACCGAGGTGATGAGCACACACTTATACTGAGGGGGGGGGTGAATCAGTATAATACAATCTTTTACTTTTTCAAACTAACAACCACAATAACATCAATTGCACAATATCATTTACTTAAGATCTAACAATTATGCAACACAAGAAGAACACAAAATTTACGTGGAAACCCTTGAGGGAGAAAACCATGGCAAAATATTGCTTATATATATTGATTTTCTTTGTAGCCACCAACCTACTTCTTTTAAAATATCCTTTTTGTAGGCACCAACCCACTGGAGACACCAACCCCTGCAACTTAGCACCAACCCAGTAAGAGACACCAATCTCTTTTGATAGGCACCAACCTAATAACTCTTCAATGATTTATATGTCTTCACAAGATCTGAATGTAGATATACGTTTTCTCACAAATCTGGTCACAAATGATGCATATTCTTATTTCACAAAACTGATTACAAGTATGGAGATCTCTTCACACAGGTTTTCTTCCTTACAATCTGCTCTAAATTCCCTTTACAATCTGCACTTATTCCTCTCTATAACTCTGCCATAAACTCTTCAAATCTGCCTTTTACTCTTACAAATCTGCCTTTTACTCTCCACACATGGTCTGCATATATATTTCAGAATAAGTCTGAAATACTCTTCATAGAATTCTGCCCTAGATCTGCTCAATATCAGATTATATCATATTCTCTTCTTGCTTCCAACTCACACACTTTTCTCACTTTTATATATCTTCAAGGGAGGTAATCCAAACAATAGATATACCCTTTCACAAAGAGTAGACACTTCTTTTGCTGATCGCACCTCATTCAACTCTAAACGCACCTCTTATGACAATGCTTTTTGTCTTATTCCAAATCACTTTTCTTGATATATGCCAATCACACCTTATATCTTCCTTGATCGCACCTTTTCTCTTCCTTGATCACATCACTTTTTCTTTGTTACTTAGATCGCACCTCATCATACATTATTAATAAGACATTTTGTCTTGTTAAATGGAAATCGCCTCATGAAGTCAGCCTCAACACTAGTTTCAAAATATTTTAAACACTCCGGGAGGAATAATTCTTATTCAAAACATAGCGTAACATGCTCAACACAAGTGCTCCAAAGCCATGCTCAATAGAGCAAACACTCAACACAAGTGCTTAACACAAGCCCTAGCTAGGACAATCTCGAGTGTATACTGTACCCCGAGTTGGACACACTCTATGTGCCCCTTTTTCAATGCCCATAGCCCACCAAAACCACCTCCTTCCTTGAGTGAACTCCATGCCCTTTCCAAGTCTCACATAAATGCCTTATATAACCTTTTAAAGGGGTGGTTTTTAAACCAATCACACCCTTTCACAAAGGTTGTCATTAATAATTAGTTAATAAACATAGTAATTCCTCCCTTTTAAAAGGGTTTTATAAATATTCTTTATTTATCTCCATTTTAACCAAAGGATCATAATATCCTTTATTTTTTCTTCCTTTTAATTATAAAAGGTTAAATAAACTTTATCCTCTTATAATTTTAAAGGGTTATTCATAAAATAACTTTCTTTCTCATTTTGGGGAAAAAGTCCCACAACACATAGAGTAAAAGATTGGGTACATCATGTGTTCAATGCTCCTATTCCTTTTGCTGAAGTTAGGTGCCACTGTAGTTCCTAAGTATACATTCTTTTGTCTCCTTAACTATCTATGATAAACATACTCGAAATTCATCTCACATCCCCATTGCAGAAACGCCATGGAACATAGGTTTTTAGGGATCATCTTTGGAATGTAGATCTTCAATATACTGGCTATCATTTTGGCAATTATTTTGTAGACCGTGTTGGATAGAGATCTTCAATACCTGCCTTGGGGCATTTATTTGTGTGATCATATGATTATATCTATAGCTATCCCCTGCTGTCCCCAAAAAGTGGCTACCTGGACTGCCATACTCTAAATGTGTCCCGCCATCCCCATTGTGGATACACCATGAAACATAGGTTTTCAGAGATCATCTTTGGAAGGTAGATCTTGAATATACTGGCTTTTGGCAATTATTTTACAGACTATGTTGCATAGAGTTCTGGGCAAAATTGATCTAGGGAAGCAGCTTTTGCTGTTTTTGTAATTAATACATGGCTTGGGATATTTATTTGTGTGAGCATTTGATTATTCCTTCGGGATTCATTCACAACTTGCAAGAGATTTACTTTGACAAGGTTCCAAAAGGTTTGATAGAATGTCATGTCTCGATACTTTCCAATTAAAGATTGGAAAGACCCATTGATGATGTTTGTCCAATTCACAATATTTCCTACCATTTTGAATGCTAAGTGTTAAACTATTACAAGAAGAATAAGACAAAAATGACTTGGCATATAAGACAAGGGAAGTAAGACAGATTACCAATAATAAACAAATTGCAAATAGCGCCGATCCTAAAGGAATCGGGGATTCCTTAAACTCAAACTAATCACAAACAAGTAAGAGTGCTGGAGGCACGATTATTAAGGGAGGCGACTCTTTGAAAGATGCAACCTTTCGGGATTTTAAAGGGAGGGGATTGCATCGTGGTTCAGCATCATATCAACACAGATCCTCTCCTCTTCTCCTTGAGAGCTGTAGCATACTCTCATCGCAGCACTTTCATTTATAATATTCAGTGTCATAGTGACTGCAGCATCATTGGAATAACGTCTATTAATCAGTATTCACAGTCATCGTCATACGTCACCAGTATATCGAATAACGTAATTCTGAGTTGATCGACTACCATAACAGCAGGGATTCGCAGCCATTCTGTGATATCATATAACCAGCAATCTTCAGATTACTATTCATCGTCTAGAGGCAGCACCAAAGGTATATTGCATTCTTATGATTCTCTTAGATCGTATAATGAACAATGATATGAAATATGCATCTTAACTTATAACGTATAGAATGAATTATGGATACAATAGGCATGTTAGCAGTATGATAAGTATAAGTTATGATCAGAAATTGAATAGGTATCTTAACATTATGATTAGAATGAATAAATGTCTTAAGTTAGAATGATCGAATTATGTATGAATCAAATAGAAAGATAATGAGATCATCATGAAATATGAATATGATAAGGAAATTGGACACATGAATGGCCATGCCAATGAATTGAAATATAAGGCCAAGTATAATGTTATGGATAACAAAATAAGTTCCCAAGGAGGAACAAGAATAATGATACCATCTTGTGATCCGGGGTAGGATCACAAGATAGGAATAATGAATAGTGATTTATGACTATGAACTTGTGATATACTCGAAAGGGGTGTTCGGGCGTCATCCTTAATCACCTTATCAACCTATGAGTATGGGGTTAAGTTAAGGGAGGGTGGAAATTGGACCTAGGTGACCCTCAAGTGGATGAAGAACACCGCGTGTTGTGTGAAGTCCCTTGAGCCAAGAGACGAGGAATATCGCGTGTAGTGTGAAACTCTTGGGCCTAAGGTAATATGAACTCATAATTATTATAATGTGCCCAACGGATGGTGACTCTCAAGTAAGTGAGGAATGCCGCGTGTAGCATGAAGCTTCTTGAGCTAAATGATGAGGAACACCGTGTGTAGTGTGAAACCTTTGGGCCTCCTGATGGGATGGATATACCAGTGCCTTAACAAACGATGCTCATACGTGAATAGGGTTGATTAATGATAGGGCTACTCAAGGACTCCCTCGAGATAGATCATGGGAACTCTGAGTGAAAGAATGTGAATATGAAATGCATGAACTTAATATGAATCATGATTATAAGTTTAAATATGAAAAGTATGTGATTATGATTACGAGATTACAATCCTTAAGTGTAAATGTGGAAAGTATATGGATTTGAAATTTGATTATTAACCCTAATTATGATATGATAAAAAGACTAGAATACTAATGTTCTCTTTTGTAAGTTGAAATTTTGTGCAAGGTTGTGAAATTTTTGACTTGCTAGAAGGGGACATTACATAGAATAGAGTAGAGAAAGCTTTATCTTTGTTGAAAGGAAAAAGAGTATTTTTCAGGTCCACTTCTAATTTGCTTTTGATAGCTTCATTATCTTTTTTTGTAATGACATGAGAGAAAATGTATTAGTAACTAGTTTTGAGCTGAAATATAGGCTGTAGTTGAAGTATAAAATATTAGGCTACTCTCCTAGTATGTTTACTTAGAAAATAGTTTAATCTTCTTTCTTTTGTACTTAAAGAAATAAAATAGATTGTCAACAATGTTCAAATTTGCAAACACTCTAATGTGATTTATAACAGCTAGTACCAGAGCTGGTAATGGAAATTTGAAATGAAGCTAGGCTACAAAAAAGAAAACTGAGAAATGGGTTAGAAACACCTATCTAATGTGAAATCCAATGCTGTAAATGGGTTCAAGAGGTTAGAGAAAGATTCCTGGTGATTTTCAGCTGATTCTGAGCAGTTTTGGAATCTAGGCACTGCTGCCTAATAGGGTGGGCGTTGCTGCCTGCCAGAAACTTCTGGGGGCCAGTGTCTGATTGTCTGATGACCTTCAAATTTTTAGGAAACCCTCATCAAATTTCTCTGATGCTTCTTCTGCTTGCAGAATGTGAACGTCATCTCAAAGGAGAGATCTAGTCAGCTGAAGTTGGAGATATAAAAATGAGGATTGTGCTTTTAGGAGACTACATTAGTCAGTCCCTTATTTGGCCTATTTCAGCCTCAACAGGAATACATGGAAAAGTTGTGAGTGTATGGACCCTAGAGATGGTGTCAATGGTGGTGTGTGTAAAGAAATAGGTGCCTATAATGTAAACAATAAGAGGTGTTCTAAGCTATTGTCCTGTGTGAAAGTGATGGAGGGCAAGTGGGTAGTGGAGACCACAGAAATAGGAAAATGGAGAGGGTAGGAATAGGGATGGATCTAAATCTGTACACGAGGTTTATGATAAAGGGTTTTTGGCTATGGCTTCACAAGGGTATGAAAATTGGGAAAACAATGACTTGAGGAAATGGGAGAGTCAAAAAGAAGAAAATGGAGAGGGAAGAAGGATCCAAGGAAAATCTGAAATCTTCAAATCTACTTTGGTGGCACAATGGGCTTTCAATATGCAATCTTCAAATTTTGAACTTGCTGACCTACATAATACAGAGGTTCTTTGATCACTTGAGACAGCTTGAGAGTGAAATAAGTGAGTGATAGAGTGAGCTTGTGAGGGAACCTTGAAAAATGAGGGTAAAATTAGGTTTATAGGTGAAGCTATGTGAGATGACTGTTGAAAATGCAGTAGGATTTAGGCTTACAGAGCGTTGGCATATGCAAGTGTCCTAAGTGAATCAGATGCCCAAACATCTAGATTTGACTGGGGATAGCTTTCAGTGGTTATTTCTCCAGGTTTCATGTTTCTGTGATTGGTAGAAAGGCCAGAAAACAGGTAAAGTGATGCCTAAACATGACTACGGGCATGGACACCAAAATGATTGTAGAAACGTAAGGTGAAGGCTGTAAAATAGGCAATTTTCAACCTTACAACAATTTGTTCTTCTTTGAGTAGATTGCTGATGTGCTTTGTGGTGTAGGTTGTGAGCTTGGGATCGATTATCATGTGGTCATTTTGGTGTCTCATCTGGTGTTGATCATTGCCTTGCTGCTTGTTTTGGAGGGAGTAGTGAAAGAACACTATGCTGGCATCTCCTTGTAGGATCAATTGTTTGTGTGCCTGCTGCCCTCAATAGTGTTCTTCTCATAGTTGGGCAATTGCTAGTTTGTTGATAACTTGTTCTTCTTTAATCACTTCTGTTGCTTCCATACTTGGCTTTGAAATTTCTCTAGTTTTTGCTGTTTGGCTATACTTCTTACAAAAATATTGCCAAAATAATTGCGATTCCTATTACTGGTCTTACATCTCAGAAATTCTAGTTTTTTGTTGAATTTATATATGGGCATCATAGTTCTAATACTCCCCAAGTACTTGCAAAAACCAGAAGTACTCATGAGTCAAAATGTAGGCCGAGGAACTTGCCCTTAGACTCATGGTTGAGCCAATTCAGTGATAGGCATGAATTTGCTTTGAGTACTCACAGGCATTTGGTGAGACTATGCTTGGGACTTATTGTGCCTGCAACATGGCTCAAGAGGGAAACACACTTGGAACGTGCCAAGTAAATCTTGCTTGACCTCACTTCTCATTGACACTACATTTGATCTGCTTTGAGCTCTTTTTGTGGCGATATACGGCAATTGTGGAAGTGAGATTTCATCAAATTTTGAAGTTTCAGGTATTTTTTTCCCTAACTTTTCTAGAGTTGTTTTACATTTTTAAATTCTTCCCTTACATGTTCATTCATGTTTCACATACATTTGAATTAATCTAGGGATTTTTTTTCCAAAGTCAAGGTTTGCAATTTTATTTTTTATTTTTTCCAATGCAAGGTTTTGCATCAATTAAATTTGTTTTTTCTTATTTTCTCAATGCTAGGGGTTAGCAATTTGTATCCATTGGCAATAACAAGTGGAAGTGGAAGCATTAACAAGGATGTCACTTGGAAGCATGGCGAAGCAAGATCAACGGCGAGATCGGTCATTTGCAACTATTGTGGGTTGAAGATGAGTGGAGGCATCAATCACCTCAAATACCACTTTGCATTGATTGCTGGCCATGACATCAAATTGTGTCTAAATGTTGAGTTGGAGGTATGGAAGGTGAATATGACCCTCGCTTTAATAGAGCAAAAAAAATTGAAGAGGATGTAGACATTCTTAGCCATTGTAGTAGTGATGAATCCCAACATGGTGTTAGAATCTTAGGCAGATATGATAGAGATTGTGGGCTCCATGAATTCTTGAGACTTCCACTTCATTGATTACTGTTGAATGTAGTTAGGGATCTTTTGTAGTGCAAACATGCCGGGTTCACAATGTTCACTTGAAGGTACACGTTGGAACGAGAAGTATGACAAAGCAAGCACGATGTGGGCATTTTGAGTACTACAACCTTCCATTCAACGTGGTGAGATGCCCATATTGGGAGAATTTGGTCACAACCTTGATTGTTGCAAGGAAAGCATTCAACACACCAAGTCCACGCTACTAAGTGGGCCACTACTTGAGAAAGCAATGACAAATCCAGAGACAATTATGGAACAACAAAAGAAATATTGGAGCAAGTATGGATGCACCATATTATTAGATGGGTGGATAGATGGAAGGGATCATAGACTTATCAACTGTTTAGTGGCTTCAAATGGTGAGATGTTCTTGAGTTTGATCATCACTTCAAACAAAGTCAGTAATGTTGAGAATTTGAGTCTAACATTGTAGGAGATTGTAAAAGAGGTTGATATAGAAACTCTTCTCCAAGTTATGTTAGATAATGCAACAACATATGTGGTGGCATGGGGACTACTTGAGGGGAGGCACCCGACACATTTTTTGATCCCTTGCACTGCCCATTGCATTGATCTTCTACTAGGGGACATAGGTGAATTTGATTGGGTGAAATCCACAGTGGAAGATGCTAATAACATCACCAAATGCCTCTACAATCACCCTTGGGTGCTTGATGAGAGATCACACCAAGGCGAAGAAGCTTATATGAGTAGGTGCCACATAGTTTGCAACCGTGGATTCTTCTTATTCAAAGACGAGGAACAAAGAGAGGGTCGTAAAGACAATTTTTCATGAAGTTTTTATGAAGAGTGCTAATGAGATCATCATAAAGGTAATTTCAAACTTATATTTAAATTTTAAATGTTATCCTTCAATTTCTCTTTTTCTAAATTCCAATTACTAGATATTCATTTTTTTGAAGTTTTATTTTTAATTGCAACTTTAATTTGTTTGTAGGTGTCAGAGCCTTTAGTTAGGGCTATGTGCTTAGTGAATGGGGACTATAGTTAGGGCTATGTGCTTAGTGAATGGGGACTAAAACCAAATGAAATACTTATATGAGTCCATCCAAAACTATTACAAGGGAAATAGAAGAAAATTGAAACACATTTGGAACATTATTGATTTAAGGTAGAACAATCAACCTCCACCAACCTATGCATGTAGTGACATACTACCTCAACCCCAAATTTTCCGTCATAGATGACTTAATGTATGTTGATGGGGAGGGTAGGGAGTGCCTCACAACATACATTGAGAAGATGTCACTTGAGGTTGAGGTTAGGGACATTATAATTGAAGAGTTGCAAAAATACACATGTATTGAGGGGAGGCTCTTCTCTTCACCACTAGTTATTTGAGAGAGAACCACCCAAGAATGAGTTAACAAAAAATCTGTCTTCACTTCATATCTTTAATGTGTTCAATTATTGCTTACTTACAAACTTGTGATGCTTTCTTTGGAGCTGCTTGGTGGAAAGATTAGGGTGGAAAAACCACAAATCTTCAAAAGCTAGTCCTTTGAATTTTGTCGAAGCCTTGTAACACTTTTGGATGTGAACACAGTTGGAGCTTATTTGATGCCATTCACAAGAAGAAGCACAATAGAATGATACAAAAGCATCTCAATGACCTCGTCTTCATGAAATACAACTTTTACCTTCGCTCAAAAGAGGTGGAAGGCTCAGATGGTCATGAAGTATTTGACTTGGATGCCAATGATTGTGTAAAATCCCTCTTATGATATTTGCTAAAATTCTGATTTATAAATGAGCTTTGATACCACTGTAAAATCCCTCTTATGATATCTGCTAAAATTCTGATTTATAAATGAGCTCTGATACCACTGTAAAATACCCTACTTATTCCACCTTAAATTTTTTCCCAATATCTTTCAAAATAGTAGCCAAATCATCAATTGAAAACACATAGCAATGTAATGTCCCCTTCTAGCAAGCCCAATTTTTCCGCAATCTTGCACACAATTTCAACTTACCAAAAGAGAACATTAGTATTCCATTTTTCATTTCCTTTTAATCTTGATGATAATCATAAACATAACCATATACTATTTGCCATTTCATAAATCCATTTTTCCATACATCACGATTCTCCTTGGGTGAGATAATCCCTAGGCCTCTTATTAACCTCACCTTCCACTTTGTGAGAGAAGATTCGTTAGGTAGGTGATGTCATCTCAATCCTATGGGTCCATTAATATAAATCCTTAGTTCGTCAACTAAGGCCCATTCCTTCGATATTTAAATCGAAGGTCCATAGCAATATCCTTGATTCGTCAACCAAGGCCCATAATATCCTTGATTTGTCAATCAAGGCCCATTCCCATGGAATGATCAATACCTACCATAACTATCGACCCCACCTTCTTAGTGTTAGGTGGTTAATTAGGAAGTCTCGTATCTACCCTTAGGAATTCATGTCTTTATTAATCTTTAAGTTTTACCCTAAAGCCCTCCCCTTAGGTTTTACCCTAAGGCCTTCATTAATCTTTAAGTTTTACCCTAAAGCCTTCTCCTTAGGTTTTACCCTAAGGCCTTAATTAATCTTTATCTATATATATTACATACTTGTTATCTCTCATACGTCATTAACAACTTATGTGAGATTAGATGAGAGTTGCCATTATCTACTATGGGGCTCTAATGTCTCTCATCCTTACTCAAGAAGTACCTTTGTACTCTTGGAGCTAAGGCCTCTGTGAGACTCCTTGGTACTCTAGGTAGCCAACGCCATTAATTCACAATCCTTGCACTATGGGTACCTCATACCTCATGTGACAAGGCCTCTATGTGATAAATATCCATGAATGGCCTTTTGGCAATTTCTACTCTTTCCCACATATGGTGTTAATAAATCACTTTGAATTCAAATCATACAAGATACATATTTAAAATATAAATTTCATACATAAACACATATATCACATATATCAGTTCCTACTTTATAACCTTATCATTTATATCTTACAAGTTATAAATTGAACAAGTAAATATAAATTCTTACAAATCATAAATTGAATAAGTAAATATAAATACTTACTTACCTGCTGTAGCTTTACCTGGGATTCCTTACCTATGCTGCCATAATATAATTTTTATTGTATTGTTGTTGCCGTTTATATATTTTATAATATATATTTCACTCCTTTTTATTGCAGATCTAAATATATGTATTTATCCGATACTCTTTTTATATTTTCTTCCAATGATGACTTCTATCTCACAACCTTTATTTATTTCCCTTTCAAGGGATATGTTCGAAGAGGCATGTCTCTTATTATGCTTGGTGGTAAAAGACATATTTACCCTCTTATAATTTTTATTACTTTATATTAATTCCCTTTTGTGGTAAAACTATTTCTAACCATACGTAACTCCGTTATCATAAGAGGATAGGTTAAAAGTTGTTTATTTATTTTATTTATATTTATATTATATCATTTATATTATAATAAATGATATATTATATATATTTTATATTATTTATACATAAATGATATATGATTTATATTATATTATTTGTATATATATTATAATGTAAGATAATTATAACAATATTCGTATTTATATTATTAGATATATTTATAATATATTATATTTATATATATTGTTATTTATAATATGGATATTATATTTTAATTATAATAAAATATTCATACAATAATATTATTTATTAAATAATATATAATATATGTAATTATTTCTATTATCCGAAATAATATTTTACAAACCATCTTTATCATATTCAAATCTTTACTTTAACAGTGTCTTGATATGGGGACATGACAACCCTCCGCACTCAAGATTGCTTGTCCTCAAGCAACTATAATTAGGTATCCTATAATATTTTATAACATTATATTTTATTGAGGTTTATGTACACAATAAATATTTTGAGCTAGTTGTTTACATATATTTTAATTCGTTTTTACGCAATAAATATTTTGAGCTATACATATATTTTAATTTGTTTTTCTCATGCCATTTCAAGCCGTAGGTTACCCATAGAGATATTTTAATTATTTTATTTTATTATTTCATTTAGTATATTTACTTAATGTAATTTTATTGTTATTAAGAGTTGTTTTATTTTTATTTATTTTTTACCTCATTTACTCATTATTTATTACATATTTGTAAGTAAATTTTAATTTTTTAATGTTGCATCATAACATATTTAGTAAATTTTATTTTTTTAATGTTGCATCATAAATATATATATATTTTTAAATATTTTAGCAATGTATTAAACACCATTATTCTAGCAATTCATGAAATTCATACCTGCGATTTTCATTGATTCTTGTTTCTTTATTTTCATTTATTTTTATTTTTTATTTAACTATTATTCACAGGATGGCAGGATCACTGCTCTGATACCACTGTAATGTCCCCATCTAGCAAGCCCAATTTTTCCGCAATCTTGCACACAATTTCAACTTACCAAAAGAGAACATTAGTATTCCATTTTTCATTTCCTTTTAATCTTGATGATAATCATAAACATAACCATATACTATTTGCCATTTCATAAATGCATTTTTCCATACATCATGATTCTCCTTGGGTGAGATAATCCTTAGGCCTCTTATTAACCTCACCTTCCACCTTGTGAGAGAAGATTCGTTAGGTAGGTGATGTCATCTCAATCCTATGTGTCCATTAATATAATTCCTTAGTTTGTCAATTAAGGCCCATTCCTTCGATATTTAAATCGAAGGTCCAGAGCAATATCTTTGATTCGTCAACCAAGGCCCATAATATCCTTGATTCGTCAATCAATGCCCATTCCCATGGAATGATCAATACCTACCATAACTATCTACCCCACCTTCTTAGTGTTAGGTGGTTAATTAGGAAGTCTCGTATCTACCCTTAGGAATTCATGTCTTTATTAATCTTTAGGTTTTACCCTAAAGCCCTCCCCTTAGGTTTTACCCTAAGCCTTCATTAATCTTTAAGTTTTACCCTAAAGCCTTCTCCTTAGGTTTTACCCTAAGGCCTTAATTAATCTTTATCTATATATATTACATACTTGTTATCTCTCATATGTCATTTATTAACAACTTATGTGAGATGAGATGAGAGTTGCCATTATCCACTATGGGGCTCTAATGTCTCTCATCCTTACTCAAGAAGTACCTTTGTATTCTTGGAGCTAAGGCCTCTGTGAGACTCCTTGGTACTCTAGGTAGCCAACGCCATTAATTCACAATCCTTGCACTATGGGTACCTCATACCTCATGTGACAAGGCCTCTATGTGATAAATATCCATGAATGGCCTCTTGGCAATTTCTACTCTTTCCCACATATGGTGTTAATAAATCACTTATGAATTCAAATCATACAAGGTACATATTTAAAATATAAATTTCATACATAAACACATATATCACATATATTAGTTCCTACTTTATAACCTTATCATTCATATCTTACAAGTTATAAATTGAACAAGTAAATATAAATTCTTACAAATCATAAATTGAATAAGTAAATATAAATACTTACTTACCTGCTGTAGCTTTACCTGGGATTCCTTACCTATGCTGCCATAATATAATTTTTATTGTATTGCTGTTGCCGTTTATATATTTTATAATATATATTTCACTCCTTTTTACTGCAGATCTAAATATATGTATTTATCCGATACTCTTTTTATATTTTCTTCCAATGATGACTTCTATCTCACAACCTTTATTTATTTTCCTTTCAAGGGATATGTTCGAAGAGGCATGTCTCTTATTATGCTTGGTGGTAAAAGACATATTTACCCTCTTATAATTTTTATTACTTTATATTAATTCCCTTTTGTGGTAAAACTAGTTCTAACCATACGTAACTCCATTATCATAAGAGGATAGGTTAAAAGATGTTTATTTATTTTATTTATATTTATATTATAATAAATGATATATTATATATATTTTATATTATTTATACTATATCATTTATATCATAATAAATGATATATGATTTATATTATATTATTTATATTTATATTATAATGTAAGATAATTATAACAATATTCGTATTTATATTATTAGATATATTTATAATATATTATATTTATATATATTGTTATTTATAATATGGATATTATATTTTAATTATAATAAAAAATTCATACAATAATATTATTTATTAAATAATATATAATATATGTAATTATTTCTATCATCCGAAATAATATTTTACAAACCATCTTTATCATATTCAAATCTTTTCTTTAACAGTGTCTTGATATGGGGACATGACAAACAATATCAATGAACAATAAGAAAGTGAATGCTGGAACCTTCAACACATGTTATTGACTTTCAATCATAGATGATTACAAAATGTTATTGGCTGTTCCATATGTCAGTTGGGACTGATTTATATCAGACTTCAATACTAATAGAAAATGAACAACAAAGTACTTCAAAACCCTAGCCAAACAATGCCAAGACTATATGGAATGATCAAGATGACAAAAAAACACTGTTATGCCACTGTATGAGCTCAAATAAATCTCTGATATATCTGAGAGTACTGCTGTTATGACTTCTGTAGGTGATCAGCATACCCAGAAATGTGAATGAAGCTAAAATCATGCAAAAAGACACCTCCAATATCAAGTGATGGGCTCTAGGAATAGAGCGATTAGACTATATGTGACAATAAATGCTCCAAACCCTTGCAATCTTCAATTTGATAATGCTTTCTGATCTGTATCAGACTTGTAACCCTGATTTGCATGCCCAAATTTCACTAGAAGTCCACAAGTGTGCCAAAGAATGCCTCCAAAAGCTAGTGATGGGTTCCCAAGGGCCACGATTTGATGTAATGAAGCTCCAAATGTAATGAAATGATGTCTAAAAACCCTGAAATGAAGTTGTCTAGTTCGTTGTTATAAATTTAGACTTTCATATGATATCAAAACCACACAAAATAACTCTCCTAGGCAAATCGACTACCTTGGTAGTCTTCAATGATGAACAAGAGCTTCAAATGCAATGCCAATATCTTTCAAACTCCTCAAAGT
This sequence comes from Cunninghamia lanceolata, assembly GCA_027924645.1. Taxonomy (NCBI): domain Eukaryota; kingdom Viridiplantae; phylum Streptophyta; class Pinopsida; order Cupressales; family Cupressaceae; genus Cunninghamia; species Cunninghamia lanceolata. The sequence goes on along the minus strand of BSBN01000704.1, from coordinate 2,868,674 downwards.
AAACCTGCAATTCCATAGCATGATGAAATCTTCATGAAATCACCTCATAACAAGATATGGGATCATCTCCATATCACATCAAAGGATCATCTCCTTGACAAAGCACTGAAAATATGCAATTTCCAGCCAAAACACAAATAATATGAAAAGTTACCAAGGGATCAAAAGTTGCAAATTGATGGCAAATGATGCTATTTATCTTTCTCTTGAACTAGGCGTCCCAATTAGCTCCAATTTGCCAAGTTTTGAAGTCCACCAATGAATTGCAATTCTTCTTGAACAATTTTAAATGCATTGGATCAATGAAATACAACATTTAAAATCATTCCTTGATTTTATTACATAATTTCACCTCCAATTTCAATGCCTATAACAAATTCTTTCAATTTTAAATGATTCTCTCCCTTGGACGCCAATATTGAAGAAATTCAATATTTTATTAAATATATTCTCCTCCTCATGCGCCAACCTCCTTGGGCAATTAAAACATTTTTTTTTTATTAGTTTTCTTCACTCCTACCGAATTCGCCAATATTTAAAAACTATTTTTTTTAATTATTTTCTTTTTCCTTATCCTCCTTGAATGGTGATTTCCTTTGGGCGTAAAAATCATTTTTAAATATTTTTCTTTGAGTGGCGAACCTCCTTGAAATAATAAAAATATTATTTTTATCATTTAAAATCCTCTTCTCCTTGTCTTGGGCGGCGATCCTCTCCTTAGGCAAATACACCCATACCTTGGAACAAAATCCTCTTTGGTGTTGGCGCTCATACCAAGACAAATATCCTTTGCAATTTAGTAAGTTTTTTTGAAAATCCCTTGCAATGACATTGGCACAAAATTCCACACAAATCATATTTTATTGTTTTTTGCTTTCTCCTCTAAAGTTGCGAATTTGCCTTGGGCAATCAAAATGCAATTTGAAACCTTTGCCTTGTCCTTAGGCGTTAGCTCAAAGTCCCATGAAATAGTCCTCCACAATGGCGTTGGACTTATAGAAACAATAGATATTTGAAAATGCAATTAAATATTGATATTTTCGTTTGAAATCACACCAATATTTTGGCTCAATAAATAATATTGCCAAATAAAACTTAGCCAAAATAAAATCTTGTCTAGCTCCAAAATGGGGACATTACAGATTGATATAATGACCAGACTGCACAAGATGAGGAACCCATGTTAGAAGACAAGATTTCTGATTTTGAGAGGCAAGCAGAGGAGAGTGCAGCAGAAGTAGAAGTAGGAGGCAATGGATTGGATGACATCATGGCTGATGATGATGTTGAGCCTGAGGAGGAGCCATTACCTTGTATTTTGAGGGTGGTCGCACAACTGGCTATGAGGAATAGGACCCCAAACATGACTAGGATGTACATGGGGAAGAGAAAATGATAAAATTTACATTGCTGTAACTTGCATGGAATTGTAATTTCTGATGATGCTTTTCAATCATCAGGAAATTGGCATCATATTATCATTTGTTGTATTTGCTTGTTGATACAATATTGTACTCTTTTTTAATTCAAATCTAATAGAAAACACTTCCCCAATGTTTTACAGACTCATTTCATATGTTCTGTAACTGTATTTTGTGTAAAATTTATGTTTTTTAAGGAATTTAAGTATTTTTTTGAATTTGCCAAGTTGTTCCCAAAATTGTGTCTGCACATCCTCATCCAAAATGATAGGTTGGATGGAATCCCTTTCATCCCCTTCAAAATCAACAATATTTAGTCAAGCAACAGCTCAAGTGGATATTTTGCAGCTGTTCAATCTGGCCAAGACTCTTTGTTCACTAGAAAGATAACACTCTTGTGAAATCACTTTCTTTGCTAGCATGCCATCTTTCGGTAATTAACCCCTTAGGGTATTTTCTGCTGCTGAGATCTTTTCTAGAAAGATGTAATTTCAGTGTGCTGATCTGTCCCCCAAGGGTAGTACCAAACTCCTCTTACCTCTTCTAAGAACACCATCACTGAGCCTACTGCTGTCAAAGTAACAAAGTCTTTCTCTCAATTGGAATAAGGAAATTCCTATAAACTCCATTTAGAGTACTTCTGTTCCAAAACATCAAGAGACCGTCAACTAGCCACTCAGCTAAATTATGAAGAATCCACAATCTGCTCAGCCCTTGCAAATATCAATGACAACTTGCAGGGACTTTCCAAGGCACTTTAGGTAAAAAGTGAAGAGCAAGCTGCTCGGTAAATATGCATCTGCCATCAATCTGCTAGGTACCAATGTGCAGTATCTGACAGTGAAGCAACCAGATGGCAATACCTTAATAGACAAGCAGACTATCTACAACTGCTAAGATAGAGTTTTCAAAGCCTTGGGAAACGTACTAAGGCCATTGAACAACTCAGCAACGACGAGGGAGGAAGGAAGCTTGCTGACATTAGTCAGCACAATATGCAAAAACTAGGCACTAAAATGGCTATCACAGTAACAAATCCCCCTTTGTCTAACTAACCTCCAATGGAGAAGTGGGATGCTGATCCTAATGCGCAAAGCAAAGAGGTAGCTGCTTGTTGGAATTGTAACCCTGCTTAGTATGATTGAAGAAACTCTGCCACCCAAACCCATCAAACTGCATAACATCAATGCTTTCATGTTTGACTAGGAATTCGAAGATATGCTGCTCTATACTTATATAATTGTAAAAGCTATACACGTTAAATCTATGCTCTTAAGTGTTTTTACTTTTAATTTTCTTTCTCTTAAGTCTTTTCTCTGCTTCTTAGTTTGTAATTGCCCTGTAATGGACCTCTTGTTATCTGTGCAGAGGCATTGCTTTTATACCATTTATTCTGAGGTTTTTACGCAATCTTTCCAAGTAAAATAATCTCTTTTATCAAAAATAAAATCAGTCACTCCTTTGTAATTAATGGATTGAGTTTTGCTTTTGCTTTCTACATAACAATCTTCAGGATAGATAGACACCCATTATTTGCTGGTCAATAAGAGGCAAAGAGTCTGTAATTTATATCTTATACATAAAACCATGTTTTAACTATTTTCATGGATCATTTTCTGGGTGTCTTAATAGTGATGAAAATCAACTTTAATGGTTTGATAAAAAGGAGCCCTTTTGTCCAAAATGCTATCAATTTTCATGTGGTTTGATTATTACTTCTATCACTTTTTGTTGCATTTGCAATATTTCCTGCTTCATTTGCATTCTTTGTCCTAATGCTTTATAATAAATCTAGACTGCAGATTTCTTTCGTGCTGACAATCAAGAAGGTGTTGATGCACGGAATGAGGTAGATTGTGTCCTATATGTCTGTTTCTTTTCATGTTTTTAATGTTAGTGGGTGCAGCCAAACTGCAGAATCCATTTAGAGAAGAAGAACTTGATTATGAATAAACGCTAATCTAACTTACATTCCTCTGCAAAATGAACTAGATGCCCTGATTTGTGATGTGACTAATTTCTGAAGTTAAACTGTGTTTCAACCTATTGCTAGAAGTGCTATCTATTTTAGAATGACAATGAAATTTGAGCAATAACTGTGCCTGTCTGTTGTTGTTGAAGTTACCACTTGATCTCTGATATATGCACAGGTGGCAGCCTTAGCAATGGAAGATATGCTGTCATGGATGCTGGAAGGAGGGCAGGTAAATAATTGATGGTGTTTGAGGATTATGAGGGTTAATCTGAATTTTTTACATGCTGTTTTCTTACTCCGATTTATATTTGTAGGTAGGCATTTTTGATGCAACAAATAGCACAAGAAAGCGACGGAATATGCTAATGCAAATGGCTGAAGGAAAATGCAAGGTAATTTTTCTGTGCAGTGTATGTTTCTAGAAGTGTGTTGGCGGTGAACATTCTTCATGCAGGAAATATAGTGCCAATATTTAGAATTAGACAGAAATGAGGATTCCAAATATGTTGAGTGTTTTTTGTAATATGCTGCCATTAACTACCATGAGATTCATGAACCCACTGAAGAGCCAAAAAATTGTTGCAAATTCTGTAGTTTAAACTTTAACTAACAACTTGTTTATTCTTTGATGGCATCTGATTTACATGGTAGAGTGTGAATTATGCACATTGATCCTTGTGAGAAAGCACATTCTGTAGATTGGAAAAAGAAAACACAACTGGATCTTTCCTTTGGCAATGTATTATACTGTTATAGTTTTCAAATTTTTAATCATATTGCTTTTTAGCAATATCTTAGTACACTGTATGCGAGGGGCATGGTATTGTTGGATATGTATCTTCATTTTTCAAATGGCATTGTCTCATTTCTCATGTTTGCAAATGAATTATATGTTTTCTCATCTTACAAATGATGCTGTCTGTTTTCTGATGCTTGCTCTTATGTAATTGAGTGAATGAATGAGGTTTAGTAGATACTTGTAAAACGTTCCATATTTTGGATCAGCTTTGTTGTTCCTACCAGACTGAGAAACTTTTTATCTGAACTAGTTGCAAACTACTTATACTGTGGTTATCTTGTTTGTATTTCTATGTGGCATATCCTAATTGAATTGTTGTGGTTTTCATTTGCTAAGTATTACTAACCCTTAGTTTGAGGTCTTTGTTCTTCTTGTTGAGTGGTCAGCATACGTTATTGATGTTTTTGAATGCCTTGCTAAAATTCATAAACTTGTAAGTTGTTTTCCATTAAGATTTGGAAAAGGGACACTCAAGTTTGCGGAATTTGGATATATGATGTCAGCATTTGCAACATTATTCCTAAGATAAGCAATAAATCATAATAACTTGTACGATAACCTCTTTTATGAAGGTATTTTTAATGGCATGCCAATTAGAATTTTCTATGTTGTTTTAACTAACGGAATTTTTGCAAGCTTGCATCTCCACCCACAAGAATGGATTATGTTGATGTAATGTCAAAGGGAACTAATTGGCAGGTTTTGAGCTTGTATTGACTTGTTCCATTAGCAGCCAATTTCTGAATTACTACTCCTAGTGTTGTACAAGGAAGAAAATAATATTAATGTCCATAAATGACCAAAGTAGGTCAATGGGACTTGAAAGTACAAGTTATGACTACTAGTAGGTTATGTTGCCCAGTAATGTTTTGGTTCAGTCTCACATTTTTTTCCTTGGGTTTGGTATGGGTAGGTTTCGTGGTTTGCCTTTTTTTCTCTCCTTGGTTTGCTATTGCTGGGTTCGACTGTATATTTTATTTATATATATATATATATATATATATATATATATATATATATATATATATCTTTGTTGTACCCATATGATTTTTTTCATATTGTGTCACATTTCAAGCTGAATCCTTGTTTCCTCAGTTGTGTGTCTGTAATGTCCCAAATGGGGATTTTTCGGACAAGTTTGGATTTACGGGCTTTCCAAATATCCTCTACTTCAATTTTTGCTCAAACCCTAGATGGTGAAGTCTGATTTTCTAATTTTCAGATTAACAAACACTTATAACAACCAACATATTGCATCTCAAAGCATCAAGACAATACATCATATGATTCGCCCCATATCAACAATGAAATTCACCATGAAATACACAATTTGGGAGCATCAAACATACACAACAAAACCGAATAGTTTGCTGATATAAATCAGAATATAGAAGTCTGATTTTTACATCTAAATCATTGGCAACATGCTTAAACATAAATCATACTACTGCTGCTACAGTTCAGACCTAATATCATGAAGTACATACCAAAACATGAGTCAAAACGCCCTCAAAGGGTGGCGCTCCTTCGCTAGAGTTGGAAACCCTAAACCATGATGCAAATCGCTCAAGATGAAACCCTCAAGGTAGGTGAATGAGGTCTGCTGATACTGCTGTAACAAATCTGCTGTAGCTGAAACCCTATCAGCCAACAAACTTCTCCAAACACCTCACAATGCAATTTGCCTCTCCTCCCAATAGGTGCGCTCCAATCTAGGGTGAAGCCCTAGTCAATTCGCCCATGAAGAGGCCATCATGAATGCTCTCAAAGCTGATATACAATCTGCCCTAGAAGAAGATGAAGTGCAAATGAATCCCTGTCACGGAATCCTCAATTGAAGAAGCTAGATTGTCGCCCAACTCCTCCTAGGATGCTTGAGGTTTTCGTCTCAAGATCCTCTCCAAGAGATCGCTCTCAAGTGTGTATGAAATGAAATGCTGATTGATGATTTGGAATGCCTCAAATGACCTTGTATACATACACAACTTGTCTTTCTTCCTCATGGCCGACCTAGGAGAAGTAGTATTTGTTTTTGAATGCATCCTTTTCCCTCCAAGAGGGCCGACCAACATGAGAGTGTCTAGGTGCCCAAATAAAATCAAATTAAAGATACGATTTTATTAATTTTATTTTCTCCTCCAAGCGCCGCCTAGGATAAATAGAATGTTCTTCATTAGGTGGTCAATTCTTGAATGACCCCTTCAAAAAATGATGTGTGGCATGAGACTTCAAACTTCTCCATATATGAAGGCATATGCAAGGCATCCTTGTACTTCTCTTGGAATGAATGAAGGCATCCCCTTATGTCCAAAATGGCATTCATAATATTATCCCTTGGCAAGATTATGATGAGTCTCCATGCCCAATAGCACATCTCCATATGTGTGACTCTCCCAAGTAGCTCGCTCCAAGGTAAACACATGATTTTATCTAGGATAAGTACATCAAAAGCATCATAAAGCATGACAAGTCACCTCCAATACTCAAGAGGCCTTCCAAACATCCCGAAGTGTGGAGATTAGCCCATCCGTCCTCCCCTGGCGACCATTCCAAAAATGGGGACATTACAGTCCTCCCTTCTCGAAATTGCTTGTCCTCAAGCAATGGCAAGTATGTATCTTGTGAGATAGTGTCAAATGACATGTATCTCCATCTGCCCGCATGCCTGTGGTCGTACAAATCCTCCAATGGTGGCCGCCTCCTCCAAGAAGAATGTGAAGAAAGCAATGCAAAGTGAACTCCGATAGCCGTAGCCGTACACACTCGAGTCCAACCAAGCACCTTCCTCCAGATTCTAAAAGTAATCCCACAACCACATATGCAACTCTCTCCAAAGCTCCTAAGGTGCCACTCCTCAGGAATGAAGCCTTGAAGAGAAACATGCCTGTCAACAAGTGGCGAAGAGTGTAGTCTCTGAAACATGTCCACTTATCACCAAGCCTTGGCTGCCTCATGCTGTCATCATCCATATCCCAAAGGTTGTGAAGCAACCCAACTATATCCCAAGTGCCACCACCTGGATCCCAAATCATCACTCCTCCACATGTGTAAAGCATGAGGTAGTAGAAGCATGTCAAGAAGTCCTCAACACCAAGCCAATCTCCAACTTCTGTAGACCTCTTGTGAATGTGAAGCATGCCCGACATAGATGCCAGAAGGTGTATAACTGCTCCCACTAAACTGCTGATAGGAATCCAAACAATAACCTCGTGATGGCAAATCAGCTCCGTGATAGTGCAAAAGATGTCACTCACGACAAGGGATGATAGGATATTATCAAAGTGCTGCTCTCCCAAGATGAGGAGATGATCCAACTCTCCTCTCAACTCCAAAACAACTGCTGTCATCCATCTACTCAATATGAGATCTATGCACCATGAAGTAGAATAATCATCTCCCATCCATATATGCAAAAGAACCTCATGTACTAGGGCTAGAATGTTCATGTGATCATGCTCACCTCCGAAGTCAAAACTCAACTGTGAAACAGGCCCTAGTGTCTCAAAATCAAAAGTGGGAACAACATCTCCATGCCTTGGCATATGAACCAACTGTACCTCTGAAGTATGCCCCTCCAATGCAAGTGCCTCGGCATTATACATCACCAAACTAGGACATAGGACAGCCTCCAATGCCATCAAAGGATCAATAGAATGATAGAGTTGTATCACGGTATCACCCAATTCTACATCTCCTCCATGAATGATCAAAGAATTATCCCTTATGACTCCCTCTTCAAGTGAAGCCATGATGTTAGTGGCTGATCCACTAAGTGTAGTCTCAACATCTCCAAGTTCCTCTACTGCTTGAGCCTTTAGGGGGCTCTCAAGATAAATCAACTCATGATGCAAATCGGATGTAAAAACTTCTGAATCATACCTTTTTACTTGCTCATCCAAATCTGCATGCTCCTCTTGCACGCTCTTCTCCATAGGCTCCTCCTTTGCTTGTTCCACCATGATGTCTTCTTCCTTTGGAAGGAATAGGGATCGTAGATGTGCTTCCCTCTGTTTCCTTACTTGATCTAGCTGTTGACATTGTTCTTTGACTTCATGCAAGTGCTGTCTTGCCTGTGCCGCCAACATCTTTGCCTTCCTTGCTCGTTGCAGCCAATCATTGCACAACTCTTGAGTTCTTTCGACATCTCTTGAGGTATGGTGGATAAATTCTGTCCTGTTGTGACTTGCTGTTTTCATGTCTTCTTCATGCTCCATGTCCAAATCACAAGTATCCATCTCGAGGACCTCTTCCATAATGTGTTCCTCATGTGAAGTAGCTGTCATGAAAGAAGTAGGACTGCTGTCATGAATCAGAAAATCAGACGTGTCCTCTTACCTTATCTTACTGTCCTCTAGCTCCTCCATTTTCTCCTCAACCTTCACCACATGTCCTCCCATGAGTGCAGATCCAAAAGGGGCCTCTAGCTGAAAATCTCTTGCCTCAAATCTGAATTGGACCTCCATTCTTTTGGCTGCCATGCTTGCTGGTGTGCTACTACTGCTGGCCTTTAATATGATTTGCTTGCCATTTGAAGTAAACTCTAGCTCCATCTTGTTGAAGTCCTGTATATACCGCCCAAGAGACTTGAGCCATTGAATTCCCAAGACGACTTCACTCTCTCCAATGCCAACCACTTAGAACTCATTCTCAAAAGTGTAGTCATCCAATTGAATGCTGAGATGAGATATCTTCCTTGTGCAGTTCATTTTAAACCCATCCGCCAAAAGGACATTGAACCCTGGAAATTCTTCTACTTGCAACCCTCTCTTGACTATGAACCATTCATCAATGAAATTATGTGTGGCACCACTATCCACCAAACAAGATACTCTTTGTCCTTTTATCACACCTCTAATCCTAAAAGGATAATGCTTCGGAACACCAGAAAGAAATGCAATAGTACCTTGTGTGTCGTCACTCTCCTTGTGCTATTCCTCCATATCTTCCTCTGGGCTAGTGTTGGGAACCTCTTCCTCATCATCGGAGAAGACCTCAATGTAGTATACCTTGGCCTTGCCTTGGCACTTATGCCCCGACACCCATGGCTCCTTGCATGTATAGCAAAGCTTCTTCCTTCGTAGCTCGTTCCTTGTCTCTAAGTCCAGTAGGGGCCTCCTTTGTTCCTCCTTCGGGAAGTTCTTCGGATCCTTCTAAAATGGTTTGTTTTGAACCTTCGGTTTGGATGGTGCTGAAAACTTCATTCCTCGAGCCCTCTTGATTGCTTCCCTTAGTGTTGGAGGGTCTAAAGTTCTTACCCATCCACGAACCGGCTCCTCGAGTCCCTCGATGAAAAGGAATGTCAATCTTGCCTCCGAAACATTTGGCACCAACACGACAAACTTTTGGAACTCCATAATGTATGCATCCAATGGACCATTCTGTTTGAGTTATGCCAACTCCCTGAGGAATTGTTCTGGATTAGAATCATCAAATCTATCAATCAACCTTTGAGAGAACTCCAAATATGTAGTGATGCTATCATGGCCTTGAGTCACCAAGCCGTTGTACCACCAATCAAGTGCATCGCCCTCCAAGTGTAATGTAGCAAACTGTATGGCGTCCTTCTCGACTAAGTTGACGGTTCGGGTTCGGGTTCGGTTTGTGGATTCGACCAAAAATTTTTTTGGAGTTGGGTTCGTTTTTGGGTTCAAGATATATATATATATATATATATAATTATATTATTATATATAAATTATAATAGTTTAATATTTATAATATGATATTATATTTATATATTATAATATATATTAATATATTAATAATATATATGATAAATATTATAATACAATATTAATACAATATTATTATTAATTATTATAATATAATATATTAAATTATAATATATAAATATAACATCAAAAAATATAAATATTTATAATATAATAGTAATACATATATTATAATTATATATATCATATTATAATATATTAATAATAAATATGATAAATATTATAATATAATATTAATAATAATATATTATTAATTATTATAATATAATATATATAATAATAAATCATATTTTAATATATTAAATTATAATATATAAATATGACATTATAAAATATAAATATTAATAATATAATACATAAATATATCATATATCATATTATAATATGATTATATTTATTGCCGGCGGAGAACATAATAAAATAATTTAATAAATCAAAATGGTGCCCTCGTTTCATAGTTTCGTCGTTTCAGTGCCGTGGGTTTCAATTGCCGCCAATGAAAACAATGAAAAACGAAAATCCGACCTGTGTTCAAACGCCTCTGATTTGACCTGTGGCCGTAAGTCCCCACCCTGTCCGCACCTGAACACGAATCGGACTGGATGCCAAGTAGGGGAATCCGGTAACATAGATTCTCGACCATAGGGCTCAATGTGAAGTAGTTGTCCAACTTTTGAATCCAAGCCCGTGCCGTGATTCTCCTTGAGCTGTTAAATGGAGTGATGTTGACATTCCCCGACCTCTTTTGCAACTCATGATTTGTGTGATGGTGATTCCTCCCTTCTTGAGGTCGGTCGCGGTTCCGGTATTTGACTTGGTAGAAGTTGTTCCATGGCAAGGCTTCTTTGCATTCTTCGCTTAGTGCCAACCACTCCCTCCTGTAGTCATCAAAAGTCTCTCCTTGAGCTTGTGGTTCCTCCTCTGTAACCCTTTGCTGATCCAAAAATGTAGGTATGAGCGGTCTTGGCATGGATGAATGAGATGTGCACACCGGAGCATCACCTTGATTCCCCGAAGAGCTTGCACCATTGTGCCCATTGTGTTGATTGCCTCTATCACCTCCATTGTTGTTGCCTCCATTGCCAAGACTGTGCCTTATAAATCTGTTCAACATATGGAGTAAATCCCGCTGCCCTCTTGCAAGATCATTGAGTATTGCCCTTGTACTTTGGTCTTCATGATGATCCTCATGGCTATGGTCACTTATGTTGCCTTCTTCTTCTGACCCAGACCCAACAATACGCTGCCTTCTTCTATAAGTGATATATCTTCCTTTTTCAAAATTCATGAGCCAACATTAGATGATCACCTCGTCACAATTTCCACATGAATCTCGCAGGCTGGTAGGATCCAAGCTCTGATACCACTGTAATGTTCCAAATGGGGATTTTTTGGACAATTTTGGATTTACGGGCTTTCCAAATATCCTCTTCTTCAATTTCTGCTCAAACCCTAGATGGTGAAGTCTGATTTTCTAATTTTCAGATTAACAAACACTTATAACAACCAACATATTGCATCTCAAAGCATCAAGACAATACATCATATGATTCGCCCCATATCAACAATGAAATTCACCATGAAATACACAATTTGGGAGCATCAAACATACAGAACAAAACTGAATAGTCTGCTGATAATAAATCAGAATATAGAAGTCTGATTTTTACATCCAAATCATTGGCAACATGCCCAAACTTAAATCATACTACTGCTGCTACAGTTCAGACCTAATATCATGAAGTACATACCAAAACATGAGTCAAAATGCTGTCAAAGGGTGGCGCTCCTTCACAAGGGTTGGAAACCCTAAACCATGATGCAAATCGCCCAAGATGAAACCCTCCAAGGTAGGCGAATGAGGTCTGCTGATACTGCTGTAACAAATCTGCTGTAGCTGAAAGCCTAGCAGCCAACAAACTCCTCCAAACACCTCACAATGCAATTCGCCTTTCCTCCCAAGTGGTGCGTGCCAATCTAGGGTGAAGCCCTAGTCAATTCGCCCATGAAGAGGCCATCATGAATGCTCTCAAAGCTGATATACAATCTTCCCTAGAAGAAGATAAAGTGCAAATCAATCCCCGTCACGGAATCCTCGATTGAAGAAGCTAGATTGTCGTCCAATTCCTCCTAGGATGCTTGAGGTTTTTGTCCCAAGATCCTCTCCAAGAGATTGCTCTCAAGTGTGAATGAAATGAAATGCTGATTGATGATTTGGAATGCCTCAAATGACCTTGTATATATACACAACTTGTCTTTCTTCCTCATGGCCGACCTAGGAGAAGTAGTATTTGTTTTTGAATGCATTCTTTTCCCTCCAAGAGGGCCGACCAGCATGAGAGTGTTTAGGCGCCCAAATAAAATCAAATTAAGGATATGATTTTATTAAGTTTATTTTCTCCTCCAAGCGCCGCCTAGGATAAATAGAATGTTCTTCATTAGGTGGTCAATCCTTGAATGACTCCATAAAATGATGTGTGCCATGAGACTTCAAACTTTTCCCTGTATGAAGGCGTATGCAAGGCATCCTTGTACTTCTCTTGGAATGAATGAAGGCATTCCCTTATGTCCAAAATGGCATTCATAATATTATCCCTTGGCAAGATTATGATGAGTCTGCATGCCCAATAACACATCTCCATATGTGTGACTCTCCCAAGTAGCTCGCTCCAAGGTAGACACATTATTTTATCTAGGATAATTACATCAAAAGCATCATAAAGCATGACAAGTCACCTCCAATACTCAAGAGGCCTTCCAAACGTCCCGAAGTGTGGAGATTAGCCCATCCGTCCTCCCCTGGCGACCATTCCAAAAATGGGGGACATTACGTCGTCATGTTTCAAACTTTGTCATAGTGGTCCATGTTGTATATGTTGTCTCTCGTCAATGTCTTTGCAGGGAAAAAAAAAGAATTTTCCAACACATCTGGTGAGGCAAAGATTGGAGTTAAGATGATGGAGAAGTGGCAGAAATTCTCCTAGGCATGGAAATTTGTGGCAGAAATTCTCTCAGGCATGTAAAAAATTTGCATCTCTATGATGTGGCACATGTTTAATAGAAGGTGAACATAAGTTTATTAGGTGGAAATTTGCAGGCCCATATATGGGTGGAAGGACATTGTTCTCACAAAACAAAAAGTGCAATGATATACAATTGAGCGTGCCTCTTAACAGGCACACAGTTTTTAAAAAAAAAATTAACTTGCAATAGCATATACAGTCATGTGCACTGTTTGAAGGGAAACACATTTTCTGAAACAAAAATATGCACATGTTTGTATTGGCATGCATTTCCCTTGGGTATAAAATTGTTTTCAACAAACAAAATTGTTACAACCATTAACTGATGTATGCCTTGTTCAATACCAAAAAAATAAAAAAACTGATGCATGCCTATGTGAAGGCAAACAGAATTTGTTTTTTTAAAGTTTATGCAAGTGTATTTATTGGTGTGTGCTACACTAAGGAGTGACAAATTTTTGAAGAAAAAGAACAGATCTATTACTGGGTGCTCTTTATATTGGGGAACATTGAGTTTGCTAAAAATGAAAGGCTAAAATAGTTGCTCTATTTATAGACACGACTCAATGGAAAAAGAGGGCTGAAAATAGCTTGTGTTTGTTTATAAATAGATCTTCATTCTGCATATCTCTCCATTCTTTCAAGTGTCTGTAGATTGTCTGATTAGCAGCAAGGGTTTTGTCATCATTTTGGCTTGAGGATCTCATTGTTACAGTGTCATGTCCCCATTTTCGGAGTGATCACCTCGAGGAGTTGGCTAGCCTATTCTTTTCCTGTAGGTTAGGTTGGAGGGCTCAGGGAATGACCTAATTGGCGAGTTTTCACACAACCAATTTTGTAGGGCAAAATGAGCATGGAAGATGACTTAGCATATTTTTGTGGTATTTTTGATGAAGTCATCACTAATAAAATAATTTGCCCTAATATGGAGCGACCCAATTGGAGAATGGAAAATAGAAGAAAAGATGGAAATTGCCTTTGGAAAAATAAGAATATTTTATGATGTTTCACTTTGAGGAGGACGACATGATTTGAAGTCAAATTCATGATGTTTGAGTTACTTAATTGGTTCGCCTCACTTGGAGATTGGACAAAATAAATAAGAAAAATAAATTACCTTGCTTTGGTGAGCCATGAAGGAGATAAGAAGGTTAAATAAAATATTCTTATGTTATTTTGGGTGTCTAGCACTAGGTCGGCCCTAGAAGAGGAAAACAAGGTAAAATAAAATAAGAAATAACAAGAAGAGGTCGACCTTGAGGAAAAGAGAAGTAATGTGTATAAAGACAAGGTGGTTTGAGGTATTTCCATCATCATTCATTCATATTCCTTTCTTTGAGATTTATCTCTCTTTGCTGCAATCTTTGATTCAGCACCTTCCTAGGACGAAAACCCTAAGGAAGATAAGTGGATTGGACGAAAACCCAATCACACTTTGGAGGTGGATTCATACGGAGTTCACAATTGCACTTCATTGGAGATCTGTGGAGGAGAAGAGCAGATTTGCATATTCAGATTTTAGATCAGCTTTGGGAGCAAATTTCTTGTGGCATTTGTGCATCATTGGAGCTAGGGTTTTACTTTAGATATGTGTGGCACATTTGGAGGGTTTGAGCATTCAAGTTACATCATTTTGGAGCAGCATTTGAAGATCATTCTGGAGCAGATTTGGGCGCCACCTTTTGGAGGAGTTTTGGACGAAGTTTTGCTAGGGTTTATACCCTAGGTTGAGCGTGTAATGTCCCCATTTTCAAAGTGGTCGTCATTGGAGAGCAGAGGGGTTGGGTTTCACACTCCGGGATTTTTGGAAGGAGAATCAAGGTTTGGAGATGACTTAACATATTTTTTCTAATGGTCTTGATTTGTTCATTTCATTTAATATATTTCTCTTTCCATGGAGCGAACCACTTAGAGGCATTGTGAGTGTGGAGACTTGCCATGTTGTGGAGATGGATTTGCCATGTGATGAAGTTGTTAGCATATTCTATATGATTCCACCTTGGTTTGATTGCTCATGTGTACGCCAACTTGGAGGAAGATTCAATTAATGCATATTTGATGCCTTTGGACGACCTTTGATGGAGAAACAAAGAATAAAATAATATCTATACCTTGGTGCTTGAAGGAAGAAGCTTGGAGAAGAGAAAAGGAGATAAATTCATATCTTTAATTTGAATTTTCTAGGCGCCCATGTGTTTTTATGCAGGTCGGCCCTCTTAGAGGGAAAAGAATATTAAAATAAAAGGGATTTCTCTCTCTAGATCGGCCAAGAGAGAAAAAGACAAATCATGTATTTATACAAGGTCGATTTTGACATTTGCAATCATCATTCAAGTATTCATTCATTCATCACTTGGAGTTTATCTCTTGGAGTAGGAGCTTGAGACGAAAACCTTAAGTTCCTAGGAGTTGGACGAAACCCTAGCTCTTTCTTTGGAGGATTCCGTGACGGGAGTTCATTTGTGCATCATTGGCATTTTTTGGAGAAGAAGAGCAGAAATTATAACTCAGATTGGAGATCAACATTGGTGGCACTTCCTTGGGTGGATTGATCATCATTTGCGGAGGAGATTGCCCTAGTTTGGAGCGCCCTTCATTGGAGGAGCGATTTGGTTTTGGAGGCATTTGGGTGGTTCTTATGCATGAGTTTGATTTCTGATTTGGAGCAGCAGAGGAGCAGACCTGATTTGCCCTAGTTTTGAATGGATTCATTGGTGGATTGATGCTACCTTGCCTAGGGTTTAACCCTACTTCTTGAGCGCCACCTTTGGAAAACCGATTGTTGGAGTTGTTGGCTTCTTGTGACAACATTTGCATCATCATTTGGAGCAGCGAACATCTCAGACCTGAGTGCACCCTTTGGAGTAGATTTCCTTTGCATTTGAGAATTGAAGACCTAGGGTTTTATTCCCTAATCGGAGCAGTATTCATTGGAGATCTTTTCCTATCATTTGAAGGTCATTTTGCTAATATTTTTGGTATGTACAACCCTTAGGGTTAGGGCAGAACATTGCTGGGCATGTTTGTCATGTTTGCCCTATTTTGTTGATGTATTTGAAGACTTGTAAAACTCAGATTTTGTAGCAGCAGACATTTGGTTTTATTTTCAGTCATTTGTGTTGGATAAGTGAAGTGGATTTGATGTTCATGTGATGGTGAAATACAAGTATATTATGGCTGATCATGTTTATGGTGAAATTATGATGTTTTGAGATGTTTTATGGGCTGCCCTAGATGTTTGTTCAAGTCTGATTTTTACTTTAGAAAATTAAGGTTTGAGCAGAAATCTAATTTAGATATTTTGGAAAGTCCGTATATCCAAAATTGTCCAAAATATCCTATTTTTGGATATTATAGTGGTATCAGAGCCATGATCTTAGCTATTAGCTAGTTTGCTAATCGAAATATGGAGGTTGTGCTTGATGATCTTTTGGATTCTGAATCCCAAACTATATCATATTTTGTTAGAGACAACATAAATCAGCAGCCCCTACCATTAGTGAATTAGGCTAACAAGGAAAGTACTTTGAATGAAGAATGGGCCAAGGTGATCTTAAGTTGAAGTAGATTTTCTTGCAAACAAAAATGCCCGAGAAAGCTTCAAGGGCAGCATAGGATAAGAATCAGATTTCAGAACTTCCTAAAGTAAACGTGCCTCCTCCATCTTATTCGAGAACAATAACAAATATTATGATTAGAAAATGCAAAGGCAATGAAGAAGATGGAAAAGAAAAGGGTAAACAAAAGATGATAAATGATGTAGATGAAGCCCCAAGGATCGGAAAATTGAAGTTAATTGCTAAGAAGCGTGTTGGGATTTTTCCTTTTGTTCAGCATAGTCACGAGCCATGGATTATGTCCTCTACTCCTATGTTTCCTTCTACATCTCCTCCTGATTCTCTTCCTTCTAGATCCCCTTGTCCATCATTGATTAGACAATGTGCAACTAACATACCTATGTTTATTGCCTAAAATGCATACTTCGTACTCCCATTCCATCTCCACCACGTTCTCAAATTCCACCATCTCCCATTTATACTATCCCTTCTTCAAAACTACCCCCTATCATTGAAATCCCTTCTACCATTATAAATTACCTAAGAATGTAGAATAAAGGAAAAGAAGCATCAAAGTGGGTGAAATCCGTGGTTAACGAAAAGAGGAAAATCTACCTTACCGAATTACCTTTGCTACTCTTTCATCCATCATTTTAGAATCAGAGCCCCAAAAGCCCAAGATATAGTCTAGTGTGAAGAGAACTATAGACGGTCATTTGGTTATGGAGACTGGTATCCCTCTTGTAGAGAAAACTATGTAGAATGTTGAGCCTAGAGACTTTCAGATAGCTAAGATCAATTTGAGGGCTAGAACACACCATAGTGATGTTAATATGTTGGAGGTAGTTTCTGAAAACATCAAGGAAGGAGTGCTTAATGATGGAGAAGATAAGGCAAGCTTGACAATTGTGTATTATCCCTAATAGAATCTTATTATCCCTAATAGAATCTGCCCTAGAATTCTGATTTTCTGCCCTAATTTTCTTATTTCTTTTTCTGCTCAAACCGTAATCTGAATTCTGATTTTTATTTCTGAAGTAAACATAATCATGGGCAGCGAATATACATGTGCCAAAACACTGAAATAAACATGCCAAACATGTGTGCTTATGAAGATAATATCAAACATGTATTTCACCACATAATATGACCATTCGAATGCGAACCAAATGACATCAAGTTCTGATTTCTGAATGTGAATTTCTGCTGCTACAAATCTGAATATTCTGGACTGAATTTACAACAAATTCATGGGCTCACACATGCCAAACATAGCCCAGATTTCTGCTATGACAAATCAGACCTTTACATTGACAAACAATTGTTTATACATACCAAAATAGTGGAGAATGATGTCTTCTTTCAAACCCTAGATGGGTGATCAGATTTAGCACTTGAGGTTGCTCCAAAAACTCCACAATTCCTTCACAATGAGCTAGGGTTTCCTTCACAATGATGGTGCTCCCCAGTAAGTGATGTAGACATCCAAGAATGAGGGTGGCGACTAGGGTTTAGGACCATCCAACTCTGAAATTCTGCTCCTTATAGATGGCGCTCCTCTTAGGGCCTAACCCTAATAATATTCTTCAAATTAGACCTCCAAATTGAAGCTGAAAACCTTCAAATAAATCTGCTTATGAATCTCCCTTGGCGGCGGCTAGGGTTTGGTTTCCAACTCCAACAAAATGCAAATCACCCTCCTTGATGTTGGTGCTAACCCTCAGGGAAAACCCTAGCAGAAATCTTCACTGAAACCCTCCAAAGAGTGGCGCTCCCAAGCTGATCTAAAAATCTGAATATATGTTCAATCTTCTGAATTGTATTTGGCACAAATTGTAGTGTCCCCTTCCTAGGCCAGCACTTGTGTATCGGGCTAGTCTACTACACGGGTTCTCGTAGACTAGTGAGGATGGTTAGGGGGCCCATGGTGATGTGGCTCACCGAAGCTCAGTTAACTTTTCAGAGTGATGAGATGGATTCCTCTTGGTGGAATTTACCAGTTGGCACTTTTTTTTAGTGAGTTTGGGTCGTAGTTGGAAAACTTGACTTGCCAAAAAACTCGCCAAGCCCAAAATTGACAAGTAAAAAAAACCTCGCCGAAAACTCGGCAAAAAACTGGGGAATTTAAAAAATTGCTTAAATTTCATTAGAAACATTTTTTTTTACAAAATTCAATGCCAAGATGAATCCAATGAGTCCATAAATGAGTACAAAAGTGTTTTCTATTAAATTTGATTGACTTTAATGCAAATTGATTACAAAATCACATTCTCATGCGGAATCTTGATGGCTGAAAGCCTGATAATTTGATACAAATTACAATTGATAGTTGGAAATGAAAATACTAAAACTAGAAGTAAATACTAAATACAACATTTTACACCTTCCTCTTCCCTAATTTAGTCAAAGCTAGGGAAGAGGTAGATGCTCTAGTCCTACGAGTACGCAGTGCCGGTGGCTCCTCAGTTGGCATGGAAGGCTGTGGCTGAGGCTCGACCACCATCCTGGAAATATTTGGCTCTGGCAATGTCTTCTGATCCTCATGAATGTCCTCCAACCCTACATCTCTTGTTGCACCCACATCCTTCATTGCCTGTCTCTCGAAATCAAGAATCTCGTCCACAGTAAACAATGGAGGCTGCTCATCCCACCTTGTCCAATCACTGTAAGGATCTATCTCATTCAAATCAATGGGATCCAGTGAATTGTCCTCTACTTTTTTTGTGTGCAACCGAAGGTTGTATTGCAAAAAAGACAAGGTCATTGAGGCACTTTCGAGCTAATTTGTTCCTCTTCTTTGTGTGAATGGCCTCAAACAAGCTACAATTCCATTTACAACTGGATGCACTACAAAGCTCCTATTTTCCACGCCTCAGAATTGCAAAATCATGTCAAATTCCGCAACATTTTACTAAGGGGTCCTTGTTCTTTCACCCTGATGCATGTTCCTGAAACCTTGAATTTGTCTAAGTCTAAAACCCTGAAACCCTGAAAAATTGGTTAAGTCTGAAATCTGATGGATCCTCCAAAATCTAGAATCTGCATGTTAAATCTCATGGATCTGGAACCTATCTCAAACATCCTGACAGTATATTTCAAAATATTTAAAGTATAAGAAATTCAATATACAAACTTATATTCAAAATATTTTTAAATATATTGTCACAACTCTGTTATGCAAACACATGGCGAGTTTTCTGCTCTGATGCCAAAACTCGTGAGTTTTCGGTAGAGACTTGGCACAAAAGCTCGGCGAGTTTAAGTCAGAACAACTTGCCCATGAAAAAAACTCGCGGGTTTTTAAAGACTCGCCGAGTTTGGCAACTATGGTTGGGCCATTTGGCCAAACTTACTATTTTTAGCAGGGGCTCACGGGACTTCGAGCGAGTCGGTGCGCCGGTCTGGAAATCATGTCGACATTCCATTGGCCAACTTAGCAGTACTACGGAGGCCAGAGGAGACCGTTCGAGTTAATATTTTAATAATAGACATATTTAAGTTAGATTAAAGATATAACTTAATATGTTTTATTATTAAAGTGACTTTATTATGTATTATGAATTTTATGAAACATTTAAGTTAATAAAGTCACCTTTCTATGTGGGCGCCCAAGGCATGAGGAGAAAATAAAAGTTAAATTATTTAATTTCCCCAAAAAGGGGCGTTGAGGGAAGAGGAATAAAAGAAAGAAAAGTGAATTCATTTGATTCATTCACTATTGGCTTTTTACTCTAGGTTTGAGCTTTGCTTTGTGAGCAAGGGTTTGAACCAGCTGCTTTGGAGACGAAAACCTCCATTGTTGAGAGCATCTGCGGGTTTGAAAGACACTCCCAGGGTGTTATTGGAGTAGCCTCATTCCAGGGGTTATTATTGTGCTTCATTGAATGTAACCAGCAGTGTCGCGGAAGTGTTTTCATTGCCATATCTACAGATTTTTGCCTTCGTAATTATTGGATCGTATTGAAGAACATATTGCAGGTCTTAAGAGGAGATTTGAAGGTGTTTTGGTGAGTTGATGACCCTCCAACCAGGCCGTACCTGCTCTGTACCTGGCCGTACCACTATGAGGAGGGTTTCTTGAGATTTTGACGGAGTTTGTATGGTGTTTGGTGCTGGAAACTTCCTCCTTCCCTAGGCGCTTCAGTGGAGGAGACTTTGTGGTTATTTAGTGAGCTATTTTCAGAGATATCAACATTTTATTGCTGCTGTTCCTTATTTCCCAGGGCCGTACCAGACCATCAGAGGTCGTGGGTCCCTTAGGAGTTGTTTCTTTGTTGTTTCAGGCTTCATATGGAGGTGCCAGCATTAGAATAGGTTGCTGTTCTATGTATTGATATATTGCTGTTCATCATATTGAATATCCAACAAGTTCTGAGGCTCCCAGCACGCTGAAATAGACTATATCAGATTTGTATCTCCATTTCAGTTAATTGGTATGCAAGATTTCTAATGACAAACTCTTTTTTGGATATGGGTATTTGATATTATTGACGTTTTACATATTTACCACATAAATAAGCATTTGGGTATTTCCATTTCTTGTTATTTTCGCATATATGTACATGCATGCTTCTATGTCAAAAATGCAAAAAACCCAAAACGCCCCAGATATCAACTAAACCACAGAAAACATAAGGGGACATGACATTACACAAATCTCACATGCATGCTTCTATGTCAAAAATGCAAAAAACCCAAAATGCACCAGATATCAACTAAACCACAGAAAACATAAAGGGACATGACACTACACAAATCTCACAATTTGGCCTTAGGGTTTCTGCAGAAAGAAATATATCTTTGTCGCTCCTTTCCTTCCAAATCTCCAATGAAGCACAAATATGAACTCTAATTGATCAAACCAGCTATCTACTTCATCTACATCCATTTTACCCTCCAACACATCAACATCTAAACTTAATTGGAATTTGTTGGGACTCAACCACCAAAAGCTTTACCTGATAGTTGAGCTGATGGAACTGCCCATTCAAGGACTTCAACAAACCAATTGGACAAAAATGTTCATTGTTCTCGAAGAGCCTTTGCAATTTCATCTTTGACCATCATGTATCTTGCATTTCCTCCATTTGAACTTGCATATCCTAGCACAAATACATCCTAAATACTCTCAAGAAATTCATGAACTATTGATTCATCTAGTACTACCACTGAATCCATCTACACAATTTGCATCTATAACACATATCCATCCTCAACTATTGATGCTAATTGAGGTTGGTTTTTCGTCCAATCCACCTATATTCCTAAGGGTTTTTATCCTTGGAATAAGCTGAACCAAAGTTGCAGCCAAAGAGATAAATCTCTGAATGAAAAATGATAAGAATGAATGATGAAATTGACCTCCAAGTTGCTTTCTTTTATACGCATCCAAATAGACTTCCCATGGCCGACCTCCCTTGGGCAATTATTTTATTCATTTTTATTTCTTTTTTTCCACAAATTGGTTGCCCACCTTCTTGGCAATTTTCTTTTATTTATTTTATTTTACCAAGAGGCTCACATAAATAGTAGAAGTCATTTCCCATCTCCAATTGGCCTACTAAAATTGGTTAAATGTAGTATTTAACCAATTAGGTTATTCCCTAGCCCTTCTGACTTAGCCTACGGGAATAGAATAGGCTAACTGACTCTGTTAGGTGATCACTCGAAAAAAGGGGACATTACAAATTCTGAGGGTTCATTGCTTATCTTTTGTAGCCTATTCCTAGCCCTACAAGATTTGTGCATCCAAGCCTACAATCTACTAATGAGCCGAGGCAATTAGATCACCTAGTTGTACATGGAAAAAACACTGAGAAGTGAATTGATGAGATATATCAATAGGATACTAGGGTGTTGGGAAAGTTGTACGGTTTGATAACCAAAGGCAAAAGTAGTGAAACATAAAATTTCAGAAATGGAAAAAGGTATGGCTAATAAGCTTCCAATTTAGGAACAATTTGTAAAAAAATATAAACCTACCAACATCCTAGGATTAACAAACCTGAAAGAAAAACAAGTTTTCACATGGATAGGGCAATACAAATGTGTGGATGCTTGATGAGATTGTTTCTACATTAGAACAACAAAAATTTAAGTTGGATGAATTAGAAGAGTTGATTTCCTATTTTGTGACTACTATCTCATTAAGTGTTTTGATGAGAATGGTGTGCCAATTGATTTGGATCAAGTATAGGGCGAGTTTAAGTGATTGATAAAGGACAAATAGGGAACACACAACACATGAGCAACATGTATGAGTTGGCCAAAATTGCGAGATATCCAGGATGGAAAGGAAAAATTGGCAGAGCTAGAAGCATCAATAGTTGAGGATGGATATGTGTTATAGATGCAAATTGTGTAGATGGATTCAGTGGTAGTACTAGATGAATCAATAGTTCATGAATTTCTTGAGAGTATTTAGGATGTATTTGTGCTAGGATATGCAAGTTCAAATGGAGGAAATGCAAGATACATGATGGTCAAACATGAAATTGCAAAGGCTCTTCGAGAACAATGAACATTTTTGTTCAATTGGTTTGTTGAAGTCCTTGAATGGGCGGTTCCATCAGCTCAACTATCAGGTAAAGCTTTTGGTGGTTGAGTCCCAACAAATTCCAATTAAGTTTAGATGTTGTTGTGTTTGAGGGTAAAATGGATGTAGATGAAGTAGATAGCTGGTTTGATCAATTAGTCATATTTCTCTATGAATGACTTTTTTGATGGGGAAAAGATCAATATTTCAGTTTTGAATTTTTTCATCACCTATCAAGCAGTGGTGACAAGCCCGTGCTTTATGAGATACTGTTACACCCATCCAAAACTCAGATCACTACAAATTTATTTGTCGTCTTCGCGTCAAATTGTTTCTATTTGTCGAGTTGTCTTGTTCAAGTTATCGAAATATCATGTCATATTGTTGAAGTCTAATGTTTCATTCATGTTGTCAAGGCTCGAAATTGTGAAGTCTAAAATGTCAAAATGTTGAAGTTGAAAATCAAATCGTCGAAGTTATGTCTGTCGCTTGTCAAGTCGTCTTGTGCAAAACCTAAATAATCATTCCTCTTAGGTTGCCTATGAACTTTTGTAATATCTCAAATGGGGATATTTTGCCCTAGTTTGGATTTCCGGGCTTTCCAAATGAATTTTCTGAATTCTGCCCGAAACTTTCTGCACTTTATTATTTTGCCCTAACCCTAGTTCTGCTCCAAAATCAGACTTGAAACAATTGCATATATTTATCATGAATCGCATCCAATATCAACATAAATGCATCATATGATTTGTCTAATAATGCAAATAATATTCACCATAATTGTAAACAAATAACAAGGCTCAAATGAAGAAACCAATCTGCTGTCATAACTGAATGTAAAGTCTGATTTTATATCAACCAATAGGCGAACATGCTCAAATACAAATATATAAGTCTGCTGTTATGAATCAGCCCTAAATATCACATATACATACCAATCATGAGCCAATATTACCCTAAAAGGGTGGTGCTCCATAATAGGGCTGGAAACCCTAGTCTTATGATGCAATTCACCCTATGCATAACCCTCCAAGGTAGGCGATTGGGTCTGCTGTAGCTGCTGTAGCAGATCTGCAGAAATATGAAACCCTAGCAGATCAACTCTCCTCTAGAATCAAGTCGCCTATACTCCAAATGGTGCACTCCTCTCTAGGGCCAAACCCTAGGTCATTCGCCCAAGTTGTATGCTCTCCAAAGCTGATAGAATTCTGCCCTTGATGCTATGATGCTCACTTGAATTCCCGTCACAGAATCCACAAGTGGAGAAGTTAGATTGGTGCCCAATTCCTCTTGGACACTTGAGGTTTTCGTCCCAAGCCCCTATTAGAGATTGCTCTCCAAAGTATGAATGAATGAATGCTGAATGGATGCTTTTGGAATGCCAAAATTCTTCTATTTATACATGAAACTCGTCCTCCAAAGTTGTTGGCCGACCTAGGCACAATTCCCTAGGGCCAACCTTGGCAGCATAAAGAGAGCCGACCTAAAAAGGTCTTTTGCTCCAATCAAATTAAAGATTTGAATCATTTGATTATTGTATCTCCTCCCTTCAAGCGCTATCATGGATGCAGGTAATATTATATTTCCATATTTCCATTGGCCGCCAAGCATCCCGTGATCTCCTCCTTGTGATGGTGTGTAAAGTACAACCTCAAGCTCATCCATCTCTATGCATGAAGAACATATTATATCACTTATCCAAACATCCAAGTTGCATCCACATGAAACAAGATCATCTCTTGGCATGATCATGTCAAGGCTCCATATCTCATGACATATTCGTATGAGTAACTCTCCCAGGTGGTCCGCTCCAAGGAAGATAAACCTCCAAGAGTCCTGGAGTGAAGTGATAAGCCCAAGTCCTCTCTAATGGCGACCATTTCCGGAATGGGGACATTACATCTTTAAGTTGTCGTAAAATGGTAGAACTCCGCATATATCATAGTTCCATGGGGACGTGTCCCCCCCCAAAAAAAAATCTTGACGTTTCCGGGACGGGGATGTCCCTGAGACATTGGGACGTCCCCTAGCGGCACCTCCACCGCCGCCATCCCTGGGACGTTTCCCTCTAAGAGGGGATGTCTCTGGGGTGTCCCTTTAAAAAGAGGGCATCTAGGGGACTCTGGGACGTCCCTTAACACCCAGGACAATTTTCTTTCTCACCTACTGAGCATAAGCATGATGTCAATTCATCATTGGCGGACAATGAAAATAAATGCTTGAATGCTATTGCTAAAACAAGAAGTAGATCTAGAGAAACCACAGAAGTATCAACATAGGTACAAGGAAAAGAAGCTATTGCAATCTCCAATGCGGTAAACACTCCTCCCACTATATCTGCTTGCAACACTTCTCAATCTCAAGCACAAAGGAAAAGTAGAAGGTGTTGGTCAGTTGAACTACATGACCGGTTTGTGAATGCACTTAAACAACTTGGTGGTTCGCAAGGTGAGACTTTTGTGATTGGGTTTTTGTTTAGCCTGGTTATCTATAATAGGCCTGCTTCAGCCTTGCTATTTAGATTTATGCATATTTCCTGAAAGGTTGACACGATAAAGGGTAGAGAATTCCAACAGATTACCTTTAGGATTTTTTGTTAGCCCAATGCCAATGATGTTGCATCAAAGATGTTGGTCCAACTTGAAATTTGGCACATTTGACCACATATCAAATTGTTCTATACTTATCAATATGCGAATAACTCTTTCCATGTCAATCATATATTTATTCCTTATTCATCTTTTTATAACTAACTGTTGATGTTCAATGCAATATACTTATTCCTTATACATCTTTTTAGAACTAATTTTTCAAGTACTATAAGTCTATATGTGTTTGCGCCGCTCCTCGCCACCTTCACCCAGCCATCCCGAAACTTAGGCCCCTGTCCCCGCGTCAGGAAACTTCGTGGAACTATGCCATATATGTTATTTGTTCATGAAATATTAATTTTAATATATTTGAGTAGTAATTAATATTTATTATTAATTATTATTAATTATATTCGAATTAAAATTTTAGTTAAGTGTTTTGTGTTATTGTCATAAAATAAATATAAAACATTGCTATTTTTAATAATATTTATTGTAATTAAATTAATAATAAGTATTGTTATTAAAATAATAATTAAAATAAAAAAAATAAAAGATGTCAAAATTTTTTAAAAATAAAAAGCCTTTACAAAGGCTCGCTGTAGGCAACTGGAACGCACCTTGTAAATTGAAAAAAGGAAGCTAAAAGTGCTACCCACACGCTCATACAAACAAAACAAAAATGTTAATAAAGTAAAAGCGCATATAAAAAAATCAAAGCGCCTTATACAAAGCAAATGATGGCAAAAAATTAAAAATAGAACTTAGGCAAAGCGCCTGAAGCGCTTAAATTTCACAAGGCACATGAGGAAAATAAAAAGTGCTCTAAATCGCGCCCTTCTGCAACGACGTCGGCGTCGGCATGGGTTTCTGAACGGCAACATTGAGGGCAGTGGGCTCCAGGTCTCAGTTATCAAGTTCGGTCATCTCTCCCCCATAGGGTGCTGTCGGGCTCTGTCTTTCAGGAGTGGGACCGGAGGGCCACTGTGGGCGGAAGGCTACAGGAAACAACAGGTGTGACCCACCCAACCTCACCTCCGTTTTGTCTTTTTCTTTGCTTTTCTGCAAACTTGAGCGGCATTCTCAGTCTTCTTGCAATACGAAACTTTTTTCCTTGCAAAACAAAACAAACAAAACAAAGCAAAGTAAAACTTTTCAAGCTCACGCACTTCCCCAGTAAAATCTCGTTGTTCTGCAAATTTTGACTTTTTGATGAAAAATTTTCTAGACTTACTCAAAATGCCTTAATGAAGCAAATTTTTTTGATTGGGTACAACAATTGGCTCCGTCTGGGGACCATAACGGATACTTACGGCATAGGAGAACCGAGAATCTCTGGAATTTTCTAGCTTGGACCAGTGCCTTGTCAGTTGGGCAGTAGAGTCAGGTAACTTTTCTAATCATCTAGAACAAGACTTTTCCCTACACCTAAAACTGGACTTCCTAAATCACCTAAGAGTTGGAACTTCCCAGAACACAAAGAACACAACTATCACATTACAGAAAGGGGAAACATTGCGACATAACGATTACATCACAGAAAGGGGAAACACATTACACAAGACACACAAACGCTCTTTTTTCGAGCGAGGACAAAAAGAACAAAAACTGTTACACAAAACCATCAACTGATTCGGAAAAGTAAGAACAATCTCTCCTTAGCTGTGAAGATTGTCTTGACAGCACAAAACTTTTCTTTCTCTTCAACACCTCTTCAAAAAGCCACGGTTCGGGAGGGTATTCACGTTCAGGCCATGAGAAGTTTGTGAGGAACTGGTTGATACGCCAAAGGTCGGGTGGAGCATCTTCTTCTAAAGCAAGCAACCTCTGCAACAGGTGAAGGTACAGAACCTCCTTCTGAAGATATGTAGGAATATCTTTTGGCCACAGTATGCTTGTGGGAATGGTAATCACCATGTACAAAACTTGACTTTCGTTTATATCTTGAACACACACAACTTTGAACTCGGTCAACGTATCATCTTCTGAAAATGGTCTAAGCTGCTCATACACAACTCTCATTACTGATTCTTGGCTTATTGGATCCACAACTGTCGTCACCCATTTTTCTAGTGCTTCAGGAGTTTCTTCTTCATTGGTCATGTTTTCGTCCATCCAATCCTCAGAATCTGATAAATCATGCAGATCTGAATACTCAATCCTTTGATCATTACCAATAACATCTTCACCTGACAGCTTAGTTTGCCATTCATTATCTTGAATCTTGTTATCCTCTATAGAGTATTCTTCTTCACTACGGATATCTGGTAGTGTCTCATCTTCAGTAATCATGTACCTTTCTTCTTCTGATAGGTAAGTAGGATCAAAGACAGATTCTTCTATGCTTTGTGTTTCTTCTTCATCTGCTTGTTCGATTTCACATACGACATATCTCACCATACACTTGTCGAGGATTTCTGATTTCTCCAATTGATTCTCTTTAATGACCAAGACTGAATATTCCATGAGCTTTTCTTCTCCACAAGTCTCTTCATATGTTGCATTTTGTGTTGACTTTATCATATTTGTGATGCCTCTTTCTTGCATAGGTTCATGGATAATCTCTGAAAGTTTAGCATCATCTTCTTCACTAATGAAAACTTCTTGAGACAAAGATGAAGACGGGCTAAACTGTAAAAGAAAATTTACAGTATCCTCTACTGAAGAATCACTCTCGAAGTGATGTAGAAAACTGTCGAGATCCAATGATGAATCTTCCATATGATCTCTAGTTTTGAGAAATTCCTCTAATGATGAATCATCTTCAAAATGAAGATCTTGTTCTTGCTCTAATTGCAATGCTTCTTTGGTCTCTTCTCCTTTGAATGTATCTGACACAGGTTCTTCAAACCAACCTTCAAAAGATGAGAAGAACAAATTGGATTCACCATTGCTCTCTGCAGCATATTTTATCTCTTCCTCGTAATTTTGCTCTTGAGAAGATTGTTGCACTTCTTCCTCAGAGAAAGTATGCAAGTTGTGCATTTCTTCAGGTTCTTCCATCAACGATCCTTCTTCATATTCAAAGAAATTATGCAAATTTTCAGCTTCCGATGAACATTCATGTTCCATATGCAAACACATGATGTCGCTTGAAACAGAGTTAGGAAAATGATTCCTTTTAATATTTGATTTACATTGGTAAAATCCCTTCATAGAGCCGACATCGGATTCGTCAAAGAGACATTCAGGATTATCCGAAAATCCTTGATTTTCATTTGATGCTTTTAATATTTGCATGAATCTTCTCATCTCAGGGCAATTTTCTCCATCATGTTGGTTTGTTGCATGGAACAAACAATAGATTTGTATTGCAGAAGACATATCTGCCTCTTGACGCATAGGTGATACTTGACACAGGTGAAGCAGGTTGATCACTGACATGGTTAATGAAAGAATTTGGTATACTTGAAGGAGATGGAACTTGTCGAAGCGGTACAACATTCAATGGCACTAATGGCTTGATTGAATCTCTTTGTATCTTTCCTGAGGTGATCATGTGATCCTCTAATTCAACAGCATACTCCTAGGCTTCTTGGAGTTCTGTAGCATGTCTTTGCTTGAGATAGAAAGAAACATCTGAAGATTGTGCATTTGTGAAACAACTTAGCAGTATTTCTGACGAAGGATTCAAGGTGTTCACGACTTTTCCAACCAGACGGTTGAATCTGGCCACGAACTCTCGCATTGGCTCACTTCTGTCTTTCTTGATGTTTGAGAGTTGTGCAAACAAGACATGACTGTCTTCTACAGGCTTGAAACGGGCAAGAAATTTCTCCCTCATCAACTCCCGACGTGTGATAGAGCTGGCGGCAAGGTGATTAAAGCATTCAGCTGTTGAGCTTTGCAATGTTTCCACAAACAAACATACTGCAACATCTTCATGTGCAACGCCAAGAATTCCATAGGCGGTGGTGAAGGGATAAATGTGCTCATCAGGATGCTGCCTGCCATCACTATGAAACTTCGGAAAACCTTTTCTTGATCCTTCGGGAAGCTCATGATTTTCTGCTAGTGCCAATGGTCCAATGTTGTTACCCCAAGGTAATTGGGGTGGACGCCGCTGATTTTGATTATTGCGATTGTTATTATTTGCATCATCCATTGCTCTAGGCTGGATTACTGGTTCCTCTTGAGGTTCTTCCTGCTTGACTTCAGGAATTAACTGGACTTCAGGAACTATGTTGGATGCCTCTCCAACTTTTGTAGGAACAAGATCTTGGAAGAAAAGATCCGTAGCACCGCCTTTTTCCCTTCTTGAATAAACCCTGTGAGCCAGGATTATCTATTGCCACATGGGAGATGGTAATACAGGTCTTCCAACCACAAGATCTGCTTTGTGTTCTTCTTCAAGAATAGTAGCCGCGTTTCTCCACTGATCAGGACTTTATTTATGCGGAAATATGAAACTCCTCAGGCTACTAATGATGTTCGTTTGCTCTCCTTCCACTTGTACAAGATTTGGTTGAATAGCAGGTGGTGTAAGATTTGGTTGTTGAACTAGAGCAGTAGGACGCTAGAGAGTCATTCCTGTGACATAAGCTTAAGCTTGCTTGAAATTTTATGCCTCGTGCCCCACGGTGGCTGCTAGAAAATTGTTGGCGTTTCAATTCGGACCTCTGGAGTATGAGTTGGAAATGGACAGCTATGCACAGATAAACTGCTCTCCTATTGTGAGGGGGAGTTCCCTTTTTGCTGATGTTCGCTGAAAAGATAAATAAATTAAATTCGCCTATCTTCTTTTTGATTCTTAGCTGCGAGCACAAGGTTATAAAACTCTATTTCGCTGCAGAAGAGGTTTTTTCCTTTTAATAAACTTCTAACTACAGTTAGACGTAGGCTAAATGATGCTTTTGATTGTCTGAGTAAACATAGAGCACAGAAATCAAAAGTGGACGAGGAATGATTTGTTTTAACACAAAAATTTAAATAAACTTCTCCCAGATTCACATCACAAGACGCATTGTACTTTAATGATGAAAGCTGAAATAAAATTTACGTAAGCCACACATCTGACGACAAACTTGATGATTAATGAGATAGAAAATCAAAGCAAAGGCAGGCATGAGACTTCTATTCCAATATCATAAAGTGGATACAATTCCAGGACAGCAATATTGTAGGAAAAGGCAGGCATACAATAAGCGATCAAACACTGGAAACAGATTATACAGAGTGAACAAACACTTGGAATAAAAGGCCCAAGTTAGGGATAGAATGACACACAAGAAATAGGAATTCGGGGCCCCCGCAGGAGTATTTGACATTGGTAAGTTGGAACTGCAGAGGATATCCGTGGAGAAGAGGACCTGGGTTGGGGCCCATAGCGGAAGGAAACGACGTTATTATTCTTATGGAGACTCATGAACATGAGGGAAGTAAAGTCCCTGATTTTGAAGGATATAAAAAAGCTTCAGTTTGGAATGAAAGGACGGTTAGTGGCAAAGGGCATGGTGGTGTTGCGGTTCTTTTCAAAGAGTCATGGGGCAAAGTTATAAAGATAGAGAAAGAAGACCCAAACAAACAATATATTTGGCTGAAAATATCAACAAATCACGTTACAGCATGGATGGCAGCATGTTACTTCGCCCCAAAAAGCTCGAAATCATATAAGAAAAGGAATTTAGATCGGGAAGATCCCTATGCGCGCTGAAAAAAGACATTTCTGTCTTTAGTACAACGGTTGATGTACTAATTATAGGTGACTTTAATGCGAGGACAACGAGCAACCAAGCCCTTAATCTGAAAAGCAAAGGCATTGAGGAAGGTAACCCTCTATGGCTAGAGGAAGAGTCAGAGCAACGGTGGGATAGGACCTCCAAGATAGTAAGGGGAGTGTCACACTATGGGGCATAATTATTAAGTCTTTGCAATCAGCACAACATGGTCATGTGCAATGGTATGAAGGCATGGCCGAATTCGGGCAACATAACCTGCAAAATGTACAATGGGCGTGTTGTAGACTATGTTATCTGCTCACAGAAGTATACCTCGAGGTTGAGAGAGTTAGTGGTGTGGGACTGCCCGATAGAGTTGAAATCAGATTATAATCCAATTTTTGTAAAGCTTGACATCCACATAAACAAACAGTAGGGGCAGCAAGTTCACTCCTACCTAAAGAAGGCAACTTCACAAAGAAAAATCCTCATAACTCAAGAAAATCAGGAAATCTTTAAGGCTGCTCTTGGATGAATTTTCAAGGAGTATGAGAGTAATTTAGCAGGCAAAAATAATCACTATGTAAACAAAAATATGCTGATTCCCCTTATACACAAGGCCTTAAGTGGATGTAAGAGAGTTAGACCCAAGAAAAGAATAAAAAACACTTTACCGACAAATGCTTGGTATGATGATGAGTGCAAAATGACAAAGAGGGATCTGCGGAAAGATAGGATGGACAAAGTAAGGAAAAAAGAGTAGAAAAACTTGCTACAAGTTAAAAAAGACAATAATGTGAAAAGTAGAAGATTGGAGCTGATTGCTCTTGGAAATCACAGTCCCAAAAAATTCTGGAAGGAACTACAACAAAAGAAAACACAAACAGAAAATGATATTAAAGATTATCAATGGCTGGAATCTGTAAAGATGCTGTATGAGCGGGATCAGGATAGACATAGACCACCGGTAATCAATGCAAATAAGCATCTTTTCACCATAGAAGACATAAAACAAGGCATTAAAAAGTTGGCAGGAGGGAAGGCTCAAGATATTGATGGGCTGCAAGCAGAACATTTAAAATGGGGTATTGAGGTCCTTGCACCATGTATCAAACGCATCTTCACCAATGTCAATCATGAAGGTTTCTCGGAAGAGTGGACGACTAGTGTGGTTATTCCTCTATACAAAAGCGGAGATATCAATAATTCTTCAAATTACTGCACGATTATGGTTAACCCTCTCTTGGGTAAACTTTTTGGCAGCATGGTTGAGCGTAGAATTAGTAGCTGGGCTGAAATAGAGGGAAAAAGACTAAAGGGCAGGCTGGTTTTAGGCCAAAACACTCCACTATTGATCATGGTGTCACCCTTCGGTTCATGATTGAAAAAAATTGGAACACTTAAGGTAACGAGGCTTTTTGTTGCTCTGTTGACTTTAAAAAAGCCTTTGACACAGTACCTTGCAGCAAGCTTTGGAAAAGGATGGAGTAACTTGGGGTCCCTTATGTGTCTAGGGTTGTTGTCCATAGGCTTTATGAGTAGGTTAAGGCTAAAATTCGAACCAAAGATGGGATATCTGAGTGCTTTGGCAGCGATATCGATGTCAAACAAGGCTGCCCGCTTTCCCCAACCTGTTCGGGCTATACATTGATAAGTTAGAAGAATGGATAAACAAGACTAGTGGAGAGGTAGTTCAGCTGGCTAAGTACGTGATAAAACTACTCTTATACATTGATGATCTCATTCTAATTGCTAAATCAGCTCATGGTTTGAGAGAACAATTGCAAGCATTGGAATCCTTTTGTTAGGAAGTTGGGATGCAAGTGAACACTAGCAAAACCAAAGTGATGATATTCTCGTTGAGAAGAAAAAGAAGCAAGTTAGCTTTCTTTTTGAAGGTAGCCCGTTGGAAGTAGTAGAGTAGTACAAGTATCTCAGGATAGATTTTCACAACAAACTCAGTTGGGAAACATGCAGAGCAAAAAGAATTCAAGGGGGTTGGAAGGCGCTTAACTCTCTTCATAATGGATGTAGGAATGCTGAATTATGGGATTGGAAAACCAAGAGAACGCTTTTTGGTTTGCTTGTTATCCCGGTGATTCTGTATGGCTGTAAAATTTGGGGCAGCAGTATGTCTGAGCAGAAATGGAGACAGGTTGAGAGAATCCAAAAGCACATCATCATAAGCAGTCTCAAAATCAAAACTGCAGTCTTGTATGAGATCTTATTGGCGGAATTTGGTATGTATCCTTTGGAGGCATTTGCGATGGTTCGGCTGTTAAGTTATATAAGGAAAACTCAAAATATGGAAAATCAACGGTGGCCTAGGCTAATTATGGATGAAGAGTTAAATAGGAGAAAGAATATGTGGATTAAACAAAATGACAAGTGGTTAAAGAAGTGGGATATTAATATGCAGGAATGTTCACATGCTAAAGAGGAAATAAAAAAGTATGTTAGAGAAAAATTTAGAAACATCATGTGGACTAATCAAATGGGACGGAAAAAAGCTTACTATATCAAAGAGTTCAACCCCATGCGGGACCATGAAGAAAAAGCCTACATAGGAGCGAATATTAAGTGGAAAACAAAAATGTTGATTGCGCAACTAAGGACTAGCTCGCACCATCTTAGATGTGAAACGAGCAGGTGGGTGATTCCCAAAGAGGAGTGGGAAAGGAGATTATGCCTTTTTTGCAACAAAGGTGTGGTAGAGACGGAATGACATTTATTATGTAGTGCTCAACTTATGAGGACATCCGTGGCAGCTACGAAGACACCTTGAAAGACAACAACTTAAGCACCTTGTTTGAGGAGGCTAGACTTGGCAAAACCGCAAACTTATTGATCAAAATTCACGACAGAAGATCTGAGCTTGAGAAAGGGATGTAAATTGTTTAACGGCCTTGTTTTCGGGGTGGGTTGTGTGCGATTCTGGGTCCCATAGGCTGTTGTGGCCTCGTGGACGTTATTAAAATCTTTCATTCATTCATTCATTCTGAAGTCTCCTGCACCTATTTCAGAATAGTCACGCTTTGTTAAAGGATTCAGCGCCTAGTATTCAAGCAAAACGCTCCAGTTAGATGACCAACGCATTCAAAAAAACACCATCAGCAGGTGAAGGAAAGAGCTAACGCATCTGTGAAGGATAAAATGCCAATGCAAAGCTAAAATCATGCCAAATCTCAGGCAGAAGGAAATTCGCACCATAGTAGGGTGAAGGTGCCACAATAAAAGACTCAACGCAACCATAAAAGGTATCATTCAAAGACAAGAAGCACTGGTGGGAAAGATTTAGCGAGCTCAGGTGGAATTCGTGCCTACAGGCGAAGTTCAAACGCGCCATTTTGGAGTCTCAAGCGCTCTAAAAGGAGATTCCACGCTTGACAAAGTCCATACAAAATCAATAGTCATGAAGGTGAAATCGCTGCATACAGATGCCCGTGTCTTCAACCATTTTCAAGTGCTTGTTCAAATAGATTTGCCAGGCTTGCATGTGGAAGAAAGGATAAAAGAAGCAGGTCAAAAATAAAATAACATCCTTTAGGTGCTTAAAACACCCGTTCAAGCTTTCAAACATGCCTTCCATAAGCACAAAGGGAGACGCTTAGTAATTCACCTTGGTAAACACTTTCCAGCCAAGGCAAACTTCATAAAATCAGAGATAAATCAACGCCAAGATAGTAGAGGGGTTCTGAATCAGCGTCCTCATGCAGTGTTCAGAGGATAGCATGCTCACCCAAAGGATAAAGTGTTCGAGGAAATGTCTTATCTACCAATCAAAACATCTAAACACACCTCATACAAATTATCCACACGTGCTCTAAACAAGAATGAAAGCACTACTCAAGTGCGTATCAAAGACTTCACATGTAGATCTAAAGATCTCACGCTTCATCAAAAGGAGGCCCGCCCTACATGAAGAAAGCACGCCTAAAAAGGAGAGGCATCACTTCAGTTTAAAACTACAGTTTGATTGACTTGTTTTAGTCATCTCATCCACGCAAAGAACGTACCTTTCAAAAGGGAAGATAATGATATTTAAAGGGTTTTGAACTCAAGATTGGGTGATTTGATCATTAGTTGAACTAGTGATCTC
This sequence comes from Cunninghamia lanceolata, assembly GCA_027924645.1. Classification (NCBI taxonomy): domain Eukaryota; kingdom Viridiplantae; phylum Streptophyta; class Pinopsida; order Cupressales; family Cupressaceae; genus Cunninghamia; species Cunninghamia lanceolata. The sequence goes on along the minus strand of BSBN01000704.1, from coordinate 2,833,285 downwards.
ATGTTTTTGAATTAGAATTATTGGAGCAAATTATTTGTAATAAGTGTGCATGTCACACAAAGAGTAGTTGATTAGGAAACCAATTGAGTTTATTATTTTCATGCATTTTCTTTGCAAATAGTATAAATAAGTGCTTTTTGCACATTGTAGAGGATCGAGAATTCATTGGGAGTTAGCTTTTTTAGTCATTCAAGAGCTTTAGAGTTAGTCTTTTTCAGTATTTAGTATTCAAATGCCAATGATGTATTCAGTCAGTGAATAAAAAGTAATGACAATTCTCATGCCTGCAATTTGCTTAGATTGTTATTCTCGTATATTCGTGTTCTTGTGATCTTGTTGTTCATTTAATGGATTCCAGTATGCCTGTTTTGCTTCTGAGTATCCGTTGAAGTGTGTTGTCGTTTGTGCTAAGGGTGAAGTCGTAGCTTCGTATCGTCTTGGCATTCGTAATTGTGTGGTGTTAATTTGTTCAATCAATCCAATTGTGTACTTGCTTTATTCAGCCTCTGCATTTAGCTGAATAGTATAAGTGTTTAGCAATAGGTTTTTCATTCAGTCAAAAAACACAAAATTCTTGCTTCAAGGTTGAGAGTGCATTTCTGCCTTTCTCTTGCAGCAAATCCAAAAGATTGCAAATTTCATGTTTTATTCAGTATAAGTGTGAAATGCCCTGCAAAACACTGTACATTTTGTATAGTTTTAGTTTAGTTTTATTTTACAGGGAGCTTCCCTTTCAAATTCGAAGAGCGATTTTAGTGCCCATTTGTTCGTTTTACTTTCGCACGGAAAGCTGCGAAATAAAACACTAACAAGTACCAACCATAAAGGAGATCCAAGCCAACTTGGGAAACTGTCTTGGAAGCCTTCAATGACGAATACTATCCTAAAGATATCTAGGATGACTTATATATTTTGTGGCAATAATTGTGGCAAGGTGTGACCAATCAGTTCGTTCCTACATTAATGTCTTCCATGACCTCTATGTGAAGTTGATGACATTTGAGTTGAGCAGCATAGAGTACTCAAGTATTGTAGCGGTTTGCATCCATTCATTTAGTTTAAACTGAAGTTGGCCAAGATCAAAATGATGTGAGAAGCCTATAGCTACTCAACCGTCATTGAGGAATCAAAATTGAAGGGCAAACAAGACAAATCTCTTGTGCCAAAAAAATGCCTTATTTAGACAAGAACTATTTGTCCAAGACAGGTAAATGGTGTGACAAGCACAAAACCAATAACAACTTTAACAGAGAGTGCCACACGTAGAAGAACCTATTCATGCGCGAAGTAGTAGAGAGTTCACATGAGCCAAAAGTGGAAAACATCGACCTTGAAGTTGCTCGTCTCAGTGCAACTACATTAGATGTTGGAGCAAAATGCATATTATATTTGCAAATGTGGGTGCAAGGGCAACCATTGGATTTTTTTGTTGATGGTAGTTGCATGTAGAATCTCATCCATTGTGTGCTTGAATTCTCCAACCATGCCTCATTTGCAACCTAACAGTTTGGAATGCATCAATTTCTATAACACATGGGTTTTACATATAATACATCAATGCCACTTCTTATATGCTATTCATCCTTTTTGAGAGGTGCTAGTTGAGACAACAAATTTTAATCTCCCCTAAGTGTTAATGCTTGAGAGATAGCTATGTTTCTTTTGTTTATGCTAACTATTAAATAAATTAGATTATTACAGCATTATAGAACATAAACTTATTCAAATTTGATCTATACTAGAAATTACAAGATTCGGAAAATGAAAAGTGTAAATAAGTTAGGTTAGAAAAAAGAAAAGGAAAAATAGAATAGACACTTGGAATTTGACCTTTTTGATGCTAGAATGGATTGAGGGGCTTGAGAAATGGTATTTTGTAATTTTCATGCCAAATAGAGCACTTTCAGTTTTGGGTGCAAGTTTCCCTACTAGTTTCCCCACAACTACCTTGCAAAAACATTGTTGCCTAACAAAAACTCTAGCGACCATCCTAGGCTAGGTGTTTGAGTATCTAAAAGTTCCAAACTTTTAGGGAATGCTCGCCTTAGGTCTTTGAATCCTTCTTTGCTTGAAAAATGCACATGTCTGTCTTCGAGAGTGAGAAATCTTGAGCTGAATGTAGGGACAAGGGGGAAAAGGGTGTACTATAAAGGAGACTGCCTCAGTCAGTCCTGTATTTGGTGCATTTCAACCTCCGAAGAGCATGATATGGAGAATTTGGGTGTGTGTAGACCTAATCACAAAGTGTGAGTGGTGTGTGCAAGATTGGGTTTCACAAAACAAAATCCTAGATGAAAAACTAAGCACAATGTGGTGTGTGATGTGGATCAAAATCAAGGATGCAAATGAGGGAAAAGGATGGGAAATGCTTTAGATTTGATTAGGACAGTGAAGAGAAGGGTTTCTAGATTTTGGCTTGTGGAGAACAAAGGGAAATTGGTTTTTGATGGCTTCCGATGGGGAAAATGATGAAAGGGATAGGAGAAGTGGGAAGCAGCGAAGGGGATTATCAAGAATCCATTACTTGAATGGTACAAGGGGCTTTACAATCTTTAGATTTTGGCTTCTAACTTTCTGCCTTATTCTTTGATGGATTTTTTGCAAATCACCTATGTTGTGAGAGAGTAGAGTGGTAGCAAGTTTTCCAAAATGTGTATGATAGTGAGTCTTGGAGGGAAAGAGGGGTCAAAAATAGGCTTATACTATGTTTTTAGGAAGATGATTGTTGAAAACGTAGTAAGGATTAGGGCATGAAGAGGAGGGTGAACTTAAAAATTTTGCCCAGGACACTATTGCCCAATTGGCATTGGTGTCTAGACACTAGCATCCAATTTGCCCTAGTGTTAAGGAGTTATAGACTCAAATTTTTAGGGGTGACAAAGGGGGTGAGCCTAAGGTTGGGATGGCTTGCATTATCCTTTTGTGATTAGAGAAAGGGCCGTAAATAGCTGAAATGATCCTAAAACACAATTAGAGGGCTAGACACCAAAATTAGTGCAAAAGCATAAGGTGGAGATCACAAAGTAGGTAATTTCCAACCTTACACTAGGTTGTGATGTAGTGCGAACTATTTTAGTGGTATAATCCTTGGGCATCCCTACATGCATTGTCGCCAAAGTGTGTACACAACCAATACTTAGAGCATCGCCCTATCCATGTGCTATAAGAGATACTGGATTCTTGAAGTGATTCCATGGTCAACACATGCCATAGATTCCAAACCGCATTGTACAAATTGTTGTCAGTGCAATCGAGGCGATTGCTTTTTAAGAAGAGGTGAATGATCCATGCACTACTGTGCAAGTGCATGTTCTTGCTTCAATTGCACAACAATGATCAACTCTGCATGCAAATCCATGCTTCATACATCGTCCACATAGTGGTAGAAACCATGTTGCACACCTGCACATAACTCTTGCTCCATGTGCCACATGTGTAGTGCTAGGAACCATTTTATGTATTGGTGTGTCGTTCCTTGCTTCATGTGTCACTTGTAGAGCGCTACGAACCATGCCATGCAATAAAAAAGGCACCCCACAACCTTTGAATGGTCCTTTGTATCATGCACCATTTGCATAGCATCAAGGATCATGCAACATAGCTTGACAAACAACTCTGTTTGACTTTTGCTCCTCATCTACAACTACATCCATAGTGCATACAAGCATAAGATTATATCCCCTTCATTAAGCTCTCTTGATGATTAAATATTTAATCCATTTAAAAAAATAAAAGATGCTTTCTTTTACTTTCTAAAAAATAATTCATTTTAACAACCTTGCAAGTTTATGTAAAAAGTTGGGTTAAATGTGAGTTAAATATTTATTTAAATATAATTAAAATATTTAAATTTTTATAGCAAGTTAGAGTTGGAGAATGAACTTTCTTTTATTTTCTTAAACTTTACTTCAGTTTGTTTTTTAATTAATTGATTTATAATAATTATAATAGAAACAAAACTTGTAAAAAGTAAAAAGTAAAAAAACAAAAAACAAAAATCAAAAAAACTATCGTAAGTCTAAAATAATAAAAGAAAGTTCATTCTCCAACTTTTGTTTATTATAAAATAAAACAAATAATATATATTAATATATCAATGTATGTGTATATATATTAATATTAAAAAAAATAAAAATAATAATTGCAACTTTTTAATTTTTATTTATGTTTATTATAAAATAATCAAATAAATAAATAATATATATTAATGTATGTGTGTATATATCAATATAAAAAATTAAAGAAGTAATTACAAATTTTTAATTATAAAATAAAATAAGTGAATAAATAATATATATTAATGTATGTGTGTATATATTAATATAAAAAAATGGAGTAATTGCAACTTTTTAATTTTTATTTATTTTTATATGCAGCAATAACATTTATAAAAAAACATAAAAAATATTTTAATTTATTTTATATGTGGCACATATTAGCAATAGTAGCTAATAAAATTTTTATTTTAATTTATTTTTGTATGCAACCATGTTAATTTTTATTTATTTATGTGACAACTTTTTTATTATATATAATACAAAATTAAAAATTAAAAAAATTAAAAAATAATCTTCATTGGAATGTTCACAAAAAAAATTCAATTCAAAATTTAAAACAATTAGAAACATTTATTTATATAACTCGACTTCAAAAAATCTAATTGAAAATAAAAAATAAAATTTTAGAAACATCTATTTCTATAACTCAAGTTAAAAAATCTAATTCAAAATAAACAATAAATTTTAGAAACATCTATTTCTATAAATCAACTTCAAAAAACAAAAAGAATATATAGAAACATTTATTTCATATTACTCAACTTTAAAAATAAATTAACCTGGGTTAGCTTTTGAGTATTTTTAATTATTGTCTTTTTTAATTTTTTAGAGAGAACATGTGCATATTTTAATGAAATATATATATATATATATATATATATATATATATATATATATATATATTTAATTTATTTAAAATCTTAATTTATTTTTTTGAAATAGGAGAGTTTTTGGGGGTGGAATAACCTTATGAGGCACATACTGTAGAACTCAGTGCAAAACTTTGCACAATGCCTCAGAACATTGCGAAATGTTTCAGTACATGCAATCACTAACTGGGTGCAACTTCTAAAGTTGTTTCATGCATGTCATTGGCGAGAACATTGAGTTACCAGAAGCAAAACTGTCAAGAGATGAAGAGTTACACATTGAAGCTCACGACTTCAACCTCCATAATGACTCTTTGTCTTAATGAACATGTATTCTATAAATGTATATCTATAACATTAGTTGGCAAGCAGATATAGACATAGGCAAATATAGGATAGACAAGCAAAAATACATAGCCATACATTTCCCTCAAGAGTATGCCACATACAAAATGCACAAATTAATAGAACTTTTTGTTCTATTCTTAGTCACAGGGTTCGCCAAATTTTGGCCATAAGGTTCGAAATTCGGCAAACTTTTCGCTAGGCCATGAAATTCGGCGAAATTCGTCATAAAATTTGCTGTATAAATGCTTTGTTTTTTTTTAGCTGATAGGCTTTTATATGTGAGTATTATAGTGCTCGGAAAATTGTCTCATGCCGTAAAAAAAAATTCGCGTTGGAAAATTTTCTAAACTCTTCGGTTGTTCCTATCGGCGTATTCCTTGAACCTCCTTTGGGTGCTAGTGCTAGTAAATCAACGCCTGTGAAAAAGAGTATTAGGAATTAGGTTTTTATTCCCCCACTCCCGCGACTGGTTTTCACTTTTCTGCGTTGCAAAAAATTAAGAATTGTATTAAGATAAAAGATTCGATGGGTTACAAAAGCCCTAATTATGAGAAGCCAATTTCTTTGAAGTTTGTTACTTGGTGCATATATAATAGTATTAATATATTTATGTTAAAATATTATAATATATTTATATATTATTAATATATAATAATAATAATATTAATATATAATAATAATAATATTAATAATATTATTAAAGGATAATAGTATTAATATAAATATTAATATTATTATTAATATATACTAGTATTAATATATTTATATTAATAATATATAAATATATTATTAATAATAATAGTATTAATATATTAATAATATATACATATATTATTATTAATATATAATAGTAGTAATATATTCATATTAAGATATTATAATATATTTATATAATATATTATTATAGTATTAATATTTATTATTTTATTATATATATAATACTTATATATTTTTTTAAATCCAAATTATATAAGGCGAATTTAATCACGGATTTTTTTTCCCTTCGGCGAATTTCATCCGAATTTTATGGTTGCCGGACACAAACGTGAACGCGAACGCGAACCTTGTGACATAGGTTCTAGTTATAGTATTCTTCTTCGTCTAAATCCTTGTCTCCATTTTGTTTCAGCACATGCACAACACATCTAAATCCACACTTAGAGCATTATGCCTTGAACCACTTAGGATGATCATTTTCTTGTCATTATTTTGGCGCATTACCACCTTTACCTTTTATGCGTCTCTCTAAACCCTTATATCCTATTGCTTTTCCCAATGAATATTTGCATAGGCTAAAGGTATAATAGATTAGACGGAAACCGACCTTCTTTGGAGGTGACTTGGGTGGTGAAGTTGGCTTGAGCTTCCTATTGTGTGGCTTGAGTCATTTTCGGGCCTCAAACAATATGATATGATGATTGATTAGCTGTCATCATCCTAGAAGTCACAAATCCATAGGAATATTTTTACAAATTTCACCTTCTGTTAAAGCTCCTTTGTAATGTCCCTGTTTTGAGCTTTAATGTCTTGGTTGAGCTAGGTGGGAAAAATGAATGTTGTTGAGGTTTGGAAAAAAGAATATTAGCTCAACTAATAATTTTTTTGGCTAGTGGTATTTTTATATTATTTTATTTAGCCAAAAATAATCAAATATTCAGCCAAGTATTTGAGCGGCCAAGTTGGAGAAATGAAAAATAACTTAAAAATGGAAAATGGACAAGTTGGAGGGTGAAAGATAAAATATAATATTTTATTATTATTATTTCCTCATAAAATTGCCGCTCAAAAAGGAGAAGAAAAAATAAAAAAAAGGAAAATAAAAAGTAATATTTTCTCTCTCCTAGTTGGCGCCCAAGGAGAAATAAGGGAAAAATATTAAATAAAAATCAATAAAAAATATTTGATTGTGGCGGTGGACTTGAAAATTCATAAAAATGTGTTCTATTGGGTCGCCCAACTTGAGGATTATAAAATGACATAAATTGATACCATTTTTCATATACTTGATGATTTGGCTTTTGCATTTTGTAGTATTTCTCTTGGCTGAAACTTGTTTCCAGCAGTGTTCAAGGACGAAAACCCTTGGATAAGAGTGAGTTGGACGAAAACCCAATCACTATGTGAGATGGATTCACATGGAATTCATCATTGAGCTTATTTGCAGGTATTTGAAGGAATAATGGCTTCATTTCAGCTAGGGTTTGGATGGAAATTCATGACAGCGGCTAGGGTTTGAAGCATTGAGCATATTGAAGACTTGTACATTCAGACTTGAAGATATATTTGACATATTTTCATCAATAAATGATTGGAGAAGGGTTTTAGGTGGATCACTTGGCATAAGGAGGCATTTTTAGGCGATTTCATCACTTACATTAATTCTGATTTTTAGAAGAGAAGGCTGGAACTTCATATCAGAGACAGATTGCATGATATTTTGACATGATTTGAGGTAATAAGGAGTTAGATTGCATGCTGGGCTAAATCGCTCCATTCCTACACAGGCGCTTGCATATTTTGGCATCATTTCACAAATCTGGGTTCATATCAGCAGCTACAGGTGTTTTATCAGACACTTCAGACCTTATTCTAGCAGCTACAGGTGTTATATCAGTCATACTTCATTGGGTTTATCATTGTACTTTCATAAGGCAACATCATACACAAAGTGGCTAGGGTTTTGGTTCATCATTTGGGCAGATTTGCATGCTTCTGTATGTCTGAATTTATAATTAGACTTGACTGATGTAAAATCAGAGAATATCTTTTGTAATCAACCTTCTCAATTTCAATAAAGAAGACAGGCATTCATCCGGATATGTTTATTTGTGATATGTATGATCTATCTTGACTAATTTCACTTGTTTTACATGTTGTTTGAATGTTAAATTACAACCTTTCCATCTTCATTACATTTCAAATATATTGTTGAAAATTACATGTCAAAACCCTAAGTGCATTTGGAGAAAAAGAAATCAGAAAATTCAGGGCAGCGAGTGAAAAATTTCAGTTAAGACTAGACAGGGTTTTTACATCCTAAATGGCAGTGCCCTTGAATTGGATGGTAAAGATTCCTCCTTAGTGACAATATCATTCTCAAGCATCATCCAATGATGCCCCTCCCGATGCTTCTGTCTCCACTCTTACATCCATTACCCATTCTATTGCTTCTCTCTCAAAATATTGATCTCCTCTGCTGAAACCATGGGCTCCACATCGTTGGCAATCCAATGCAAATATGGATCAATGCCATCCATGTTAATTGCATCATATGTTTCCTTTCCCTCTGATTTTTTAACGGGAAGGTGAAGGTTGTACTGCACAAAGACAAGGTCATTGAGGTGCTTTTGGGTCAACTTGTTGCACTTTTTTGTGTGAATGGCTTCAAATGTGCTCTAATTGTGCTCCCACTTAGAAGCGCTATAGGATTCACACCAAATACATATGGAAAGACTTCGTAGATTTAGTATTTTGTACCAAAATGCTAGGTGCTTGCACATTTCCTAGCTTTATCGAAATCCTCTGCCAGTTGCAAATTGGAACAGGATTTCTGTGCAAAACATGAAGCTGTTATGCTGCTTTCGCCCTCCTCTGTCCTTGACAATAGTTGTCCCATCAAGAGTCTCTCTACATCTGTCACATTGATCTCAATGGACACCCATTGAGCCCCATAATCTCATGCCTTATTGCACACTGTTGGTACTCGAGTGCTTCTTAGTTAAAAGATGGAAATTTGAATGAACAAATATCAAATCCTCCTTTTGCTGGGTATCGTGTTATACTTGATCAAATGGATGAAGACATGGTTTTTCTTGACGGAATGGAAACAGAAGACATGATAGCAACTGATAGAAATACAGTCAGGTTTTCTTTAACAGCATGTCAAGATTCTTCATCCATTGGAGTGGAAAATTTGAGAAAACATGTTGGGTTCGTCAAGGATGAATTGGGATGAAAATTCCAGTAGTTGCAGAGAAATAAAAACTTGATTGGACATGGAATATCAACAAGCTATACTAAATACTACTCATCCATATCTCTCAGGAATTGAAGTGTTCTGAGAATCGTTGTTGATTAAGGTGATGTCTACTTGCCGATCAATTTTACATTCTTTAACAATTGGATACTTATAGTATAAGAGTTCTAGCTTTAGAATGCATGACTCATCAGTAAGTGAATCTGAATGTAGAGGTGTAGTAATTATGTGGTATTTTTGCATTTGTGTCATTAGTCTTTACTGGCATTAGTTATAGTGTTGGGATAAGATAGTCTTTACTGGCATTAGTTATAGTGTTGGGATAAGATAATGTTTGTGCCGATGGCAAGGAAAATTAATTTCAGTTTGTTATGATTAGTCTTGACTTTTGATGTACAGTTTGACTATATTAATTGTTTGGTCTGATTCAACTGATGTAACAGATTATATTTTTAGAGACTATATGTAATGATCAGGCTATAATTGATCGGAACATTCGCTTAAAAATCTCTGAGAGTCCAGACTATGCAAATCAGTGAGTCATCACATACTTATTTATTGCAATTTATACATGTCATTTTCCTTACTTTCCAGGCTTAAAGTTTTGCATAGTCTTAAAGTAAGTTCATTCAATAGTTTTAAGTAAACTAACATCCTTGATGTTCTTCTCAGGCCTGATTTGGAAGCAGGAATGGAAGATTTCAACAATCGGCTTGCTCACTATGAGAAGGTCTGCTTCTGGAAAATTTCTATGATTGCTTATTTTTGTGATTCTTTATTGTTCTGTGTTTTTTTTCTATTGTTACATGTTGCAACATTTTTTTGTTTGCATAGTGAAGTTTTTGTAGCTTTCAGGTCTATGAGCCTGTTGAAGAAGGTTCTTATATTAAAATGATAGACATGGTTAGTGGCCACGGGGGACAGATACAAGTAAGTGGCAGATGCCTTATCTGATTGCTTGCTGAAGCTCTATCTTGCTTGTATTTGTGGAATTCATAGAGGCTAGAAGATTAATTTTTTTCCATCCTATCATTAACCTACAATCTCTAATTTGAAATTTTTCTCTTTTGAAAGGAACATGCTTATTAATGATTCTATATAGAAATATGAATTAAGCTAATAGTTTTTTTGGAATAATTTATGGCCAAATGGTACAAACGCTCTACAAGATTGCCATCAAAGCGATTTTTCAATGTTAGATGCTGAGATTGACTGTTAATATTTAACAATGTTATAATAATATCCTTCAATAAAGCAGTATGGAAAATGAGCTATAGCCTTAAAGGTGTACCCGAATAAGCATTTTATAGATAATAAGAGCCATTCCTAATAGTGGTTTTCATGGTAAAAGCTACTAGGATGGAGACCATTGTGTGCGAATATCATACAAGGGAATCTATTGGTAATGGACAGCCAAATCTGCTGATTTGATTCCTTTAGCATCTCTTTTGATAGTTGTAGCAATAAAATTGTTTTGTATAATTCAAGATTATTTACAAGAAATTGGATGTCTGATTTAGATTACTGTTACACCAAGTTCTAATTATACAAAATATATCACACCATGTTCATCTGAAGATAGTACCAAGAAATCCTCTCCACTGAAAATGGAAATGTGGAGGCCAGGCAAGAAACAACTGCTATTTTTGAGGGCAATATAGACAGGACAAGTTAATAAGAAACTAGTTATGGTTTATGGTTCATGGTGTATTTGGCCAGTAAAATTGAAAACATGTGAAGGCGTTTTGGGTTGCAGGTTATACCAAGGGATGAATCTGATAGGTACTTATACATTCAATTAGGTTACCAAAAATGTACCTTAATGGTTCATGCCCCTAAATACACTTTGAAATTGAGGAATGTGTCATACTACACTATTTTGTTTGTTCATGTCACAATACATATATATGAAGTATGAACAAAGAGGAAACCTTGAAACGTACCAAAAATGTGTCCATTTTATATGAAAGACATTTCAATGGAAGTCACATATGCTTGGGTTGAAGGAGAAGCTACTTCTGGTCTATGCTAGGTGCATCTGGTAGATTATCTACATGGGCATCTAAAAATTTGCTATTCATAGATAATATGCTTGTTTTGGTTAGTTAGGCCAAGAAGGTATATCATGGATGCTTTTCTAATAGGTTATTACATATCCCACCTAGAATCTCCTTTGTCATCCTATAATAATTTTTTTGTTGTTGTCTCAGAAGTGTTGTTTGCCTTGAAACTCATCTAGCTTCCTATTGATGGCAACCAGTTAATATCTGCAGTATACTTCAGAAATAGAAAGCACAAATACAACAAATAAAGAACAAGGGAGCACCTGCATTCCCAAAAGATGGATTTCACCTGCCTAGTAGATCAGAAATGAGATTGATACAACTCAAGAATTGGACTACATTGACGACTATGAGTCCTAGTTGAGTGAAAGTACTCTTCTCAAAAAGTTGTGATAAAATTCACAAAGTTGTGTTGATATTGAAATAGATTAAAATTTAAATAATAGAAACAGATAAACCCATATATTAATAAGGTAGCTTCTCACACTAGATATCTACATAACCTTGTTGAATAAACACTGAACCTACTAGTTTTCTTACACAAGTCTCCTACATAATCACATTGAGAGTGGTAGTCACCCACCTCTACTAATTATCTACCTAACAAGAGCTACCGCTGCTTACATAAGTAATGAGCATGTGATAAAATATGAGCTTGATAGAAAAATAACTCAAATTATACCTCACAATTGTTGGTTTAGGCCACAACATACCCATCCCATTTGAGAAGCTTTGCCCCCAAAGCTTGAGGATTAAATGGAAGACTTCCCTTGTTCCACGGGGACGCGTCCCCCCCAAAATCTTGATGTTTCCGGGACGTGGGGACGTCAGGGGGACACCCCCAGATGCACCTCCACTGTCGCCCCGAACCTCCGCCTTCTCCGGGACGTTTCCATCGGAGAGGGGACATCTCCGGGGTGTCCCTTTAAAAAGGGGACGCCTGTGGGACTCTGGGACGTCCTTGGGACGTCCAGGGGACGCCTAGACGTCCCTCAACCCCCCAGGAAACCTTTAAAAACTCTAGTCTTACTTGTAGATTTTGTGTCTTTCATTGCTCCTCTCTTTACATCTTTGATAGATTCCTCAATTTAGGTTCCAAAGTCTATGTTCTCTGGCTATGTAGATTTATGTGCCCTCTTGTCACTCATCTCCAATCATCTCATTCCTCTACTAAATGGTGCTACATCCCCAACCCACCAAGAAAGGCACAATACCTTTCTCAATGGCTAACATCTTTGATCAAATGAGAGAATATTTGCAAATATCTTCCTATTGGCATGTACTTGATAAAACACAATGAACAAAAAATAAAATTGAGAGCATTCTCCATTACTTAAATCATAAATAACACTACAATCACCTTTACAGACATCATTCTACATTGTTCTCTCCTAACCGACTCATCTAACACCTATAAGACTTGTAATCTATGTTTCTCTTCCATATATTTAAGAACTATGTTTTGTTCTACTTCCTCTTCCTACTTGTCATTCAACTTTCTAACTTTTACCTTTAGGTTGATGTGTTACATTTTCAAAAAGCCAACACATACAAAGAAGTAGAATGTACTATTTATTAAAGAGTGCAAAATATCTTGTAACAAAAAAATTGGACCACAAGCCTAGGATCCATTGCCACATGCTTAGGGGTACATTGTAGTAAACTTGTCAGACTTGTTCAATGTTCAATGTTCATTGGTTCGATGGTTCAAACTTGAAACTTCATTGTTAAAAAGTTAAATGTTAAATTGTTGATGTTCAATGCGATATACTTATTCCTTATACATCTTTTTATAACTAATTTTTCAAGTACTATATGTATTTGCACTGCTCCCCCCCCGCTGTCCCCCCGCCATCCCCAAACTTAGGCCCCCCGTCCCCTCGTCCCCGAAACCCGTCCTCCCGTCCCCCTCATCAGGAAACTCCGTGGAACTATGAAGACTTTCTATATGTTTTGTTCTTCCATTTCTTTACCCTTTGCTTGATGACGATTATATATCACCATTGTGTAGAACAATTTTGATGAAATGGATAAATTCCTTATGTGTACTTTGTTGAAGACTCTCAATGGTGTCACATGGGTCTAAGTAGGGCTCAAGAAAGGCTTTAGTTAGTTAGTAAGATCCCTCAAAATGTGACTTGAAATTTCATTTACATAGATAAACAAATGTGGGCTGTAGGGAATGTCTCTAGTGGAGAAGATTTAAGCCAAAAGATCTCTTCATCTATTTGTTGATGATTGGCCTCAATGAGGCATGTCTTCTTCTCTTTCTTAAGAGATCTTCTTGACCTCTTGCTTGTCATCTTGTTAGCCCCTTCATAATATCTTCATTAGACTTAATATTTGATTAGTTAGTTTAGTAGAATATAATGTTTTGTATTAAGATTTCTTGAAGCTTCTTTATTCTAGAAGTATCTTTGTATTCCTTTAAAGGACTTATTATGAAGGTATTTTGGATTGTCTTTGTTGAGACAATCTCTCTTGTGAAATTTTTGTTCATGTGTGCTCATATCATCTTGCTTGGAGACTCAGTGAAGAGATTAGGAGAATCATCATAGGTGGAAAATGATTTTTGTCATTACTAGTGGGAGATTTATCAAGTAGAAGGCTAAATGAGTAATCATCATTCAATTTGAAAAATCTTCAGATCATTCAATGCAAGTATCCCATAAATTTAACCATCTATCTATTTCTTTTTCATATTCCCTTTTCACAAATAAATGAACAATTACTCTATTGCGTGCACTCTTAAAGGAATTCAACATTGCTAATGAATGTAACTGCTCCGTTTCTTCAACATTTCTTTCCCTAGGCAAAGGTTTTTGAGGATAAAAACACAACTTTTAGGATACTTTTTCTTCTAATATGTTCAAAAGTCACAAGGCACCATTCATTTGAAAGTTAAGTGAATTTACTTTCAAACAAAACAACAGTAAGAATGAAAACACAACTACACATGAACATGGACAAACAGTATCATCTGAATAGGCTATGAGCAACATTATTTTTGATATGTTATGGAATGGTATGATATATGATGAAAATTGTTTCAAGCCTATCTTTGATAATTCACCTCTCTTTTGTAATGAATCTTCTAGTGAAGATGACACACAAGAGTGGAATAAGAATATGATCCCTCAATTTCTTTTTGATTAATCTATGTTGTGCTGAAAAGAAATTCATTTTGTTATTTATTTTACAGCTTAATGTGAATGAGCTATTTTGGTATACTAATGTAGCTGTGGGATTGGAGGGAATGTGTGCAGGGGAGAATGTTGAAGCTGAATAGTCTCTTCAACTATTTGCTCATTTTTGGCCTCAGTGATATTTTAGCTTTATTTTCCAAGTAAATTACCCTCATTGGAATATTTACTATAAAGAATAGGAGAATTTCCAAAGAGAATTTGGGAGATTTTCTTGACCTCTTGCATACCCTTGGAGATTCATTGTAGAGAGGAGGTGAATTATTAAAGCTAGGCTGAAAATAATATTTCCCATAAATAGCCATAGGACGTTAATGACAGAGAAGCTTCTCATCTAACTAGAAGATATTAGTAACCCTTTAAACTGAAACATCTTACAAATATAGCCAAAACACAACATTTTTAGGGTTACATATTTTATAATGTAATGGAAATGAGATTTTTTTGGGTACAAAGTTCATATTTTAGTGTTATGTTATTATTGGTAGGTAGCGTTAGGAAAATAAATTAGTAGTAGGTTAATTATCTAGTGAATGATAGTTTGAAGAGGGTTATGTGGGAATCTATTGTTCACCCTAGGTCTTCTCCTTTAGAGATTATGTTTTTTTTTTTGCAAATTGTATATACTTTACAAATGCTTTACTAACACTTATTGTCGTCAAAGTCTTGTTGGCACTTTAAGCTCCCAAATGGGTTTGGGATGGGATGGTTGGAGTACTCTTGTTGTGAGAAAGGTGTCAAGTTCCTTATATTTTGCCATTTTGTCAACCCTCTAGTCTACCATAACATAGATTGCTATCACACATTTAGTCCCTTCATAAGCTCCCTTGCCCCCTCTTTTAACACTTAGGCATCTAATGGACATCCTTGAACTAGGCAAATCAAGTTGGCAACCTCGACCTAACGATGGTCATCACCCTAAGTAGAATCTATGTTTGATATTTGAGATGTTATAAATAGGATATGCCTAGGTTATTTTAAAAGGCAAAAATTCAATGTATTTGCACTATGCTCATATTTATAATAGATGTCTATGAACATTAAAGAAATGAGGTAGAAAGAAAATATATTAATATACATGACTGACCAAGGATAGGTCAAAGGGACTGAAGTGAACGACAATTATAATATCTAGGAATTGGGGCAAAAATGGCAAAAATTCAATGTATTTGCACTATGCTCATATTTATAATAGATGTCTATGAACATAAAAGAAATGAGGTAGAAAGAAAATATATTAATGTACATGACTGACCAAGGATAGGTCAAAGGGACTGAAGTGAACAACAATTATAATATCTAGGAATTGGGGCAAAAATGGGACCCCTAGATTTGAAGAAAATACAAAAAAGCAAGAAAAGTAGAGAACAAAGAAATAGCATGTAATATCCCAAATGAGGATATTTTCTACTAATTTGGATTTATGGGCTTTCCAAATGAATCTGGTTTGGAATTTCTGATTTTTCTTACTTGGAATTCTGCCCTAATTCCTGTACTTCAGATTTCTGCCCAATACCCTAATTTCTGGTTTCATTTTCTTCTCATAAACATGTATTCATAATGCACAAATATGCATCCAAACATAGCACATGATGATGGCAAATGATACTAAGCATTAAGATTCACATCTCCCATGAATTACACTATGAAATACACATTTTAGGGCATTCAACACAATCAAACAAATCTGATTTTCTGAGTTAAACACTGCTGCTATAAAGTTCTGATCTGATTTACAAAGGATTCTAGGGCACAAATAAACCCAAACAATTTCCAGAATTATCTGCACTACAAATCAGACTCAAACACTCGATTACACATACCAATTGCATACAAAATAGGGAGTAATTGATAAACCCTAGCTGGACGGATGCTCCAAGAGATGGCACGTAGGGTTTGCTGCTCCAAATCTGCTCCAAACAAGAAATTCACCTTCACAATGAGGCACTCCAAATCTGCTAACAAGGCTGCTCCAAAGTTCTCAATGATGATGGTTAAATGCTGCTCCAAAATGCACCAAGTCTGCTGCTCCAAGATGCTTAAGGTCAGCTCCTCAAAAAGGTGATGACAAATGACGCCAAGGAGCCACAACAACCTTCCAAAGTCTCTCCAAGTGATGGTGCTTCACAATAGGGCAAAACCCTAACACCAATGTTGAATCCTTGCACCAAGATTACTTCACCAACTAGTGCGAACAGGTCTGATATGCTGCTGCTATAAATCAGAGAATATCATCAAACCTTAACCAGCAATCAACTCCAACAATCACCTCCAACAACCTTGAATATGATCCCTCCAAAGTGGTGCTCAAACCTAGGTTAGAAACCCTAGTCATGTAGCATCAAAACTCGCCAAAGAATAATATCTCCAAGTCTGATCTGCACATTAGAATTCTGCTCTTTTGCTCCTTGAATCTTGAATGAAGTGCAATTCTGAATTTCGTATGAATCCACCTCCAAGATGAGATTGGGTTTTTGTCCAATCTACCTTATTTTCACAAGGGTTTTCATCCTTGAAAAATATGGCAAACAAAGTTGCACATCCACAAAGGAATAAAGGAAATAAGCTGAATGATGTTTGAAATGCCACACCAAACCTTGTATTTATACTCAATTTCACCTTTTTCTCCTTCTGGCCAACCTAGGCAAAATTTCTATTATTTTATCATTTTTCTTTCCTCACAAGGCCGACCTACCATATGCCAACTTGGCGCTCAAGTGAACCTACACTCTGGGCCGACCCAACTTAACATTCACTTATTTAATGACCTTCAATTTGGCCAACCACAAGGTATCTTCTTGTTTTTATCTTCCTCTTTGGCGCCCAAATGGAAAAATATCAAGTTATCAAGCTGCCCTTTCAAAAAGACCAATGTCCACACTTAATTCTCCTCCAAGGCAAACAACAAAATATATGAAAAAGATGACATGTCCCCATTTCTGGCATGATCACCCCATAGGAGTCTGGGTTAGCCTATCCTCATTCCCGTAGGCTAATTCATCAATCAAGGGAATATTTTGGTTGAGCTATGGCTTGGAGAAGATAATGTGTGCAGAGGCATGGAGAATGGAAAGCTGGTTTTATGAGGCTCAGCTAATTTTTCTCGCTTTGGCAATTGTGGGAAATGAATTAATGTAATTTTACATTAATTATCAAGAAGCCAAAAATAATAAAATAATTGTTTTTCAATTTGGGCGAACCAATTGGGCTTTTGAAAAATAAAATAATATTATTTCATGACTAGCGCCCATATTGAGGAAAAATAAATTAAATAATAATATTTTATTATTATTTAATTTGGAGCAGCCAACATTGGGAAAAATAAATAAAATATATATATTTAATTTTGGAGCGCTCACCTTGGAGAAGGAAAAAAGGAAATAATAAAATATATTATATTCTTGGATCTTGGCGCTCACCTTGGGAGAAGAAAATAAATATAAAATATTATTATATTTGATTTTGGGCGGCTCCTTTGGTGATTGGAAAAATAAATAAAATGTTGGCCTTTGATAGACAAGGAGGGAAAAGGTAATTCAAATTTTTAATTTGAATTTGTCGGCTTCAACAATGGAATAGAAGATCCAAGTATAAAAGAAGGTTGAAGGAGCTCATTTTGGCATCACGAATACTTTGGCAACTTTCGCATTTTGGTTGGCAATTGTATTGCAGGACTTTCCAAGGACGAAAACTCTTGTGGAGGTGGTGTGTTGGACGAAAACCCAATCACATCTTGGAGGTGGATTCATACAGAGTTCACATTTGCACTTCATTGGAGAATTGAGGATTCATTGAGCATCATTGATACATCATTCATTGAAGATAATTGTTGAAGACTTTGTTGATAGTATCGAAGATCCTATGCTTCTTTTGAGACATTGAAGATTCCAAATCAGTTGTAGGAGTTGTTTTAGACTTGCAGAACCGTCATAACTGCAGTCCCAAAACCCTAGCCGCCGCCATCCCTTGAAGTATTTTACATTTCAACTTGGAGCGCTACGTCTTGGAGGAGTTCGAACAAGTGTTGGCTTGCATTTTTGGGTGTTTGACATCCCTTTTCCATGTAAGGAAGGACGAACTGTAGCAGAGGCAGCGATCAGCCTTAGGGGACAAGCGATCAGCTTGTGGAGAGGTGCGATCAGCATTAGAGGACATTCGGCCAGCATTGGAGGTTTGACATTGCATCCATCATAATACATCTTGAAGACTCACATTGAAGGCGGATCCATTTGAAGAGATTTGTTCATTGAAAATTGGTATGTTGACATTTGTAATTCATCACTGATTTGTAACAGCAGTCTATACTTGTAGTTTGGTTGCCATAATCCATGAAGGTGATGTAATAATACAATAGACAAGACTGATCTCATAACAGTGAGGTCTGATTAAATTTATCAACCTCTTGCTATCAATTTGTATGTCAATTATGATGCAATTCATATGGGAGAAGGCTGCAGATATATGATTTGTTTTGCTATCAATTTATGTACTTGTTAGTCTATGTTTCATGCTTGTTGAAGTCAAATAGAATGGTGCAGAATTTAGTGAGCTGTAAATAAATTAGGAAAGCATCTCAATTCTGTAGAGGTTGCTTTGTAATGTCCCCTTTTTCTAGTGAGTTAGTCTATACTCAGTTCCCGTAGACTAACCAAAGTGGTTAGGGAACTCTAAGAGTTCATTTGGTCGGTTTCTGACATTCTGGCTGGGACTTACTATTTTTAGTAAGTCGCGAAGTTGGCTATTTTGGGAAACTCTTTATTAAAGATGGAGCGTTTCGCCGAGATCTTTCCAACGGTTTATAACTCATGGGATTCTGTGACCGTTTGGGCTTTCATATTAAAGTCCGTAAGTTATACTTTATTATTATATTTGGACTTTAATTAATTAATGTCGGTGACTTTGGAGAAATAAGGAAAAATGCAAAAATAAGTCACTAAGGGATTTGGGTGCCCCTTTAAGAAATAAAAAGCAAATTTAAAAATAACATTTCTCTTTCATATGGGTCGACCCACTTGTGGAGTTATAAAAAGGCAAAGAGTGGGAAAAGTTATTCATTCTTGATGTTACATTTTATGCTTCTATTTGCTCTGCAAATGAGGGTTTGGGGGATTTCTTCTAGCCAAGGCTTTTGGTGACGGAAACCACCATTGGTAGCAATCTTCCACAGGTGTGAAAGATCACCCAAGGGGATTTTGGAGCAGCCACACTCAGTGGCTGTATTTGAGCTTCATTTTGATACCACCATTGACGGAGATGGAGATAACAAGATATATCTTATTGCAGTTTTGTTGCAGCTGAGGAAGAGTATTAGTGACGGATTGTATTGCAGATTTGAGAAGGGTTGGGACTGCCATTTCTTCATTGTTGGCCGTACTTCATTTTGATAGCCGTACCTCTTCATGTGTAGCCCGTACCACTTCATATGCTGGCCGTACTTCTTGGAGCAGCCATTTGGAGTTTATTGGGGCTGTTCTTCCTTGCTTAGTGGTTGTTTTTGACCTAAGAGTCTATGCTGATAGTTGTAGATTGTTTCCTTGCATTTGCTGATACCTTCAATGCAAAACTCCATTGTCATGTTGCTGGTCTGTCAACAGCAGAAATATGAAGATGCTTATTTTGACATGGGTATGTGATGGTTATTCATTTTATGCCATTCTATGAACTGGGTCTTCATTATTTAATTCATATTTGTTATAGTTTTTCTGGGTTTTCAGTTGTATGCTATATTCCTTGTATTCTGACATACACACTTCAAGAAAACGAAAACCCCCTTTTGCATCTTCTATCTAGTTTTGAAAGATCACAGAAAAAACAAAAAATATATCATTAAAAAAAAAGATAAATCAAAAGAACAACAGGTGCAGGTTATTACAGTGGTATCAGAGCTGGTGCATCTTGCCAGCCTATGTTGATCAGTTTATATGAGTGACGAAAGAAGAGTCTACACTAGACCCACTCCACATTGGCATCCACCAAAGGTTCCAGAAGGTGAAACAGTTTCAGGTGTATTGGGTATGCACAGGAACTCTTCCAACGGGAGTGATAGCATTACAGGTAGTATGGGGGACAGAGGAGCTGACCAGCCTGAGAGTCCTGGTGCCAAAGCAGAGAGGAAGTTCGATATTATGCTCGATATGATGTCCCAGCTCCTTGGGAAGTTTAGCCAAGGGATTCCAGTAGTTCACACCAATACGACACCCGGAGGTGAGATCAGTGTCTCCAATGAGGGTCACCATAGATATGCAGGATAGGGTAGTGGATATGCAGGACAAGGTGGTGGACATGCAGGACAGGGTAGTGGACACGCAGGTTAGAGTGGTATTAATAACACCAGGGTTACCCCAGGATCGGTTACTAGACCCTTACAACTGACTTTTCCGCGTAAAGAGGAGGCAGTGGTTCAACAGGAACCAGAGTTTCAGCTTCCCATGACGGATGATGTTCAGATATAGCATGCAGAGTACATGACATTGGCTCCTAACATCAGAGAGATGTTGACATTCGACTAGTATATGAATCAGAAGAGACAAAGGGGATTTATGATGGGTCAAGGAGATCACAGAGCTAATAGAGCTAACGGGGACTACCAGCATGCATTGAGCAAAGTCCCTATGGACCAGTTTGACAGAAGTGGCAAGATTTCAGCCAGAGCTTGGGTGCAGAAGTTGGATAACTACCTAACACTTAAGCCGATGCTGGAGGATGAGGCACTTAACTTTGCCACTATTCATTTAGATGGGTTAGCACATGAGTGGTGGTACCATGGGTTGGTCACCTTGGGCCACAACCTTATCACCACATACAATGAGTTCACTAACAGACTCATCGAGAGGTTTGATACCAAGGACCCAGAGTTGCAGTTCAGAGAGCTGGCGCAGTTGAAGCAGTATGGGTCACTTGAGGGATATATTTCAGATTTCCAGAGAATCAGTGTGATGGTTCCCAGCATATCGGAGAGGAGACTTGTAGTCCTATTCATGGAAGGACTAATGGAACCACTTAAGGGTTGGGTTAAGGCATTTGATCCACCTTCACTTCAGGAAACTATCAAGAAGGCACATAGTATGGAGTTTGTAGTGCCTAGGAAACAGTTTGTCTCCAAACCGTTTCCTCCACGAAGAGATAAAATGCCGGTTCTGCAGCGAGACACCTTCCCACAGAGGAAACCAGGGCCTCGATTAGATGATGATGCATTGAATGAATACAGGAGGAAGCGACTCTGCTTCAAATGCAATGAACCATGGGATCCTAACCACAGGGGCCCAATGAAGGGGCAAGCAAAACAATTGGAGTATTATTCTGCTGAGGAGATAGCTTCAGAGCAATCAGGGCAGCAGAGTGATAGGGAGGACAGTGATGTAGAGAATATGGTGCAGATTGTATAGGACGTGCATGATGAGGACATTTCGACAGCACATATATCTACTATTCAGAAGGAGGGTTCCTTCAGAATACGGGGAGTATTGGAGGGACAGAGAGTGACCACTTTGCTAGATACAGGTGCCACCCACAACTTCATTGATGAGGGGCTTGTGGCACGAAGGGGACTCAAAACAAAAGAGTTCAAGGGATTCAAAGTCAGAGTTGCAGATGGGTTTGTCATTACTTGCAAATGAAGGATCCCTAATTTAACCATCAGGTTAAATAACTATGAGTTCCAAGCCGAATATTATGTGGTCGGTATGGGTGACATGGATGTAGTCCTAGGAATGAAGTGGCTACACATGATAGGTGAATTTTCCCTCAACTTGAGGACCATGGAGATGAAGTTCGAAGTAGATGGTCAGAAACATATTTTGAGGGGAATGTCCGATGGGGGTTTAAGAGCAGTGTCTATTCGGAGGATGGAGAGGATACTGCGGCATGATCAGGTGCAGTGGGCAGCTGAGATTCTTGTGATGCCAGAGGCACCGAAACAACAAAAACAAGATTATCCAGTGGAGATTCACTTAGTACTAACTAAGCAACTCAAAGTGTTTAGTGATATACCTCCAGGTAGACCTCTAGACAGGGGTTTTGAGCATGTTATAGAGATGGAGCAGGGGGCCAAACCAGTTATCACCGTTCCCTACAGACATCCTAAGAGATACAAGGATGAGATTGAGAAGGCTATTCAAGAGCTTCTCAAGATGGGTCACATCAGGCCTAGTAAGAGTCCTTTTGCTTCTTCTGTTGTTCTGGTCAAGAAGAAGGATGGCACACTCAGGATGTGTATTGATTACAGGGAACTGAACAAAAAGACTATTAAGAACAGGTACCCCATCCCCAGGATTGATGAGCTTATTGACGAGCTGCATGGTGCATGTTTCTTCTCCAAGATAGACTTGAGGTCGGAGTAACATCAAATTCGGGTATGTGAGGAGGATGTGGAGAAGACAGCGTTTAGGTGTCACTATGGGCACTTTGAGTTTCTGGTTATGCGTTTCGGCTTAACCAATGCACCTGCCACTTTCCAGTCTTGTATGAATAAGGTCTTCAGAGAACAGTTGCGGAAGTTTGTACTCATATTTTTCGATGACATACTCATATTCAGCAGGACTTGGGAGGATCATTTGAGACATCTGGATATTGTGTTGGGTATACTTGAGTAGGAGTCCCTATATGCAAAAATGTCTAAATGCGAGTTTGGCATGACGGAGTTGCTATATTTGGGACACATCATCAGTGCAGAGTGTGTCCGTGTGGATTCGGAGAAGATCTGAGCTATAGTTGACTGGCCACCACCCAAGAATCTCTCTCAGCTCAAGGGGTTCTTTGGCCTTTGTGGATTCTACCGCAGGTTCCTAAAGGGATTTTCTCAGAAAGCAGCCCCACTCACAGATTTGACACAGAAGGGAGCTTTCGTTTGGTCAGATGGTGCTCAGCAGTGTTTCGACAAGTTTAAGGAGGTGATGAGCACTTGTCCAATTTTGGCCATTCCTGATTTTTCGAAGCCGTTTGAGCTTTAGTGTGATGCCTCTGGGGAAGGCATAGGTGCAGTGTTGATGCAGGACAAACACCCTACTGCTTTTGAGAGCCGAAAGTTGAGGGGCCCTGAGAGGAGCTATAGTATCTACGATAAGGAGATGTTAGCCATCATGCATGCATTGGCTAAATTCAGGCAGTATTTGGTTGGAGGGAAATTCATTGTTAAATCTGATCACAATAGCTTGAAACATTTCCTTAGTCAGAAGGACCTAAATGACTGGCAGCAAAAGTGGGTCAGCAAGTTGCAGGTATATGACTTCGACATTGTTTTTGTGAAAGGGAAGAAGAATATAGTTGCTGACGCTTTATCCAGGAGACCACACTTGTGTGCCTTAGGAGAGATTGTAGAGGACTGGAGAGATATGATCACTGCAGAATATGCAAAGGATAAGTGGGCTTCTGGGATTATGGATGGCACTAATCGTGATGACAGGTACACTATTGTAAATGACTTGATCATTTACAAGGGGAGGATATTTTTGGTGCCAGCTTCTGCTATGAAGTAGAAGATCTTGAGAGCTTTCGATGACTTGCCTATGGCTGGGCATCCAGGATTCTACAAGACCTACAGGCAGGTTAGAGAGAGGTTTACTTGGAAAGGCCTCAAGTTAGAAACTTAGAAGTACAGAAGTATGTGCGGGAGTGTCTAGTATGCCAACAGAACAAACATGAGCACTCCTACCTAGGAGGATTATTGCAGCCCTTACCCATTCCCGAGAGGAAGTGGGATTGTATATCGATGGACTTCATTACTGGCTTGCCGAAAGCCCAAGGTAGGGATTGCATCTTTGTGGTGGTTGACAGGTTGACAAAGTTTGCCCATTTATTTGCCATTTCAGCCACTTATACAACAGCTCAGGTTGCTGATTTATTCTTCAGAGAGGTGTTCCGACTTCACGGATTGCCTAGGAGTATTGTGAGCGACAGGGACCGCAGGTTCCTTAGCAATTTTTGGCAGGAGCTTTTCAGGTTGACAGGGACCGAGCTCACCCCCAGCACGAGTTACCACCCCCAGACTGATGGACAAACAGAGATAGTTAATAAGTGGGTGGAGGGATACCTCAGGAATTACATAGCCGGGCAGCAGAAGGTGTGGGTCAAGTGGCTTCACTTGGGAGAGTATTGTTATAATACCACTTACCACATGTCTATCCAGATGACACCATTTACGACACTTTATGGGTACGAGGCTCCCAGTTTCTTGGATCTATTGTTTGGAGACAGCAGAGTACCAAAGGCTAAAGACCTCTTGCAGGAGAGTCAGGATATCGTGAGGTCTTTGAAAGAGAACATTCAAAAGGCGCAGAATCAATAGAAGCTGTATGCAGACCAACACAGGGTTGAGTGTTCTTTTGAGGTGGGTGATATGGTGTACCTTATGTTGCAGCCATACAGACAATCTACTCTTAAGAGGAGTGGTGCTGAGAAGTTAAAGCCACGGTATTATGGTCCATTCAAGATCTCCAGGAGGGTTGGAGAGGTGGCTTATGAGTTAGAATTGTCGGCAGAGAGCAGAGTTCATAATGTCTTCCATGTGTCACGCCTCAAAAAGGCACTAGGGCATAATGTGATTACCTTCTACAGAGTTGCCTCCTCTTGATGAAGAGGGGAAGTTGGTTTTGATACTTGAGGCCATCATTGACACCAGGGAACGTACATTGAGGAAAAGAGTCATCAGGGAATATTTGGTGAAGTGGAAGAACCTGCCAGTAGAGGATGCTACATGGGAGAGTGAGCAAATCTTGTTGCATCCAGATCTGAGATTGCTTGAGGCAAGCAATCTTGGGGAGGGCGGACTGTAATGTCCCCTTTTTCTAGTGAGTTAGTCTATACTTGGTTCCTGTAGACTAACCAAAGTGGTTAGGGAACTCTGGGAGTTCGTTTGGTCGGTTTCTGACATTCTGGCTGGGACTTACTATTTTTAGTAAGTCGCAAAGTTGGCTATTTTGGGAAACTCTTTATTGGAGATGGAGCGTTTCGCCGAGATCTTTCGAACGGTTTATAACTCATGGGATTCTATGACCGTTTGGGCTTTCAAATTAAAGTCTGTAAGTTATACTTTATTATTATATTTGGACTTTAATTAATTAATGTCGGTGACTTTGGAGAAATAAGGAAAAATGCAAATATAAGTCACTAAGGGATTTGGGTGCCCCTTTGAGGAATAAAAAGCAAATTTAAAAATAACATTTCCCTCTCATATGGGTCGACCCACTTGTGGAGTTATAAAAAGGCAAAGAGTGGGAAAAGTTATTCATTCTTGATATTACATTTTATGCTTCTATTTGCTCTGCAAATGAGGGTTTGGGGGATTTCTTCCAGCTAGGGCTTTTGGTGACGGAAACCACCATTGGTAGCAATCTTCCGCAGGTGTGAAAGATCACCCAAGGGGATTTTGGAGCAGCCATACTCCGTGGTTGTATTTGAGCTTCATTTTGATACCACCATTGACGGAGATGGAGATAACAAGATATATCTTATTGCAGTTTTGTTGCAGCTGAGGAAGAGTATTAGTGACGGATTGTATTGCAGATTTGAGAAGGGTTGGGACTGCCATTTCTTCATTGTTGGCCGTACTTCATTTTGCTAGCCTTACCTCTTCATGTGTAGGCCGTACCACTTCATATGCTAGCCGTACTTCTTGGAGCAGTAGTTTGGACTTTATTGGGGCTGTTCTTCCTTGCTTAGTGGTTGTTTTTGACCTAAGAGTCTATGCTGATAGTTGTAGATTGTTTCCTTGCATTTGCTGATACCTTCAATACAAAACTCCATTGTCATGTTGCTGGTCTGTCAACAGCAGAAATATGAAGATGCTTATTTTGACATGGGTATGTGATGGTTATTCATTTTATGCCATTCTATGAATTGGGTCTTCATTATTTAATTCATATCTGTTATAGTTTTTCTGGGTTTTCAATTGTATGCTATATTCCTTGTATTCTGACATACACACTTCAAGAAAACGAAAACCCCCTTTTGCATCTTCTATCTAGTTCTGAAAGATAACAGAAAAAACAAAAAAATATATCATTAAATAAAAAGATAAATTAAAAGAACAACAGGTGCAGGTTATTACATGCTTCCATTGTGAATCTTCTCGACTAGATAGTTGTTTCACTTTTATTTAAAAAACTTATGACCTTTGAAGAGCTGCGCTATTGTGTATTTCCAGAAGCATTCAGTAAAAAATTGTGGATTTCATTTTGCCATCGATCTTGAGTTCTATTTGAGTTTCTTAGTTGTAGCATAATTAATTTATTGTGTCTATTTTGTTGATGAATGTTAAGTTTGATACTTATTTGGTGCATACCTTGTATCTCTGGGAGCGACCACACACTATTTTGAGGCATCTGTCATGTCCTCATTTCTGGAGTGATCACTAAATGGTATAAGTGTTTAGCCTATTCATCATTCCCGTAGGCTAAAACACATGGTAAGGGAATGAAAGTGATTTTGGTTAAGTAATATTCATTGTATCTTTCATATAAGCCAAAGTCATAAGGGCTTCATCATGAGGGATTGCAATTTCTATTGTAATTTCTCATATTCAGGGGGGTAGGACCTATAATTGACGGGCCAAATTAATAAGTGTTTTCTAAGGCCAAATTGTAAAAGGGAAAATGAAATCTTTAATTACATTTTCTCTAATCTATTTTTAGATAGGACCTATTGACAATTGGTGTTGAGTGTGTTGAAGGAATAGGTCCAACGTAAAAGGTGATCAAATGCAATCGGTCATCATAGAAGAGCCCAACGAATGCACAAGGAGGGAATCCAAATTCAAAGAAGAGCAACCGATTGTAATTGGATCATTCGCCCATAATAAAAATAGGTCCAAGCTAAGCAAAGTACGATTCATGAGTTCATGCGCCTAAGAGGACTCTCCCAACAGTTGAAAACAAAATTCAAAAGGAGTCATTCGCCTACATGTAAAATAGGTCCAAGCTTTTGCATGAGATACTTGGAGGGAAAAAAGATTTAAATTCAAATTATCATACACCAACGGTTGAGGGAAAAGAGGATACATATGTTCATGTGAAGGATTTGCCCAAGGAGTATTTGATTGGCACTTTGAATGAAGATCCATTTGCATAGCTAAGGGTGCCAACGGCCTCAAGGATAAGGCTCGACCAAAAGATAGGATGCATTCGCCCATGCAAAGAGATTTCAAGTGCATGCACTCAAGGTAGAAGTTCGACCAAAACAATGATGCAAGGGAAGTCAATGCATAAATGCCATTCGGCCATAGCATTCACCAAGGTTAAGGTTCAAGGGAGATTGAAGATGCATTCACCAAGGAGAAACAATAGCTCAATCGCATTCGTCCAAGACATGATGCAATAAACAATGCATTCAAGAGACATGAATCGATGCATAGAAGCTTTTATGCCAATACAAGCTCATTCGGCCATGATAGAAGATAGACATATTCAACCAAGGAGATGATAGAAGAAAAGCATTTAAACAAAGCTCAATGCCAAGCACATTCGCTTAGAAGGAGAAAAGCAATCATCAAACCCTATGCAATTGGAAAGAAATTAAATGCAAAGGGAATACCTATCAAGTCCAATTGGCTATGAGAGAAAGGAATAAATAGAGGACTTGGTCTTCAATGCAAGACATGACTGATTTGGTATGTTTGCTTATTCCTTTCAAGTCTGAAAATTCTGATTTTCATACTTATTTGTAAGGAGATGTGCCCTTGCACATAGGGTGATGACCCCCTATGCCCTTTTGAGGTGTTATTGCTTCTAATATCACCATTGCTATTCAATTTGCAGGTATTAGGTGTTATTGCAGGTTTGGGAAGAGCTTGATAATCATTGAACATCATTGAGAAGTTTGTTGGAGGGTTTGCATTGAAAATTTCATCCTTTTTCAGTCACAAGGGTTTCACCATAGTCACTGCAGACCCTTATAGCATCATTGCAGCCACAGAGAAGGAGTTGTCATGTTTGTATTTCACTCTCACATATCATTGGCAACCCTTAAGATCCATTGTCCAAGTCTTAGCTCTATCATTGGGTGATTGAAGAAGATTTGGCATTCATTTGAAGATACTCTTGCTTTTTGCTCTGGATCAGACTGCTGCAGCAGTCCTACAGTCCCTCTCTTCTCTCTTTCAAAGGTGTTTCAGGGGTTCTAAGGGCTGAAGACAAGTGGCACTAAGTTGACAAACATTTCCCTCATTGGGTTATCATTAGATCCATCTTTGAAGGCCATTGTAATGAGTGTAAAGGTTTGATTCCATTTTCTGTATAAGACTGTCACAGTGGACAGCGAACTTGTTTGTAATTGCAACATTCTCATCAAAGGAATAAAGCTAATTGAAGTTGGGTTTCATAGAATATTTGTGTACTTGTTCAATTTCATTTGAGTGGGTTAATTGGTTGCAAGTATTCTTAGCTAAGTTGGAATATAATTTTTAGTATAACCAGTAAGGAACATTACATATTCTTAGCTAAATTGGAACATAATTTTTAGTATAACCACTAAGGAACATTACAGCATCCCCCTTATTTTAATTTCTGAAGTTGCTGTATTTTCTCTTTTCATTTTCTTGTCGTGTTAAGAGTCGGGGATTTGGCCTGAATCCGGAGGGTGCTTGACTTTAAGGGCTATTCTCAACCTTCCCATTTATAGACTCTGATTGCTGGGGTGTTAAATTAGACAATCTTAAGTGTCAACAGTTTTCTGGCATGTCTAGTGGGATCATTCTGGAAAGAATTTTACAAAACATTCAAAGGTTCCTCATTGATAAGAACTTTATACAAAGATCTAGTGAATACTAAGAATCGACTCAAAAGGAGCTAACTTATAGATTCATTTAAGGACTTGGCAACTCCACTATCTACAATAGACCCATAATTCTAAGAGGAAGAGATCTTGCTTCTTCTAAAACAAAAGGTTCCATATATTTCCTTAACAATGAGAAATGTTCTTACAGTTTCCATAGTTGCTGTGATAAAATAAAAAATATAAATAAATGCGAGGAGAGTTCTAAATTTGATCCCTTTGCTGCTTGGGATTCTATAAGTTCATTAAATTTACTGCAATGGAATGATATCCCAGATTCTGCCTCAAAGGCACTTACGTAGTTTAGTGGAGATGGTGCCAAAACTCCTATGGATCTCATTTAGGATATAGCTTAACATTGTGCAGTCTATGATGTTACAGCCTGGTATGTGGCTCTTAGATTACTTGTAGGATCCTTGAAGGGCAAGGTCCTTGATTGGTTAAGAAGTTTAGCACTGACATCAATGTCTCCTTGGGATGAATTAGGTGTTTTTTATACGACCAATTTGTTAGCATTTTAATTTGTCTTATTCAGGACAACTAAAATCAGAACAGTATGTGAGGGAAAATCTCTCATTGAATAAGCAGGGAAAGTTCCTTGAGATCTAAACTACTCCTACAACCTAAAACTATGAACAAGTTTACAATTATGCACCCTATACAAATTTATTATTTGGGGTTCGTACGAGAGGAAATGACATGAAAGCAAACTTGACCTATCTTTTTGATCTCAGAGTCTGAGCACATGACTTGAAAGTACTTATCTCACAACGAGGTTTTTTGTATTTGCAACTAAACAGTAATATGAATTGAAAACAAATGTTTACTACTGATTAAAGCAGAGACCAACAAATCCACATCAATAGAAGATGGTTTAGCGAAACTAATACTAACACCAAAAACACAATGCAAGATTTAACAGAAGTAAACCACTTAGAAGTATGCAATGTCACTTGAAAGATGAGTGTTAATTCAAAGCTCCACACCAACCTTTACTATGATTCACTTATCAAATTCTTACACAAAAATACACAACTCAATTTCATTGTTTGAGCGACAATCGTTGCAGCATAAGTCTTACTTCATCTATCATTAATAGTTCATGTGCTCAAAGCATTAATTTATAAGCTCTCAAAGGGTAGCTTCTAGGGCTTTAAGAATATTAATTAAATATTCCAAAAACTACCGCTTTAGACCAATTCTATCCCAATCTGCAGAAAAAGTGGAAAGGAAACAACTTTAAAGCAAACTAATTCTAAAACAATTAATTAAATATAAAAACACAAAATAGGCTGATATTTATCACCGAGAAATAGCCAGTGCTGATCATGACAATTGTCATATGTGGCCGTTGCTGAAAAATAGAAATTTGGCACATGAATTACTTTTGGAAAATCTGAAGCAACTTTTAACACGAAAATGCTGAATCCTCTAGACCCATTGAAATATGGTGAACCTTTTGGAGTTTTTGGAAAATTATTGAAACCCTATGAATATGAACGGATGAGTACCCTGCCAATACCAACTTGATGAGTTGAAATTTGAACCTTGACCATGATAAATCCATTGATGACAACTGACCTGAAACCCTACTTCGAGTCTCTACACTTTACTCAAGGATTTTGATGAAACTCTAGATTCGATGGTACACCAATCCTTTGCATTTGAAAACTTTGCTTTGGAAACCCTTTGATGTTGCAAACACCATGGTGGTTAGAATGCTTAGGAGGCAGCATATGTTCTTTTTGTTGCAGCCCAACCCTATGATCTGACGTGATCAAGCAAATCCATAACCAAGTGGAACCTTGGCCTGATTCTCATCAATCCTAAGTGCTGGCTGGAAGCTATGCAAGGAAAACCTTCAAGGGGTGGTGAAAACTTGAAGAGTGCTTTGCAGACTGTAATGTCTCCTTTTTGAGC
Organism: Cunninghamia lanceolata; assembly: GCA_027924645.1. Taxonomy (NCBI): domain Eukaryota; kingdom Viridiplantae; phylum Streptophyta; class Pinopsida; order Cupressales; family Cupressaceae; genus Cunninghamia; species Cunninghamia lanceolata. Next base: position 2,802,085 of record BSBN01000704.1, on the reverse strand, counting down.
CAGGCTTGGAAAAGAGAATATTGCTATACCCTTGGAATTTGGAAAGTTGGTTTTCTAGTGGCTTAACTATTTTTTATTGATGAAATGAAGTCGGCTTTTGGCTTTTGGCTTTTGGTATTTTTATGATAATTATTGAAAAATAAAAAATATTAAAATAATTAGCCAAGGTATGAAGCGACCTAATTGGCAAATTGAAAAATGAAAAAAAAATGGAAAAAAGGGAAAATTGGAGGAAAAAGCAAATATAAAATATTTTATTATTAAAATATTTTATTTTTCTCCCAAGTCGCCGCCCAAGAGGAAAAAAGAATAAAATATTAATATTTTTATTTTCTCTTCTAGCCGTCCAAAATTTGGAAAATTAAAAGAAAAGAAAATAATATTATTCTATTATGGCGGTGGACTCCAAAAATCATAAAAATATGTTTTATTTGGGTGCCCAAGTTGAGAAAAATAAAAGGAGGTGAATTGAGGCCATTTTCATAACTGAATCATTTGGCATTTTTACTTCTTGGAGATTTTCTCTTGGCTGCAACTTTGTTTCAACATTATCTAAGGACGAAAACCCTTGGATTTTAGTGGTTTGGATGGAAACCCATCCCACTTTGAGAGATGGATTCATCTAGGATCCATTATTGAGCTAAGTTGTAGGTTTGCATGGAGTTGATGACTTCAAACAACTAGGGTTTCAAAGAGGATTGCATAATCAGCTAGGGTTTGAAGATATCTTGCAGGTTGAAGGCATATTTATTCAGATTTGAAGGATAATAGAGTGTATTTCCATCATTTGCATCCATGGCTAGTGTTTGGTGAGGATTCTACATCATTTGGTAGCTTCATTGATGGAGAAATTCACTTCCTTGCACTCAGAAAAGTATATCAGACTGCTGCAATTCTATATCAGACCTCTGAAATTAATTAACAGGTGCAGATCGGAGGTTTCCCAGCCACGACATTGAGGTTGTTTTGTCATATTTTCATTATAAACCGTAAGCGCTTGATTTTTGGACAAATTCACTAGGGTTTGGAGGAGTTTTTGGTTTGGATCGGCTAGGGTTTTATGAGCAGACTTCATAACAGCTGATACAGTTTGGTTTTCCAGTCATATAAGATTGGCATTAGTCTTCAATCTTCATTGACATTCATCATCTACAAAGCGGCTATCATTTCCACATCATTGGAGGAGGATTTATCTATCATTTTGATCACGTTTGGATCACATTTGCATGCAATTGTAAGTCTGATTTTGAGATCAGACTTTGACTGTTATAATCAGCCACTTTCATTTGAATAAAATACCCAAGCTTCATTATCCGGGTATGTCTCATTGTGTAATCTAATTCCATATCTTTAATTTGGAATTGTTTGTGTGCTGGTCCCATCTATTTCAATCATCTATTTGTGTCATTTGGATGTCATATTGTTGCTTTTCCATCTTCATGTCATTGTAAAAAGATATGTGAAAATAAAACATCAAAACTCCAAGCAAAACTTCCAAAATCTAAATCAGAAAATTCAGGACAGCTAGCTAAAATTCAGATCAGAACTACGAAGGGTTCTTACACAGACCTGCATGCAAAATAATGAAAGCCTTTGTTTCTGCTGTTAACAGCAGGGGTGAATTTGTTTATGAAGTTTGATCAATGTCCTGCATTTATATAGGCATTGAGTGTTTTAAAGTGAGATTTCACCCTGTATTTTTTGCTTTCAAACTGACTGAATGTATCATAGCAGAGAAAGTAAGTGGCATAACCAAGGGAAAGGTGTGCCAATTTTATGTTTTTAATGCAGTTCAAGGCAAATGCACATCACTAATGCTGTTGCCACACATTTAAAAGCTAGGCAGGGTTTTGACTGGGCTGTACCACTAAACATGTGTGCCCAACTTAAGTTGTTTTGTCCCCTTTGCTGGCTGGTGCACTTATCACTGTTTTTGCCACCTTGCATAGCCTAGGCGCATATCTGATGAGTTTTAACCTTTTTTTTTTTTTGTCTTGGCACACTTTTGTAACCTCACTGCCATGTTTTTGGGCAGACTTTTTGATGGTTTATGCCATGAAAAAGTGTGCTTGAATGACTCATTCCTTTTTCCTTTTGCTGGCGCATTTTCATAACCAGTTCACCCACTTGTAGGGTGAAACCTTCTAGTGGCAATGCCACCTAAGATGTGCACCTTCTTCATTCTTTATGTCCCTTTCATTGTGGAGCAGTGATCACTTACATAATTGCCACTTTTCATAAGTGCTGGGCACTGATCTGCTCATTTGAGAACTCACATTCCAGCTGCCTAGGGATTCAAATTTTTGGTGTAGTTCTGTTGATAAACCCTAGGGTTTTAAAGGACAGATTTTCTAATTTCTTAAGAGGTTTCTAAAGGTTGTTCCTTGCTAGGGTTTTGCCATCAACCATACTCCAGCAATTTTCAGTGTGGAAACCTAGGGTTTTCAGCCAATACCTGCACAGTCAGGCGCTTAGGGTTTGATGCTAGTTTTTAGCATATTTTCAGGCATCAAAGATAATTTACAACACCTTCACCTAGGTGCCTAGGGTTTTAATGTTTTTGCTAGGTTTACAGCAGTCTTTTTTGACAAATTTTCATCATCCAAAGTACAAAAGCATGTCTAAATACCCTAGGGTTTCAAACATATAATTCACAGATTTAATCAAAACACCTAGGGTTTTGGGGTGAAAAATCAGCAAAAGGAGGTGTTTTTTGTGGATCATGTCACTGAGATGGTTTGGTCATTAGGGCTTCAAGTTTTTTAGAGGATTTGCTATGGCTAGAACGAAGGTGCCACATTAGAATCATAGAGGGGCTGTTCGCACATCAAACTGCCATTTTTAGCCATTGCTATTATTGGAGGATCTATTTTTGGACAAGATGTGGAGAGCTTATTTTTTAGGTGGTTTAGTTTGCTTTTATCCGAGCTTTATTTAGATAAGCTTTAGTTTTAAAGTGCTTTATTTCTGATTTTCTTGTTATCTTTTAGTGTTTTTCTTTAAAGACATTGATTTTTGGGATAAATTAGTGATTAATCTAAATCCCAAAATTGGGTTTTGTAATCTTATAAATAAGTGTATTGAGCATAAAATTTCATAACGATAGTTGATGCTAGGCCTATGCTGCTGAAATTATTGTTTAAGTGACATCTTTTCTGTTTGTGTATAATAATTTCGTTTAATATTTCAAGGGTTGGATTAAAAGTAGGTAGTTAAATATCAAGCTTTATATTGGTATTATTTATTCGTCTAGATTGTAGCTTCGTATGCGACTTAGCTGTTTAGTTCTTGGACTTGTGTTACATTTTGTTAAAACATTTATTCTTTCAAAATCTTATGTTCATCAGCTTATTGGTTTTTTCTTTTAGCTAGTAGGAAGGTGTTGAGGTATTTAGTGTTAGTAGCTTTCATTCTTAGCGTAGAATCATAAAATCCATAAAATTTTTAGGCCTTGTGCTCATACCTGAGGCAAAAATACAGGGCATAGGTTTATTTAATTTATTTAGCTATTGCAATGCTCCCCAAAAATATTGTGCTTAGTGTTAGTAATTGTATATTTTATCTATAGCTCAATGTTTAGGGTTAGTATTAGTTTTCAAAGAGTTTCCCTTTATAATTAGAAGAGAGGTTTTACCTCACATACTATTCTAATTTGAGTTGTCTTACAAAGACAAACGAAAATGCTACATGTCTAAAATTTAGAAGTTGAATTAAAAATTACAACAGTACCTATAGCTTGTAATAATAGAACTTTCTTCATCATAAATCAATCATATTGATAATGGATTCCTATTAAATAACCAATTATCTCAAAGATCAATATAGAAGAGGTAATATGATTTTGTTGGCATATTTACACACAATGATATACTTTTTTTCCCACATTTATATCATATATCTCATATATATCTTTTTCTTTTTTTCATTTGCAAGTTCTCTCAAGGATATGTAAATGACTTGATTTTTAGTTGTCTAACCTCTAACAGACATTTTTCAACTCCATACATCAATGGCCTAAAACAACTTGTATCTTATTGCAGATAAACAATATTAGTGGATATCTTCCTGGACGGATAGTATTCTTTCTGGTACTTTTTTTGCGTTTCTTTGGGTGAAAACTCAAAACTGTCTCTTTCCGTCACTTGTTTGAGAAATGTGTTTTTTTTTTCCAGCATGCTGTACTATCTTGTTAGCATATATAAAGTCATAATTTCAGACGGAATTTTTTGTATGGTAAAAGTAATAATCTTATATTTCATCTATATGAATCAAGTGAATGTAGTTTGGAAGGAATTAATATCGATGTATGAGCCTGAATGAACTATGAGATTGAAATGCATTTTGTAGATGACTTCTCTGTTTACATTTTAAAGCTTTATTCTGTAAAAGTCATATTTTATTAGATTGGTATTATTTTTACATTGTGAAAAGTAAAACAATATTAGATATTGTCCTATTGCAAAGATGAATTGGATCAGATTTGCAAATGTAGATCTAAACCTTGTGCACGGAGCTGAATTGTATGCGTGGGAACGATCTTGGCAGAATTTGCCACTAAGAATCTGTTTGCCCCAATGTCTGTAACTTTAATCTCTAAGTTGCTGGTTTTGGTACAGGGTTGGGTACGGGCACGAGGTTCTAGCATGCTGGTATGACAATTTTTTTCCCTTGGATATGGTACGGCTGGGTACAGCTGTATATATATATGTAATTTAAAAAATATATATATTTATATATGCAAAAATTAAAAAAATATATAGAATTGAAAATGCATTTGATATATCATATAATAATAATGACATTTGAATCTTTGATAGTATGATATTTCATTATTGATCAATGATAGTGATAAAGATAATATTAATTGTCAATTGATAGCTCAAAATTTCAATATTATGTCATATATCATATATGTCCAGGACTCCAGAGTCAAGTTTCAAATGAAAATTGTTACAATAACAAAATTTGAAAATAATACAATAAAAAATCCGTATCTTGGTCTTCAATCTTCATCGAAAGCATCTAGATCGAAGTCATCGCTTGTTTCAACATTATTTGAACCACAATCTAATGGAGTGCCACTCCCACTAGGTACATCATGTGTAGGAGCCTCGTCAGCATCTACATTGACTTTGGCAAGCTTTACAACTAATACATCCATGTTGACACACTCAGGGGTTATATCCCAATTCTTCGCTACTTCTTCCTTGTAGTCAACTTCCTTATGTGAGGAAACGCAAGCTGGAACGGATATAGACCAAGTCTTCTTTTTTTGGCAGCCAACCGATTATGCTTCACTGAGTGGATAAAGGAGTATGTACTCCAATTTCGTTCAGCCGAAGAACTTGCAACCTGCTGAAATTGGAGAGAAAGTCAATACAACTTAAAAATAAAAAATGCAGAAGAATGGTAAGTACTAAGAATGTTAAAAAATGAAAAATGCTTACTTGTGATAGAACTTTGATTGCAAGAGGTTGGAGGAACAATAATCTTGTCTATGGAGGTACGACCATGTATGAGCATCTTCCTTGTATTGGTCTCGAAGAGCACAAATATGCTCTTGTCCTGAGATGAACTTGCCAACTCTTTCCTAACGTTATCCACCACTTCTGGATCTAAGAAGATTCTTTGGAATGCTATGATGTACCCATTACCAACTTCACTCTCTATATGGTGTTCTCCTTGGCAAAGAAAGTATCTCTGTGTTGTATGTTTCAGCCAATCCGAAACCGGATTGTATTACAAAAACTCCTTTGTTGTCACCAAATCGTTATTTGTATGTGTCAAGTAGTTTGTCAAAAATTGTAAATTATTGTTTTTGATCAAGTCTAAACTTCATGTCGTCATGTCAACATCTTGTCAAATTTAAGTCATGAAATTGTCGAAATATGTTTGTGTCATAAAAATCGAATTGTCAAAGTTATGTTTGTCACTTGTTCAAGCCATGTAAGTGTCAAATTGTTGATCCACTTGTCGCAGGTCGTCTTGTCGAAATTCAAAATGTTAGTCCGTTGTTTTAATTTTAATTAGAATTTTTAATTAATAATTATTTTGAACTACAATAATTATTAACTACTAAAATATAATTAAAATTAAAAGTATTGTATCAAAATAAATAAAATTTTAATTTTTTTTTTAGTAATTATTATTAAAAATAATAAATAAAAATGATATTAATTTCTTTTTTCAAAAAATAGAATACGAAATTAAATAAAAACAAAGAAAAAGTCAAATGCTTTATTAAAGTGTGCCTACACCATACTCCATGCGCCTTTAGAAAGAACTTGCAAACAAAAGTGTCTCAAAAGGAAAATCCATGTGCTGAACCAAAGAAAAAACACTTGTCAAAGGTTTCAAATGTGCCAATCAAAGACTTGCTCAGCGTTGGATATGAGGAAGGTCGCACTAGGATAAAGCGCAGGATAAAGATAAAATAAAAATCAAAGACTAAAGGTTCCTGAAGCACCAAACTCCCACACCTGTTTTAATAATACAAAGCGCCTCACGCCTAGTCCCAACATCACATGCGCTAGAAGGCTTTAGATGCAAATCAAAGGAAATCATCATGCAAAGGATGAAGCACTGCTATCGTCAATCAAACGCGCCTATACAGGGATAAGGCATTAGGAATTTTGAAATGAAGTGCTCAAATGCAAAAGCGTGGCCCTGTTCAGCTACATGAGTTGAGTCAAAGTAAAGCATTTCAAAACAATACTCCACACAACCAATGAGAGGAAGCTTCAGCAGAGACAAGGAGTTGGCATAGTCAAAAGCACCTTACATATCATTTCCATACACCTTAACAAAGGCTAGCATGAGAATCATCCAAACACTGAAAAAGGTTTTCAATATAAAAATGCCTAGTCAAAGAGCACCACACATTGATGCATAGGAGGCGCCTTCCCAAAAGTTCAAACGTGCCTGCAAGAGGATATGAAATCATGAAGAAAGGTAAAATCAAGTGCCTCAGGATAGACACACCACATCAATAGTCAACATAGCAAAATGTGTAATGTCCCCTCTTAGGTAGTACTAGATTTCTTCACCTTGCACACAAGTATAGCTTCTTAAAGAGAACATTAGTAATTAATAGATCAATAATAAAACCAATATCATTGATTGGGGTTAGTAACATCATAAACCTAATCATCAGTCCCTATGGAGACGGTATCTATTCGTTAGGGCGCTGGATAACCAAACTCCACTGTCTTAGGCCCAAGGGCATCATGCTACACCCGGCAATACTTCACCCATTTGAGAGTCACCTACCGTGTAAGCCATTTAATAACAATTAATCTACACTACCATAAGCCCAAGGGCTTCATGCTACACCCGGCAATACTTCACCACTTGGCTCAAGGGGCTTCATGCTACACCCGGCAATACTTCACCCACTTGAGAGTCACCTAGGTGTGAGATCTATCAAACCGCCCTTCCCTAACTATCCACACGTTCTCGTAGGGTGATAGACAAGATTAATGACGAGGCAAACTTTCACTCATCCCTTGTATATCATGAGTAAAGTTAGTAAACATACCATTAAGATCTTTGCTTTCTTGTTCTAGTGATCCAATGGATCATAAAGGTAATGCTTCTATGAATATATTCCTCTTATAGGAATTGAACTTTATCCCATCATTCATGATGGATAATCATATGGCACTTGATGGCGACTTAGATATCATCTTATCAATGCATTACTTAGATATATTGCTGAGATAATAAAAAATGCATGAATTATACCTTATAGGCTGTGTTAGATCGCTTTCCCAGAAACTATTATTCTTTGTTTGATGTTGCACTGATTTGCATGACAGGAACGTGTATTCTGATTGATTGATTGCTGCTATATGAGATGATCAATGGAATGTGTTGGATATATATTGCTGCTTAGACTCTTATATTCGATCTTTTATTTATATTTCTTTCTATCTACCTCTTTGCACTCAAATTTATATATATTTTGATTGCCTTTCTTCTCTTTATGCAGTTCTGTATTCTTTGTTGTGTATTGCTGATTGGCTGGTGTATTTAATTCAGAATGTATCTATATATAATCTGAACTTAGGAATTCTCCTCTTTTTTTCCTTCCATTCCATACTATCTTTCAATCCTTATATCATTACAAAAGATATGTCTTCAATGAATGGTTGTATCTCTTACCCAAGGAGATGTCTTTGCAAAGAGTTGTACCACTTCTCAATTGGATCACAGCTCTTAAACAAACATACCTTTTTATTCAAACAAATCCCAGCCTTTTGATAATAAACCATTCACACATATCATATTCTCCTTTTTTTAATGAATCATAGCATATCATGTATTACATGGCTGCCAAAGTTGATCGCACCTTTAGTTATAATTATTAATTATAATCATATGAGATTAATCATATTCGTTGCCTAGTATACATTGTAGGATATTCGTGGGTCTTTTGTCTTTATGTTTGTTTGATGCCTTAAGACTTATTAGATTGCTACATTTATTCCCTCTTAATAATCGATGCCTTAATGCTTGCTTTAAAGAATATTTGTTTGGCCCGATCTGCCAATATAGGGATAGTTATAATAATAATTAAGTTAATATTTATATTCATAACATAGTTCCATGGGGACGCGTCCCCTCCTGAAAAAGGGTCGTCTCGGAGACGGGGACGTTTTCGAGATGGGGAGATGTCAAGGAAACGTCCCCCTGCCGTCCCCCCACCGAATCCGAAACGTCTCCCTTTGGGGGGGACTTCTGGACGTCCCCGAGACTTCCAGGCGTCCCCCCCAAAATGCATTAAAAATTTATTTTTTTAAATTTTTTTTTCAGATATTCATATTTTGTCAGATGTTGCAACTGCCTTGGTAGACATGTATGCAAAATTTGGAAGCACAGACAAGGCATGTGAACTGTTTGACAGAATGCCTCAAAGAAATGTGGTCTCATGGACTGCAATGATTGTAGGGTATGCACAAAATGGATTTGTTGAAAAGGCTTTAGAGATCTTAAAGCAAATGCAACTGGCTGGTGTAAAGCCAAATTCCACAACCTTTGCTAGCATCCTCCCTGCCTATGTCAAAATGGGAGCTTTGGAATAGGGTATGGACATCCATCAAAACATAAAGGATAGAGGAATTTTGTCAGCTGTTGTAGTTGCAACTACCCTGTTAGACATGTATGCAAAATGTGGAAGCATTGACAAGGCACGTGAACTGTTTGACAGAATGCCTCAAAGAAATGTGGTCTGAAAATGTGGAAGCATAGACAAGGCACGTGAATTGTTTGAAATGATAAATCATTGCAATGTGTTTAAACTCTAAACTTTACTTATTAAGTTATTCCTTAGGCTTTTGTAGTTATACATCTTTTTATAACTAATTTTTCAAGTACTATATGTATTTCAGTGCATCACTCCCCCGCCGCCCCCCGCTACCGTCCCCCGCTACACCCAAAATTAGGCCCCCCGCCCCCCGTCCCTGAAACGTGTCCCTCGCCATCCCCGTCCCCGAAACTCCGTGGAACTATGATTCATAATAATAATTATATTTATTATTATGTATTATAATATATGATAATAATATATATTTATATTATCATTACTTATATTCGTTATGTATTTTTATCTTATATAATAATATTAAATTTGATATATAATATATCTGAAAATATATATTATATTTCAATTATATTAAAATAGTAATATTGTTTAATATTATCCCTTACATATACGATTATTCAATTTGGCTTCATTGTTTCCTCATGATGTTTAAACCTTTAATTTAAACAAGGCCTTAATATCGAGACATCACAAAATGCTTCAATTAAGAAAGAAACACACATATATAAAGAAGACCAAAGCAGCACTTGCCAAATCCGTGAGGAAGTAAGTGAAGTTCCTATGGAAGATTCAACGCATGGAAGTAAAGGTAGCGGCCGGTAAAAGGGCATCCAATCAGCTATAGGTGAAAAACAAAATGTAATGTCCCCTTTTTCCGAGTGATCACCTAATGGAGGCGGTTAGCCTATTCTATTCCCGTAGGTATGCCGAAAGGGCTAGGGAATAACCTAATTGGTTAAATACTAAGTATTTAACTAATTTTTATGGGCCAAATTGAGATGTGAAATGACTTCTAATATTTTTATGAGACACTTGGTGAAGAAAAATAAAATAAAGAAAATTGTTGAGTTGAGCAACCAAAGAGAAAAAAAGAAAATAAAAATAAAAGAAAGGAGCACCTAGGGAGGTTGTCCAGTTGAAGGGAGAAAAAGATAAATAAAAATAAAAATACAATGCCAAAGGGAGGTCGACTATGAGGAGGTCGGCCAGGTTTGATTTGGGCAAATATGGCTATAAAAGAAAGTGATTTGGAGGTCATTTCATCATTCATTCACATCTGATTTATTCATTGGAGTTTTTACTCTTGGCTGCACTTTTAGTACAGCATATTCCAAGGACGAAAACTCTTAGGAATATTTGGTGAGTTGGACGAAAACCTAACTCATCTTGGAGGTGAATTCATACAGAGTTCACACTTGCACTTCATTGGAGATTTGGAGGAGTTCTTGAGCATTCATGGCATATTCTTTGGAGCAGATTTGAAAGCCCATTTTGGAGGGATTTGGACGAAGATTGCTGCTAGGGTTTCTACACTAGGTTGAGCGCCACTTCCCAAGGAGGGCGATTTTGATGTGTGAAGACTATTTAGCTATTTGTGGTATGCACAAACATATTTTAGGTCTGATTTGTATGTGCAGAAATCTGGGCGTATGTTTAGCATGTTTGAGCCCACGAATTTATTGTAAACTCAATTCAAAATATTCAAATTTGTAGCAGCAGACTTCTACATTCAGAAATCAGGTTTATTGGTCATTTGTTTGGCACTTGGATGGTTGTTTTACATGGTTGGAATCATGGTCGATGTTATCTACATGTTTGGCATATTTATGTGAATGTTTGGCGCATGTTTATTCGCTGCCCATAAGTATTTATACTTAGGAAAATAAAATCAGAACTCAGTCCTAGGGTTTGAGCAGAAAACTAAATCAGAAAATGAGGGCAGAAATTCAGAATTCTAGGGCAGATCCTATTAGGGATATTTTAGTGGTATCAGAGCTTTTGATCTGGCCAGCCTGGAGGGTTTTCTATGATCAATGTTGACTTATGAGAGAATATATCACATATAGGTGAAGACAACAGTTGGGTGGTTAAGACTCTGAAGGAGAAGACACCATGGGTGATAGGAGTCATGAAGAGCCTAGCACTAGAGACATCCTCAATGACCTTGCTAGAGGATAGCGTGACTTATTGCAGCTCATGTCCCAATTTATGTGGGATAACATGAGTAACAACAATAATACTAGGGACATTCAACTTGTAGGAGGAGACAATGGAAATAATGGAGAAACTAGCAATTCTTGAAATGACAACACTCATACTAGAGCTACTCAAGCTTCAGTTGTGAGGCCTCTTATGCCTACTTTCTTAGATTAGCTAGGACCACAAGATGGTGGACAACTGGTTTCCGGTGAGAGCTTCAACAATTACATGAGGGAATGACAACTAGTTGCCGGTGAGAGCTTCTACAAGATTTTTGTCAATTAAAGTACAGGAACAGGCCTAGAGCTAAAAGGAATCACAATTATGATTTGCAAAGAAAGTTGGGAAAGGTAACTATCACTCCCTTTGATGGTTCAGGTAGGTGCACGACTCGTGCATGGATTCAGAAGATGGACAGCTATCTTACCTTGAACCCTATGTTGGAGAAAGAGGCAATTCAATTTGCTACTCTACACTTGGAGGGAGATGCACAAGATTGGTGGCACAACGGGATGATCACACAAGGTCATAGCCTTGTTACTTATGTTGATTCTAGACAGAGGTTGATTGACAGATTCGACAAGATTAATCCCGAGCAATACTTTCGTGAGTTAGCCCAACTCAAACAGAGGGATTTCGTGGATGCAAAGATATCTGAGTTTCAAAAGCTTGCAGTTTTGGTGCTGAATGTTTCAGAGACTAGGTTGACCTATCTCTTCATCAAAGGTTTGGAGGAGCCTCTTTATGGTTGGGTGAAAGCCCTAGACCCAGCTTCATTACATGATGCTATCAAGAGGGCTAGAGGTATGCAATTTTCAACACCTTCCAAGCATAAGTTTCAAACTAAACCTTTCTTTGCATCAAGGAAGGATCCTAGGAAGAATTTTTAGAAGGATTGGCCTAGAAGGATGACTCTTGACATTGAGGCTAAGAACGAGCTAAGGAGGAAGAAGCTATGTTTCTCATGCAAGGAGCCTTGGGAGCCCGGTCATAGATGCCTTGGGAAAGGCAAAGCTCATTACATAGAGGCCTGTTCCGACATTGACGACGATGAAGTCCAAGACACTAGTTCAGATAGTGAGCACGAGGAGCACTGGTTGGAGCTTGATGCTACAACTACAGGGCATATGGTTCATGGCACTATTGCTATATTATCAGGAGCCCCAAAGTATCATCCTTTTAGGGTGAGGTGTCCTTAAGGGACAATGGGTCACATGCTTGGTGGATAGTGGAGCCACTCATAATTTCATTGATGAGGGCTTAGTGGTGAAGCGGGGATTGAAAGCAAAGGAATTTTATGGTTTCAACGTGATGGTTGCCAATGGATTCAAGATGAATTGCACCAAGAAGATCTCACCGTTAACTATTCAGTTGGGTGACTATATTGTTACTCATGACTTCTATGTGGTTGGAGTTGGTGATACAGATGTTCTGGGAATCCAGTGGTTGCATTCACTTGGCCGGTGCATCCAGGATTTTCAGAAAATGGAGTTGGAGTTTGTGTCAGACGAGAGGAAGGTAGTATTGAGAGCATTGGCGAATGGTGCACCAAATATAGTGATAGCGAAGAGGATGGAGACATTAGTCAGACACGATGATGTTGCATGGGCAGCCTAATGTTTCGTATCTTCTAAACCCTTTCCCAGTAGTGGCCAACAATATCATGTGGATATCCAGTCAGTATTGGATAAGCACATCGTGGTGTTTGAAGAGATTCCTCCTGGTCGACCTCCGGATCACGGCTTTGAACATGTGATTGAGTTGGAGGAGGGCTCCAAGCCCGTCATCACCACTCTTTATCGTCATCCTAGAAGATTCAAGGAAGAAATAGAGAAGATGATTAAGGAACTTTTGGATATGGGACACATCAGGCCAAGCTCTAATCCCTTTGCTTCTTCGGTGGTCTTGGTGAAGAAGGATGGCATGATGAGGATATGCATTGACTACCGTGCCTTGAACAAGAGGACCATCAAGAACATGTATCCTATACCCAAGATTGATGAGTTGTTGGATGAGTTACATGGAGTAGTCTACTCCAAGATTGATCTTCGATTGGGATGCCATCAGATTATAGTCCGTGATGAAGATATTCATAAGACTATATTTAGGTGTCATTACGGGCATTATGAGTTATGGGTTATGGCCTTTGGTCTTACTAATGCTCCTATGACTTTCTAGTCCTGTATGAATCACATCTTCAATAGGCAGTTGCGGAAGTTTGTATTGGAGTTCTTTGATGATATCTTGATATACAATAGGATGTGGGAGGATCACCTCAGGCATATTGATGAGGTGTTAAGTATCGTAGAGGCACAATCCTTGTTTGTTAAGGTTTCCAAATGTGAGTTTGGAATGACAAAGATTCTATACTTGGGGCACGTGATTGACGATGGAGTGAAGGTACACCAGGAGAAGATACAGGCTATTCTGGATTGGCCGCCATCGAAGAACATTTTAGACTTGAGAGGTTTCTTCGAGCTTTGCAGTTATTACAGGAGATTTGTGAAGGGGTTTTCACAGTTGGCAGCACCTCTTACGGATCTAACCAAGGAAGACGCATTCAGATAGTTGGATGAGGCTCAGGCGACATTTGATAGACTCAAGGAGGTAATGAGCACTTGTCCAATATTGGCCCTTCCTGATTTCTCTCAGTTGTTTGTTTTGGAGTGTGATGCTTCAGGTGCAGGGATAAGTGTTGTTCTCATGCAGAATAGACATCCCATAGCCTATGAGAGTAGGAACCTGAGAGATACAAAGCGCTTGTATTCCACCTATGACAAAGTTCAGACAGTGCTTGGTAGGTGGGAAGTTTGTGGTAAGGACATACCACAATAGCTTGAAATACTTTATTGAGCAGATGGACCTGAATGAAAGGCAACAAAAGTGGGTAAGTAAGATTCAGGCATATGACCTTGATATTGAGTATGTTAAGGGTAAGAATAATGTTGTTGCCAATGCATTATCCAGGAGGCCCACACTTTGCTCAATGTCAGAGATTTCAGTTGATTGGAAGTCTCACCTTTTGGTTGAGTATTCCAAGAATTCTTTTACATGCGAGCTCATCGACGACAAGATTCAAGATGACAGGTATAAGGTAGTTGATGATGTGATCTACTACAAGGACACGATGTACTTGGTACCTTAGTCAGATTTTGAGAGTTGTTCATGACACTTCGTTAATAGGACGTTTAGGGTTCTTCAAGACCTACAAGTATGTGCAAGAGATTCTCATGGAAGGGTCTCAAGGATGATGTCTTACGACATGTTCGAGAGTGTATGACTTGTCAGTAGAACAAATCAAAGCATACTTTCCCTGTGGGTTTACTTCAACCATTGCCTATTCGAGAGCAGAAGTGGGAGAGTGTATCTATGGATTTCATTGCATGTCTTCCGAAGGCCCAGGGCAAAGATTGCATATTTGTGGTTGTTGATAGATTGACTAAGTATGCACATTTCTTTGCTATTTCATCTGAGTATAAGGCACCTCAGGTTGTAGAGTTGTTCTTTAGAGAGGTGTTTAGACTCCATGGACTTCCCAAGACTATTGTCAGCGATCGGGATGTAATGTTCTACTCCAAATTTTTTTGAATTTTTCAACATTATCAATTAGTGTTAACAAATGAGATGCAACCATGTAACTCCTCCACACCTTCTGATCACCCAGTTTTCGATATGGGCAAGGTGAGAGCATACAAGTGCTTTAGACTTAGCAATTAAAATACAGAACAACAAATAACAACTTCTACTTGTTCAGTGGGAAATCACCACTTATTCAGTGGGAGTATTGAAAGGAAAAGCATAGGCACATCCACTTATTCAACGGGAAGCCTTTACAATGAAACCACTTATTCAGTGGGGTGAGTAACATAAACAAGAAAATATCAATCCCTTTGGTGGTATTACCATCTAAGGGTTACAATCACCCAATAATGAAATATAAATGTTTATCACAAATGATTGTAAGCTACAATACATCAAATAATTATGATTTTCAAATTAAACATACTGCTGCAACCTTTCACAGAAAGATAAATCTGTTATCACTGTTGTAGCATTGAAATCATGAAGAAATGACATTAAAAATCATCCAAACAACATATGAACAAAGTTCTGGTGTTGTAGTTGAGCATAGCATACAGGCGGCAAGGCCGACCTAAACCTACACGTCTTCGGCGGACAAATATGCTTGAAATGCATGAGCCACTGGTAGATTCCAACAGGTTTGATCAAGCCAAATTGGTTGATGGCAATGCAAACTTGATCAATGCCAAAACGGGTTGTACAATATGCAATGCAATTGGGTCTAGCGATGAACCGAGTAGGACCTTCTTCATTTTTGAAATGCAAACTACTGGCGGTATACAATCCATTTTTTTACAATATGATCAATATGTGTAATGTGCCGCACCTGTTGGTTCATTTTTTTAAGGTTTTTTTGTGTTATTTTTAATTTTTAGAGTGTCCTTTCAGACTAGACAGAAGATGCAGAAGAGGTTTTAGTTTTCCTGCAGATGTGTGTTGCCGGAGCATACAATATATGCTGCAAACAAATTCTCAAAATGATATAACCTTCGAATCCTCAAAACCACAAACATCAACTCCAATGAAGCCCAAGCATGAATACTGGATGCATCCGCCAAAATAGTATTTGCTAATGGAGGTTTTCGTCCTAAGAAGCTAAGAACAACACTATCTTGCAGAGGTTTTCATCTCAGCAAGACATACCATACCCTAGAGCCAAGCTCCGGAACCCACATAGGGAATATCTCAATAAGAGAGAAAAATCAATGATCCAAGCATCCTAAATGACTCACTTTTTTGCCTTTTATAAACTCCCAAGAGGGGCGTTGCCTTTTTGAGGGGAAAATTATATTTTTAAATTACTTTTATCCCTCTAGGGATGGGCGCCCAAACTCTCCTAGTGACCCTTTTCATAATTCACTACATAAAGTCACTTTGCCATTAAACATTATAAAGTCCTGTGAAATAATAAAATATATCTTCGGACTTTAAAATACCCATCCAGATGAAGTCGGAATCCCATGACCAATAGCTCGTCGGAAAGGTCTCGACGAGATGAAAACATTCCAACTCCGAAAATCCTGAAACGCCCCCAAACCCGAACTTACTAAAAATAGTAAGTAACGACCATAAGCAAACTTAGCCAATACGTAGGGTGCCAACTAGATCCACAAACCATTTGATATCACTGAGCCCATCTGATATCACTGGGCTCGATGCAACATCTGGGATAGCCATCAGCTGATTGTCAAGTCACCAAAACAACGCCAAACTGACACTTACTAAAAATAGCAGTGTTCTCCGGGGACCAAGGAGAACAAACCCAGAAAAACCTAGAAAGATTGTCGCCATGCAAGCACTTACTATAAATAGTAAGTACGGACAAGTTGTCCAGAATCTCTCCGGAAAGTGTCACATAATTCCACTGGATCACCCAAACACATTGGTGACATCGAAATACTCCTCTGATTAGGCTGTCACCAACCCAGAAAGTTAGCTCCAATTGTGCTTAAAGAGAACTCGAAAATGGGGACATTACAATATGCAACTACTGTCTGGCGGAGAACCTTTTAGACTTGCAATTAGCATGACATATGAACCACTGATATATTAATTCAGTAAATACCAATAGAACAATATTGAAATCAACTCAAACACACAAAATATCACTGCTGCAACAAGAAGTTAGTCTGGAAATAACTTGCAAACAATGAAACTTTGAATATCATGCTGAAATTGAAGGTAAATTGCTGCTCTGACCGCTGAAACTGAACACATAAAGCTACTAGATGACTGAACTGTTCTCATACACTACTGAAACTAGAAATCAGAACTGTACGACCTCATAAACTGTAGAAAACTCCTTGAATCAGACTGTATGGCCTACAACAAACTCATCCCAAATTGATATGCACAACTTCAGACTTGTTCGACCCAAAAGGACAGTGGTATTGCACCCAAAAACATCTCTAAATTGCGGCAAACAAACTCAGATTAGTATGGTTCACTCAGAAGAAGGTACGACAAGGAGGAATAGTACGACCTCCATAAATTGTAGATTTGGTACCCAAAAGGATAGCAACTCCATCTCTCCCTTCACATGCCCTCAAGAAAGGTAGTACGGATTGCAACATTCATATTGAAGGCAAAATATAATAGTACGGCCAGAAGGAGGTGCAACTAGGTACTTTTGAATGATACGACTGGAAATGAAGTTTTGCGACCCCCAACAATCTCCAACAAAAGCTGCGACTGGAAAGATATCAGGAACAAATGCAAGTACTAATCTCAAGCAACAATTAAACACTCCAAAAATCTCTGCAAACTAGAATCACAATCAATCCAAACCAATCTGTAAATTCACACAACATTCAACACACTGGTAATTCCTAAGTGGAGTTACACAATTAGCTAGGAGGGTTTTGTCCTTGAAACTGAGCTTTGCCAATAAGGGTTTTTGTCCTTAGGCAACAAGAAGAACCCATGTTCATTTTTCAGAGCAATAGAAATGAAAATAAGCAGGGAAAACGAGCTATGAGGACAAACCTCTCTTTTATAACTTTCTTGAGAAAATAAAATAATATTATTTCTTTTTTGCTCACTTAAACGCTCAAAGTTATAAAAAGATAATAAAGTGTCATGTTGACCACCTTTTTGCACCTTGAAGCTATCGACACTTTATCTGAACAACTTATAACAACCTTTTTGAATAATTAAATATAAGTTGACTTTCAGAATATAACTTAAAATCACTTTTTGACAACTTAATTTAATTATTTGATTATTTTCCCTTTTCCACCACCCCATTAGCTTACGGGAAAATTTGCGGAAAATAGGTTAAGGGTCATCAACAACTTACGCTTGAGAAGTGGACATGACAAATAGTAGCACACAAAGGCATGGATGACTCCCTAAGGCATCCCCAAGCATGGCCACAAAAATGATGAAGCAATGAAGCAAAACAGGACATCACCCTAGGCCATATGTAATGATACAAAGAATAATAAACATGTACTAAAATATCATAATGCAAGAAAGCATAGGATCACACATACGTAATAAGAGATCTAACATCATTTACATGTAAATGAAAGGTTTGCGTAAAAGTACATAAATGTGTAAACATCGTAGTGCACATCCTAGTTAGGATTGGAAAACATATATGCATTGTGAAAATCATACACCTAACAAGGAACCATAAGCAAAATATCGAATAAGGAGTGAACATAGAGATGCAATCATTGACCATAATGAGAGAAATAAGAATAATCATCATCAAAAAATATAGAAGAACCCATGATAAAAGTTCAGATCTCATATAAAATCAGAAAATCAGAACTGATCTGATCTGAAACTGAAATCAAAACCCAACCCTAAAGCCAAGGGAGGCTAGGTAGGGATCAAGGAGATATCACCTATCACATGACGAAAGCTCAAAATGAAAACCTTGAGCAAGATATAACACTTAAACACAATAAGGGGAGGATTTGTACCCTAACCGGATCTGAAACAAAGGGTATGCAATAAGAAATATCAGTTCTAAAATCTATGTGTGAAAGGAAGAAACCCTAAGGAAACCCAAAGAAAAAAACCGTATGGGGGTGTAGGAATGTTGGTTTCACCAAAAACGTAAAGAAATAGCATAATATTGCTGCTAACATTGGGTTTAATGAATCTGACAAACAATATAATCTAGTTAATTTTATTTAGAACTGTGACATATCATATGATTGAATTTAAAAAGCAGGAAATTAAATGGAGTGGAAGTACATAGCTGATTTTGGCAGTTGATAGACAGCTGTCCATTGCTTTGATCATAACTTTTGAGCTGTTACTTAGAATCTCTTATTCTTGGATGCATTGGAAGCAAAATGATAAAATTTGAACTAGGTAGTTCTTAGAGTTGGCTAGGGTTGGATCCACGAGTGCAGAAATGAATTGGATCAGACTTGTGAGTGCAGAAATAAACCAAATCATATTTGCGAGTGCAGAAATAAACTGGATCAGATCCGCAAGTGCAGATCTGAAGCTTGTGCATTGATTTGAACTTTGCACGGAAACGATTTGGGCAGAAATTGTCACCGGAAATATGTTCGCCTTAGTGTCTATAACTTGTGTTAGGAGCTTGCTAGACAAGGAATGTTCTCCTTTGGTCAGACCCCTAGATGGACTGATTTAATTTCTTGGAACAAAGATCGAAGACAACACGCAGTCATGCAGTATGCCCTAGAGTGTTAATGCAAATGCTGATGTCATTCTTTTATGATGATGCAATGTGTAACATCGTTCTCTAATTATTTCTAGATGTTTAATAATGAATTAGTGTTTTGTTCTTTTATACAACACCGTAGTGTGCAATTTGAAATATTTTGTACCTTAGTTAGCTTATAAGAGATAGTTGAGAAGGGGAGGCACGGGCTCAATTTTAAATTTGAATCTTGAATTATCTAGGGTCATTTCTGCAAATCATGGAACTGAACAAGTGCAGATTTGAACTTGGGTGGTAGATGGATAAATTGAGGGTTAGGGCCGGCCCTTGGGGATAAGTGCATTTGGAGTTAATCTAGGATTAGGTTATTTACCAACTTCCATGCAAAATACATTGTTTTGTACACTCATCATTAGGGACAACGGACTCAAAGTGAGTCCAAAATGAAAGGGGAAAAGTGTGATATATGCTTTTTAACTACTATTATTTTTAGCCAACTGAGCATTTTGAGGTCTCTCCTATTCTTGGAGTGCAATTCTTAAATCTTTTATTTATTTACATGATATTTTGGATTACCTTCTAGAGGATTTATTTTAGGTGTAGTTATTTTATTAGAAGTCTATTTTTTATTTATATTGTATTGATTGGACAAAATTTGTATTTGGGGCTTGGTTTGTGTGCAAAAGTGAACTATTCATAGCTTAAAAGTTCCAGTTAGTTTTTATATTATTTTTCATGCATTTTTTTGTAAAAAAGTGTTGTTTGCATTTAGTTTTCTAATAGTAATTTTATGCCTACGTCCTACTAACTTTGCTGTTCAAGAATCCTTGTGATTTTCATGTTTATTTATTTTATGAATTGAATATAATTTAATAGTCATTGCAGGCTTTGCATTGCAGTTTGTATTAATTGAAGTCTTGTAGCTTTTTATCCCATTATTTATATTTGATTCATGGTAGTTTATATGTGTTTTATCCAATTCAACCACATTATACTCACGATTTTTGGTTTTTGTGTTTAGCTAAAAAGAGTGAGTGTCTATTATCTGTTATAGGTTTTCCATATTAGATATAAAACATAAAAGTCTCTTGTCTAATGCTGAAATGTTGAATCACCTTGTGTGTTAGCTTGACAACAAAAATACATGAGTACTTTTAGTTTGTTTTTCTGTAGGCTCAAAGAAATCCCTGCTAGTTCTAGGTATTTTATTAAATTTTTGTGTAAGAAAACTTATCATTTCCCTCATTTTTCAAAAAGGGAGCTTCGCCAACAAATTCAAATAAAGGTTTTATGTTACATGCTGTGCTGTTTTGTGTTGCACTAAAGGTGCAAGTTAAAATGCTAACAAGTATGAGCCTAATTTTGATGTGGTATTGAATGATCTGCTTAGTCATTGGATCGATGCCTTCATGTGTTTGCAGAATTGGAAAGCTGAAAAAGAGCATGAAAAAGAAAAGAAGAAAGCAAAGGAGGACAAAGTAGGGATGGAACCACAAATGAAGCAATAGTATTTTTAGAATATCATGACTCCCCCTGCATTGTTAGGTTATAGAAAGGAGTTAGAAATTTTGCATGTTTTGTCGGCTTTGCTCAAGTTTTTTGAGATTGATGAAGGATTGCTGACTGAGGAAGAGAACATTTAATACTGGATACGAGTGCAATAACACCAATATGTCATATAGTGTTTGAAGAAGATGAGGGTATGCAAGTATCCAAAGATCAAATAGGTCTTCTAGTTCCTATTGGTTTGCAAGAAGACCATGACTGCATAAGAGACGATGAGTCAAATTACTTTTTCTATTCATTTAAGGGGCTATTTGGAGAACCTTCTCATGACAAGGCAAAAAAATTTTAGTGCACTCAAGAATCTTAGTTAATATCTTCTATAGAGATGGAATGTCTAATGCAAGAGGTTTAAGTTTTTCTTCAAAATCTCAATTTGGCATCGCAGTTGGATGATGAAGAGGATCATTCCTTGGAGGTTGATTCAACTCTAGGTCTAATAGTTTTGAAGTGTATTGAAGAAGAGGTATGTATTGAAAATTTAGTAATTGCCAATGTGTTTGAGCTAGAATTTTGTATCATGAAAACTAAGAATGTTGGGTGTGTGAGGAGCTAGAATATGAGGTTTTCACTGGCAATGAAGATCTACAACAAAATTGGATATTTGTAGGGTACAATCAACAAGTATACACAAATCTCATTAACATTCAACTCTTCTCTATTCACTTTGAGTCATAATTTAGTGATCCATACTTGCTCATGTTTCTTTGTGTGGATCCCAATGTTCTCATGAGCCTTTCCTCATAATAGATCTTTCTCATAGTTCCCAAGAATGTTGGCTACTATGGTTGGCTTCCAAGCTTGTAAGGAGGGGATGCTACAATTTCAACTTGTAAATGGTTTTGTGTAACCTATTTTGTTTTTCCTTACCTGTGCTTGTGAATATGAATTTCATTTTTTTTTTCGTGTGTTGTACCATTTTTTTTTGTTTTTTTGATATCCAAGAGAATCAAGAAGCCCCTAGGGTTTTTACACCTTATCAAGCACTCCCCCTATAACTCTTGGGCTAGAGGCTAGCCCCGCTATGAGCATTGTTGCTGGGGTTTGAATACACAACCATTATTGTGTTGTATTGTGTTGATGTATCGTGGGTTGAATTGTTATCATTCCCTTATTTCATGACATGTTGAGTTTATAGGTAAAATGATCCTCTATTTAGGTGATTTAGGAACAACTTGACTCAATGCTTAACTAATAAGCCACTACCCTACTCAATGAACCAAAGATTTTGAAAGTTCTCCTATGCCACAAGTATTTGCCATGGTCCCTAGACAAAGCCAATTGTTGTACCCATACCAAAATTTTCGTATTGAGTTATCTTTCAAGCCAAATCCTTGTTTATGCCTCATTTTGTGAGTCATTGCTAAATCCTTCTCTCCCCTAATCATGAATTTTGTATTGGTAGTCAATGTTTTTGTAGGGCCAATAAAAGGAGAATTCCAATGCGTGATGCAAGGTATGGTGATGATCAAAACTTGGATGAGGATGGAAACGCAAAAATGGTATAAGGCATCAAAGTGGTACATCCAAACCATTGGAGTGTGCCAATGTACCAAGTGTCCCAAGGGTGGTGAAAAAATAGAAGAAAAGGATCATCCATACCATTAGAGCGCGCTTGGACAAAAGAATGACACTTTGTGAGTTTTAAGTTGTGATTCTTGGACATTGAGTGGTGTGGAGTGGGCCTTTCCAAAGGAGTGTACAAGTTGAGAGGAAAACATGATAGAAATGGATGTCTAGAGAGTGTGCCTCTCCAAAAGATGGTCACCTTTCTTGTTTGAAGTCATGAAAAAGTGTACAAGTAATGTATTGGGTTGCTCCTCTCCATTGAAAGGTCATACATTTAAGTGGAAATCAAACATAAAAGGTGACTTAATTGAATAAGCATGCTCCTAGACACAAGTTGTTCAATGACATCTTTAAACTATATAAAAAAGTGATTGAAGTAAAAAAATGGTGTTAGCTTTCATAAGTTGTCCAATGTCAATGAGAAATTAGAAGAAAAATGTGACTCATGTGAAAAAGTGCATAAGTTGTTCAATGTCAACATAAAATTAGAACAAAAAGTGACTCAAATGACAGATGGGTTTTTTTTCTTCACTAGGTGAACAATGTCAACTTAAAAACATAACAAAAATTGAACACTTTAATGCCCCCTTCTTCGGCCTAGTTGTCGGAGATGACCATTTAGCCTATTTTATTCCCATAGGCTAATTCGAAGTTTCGGAGAGGGAATAATACTTTTAATTAAATTCAAGTTGTCTTAAATTATGATATTACGGACAACTTGTATTTAATTAATAACATTATTATAAAGTGACTTAAGTTGGAGCCAAAAAAACAAAATATTATAAAGTTACTTTATATTGTGCTGAGAGGTTTATTTAAAAAATAATTTTTAAATATAACTTAGGAAAAGTTCCAAGGGAAATACAAAAGGAGATTTGGGGACTCATTTTACTTCTTGACATTTTTTTATGAGCTATTGTGGAGTTGAGCTTTGTTCAACCGAAACCCTAGGACAAAAACACTTGGGAATATTGATTTTAGAAGTGAAAGATCTTCCCTATTCAATCGACAGGTGGATTCACTCAGGATCTACGTTTGTGCTGAATGTTGTGGATTGATGGGTTGTGCTGAAAGCTACATTTTTCGAGTGTTAGAGTGAAGGTAAAACTTATTGTGATCTGCAGAGCAAAAAATAAATTTGTGGAGGACTATGTGTGATTTCAGGTTGATATCATAAATAGTGATTTTATGCTAAGTGGGGTTTGTACCCCATCGTGCCATTTTGAAACCCTTTGGAATGTCCGTACCATTCCTTCTATCAGCCGATTCCTATTTTTTATACCTAAGACTGTTGTACTCTTGAGGAAGGTGGCGTGAAGTATTAACATAGTTTCAAGACTTGCTCGGACTCGCCTGGACTCGACGGGTCCCGAGTCGAGTCACCCCTGCCGAGTCTAGGGGACTCGGACTCTGACTCTGACTCGCTGAGTCCGGGCGAGTCCCGTCAGGTAGACTTGGCTGGCGAAATAGGGCGTTTAAAGTAAAAAAAAAATAGACGTGTCAGACTCGCCGAGTCCGGCGAGCCGCGAGACCCATCAGGCAGACTCGGCCGGCGAAACAGGGCGTTTAAAGTGAAAAAATAACAAAAAACTTAAGTTCAAACTTGATTTTTTTTTAACTTATATTACCTCTACATCCTTAAAAGCAACTTCATTTGATTTTGTTGGCAAAATAGGAGAAAAGAGAGTTGTGAGGAAAAATAAGAGTGCATTGTAGGGCAACCAGCAAGGATGAGACCAAAAATCCATCAACAAATCGCATTCGAGCAGCTTCATACTCACAGTTGGTGCATCGAGAGCTCTCTACTAGCGATTGGAAGGAGTTTGCATTTCATTTCAAGTTTAATCTGAGAGGTAAGCTTGATTTTGTTAGGTTTTTTTGTGTTTTTTAAGCAAAAATTGCATTGTTTTCTAACATTTCAATTCTTTCTGGAACAAAGTTACAAACCCTACTTTTTTTGGAACAAATTTAGAAACCCTACATTTTGTATTGGAACATGCCCTACATTTTTGTCGGAACAAACCCTACTTTTTTTTTTGTAATAGTTTAATAATTATAAATGACAATTCACAAATGTTCATATTTTTTGTAATTATGTGTTATTGCAGCAGCCTTGATTTCAAATTCAAATCATATTTTTCACAATGTCTACTTCTACAACCCATTGAGAAAGGACCCAACTTGGAAACATGCTGAAATTTTTTCCGGACAAAAAAAGGAGAGGCAAAATGTAAATATTGCAAAACAGTTTTTCATGGAGGCATTAATAGATTGAAATACCATCTTGCACGCATACCCGTCCATGATGCTGTGGGATGCCCTAACGCACCCCCTGAGGCTATTCGTGAGGTGCAAGTACAATTAGACCATTTGAAATGCAAAAAGAATTGAAAAAGAGGCAAAGGGAGGAGTTGGCGTGCATTGGTGGTGTTGGAGAGGCTTCTTCCAAGCCTCCATTTTGTCCTTGTGCTAGTGTTGGTGCTAGTGCTAGTGCTACCGCTAGTGCTAGTGGTAGTGGGAGTATTCGCATTGGTCCTAGAGTTTGTAAATCTAGGTTGGATTCATATTTTTTGCCACACATTACTCCTGGTTCCCAACCGTCGCTTGAGAGCATGGGTTGGAACAAGGAGGCACATGATGCAGCTAGACAAACAATTGGAGACTTTTGGTACTATTGCACCATTCCATCCCATGCAGCTAGGTAATTCTTTTTGATTGTTTTAAAATTTATAGTTTGATTCTTTGTCTCTTGAATTTTTATATTTAGATGTATGTCGAATTCAAATTTAAAGTTAAACTCTCCATTTTACAATACTTATCTTATTTAATTTATTTATGACATGTGTTAGGTCTCTTTTTTGGCAAAATATGGTTGATGCCATAACTATTTGTGGGGCGGGGTTCAAAGCCCCTACTGAAGATGACCTACTGAAGATGACTTTTGACACAAAAGGTGGCTGATGTAAAAGCCGAAATAGAGGAGCAACGCTTGGTATGGAGCAAGAAGGGTTGCACCATCATGACCGATGGTTGGACCGACAGAAAAAGTAGGACGCTGCTGAATTTTCTTGTTTCCTCTGCAAGTTATTGTACTTCTCTCAATGCATTGAATAATTTGAAATTTGAATTTGATTTAGTGATTAATATTTTAAATTTATGTTTTATTGAATCCTTGATTTTGCTTCTTTTTCAGGTGGCACTGTGTTCATCAAGTCAATTGATGCTTCAATGCATGTAAAAAATGCCACATACCTTTGTGAGGCTTTAGAGGAAGTCATACTTGAAGTGGGTGAGGAGAATGTGGTTCAAGTAGTGACCAATAATGCAGCAAATTATGTTGCTGCAGGTAGACTAATGATGGAGAGGCACCCAACAATATTTTGGACTCCATGTGCTGCCCATTGCCTTGACCTCATATTGGAGGATCTTGGCAAGCTTCCATGGATCAAAACATGTCTGGATATGGCCAAAAATATTTGCAAATTTATATACAAGCACACATGGGTCCTTAGCCTAATGAGGCAATACACGGGGTTGAGGGAGTTGGCTCGTCCTGGCATCACTAGATTTGCTACTAATTTCATCACATTACAATCCTTGATTTGGTCAAAGGCGGCTTCGAGGCGTATGTTTGTTGGTGAGGATTGGACTTCCTCATCCTATGCTACTTCCACTGCAGGGATTGATGTGGCAAATTGCATTTATGATGAGCCGAGCTTTTGGGCACCTGCTACAGAGATTGTGAAAGTAAAATTTAATTCTACATTATGTTTTAATTTTTATTCATATTTTTCTTTCATTTGTTTATTTTTGTTCACACTTAAGTTAATGTTTCACAATATTTGCAGTTCACCGAGCCCTTGGTAGTTCTCCTATGAGTTGCTGATGGGGAGAAGCCCTCAATGGGCTACATATATGAGGGCATGGATAGGACCAAGAAGGCCATTAGATCCCTCTATGAGGGAGTTGAGGATAAGTATCGTCCCATTTGGGAGATCATTGATAGGAGATGGCACCATTAGCTTCACAAGCTCCTCCATGCAACCGCTTATTTCCTAAATCCGACATTCCAATTCTGCGCTAATTTTAAGGTGGATGATGAGGTTCTTGGTGGGCTCTACTCAGTGATAGAGCAGATGGCGCCTGTTACTTCACAGATAGTCCACGAGATAGAGGCCTTTACTGATGCACAAGGAGACCTCTTTTCTCGTCAAATGTGCAAAGATAGTAGGACGACATTGCAACCCGGTAAAAATATATTTAAGGGCATAATTTTCCTTTTTTTATATTATTATTAAATGTTGAAACTTGAAACTTAAAGTTGGAAATGAGATTGATTTTTTTTCATTTTCTAATCTTAGATAGATGGTGGCAAATGTTTGGTGCTAAAACACCAAACCTTAAAAGAATTGCCATTCGCATATTGAGTCAACCATGTAGTTCTTCAGGTTGTGAGTGCAATTGTAGTATGTTTGAGCACATACACTCCAAGAGACACAAAGACTGTCCATGGAGAGGTTGAATGATCTAGTGTATGTTAATTACAACCTTCGTCTTAGACATAGACAGATTTTCGACCATGACTCCACCTCGATCACGCTAGAGGAGGTCGATCCAAAAGCTGAGTGGATCACTGAGGCTACGGATCCTGTCTTTAGTGACAAGGACCTTGATTGGGTTGACTAGGCAGATAGAGAGGCTGAGGCTATAGCCATGGTAGAGAAGGATAGAGCACGAGCAAACACAGGCACAACTGATGTTGGTGAGGGTGGCATGTAGTCACAGGCAGAGATTATGGCTGCTGCATCATTGAAGACCTACCATTTATGCATTCGTAGGAAGCCGAAGAATGCAGTCTCCTTTGAGCCATAGCCTTCTAGTTATTGTTTTGATATTTCATATTTGTTTGGAACATTTGATGTCATGGATTTCATATTCCATGAGTTTCGTATACATTTGACTATATTTATATATCTAAGTGTGTTATTTCCTTCAGCAGCTCAGCTACAATTTGCGTTTATACTTATGTGATCGATGTATACTTGTGTATGTGATCAAATTAGCTTCTATTTGATGATGTTAGTGTCTTTAAGGTTTATTTAATAAAGGGTGCATGAAACAAGTTTTAAATCCTTAAAAATCTCTAAATTTCATGGGTTTTCACTTTGCCGAGTTTGCACCGAGTCTAGGCACCGATTCTCGAGTCTCGAGCCGAGTCACCCTCGCTGAGTCCGAGTCTCGGAACTATGAGTATTAACAAGGGAAAAATCTTAAGTTTGTGATGTGGTGGGCCAGACCTAGCCGCACTCAAAGAAAGAAGAAGATTTAACATAAAAGGGATCGCTGACTTGTACATTGAGTGGGTTCCAACTGATAGCTGGCTTATATGAAGACAAAGGAAATATGAATTGCTTCCTTAAGAGGCTGTACCATTTATGTATGCTGATTGGTAATTGATTTCAAGTTATTTTCCAGGTCAGAGTTATATCTTGCTGCTATTTACATATGATTTTCTGTATCAGCAAACTCCCTATGGAATTTGCAAATTGTAAGTTGGCAAAGAGTGGACAAATATTTGAAAAAATGTCTTTATATTTTCTATGAATATTGTGATGGATTCGTAAATGTTTCATAATTCAAACCTTAAAACAAGCTGTTCTATATCTCACAAAATCAGAAATTCAGTTTAATGAGCATTATGCAAAGTGTTTGACGAAATGCCAGCATTGCAAAAATCAGAAATATTGCAAGATTGAGTTAAATCTGGATAAGGGATTTTACAAACACCTAGTGGTGTGGTGCATGCCCTTGGAAGGACTATACACTTAAGTGAAGCTGAAAACATGAAAAGTGCCCATCTGGTCTATTGGTGTGTGCCTTGCCAAAGAAAAAGCAAATGTGAACTTCAAAACATAGAAATGTGCCATTAAGACCAAAAACATGCACTTTGAGAAGGAATGGACAAAGTTTGAAATTTAAAACACAAGAATGAGCATTCCTATGTGTTGGAGCACTCTGCTCCAAAGGAAACCCAAATTTTGTCAAATGCAAGTCACCATTGGAGTGATCTTCTTCAAGGAGTGGACAAGGTTCATGCAAGGAAAAATCATCAGGGTTTTTAGGGAGGTTATAGAAGGTTTTCAATTGTTTCAATAGTATTCAATGACACATGACTTTTCATTCATTTACAATTGTTACTGTGGATTTCCAGTCATAAACGGCACTATACAGTAGGTTTATAAGACACTGAAAGTCTTAGCATTTCCGTCACTCTTCATTCAAGGTCATTGCTCTGACTTTCACCAAAGGAGATTTTGTAGAGGTTGTTGTGAAGCAAAAAATGAATAGTCAGGGTTTCAAGTTTCTTCTGAGGATCTGTCATGGTTGGAACAAAGTTGGTGCATCAGGATTTATGAGAGGAGCCGACTGATACTAGACTGACTATTTTTAGCCACAACTATTTTTAGTGGTTACGGGTGGGAGACATTTGTTTTCAGATGATCTATTTGAGGTTTTCTTATTTTATAAATGCATTTGAAAACATTTCTGTATTTATGACTTGCTTTGTGTGCAAGCAAACCATTTTTATTGTAGAGAATTTTAGTATGTTTTTTGTATATCTTGAATAAATCACATGCAAAAACCTTGTAAACACTAAGAAATAAATGCCTTTGGCACTTAGATTAGCTAATGATAATTTATTTGGCTGTTTGCTGATGAGATTATTGTTCAAGATTTTTTTGGTCTTGCATATATGTTGATTAGGTAAATTGAATTGCTTTCCTTGAAAATTGTAGGCTTTTTATTTGCTAATTTCAGTGAAGTGTTGTTGCGGCTTTGTATGCAGTTTTCTTTATTTGATTTGCTTAATCATGTGTGTTTAATCCAATTTCGAGCTTTGAGTTGAACTTGTGTTTTTAGTCTTTGCATTTAGCTAAAAAGTGTGAGCGTGTAAGTGTTTACTTTCATGAAAAAGACAAAAAATTCTCTTCTTGAGTAGAAATTCTATTAAGCCTTGTGTCCTTACTCGAGAACTAAAAAGATAGGCAATATCTTTAGTTTGTTTGCAACTCATACTCAAAACTCAGAGATTTAACTTGTACAAATTGTAAAAAGCTAGAGGTCATTTCCTTATGTCCTAGGGTTTAGTTTTATTTTAAATTATAAGGGAGCTTCCCTTTCTAATTCAAAGAAAGGTTTTATTTTACATGCTGTTATGTTTTGTGCTGTCCTAAAAGGGGCAGATTAACACACTTAACACATATGCTAGACTTTTTCCAAATCTAGAGTATCATTCTTGGTCATTCATAGTTTTGGAGATACGTATTTAAAAAACTTTAGTAGGATGTTTTTTGAAATTTTCTTCAAGAGAAAAAGATTGGTGCTGTACATAGGATTTTTTTGAAATTTTCTTCAAGAGAAGAAGATTGGTGATGTCCATCTCTCCATAATTTGTGGAAGCATTGTTGCCTTGAAATCTAATGTGTGTGATATGTCAACTTACTCATTTGGATATCCATGCTCATTAGTTGAGGAATGTTGTGGATGACGTTTACAATAATTAATAGGGTTCTTCTAAGAACAAAGTATTTGGGGAATGTTTTTCCAATTTAAATGGAAATTTTGGTTTTATTGCTCAGGTTAATACACATCTTACACCACGCCCAATTTTGCTGACACGACATGGGGAAAGTCATGACAATGTAAGAGGACGGATTGGAGGAGACTCAATTTTGAGGTTAGTATCAAGTTGTTTTTTGGCATTGTTGTAATATTTTTTGTTGCAGTTTTCAACTGCTAACATATTAGTCCATAAGAGTCAATTAGTTTGGGTGATTGGAGGTATAGTATGTTTTAAGCATCTCTTTTTGGGCATTTTATTTTTTGGTACTCCGAAACACATGTCAACCATTATGACGTTATATATATTATGGTTGGAAATTTAAATATTTAGAACCTTTGTGGGAAGTAATATTGGTTGACTTTATATTTTCAGAAATAACCTTATTATGCCTTTTTATTTTCTATAAATTTACTTATGTTTAGTTAGGTAAGTGAATAATTTAGTCATTGCTGGAAATACTTTGTTGCTAGCTCTATAAAATTGTTGAAGCTACAACAAATGAACTCAAAAGGCACCAATGGAAAGAAGAGTTGACGATCAACAATGCTCCAGAAAATGATGAACTGAATGAACTGTGAGATTGGAATGGAACCACTGCTCAAACAAAGAGAGTACGCACCAGGTAAAAATCTCAAAGATGTGCAAGAGTGGTCCAAATGTAGCTACTTGGGCAAAATGTCCAGAAATGCAGGGAGAGATAAGAACTTAAAGATTAATGCTGACAAACTAGGAGAGAGGCTTCCTGAAGAAGCAATACCTAGTCTGTAGCAATATTACTATCTTGAGACTGCTCCAAGAAAGGAGCATAACTGCTGAAAGGAAGTGCAATCTGAACAAATGTTTATACACCAAAAATAGATAAAAGTAGGATAAACATTGATGATGCTTAAAGAAGCTTGATATTGGCAACATTGAAGATGGAAGAATGATTTTGTTCTATCTTCAATAGGGTTACCAATTAGATGAAGAAGGGAAAATGTCACAACCCATTAAGATTAAACAATGCAGCATATGATAACTTGTACATGTATCCTATAACAGGTGGCAAGACTCTTGGAGGCAAATAGAGTTCACATCTAGGTGAACATCCTATAATGCTCCAATAAAGAACCAGTGTGAAGAAGTTCCAGTGATGTTAAGAGCATAACTCATTGCCATGGCACACTAGTTTTGGGAACACCCAGATGCTACAAAATAACATAATTGATGATGTCACACTAGATGAGGGATGCTACAATGTTGCCTTAATATAGAATAACTAAACTGCCAGTTGATGTCCCTGCTGTGCTAAAAATCATTAAAACATCAAGGGCAGGATGACAATGAATAGTGGTGTTACAATGATGACCATGATTTTTATCCTACTAGGTGAGTGTAGAGATGAATTGCAATAACCTCAAGAGGGCAGAGTCACTCTCAGAATTTGTGTCAATGAAGAAATTGGACAATGAGGCATTAGTGGCCACTACAACACAGAAAATTGTACATCATATTTGAAATCTGTGAGTACCAATAGAAAGCTCTTGCAAAAATATATGATTTCGAAAAAAAAGATGAGGCTTGAAAAGGCTTGGATATGCCTAAGATATGTTGAAAACAAGTTACCTTAATAGAGATGAGCCAGGTATATTATAAAATCTGTCAAACACTAGCATCAGATCATGAAATTTCAAATATTATTATAAGCTAAATATTATAAATTAATATTATAAGCTAAATATCATAAATTAAATTAAATAATATATTATGAAATGATTATATTAAATAAGGGACCGATTCCTCCACATAAGACAAAAATGTCTTATTTAGAAGGTCATAAAGTAAGGAGATTAAGAAAAAACAAAAAGTGCAAAGCTCTTATAAAAGCACGGGCCACCAAAATATAACAGTGATTATAAAGAGAACATAGTATATTGGAATTTGGGATATATTAATGAAGTCTTCAAACAGGCAGCGGATACTTGCTAAGAAAGTGTTTATGATATTTACTTAAATGGCTGCGATCACCATGCAAGACAAACATTAGTAATAGACATTATTACAAAACAAAAAGGTGCAATATATGAAAAGGCACATCTGTTCCACTATAGCATTCGGGGTATTTAAGGAAGTAAATCCCCTCCTTTCCAGGGACGAAAATAGGAGAATAGACTTGGCAGCAGTCAGGAAAAGATAAATAATTGGAGATAAAGAAAGGTACAGCAGGGCAGTCACAGTCTCAAGGGAATATAAATATAATTCTGATGCATTATATTTATATACATATATAGCAGTTTATTGAGTTGCAGGCAAGGAGGAAATAAAGAGCAAAAGGGTACAAAAGGTAAGTATTATCTTGGTATTATATATATATGACATTATATTTATTATGACGAATGCCATAAGTAAGGATAAATATATATAAATAAAAGATTATAGTGAGTATCATTAACATGTATATATAAGCATTATGAAACTCGTTATGAAATATATTGAGGAAGATATCCATTCACAACACATTATACGTAATGATATGTTCAACTCAATTTATT
This sequence comes from Cunninghamia lanceolata, assembly GCA_027924645.1. Classification (NCBI taxonomy): domain Eukaryota; kingdom Viridiplantae; phylum Streptophyta; class Pinopsida; order Cupressales; family Cupressaceae; genus Cunninghamia; species Cunninghamia lanceolata. The sequence goes on along the minus strand of BSBN01000704.1, from coordinate 2,769,266 downwards.
TCTATTGCCTCCAACCTGTGAGTGAGTGGCGTGGTGTTGTTAGGGAGAGGCGGAGTAAACCCAGCCATCAGTTGGTGTCATCGCACCCTAAACAAGTAAATCCCCATCCATGGTTGAGGATTAGAAGAGAAATGAGGATTGAGACTTGAGCATAGCCAATACATAATGTGATCATTTGGTATGATGAAGTATATCAAAATATGTTCAAGTTAATACTTAGTTACTTCTATTGCCTACAACCTTAGGAGAGGCGAGGTGTTGTTAGGGAGAGGCAGAGTAAATCCAATCCACGAGGTGGTGTCATCGCGCCCTAGACAACTTAAGTTGTTAGGGAGAGGCGGAGTAAATCCAATCCATGAGGTGGTGTCATCGCGCCCTAGACAAGTAAATCCAATCCATGAGGTGGTGTCATCGCACCCTAGACAAGTAAATCCCCATCCAAGGTTAAGGGTTAGAAAGGAAGTAAGCATTAAGACTTGAACGTAGTCGATAGTGAATTGTGTTATGAATTGAACTAAAAGTGGATTATGTTATGATGATTTGATCTCATTATTTGTGTAGTATTGTTCTCATTATTAATCATGCTATGATGCTATAAACTGAATATGAGCTTAATTTATCTATCTTTAATGTTCTAATGTCCCTTTCTAGTGATATTATTGTATGCAAGTTAAGGAAACAGGAATATCCTAAAAGGGGACATTACAAGTGGTATCAGAGGAGTCATCCTGCCATCCTGTGTATACTACGTGTGCCTTACATGTATTCAAGTGTATACTTTGTGATTTATGTGTATTCAAGTGTATTCAAAGGTTTACTTTGTGACTTATGTGTATGCTTTGTAACATATGTTCATGTGAATACTTTGTGTATTACGTGTATTCGTGTGTATGCTTCATACTCATGTATACTTGATGACCTTGGGATGGTGGACGGGTCCACGGTGTAGTATGGGATGCACCGAATCCTCTTCCCAATCGTCCGACGGTATACTTCATTCGAGTGTACTTGTATTCGAGTGTATAATCTATGACTTTGGAATTGTATTCGAGTATATACTCTATGGCTTTGTAATTGTATACGAGTGTGTGCTCTATGACTTGACTATGTATTTGAGTGGATACTCTATGACTTGTATTTGTATTTGAGTGTATACTCTATAACTTGTATTTGTATTTGAGTGTATACTCTATAACTTGTATTTGAGTGTATACTCTATGATTGTATTTGTATTTGAGTGTATACTCTATAACTTGTATTTGTATTTGTATTTGAGTGTATACTCTATGACTTGTATTTGTATTTGAGTGTATACTCTATGATAGCATTTGTATTTGAGTGTATACTTTACGACTTACATGTATGCTTTGTGACTTGATGTATTCGTATGTTTACATCATGTATGCTTCATGCTTCCTGTATATACTCTATTTATACTTTATGTATCACATGTATTGATGTGTTACTTCATGTATTTTCAACATGTATTTTCAAACAGATGTGTTCTTATAATTACTTTATGCTTAAAAACTATGAGAGTGTTAAAGATGTTGTCTTTCCAGTGGCTCAGGCTACTCGGTTGCGTGCTTGAGTTGGTTGCCTTCGTGCTTGAGCTACTTGCCTACGTGCTTGAGCTACTTGCCTACTTGCTTGAGCTGGTTGCTTATGTGCTTGAGCTACTTGCTTGTGTATTTGAGCTACTTGCCTACTTGCTTGAGCTGGTTGCTTGCATTCTTGAGCTACTTGGTTGTCTACTTCAATTTTATTATGTAATTAAATGGCAATGCATGTAACCTACAAATTGGTGTAATCACTTCTATATTTAACATCTTGAGGGTTCTAGAAGTTGATTGCTTGAGGACAAGCAATTGTGAGTGGGAAGGGCTGTCATGTCCCTATACTAATGATTTAGAGTTGAATTAATTATGAATTATTCATTCTATATATCTAAAATTAAATATTAATATTTTATATATATATTTAAATATATTCAATTTAAATATTAAATATTATATAATCGAATATATTCTTAATATTTATTATAAATTAAATATTATATACTCAAATATTATAAATTAATATTATAAGCTAAATATCATAAATTAAATTAAATAATATATTATGAAATGATTATATTAAATAAGGGACTGATTCCTCCACATAAGACAAATATGTCTTATTTAGAAGGCCATAAAGTAAGGAGATTAAGAAAAAACAAAAAGTGCAAAGGTCTTATAAAAGCACGGGCCACCAAAATATAACAGCGATTATAAAGAGAGAACATAGTATATTGGAATTTGGGATATATTAATGAAGTCTTCAAACAGGCAGCGGATACTTGCTAAGAAAGCGTTTATGATATTTACTTAAATGGCTGCGAACACCATACAAGACAAACATTATTAATGATAAACATTATTAATAGACATTATTACAAAACAAAAAGGTGCAATATATGAAAAGGCACATCTATTCCATTATAGCATTCGGGGTATTTAAGGAAGTAAATCCCCTTCTTTCCAGGGACGAAAATAGGAGAATAGACTTGGCAGCAGTCAGAAAAAGATAAATAATTGGAGATAAAGAAAGGTACAGCAGGGCAGTCACAGTCTCAAGGGAATATAAATATAATTCTGATTCATTATATTTATATACATAAATAGCAGTTTATTGAGTTGCAGGCAAGGAGGAAATAAAGAGCAAAAGGGTACAAAAGGTAAGTATTATCTTGGTATATATATATATATATATATATATATATATATATATATATATATATATGACATTATATTTATTATGACGAATGCCATAAATAAGGATAAATATATATAAATAAAATATTATAGTGAGTATCATTAACATGTATATATAAGCATTATGAAACTCGTTATGAAATATATTGAGGAAGATATCCATTCACAACACATTATACATAATGATATGTTCAACTCAATTTATTTCTATTGCCTCGAACCTGTGAGTGAGTGGCGTGGTGTTGTTAGAGAGAGGCGGAGTAAACCCAACCATCGAGTTGGTGTCATCGCACCCTAGACAAGTAAATCCCCATCCATGGTTGAGGATTAGAAGAGAAATGAGGATTGAGACTTGAGCATAGCCAATACATAATGTGATCATTTGGTATGATGAAGTATATCAAAATATGTTCAAGTTAATACTTAGTTATTTCTATTGCCTACAACCTTAGGAGAGGTGAGGTGTTGTTAGGGAGAGGCAGAGTAAATCCAATCCATGAGGTGGTGTCATTGTACCCTAGACAACTTAAGTTGTTAGGGAGAGGCGGAGTAAATCCAATCCATGAGGTGGTGTCATCGCAACCTAGACAAGTAAATCCCCATCCAAGGTTAAGGGTTAGAAAGGAAGTAAGCATTAAGACTTGAACATAGTCGATAGTGAATTGTGTTATGAATTGAACTAAAAGTGGATTATGTTATGATGATTTGATCTCATTATTTGTGTAGTATTGTTCTCATTATTAATCATGCTATGATGCTATGAACTAAATATTAGCTTAATTTATCTATCTTTAATGTTCTAATGTCCCTTTCTAGTGATATTATTGTATGCAAGTTAAGGAAACAGGAATATCCTAAAAGGGGACATTACATTTGACTAAGTTATGGCCTTTGGAAGAAAAGTATCCAAGAATGGTGCACAGTGGAGAGGAGTTACGTAGGAAGTTTAATTTTTTGGCATGTGGGTCCCATGAGCTGAATGGTCACACTGAGGTGGTAGAGTTGTTGAATGGGAAATTAAAAAAGCATATTGTGGGGAGGGCTAACTCATTGTCAAATTGGGCCCCACCCACATGTCTTCAATAGAATTGATGGATACAAAAGAGAGCTAGAAAATAACAAGACTTATTAGATTGTAACTCAAAACCTCTTGCATCTCAACCCCTTAAGATATGTCCCTTGCCACTAGAGCATACACATATTCATGCTTTCAAACTATGTTTTTCATATATAAAGCAACCTCTCTCCATGAAATCAAAAAAATTGTCTATGTTTAATTGTTTTGAAAAAGTTTGTGGAGAGCATTAGTTGAACAACACTGTAATGGAGGGCAGGTGGCCTACTAAAAGGTCGATGGTCAAAAAAATCATTCAAGAGGAGGTAGGCCTGTAAAAGACACCAAGGGCTTTTATCGGGGTGCTTGTAATTTGCCTGCACCATTTGTGCTTGTCAAGAGTTTGAGTGTACCATTTGTTTGGGTGTTGGTTGGGATTCTTAGCTATCTTGATATTAATGCTCTTTAGGAAGGTGAAATTTCATGGGTACAATGAAACTGGTTTGGGTTGGTCATTGAATGGCACATAAACTTGAGAATGAGAAAATCATTGAGGATTTTAAAAATGGACAAGGGGAAAGATTTGGAAATAGTAATTCTCTAGAAGAGAAAGCTTATCCACATAACAATAAGGTGTTTAAGAAATATGTTGTATGAACAGAGGAGCTGAATTCAGTTGTAGGAATTGCTTTCTTCTCTGCAAGGTGTTACAATGGATGAGAAAACAACTACCTGTTCGAAAATCACCTACCCACAGAAGACAAAGAGGGATAGGGTAAACCTCCTCACTCTCCTAGGTAACTCATGGTTATCTCTCTCAATGAGGATATGAAAAATGTTGTTAGCAAAGAAAGATTAGAAGTATTTCTATTTTCTTTTCTTGTTTGATTAAAGAGACCCTCCCTTGTAGGAATTTTTTGGATGATTAGGTGGCCTCTGTTTGGGAAAAAAAATTGGGCATTTATGTTACATCCATTCAATGCCAATAGCATCAAATAACTCCAATGTATTCCACACCGCATTCCTATATGCTTTTGTAATGTGCCTTTTTTGGTCCATTTCAACATTCTTGGGGAAGTCCATCATCCTTGGAGAGCGCCAATTTTCTATGCGCAAAGTTATATACTATAGATCGTAAGTTGTGAAGTTATATACTGCAGTACATACTGTAAGTTGTGAAGTTATATACTGCAGTACATACCGTAAGTTGTGAAGTTCTATACTGCAGTACATATCGTAAGCTGTGAAGTTCTATACTGCAAACCGTAAGTTGGGAGGTTATATATTGCAGTACATATCGTAAGTTGTGAAGTTCTATACTGCAGTACGTACCATAAGTTGTGAAGTTATATACTACAGACCATAGGTTATGAAGTTATGTAATAAACGCTCTACGTTTTTTTAATTTTACAACTAGAAATAAGATGCTAACATGCAATCTCCTCAACACTTTTTGATCACGTAGATCCCAAGATGGGCAAGGTGAGAGCGTATGGTGTGTTGGATTCTCACAACTATCCAATGCAACTACAAAGAGTATGCAATACAAGCCACTGCAACAACTAGGCGGCCACGCCATCCACAATCTACGCTTATTCAGCGGAGTGGTTGATGCAACATAGAATAAACGCACCAGGTGGCAAGTCGACCACAACTACACTTGTTCAATGGAGTGCGTGATGCAATAGAATGAAGGCAGGCAAGGCAGCAATATGACCTAATGAATACTTCTTCGGCAAACTGCGTGCATGCAAGGCACTGGCAGAATGTATACTTAAACCAAAATGGTTGATATAGCAAGTTTGTTCATGCCAAAAGGGCTGAAATATGAATGCTATAGTTATTGGCGGTAAACCATCCAGTTTACAATATGATAATGCATGATCATATGACCCATGGCAGTACTACCATCCAGGGTTTACATTTATAAAACAATTGCAACTATTGAATTGAAATACAATAATAAAGAAGCTGCAATATCAACTTTATTTCTGATTTTCAAACTGAAAGCACTGCTGCAACACATAAAAATTCACTGGAATCACAAGGAAATATGATTGAAAGCATGAAGTAACAACCCAAACTGAAAGCATTGAAATATACCACTCCAAAACTGAAACTGGAAGTCTGGTTGGAGTTGGAACCTCTGATATTACTGTTGTAGCAGGTCTGATATATTGTAGCAGCATTGTATAAACCCTTAACAGTAGTCCCCAATCACTTCATAACTCCCAAAACACCATGAAGTCCACCTCTAATCCATGTCATACTGCTAAAACATCCTTAGGCGCCTCCAAATAGGAATAAACAAGCAAGAAATGAGGGGCAATTTGCAAATTCTAATCCACACGCCTCCCTAGCAGGTGTATGGCCTGCTAAACATACACCAAACAATGCTTAAATCTGCAAATAACATCACAATATACCTTCTGCCATTGCGTCTGGAGTACCAGTAATTTCTGATCATCAAACAAGGGATTTGTCATGAGAATTGGAACCCAACACTAGTATGGCCAGCAGGAAGTACGACCCTCATGAAGGAAAAGTACGACCAACAACAAGTCTTCAATATGGCCTCAAACACTGCAAAATCCTTCAACATTAAGCCTCAAACTATAAACTCCAAAATACCAAGCTCAAAACACATCAAAAATCTCCATTTTCAAAAGCAGCACAAATAAACTTCACTTGCAGCATAGGTGTGATCTGAAGGTGAAATCACCAACTCTAGCTAGGAGGGTTTCCATCCTCGAAACTGGTATTTCTAGAGGGTTTTCGTCCTCAATAAATAAGGAGGAACTCAAGTTCAATCACAGAGCAATATGCAAATTCAAAATGATAGTCTTCCCCTTCAAATGAGCTCAACTCCACCCTATATAGGCACTTTAAGGGCAACATTGGAGGAAATAAAATAATAATTTCACTTTTTCCCTCAAAGAAATAAAATAAACCTTTTAAGTTGCTCACTCAAGTCACTTTATGACCCCCATGCCCAGCGCCTCCTTTTTGCACACTGAAAAATTACTTTATTTAAATAATTATAAAGCTGTCAATTGAAAAATATAAAGTAAGTTACTTTATGACAACTTAAATAATTATTTAAATCAATTTTCCCTTCTAACATCATATTAGCCTATGGGAAAACATAGGAAAATAGGCTAATGGTCTCTGAACACCTTACGGGCGAGAAGGGGACATTACAAGTTATATACTGTAATAGATAATATAACTTATGTTGTTAAAAGTAACTTTATTTTATTTAAGCAACTTATGTTATATTATTTTTTTTTATCAGTAAATTGCGGTCAAGAGGACCTCTCCCTTTATTTAAATAACCAATAAAATATAATTAAATGCATCAGACCCATAAACAGGGGTGCATCAAAATAAAATTTTATAGCTAAAAATTCCTATCCAACCTAGACCTGTTTACCCATTTTATCATGGGAGCGCAAAGTCATCAAAAGATTTGACGTTTTTCCCTTCTTCCCTCGCTTGACAGGGGTCCAGTCATCAGAAGGATCCTTAAATGGATCATCTATGTTTGTATTTTGGTTAATTTCCTCCATAGTGGAAATAGCTTTCTCAAATTCAATAGTAGTATTGACTGCTTTTCACCACTGGAAGCAGGAGGGGTCTTCTTTGAATTCGTTGAAGCTTTAACCTTTGAGAAAGTTTGCTACAATCTCCTTAATCCTAGGAGAGGGTTCCACCCTTTGAGACAGGGTTGAGGGTTTGACAACTGACTTCTCACCACTAAGGACTAAATTGGCCTTCTTTGAATTTGCTGAGGCTTCAACACCATTGGGAGCCATGCTATCAACCATTGATGAAAAACTCGCCGAAAACACGTATGACTCGCGAGCAATCGCGCGTCATTTTCGGCAGCGAGTTTTAGTGTTAAAAACTCGGCCCGAGTTTTTTCAAAAACTCGTAATAGTTTTTTGGCCAAAAACTCTCCTGAATCGCCAAAAACTCGCGTGCCCTACTTTGAAAACTCAGCGGCATGGAAAGTTTTAAAATAAAACCAAAAAAATGTTTTTCTTTTGCTTACCCGCGGCTCCACGAAACCCTAGCGTGTGAGCAGTGACGAGACGACGACGACAAATCGAAAGGTAAATTTCATATACTAGTGACGAGACGACGGTGACCAGTGACGAGACGACCAGTGAAGACGAACTGTAAAAATTTCCTTCCATTCCCCGTCGACCATTCCTCCCGATCCACTAACTTTTTTTTAGCTTTCATTTATTTTATAGTTCTGCTTTCGTTAGTCTTTAATCTTAGGAAGTTTTAAATTTTTAATATACGTTTATGGTTTAATTTAGAATTAGATTTTAATTTAAATTAAATTTTAATTTAACATTAGATTTTAATTTTAATTTTAGTTTAGAATTAATTTTAACTTTTAATTTAGTTTTACATTTTAGATTTGTATTTATTAGATTTTAATTTATATTTTAATTTTAAATTAGTATTAACTTTAGCATTTAATTTAGAATGAAATTTTGATTTAGTCTTACATTTTAATTATATTTAGATTTTAATTTAGAATTAGATTGTAATTTAGTATTAAATTGTAATTTAGAATTTTATTTTGTAATTTTGTTTTTAATATTTCTTTATTTTTAATCTAGCTTAACTAGTTTAGTTGTGATTATGCATTTTTAAATGTTCGATAAATTTGCCGACTTATTGCCGAGTCCCGAGTTTTTAAAAATGTTGGGTCTGCCGAGTTTTTGCCGAGTCTGAGTTTTTCAACTATGCTATCAACAACCGAACTATTTGTAGTAGTGGGCTCCACAATATTGGATTTGCTTGGAGAGGGCACCATCCTTTTGAGAATGTTGCAGCTACCACTCCCGAATCCGGCATGCTAGGCAAATCGGATTTAAGCAAGGCAATGACTTCAACACCCACTTGTGAAAGAGGAAAAATATGCTGATGATGGAGTTTTGCCTCTTTCTACTAAGTAGCCTGATTTCGTGAATACGTAGTAGTTGAAGATGAAGGCTTTGAACATTCTTCTGCTTTGTCTTGTTGCATAGCAACGTCTGCACCTGAAAGCAATCCCTTCATAATCTATCATTTGAGTGCATATCTTGGAACTGGCTCTGATTTTAACCTCTACAGGAAGGGGAACAACCAAATCCATTTCCACAAGGATTTGTGCATATGTGAAGGAAGAGTGAAGAGTGAAGGTTTTATGATTTTTTGAAGAACTCGGACTTGAAATAAATTTCGGAAGCGCCATCCGTATTGGAAGCATTTAGCTTATGTTATATTATTAAAAAGCGTTTTTAACAGAAGACAAAAAAGAGTGACTTTATAAAGTGGCGTTAGGCACAAATGGGCAAAAAGGTGGACTTTTGCACACATAAAAACATTTTATTTATATTTTTTAGGAAAAAGGGAATTATTATTTGGTTACCTTAAAAGTTGCCCTATAAAGTGCCTTTATAAGGAGAACTTGAGCACAGAGAAAATGTTCGATTGTTATTTTGCATTTTCTTTTTGCTTTGAGTGAGAATTTTAGTTCTCATATTTCTTGAGGATGAAAACCCTCTTGGAATACCATTTTTGAGGACAAAAACCCTCCTAGATGGATAGAGTGATTTCACCCTGAAATCACCATTGTGCTGCAAGTGGAGTTTTTACAAGTTGTGCTAAGAATGGATATCTTTCATGTTTCTTGATATGATTTTTGGAGTGTAGGGATTATAAAGTTGTTCGAGTTTTTGCATAATATATATGAAGAATTTTTAGCGATTGTTAGTGCTATTGTTGAAAGGGCCGTAAAAACCATAGTAACATTTTATTTTATTTCTGTTGGGACTGGGTTTTAACCCAACCGTATCATCACTAATAGCATTGCAATATACATTGTGGAGTGACTGTACAGCCTAAGATAGGATGCGATCAAAATTTCTTTAGAAGTGCGACCTCTTAACAAAGGCTTATAGCCTTATTAATCCTCATTGCTGCCTTTGGGAAATATTTTGTCCCAAGCCGTACTTGTTTTTGAAGCGTGGGAACTTTAGGGAGGTAAAACAAAAAGGAGCGATTCATTTCTTGTCATATGTGAGTTTGGTGGTGTAATATGCTACCCCAAAATTTGTTTTCAGATTTGTACAAATGATCATAGCAGGGTTAGCACAAGAATGCAACCAATTAGAACCTCCACACTTTATGTTCACCAAGTTCCCAGGATGGGCGAGATGAGAGCATAAAGTGCTTTGGTTGATCAATCGAAACTATGCAATGGAATGAAATACAATCTTTTGCTAACAGTAGGCATCTGCTTTCCAGCAGGCATGCACTTATGTAGTGGGAATACTCCACCTATTCAGTGGCTGAAATAAAGAAGATTAATAATATTCATTCCTCCACACTGGCGGTAAACCATCCAGGGGTTATAATATGTGTTTGCAACATAAATATTATAATGCTATGAATAAAATGCCATCTAAAACTCTACCCCTGATTTGCACAATGTACTGCCGCAACCAGTTAGACTATAAGACCAAATAGTGACATGAAATAAACAACATAAGAATCTTAGAGTCCACCATTAGTGTACCAATATGAAGAATATGGAAGAATAGAGAGAAAAGCTTAGAATGAAAGTATTCTGGCATTGTTGTAGCTGTTCACAAGTCTGAAACTCACATGGGAGCCTGTAGACATTTCCAATTCAGAACCATTCTCCAATTCCCATGTACAAACCATGTATATAACACAACCCTCAATCATTTCAAGATGGAGTTCACCTCATAACTGGACACTACCAAGAATCCCTTCTACCATTGGAGATATTACCCCCACCGTTCTAATTTGCTGCCTCAACGGACTTCATAAGAATAAAACCATGCCTGACTGATATGTACGACCTGATTGATATTCATGGTCTGCATCATATGTTCACAAATCTGCAATTTTCTCAATGGAATTAGTCATCATTGCTACCCCAGAAAGACACATGCTATCATCACTCAAACAAATACATTCATGTAGACTTTTCAGACCATTGACCCCCCCTTCATGATGTATGGCAGACATGTATGGATCATTATAGAAATTCATCAAACTGCACTAAAAGTTCTTAAGCTTGCACCATAAATGAGCCCTCTATCAGCAAAGTCTAAGAGATCATTTACCAATTATACAACCCTGAGTTTTACCCAAAAGACAAATTCTACATGCAGAATCGTATGGCTGAATGTAAGGGTACGGACAGTACCAAAACACAAAAATCTGCATGAAGAGTTCTCAAAATGCATTCAAATAATGTCGCCCAATGCTATCCTATATTTTTTTGGATGAAGACTAACATATAAATCCATTTATTGATAAGAAACTAGCATTCCCATGTATGTACGACCCTTCCATAGCTGGTACAGCCTGCAATAAGGTGTTCGGCCTGCTAAAGATATTAGGACAGCAGCAAGTCTCTTCATACTCAGAATAATGGCGATTTCAATATATTGGTTTCTCTTTAAAATCGCCCATCATGCAAGGAAAAAACACACTAGAAACTCCCAGTCGCCCTCCAATGACTGTACGGCCACCTTGGGCGTTTTTACTTGTCAAAAAGCAAACTCACAGATTTATCAGTACTAAATCATAAACCATCCAAACTATAATTCAAATCCAAATGATTCAGCATCAATCAAATACAACCAACACCATGAAAGCACAATAGCACACCCTGTATGAGCTTGCTCCAAATCCGCCTTAAGCACAATGGTGATTCCTGTATGAAACCACACCCAATCTACAAGAGGGCTTTCGTCCTCAAGAGAATATGGAAGAACTCACAGGTTCAATCCATCTGCAAACAATATCAAATCCAAAGCCATAACCCTTCAAATGAGCTCTCATCCCCTTTTTATAACTTTTTGAGAGGAATATAATATTAATTTCTTTTTAACTCTTCATATTTCTTCTCTCAAAAAGACCTTTTTTGAAATAATAATAATATATCATCTGTGAGACCCCCTTTTTAAGTGTAACATTTAAAACACTTAATTACCTTTTCAATGAACTATAACACTTAGGTACCTTTCAATTATTTTCACCCTTAGGAGCTTAAGTGAAAATAATAATTAATATAGCTCGTTAAATATCACTGTTTGTGGAAAATCCCAAACTACATCCATATGCGAAATAAACTGAACCAATATACTTTGTGGGGTTTGGGATGCGAAACGATGCCTTCCAGGTGACTTTCCAAAAATAGACGGCTCCTCCAAGAATCTTGGAGAGCAATCCGGATGTCCAATCAAACATTAGAAAGTTGCATAGCCATCCTGAGACATCACTGAACTCAAAGCCAAGGCAAAACATCACGAATAACTGAACCTGTTCTCTTCACAACAAACAGAGCTCCCTAACCAACCCAGATAGCCTACAGAAGCTCAAGGGAATAGGCTATAGGTCACAAACTTGGCTAAACACCAAATGGGGACATTACATGTGGGACCACCTTTTCCTTCCAATTCAAAGCGCTTCACTTTGGATGATTTTCTTTGGTCTTATTTAATCTTTGGGGTCTGTACTTTGGTGCCTAAGGAGGTCATACACTCTTGTTGAAGTCCGCAATATTTCTTTGTGATTTTTAGCAGTCCCTATTCACCATTATGGGACTATATTGCGTTAATTAATATATGATTTTATTGGGGTTGCTTGGTATTGTTATTGGATAGTGATATTCTTAGTTGGGTAGTGAAAGTCTCAGTTTTTGACTTGATTTATCAAATTTTCTGCAATACTTCAGTGGTTTGTTTGCATTAAGTTTTGGCTTCCAACCTCTCAGGAGATTCCTCATCAACCTTCAGTTATCTATCTTCAGTGGCCTTGCTTACTTAGCCTTGTAAGCATGTTTATTTATGATTTGATGAACTAATAGTGTTGTTGCAACAATGTACTTGGTTGATCAGAATTAATATCTATTTGAGTTGCTGTAGTTGTCTTACTTCTTCAAATATTGTAATGCATTTCATGCTTGTCTTGTAACCTCAGATGGTAGTATCGCCAGAGGCATCTTATTCTATGCATTTCATATTTTAAGACTGGATGGTTTACCGCTAGTTTGTATAGCATATCATTCAACCCGTTTGGCATTGAGCAAGCTTGCTTGTTATCGACCATTTTGGTTTGATCAAGCTTAGACATTCTGCCAGTGGCTTTGCATTGATGCACGCTTGTGTGCCGAAGCGTGTAGATTTGGGTTGGCTATGCCGCCTGCGTGCTTTTTTTTCTATACTTGCATTTACGCATGCTTGTCTACTGAAGAAGTGGAGATTTGGGTTGGCTATGCCGCCTGCGTGCTTGCCGCCTTCATTCTGTGATTGCATACATTGTAGATAGCTGTGTGATCCAAAGCGCCGTATGATCTCACTTTGCGCACACTGGGATCTTGGTGATCAGAACGTGCTCAGACATTGCATTTGCATTTCTTATTTGCAAAAAATATAAAAAAGTTGGGTGTGGTTGTTACAACTCTTAACCTTCTGTCCTTGGTTGTGTAAGCATCCTTGACTTGTTGCACAACTAACTCAGAATCTCCCCGGATTCTCAAACATTTGATTCCATGCCTATGAGCAATATTCAAGCCCAACATAAGAGTGTCATATTCAGCAATATTATTCATGCATTCGGAACCAAGCTTGAAGGATAGTGTAGAACTTTCCCAATCTAGTGATATCAAAACAATGCCTGCACTTGAACCATCTCTAGAGTATGCACTATCAAAGCACATTGTCCATAAATCAGTCACATCATGGTTAGGGGCAACACAATGGGAAGGACCAACATCAATGTTGTGATCATCTTCATTACAATACCCCATAAAATGATCGATTTCAGTATCAAAGAAGTTCACTTCTTCAATTGTCTTGTAACGATCCTCAATACCATCTTCTATTTTATTTTCCCCATATAACTTTACCTCTACTCCATGTACCAAGATGGTAGCATATGATAAGTCCATTTGGATACTACCCCCCATAGAAGCTGTCCATATTTTATACAACAACATACCCCATTTAGCAGGGGAATCTGTAAAATCCCTTAACCAAAATTTAAGCCAAACTTTCAAATTTCTGATTTTTAGTGTATTGACATTTCGTCAAACACTTTGTATTGATGCTATTGTGTGGTAGTTCAGATTAAAATCACTTTAAATCAGCAGTAAATAACAGTCATAATACATATCCATCAAAGTTCATTCACTTGTTCATTGATTTTTCCACAAGAAAATTTGTCAAACAATTGGCAAACACAATATATATAGCTGGAAATGCCAACCAAACAGAATATGTAATGCTGTTCATATTAAATCAGAATTACAAAGATGAGATTGATCAACTCTAACCTCAAAGATGTTAAATACACAAAGAAAAGAATGCTTCAGTTGGAGCCGAACAAGAACATATGATATTATTGCTGTTGGAGCTTCCAAATGCATAGGGTCAGTAATAAATATGATGCCACAAGGGAGTGGCCAGCACTCAAACTGCAAGGAAACCTTCTATAGGTGGCTGTGCCTTCTTTCTAACACCCACGAACCTTCAAAAACCTCATGTCTTTGTGAATCAATCCCAAACTCATAAGTTTTCAATGCTACTAACAAACGCCTTCACCATACATGGCGGCATCTATAAAATGACCTTCAACAAAATGGAAAAAGAGCCGCTTATCATAGGAAATGCTACGACTAGAATAGAGAAAGAGTTGTGACTCTTTCTATGGTCTTCTTCAAATGAGGCGATGGAAGTATAGGGTAGAAACCCTTTCAAGTTGCACCAAATCTCAAATGAAAACTTCTATCAAACTCACAAATTTATTATTGCCTGCAATCTCAATAAATTTGTCAAATAAACGCTCCTTGAAGGCAAACTCCGAAACCTGCAGAAAATGATATATCCTTCCGCTCAAAACCTTAAAACCTGTAACAATCTGCACAAACTGTAATTTTGGATGAACCACACCGTATTGGCTAGGGAGGATCTTTCGCCATTGAAACCAATCTTCGCCTTAGGGTTTCTGTCCTAGGCTGTTGTTGAACAAACCTACTCAACCTGCAGAATTGGAGTTTCAATGCCAAGAAATGAAATATTCAGAATGACCCAAATGAATTCCCAAATCTCCATTTATAATCCAGAGGAACTTTCCAGAAGTTATAATTTGAAATTACCTTTTAATAATAAACCTCCAACTCCAAATAAGTGATTTTATTTTATCATTTTCTTTTTGAGCCTTAAAGTCACTTAAATAATCACTTTTTACAAATAATTAATATAAGTTGTCCTTAAATTCACTTTTTGACAACTAAATATTAATTATTTAATATTTTAATTATTTTCCACACATCTGCCCAAAGTTGCAGAAAAACACCTAGAATTTCGAAACTGCTCCCGGAAAGAACCAACAGATTCATCTCAATCCCTTGAACACAATGCCACTGTGTGAACTCCATTCCGAAAAGGTTGACGCTCTCCGAGAATTTTGGAGCTTCCAAAGATGTTGGAACGAGATATAAAAAAGGACATTACACAATCCACAATGATGATGTCCACTAGGAATGACTTATCGGGATAAGAAGCAAGTTAGACCTAAGCATCTTTCACAAGGCCAATCACATTGACTTCCCTAGAATCCATGGAAAAGCACTTGCCATAAGACTTAGACACTTTTAAACCCAAGTCATTCATGACCTCTAATGGCATGACATTACTAGAGGCTCCTGAGTCAAGCATGTAGTTGTGTAACAACCATCCATTAATGGTCAATGTTGTGTAGAAATGATCAACATCTAACTTGTTAACTATGGGTGACCCTAAATAAACCTCTATTGTTTCTTCTTCATCTTTACCTTCATCATTATCACTTGGGGTAGCAGCAGGATCCTTTGGTGCATTGACAACAGTGATATAAGATAAAACCCTATCTCTATGCTCAAGAATTCTAAAGACTCCCCCTACTGGTAATGAGATCCTGAATTGGCTCAAAACATGAGCCATATCCACAGGGTTATAATTTGGTAGAGGTGTATCACATGAGATGGTAATATCATTTGTATCAGGGATGAAAGGCATCAATTGGTTGGAAGAAATGTCCTTACCTTTCAACTCTTTCTTTTTCTCCTTGCTCTTTTCTTGTTCTTTTGGTATCTAGGGCTGATCTTGTTTAGCATCATCTTTTGAATTCTGAATTTTGGGATTGGTGTATGTAATAACCACCCTAGTTTTTTCCAAATAATTTCAACTTAAGTCAAAGCCCAAGCAGTCTCCAATACACTTTTTGATCACCCAGATCTCGAGGTGGGCAAGGTGAGAGCATACGGTGCAATGGATCATTCCTTCCTATCCATCCGCTACTGAAGTATGCAATGCAAGGATGATTACAAGCACACTACGCGTCCATGACGACCACATGCCACGCTTATTCAACGGAGTGTGTTATATGCAAGGGCACAAATATGCATGCACTAGGCGGATGAGCCGACCACATCTATGCTTGTTCAGCGGAGTGCATGATGCAATACAGAATGAATCACAGGAGGCAGCAAGCCAACCTATTGAGGCTTATTCAGTGGACATGTGAATAATGCAAAGCCACTAGCAGAGTGTGTATGCCAAATGGACTAACATGAATGCTATAGATTATTGGCAATAAACCGTCCAATATTACAATATAAAATGCACAAACATCTAAGCTTCTGACGGTACTACCATCTGGGTATTACAAACATACTATTTATTGCAATTGAAGAAATAATACAAACATTAATGGTTGCAATAATACTCTTCATAAATCTGATTGCAAACAGATTAACACTGCTGTAGCATATCACAGAAAGATAAAATTGATATATCACTATTGTAGCATAAAATCATGAAGAAGTAGCATTGGAAATCATTCAAACAACACAAGGAAACATACCCACTGGAGTTCTATAGTTGTGGATGGTTCTGGATGCCCAAACAATCACTGTAGACCACTGAAAGCACTGAAATCACTGTGACTACTGCTTTGATATAATTTGCAGCACTACATTAAACCCCAAACAACAAGCTAATCACTCCAAACTCCCTTCAAACTGTATATCTAAACTCCAAACTGAAAGAGCATGAAGTATACCAATCAAAGAAGCCACAAACTCGGAAGAAACACTGGATGACACTGATATCACTGAAAATTAGGTCTGATATAACTCTGCAACATTGTTGAAATAGTATGAAATGCTGGTGCAGCACTGGTAAAACCCTAACAACAGAACAAAGTCACTTCATAACTCTCCAAACGTCAAAAAGATCAGCTCGAAACAAACTCCCAAAGTCTGATTTGAGCTAGGTGCCACCATTTCACCGATTATATGCAAGAAAGGAAGGGCGATTCATGCCCAACAATTCCCACACCTCACCAAGGGTAGTACGGCCTGTACCTAGCCATACAACAACAGGAAATCAGTCCTTTAAAATTAAAGAAACTCTTGAATATTACTTGGAAAACCTACAATACATAGGTAGCCTAGTTTTTGAGCATGGCCTCAATCCATCAATATGAGTTTAAACCCTGAAACTTCAATCCATTTAAACAAAGTTAACTCAGATCTGAAAAATGAATAGTACGGCCCAGCAAAGAGAAACTTCACACACCAAAAAGCATCAGCATTAAACCAATTGAAAAACAACTCCAAAATGTTCATAAAAAACTTACACCAAACCCCAAAGCAAACAAGTTAGAAAACATAAAACTTCATTGCAACACATATGTGATCTTTGAGTGAAATTGCCATGCCCAGCTAGGGAGGATCTTTCACCACCTAAACCAGTAATCTCAAGAGGATTTTCGTCCTCAAGGGATTTGAGAAGAAGACTCTTCTCTCCAGATTGCAGAAGCAAAAACAAATTCATCAACAACCATTTCAATGAGCCTTCAACCTCCTTTTATAACTTTTTTGGAGCAATAAAATATTAGTTTTCCCCTTTTTGCTCCAAAACCTCTTTTTTGAAAATAAATAAATAACTTTATGGAGCACATTCACCTTTTTGAAGAATAATAATAATTTTCCATATGTAAAAGCCCCTTTCCTAGGCGTCCACTTGAAATAAATTTTTGAAACCTTTAAAATGAGCTATTACACTAAGTTGTCTTTTTAATATTCTCAACATTAGACAACTTAAGTGAATAATTAAATTAATAATTCAATAATATACTCGAGTTGCGGAAAACACCAAAATGATATAATTTTGCAATTCTGATCATACCAACAAGATATTGAAGACCTGGGATGATGATAGGAGGCAACCGAGTGACTTTCTAAAAATAGCCTGCTCCTCCAAGAAGCTCGGAGAGCTCCCAAAAGGTCGGAAATTGATTCTGAAAGCATCAAAAGACTCCATCTAACCAACTAAACTCAAAACCATGAACAATCGCTCTTTAAGGTTGATCCAGTGCTCTCCAAGAACTTTGGAGTTCTCCCTTGCACACCAATTAGCCTACGTGAAAACACGGAAATATGCTAATTATTCACAACTTGGCTAGGCGCCAATTGGGGACATTATAGTGTAGCAGTTAATTGCACCACATGTGTTAGAGCCTTTTGTACATATTTATTTTTTGCTGTTGGTTGTTGCATTAGGACTGTAATGTCCCTTTTTTGATCCATTCCAACATTCTTGGAAACTCTAGCTTTCTTGGAGAGCACCTATTTTTTCAAAAAGAAATTTTGATGGGGGCGGTGAGTTCGTGGAGCCAAGACAAACACAACGATACTTTTTCGTGTGTGAATCCGACATTTTAGGAGCACTCCAAACTTCTTGGAGTAGTCCATCATCCTTAAAGAGCGCCAACTTTCAAATTGGCAGTTGTCCTATGCACTTATGGTGTTGGTGTTGAGGTCAGAAATCATATTTTGCTTATTTTAATATTTTTCATAAACTTTGGTTAATATGCGAGAAATAATATGATAATAATTTATTAAGTTGTCCAAAAAGGTACTTTAAGTTATAACTTTTGAAAAATGACAATTTATTATTATTGTGTAATGTCCCCTTTTGGGATTACCCTAAATCTTGCCCTAGAATCACAAATTAGGGTTACAACTTACCAATCGAATGTTGTAAGCAAGATAAATCCTGGTTTATGTAATGTCCCTAATAAGAATTATACTATTTTTATTCTAAACTATCAACTTTCCAAGCAAACAATGGATTTAGAAGGTACCTTGGCTTGACTTAATCCTTGCAAACAAGTTAACATCAATAAGTCAAATTAGTTAACTCAATTAAATCTTACCTTGGGATGATCAACCATGGGGAAGCATGGACGAGAGTGACTCAATGGGTGTAATTAGTCTTTCTAGGTCTCAGGGTGGATATACGATCCCTCCCTAGTCCTCATGTGGCGCATGCCATTCATATGAGGTGTCCTTGTCCTTATGTGGCGCATGCCATTCATATAAGGTGCCCTTGATCTAATGTGGCACATGCCATTCATAAAAGATTGCCTCGGCCTCATGTAGCGCATGCCATTCATATGAGGTCGCCCCGGACTCATGTGGCGCATACCATTCATATGAAGTCTGTTATCCTCATCTTGCCATCTTTTCTCATTTGCCCATGATTGCTCTCCCTGTATTGTTATACCATGATAGGAGAGTGAGGTTACGAAGGTGTCCTGGTAGCCACTCTCTAAGCCTAGAGGTAGTATCCTTACTGCTGAAGACAATACCCCTCTGGGCCATGTGGGCTCATCTTGTCCCCTCCCGGGTGGCGTACTTACAAGAGAGCCCTCGTGCCGTTCCCCTTTGTAATTCTCCTTCTCTATCATGGTGAAAGTGTGTGTAGAGTGAAGTAATCAAAATCACATCAATAATAACTTATGAATATGCTACCATATGATAATAACAAACATAAACCATTAGCCATATTGACATTATACTCCCCTATGAGTAACCTACCACAAATAGATTAATGGAACATTCCTCAATTTGATGTCTTTTCGATATAGCTTGATTATAGATCTGTATATATGTTTCCCTCTTGCTTGCTGTTATGCTCAGTCAAATATATCAGATATGTATTTCACTTTAGAATATATATATATTCTTAAAAGTCAGAAAAATATGCTATTCCCTTCTTAGTCTCAGCAGATATATATATTTTGATTGCTTTGTTTCTGCTTTTGTCTTATATCTTCTGCCTTAGATTGTTATTCCCTTCTATGCTTCAGATTTTTTGTTCATTTATTTCTGCCCTCTCATCGATCATCCCTATGACCTTTTATATCTTCAAAATGTATTACCGCTGGGAAGGGATATACCCCTTCCAACGGTCATGTCTTTTCTTAATGGGTTCCTTATTTTATTAACAGCGATTGTCTTTAAGTAAGATCGCTGTCCCTTTTAATTAAATTGCTGTTCTGTATTTGTTTGCAGCCTATTTAGTTTAGGCACTTCTTTTGGGAAGGGGTCGATTATCCCAAAAGGCATGGGATCGGCCCCTCCTTTACAATGTTTATTTTAATATATTTACTTTATAATATTAATATATATATTATTTAATTTATAATATTTAATTTATATTATTCAATTTAAATATATCTAATTTATAATATAATATATGTTTCAGTTATAATGTTTAATTTATGATATTTATAATAATATCTAATTTAATATTTATATTTATATTCATAATTATATTTGTTATCTATATTTAATAATATATTTTAAATAAATATATTATATATTATATTTTAATTATATTAATTTATAATATTGATTTAGGATATATATGATTTATATAATACTATATTTATTATTTAAATATATTTAATCTATATTATTTAATGTAAGTATATTCGATTTACAATATTTTAATGTCATTTATATCCTTAAGTTTGAATGAATAATACATCATCGATTAAATTATAAATCATTTGTATAGGGACATGACATATTGAATGGGGCCAAAAGTAAATATTGGATACAGGGCAAAAAGGTAAATAATAATTATAAGCTTGGAAAAAGGGTGAATATTCAATTAAAAGAAATATTAATTACCTAAAAGGTAATTAATAATTATGAGTTTGGAAAAAGGTGAATATTCAATTAAAAGAAATATTAATTACTTTTAGGGTTTGGATGAAAAAGTGATTAAAAATGAATTGATGGAAAAAGAAGAGGTATTCTATTCATTATCAAAATCAAAACCCTTATTTGCAGAGCTTGGACAAATTGTTCATTATTTTTTTCCAGAGGATGAAAACCTTGCTGGCAAACAGTTTCATGCATGAAAACCCTCCTAGTTGATCGTGTGATTTCACCCAAAGATCACCATTGTGCTGAATGCTTAAGATTTGTGGACATTTGTGGTGATTTGTTGATAAATCAGTTCTAGTTTGGTGTTTACAGATCCAGTTGAGAAGAGGTTGGAGATTTTACAGTGACAATCATTTGCTAGCAAATCTTTTTTGATTTATTGGTGATAGGAACTTGCATATTGCTGGCTGCCCCTATTCTAAGGTTTACCAACAAGTCGTATCATTTGTTCTTATTTTATTCCAGCTGCCCCAAGTTTCCTTGTATCTGTTGGGCACCATAATAGTCAGAGCATACAATAGTTTGGATGTTTGCATGTTGTGAAAGGAGCTCTTGTAATTTGTGAAGGAACAACAAACATTTTTAAGGAGTTTGAAGGCAGCTTACATCCATTTCTTGTTGGTCACATGCTTGTTGCAGGTCGCACAAGCCTAGAAAGGAGGCGTGAGGGTTTTTGGAGTAGGGCACAACCCCAAACAAGGGTTTTCAGACCCCTTTCTTTAGGTTGTTTTACCTAAAGGCAATTTCATGTGATTGGAAGGTGAATCGTTGCACTTGGAAGAGTTATAAGTAATAATATACTATTGTATCAGGGGTATTAAGGTGTATAAATCTATAGTTTCGAGTATTGTTTCAAGGTACCATGGTATGACTGAAGTATGACAGCAGAACCTGCGCTTATAGTACTTTATGATCAGTTCAACAACATCTTCAAATATTACAGTTGAAGATTAAGGTTAGAGTTTGAACTTTCTACCGTTCAGTTGAAAACTATTTGAATGTGATATCCAGAATTATCAAGAAGTGTAATCCTTTCCAACCATCAATAATTTAATAATTTGCTATAAGGAACAAAAAATTATGTTTATGGTGGTTATTTCAATATTGGCATTATCCCTCTTGCAAGAAATGCATTTCAGAATATTTTTTTGAATTGTTTAGAACTTTAGTCCTTAAGCATTTTATCAAACAGTTGCAAAATACAAAAAAAATTAGTTAGGGATATTTCAGGGACCTTCTTTTCAGGCACCTTCTTTTCAAGCGCCTTCTTTTGAACATTGCTGTTCTTTCTTTCAACATCCACTTTCTGCTTCTCTTTTTCAATTTCTACTTCATTTCTACTTGATTTTGCAACAAGGTTACTTTGTGTAGATACATGTCTATTTCTCAACTAGTACCCACCCTGAACCTGCATTATGGCTGCATCAGTTAGGGCCTTCATATTTTTCCTTGATGGTTTGGATTGCTGATACTTTTTGTGCATGATATCTCTCAAATACTCAAAGTCATGAGCTGATAATTCATACTTTTTAGGACCTGCAGTATAATCATATTGAAAAACATGATCATCTTCACCATAACTGTCATAACCCGCATCCTCATTCATTTGCTCATAGTCCTCCATATCAAACTGGTTGATTTCATCCTCATAGTACTCAACACCACCCTCTTCATTAGGGAATTCTTCTTCCCTACTCATTGAATGAGCAACTGCACATTTGGCTGAATCATGTGGAAGAAAACACGCCTTGCACCATGATGAGACCTCTCGGAAGTTGATTTGATCCCTCCTCAATGGATCCGGTGTGTCCCTCTTAGGTTGTGTGAAATTCACTTGCTTGGAGGCTGCTTGCCTATCATTCTATTGTGGCCTCTTGGACCAATCAGTGTTATAAGGCTTGTTATGTAATCTTCGACCTTCATTGAAATGTGTTGATGCATCTTGAGGTGACATCCCCTTCTCATTTCTTGCTACTTTATAGGATAAATCCTTCATAGCTCCCATGAGCTAATTCAATTTATCTTCAGTTGTGAGAGGCTTATTCAAAGTTGTCTTATCTAACTGGGAGATCTTTACATCCGACCTCTTAACATGTTTACTTGACGCTCTCATGTTACTCTTAATGTTTATGGCTATAGCATAAGCCTCCCTCAATGTTTGAGGATTCTTATCTCTTAGACAATACCCAATCTTAGAATCAAATGCACCACAATACAACACTAGACACTTTGATTCATTTGGTCTAATGTTTGGAGGTACCTTCCTCATGGTCATGGTGAACTTGCTATTGAAGTCCACCACTATTTCATTTATTCCTTTCTTGATGGTTGTAAGTCCATGTATGGCAAATTTGGGATCAATCCTATCCCCATATTGAAGTCTGAAAACCCTCATGAACTCCTCCCATGAATCAATACTATTGTCAAGGAGGCCTTTATACCATTCCTTGGCACTTTCCTCTAGTGAATGAACAAATAAATTCATCACATTTTCATGATCTATCTCATACTCATTTGTGGCATTGATAAAGTGTTTCAACTTTCAAGTACTCTTCCCCAATGACTGCAGTAATACCCTGAAACCTAGGGATCTTTTCTCTTCTTTCATTTGGAATATGATTTGGAAAATCAGGAATACCAAAGAAGTCTAGGTGTTTGTACCTTTCTGCTTCGAAAGGTTGCCTTACTGGAGGGAACCGTTGAGCTTGTCTTTGAAATGCAGCCCTAGGATATGGAATGTTCCCAAATTGTTGACCCATTTGTTGCTGGGCTGCCTGGGCTAGTTGAACTTGCAACAATTCATTTTCTGCTAAGTGCTCTTGTCTTCTTTGTCTAACATGATCCGATATATCTAATTCCTCATACAAGGCTCTTTCGCTTTCTTCAACATCTGAATGCATTGGTTGTTCGTCATTACAGGGAATGTCTCCACGTTCATTCCTTAGTGGCCTAACGGGTGAAGTTGGATGCTGGGTTGTTTGATGTGCCTCTTCATTTTGCACACCAAATGCTCCTCTTTGTGCTTCTCTAGACCTGTCTCTACTCCCCCTGCCAATGATGTTTTCATTTCTTCTAACTTCAAATCCATCTCTATTTATTCTTCTGTTTGTCCTTAGTATATTATTAGCAGAGTCTTCTGATGTGTATTTGTATTGATCTCTCAAATTTACAAATGTGTCATTCCTTCCTGATGTTTCTCCTTGATCTTGAACATTCAGTCTGAAGGACTCACCAGTATTTCTGATTCTTCACCTATTTCGTTGACCTCTAGTATGACCCGAGGACTCTTCATGTCCAGGCTGATCTTGGTGTATTCTTCTTCTATCCATGGTAAATTATATTAACTGTAAATTGATTTTTGGGTTGACCTAAATAGAGTCGCCACTCCCCACTTGGGAGAGATTACTTTGCAAATTGATTTTACTCATGTAACTAGAAGATTCTCTCTGAGTTGCAAAGCTGTAGTTTTTTTAAACTACAATCAGACCGTATTGGGCAACGGTGCTAAGATGTTGGCGTAAATTGACGTGCTGCCAACTTTAACACAACAAAATGCACCTGACAATGTTTGCAAACTAGTAAAGACTAAACCACTAGGGTCTTCAAAATCATTTCCAACTTAACATATCCTCGGCAAAAATGCCAAGATGTTGGTTCCCATAATAGCTAATCCAAAACCCTAGAGTATTTCCTAATCTCCTAGGCTAGGGGTGTCATCAAGGAGACATGAAAGGGGCTCATCAATAGGCTGAGGATGATTAAGGGCCAATTCTTAGGAGTGGGTAATCTCCTCTTCTCTTAAGTCTCAGCTAAACTCAGGAGGATGTTCCTAGAGGTATCCTACAACAGGGATTGATTGCAACACAATGTATAGGAAATGATAACACAACAGTAGTACCCAGATTGTAGTTTTGATCCCAAAGGCTATCACTAGATCAAAAGCTAACCCACTGCACTAAAAACCTCTCACAAAGCTGATGAGGGTATCTTTGAAGCAATATAAGATGTAGGTATGCATACTTGGTTCAATAGGATTGGAGCTTGGTTGATGTGTTGACGATATTCCTTTTTTAAAGTGCAGAACCAAGAGATGCATATAGATTAGGACCTATTTCTACTTCATAGTTGAAATATATTGTTCATTTTAAAGAGTGTGGGTGATCGAACATTACCTAGACTGGTGCCTATCTAATGGACTACAAAATACCTAGTTTATCAAAGGAAAACAACAAATAGAAACATATGAGTGCCTTTCTAAATACTCAAATGCATAAAAACGCGATATCAGACAATGCATATGCTTAATAATCCCTTATTATATTGCATTTACCCACATATAACTTAGAAATGACCATTAGAAGACATGTAATATTTTAAGGAGCTATCACATTTATCGAATCTGCAATTATATTCACATCATTAAACATGGCAAGAGGAAACCCTAGCTGCAACTTAGGGATTTCCCTAAAAAAATACATATAACAATGGAGAAGTTCAAAGCTGATATCGTATTACACCTTTACAATCTTCATACATTTCGTATCACTACCTCCTAAAGAATCGGATCTAGCCTTTTTTGAAACCCTAGTTGAAACCCTAGAAAGCATTTGCACTTCTAGTGCCTAGAAACTGCAAGAATGATCCCCCTTAACCACGTTTTTTCAAGGAATACATAGTGTTGTAGTTGTGTGTTGCAATTTGAGCGGAAAATCCATCCCAACTACCCCCTGTTCTTCCCCACCTAACTCTATTCAATACTCAACTATCTGTAATTTATTTTAATTGTGCATTAATGGCGTCCTCGAGAAGTACGCAAGCATTCAAACACTTTAAAATGCGTTTCAAGCATAAAAAAATAAGCCTCATCAGAGATTTTAGGGCTTTCTGAACCTTTTCATTCGGGTTTCGACAAGTTCGAAGCCTATTGAACTTGTCGACGCCTCTTTTATGTTTCCCTTTCCTTTGCTTTTCTCTCCTTTGATAGCGTATCGATGAGTTCAAGACTTGTTGAACTTGCCGACAAGCCCCCAACAATCTTCTCTCTTTTCCTTCATTCTCTTGGTCTTCGTTTTCCTTTGATTCTCTCGCCTTCTATTCTTCATTCTATCCATTGTGCTTCACCTGTTGCATTTTCGAAGAAATGGTGTGCTTTTGGACTTTACCGGCAAGTTCAAAGTTCCTTGAACCTATTGAAAGCCCGATGAACATTGTTTTTCCATCCTTCATCACATTATCAGCGAGTTGAAGGGCTGTTGAACTCGCCAAAATTCTTTATCTTTGCTTCTATTTCTTCTTTAGTATTCACGTCAACATTTCGGAGATTTTGTTGCCAATGAACCTTGTAAGTAGGTTAAAGCTCCTTGAACCTACTGACATGCCGATGACCCATTGTCGTTCTTCTTCCCCATCGTCGCAATTTCGAGGAGTTCATGCATCTTGGAACTCACTGAAATCCCTTTGTAATTTGCTCTTCTCCTTCACATTTTCGACAATTTCCTGAACTTGTGAATTCACTGAAATTTTTTCTCTCCTTGTTGACATTTCACAGTTTGGCTGCACCGTTGAACCTGTCGGCGAGTAAAACTTCTTTGAACTCATTGACAACACCTTTTATGTAGCCTTCTTTGTAGTTTCAAGGATTTCAAGGCCCGTTGAACTTGCAGAAAGGTTCAACAAGGGCCTAGAATGCTAACAAAGATCTAGACTTAGTCAAATTTAGGGATTTCAGAGACTTTCAAAGACTTAGTGCATTCTAGGAACTCATGGATTAGGCCAAGGGACATGAATAAAACCCTCAAAGACAAAATATAGGCAGATGGGGTGAAATACAGATGAATTTGTAGGGGTTAACACAAAATTTGACACAAGAATAATCTAAGGGCTAACAATCCTCATCCATTCTTCCTCTAGGTATTATTATTTCCATGTGTTATGTTTTCTTCAAGATTAAATTAATCGTGGATACAACTCCAAAGGTCTCTATTTTAATTGTTGGTGTAATGTTCTCATTTTGAGCTAAGGTATATTTGCTAGTTGAGTTTGCTTCTATACATGGAGAACCGGAAAGTTGGTATATGTCTATATATGGAGAACTGGAAAATTGGATCAAATAGTATGTTATTGGGTTATATGGGAAATGCAATATTGAAATTTTATTTTCAATTATTTGATTTGAATTTTCAAATGATGGAATAAGAGGGAAAATGAAATATTTAATTACATTTTCTCTGATCTATTTTTTATGGAGTTTTGTGTGGAATAAGGAGGTGTGCCCCATGAAGAAATAGGTCCAAGCAAATCCCAATGGCTATCCTATTTGATCGATGGGCATTGTAGATGAAGTTTCAAGAAGAATCGATGCAAGAGAAATAAAAGCATTTAAAATGATATTTGTGCATTCAAGGGAGAGTCGATCCAATACAAAACAAAATTAAATGCCAAGCAAGGTCGACGGCTAAGGTAAAGAAAATAATTTTAAATGCAAATTTTATTTATTAAATAATTGCATTGGAGCGATTGAGGAATTCAAGTGCTAACGCCACTATTGAGGAGGATCGCCCAAGCCAAGGAATGATATTCAATACAAAATAAAAATATTAAATGATTGCACACAAGCAACCGCCGCCCAAGCAAGGAGAGTTCAATGCTAGTGGATCGATGCCTATGGAGTAGATATTTTTCATTTAAAATAATTGAAGATTGTTTTAAATGAATGAGTTTTGGTTGCAACTCATTTACAAATGTTCAAATCAATTACTCATCATTGGTGGATTTCAAATCTCAATTCAAAATTGCCAAGGACAAGGGCGCCTACCTATGGAGATGATAAATAGAGGACTTGAACATCAATTTGGGAATATTTATGCATTGGTATGTTTTCTATCTCTTTCTTTTTGAGCGGGGAATTCCGATTTTCAGTTTATTGGCAAGGTGATGATTCCTTGTTTTATATGGGGACCCCATACTAGTTGTGAAGTGATTTCATTCAGAATTCACTATTTGTACTTCATTTGCAGGTTGTTTTTGAGTAATTTAAAGTGAAGAATCATTGATGAATAAACCCTTGGTCATGATGGAGTCCAACTAAGGTAGTTTATGAGTATTTGATGGAGTTAATGGCATAATATAGTGACTGGTTTTTCATTACAGTCATCTGATAATTTGTTATACAGGGTTTTATGATCATTGGAAGCATCAA
Source organism: Cunninghamia lanceolata (assembly GCA_027924645.1). NCBI lineage: Eukaryota > Viridiplantae > Streptophyta > Pinopsida > Cupressales > Cupressaceae > Cunninghamia > Cunninghamia lanceolata. Next base: position 2,741,154 of record BSBN01000704.1, on the reverse strand, counting down.
GAAGACATTTGGCTCACCTAGGAACCCATCGATTGCATTTGGAGGTGATATTTGGGCATTTTCATGAAATCTGGGCACATTTCAGCGAGCTATAGGTCTAATAAAGTTTGAATTTCATGTTGGATTGAAGTCATAAGGTGTCAAGGAACATTTGGAAGCCAAATCAGTCCTACCGATTTGCAAATTAGGGTATTTGGAGACTTTGTTTGCAAGATATCTCTTCTATATCATTAGCTGCTCTTTCATTGGTGATATCCGAGTTATATTAGGGATTTGATCAGTCATATCAGTCAATTAATTAGTGATTTGTATTGATGTTATATGGTCTATCATTGGCTGAGTTCATTAGCCATTCATTCTCCATTGATGTAGCAATAGTTGTAATGAGTTTGGATGTAATTATACCTCTCTTTCATGCACATTTGAGGTCTGATATACATAAGACAGTGTCTGATATTTGATAACAACAGTATGTAATTGAAGTCATTTCATTTCCAATCAATGATATATGCAAAGGAGATTGATAGTTTCATATATGTGTGATTGTGATTGAACTTTGGTGTGATCTTGTGCAAGAAATCTTATCTAAAGTTGATTACATTTTCAGTCATATATGTTAAGGTCTCTTACAGTGGTATCAGAGCCATATTCTTGCTAGCCTATGGGTGATGAGTTACATTGATCCATTACCACATCATTATAGAAGAAGAGCTGAAACAATGGGTGATAGAAGTAGAGCTAATCCACAAGATGAAATAGATCCAGTGCTTAGAGAGATAATTGATAATCAAAGGAGAATGACAGATGGTCAACAATGAACAAATGAGACTATACAACAAACACATGAGACAGATGTTTACATTCAAAGAAGCATTGATAGGCTATGCCGTATATTGACAGGTAACAGGAATAACAACAGGGATAATCATGATGATGAAGTATTGCAGGATCACAAAGAACAAGAAGAACATGTGCACCAACAGTGGAGAGACCTATGCAGCCTACCTTTCTTCCTAGAGAAGAAGAGGTGATTGAAGAAGAATTGGAGTATGAAGAGGAAGTAGGTGATGATTGGGAAGCTTGGATTGATGAATATGATGCACTTCCTTATCATGTTCGTGATAGAATAAGCCTCAATAACTTCATAAACCATAAGCAACAAAAACAAAGAGGACGTGGGTATCAACAAAGACAAAGAAGAGCGAGGCCAACACAACCAAGAGAGTACAAGGATGCAATGGAAAAGATACCCCTTCCTAGTTTTGATGGCAGTGGTAAGATGAGTGCTAGAGCATGGGTAAACAAATTGGACACTTTTCTTACACTCAAGCCCATGAGTGAAGAAAAGGCTATACACTTTGCTACTATGCATTTGGAGGGTTTGGCTTATGAATGGTGACATTATGGTCTTGTATCTCAACATCACAACAGGATTACTTCATATGATGAGTTTGTTCAAAAACTCATTAACAGGTTTGATAGAAAAGATGTGGAGGTCTACTACCGTGAGCTTGCACAGCTGAAGCAAAGTGGAAGAGTGGATGCTTATGTGAATGAATTTCAAAAGATTGCAGTCATGGTACCTGATATGTCTGACAGGAGAATCACAATGTTGTTTGTTGAAGGATTGAATGATAGGATCAAAGGTTTGGTGAAGGTTCATAGATCGAGCACACTTGATGAGGCCATTGATCTTGCACTTGATTTGGATATCACATACACACCTCAAAAGAAGAGCTTCAAAGATGAGCATGCAAGTCAACAATCCCAAGAGCAGCCCACTTCCAAAAGAAATGACAAAGGTACTACATCAAAGATGAGTTATGAAGAAAGAGATGAGTTGAGAAGGAAGAAGCTATGCTTTGATTGCAAGCAACCTTGGGAGATTGGTCATAGGTGCCTTGGCAAAGGCAAGGTGCACTACATGGAGGTACTTGATGAGGATGATGATGATGATGGGCAGCCAACACTAGAACTTACAAATGATGATAACAAAAGTTCTAGGATTGTATATCTTTCTGGAGCTTCAAGGTACAATCGATTCATCTTTGAAGGTACTTTGTTTGGTTGCAAAGTTTTGGCACTTCTTGATAGTGGAGCTTCACATAACTTTATTGATGAGGGTTTGGTCAACAAAAGAGGATTGCTTTGTGATGGCTTTGAGGGCTTTGATGTGTCTATAGTGGGAGGACTCACTATTCCTTGTAAGAATAAGGTGAGCAAGCTTAGTGTTATGTTTGGAGAGTATACTCTTTGTGATGATTTCTATGTTCTTGATTTGAAGGACAATGAGATTGTACTTGGTATGCAATGGCTACACTCACTACAAAGGATCACTCAAGACTCACAAGCTATGGAGTTGAGTTTCCTACATGATGGGAAACAAGTTGTTTTGAGAGCCCTCAAGTACATTTTACTTCATCAAATGATAGCCAAATCCATGATTGCTATAGGCTATGATCTATTTCATGAAGATGTATATGATGCATGTGAAGAGAAGTGTATGGAACTGGCATTTGATGGTAAGCATTTGATTTTTGATATGGATTGGCATGACATCATATCTGATTTGTTTGAGGACAGCAGTCCTATGGCTTTGCATTTTCATGAGTTTGACATGCTAACACCTTTGGAGGATAGTTGTTCATGGTCTACTAATGATGATATACAAGATTGGAGTGTTGGATTTGGTAATTTTGTTGAAAAACAGGACACTACACAATCTGATTTTGTATATCAGACTTATGAAGATGTGGAAAAGACACAAGAAATGTGTGATATGTGGCTAGAGAAAGCAAGGAAAGCCAAGCTTGTTGCTGGTCAAGCAAAAGAGCATCTTGAAATGGTAAGAACAATGAGACAATCAGCTTTGTTTGATCATTATGGGCCAGCCATTGATGATATGTTTGTGTGGGGCAATGAAGATGGAGGTAATTCAGATTTGCAAGATACATTGATTCCTTTTGATGAGTTAGATCAAACCATTGAGTTGACACAGTTTCATATTGATGAGAATTTCATATGGGAGTATGTGGTTTGGTCTAGTGATGGTTCATATACTTGGGATGGCACATTTTATATCATTTTGGATGATATTTTCAAATTGCATACTGCTGTTATGAATTATGACAGCGAAACAAGAGGGATGGGTACAATTGTGTTTGGCACTCACATCTTCATGATTGGCACCTACATTGATATGGATATGATTGCATCATTATCCGATAGTGGAAGCGGTCCCAGGATCTCCTTCATCAACATCTTTGAGATGGTATGTGTGAGTTTGTATGGACAAGTTAGATGGGTTTGGGATCTTGGTATTCATTGATGTTCATTTGACACTTCCGATTACTTGGGACAAGCAATCTTGGAGTGGAAGGACTTGTAATGTTCCCATTTTGAGCTAAGTTATATTTGCTAGTTGAGTTTGCTTCTATACATGGAGAACCGGAAAGTTGGTATATGTCTATACATGGAGAACCGGCAAATTGGATCAACTAGTATGTTATTGGGTTATATGGAAAATGCAATATTGAAATTGTATTTTCAGTTATTTGATTTGAATTTTCAAATGATGGAATAAGAGGGAAAATGAAATATTTAATTACATTTTCTCTAATCTATTTTTTATGGAGTTTTGTGTGGAATAAGGAGGTGTGCCCCATGAAGAAATAGGTCCAAGCAAATCCCAATGGCTATCCTATTTGATCGATTGGCATTGTAGATGAAGTTTCAAGAAGAATCGATGCAAGAGAAATAAAAGCATTTAAAATGATATTTGTGCATTCAAGGGAGAGTCGATCCAATACAAAACAAATTAAATGCCAAGCAAGGTCGACGGCTAAGGTAAAGTGTAAGATGCTACCCCAATTTTTTCAAAATTACAAAGGATGATATGACAGTGTTAGCATCAAGTGCATAATCAATTAAAATGTCTCACACTTTCTGATCACCCAGATCCCGGAATGGGCAAGGTGAGAGCATATGGTGATTTGGCTTACAATGAACAACTTATACAATAATGAAAGTACAGTTCATCCGCTGCGGCGGGCATCCACAAGATGTGGGAATTCGCCACTTTCAATGGGTATGAGAGCAAGAAAGAAAAGTACAAATCATCCACTTATTCAGTGGGTATTCACCACTTATCTAGTGGGTAGGAAGAAACATGAAAGAAGTAAATCCAATTTTCCCACACTGGCGGTAAACCATCCAGGGGAAACTTAGTGAATGTGCATATAAAATTACAATGGAATCAAATACAGTATAACTCAAAAATATTGATTAAAGATTGTTCTTGGCATGAATGAAGTTCACCCTGCATAGCATTTAGCATCTTCAAACATATCAATGCACTCTGTTCTAGACTGATAATATCCAGATATTCTCTACTGTTCCAGTTTGTCTTGAATATTCAGACCCTCCTCATACTTTACAGCAGCCCTAGATTTGTAAACAATTACAAATGATGATCATAAAGATAATCCCCTTCAATCTGCAATACAACTGACTACAATCAATATTTGATATCAATGGAAGAAGTAGGCAATAAATAGGGTGATCGAATCACACTAGAACCCATACAGCCCTAGCTCAGGTCTGTACGGTCTGAATGGGACAGTCATTTAAATGCATTAATATTTTGTCCAGAGATCTCTGAATCTGTATTGCATAATGGATACCCTCACATTACAAAGCATCAATAAATGATAAGAGTCAAAACTGAGTTTTTTCCACACATCAATCAATAATTTATCCCTGATATTGTACGGCCACCTCTGCTGTACGGCAGCACTTTTCTCTTCCAAAACAAACTCTGAACTCCACAAAATCTTCACAAAAATTAATGCCTACATCAAGCAATCATCCTCCAACCATTAAATGCTTTCAACGAACAAAGATCAGATCACACAAAATCCATTCTTCATGGAGGGTACAGCCTTCATAAATCCATACTAAATCAGCATGAAATCTGATAAAGTCTGCTCAGATTTAAACACCTTTATCAAACATGTATTTTACTGTTTTTTCAAAGACAATAACACAAGGCACAACACTCATGCAATCTATAATCCACAGCTTATGCTGTACGGCCAGCATAAGGGTATTTTACAATCTTCACAAATCCCCAAAAAAACCAACAATATTCAATTAAACAATCTAACATTTATTCAATATCCAAAATGATAGCATCAAATCAAAGCTAACACAATCCATGATAGCACAATGGCAAACTTTGTATGAGCTTGCTCCAATCTCCAGCTTCAGCACAATGGTGATTCCTGAATTGAAATCACACCCAACTGCAAGAGGGTTTTCGTCCTCAAGAGCATTCTACAAGAGGGTTTTCGTCCTCAAGAGAAATGGAAGAACTCACAGGTTCATTCCGGCAACATAACAATACAAATCATCAGCATCCCCAAACAATGAGCCCATCTCTTCCTTTTATAACTTTTTGAGGGAAATAAAATATTATTTCCTCTATCCTTTAATATTTCTCCTCAAAAGCATAAAAAATAATTCATTATGTGTGCACAACTTAAAGTCACCTTTTTAATTAAAAGCTCCCTTTAACTCAAAAGACCCCTTTATCAAAATAAAGGAAATATTTGATTCACAAGGCCCCAATATGATGCATCCATGATTTAGAGCTTTTCATCCCATTTCCAACGAGCTATAACACTTAAATGTTAAATGAAAATTTCCCAACCTTTTTAACTTAAGTGCAATAATTAATTGTTTAGCTCATTAAATCAACTGTGTAATGTCCCCTTGTCACAAGTCAACAATTTCAAAACTTTGAACACATTTCCAACTTGCAAAGAGAACGTTATTATACCAAACCTTCTTAATTTCAATTATAGCAATAGATAAATGATATATTCAATCACATAAGAACATTGCCTTTAGATTTTCAATAATTAACATCAATTATCATTTCCTATCTTGTATCCATAATCTTTGTGATTACTTTCAATACGCATTCTCTATCACTTATATTTCATATATTCCTCTTAAGTTCACTATGATATTCTTTATCATTAATGTCATGATCTCTATCAGTATATATATATTTATCATCACTATCCATGCATTAACTCTTAACTTCATATGAGATGAGGTGAAAGGATGCCCTTTGGCCAATCATGGGTCCACTATTAATCCTTTGGCACGAGGGGTGACTTCTTCACCAACTGGAGCCAAAAGCCACTTCCACTTGTCCAAGGGGTACCTTTTGTACATACTGAGACAAGGGCCATATCCACTTGTCCAAGGGGTGCCATTGCACCTACTGAGACAAGGGCCACTTCCACTTGTCCAAGGGGTACCTTTTTTGTACCTACTGAGACAAGGGCCATATCCACTTGTCCAAGGGGTGCCATTGCACCTACTGAGACAAGGGCCACTTCCACTTGTCCAAGGGGTACCTTTTTTGTACCTACTGAGACAAGGGCCATATCCACTTGTCCAAGGGGTGCCATTGCACCTACTGAGACAAGGGACACTTTCCACTTGTCCAAGGGGTGCCATTGCACCTACTGAGACAAGGGACAAAACATACCCATGTTGGCTACTATACATCTCAGACTCACCATCTCATATGAGGTTATATGTTAATCTCATGATTCAACATGTTTTCCAAGCATTATTCCCTATCTCAAGTAATCATGAAGCATATAATACAGTAATGATATATGGCATACCTTTGAATTACTCCAATTAACATAATGAGCCGATTTTAGAGTACTAAGTCATGAAATACACTTATTAATCCTAATGCCTATTCGAATCTGAACCAAGATATCTTTTACATAGTTATTCTCAGAAATCAAAGTACATTATTCATTAGATGCAAGGTATATGCATACAAATCAGGTAAAGCATTTATTAATGGAGTAAGAGTATTATGACATACCTTGCTGTGTATGGTGTCTGGCTGCGGCAGAGCCCTGGAATTATTCTTTGGCTGTATATGATGCTGCTTCTGTTATTTCCTATTGCAGAGAGGAATGTATCTTCTTTTTGCTTGTATGCAATTCTAAGACTGATCTTAGATTGTTACTAAGTTAACTTATAATATTCTTAGGCTATTAGTTTTTAATAAATATTCTCATTCTATATTTTATTCTATTCTCTCTCTTTAAAATCAGATCCTATTTTCATGTGATAGATACCCCTCATAAGCAATTTACAAATTCTTAATATATCTCCCTAAAGAGACACACACACTTCCAATTGAATAGACATACCTCTTAAGATTGCTGCTTTTCCCTTACACTAATATCTGTTTAACTTTAAACTCATTCGCAGCCTTTTTACTGACCATCGTATCCTTTTACTTTAATATGTAATGGCATCTATATATGATAATGCTGTGATAATAATAATCGCTGCATTATTATAATTGATCCAAACTCTTAAAGTGACCGCTGCTTTTATACAGCCACTTAATAATATTTGGATTATATAATTATAAGTATTTAATATTTATATTAATACTTATATCAATATTTATTAATGATACTATTATATAACAATAATGATATTAACATTTATTTTATATTGATCATTATATTATTATATAGTAATAATATAATATTTGTATTGATTATAATATTTAATATATAATAATATTTATATATATTTATATTATTATATTTATTTATATATTGTATATTATATTTATATTTGTCTTTTATAAATATAATATACTCTTGTTGTTAAATATATTATTAATAATATATGTTTGCTCAAATATACACAATTATTTCTATCATTCAGATTGACTAAATATCGTATTTCACGAAAGGTGAATTACCTTTGTTTAAATCTTTAATTTAAACAATGTCTTAATATCGGGACATGACAAACTGATTTTACGGGAAATCCCAAATATCACCAAACTGCAAAATTAAGCATACCAACATACTCCATGATGTTTGGGAAGATGAATGATGCCTTTCAGGTGACTTTTTAAAAATAGACGGCCTCCCCAAAAATCTTGGAGAGCAAACAGGGAACCCGATCAAACATCAGAAAGCATCACTGTGATTATGAACACCATCTGAGCTCAAAGCCGAAACCAATTACTCTGTAAAACTGATCTGTGGCCACTCCAAGAACATTGGAGTTCTCCCAACAAAGCCAGATAGCCACTAAGAGACTAAGAACAAGCCAAAATGCACACAATAATCAATGCGCCAAAAATGGAACATTACATAAAGAAAATAATTTTAAATGCAAATTGTATTTATTAAATATTTGCATTGGAGCGATTGAAGAATTCAATTGCTAACGCCACTATTGAGAAGGATCGCCCAAGCCAAGGAATGATATTCAATACAAAATAAAAATATTAAATGATTGCACACAAGCAGCCACCGCCCAAGCAAGGAGAGTTCAATGCTAGTGGATCGATGCCTATGGAGTAGATGTTTTTCATTTAAAATAATTGAAGATTGTTTTAAATGAATGAGTTTTGGTTGCAACTCATTTACAAATGTTCAAGTCAATTGCTCATCATTGGTGGATTTCAAATCTCAATTCAAAATTGCCAAGGAGAAGGACGCCTACCTATGGAGATGATAAATAGAGGACTTGAACATCAATTTGGGAATATGTATCCATTGGTATGTTTTCTGTCTTTCTTTTTGAGCTGGGAATTCCGATTTTCAGTTTATCGGCAAGGTGATGACCCCTTGTTTTGTATGGTGATGACCCCATACTAGTTGTGAAGTGATTTCATTCAGAATTCACTATTTGTGCTTCATTTGCAGGTTGTTTTTGAGTAATTTGAAGTGAAGAATCATTGATGAATAAACCCTTGGTCATGATGGAGTCCAACCAAGGTAGTTTATGAGTGTTTGATGAAGTTAATTTGTTATACAGGGTTTTATGATCATTGGAAGCATCAAGAAGACATTTGGCTCACCCAGGAACCCATTGATTGCATTTGGAGGTGATATTTGGGCATTTTCATGAAATCTGGGCACATTTCAGCAAGCTACAAGTCTAATAAAGTCTGAATTTCATGTTGGATTGAAGTCATAAGGTGTCAAGGAACATTTGGAAGCCAAATCAGTCCTACCGATTTGCAAATTAGGGTATTTGGAGACTTTGTTTGCAAGATATCTCTTCTATATCATTGGCTACTCTTTCATTGGTGATATCAGGGATTTGATCAGTCATATCAGTCAATTAATCAGTGACTTGTATTGATGTTGTATGGTCTATCATTGGCTGAGTTCATTAGCCATTCTTTCTCCATTGATGTGGCAATAGTTGTAATGAGTTTGGATGTAATTATACTTCTCTTTCATGCACATTTGAGGTCTGATATACATAAGACAGTGACTGATATTTGATAACAGCAGTATGTAATTTAAGCCACTTCATTTCCAATCAATGATATATGCAAAGGAGATTAATAGTTTCATATATGTGTGATTGTAATTGAATTTTGGTGTGATCTTGTGCAAGAAATCTTATCTAAAGTTGATTACGTTTTCAGTCATATATGTTAAGGTCTCTTACAGTTGGATAGTATTTTTCTTTATGTTTTAGCTGTCATAAATTGAGAAAATTCATTGGTGAGAATAGGAGTTCTTCAAAGTCTCGTGCTCTAGTTTTTGAGATCAAAACAAATAGATCAAGTTTGCTTAGTTATTTTATTGTTATACAAAACCCCTAAGAATAGACTAGATTAAGAATGTTCATATTAGCAGGCTTGTTTTTGTTTTAGATTTTAGACTAGATTAAATCAGGGAGCTTTCCTTGCGAATTTGAAGACAAGTTTCCTCATCCACTGTTCTGTTTTGTGTTGTCATGAAATTGACAATTAAAAACACCAACAATACTCCTAAACAAAGTTAGAGAGACTATAGGGAGTCTAGAATTGGCTAACAACTTTGTCAAGATTGTAGTAATGAAAGAATTTGGAATATTAATATTACACATATTGTAGAAAAAAAATGTCTTGCAATACAATCAAAGGCCATCTTGAAGTCTACGAAGTAGCTAAAGACTTTGGAGATAGTTAATGAGGCTCCTCAATAATAGCTTGAAGTATAAGAAGATGGTCAATTATGTGGTAGTCTCCTTTGAAACTGGCTTGCCATTAATACCAATCATTAAAGTAATTTTAAACATAGACAATGGTGGGAAATGGTTTCGACCACCATAAGTAATCATTAACTATTTGATATGACAGTTAATTTCCTTTTCATAAAAAGCACAACTTCATGCTTACTAATATAAAATAACTAGTGCTAAGCTATATAATTTACTATGATGATGATGATGATTTACAGTGATGAATGACTTTTTTCCCCTTTAGGTGATTTGTTTTTGGAGTTTCTGTTCAAATATTTTAAATTTATGGAGTTTCTGTGCAAATATTTGAAAAGATTCAATAATGATGATATTTCTGTCTTTAATTGTGTAGCCCTCATCATTTAGACTGGTCAAATTCTCTAGCTTCGACATTAGTTCTTTGAAGAATAAAGATTTGGTCAGAAATAGTGAGGACATGGTGTTTGGGAAAAGTTGAAAACATAGTGATAAAATTAATTAAGATGGTGTGCATCATGATGGTTTGTGTGGTCTTGAAGGCCTTAATTTGGGCTTGGTGGTGGGGGTGTTGCCTATTGACCCCCACCCTAGTTATATATATATATTTGAGCCACTGGCCGCCGTTGCTAAATTTAGGCCTTTAGTCCCCTTGTTCCCCTATTCTGAAATTCCGTGGAACTATGATTTAAAATGTGCTCTATGAAAGAGGGGAATAATTCAAGAGACTAATTGTTGAATGCATAGTTGAAAAACTTGGACTCGGCAATTACTTGGCAGACCCACAAATTTTAAAATCTCGGGCGCTCGGAAAAAACTCGGGGAAAAACTCGGCAAATTTATTGAACATTTAAAAATGCATAATATATCTGTTAAAACTTAACCTGACTCACTTTAACATTTTAAAATTTTAAATATATGAAATTTTTAGAGTTCAATTTACATATACTATAATTATATAGTGTTGTGTAGAATCTAGATAATTATATCATCACAATAAAATAAAGGAAATGTAAGGTAAATAAGCACTTTTGTTAATAATCACGATTCACTATTATGGTGACTATATTAAAGAAAACAACTGAATTAATAAATTATAAATTTATAACCATTTTAAAGTAATAGACATAGATTTTAACTTATTTTACTTTGATTTTAACTTATACTATATACATTTAAAAATCAAATTAAATTTCACAGACTCATGAATACACAGAAAATAAGTTTAAAAAGGAAAATCAAAGTAAAATACAAATACAGACTACGTATTATTTGGTGTTGACTCCGAATCAAAATTTCAGGAACAAAGAAATAAAGAAAACACCTACATTTGAAGCGTGTAGTCGTGTAGTGTTTTTGAAACTTTGCAATCAAACTCACTACCTCAGCTCTTCATGGATGAAATGATGTTTTTTTAATCCTTAAAATCGCTCAGGAGTCGAAACAAAATCGCGTTTTTTTGCTAGGCGTGGACAAAATGATGTTTTTTTTAATCTTACGATGACGTTTTTATAGCACGAAAATGCATTTTAAAGCTCTATCAGCCTGAGTTTTTCCTATAATCACAAATATCCTCGATTTAAAGGAGATAAACTCGCTGCGAGTTACAGTAAAAACCCGCGGCCAAGTAATATGGTGAGTTACTCACCATTAAACCTAGCTCGCGGTTACTCGTGAGTCCAACGAGTAACCTGCAATTTTTTCAAGTATGGTTGAATGTATCAACAATTTGAGTCATCTCTAAAAATACAATGAAAACCACTTACCTATAGTAATGAAAGATGAATGAGATAAAGTTTGAGCATTGGTTGATAGATAGAAAACTTGGTTTCAAGGAGCATAGAATTAAAAAAGAAGAAAGAAATCATTGTGTTGATGTCATCTAGCTCCCTTGACATATAAGAAAAGAAGTTTCTCAAGTAAGAGTACGATAAACAATGACCATTTGTCAACATCTACTAGTTCATTTGTTACTTTTGTGAAGCTGCAGATGTACTCAGTTAGAAGCTTCTTTTTGAATTCTCTTAAGAATTTCAAAACATTATGTAGATAGATGGAAAATTTGTGCCTTTGGCATTTGAAATTACATGTCCAAAACTCTATATTAGGACAATGTCGTAGAAGAGAATCATTTTATAATAGGGGAAAAGTATATAATGTAGGGCCAGGAATACATTTTGGAAAACGTATGATGTTAAAATTTAAATGTGGTTTGACTATAGAAATGCCACAAAGAGAAACCTACAAAAAGAAACATAGGTTTGAAGTAAGTTTATCCAGGTTTCTTTAGGAGCATCTAAGATTTCAAGTACTTTTATTTCTAATTAGGTCTTAGAAATAGAAGTAGGTGTAATGTCCCCTAATTGGGAGTGCCCTAAATTTGTCCTAATTTTCCCTCAATGACAACGGGGTTAGGTAATACCCTTCCTCTGATTGAAGCCCTGCACATAGGTTAGAACCATTTACCATAATCAAACTGATTAGCAAATTAGACCCATTTATCACAATAATAATAATTAGCAGATTTCCATAGTTAGACATTAATAAACCCATGGTCAAACAAAAGTACTCTTAACATCATTGGAGGGTTCAATCATAGGAGAGAATGGGAGAATGCGAATGGGGTGCCTGGGACCCCTTTTCCCTAGATCCAAGAGGGGATATACCATCCCCCTTGGCCTCATGTGGCACATGCCATCCATATGAGGTGATCTATCTAGGAGTTGTCTTTTCCGTTATCCCCTCATCTTGCCAATCATTTCCTTCTCCCTATGACTTGACCTCCTGTGCTGATCATCCATGATGGAGGAGTGAAATTCCAATGGGTGCCCTGAAAATGCCATCTCTCCTAAGCCCAAAGGCAGTACCATCTATACCCCCTTGGCCTCCTGGGGCTCATCAGGTCCCCATCTGAGGTGGCGTACCTAGGAGAGTGCCCCATCACCGTTCCCCACTTGTAGTCTTGGTTCCTTTTATCATGGCTGAACACTCAAAGCACATGATGACAAAAGATTAATCGTATTTACTGATATGACAATAGCAGCAATATATTATTAATGACTGGAATGTCAATTAAAGAATCACAGTCATTCATATTAAATCATGCTGCCTTATATGACTGTAAATTTGGTCTCATACCACTAGTTTGGGTAACCGGACTACTGCACCAATAATGATTAATGATTATTCTGATTTAGGGAAATGCAAACCTTGATTTCTTATGTCTGATTTCTTATATCTATTAAATAGGCATAGGCATAGTTAACATCGCATACCACGGGGACCTTTATTGTTCTACTGTTATATTCATATATATATCACTGCTATTATGTATTCTTGGCTGCCTTTCATTCTACTCTGTATATTGCAGATGCTGATTCCTTCTCCCTCATGCCTTCAAATGTTTCAAACTACTTATACCTTCTCAAAAGATATGACTTTGACCAATGGTTATGTCTCTTGTCTCTTGCAAACAAATCGCATCCCTTCCCTAATACTAATCGCTGCCCTTTAATAAATATCTTTGTTTTCAAGCATAAGTTGTTGCTTTGTCTTTTTGTTTAATTTGTCTTTTAGTGCTTTGTCTTCTAGCAATTTCGTCTTTTCCTCCTTCGTCTTAATTCACTAGCACCTAAATGCTGATCGCTACTTTATCAAGTGTTTGATCACTATCTTATTAAATTTAAATCTTTAATTTGAATTTTACCTTATTAAGGGAAGTCGGCCTGTCTCAAGTATGGGACATTTCGGTCCGCCCTGCCCAAATATTGCTTGTCCTCAAGCAATCACAAACGAGGACACTATTAAAGTAATCAAAGTCCCAAATCAGTCTTCTGTGAAGAATGGTTGTTAGCAGGCTTGTCTCCATCCAACTGCCAACGTAGTCCCTTAAGATCATAGGGTTGATAACGGTTTTTCTAAAATATGAGGACAATTTGTTGTCCAATATTCTTCTTGTTCTTGTACTCATACTTCCTACTATCTCTTAATAATAAAACCAAGAGTTGGTACTGATAGGGTACCTAACTTAAGACAAGTTTTCTCTCATTTCATCACCACAACGATCCTAGGTAATGATACAAATTCTTCATTATCCCTTGTTGAAATCTAAGATCGGATTGCGGGGAATGTTGTGAATATCAAGATCCCACTCCTTTGTGTAAAATTACTTTTGCTTTCGTGTAAAGGATCTAGATGTTTGAATGATAACTTTCCTTAGATAACGTATGTTTCATTTTGTGTAAACATTCAAGCAAAGTTTACGATAAGTTTGTTTCTAATGAGGAACCGACCTAGTCAAACATTTGTTATACCCATAGGTAATTAATATTTAAGTACAAATTTATGGGATTGACCAAGTCAATAAAATGAAAGATGTACAATAGTTTAGCATTCCTAGCAAGCCATAGGAGGACTTAAATTTATAGGTTTACCCTAATAATTCTTGTGCCATCTTCTAATTCAACTGGAGGTTATTACTCCTCTTTGACATATCTCCATGTTTGGTACTAAATTTATTTTCATATATTGGGAAAGTACCTGATTAAACAATATTAATTTATCCCAAGGTTTGATAGGTGAGAATGATCATAGGATTTGTGGGTTATGGGCCCATAATATAACTTAGCATAGGCTTATGTAACAACCTTGTTGTACGTTTGATGTGTATCAAATTTACCTAAGTTACTCTATTCAGGAAAAGGAACTTAGACCCTTGGATGAAATGATCTACAAAGTTCACTAAATCAATTTTATAGGTTACAAGGTAGATCATATGTGGTATGGACTGGATTGTATTGCCATTGTTTCGATGAGTGTGGGATAGATCACTTGTTTGTACATTTGCTCTTGTTCCAAAGGAATATAACAATTTATTCTTAATTATGTTCTTAAAGAATTGAGTTGTCTTCATTGCATTCTCTTCGAATTGTTGTTTTGGTTTTTAATAGATTCACCATTCTAGGTCAAGATGTACATAAATCTCGAAGTTTGAAAGATAATCTTAATCCATCTAGTATCTTTAGTTATGCCTAAGTTTCCGTGACAACTAGTGGTGGCAATATATGGACTTTCATTTGGGAATTGGAAGTCAAATTATATTGTTAGATTCAACTATGTTGAGTGGTTATGATTGATTGTTCCTTAATTAGGAAACTTTTGATATTTTGGTTGCTTTATTTCTTGATGAATAAATGAGTGACAATTGCTTATGTCAATGAATTGATTTATCCTTTATATCTATGTTTTGAAGGAATCACTACTCTTCACATTCAGCGTCACATCACTATTCTTGAGAACCTAACTTAATTCACTTGCAAAATCACTTAGGGTTCTATTCTTAGTTGAATTCTTCAATGATGTTTTGGATGTTTTTTTCTCAAATGAAATGCTCTCCCCTTTTATACCTCAAGTTTGAGGGAGTCACACTTTTTTTCACTTTACTAGTTACAACTCTTCATTAAGAGGTGTTTGACAAATAAAGGTTTGATAGATTTGGCATTTCCATAATTTTTAAACATAAAGTAATGGAGTAAACTTGTTGAGAAAAACATTAGACATGAAGCAAATACATAGATATACGTAATACATGAAGCACACACATAAATACACATGATACACGTAAGACACGAAGCATGAAGCATACACATAGATACACAAAGTATACACATGAAGCATGAAGCATACACATAAATACACGTGATACACGAAGCATGAAGCATATGCATAGATACACATAATATACGAGTATACGCATAAATACATGTGAAGCATAAAGCATACACATAAGTACACATGTTACATGAAGTATATATAAGACATGCATAAATATACGTAATATACGGAGCATGAAGCATACACGTAATACACAAAGTATACGCATGAGTACATGTAATACAAGAAGCATGAAGCATATACGTAATACATAAAGTATACACATAAATACGAAGAGTACATGTAATACAAGAAGCATGAAGCATACACGTAATACAAAGTATACACATAAATACACGTAATATACGAAGCATACACATAATACATGTAATACACGAAGTATGCACATGAATACACGTAAGTCATGAAGCATACACATGAATATACATAAGTCATGAAGCATACACATGAATATATGTAAGTCACAAAGCATACACATGAATATACGTAAGTTACAAAGCATGCACACAAATATACGTAAGCCATGAAGTATACACTTGAATACACGTAAGTCATGAAGTATAGACTTGAATACACGTAAGTCACGAAGTATACACTTGAATACACATCAGTCACGAAGTATACACGTAAGTCATGAAGCATATACATGAATCTACGTAAGGCATGAAGTATACACATGAATACACATTGCATCAACTATCATTCACAGGATTGTAGGAAGGATGCTTTGATACCATTTGTAATGTCCCCTAATTGGGAGTGCCCTAGATTTGTCCTAATTTTCCCTCAATGACAACGGGGTTAGGTAATACCCTTCCTTTGATTAAAGCCCTGATTGAAGCCCTGCACACAGGGTAGAACCATTTACCATAATCAAACTGATTAGCAGATTAGAACCATTTATCACAATAATAATAATTAGCAGATTTCCATAATTAGACATTAGTAAACCCATGGCCAAACAAAAGTACTCTAACATCCTTGGAGGGTTCAATCATAGGAGAGAATAGGAGAATGCAACTTGATGGGGTGCCTTGGACGCCTTTTCCCTAGATCCAAGAGGGGATATACCATCCCCCTTGGCCTCATGTGGCACATGCCATCCATATGAGGTGATCTATCTAGGAGGTGCCCTTTCTGTTATCCCCTCATCTGGCCAATCATTTCCTTCTCCCTATGACTTGACCTCCTGTGCTGATCATCCATGATGGAGGAGTGAGATTCCAATGGGTTCCTTGAAAATGCCATCTCTCGTAAGCCCAAAGGCAGTACCCTCTATACCCCCTTGGCCTCCTGGGGCTCATCAAGTCCCCATCTGAGGTGGCGTACCTAAGAGAGTGCCCCATCACCATTCCCCACTTGTAGTCTCAGTTCCTTTCACCATGGCTAAACACTCAAAGCACATGACAATAAAAGATTAATCGTATTTACTGATATGATGTAATATCCCTTCTAGGATAAATGCTAAAATTCTGATTATTAAATGGAATTTTCTGAATCTTGCAATTTTACAATGAAAACCCTAGGTTCTGATTATATCTTCTGCCCTTAAATTTTTGTATATTCCTCTTTCTTCTCTGCACAAACCCTAGGACTGATAATCAACTGAATTCTGATTTTAAGGATGTATTTTCTGTCAAATCCTAGACTGAAATCTGATTTTCGGTTTCTGAATAATAAATGGCCTTTGACAGCGAACCAATGTATGACAAATGATCAAATAAACATGCTGACTATATATTTTTATGGAGATAATATCAAATGTGAATTCAAACACATATTATGATCATCCAAAATGCAAAACAAAGTCATATATATCTGATCCCTGAACATGAATGTCTGCTGCTATGAAATGGATTATTCGGAACTGCAATTACATCAAAATTATTGTCTCAAACATGACCGAACATAACCCACAATCTCTGCTGTTACAATCAGACTTAAACATAAGCTCTTACATACCAAGGATGGCGAAAAATGATGTCTAATAGTATGCCCTATCCCAAAATATGGTGTTGCTCCAATCTGATATAAATCTGCAAAACAAGATAAAACCCTAGCTCTGATTTCTGCACTTTAAGACAGCAGTTCCTTTATTTCAAATGGCCCAGCAAGCAAATGAAACTCTTCAAGGTATGACGCCAAAATGCCAATGTCTTCAACCTAAATCTTCAAACAAATATCTTTAATGAAATCTTCAACAACTTCAACAATGTGTAATGATATTCAAATCACCAACAATGTCTTCTACAAATTCACAATAATGGTCTCCAATAAGCTCTATGATGAATACTGATTGTGTAATGTCCCCTTTAAGAAGATCCTTATTTTCCACCTTGCACATGAGAATTACTTCTTAAAGGAAACATTAGTAATAGATAAGATCAATAAATCATATTAAAATAATCAAATAAATAAATTATTTAATTATTCAATCTTAAGTGGATTCTTACTTAGGGTTGTTTATTATATGTTAATTTTATTTATTTTCAAACCCTAGTAGAGATGGGGTACTATCTCTTGTTAGGTTGCATGAATCATCCTCTACAGGTAGTGCCTTTGTATGATGTAACACATGCCCATTCCACCTTAGGTCTTACTAAGTGCCTTTGTATGATGTAACATATGCCCATTCCACCGCAGGGCTTACTTATTACCTTTGTATGATGTAGCATAGTCCATTCCACCGCAGGTCTTATCCATTGCCTAAGTATGATGTAACATAGTTCATTCCACCGCCGGTCTTATCTACCTTTCGATGTATTAATGCTACTTATTCCTAACAAGTCTACCTCCAATCTCTCAATGTGTTCTATGATCTTATATCATGGGTTTGTTTCTAAGGACCTTGCCTTCATTATATAAATCAAGTATGATTACTCTTTATTGGGGCTTAATCCTAATGATGATGGATTCTCTAAGCATTTATAATCATGTTATTCATAGATGTTTAAGCTATCTATATCATGTTAGTTATTCGCTCCACCTTGACTATAACATGCTATCATATCATCTATACATATTTATATTTATAATTATAATAATATTTAATCACTAATATTGATATTTGTTAATAATATATTATTTATAATATTTCTTTCTTATATTACTCAATTTATTACTTAAATCTATATTTTAATATCATTCATATTATAATCCCTTTAATTAATATCATTGTGTATAAAAAAATAATGAAATAACTTATAGATATTAATTTATTTTTTTCTTTGGGAATATAGGTGTAGCATACTTATCTTATTTTCCCCAGCAATTAATCATGTATGTAATTCAAACTCATAAATTATTAATTTTATATCTGCTTGCTTCATTGTATTTTGTTGTCTTTCATTGCTTCCTCCACTCTCTACCTTTATATTTTCTTAAATGGTCAATGAGTACGTTTTCACAAAGGTCATGTCTTTTTATAAATATATTAGTTGCTGTTGCCTTGACGGATTGTCTTAAAGGCAATCTAATATATTATATAATGTATGATTTACATTCATTTATATAAATATGTTTATTATATTATAATCATAATAATAATTAATATTAATATTAATTTTAACATTTATATTTATTATTATATATTATTATATAATAATAATAATATGCTATTTTAATATTAATAGTTATATTTGTATTGGTTATTTATAAATATAATATATCGGTTAATATTTAAAATATTTATAGATACTATCATATAATATTATATATATTTATTAATGGCCTATGGCCAGGATATTTAACATGACATTTTAAATCTTTAATTTAAACAATGCCTTAATATGGGGACATGACAACCCTCCCCCCTCAAGATTGCTTGTCCTCAAGCAATCACAATTAGGATGTTTTCAAGATCCTAAATCAAATTTGTAATGAAAGAATACTTTAAAAATTAGACATAAGTATAGGGAATGATAATAATAAATTTAATATTGAAGTATACATAAAATGGTAATAATAAATTTAATATTAAAGTATATAATTTTTTTTTTTATTATTATTTATTTAACTATTATTCACAGGATGGCAGGATGACTGCTCTGATACCACTGTAATGTCCCCTTTAAGAAGATCCTTATTTTCCACCTTGCACATGAGAATTACTTCTTAAAGGAAACATTAGTAATAGATAAGATCAATAAATCATATTAAAATAATCAAATAAATAAATTATTTAATTATTCAATCTTAAGTGGATTCATACTTAGGGTTGTTTATTATATGTTAATTTTATTTATTTTCAAACCCTAGTGGAGATGGGGTACTATCTCTTGTTAGGTTGCATGAATCATCCTCTACAGGTAATGCCTTTGTATGATGTAACACATGCCCATTACACCTTAGGTCTTACTAATTGCCTTTGTATGATATAACATATGCCCATTCCACCGCAGGTCTTACTTATTACCTTTGTATGATGTAGCATAGTCCATTCCACCGCAGGTCTTATCCATTGCCTAAGTATGATGTAACATGGTTCATTCCACCGCCGGTCTTATCTACCTTTCGATGTATTAATGCTACTTATTCCTAACAAGTCTACCTCCAATCTCTCAATGTGTTCTATGATCTTATATCATGGGTTTGTTTCTAAAGACCTTGCCTTCATTATATAAATCAAGTATGATTACTCTTTATTGGGGTTTAATCCTAATGATGATGGATTCTCTAAGCATTTATAATCATGTTATTCATAGATGTTTAAGCTATCTATATCATGTTAGTTATTCGCTCCACCTTGACTATAACATGCTATCATATCATCTATACATATTTATATTTATAATTATAATAATATTTAATCACTAATATTGATATTTGTTAATAATATATTATTTATAATATTTCTTTGTTATATTACTCAATTTATTACTTAAATCTATATTTTAATATCATTCATATTATAATCCCTTTAATTAATATCATTATGTATAAAAAAATAATGAAATAACTTATAGATATTAATTTATTTTTTTCTTTGGGAATATAGGTGTAGCATACTTATCTTATTTTCCCCAGCAATTAATCATGTCTGTAATTCAAACTCATAAATTATTAATTTTATATCTGCTTGCTTCATTGTATTTTGTTGTCTTTCATTGCTTCCTCCACTCTCTACCTTTATATTTTCTTAAATGGTCAATGAGTACCTTTTCACAAAGGTCATGTCTTTTTATAAATATATTAGTTACTGTTGCCTTGACGGATTGTCTTAAAGGCAATCTAATATATTATATAATGTATGATTTAC
The DNA here is from genome assembly GCA_027924645.1 of Cunninghamia lanceolata. Classification (NCBI taxonomy): domain Eukaryota; kingdom Viridiplantae; phylum Streptophyta; class Pinopsida; order Cupressales; family Cupressaceae; genus Cunninghamia; species Cunninghamia lanceolata. The sequence continues at coordinate 2,720,156 of BSBN01000704.1, read as the reverse complement.
ATTCATTTATATAAATATGTTATTATATTATAATCATAATAATAATTAATATTAATATTAATTTTAACATTTATATTTATTATTATATATTATTATATAATAATAATAATATGCTATTTTAATATTAATATTTATATTTGTATTGGTTATTTATAAATATAATATATCGGTTAATATTTAAAATATTTATAGATACTATCATATAATATTATATATATTTATTAATGGCCTATGGCCAGGATATTTAACATGACATTTTAAATCTTTAATTTAACCAATGCCTTAATATGGGGACATGACAGATTGCATCCACCTCTCAAAACGGGAATGGGGCCATCACCAAACCCTAGTTATCAAGGGATCATCACCTTGATTGGACTGAAATTTGTCTTTAGCCAAGAGATAAACTCAATATGAAAAAACCGAGTCAAAAACATGATTTCAAATGAGTCCTAGTTGCTCCTTATAAGGCACTCACTCCAAATAGGTCTGGCCTAACTTTATTAGATGAGTGTTTTTTGTGTACACAATCACTTATTAAATGACGGTTTTTATGTACACAATCACTTGACAGTTTTTGTGTACACAATAACACTTTATTTTATAAAGTGTTTTAAATTGACTCAAGTAACTTAATAAAATATTAATTTTATAAAGCAGTTAAAAATACTTTATAAAATTAATTTACAATTAGAACCTTTTTAAGTTACTTGCAAAATGGGGACATTACATATGACAATAGCAGCAATATACTAATAATAACTGGAATGTCAATTAAACAATCATAGTCATTCATATTAAATCGTGCTGCCTTATGTGACTGTAAATTTGGTCTCATACCACTAGTTTGGGTAACCGGACTGCTGCACCAATAATGATTAATGATTATTCTGATTTAGGGAAATGCAGACCTCGATTTCTTATGTCTAATTTCTTATATCTATTAAATAGGCATAGGCATAGTTAACATTGCATACCACAGGGACCTTTATTGTTTTGCTGTTATATTTATATATATATCACTGCTGTTATGTATTTTTGGCTGCCTTTCATTCTGCTCTGTATATTCCAGATGCTGATTCCTTCTCCCTCATGCCTTCAAATGTTTCAAACTACTTATACCTTCTCAAAAGACATGACTTTGACCAATGGTTATGTCTCTTGTCTCTTGCAAACAAATCGCATCCCTTCCTTAATACTAATCGCTGCCCTTTAATAAATATCTTTGTCTTCTAGCATAAGTCGCTGCTTTGTCTTTTTGTTTAATTTGTCTTTTAGTGCTTTGTCTTCTAGCAATTGTCTTTTCTTCCTTTGTCTTAATTCACGAACACCTAAATGCTGATCACTGCTTTATCAAGTGTTCGATTGCTGTCTTGTTAAATTTAAATCATTAATTTGAATTTTACCTTATCAAGGGAAGTCGGGCCTGTCTCAAGTATGGGACATTTCAGTAGGGTGGCAGTATTCTTCTTAAAATTCAGTGTTGGTGCTTTGAAATATTAAGATTTATAATTTAATTAAGTCTCTCTCTCTCTATCTATCTGTCTCACACACACACACGGTCACACTCACACACGCATGCAAAAACTTTATTACGTAATGTTTTTCAGTACATATGTGCACAACATTTCATTAGAAAAACAATGATGCTCACAATCCTTTAAATTAAAGGGTTTCTAAAAGTTATTCTCAAGATGGAGATTCTACCTAACAGTGCTGCATTGTAATGTCCCCTTCCAAGACGGCACATAGATGAGCAGTGGTTGGCCTATTACCAGGGTTCCCGTAGGTCAGCGGAGTGGTTAGGGGACCTATCCAGGGGCAGTGGAGTTTCGCTGAGAGTCTTACGAGCCCTTTAGTTTCGTGTCAGTTGATGAATCCAGGGGTTGAATTGAAAATACTAAGAGTTGCTTTCATGGAATTGTGAAAAGTGAATAGTAACAGAAAATTAGAAGAGGAATAGTGAAAAGTGAATAGTAACAGAGAATTAGATGGTGAATAGTGAAAAGGTCCCCATCCTAGTAGCCCCAATGTTGTTTTTAAAAGGTGGCCCTTCTTTTTCATGAGAAACAGACCCTCAAGGTGGGTGTCCCCTTTTGGAGGGAATATTTTAATGTTTTTTGTGGAAAAAGGAGGATGGAGGCTATAAAGCAATGTTTTGGGCTCACTTTTGAGCATTCTATTCTCATTTTCTAAAAAGCTAAGTGCAGGTTTGGAGCTCTGGATAGAGTTTTCAGCAGATTGCAGCTCTTCTGAGGACGAAACCCCTTGGAGGACAGTGGATTGGACAACAACCCAGTTCACATAACAGGGAAATCTATTCTGGGTTTCCGTTTGGGCTTCATTGGACGTCATTAGAGGTTGATATTGCAGTTGGAGTGATTGCAGCAGTGAATTGTCAGGGTATAATTGCAGATCGGGTCTTCATAGTAGCATATTTCTCATTTCAGCACCTTTACCAGCTGGCCGTTCAAAATGGGAGTCATTTTCAGTCAAACCCTAGCTGGGAATTAGGGTTTCAGCAACTAAATGTTCCAAAAATTGAGCGTTGGCTTCCGGGTATGCGTTTATTGTTTTGGGTAGTTTAATATTGCATCATAGAAGGGCTTGGGGTTGCTGTTATAGTCTAATATAGTGGAAATCAGACCTCTAAAATTGTAAGCAGACTTGATTTAATCAGTTTAAAAGGGTCCTATTGATGTGCAAGTGTTGTCTTTTTATTTATTCAATAGTTCTCTTCCATTTTCTATGGTTTCCTTATGATTTGGTCCTAAAACAAAACAATCATTTAAACTCAAACAACAAACAAATCAGCACTCAAGCAAAGACACCAACTTACACTTCGCTGGTCAAAGACAAAAAAATTGAAACAACAAATCAGCAGATCCAAAAATCAGAAAATTTAAGATCAGAATTGGTAGGGGATCTTTCATGCATTTAAATAAACCATATATGTTTGTCATAGTCTATAGCAATAAGAAGAAAAATTCTTATTTTTTAAAACCTTCAGAAATTTGTATGTATCAGTACACATTTAGTTCGATGATATAGGTGTCATGCATTAAATCTTACCTTACTAGTCCACAAATGTGTTTATTAACTTCCAATATAGTACGATTGAGGATTATACAACTTTTATGTCAATATTTTCAATGTGTTGAAAATGATTTTTGGTTGTAATCTTTTGTGATGTTATGCAGTGAAGCTGGGGAAGAGTATGCAATGAAACTGGCAGATTTTGTGAACAAACGACTAAAATATGAAAGAACTGCATGTGTAAGTTTCTAGAGTAATTTACTCATAATGCCCTTTCCTATGTGTTACTGTGTAAGTAACAAGTTTTCTGTTAGAAGGATTTTATGATGGGAATAGAGGGGTGGCTACTATGTAAAATGGAAAATATTCACCAAAATACAAATAGATAGTCTAACATCAATTACTAATGAGTTTATATAATTTGTCTTTATTGGTGCCAATATATTCATTTTGTATGGTATGCTTTTTTATTTCATTCTTCTTGGCAAAGCAATTTTGTTTGGTGAATATCAGATATTAAGGTTAGTGATCTTGTGTGTGCTCATATGGAAGTAAAAGTGAAGATTTATTCACCAAGTGTTGCAAATATCAATTTTTGCAGATATGGACAAGTACATTGCAGAGAACAATATTGACAGCACATCATATTGGTGGATTCCCGAAGGTGAGCATTCAACTATTGATTTGCAAACAAATAAAGATTATATTGCTGGAATGATTGATCTGGAAGTTTCCCAAGATGAAGCCATCATTTTAACAAAATCTACTGATATCAAGTGATTTGTAATCAATTTAGATCCAAGGACAATTCACCAACATGGATTGTCTTGATCCAATGTTCAAACTTTTAGAATCAACATACATAATTCTGCAAAATGCTACAGCTATGGCTGCCATCTACATCTTAGATGCATTCTGCTGTTGTGTACACATTCACATATATGGCTACAATGCTTATCATAGTTTGAAAACTCGGACTCGCCGCGGACTCGGCAGCCCAAAATAGGACTCGTACTCGGGACCCGGCAAAAAACACGGCTAGGACTCAGCAAAGAAGAAAACCGTAGTTTTACAAAAAAACAAAAAGAAATTAATGCATTTAGAGAACATAAGAGCCATAATTCAAACATTGCACGTCATATGATCATCAAACACTCAATATTTGAAATTTCATCATTCATGAACTATAATGCAGACCTGTTTTGTGCTTCAACTAGTGTTAAAATGAAAAAAAAAAAAAACTAACTTTTTTACTTTGTTGGGTGTCTAACAGGCGACCCGAGATTCCTGGGTCGGGACTCGACTTGCGAGTCCGTGGCAAGTTGACTCGGCTTGCCATAGGACTCGCGAGTCTGGCGAGTCCTCGCGAGTCCCAGGCGAGTTTTAAAACTATGCTTATTAGCAATATTTCCCACCCATTTGCGCTACTATCACCATCTGACCCTTCCAAATCACAATATAATTGTGTGATAAAGAAGTATGTCAATACTTTAGATTGTATGTGAGTGAAATCTACTCCTATTTCCTGTGGTAAACAAGAGCTATGGTTGTAATTTGTTGAACATGTCAAGTATATGCTTTCTTTAATTAGTAAATTAGATGTATATAATGAGAATAATGGAAGTAAATGAACCAAGCACACATGAAAAGAAAGATAAATATACAAATTAAACCTTGATAAACCCAATGTGAAAAACTCTGGAAAAGTGGGACTATGCCTTCTCATCTCCACTCATCTTGCTAAACTTACAATCAAATTGCTCAATTTGAGCCTTCAAATGCGGTGTAGGCTTAACCCTTGTGCAATGCTCATGGGACATTGGGAACTTTCTTAAGCATTTCTACAATGCTCTACCAAATTATCTTGTCGTGGATTGCATGCTTATTCAGAATGCTTGACTGCTAGACTCAGTATAGTTAAGTTCCACCTTAAGAACTCTTTCAGTCATTCTTCAATTCGTTAATGTGAACCCCAAAGGGCTATATTTATGTGTACAAGTGGAAAACTTCGTTATATAGAGATTTCCAAACTTCTTTCACACAAAGGGACAAAAAAGAAATTGATTGATCTTCCCTTTGAATGCTTTCTTGATTCCTTTTGTCTTATATGGAGCAGATCTAAGTTACTAGTTCTTCATTAGTTCTGCCAGGGTACTGGTCCGGTACGGCCTGGGTCCTGATCCTGGTCCGGTCCTCACGGGGATTCGGCCAGGGTTCTGTTTTGGGCTTGTGGATCCTTCTGGGCCGAACCCGGGGGAACCCAGGGAGAACCCGGCGTCATTTTCTGGGAAAAGTGTTATTTTTTGTGTTTTTTTATTTTTATTTTTGCATTTTTAAAACATTTTAAGTGATTTGAACCATGCTTCTCTGTTTAATAGTTCTTTCATATTGTTTTTTTCAGTATGGTTTTTTGGCATAGACTCAAATCACAGAAATTTAAATGAGAATGACTTGAATGTCCATACTCAAAACAGTGATCAACTAAGGTAGAAGAAATAATATGATTTACAATCAAGAAAATGAAATTTAAAGAGCTAGAATGAAAACCTATAATCTTCAAATTTCTCATTGTATCATACTATATAACTTTGAAGGAACTTCTTTGTTATATTTGGCATTGTATTTAATAAAAGCTCATCTGACTTCAGCTCCACTCATGAGATTACAAAAGGAGAATGTCTGACTATTAGCTTTCCAAATGTTTGTAGGTGCCTCCATAAAGACAACTATGGTATATTCATAATACTAGTGCGGTTTTGTTTATTATATGATCATATTCATGATGCTATGGTATTCTGAACTTAATTATAGGTTTGACATATGTAATTATAGGTGCTACTGGGCCAAATTATACCATCAAGAAGGTTCATATTCTGACGTTATATGAATATCCTCACCTTAATTTGAACACCAAGATATAACTTTGAAATTTATGTAGGGAAAATCTAAGGAATGTATGATATGGTACTTCTGGGAAAAACATTTTGTAACATATAAGGAACATGGAATGCAATTTATGACATTCAATATGTCTAGTTATTGTTGATGACAAGGCCATTGATTCTTAGGCATTAAGATTCTTCATCATAAGGCAGATGTGGCTTGTGGAGGATTAAAGCATGTATTAAGCATTGGTAACTCTACAACATTTATAATATTCAAGGTCAAACATATTGTGGGATAAATGATTTAGTAGTATTTTAAAGATAGTAGTCTTTGATCAAAGAGTTGTCCAAGACTACATTACAAGATTAGAAAATTTGAATGACAATGTAATAGGATAATTTGTTGTGTGTTTGATCAAGACAAAGAACAAAGATTCTAGGCCACTCTAAAATTTACTTAGAACATTTGAAAACTTATTTGGACAAGAGGAACTTATGTTGCTCATCCACATTTTTCAAAAGGAGGATGGTCATAAATGGCAATAGACCATTCTCTTAAAAATTGATTGCAATTATAAATCAACATTCAAGCAAATGCAATTGGCAGGTGTAAAGCCGGAGTCCACAACCTTTGCCAACATCTTTCCTGCATGTGTGAAAATGGGAGCTTTGGAGTAGGGTATAGACATCCATCAAAGCATAAAGGATAGAGGTATAGACAACAAGAGATGCGTGGGGGGGAAAAGCCCTTCATTGTCATCGTGCAAAGTTGTCACAACACCAGAAGAAGGAAGATAAATGAAAAACAATGTGAAATGTGCGGGTAATAAAGCCTACCAACAACAAAATTCGTCAAAACTACAAAACTCATCAAATCCGTCACTGTCCATGATTTAGTTGGGATTAAATGCAAAAAAATTGGCAAAAAAAGGTCAAAATCAACAAAAAAGGGTCAATGATTTTTATGCAAAATCGTGTTTTTTAGGGAAAAAATCAAATTTGAAGAGTTTCGCGATTAATTGTGATTTTCCTATTTTTTCTCGATTTTTGCTTCTATGCTTTATAATGCCTACATATATCCCAGTTTGCTATCACTGATTGCATCCAAATCACCATCTTCATTAGTTTTTATTTTTTTAGCATGAAGACATTTTGTCCTCACTTTTGATACCCATAGCTTTGTTGTATGCTTCTCCACATGATGAAAAGTGGTACTATTTCATTTTCTTTTCTACACCACCTTTTCCCGGTCGAATGTAAAGAACCCTTCTAATATGACTGAAATTTTTTGCCTAGATTTTATTTCAAATAAACAATTTTCTAACACATAACTATACCCATGATCATAGGAAACAATGAATGTTGAAACCCCAATGCTTTTTATTGACTTCAATAATGATAGTTACAATTGCAAAGTGCTGTTACAGTATATCAGCCTTGACTGATTTTTAAATCAGTCATCGTACAATTCAAATTGATGAACAAATATGAAGCAAAACCCTAGCCAACAAGTAGACAATGAAGTCCAATGATGAATGACCTTCAATTAGGGAAGTATGATGGTTGTAGCCGACCTTGAATGACTGAAATGACTGTTGTACCTGCTGATCAGACTGCTGCAACTTTTCTTCACAACCCAGATTTGATAGAAATGCAAATTTGAAGCCAAATTAAGCCTCCAAAGGCTAGCGAAGTATTTGAAGTCCAATGATGAATGACCTTCAATTAGGGAAGTATGATGGCTGTAGCCGACCTTGCATGACTGCAATGACTGCTGTACCTGCTGATCAGACTGCTGCAACTTTTCTTCACAACCCAGATTTGATAGAAATGCAAATTTGAAGCCAAATTAAGCCTCCAAAAGCTAGCGATGGAACCAAGGATGCTAGCGATTTGTCTTAGGATGTCTCTCCATGCTTCAAACCCTCAAAATATGCAAATGTATATTGTCTAACAGCCCTGGGAAGCTTTCAATGATGAACAATGCTTCAATGACTTTCAATGCCAACAATATCTCCTTCAATATCACTATGAAAACCAAGAGATCAATTAGCTTCAAATTGATAGCAAATGATGCTATTTATCCAACTCTTGAGGCAGGCGTCCCAATTTGCTCCAATTTGCAATATTTTGGAGTCCACCAATGAAGTGCAATCCTCCTTGGACAATTTTGAATGCTTTTGCACATTGAAGTATAACATTTAAAAACAATCCTTGATTTTATTAAATGATTGCTCATCTCAATCCCAACACCTAGAGCCAATAACAAACCTCTTGCATTTTTTTAAATGATTTACTCTCCTTGAGCAGCAATCCAAGAGAAAAGCATTTAATAAATAAAAAAACAATATTTTGAATCACTCAAATCTTCCTCTTGTCTTGGGCGGCGATCTCTTCTAGGAGAATGAAACATTTTTATTTGCTAAAAATACTCCTTTTGCTGGGCGGCGATTCCTTGGACAATTAAAAACAATAAAATTGCCACCTCCTTATGGCGCTGCTCCTCTCCTTGGCGTTGGCACACATTCTCATGTAATCGCCTCTCCTTGGGCATTGAACACTCAATCCAATGAAATTATTTTTCCACTTGAACGCTAGCACGACACCCAATCATCAAATCGCTCCTTTATTATTATTTTATTCTCCTTCAAAGGTGGCGTCAACCTCCACATGGCACTGGAAAATATATAGATAAAAATATACTTTGAAATTGCAATTAAAGATTGACATTTTCCATCACCTCAATTTCTATCCTCCAACGTTTACAATTTCCATCCTTTGCTAGAAGAATGTGATATTTTGACTAGATAAATAATATCTCCACTCAAATACTTAGCCAAAACCCACTGAAAATACGTGTTGAGCCAACATTATAGATTTCCATCCTCTAAAACCAAGCTCAGACCCAAAATCATGTCTAGCTCCAAAATGGGGACATTACATCGAATCCAAGAGTCACTTCTTGAGCCAACCTAACTTCTTGAATGCTTCAAAGTTCCTCTTTTACCCCTTCCCTAGCTGCTTGACTCCAAGGAAGATAGATGGTTGCCTTTGGAATAGGATGATTGCCCATGTGGAACTATTCAACCATCCACATTACTATGCAACCATTCATATTCTTCAACTGAATGATTGCTAGCAAGGAACTCCAATAGTTAATCGGTCGTTGCCAAGCATGTATCTACAACCACAACCTGCAATCAATGATATGACTACAAATAACCAACACTGCATTTCCTATGGCATTTTGCCACCCCTTCATTGCCCATGCAACAAAAAGACCATCAAACCTAGGCTTTTCCAAGTTATCTTCGACGGTGACATGCATACGCAAACAGTAACATGCATACTTCAGCAACATCATATGCCTTCCAACTTCACTTCCACACCATAGTTGATCTTCAACATTTCAGCAGCAACTGAAGACACATTAGTAGTATAACCAATCTTTCGTAGCTCTTAAATAGCAACTCAAGATACTTTGACAACAATACTTCAACAACATACTAATATTAGAGCTCGCCTACTACAAGTAATGAACATATTATATCTCCACAAGTGCCCTAACAATGCTTTGGACCATCGACAAGAATTCCTATAGAACTTTCCTCCAATAATGAACTCACTATATATTTATTTTGACAATCAATATCTTGGTACAAGTTGCCTCTACTTACTTTAAAACACTGCTCAAACATGGGCCCAACTTTAGTAGAATCTCAATCCAAACCACTGAAATCAGTTTCGAATCATATCTCCCTAACTAGGGGCCTTTTGTGAGACACAATTAAATGTGGGAACTTCCTACCTACATCTTCATGAGACACACATTCAGCCTTATTTGGAAACTGCCCCTTCTCACCATTCAACCATGTCTCCTGTTTTGCCTCACTTTCTTGTCAAGAACGACATGTTCCTCTGACTCATCCATCTCCTTAGGTGCAAAATCATCCAAGGAAGGAAGAATGATATTCTTTGGTTCTTCATTTAGCATAGAATGCTCAAATGAATGTAAGTAGTCAACTTTAATAATTAAAAGTATCTTCATATATTCTAGCAATTCCTATCGAAAAACATTTTTCCCTACTTTCTCTATGATTTGAAATGGACCATACGGCAAAGGGTTCAGCATTCCTGAATTCCCTTGTTGCCTCGCCTTACCCAAGTACACACAAACTATGTCACCAACACGAAACTTATGTTTTGTTTGGTGCTGATCATGATGCTTTTTGTACTCAAGTTGAGACTCTTTCAGTCTCTCTTGGACTCGAAGATTTATCTGACCTTTTCCATGAACTTGTGAGCCTTATCAATGTTTGAGTTTGTATTTCCCAGCCCTTTACTTGGCTGTCCAAAGCAAATATTAAGGGGGCTTGGTGACATAAAACCGAAACATGCCTCACAAGGTGAAAGTTTTAATTAGGAATGAATAGCCTTGTTGCAAGAGTACTGAATATATACCAAATTTTCATCCCAGCCCTTCGGATACCTTTAATTATAACCCCTTAACAGCTGTACCAAAGATCTGTTCACAACTTCTATCTGTCCATTAGTTTGTGGATGGAATCTCTATAAAAAATGATGCTCTTTGGGATACCAAAGTGTATTCACACATGATTGAAAAACAACTTTGCTGCATCAGTCCCTGCAATTGTCTTTTTACAAGCCACCAGCACACACATCTTGCTGAAATGATCCGCAATAACAAATATGTAATCATTGCCCCTCTTAGTCTTAGGAAGACCAACAAAATCCATAGAGACACTTTCCCACAACCTTCTAGGCATGAGAAATGGTTGGTACAACCCCAACTTGTGATTGTTGGGTTCACTCACATTGCACGATTGACAACTCCATACAAACTTTGCATCATCAGATGTTAAGCATGGCCAATGAAAACAACACTGGAGATTACTTACAGTTTTATTCACTCCAAAATGTCCAGATATACATGATATATATGCCTCTTGTATTAGCAAAACCCTATGTTCTTTTGGCAGACAAGGTTTCCCTGCCTTTTATAAGAGTCTTTCCTGAAGGTAGTAGTCTTGATGAGGTTCAAATCCAGCATGTGTTTTATTGCGTATAGTCTGATATACCTCGCTGAAATTTGCATCATGCTCATAATTTTCTATTTACTTCTTCTTTGGTCCCACCGGTTGGTAAGGAGAAGAGTTGACCTGCTTTATGACCCAGGGTTTATGGTTGATCCCAAATTCCAAGAAGAATGGACTCTGAATGGACACCTTCATAAAATGTTGGACGAATGATGTATTAAGAAATATTCTTGTGCTGTCTCTCGCATAGGTAGTTTCTATGCACCAACTTTCTTTGACTTGCATCAATAGAAACTATTACCACAAAAACTCTCCAGCCTGGATAAGCTACTTATCGCAGATAAAAAATGTTGTTTGGATAGAATATTGGCCACCTTGTTAGTTTCACCACATTTATATTTCACCACAAGATGGACCTGTTGAAGGAATCCCATCCTTTTGTAATGCCTTGATTGCAACAACTTTGTTTGTGCTTGCAAGTGTTGCAAGGGTCTATGGTCTATGTGCACCATTGTCTCTTTCCACATGAGATAATGCTTAGACTTCTTCACTGCAGAAACCAGAGCATACAATTCCTTATAATTTTTCATGGGTCCTCTGAATGTGTTTGAATGATAACAAATAGGTGTATGTCCCTATAGCAGCCCCACACCCATAACATAATCATTGGCATCCATCTCTACATCAAATGTAGCTTGCAAATTGAGTAAAGCAAGGACCAGTGCCTTACTCATCTTCTTCGTTAGCTCGTCAAACACTTGTTGTCTATTACCCCGATGGAACTTCCTCTCCTTGCCGATGACTTAATGCAATGGGACAACAATATATGAGAAGTATTTTACAAATTTATGGAGGTATTGGGTTGCACCTACAAAGCTCCGTGTAACACTCATGGTAGTGGGCTTCGACCAATTAACAATCACTTCAAACTTGGATGGATCTATCCTCTCCATCACCTATCATGTGACTAAGGTACTTAGAATCCACCATACAAAAGAATAGACAAACACACCATCAAGATGACACAAGATATACCTTGGGAAAACCCAAGGGAAAAACCTAGCCTATAAAAGCATCCACACTCAATGTATTAATCAACAATCGAGCATTACAATACACTTACAAAGTCTCCATGAATACTTTTGAAACATCAAGCTCCTCCAATGCATTCTCCATGTGTCCAAGCATAATGGATAACCATGCAACCACACATCTCATGCCATGCTTCACATATGCACTCTTTAGGAGAGCTCAGTACAAATGACAACCAATTTGAACCACTAAACATGTGCTTGCTTTTATAGAATCGATCCCACACAAAACCATCAAGTGGTATTGGTTAAACCATGTGTCTCAAAACCATGAGAGCACAAAAGTTCAAAACCATTGACCCCAAAATTAAATATTTTTTACAAGTATTAAACATTTGTCCTATGTCTCCCACACATAAAATATCTAATTAATGTTACATATAAGTTTACGAGTTGCCCCAAATAAATATTTAATGTGGCTAAACACATCAATAAAGATGCACCACAAGTAAATATTTATTTTATATAATTAAAATATCTCTTTCTTGTGGAAGGTGTACAACACCCTTTTTCCTAACATTCTCCCACTTCTTGTATACATTGCATAAGGGTCAATCGATGAAACACGTCATCATAGCCATCCATGAAACCACATGAATCTCCAACATGCTCTCATGCTCTATCAAGATACTTGCAATAAAACAAAAGTGACCACTATTTCAATCAAGAACTCATCTTATCCTCCAACATGCCACCTATGGAAGAAAAGGAACAAGCCAAGGTGAAGATCCACCAATGCAAAGAACACAAGCATCAAATCCAAGTGATAACAAAGGCTCCAAGTTGGTACCAATGAAAACAAATCCCACATGATTGGAAATAGCATCCACAACAAATGCTAAGACATCCAACCTCCATACCTCAAAAGGTATTAAAACATTAGTAGAACTCATGCCAACAACATATCAACCCATAAACCGCAATCACAAGCTCCCTGTATAAAACCTATCAAAGAATAACATACACATCCAAGAACTCCCATTGCATAGGTAATGTCAAATTTGAAATAGATCAAGGCATACCAAATCTACCAATCAACACTCAAAACAAGGTGGTGGCTAATAATCATACCATGTAGTAACAAAGAACAATCACATTGATGCACACATGCAACACAAACCATTGCATACTCCCTCACAACAAGCCACCATAACTCTCTCAAGTCCACCACACCAAACCATGTGAACATGAACCTCTAGGAAGTAGCCATAGAACAAAGAGATAACCTGCAAATCATATCACATACCATGTCCTACCAACACCTCAAAGTACTAAGCCATGTCAATTATGATCTCCTTGGGTGCCCATTTAAATCAAGGGCTCTGATCTTCTAATTTTGTCTTTAATTTGCTTTAATTGATCCTCATCACCTCTGAAAAGTAATAAAATATCGATATGCTTCACCTTGGGCGTCACTTCGAATGGAGGGCTTAGATTCATTACTTTTTCTCCTTTATTTTGCTTTATTTTCCTTCCAATCTTCACTAGAGTGTATATAGTAACTAGGGTGTCACTTTTATTTTGTTTCTATCTTTGTTTTGGGAAGAAAAACATGCTATTTTGGTGTTTGGAAGAACTTAGGTCCCCAATGTTTTATTTTTTTTTATTTTTGTTTAAACTTGATCTTAGCATCACAAAACATTCTAATCTGATTCACATTGGGGATTTGCTTATGTGGATGCCAATTTTGAGTTACTTTGATTGTGGCGCTCATCGGGGATTTTCCCCGATGACCACTTAGTGCCAAAATGACGCTCATTGGGGATTTTCCCCGATGGATGCCATATCAAGGATCCCATGCCTTGAGCACCAAAAGCAAAAGTTGGTGCTCATCAAGAGTTTTCCTTGTTGGATGCCAAAATTGAAGATTTTAAAATGTGACGCCAAAAAAAACAAGGCATGGGCACTTGGAGTGCTTTGTGATGAGTTTTCGAATGATTTCATAGAAATTATTAATCTTTCATTAAAATTGCTCTATTTTTCTGTTCTCAAACACTGTGCCATAAAACCTCTAACTTTGACGAGTTTTCCATCATTTTACTACCTCCTGAAACCATTTTCCCTGATGAAGCTTAAATTCGTATTGTTGACCTTTTGCCATTGACGTGTATTGCTTTTTGCTAAAAATAGAAAAAGCAAAAAAACAAGTTTCTAAAAATAATAGTTGTGATTTTTGTGCTTATGCCCTCAATCTAAGACAACGAAGAAAAAAACCAAAAGCAAAATTTTTTTTCTAAAAATAGAAAGTTTGATCTCTAGACTATACTAAAACTTCTTGTCTTGAATCTGATATCTTCTGTATAGGCAAAAAATATGACCTTATCTTATTGTGTTGAAGAAGATTTTCCTTAGCCTCAATCCTTCCTGCGTGTGCCTGGTATCTGCCATCCCCTTTTTTTCCTTTACTAGTGTTGGAGCCTCTTTCACAATTCATAGCTAGATAATCTTCATGACGAGAAACCTACATACATCGTTAGCAGGGCAAGACAGACTGACACCTAAGGACTTAACCCATTTGTTAGGAAAGATAACATAGTTGACATTGATGTGACAAGAATGACTTGACATTTCACTAAAGATATGACTAAACACAAAGTTTTATTTATTTATTTATAGGGGTAGCAAATTTGGGTACCATCATAAGGCACCGATCTGCAATCTTTTGTATCACACACATTCACTTTACACACTAAAACATGACAGGCATCATAAAGTGTAAATTATCTTTAATTACCTACTCATAATATTTGTAATGGATAAAGGAGGTTCTTGTTGTGCTATCATTTTGAATACCTCTAGTCATACAACTGTGAATGTTACCTTTTCTACAAATTTGACATCTCATACAATTTTAATTTCTAAACTAACATAATGTGGTTTAGTGATAAGCAAAATTGTGTCTATATTGTGTTTAAAGGGCCTAGTTCAGAATTGAGTCATTTTAGAAGAATTCATCAAAATTATTCAAAACTTCTAAGCATGCCAGTCTTTAACATAGGTTCACAACAATTAATCAAAGTTGAGGCTTAAATCTTCTAAACTTGCCAATCCATCCATGCTGTATATTTTATAGGATCTCCAAAGGACTACCCTCTTGAGCCTGGCAAAGATTAAAGTGTAGGAGAGAAGAGCCTTCTTTTGTCATTTGCCTTGTTTACCCAGCTTTTCCAATCGTAGAAAGTCACTTTGCCAGAAGCTTGACAATAAGCCTCAAAAGCTTTAAACAAAATTCTTTATTGAGCTTCTTAGGCAAAGCTGGTCATTGACAGAAAGAGTCAACAGATTCTACATTTTTCTGCTTAATGTGGATATTGATACAAAAGAGCTTTGTCATCTCTTTTTCCTCTTTTGCTTGGAACTCTCACTTTCCACTCATCTCTCTTTATGCACAACACGAGACCATCTCATCCAAATCGGAATTACCTTGAATCTGTTTCCCATTGTTCGTTATTACTGTGTTGTCATCCTCCTTTTGATTTCTCCAAGATAGCTTCAAATTCGGGTGAAGCCTTCAATACCTTTCTTCCACATGCCCTTCTTTTCCATAATTCGCAGTGTGTTTTGGTCTTATTCTTGCCTTTGTCCTTTTGGACTGTAGTATTTGCATTCTTGTTCATTTTTCTCATCTTTCTGCCTATTCCTATAACCTCCATGGTGCTGTCCCTTTGCTCTGATTTATTTGTGAACAAAGACGCCTTTTTATGAAACTCCACATAGTTGGCCTAACCACATGCCTCATTAATATCTTGAGGCTTTGCCATGAGTATTGGTGTTTTTAGTGTCAAAACAGCATGCCTATGTACTTCATTAAGACCTCTTTTTCCATGACATCTTTGCCCAGCAACATTGCCTTGTTCCAAAACTCACTAGTATATTGCTGTACACTATGCCCTTGGCATTGTCAGAAGTAGTGCCATTGAATAATGTCTTCTTCATAACAGAAGGGATAAAAGTGATTTTTTAGAAGTTTCTTGAAGTTGTCACACTTCAAAAGAGGAGCAACTTTTCAACATTCAAGGGATAATGCATAGCTCTTGTACCATGTGAGAGCATGGCTCGATAACTTGAGCCTGACAAAAGAGATTTGTTGATGAGGAGTAAGCTTATGAAAGATGAAATACAGCTATGTTTGAGATATCCACTAGTCCAACTTTTCAGTGCTAATTTCTCTATCATTTGTTTGTATGTCAATCTTCACTTGAGCCTTGAAAACACTCAGTGTGGATGATTCTCCTTTTAGTTCAGTTTTCATCTATTCTTCTTCTTTGTTTGGCTTAAGCATCCTCATTTTCTCATTCAGGGCTTGCATGAAGCTCTCAATTGGTTTATCTTCCCAACTGAACTGGAGATCCTAACCACATCTTCTTCGAGTCTTCTAAAACAAACTTTTCCTCTTTTCCTTCTGCAGCCATTGCTCTTACAACCCTGTTCCATTGCCTTGCTCCAAACTTAAGTTCGTGAGGAACTAAGTTCTCACTGCCTCCTGACCTTGTAGATGACATAAACTATCCAAACCCTAATCAATCAATCAGAAACTTCAGGCTCTAGTACCACTTGATCCATAAATCATTGGATTCTCAACCCTAATGACAAGTCAACTATAGATTTCTAGATTAACTCTTCTCACAACTCTCAACAAACTACTCTTAAAAGATTAAAATATCTATAGCAGCTTGGAATTTGAATAACAAGAAGGAAAACAATAAACAACAGAGCACACACACAAGAAATAGATCATATGACACAAAGTTTCCTCTAGAGAAAACCCAAAGACAGGTGATAAATTCTAGGAAGGCTATGTCTTTAGTGTCTCATCACTGATAGGCATCAAGACAAGGAGAACAATGCCATTACAATGGTGTTCTGGATTATTACAATTTAATATTCATATTCCCTTGTAATGGCATTGTTCTCCTTGTCTTGATGCCTATCAGTGATGAGACACTAAAGACATAGCTACAATTTAATAGTCATATTCCCTTGCCTTCTCTTTGCTACTACAAATACAAGAACTTTGGAACACCTTTTCCTGTTTGAATCAACTATGAGAGTCACTTCCTGAGCCAGCCGAACCTCTTGAATGCCTCAAAGTTCTTCTTTTATCCCTGCTTTGGCTGCTCAATTCCAAGGAAGATAGACGGTTGCCTTTGGAATATGAATGGTTTCCCATTTGCAATTGTTCAACCATTCAATCATTCATCTTCTTCATCTTAATGGTCTGTAGCAAGGAACTCCAACAGTTAATTAGCTGGCTCCCAGCATGTATCTATAGCTATGTTCCATGGCGTTTTAGGGACGGGGACGGGGGGACGACAGGGGACACATTTCAGGGACGGCAGTCCGAGGGCCAATTTTTGGGGACGTCTGGGGGATGGCAATATATGAATTTTTCAATATATATATATATATATGAATTTTTCAAAATATCAATATGAATTAGAGATATCATACATGTTAATAACTTAACAACAATATCAATATGTGAAAAAATCATGACAGCAGCAGTGTAACATCAGTATAACTATAAACTATAAAGTTTAAACAATAAACAATGAGCATTAATAATTAAACACTAGTATAACAGCAATCTAAACAACAATAGAATTAATGATAATCATGAGATTGAAGATTCATAACAGCAATATTAAAGCATTTTGTTTTTCAAATTCTAAAATTAAAGTTCAAAGTTCAAACTTCAAACTTCAAAATTAAAGATAAAGTTAACTGTTAAACCCAAAGTCTCAAACTTCAAAATACAACAATCTAAAGACTAATATCTTATGCCTCATTCTGGCTATCAATATCATAATTTTAGGGTTTTGGAAGGGGCGTGGGAGGGTTTGTGGACCCCACGCCCTAATTAAAATTAAAAAAAAACTGGTTGTATGCGTTAAGACGTCAGGGGATGCCTAGCCATCCCCGGGATGGCCAGGCGTCCCTGATCCACTACCCGCTGTCCCCAATTTTTCCTGTGCGTCCCCGAGACGTTTCGAGATTTTGCATTTTAGTGGGGACGCCAAGGCCATCCCCCCATCCTGGAAACGTCACAGGAACGGGGACGGGGACGGGGACGGGGACGGGGCTGGAGGAGGTGGGGACGCGTCCCCGTGTACCCTTGATCTATAGCCATGACCTACAATCAATGATGTGACTGCAAATAATCAAAAACCCGGATCCTATGGCATCTTGCCACCCCTTTATTGCACATGTGACAAAAATACCATCAAATATGATCTTTTCCCAATCAAGGGCCAGTGAATGAACAAAGATGTCTTTTATCCTGCTGAACATGCACTTCAGCAATGACGCATACTTCAGTAGCATCATATGCCTTCTAACAGCATTTCGGCTGCACAGTTGATCTTCAACATCACTTTAGCAGCAACTGAAGACATTTCAACAACATAACCAATCTTTAGTAACCCTTTAGCAGCAACTGAAAATACTTTGGCAGTAATACATTAACAACATCATACTAATGTCAAAACTCCTCTACAAGAAGTAATGAACAAATTATATCTCCACAATTGCCACGGCAATGTTCCAGACCATCACAAAGAATTCCCGTAGAACTATCCTCCAAGCATGAACCCACTGGATATTCATTTTGACAATCAATATCTTGCTGCAAGTAGCCTGTAGCTGCTCTAAAGCACTGCTCAAACTTGTGCCCAACTTTTGAACCATCCTAATCCGAACCACCCAAATCAGTTTCATATCATTTTTTGATAGAGACTTTCAAATAGCCTAAGAGTTCAAGTTCTGCTTTCTTAATACAAACTGCACAGATACTTTTTGACAGAAGCTTAGGTTCTTTTAATCTAGCCTCTTAAAGACTTTGGCGTTATAGGCATCCTTTAGTTGTAAATGCCATGGAAGTTTCATGCTGCAATAAACATAAAACACCTGACTGCTGCCACTCTAAAGTCACAAATCAAAAAATTTCCAGTACAGAAAAGATCTCAAAATGACAGCTCAAATTTGTTGAAAATCAAGAATCTGTGTAAAATTCTGTTTGATGAAGGGATTTGGTGGATCCATGGCTTGGACTACTGCTTCTTTTTTGTTTTTTAATTCAACCATGATTTCCTGAAATTTGAAATTTGGCTCCCTCAAATGACAAATGAATCCACTAGCAAGATCCACCCTGTTCTTTCCAAACCCATAAAGGCTCAACATTACCTAATACAGAGAGAAAGTATATGCCTATACATGAACTATCTGGATCACATACATCCTAAAATGCAGAGGCACTTTATACTATATATTAATGTTGCACATGTACAAGGAGAGGACAATATTCAAGAGGAACCACATATATGTAATTAACTTTTTTACTAAATTTTCATAATCTGTTTCTATGTTTCAACCAGTCATGGGTGGTTGAATGACCTAAAATTAACCTGTACAATTACATTATATGTACTTCAGTACATAATAAAAATTCATGACTTATAAGTATTCATAAAATGCATCGACCTCCTGTATCTTAGAGAAATATATTTGTTTGTCTCCCTTATGGTTATTGAATGCATTCCCTTGACTTATCAATTGTTATTCACAGCAATAATGTCTAGCAAAATATATTCATGCAGATGTGAATTCAACTAGAATTTAAAATGAACCTATCTTGAATCACTTACCGATTGAAATATGAATGATGACAATCTTTTCCAATTGGTAGCACTAATAGTTTAATATCTTATTACTTGAAATATGCAGGTTTAAATTTTTTCTCAGTTTGTTATTCTATGGCACAGATACAATGGCGTGCTTTGGATGAGATAAATGCGGGAGTCTGCGATGGAATGACTTATGAGGAAATAAAAAAGAACAAACCAGAAGAATATGAGTATGAATTACTTGGGTTGCCACTTCATTATTTCCTAAATAGTCGTGTCAACAATATTCCTTTAAATAGTTATGGTTTTTGAGTGCTTTTGTTTTTCCAAACTAGCTATTTTCTTTAACAATGTCAAGTTACCTGCAAAGTTTTCCTCTTAATATTGTGCTTTCTTAATCAATATGTTTCTTGCTTGGGGTGCTTGTGCTGTTAATATCTTCGACCATATAAAATCAGAAGAATTACGTACATACATTCATGCAAGCACGTTAAACCTTCATAATTAGAGAACTACAAGTAGACCCCAAAACACAAAAAAGTAGTTTGAGGACACTCTTTAGGATGCACAAGATGCTTCTATTACACAACGAGCTACAGATAATTTACAACTGGGCTAAGCCCATATTTATATACAATGACAGACTCTATGATCATGCCACCTGCTGTGATCAAAGCTATGAAAGAAGTACATAGAGAAAAGAGGATGGATAGATGTCAGAGGGGTCAAAAGGTTTGCCCGATGATTTGAAGAATATGTCTGATGAACAATGAAGATGGTGCACGTGTGACACAGCAGGGTAAGTAGGAGATTCTTGACATTGTATAATCATGACGGTTTTGTTTTTGGACTGGATGTCCATCAAAGATCATGCTAAAATGTCTTGTTGATATCCAAATACTTATCTGTAGACTAAAAGGAGGGCCGCCAGATGGAGTCTATGACCTGGTAGATGTTGATAATTTGCAATCATGGTAGTTTGAAGATTCTCCAGATGCATGCTCGATAGTTACATAGTGGGCCCCAAAACATTGAAAAGCCGATTGGACATCACATAGTGGGCCCCAAAACATCTCATCATGCAACATAGTAATGTAATTAATGTGAAGAGTATTAACAAATGCAACCCTCTTCATACTAGAAGAAGCATTTTGATTGAAAAACTATCTAGGAGCAATAAACCTATAATCATACCTTTATTCATTATTATAGGTCTATTCCTATGTGTGAATGATATTCACATCTATATGCAATGATCGTTTATATAGCAACATTAAGCACACCTAATAATCATCTGAGTTCATTACTTCATCTTAACATTTATTAAACATTATGATTTCATGCCAATAGATAATAAAGAGCTTAACAACTTCATTATTTCCCTGTTCACGCCTTACCATTCATTAAGAATATTAATGGTATAACTTGTGCCTCAACAGAGCACTTAAGGGTAGCAAATTATCATTATGGTAGAAGTATAAGTTCAAGGAATCTATTTGAAACTATATAGGTTTAACCATTGAATTCTCTACCAGATATTATTTTTATCATTGCCAAGTATCCTTTTTAATTGAGCGGTAAAGTAATAATAGATTTGATTTCAGTCTGTAATCATTATGGGGAGTGATATTGTTGAGTCCTTTAATCCCAATCTTTCTGAGAATAAATGTAACATACATCTTTTAAACCAAGAATGATTACTACCTAGTGTATTGAAGATGAATGCCAATCATTGTGTTTGATATCATTTATGCTAAGTTGCCGGTTCTAGTACGGGAACGGGTTCGGGAGCGGGGTTTGGGTATGCCGGTACGGCGAATTTTTTTTTTTCTGTGGGTACGGCTGGGTATGGCTGTACTATATATATAATATATATATATATATTTATTTATTTATTTATATAGTATAACTGTATATACCAAAAAAATTAAAAAATATACAGAATTGAACATACATAATACATTTGAATCTTGATTGATAATTTAGATGACCAATGAACAATGAAACATTGAAAATCATTACAAATACTCAGTAGTCAGTACTGTATTACAAAATTTGAAATTTCAAAATAGTAAAATACTATAAGTCTATAATCAAGATTCAAAAGTCAATCTTCATCAAAAGGATCTAGATCTAAGTCATCATCATTGGTTGGTTGCAAATCGTTTGAAACACCAACATATGGAGTGCCACTCGCACTATGTACATCATGTAGAAAATTCTCCTCATCATCTACAGTGATTGTAGCAAGCTCTGTAATAGATGCATCCAAGTTGGCACACTTAGGGGCTATATCCCAATTCTTCGCTGCCCCGTCCTTGTACTCAACTTGCTTATGTGATAGAAGACGCAAGTTGGAGTGGACATAGACCAAGTCTTCTGCTTTTTTAGCAGCCAATCGATTACGCTTCACTGAGTGGATATAGGAGTATGTACTCCAATTCCGTTCAGCCGAAGAAGAACTTGCAACCTATTCAAATTTCAAATTAGAGCTCTAGTCAATACAACTTTAAAATGCAAAAAAAAGTAAGTACTAAGAATGTTAAAATAAAACATGCTTACTTGTGATAGAATTTTGATTGCAAGAGGCTGGAGCAAAACATAATCTTGCCCATGGAGTTACCACCATGTATGTGCATCTTCCTTGTACATGTCTGCAATAGCACACAAACTATGCTCTTGTCCTTGTATGAACTTGCCAAACTCTTTCCTAACACCATTCACCATTTCTGAATCGGAGTAGATTCTTCGAAATGCTTTCATGCAGCCGGAAGCAACTTCTCTATCTCTATATGGTGCGGTTCTCCCCGGCAAAGCAAGTATCTCAGTGCTATAATATTTGGGAGACAAGGCATATGCAAGGAGGTGCAAGGGTGTGTTCATCTTGTCCCAACAATCATCAATGATTTTTTTGACACTTAGGAAAAATGTTTCATTGGGGTCATTGTCCTTTTGTGTTATTATGCTCTTTATTTTTTCTACCATGGAGTCAATGCCATCATAGATTTCCCCCAAACATGGCTGATCTGTATCAGCAAACCTAAGCATACTCATGATAGGCTCCGTGAAACTCAAAACATATTGCACACGTTCCCAGAACTCATCAGCTAGGATCAATGACTTCACCTTTTGAGCCCTCTCTGAATTAGCTGTCTTCCATATACTCCATTGGTGGCTAGTGACCATGGAGCCTAATGCCTCTTTCACCTTCACAAGTCGTCTCAAAACGATTGTGTGTGATGCAAATCGGGTCTCAGCAACCTAATGTTATGTAAAAAAACAAGTTAATAACACATTAAAAATTAAAATCTAAATCAAGAATCTAAATCAATGAATCATGCAACTCAAGTAAATAAAAATATGGCATAAATTAAAATTAAAATAAACTAAATTTACCTTCAACAACTCAAAATGCGAGAAAGACCTAAAGATGCCTTGTGACATATGATGGTTTGTCACAAACATTTGAATCTACTCACCCTCGTTGTATGTATTTTTCACCCAATCTACTTGAGTGCCAATTTCTTGCATCACCAAGTTAAGGGAGTGTACGGTACATGGTGTCCAAAATATGTGTGAGTATCTTTCCTCAACCAAAGCACCTGCTGCCCTACAATTTTTTGCATTGTCTGTAATGACTTGGACAACATTATCAACACCCACCATCTCTATGGACTCAATGAGGATTTTGGAAATAAATTGTGCATCCTTGATTTCCCCCTCACAATCAACCGACTTCAAAAACATTGCCCCTTTGGGGGACACAGCAATAACATTTATTAAAGGTCGGTTTTTGCAATCTTTCCATCCATTAGAAACAATGGACACTCCTGTTTCAATCCATGAATCTCTAATTGGTTTTAGTGATTTCTCTACATAACTTTTTTCTTTTGCCCATAAGGTGGTTCGCACCTTTTCATAACCAGGACCTGTATAATCAGAAGGTGCATTACTAATTGCTACCACCATTTCCCGCCAATATGGTGATCTCACCAAGTGGAAAGGAAGACCATTGGCATAAATGCAACGTGCAATTTTTTCATCTGCAATATCTCTCGTTTCATTTTGAAATGCCTTTGCCAATGGACCTCTTTTGCAGGAAGAAGAGGGTTCATCATCTTGGATTACCTCCAAGTCCAAGAAAGGATGTTGTGGCCTGGAACAAGGAGCTTCTGTAGGTGGATTCATTGATGTTTTCTTTGTTAAAGGATGAGCTCTTGATTTTGCTCTTGCACTCTTTTCATTAGCTTCTTCTTGTTCTTTAATGTATGCCATAATTTGTGCTTTTGGCAACCCCCTCTTGTTTGGCCCTTCACATATTTTTATTCCTTTTCCACTTATGGCACATAAGTGAGCTTTCAATCAAGTATATGAGCTCTTAAATGTGACTTTGCACTCATTACAAACCCAAACAAAAGCCCCACCTCTTGCTAGTTGTTCAATCATGTTGACATGTCTCCAAAGAGGAGATCCTTGATCATATTTAAATTGTTTACTCTTCTCAAGACCCACCGAACTTGAACTAGTAGGCGTAGCCATTTCACTTTCAAATAGATTGCTGTTTAAGAAATTACAAAATTTAAATTAAAATAATAAAAATTAAAATATAATAAAAATATTCCAACCCTACACACTAATAAAACACCTAAACATTCAAGAGAAACAATAAAATATGTTTAAAAAATGTTCAAACTTGTTTTTTTTTTTCAAAAAAAAAGTTGAAATTTTTGAAAAAAATTTGAAAAATTTTAAAAATCCATAAAAAACTTGAACAAATTCAACAAAAACTAGAAAAAATAGGTTAAACTACTTACCTCAGATCAATAGATGACCTTTGTGCAAGCTACAATCCTTCCTTGGTGCTTTGCAATCGATTCCGGATTCCCTCCACAATGCAAAAATGAACAAAATGTGAAAAACTCTTGTGAAATGGAGGAGTTGTTGCAAAAATAAGAAATGAATAGGGGCATTTTTGTTATATTGACCTTTTTAGGGTTTTTGTTTTTGTTTTTTTCATTAATAAATGAGTTTTAAATTCGTTTTTTTTAATTTTTAACATTAAAAAAAAAATTTCCGCCCGCGGGAGCGGCTGGGAGCGGCCGGGTGTGGGCGGGGCGCTCCCTGCCCGCTCTCGCTCCCGTCGGGTACCGTACCCGCCCCCTGCAATGGAGAACCCGGTAACATAGCATTTATGTATGACAATCCCACTCATATGAGTACTAGAGGTATAGCACATATTTAACCAACCATCCACCAGTGACTAAACATGTTTATCATAAGACAACACAGTACCATGATAGACATTTATTTGTCATGTTACATCACTGGCTCAGAATTGATTTGAGATGGTTCACATTTTGTCTAATGCATGAATGTGTCAACATAGATTCAATAATTCTTGTACAAGTATTCATCAGTGAAGACAAACTTTATAGTGAGATCTTTCTATCTGTTTACCATCTTAGAACCACAAAGTTTGAATGAATGACTTCACTTCAGCAGCAGAGTTCAACTGGAACCTTAATCATATTTGGAGGGGTGTGGTGGTGCAATATGAGCCCAATCTAGGAGCACCACCCAGCCCCCAACCCAAGGCTAGAAAGAGAAAATCTCACGTATGAACTATTTGAAGATCCCATGGATTAACTCAAAACCAAAGTTGCATGGACATGGATACGGTATGAGATACGAATACGGCCATTTTCCAAGGCCCCTAATATGGATACGGCTGGATACCACTTTCATAAAATAATTAAATCATTATATATATATGTGTGTGTGTTAAAATTATCAATGTAAACATTTTAAGTTTTTAAAATGTTTATATTAAATTAGAGTTGCATGGACACGGATACGGTATCGGATACGGATATGGTATCAAATATGGAAATGGCTATTTTTCTAGACCCCTAATTTGGATACGGCTAGATACGGCATATAGATAGATAGATAAATTAGCAATAAATAATTTAAATTTAATATAAATAATATATATTTAACAAATATATTGTATATTAATAAATTAAACTTAAATTAGAAGTTAAATGTATTAAACTTAATAAATAAATAAAAGTTTACAATGTAAAGTAAAACCAAAAAGTCAAAAATTAAAAAAAGTATCACCACTTAATAAAATTTGCCTCTTCCTCCATTGCTTGTTGACACTATATCTCCAATTTTAGAATGAAAGCGATTATTTGAGTAAATACAATCACGTAGAAAGACATATTTCCGATCGTGTGCATGCTGGTCCAGAGTAGTTCCCTGCAACAAGAAATCAGCATGCAGGTCATGGAATAGTTGCTTGTGGCAATTTTTAACATTCTAGGGTTAATTTTTTTGCGATACGGCACAAATATCATGAGAATGTCGTATCTGTGCGTATCCGGCACGGGAAAAAAATAGGGTTTTTTTTTTGTACGACTGGATACGGTATCCAAGACGTATCCAAGCTGTATCCTATGAGTATATGTATTTGATACGACAATACGCGTACCAAGGGATAGGGGGTGGAGTATCCGGTAACTGTGTATTAAATATTAAAATTTTTAATATAAAATTAAATATAATTAAATATAAATTTTAATTATATTTTTAATAAAATTTATATTTAATATAAAATTATCAATATAAACATTTTAAATTTAATAAAATAAAAATATAAAATTTAAACTTCAAACATTTTAAATGTAGATTTTCAATACGTGAGTTGAGAGATGTAAAAGATTATCAGTGCTTGAATGTCTGCATACTTTTGATCATCCTTCTTCCCGGAACCGATCAATTTCTCTCCCTCTTCCAAAGCCGAAGGAGGAAGAATTGTACTATTCGTCGTGTAGTTATAGCAGGAATTATATTGGTGAGGAAGCATGCACTATCTATTATCCCCTACGGCCCTTTTAGTCTCACCACCAAAGGACTTGGGGGAAGAGAACAACATTCCAAAAGGAATAACAAATCTATCGCTCGAGGAGTTGTGGACCGAGCCATTGATCCCCCATGTCATGTCCATAGCGTAGTGCGTGAGATACAAAGCATGGGCCAACCCTACTTGCACAAATATAGGGCAATTTTTTAAAACTCGAATCCTTACAAATCCAGTGTGACTGAGGAAAAATAAAAACTAGGGCATGGTATATGGGCCATATCGGCACCGTACCATACCTAAATCCGTATTGAGCACCAAAGTACATGTGCTTGTGGAAGGGGGGTGGTGTATCCTACAACCCTGCTCATAACACATTCACATATGCAAACTCAATAATGATCGGTGACATAATCAAGGTATGATTATGTTATACACACACAAAAAATTTATATTGTGTCAAGTTTCAAGCTAAAATTTGTTGTTTATTGATTAAATTGTAAGTAGTGTTCCAAAACTTGTCTAGTTTGCTTCGTCTTCTTGTCTTTTTATCCTTTTCTAAATCTTTGTAGGATCGTGGAACTGATATTTTCAAATCATTCATCATAGCGAAGAAGGATTGGTTGTTGCTAAAGGAATTTGCTAAGGCTGGTACATAATTGTGCCCCTGATTGAAGGGAAGTGTGTTCCAAGTTCCCAACAATCAAGACCTTTTACAAAGAGATCTTCAAAATTTGCCAAGTGTGAAGACGAAGTGTGCACTAGTATGAAGGAGTAGTGACATGTTGTCATGTCCCCTTTTTTTGAAATAGAGCCATGAAGAAGACTTCTAGCCTATTTTCATTTCCTGTAGGCTAAGAGGAAAAATAAGGGAAATATATTATAATATTATTTTAAGTTGGGCAGGCAGTAATTTTTAATTTAAGGGGCAACTTTAAAAAAATTATTAAAATGAAATAAAAGTGTTTTTAAACACTAGTATTAAATAAAAGTATTTTTAAATACTAAAAATAAATAAAAATAAAAATAAAAATAAAAAATATTTTTAAATTTTATTTTGGAAGGAATTTAATCATGGGCCCAAATTGGAAATGTTTAAAGGGGGTGCTTGGCTTCCATTTGCATCATCAAGTTTCCATTTGGCATTTTCATTTTGAGCTTTGGCATTTGAGTTTTGGCATCCAAGGACGAAAACCCTTGGTTGTTTTTTAGCGATTCGGGAGGAAAAAAATCCTCTTGGCACTTGATTTTTGGAGGTGAGAATGAAAACCCTCAGCTTTGGCATTGGCAAATTCCATTTGTATGTGTAGGTAACTTGTCATTTTTTGCGAAATTTTAGGGATTTATCAATTGGATTTGCAAGCAAATATTTGTTCATAATTTTTGGAGATTTTCTACAAAGGCACATTGTTGGTTTGATATCATTGGAGGGTTTATGCACCATTTTGGAGGTTGCCTTAATAAAAAATTCAAAGATATTTTTCCGAGGGCGAATCACTTGGCAGTCATTTGTTGTTAATTTCAAGGTCATACCACTTCACAAATTCAAAAATAATTTATCAAGCCAGACGACTCAAATCTAGGGTATTTGTTGCCGTTGGAATTGATTTCCAAGGCCATTATCCACAAAAAATCAGAAATAATTTTATGAGCAGGGCGAGTTGCAGATTTGAGGGTTTTGGAGGAGTTTTTTTATGCATTTGGGGTAGCCTTACCCTCCATTATTGCTACTGTAATGTCCCCATTTTTCGAGTGATCACCTAATGGAGTCGGTTAGCCTATCCTATTCTCGTAGGCTAAGCTGGAGGGCTAAGGGAATGACCTAATTGATTAAATACTATGTTTAATCAATTTATTAGAGCAAATTGATGATGAGAGATGACTTTGTATATTTTTTTGAGCTGATTGGTGAATTCAAAATAAATAAAATAATTTGCCCTAGTGGTGAGCAACCAAGGAGAGAGAAAAAGGAAATTAAAGGATGGAAAGCCTTTGGATATTTTGTGTTGCACAGAGACGCGCACCCTCATACCTGGTGTGCGCCTCTGAGACGGGGACGCGACTCCTGTCTCCGAGACGCGGGAGAGACGTCCCATCGTCTCAGGAGACGTCGGGCTGCGCACCTTGTTGGCGTTTCAATTCGCACCTCTGGAATGCGAGTTGGAAACAAACAGCTATGCACAGATAAACTGCTCTCTTATTGGAAGGGGGAGTTCCCTTTTTGCTGATGTTTGCTGAAAAGATAAATAAATTAAACTTCGCCTATCTTCTTTTTGATTCTCAGCTGCGAGCACAAGGTTATAAAACTCTAAACGTTGCAGAAGAAGTTTTTCCTTTTTAAAACTTCTACTACAACTAGGCTTAAACTAATGACGCTTTTAATCTCCTAAGTAAATTCAGAGGAAAGGGATTAAAAGTGGACAAGGAATGATTGTTTTAACACAAAAACTTAAGTAAATTTCTCTTAGATTTACATCACAAGACTCATTGTACTTTAATAATGAAAGCTGAAATAAAAGTTACAGAAGCTACACATCTGACGACAAAACTTGATGATCCAAGATAGAATATCAGAGAAAAAATAGGCATGAGACTTCTATTCAATATCATATAGTTAACACAACTCCAGGACAACAATACTGTAGCAAAAGGCAGGCATACAGCAAGCGATCAAACACTGGAGGACAGATTACACAGAGTGAACAAACACTTGGAATAACAAAATCTGCAGGCTAGAATAGGCACAGCAAATTTGCTATCACCAAAGTAGCTCTATTACAATGGGCAAGGCTGCCCTTATTTATACTAAAATCAAAGGAATAAGGAACCCTAAAATCTTCTTGATTAACCTTAACTTGCCAACTCGCAAGCTTTATTTCTATTCTAAGACAAGATACAACTAACAAATGCTTTAAAGCGATTTGCTTTAAAGCAAAAAAAACTCCAACTAATACAAAGTGATTTCTTTCTCTAAATAAAGAATGGATGAGCTTAGGATGAAAGCAAATGCTTTAAAACAAAAAGCATCTGACTTAAAGTTGCTTTCTTTTAAAATGCATCCTCATCAACATTCTTGTTTTTTGGTGATGTCATCCATTGATATTCTGGGAAACAATATCTTCTAAAAAGCGAGTGACCGCATCTTTGCCAAGAACACTAATACTCTCTAGAATGATATTCTAATTTTCTAACATTCCTTCACCGTTGGCAACCATCTGAAGAAATTCATGAACTTCGCCCACAGCCTTGTCAAACTTCACTATCATTGCGGCAAAACGACCCATCTTGCCGGCACTAATATCACCATTAAAATTGCTACGGATGAGAGTCTGGAACTCTGCTTGCACTTCCCTGAAATCATACAGGGTACCATCTTCTTTTTCATACGAACACGGGATCTGAGAAACAAAAGATCTGACGAACTTGAGAACATTTACTACCTTTTCTTTCCATTCTGTTAATTCTGAAATTATACTGTCATAAGTTTTCATTATGAAAAGATATTGTGCTTTCTAAGTAGAAACTATCTTCTTATCTTCAGCTGAATCAACAGAATCATGTGCTATCTTCAAGTCAAAGATAATAATCTCAAACACCGGTCTATTTTCAGCCATAGTCTGCTGCAACCCCTAAATGCCTTGACGTAAATCATGTGCATTAACTTTAATTGATAAAACTCTGAAAGTACAACTCTCCCTTTAGTCACAAATTCTTCCACCCAATTATTCATGTGCCTCCCATAGAGGACCAACTAACTGAACTATCGCTGATCGGCTGGTGATTCCAGATTTGGTGGAAACAATAAATCAACCTGTGATGCGGCTGGTGATTGGAAATATACTGTCGCAGCTGCCTAACTTCAGCTTTGAGAGCTACTTTGTCTTCTCCATCTTTCAACACCCTCTTTTTTAGATTATCCGCTGCAACCTCGAAAAGATTTACATCTGTATGCTGGGTACTCCTACCAAGATTAGCTTTGACAACCTTGAAGTCATCAACCTCAATATCATCAACACTTCTATCTTTTGGTGGTGTTGCAATTTCTAGGATCATTTCTCCCTCCGCATTCTTTTCAATGCGAACTTGCTTCTTCAGCTTCTTGTCTGGCGTGTCTTGGTAGACGCTTTTAAGCTCTATTAAATCCAACTGATATGAAGGCTTTCTCCTATTCCTTCCTAGAATGTTTTCAAGCCAAGATGAACCATCCTCTCTTGGAAACTCAGTCCTAATTTCATCAACTTTTGATGAGCCATTATGTGTATCAGAGTTACGAACCGGCGAATCTGGCTCTGAATCTATGTGGATAGGAGAAGTGCTCGGTGGAGGAGGAGAAACATGATCTGAAGGTAATGCTTCAACATGCGGGGTTGGTTCAACGGGAACTTCTAATTTAGTTGTTGGTTGTTCCTGCTGGACATGAATTAGAGACTCATCCTTTTTCCTCTTTAACTTAGCCATTTTTGTTCCTTCTAGAAGAACACTCATAGCTTTAACCCTTCATTTTGGTTTGAAAGTGGAAGGTTCTGATGGTTGTACAACTGGTGGCTCTGCTACCGGAATATCATCCTTCCACTTATTCTTCAAGAATATCAAACTGTTTTTAACAACTCGACTCATTCTTTTTTCAATGGAAGTGCTCTCTTTAATTAACCAATTAACTGGCCGCAATGGTTGTTACTCAACTTGATCTTTGAAATACGTGGGAAGTAAAACTCCACCATTTTTTGTCAAACCCTCTACATCTTCTGACAAGATATCAGGCATCTGTTGAAGAGTAAACCTGCTATAACTGCATTCTCGCACTTCAAACTCATCAGCACAATTAGCCCAGAAGTCTTCAGCTGCATGCATATGCGCACAATTTTGACCAAGATGTGATGCAAAAACACCACGAGGATCATATGAAGACCTCCTCTCGAAAAACTTGAGACCATACTTGGATGATTCATTACCAATTTCCTTGGCATCTGCTCCAGATTTGCATCTGTAAATACTCATCCCAATTGGAAAATTGAAAATTGTCGTGTCTGCTACGCAAAAATGTATGAACTTCATAGGCTTGCTTCAGAAATTCCATAAATGCTATTTCATCTGTAGGATATCTCGGCAACATGGCTGGCTCTCCTGAGAAGCCATATACTCTGATGTAGGAAAAAGTGGGAAACTGGATAAACCAATCAGCCCATTCTGCCATTGCCATTCTAGCATTTGCTGAAAATCGTATATGCAACTCATTATCCATATCTCGCACTCCATGCATCAGGAATGCATCATTTACTCGCCTATAATGTTGTTCAGCCTGAGAAAGTTCTAACTGCGGGAAATGATGATAAACATGCTGAATACCCAGAGTTCCAACAACATTCAAACCTTTGAATTGACCCTGAAAAGCTATCAAATACACAAGGTATGAGATCATGTGGAATTCATGAGCCCTTTGAAAATCAAGTATTTGTTGGTGGAGACTATCACTGATGAATGCCAACCAATCATAGAATTCGGTTCCATCAACAATCTGGGACATGATGTAAAACATCCAAGGCTGGAACTTGTTAGCATCTGCTTGACCCGTGATCCGACTTAGTAAAGTAATCATTATTGCATGTTCCTCCTTGAACTCCACATCCAACATTCTTTGGCATGGCATTCTGCTTTTCCTTTATCCACCTCTGAGCAATCTTTTTCCGGTATTTTTCTTTATCATTGTTCCAAACCCTCTTGCATTCTTCAATTGAAACAGTTAAGTTCTCCCTTCAGACTGGTATTGAAAAACACTTCTCAATGTCGTTCGGCCTCAGACTACAGAGCACACGTCCATCTCTTGATTGGATTTCTCTTGTGACCGAATTGTAATGCGTCATACAAGCAATTACAAATTCGATACTTTGTATTGAAATGGGAAAGGATGTTGCTGCAAGCAAACCGGAGTGTCCTAGATTCCTGATAGCATTATTTCTCGCATCCTCCAAAGAGTGCAAATTGATCACTGGAAGTACTTTATGCAAGTCTGTCTCGAAAGTTCTCAGGTAATCGTGAACCAACACCGTTTTGGGCTTGATTTGTGTTGGAGAGTACTGCATATTGAAAGATTTGAAAATTGACTGTGAACACCCCTGTCGGAAAAATTTTGAACAAATGGCTGAAAATTACTTGCTGATTTTTAGAAAAAAACAGAGTGTGAGCAAAAACGCTGGCACATGGGTTTTGTAAGCAATTTTGTTTTGAAACAACCCAGATTGTTGGATTTTGAAAAAGCGGAGACTTTCCCGAAAAAGCAGCAAAAAAATAGATTCCCGAAAAAAACAAAATTCCCAATCTTCAAGAGGATGAAATTTTGGAGGACCCATCTCAATGAAAACTGAAAAAGCTTCGGTCCAATTTCTGAAAAATAATCTCCTAGAAAAAGGGACCTTGAAAAAGCGTGCCTCCCTGCTTCCTCAACCCGAAACTATGAAGAACGCTGAAAAAGCACTTCGTTTGAGTCTTCGAATCTTCGTTGAAAGAAAAATAAAAATCCTTCCTCTGGACGCAACTTGCAAAAGATAATGAATAAAGAAGCCAATGCTTGTCTTTATAGAACTTTAGGGCGAAAAAGCAGCTTTCTTTGTGAAAGAATAAAACTTGGATCTTATCCATGAAGAAAGCAACTTTTAAAGCACAAATCCAAGTGGATGTCTTCAAATAGGATGAATCCCTATTTTGTAGCTGCCTATGGCTTCATGTGTGAGATGACAAAAAATATCTTCTTTTGATGATGTCATCGAACACGCGAGTTGCCAAAAGTGTTAGCCAATTTTCTTTCGTTTTCAGCACTTTTGCATTCGTTCTGACTCCAGTATGGCCTCTCTGACTTCAACAAGATGGTAAAGTGTCACCGTTGACTGAAAAAGCTGACTGATCCTGGCATTTTGGAGATTTATCAACCATGATTCCATCCCCAGCTTCCAACAGACGATCTGACGTCGTTCAACTGTGAATTTGACTTCTGGAAACTGTCACTGGGCGAAGTGCTGGAAATGACTGTTGGAAAACATTGGTAGATCATGAAATTTTCTATCTCTGGTGAACTTGGGCGCCCCTAGCCTCTAGGGGCGCCTGACTTTCAATGCCTTAGTCATTTTTTTGAAAATTTCAACTTTTCGATTTCCGTATGCGTTCCGGTGACTGGTGACCCCTATTTGGCTGTCGATTTCTGTCTGCTAGGGCAAAACTGAGTCTGATGATCTGGCAAATAGGCAAGCCTGATGAAAACTGAGCTGATTGTACTCTGTCTGCCTCGGGAAACGCGCCAAACTGACCTTCTATGAACCGGACTGGGCTGACGGAGGAAGATTTTCGTTTTCGGGAAAAACTCAAAAATAATCTAAGTTTGGTGGATTTGGGCGCCCCTAGCCTCCAGGGGCGTCTGACTTTGAATGCCTTAGAAAATTTTTGGAAATTTCAAATTTATTTGCCATTTCTCGATTTTCGTGCCAACAACCCCTGTTTGATCTTCATTTTCAGTCGTCCGGATGACTGCTGAGGCGGGACGGGGGATAATCTAAGTAGCTTGAACACATCTGTGATGAAATCCCAGCCTTTACCAACGTTTGACCAAGTTTGACCACTTGGAAATGAGTTGATGGAGGCACTTTTACGTTTCTCGAAAAACGCGTAAAAAATCTAAGGCATGAGAAGTTGGGCGCCTCCAGCGTCCAGGGGCGCCTGGAATCCAATGCGTTAGCCAAATTCCTGATCTTCAACCTTCATTTGCAACTTGCTCCGTTTTGCATGCCGATAGCTGCTTCCTGATGTCGATTTTGACGATTTTGTCAGTGAACTGCCACTTGATGGCGAATGAATTGGATAGCCTGGGTACATTTGACATGATTTCCAACTTTTCGGAGCCTATTGACCAAAATGACTGCTTTTACGCTCACCAGAACTGACCGACGGAGACATTTCTTGCATTTTCTTGAAAAACGCGAAAAAAATCTAACACTGGTGAAACTGGGCGCCCCTAGCCTCCAGGGGCTCTTGGGTTCTCTAGACTTAGCCAAATTTTATGATTTTCAACTTTCGTTCTCGCTCTGGATTGATCATGCTTCATCGAATCGATGATTCTTTGTCGGTTCTACGTCGTTGGAACAACGTTGAAAACCTGAAAATGAGCTTTGACAGATGAACTTCCTTCGTTGACGACTTTAGAGCTCATGTTTCACCTTCCGAAAAAGCAGAAATGACCCATTAGAGAAAACTTGACCTTTTGCAGATTCTGTTTGGACCACGCTGATCGTGAAGCAAAATCGACCAATGAGAATTAGACACGACACCTGAATCGGAGATTCTATTTTTAGAAACTTTCTATTTTTAGAAAATTTTGCCAGCATCTGTATCTCAAGAAACCCAAAAAACCTAATTTGGCGTCTATTTTTAGAAATTGTTCTTTTGACTTCTTGACGAAAAATTTTCTAGACTTGCTCAAAATGCCTTAATGAAGCAAAAAAAAATTTATTGGGTACAACACACCCCACAAGACTCCAGGTACCCGCCGATGAAAATTAGGGCACTTAAATGCTTTAAAGGAAAAAAAAATTTACATAGACTTTGAAGCCTCCCTTTCAGAGAGGGGCGTTCAGAACGCCTTAGCGGAGATCAACGAATTCGCCACATTTCTAAGGGTGAAAGATCCCTAACCAATTCTGATCTGAATTTTTTGATTTTTTTGAAACTGTTGATTTGTTTGTTTCAATTTTTGTCTTTGACCAGCGAAGTGTATGTTGGTGTTTGTGCTTGAGTGCAAATTTGCTTGATGTTTGAGTTTAAATGTTTGTTTTAGGACCAAATCATAAGGAAACCATAGAAACATGGAAGAAAACTATTGCATAAGTAAAAGATAACACTTGCACATCAAAGGAACACCTTTAAATTAATTATATCAGATCTGATTACAAATTCAGAGGTCTGATTTCCACTAAATCAGACTATAACAGCAACCAAAAGACTTCTATGAAATGCAATATTAAACTATCCCAATGATAATCACATACCCGGGAACCAACGCATACTTTATGGAATATGTAGTTGCTGAAACCCCAATTTCCAGCGAAGATTTGAGTGAATATGATTCCTGTTTTGTACGGCCAGCTAGTATAGGTACTGGAATGAGGATATATGCTGATAAATAGACCCAATCTGCACTTATACCCTGTTAATCCACTGCTGCAAGCACTCCAGCTGTAATTACAACCTGTAAATAAGTCCAATGACGTCCAAACGGAAACCCAGTGTAGATTTCCCTGTAATGTGAACTGGGTTGTCGTCCAATCCACTGTCCTCTAAGGGTTTTCGTCCTCAGAAGAGCTACAACCTGCTGAAACTCTATCCAGAGCTCCAAACCTGCACTTGTATTTTTAGAAAATGATGAATGAATGACCAAAAGATAGCCCCATTCATTGCTTTATAGATTCCATCTCCCTTTTCCATAAAATATCAATAAAATAATCCCACTAAAGTGTAAGCCCACCTTGAGGGTTACTTCCTCATGAAAAAGTCACACCATCTTTCAAAACAACATTAAAACTACTAGGATGGGGTACTTTTTACGATTCTCCTTCTAATTCTCTGTTATTGTTCACTTTCACTGTTCACATCAAGGCAAACCTTTAGTGTTTTCAATTCAACTCTTGAAATCAACATCTAACATCAAACTGAAGGTCTCGGAAAGTTCCCTGCAAAGCGCCAACACCCTCGGTCAAGTTCCCTAACCAACCTATTGACCTACGGAAACCCTGGTAATAGGCCAACCACTGCTCATCTATGTGCCATCTAGGAAGGGGACATTACAATCCTCCCTTCCCGAGATTCCTTGCCCTCAAGCAAACATCTACCAACCCGCTGCTCCACCCTAATAAAAACACCATACACCACAAACTGTGAAGCAACATCATGGAATCCATAAGAGACAATACACCAATCATGTCAGTACCCGGATCCCAAACCAAGATGTAGAACCCACTGTAAGAGATGAAAAAGAAGTTTGTCAACCAAGTACCCTTACGTAACCATCCATGCATGTAAGACATCCATCCAATGTGAAGATGAACCTCCATATGCCCACAAACCAGCACAAATGGCCACCAAACCTCTCTGTCATAACTCTGATTAGAAACATAGATGATATCAAATATGTTATCAAACCAAGGCCAATCAAGGAAAATTACTCCACACTCCAACTCAACCCAAAAGAATTGCCCTTCAACATTCCCATACTGCTGAATCACTAATGTAGTCAAGGCAAAATCAGAAAGTGCTACATGATTCCAACTAGGACAGCCATTAGTCCATAAAAGATCGAAGACTATGAAGTCGCCAAACAACAAAGATATCGCTGCCATATTAAGAGGAATAGTTACCCAACTCAAAAGTGAAGTATGTATGCCAACACTTCTCAACACAGACAACTCTTGAGTGGCTGGCCCACTAAGAGATTCATCAACCCAATCACTATCACCATCATGGGAATGATCAACTATCTCAACTGGAGACTCTAGGTTAGGCAGTTCATGTCTCTCATCATTAAAAGAATGGCGAATATCATGAATATGTTGAAAGTGAAGCTTGGCTTGTTGAGCCACAATCTTAACTTGTTTAGCTCTTTCCAACCATTTTTCATTCAAAACTTGGGTAGATTCTATATCAGATGTATCACAATGTATAAACTCAGTCCTATGACAAGAGACAACATCAAAATTACCATGTACCATACTTGCCTCTTGTAGTCCATCAGTAGGTGAAATTGTACCCTTACTTTCTTCATAATTGTTAGTGGCAACATTATGGGAAAGGTGAAATATATCACTGCTGTTCTCAAACTGAAATTTAGGACTGGTTTCAACCTTTGTGTCCTTGCCTATGCAATTTTCCTTGGATTGATGAGAAATTTCCATACCATTGTGGCATGAATCCACCTTTTGTTCTCCATAGTTTTCACACTCCATTTGGGTATCATCATAGAAAGATTCCATAACGCTATCCACCCTATGTAACCAAGTTGTTACCTCTTGATGAAGGAAAGAAGTATTACTGCTATCATGATCAACACTTGTAATCTTGGCTTCATAAGTAATCCCAAGTGTATGAACTGCAATATCAAGGGGAAGATGTAGATTATCGCTGTCCCAAATCAAACTTTTGGGATTCTCTTCTTTGCTTCCGCTGGAATCATCAAACATTATTTCATCCTTACCAAGTGCATAGATCCTTTCTACAAGTTGCATGATTTCCGTAGTTCTATTGCTCGTTTTCTGTTTCATAGAGGTGGCTGCTATAGGAAACTGATCTTCTGCTTTGTATAATGCACCATGAGCCATACTTAGCTGCAAGCACAAGTCATCAACTTCTTTCTCTTTGTCTTCAGCAAACTTGATTGCAAGATCCCTATCCTTGAGCAACTGCAAGTAATCAGATTTCATTCTCTCTAATGCTCCTTTGACTTTGCATAAGAGGGTGCTATTGAATCCACTTGCCCCTTCTCCTTTCTTTTCCTTGCTCTTACTTTCCCAAAGAAGACCTTCAATGTCCCTATGAATATTGTCATAATGAACCAAGGCTGCCACAATCAAGTTTTCACTAACCTTCAGCTGATTCTTGAAATCATATAGTTCAAAAGCCCCATCTTGAAAGACATTTTCTGATTTGCCTTCCAATTCAGTCCCTAGAGTGTCATCTTCTTGGCATGTTTCATAGCTGCTCATGTTTGCCATTCCTGAGTTCATCAAATAAGCAACATTATCTTCATTCACTTCCTCAGGAAAACCACTATGCTGAGCTTCAAAAACACAATCCTGTATGAGTAAACTACTACTACATGATTCATCAAATCTTTCAGTAGTGTTATAAATGTCTTCATAGGTCTCATACTCATTGTTGGACTAATCTAAATGCATGGTCATTGATACTGCTATGTTACCATTCTCAGGGGATTCTTTGTCATAAGAAGATGCATGTTCTTCATTAGAAGTACCCTAGAACTCTAACTTATCCCCGTCTGGTATTAGATCATTTTTAATAGGAACAATATCAGCAATTTCATAACAAGTGTCAATGCATTCTTCATGAAGAAATGGAGAGTTTAAATCAAGAGGACTTATCTCTTTACAAAGTTTATCTACATCGATCTCAAAACCTCCAACAAAAAACTTAGAGTACCTCTCTCCTGAAGCAACTTGTTCTCCATCCTCTTTCCTGCTTGTTCCATCTTTTTCTGTATCCACAGCTGATTCCAATTCCATTTCTTTACAAACATTCGTGTCATTCTGTTGGGACAAAACTGTGGAATTCCTATCTTCTTCATCACTGGTCCAAACTTCTTTGGCTGACTTATCTTCCTCACTAACCCCACAATTATGATCAAGTGTCCAAGTCTTCATACATGTGAAACAAATCTGCTCTCTCCTCATTTGGTTCTTACTTTTTTTGGGAGATCCTGTAACCTGTAAGCCCATAGAGATTAGTTCTTTTTCAGTCATCTGTTTCTTGAACCTTTCAATTTTCTGCTTAATCAACCCTTTTGAGAACTCATAAGCCATAGGTGAGATATTATGCTCCTTTCTCCAAATGGCTAACAAATTTGATTGCAACTGCCTGCATATATCATCATCCTCATCTAAAATTAAGGACATAATAGTTTGCATACAACCCCTCACATTATCTGGATGATGCTTCCTAATTTTAGTTAAGAAGCATTGAAACATTCGAAGAATCAATTTATCACATCTGAGATCCAACAAAATGATAAATGATCTGGTTCTTGCCATGCTCTCTAAAATCTTAGTCTTCTTACCAAAAGTAGGGGCTTTGACATAATGTAACCCATGTAAGCTCTTTACAATCAGCTGTAGAACCTTCTTAGTATGTCATCATTATAGGGTGCTACAGGAGCTGTTATCCTTATGAGCTCATTGTAACAAGAAGCAACTGCAAGTCTCACCTCTTCATAAGGATGTTCCACAAACCTGTGCTGAACCAAAGCGAGCATTGAGGGTTGCTAGGCCCAATTCAGAAGCCTCCAATCTGACTGGTCTACTTTGGACAAAT
This sequence comes from Cunninghamia lanceolata, assembly GCA_027924645.1. NCBI lineage: Eukaryota > Viridiplantae > Streptophyta > Pinopsida > Cupressales > Cupressaceae > Cunninghamia > Cunninghamia lanceolata. The sequence continues at coordinate 2,680,523 of BSBN01000704.1, read as the reverse complement.
ATGTGTCTAATTCCTCCAACTTAGAGAGAACATCATCAGAAAATTTCGTGGACTTCAATTGTAATCCAGTTACATAGAGCCGATTCCCTACTTCCATTTCTTTCTGTAAATCCCTTAACTGATCACCATTAAAAGTATCGTTGAATTCTTTTGAGAAAAGGACACTTTTCAAATCTGCCATTGTCTTCATTTTATTTACTGTAATATCCTGAACTAATCTGCCTTCGATTCCTGATTTTTTTTGTTTTTGTTCATCAAATTCTTGGCATGCTGCTGTAAATCTCTGTATTTCTGAATCTTTAGCTTGTTTGGAATGTTGTTTATGATGTCTACTTATGCAACTTCAGTTCCCAAATCTCATAGACATTTCATCAACATATAACATGCATTTCCCAGAAAGAAACATTACCAAATGTATTGCAATTTATCAAACAGTTGGAAAGATAGAATAGCTGGATTCAAATTTAAGATTTGAATGTTCCCCTTGCTGTTTACACTCAGGAATTCTGATATTTCAGTTTATATCCCAAAGACATTCTGTCAAACAATTGACTTACATTCTTCTAACTGAGGAATTGGTGCAATAACTTCTGAATTTGCTGATGAAAAATCAAAACTACCTGCAATTGATATTATACAATTCCTGTCCTGTGATTGTTGTATATTGTTTTCTCTTTTGTCATCATATGTTGTCTTAGACTCCTCACATAACCATATATGAAATGTGCTAACCCGACTAGAATACCTGTGTGGACCCACCTCTCTAGGATGCATAGAGCTGAACAAACACCCTCAGGCTAGCAAGATCATGGCTCTGATACCACTGAAAGATCCCTAACCAATTTTGATCTGAATTTTCTGATTTTTTTGAAACTGCTGATTTGTTTGTTTCAATTTTTGTCTTTGACCAGCGAAGTGTATGTTGGTGTTTTTGCTTGAGTGCTAATTTGCTTGATGTTTGAGTTTAAATGTTTGTTTGTTTTAGGACCAAATCATAAGGAAACCATAGAAACATGGAAGAAAACTATTGCATAAGTAAAAGATAACACTTGCACCTCAAAGGAACACCTTTAAATTGATTATATCAGATCTGATTACAAATTCAGAGGTCTGATTTCCACTAAATCAGACTATAACAGCAACCAAAAGACTTCTATGAAATGCAATATTAAACTATCCCAATGATAATCACATACCCGGGAACCAACGCATACTTTATGGAATATGTAGTTGCTGAAACCCCAATTTCCAGCGAAGATTTGAGTGAATATGATTCCTGTTTTGTACGGCCAGCTAGTATAGGTACTAGAATGAGGATATATGCTGATAAATAGACCCAATCTCCACTTATACCCTATTAATCCACTGTTGCAAGCACTCCAGCTGTAATTACAACCTGTAAATAAGTCCAATGACGTCCAAACGGAAACCCAGTGTAGATTTCCCTGTAATGTGAACTGAGTTGTCATCCAATCCACTGTCCTCTAAGGGTTTTCGTCCTCAGAAGAGCTGCAACCTGCTAAAACTCTATCCAGAGCTTCAAACTTGCACTTGTATTTTTAGAAAATGATGAATGAATGACCAAAAGATAGCCCCATTCATTGCTTTATAGATTCCATCTCCCTTTTCCATAAAATATCAATAAAATAATCCCACTAAAGGGTAAGCCCACCTTGAGGGTTACTTCCTCATGAAAAATGTAAGATACCCAACTAGTTCTACTAAAATTTTTTCCTTAAACAATTTTACTTGCTATCAATTCATCAACTACTTCAACAACATAAAGATATACATCAAAGATAACTTCTTGAATGAATCAACTTTAGAGTTGGGTACTTGTCTAGTTACTTGATTCAATCAACTTACAATGTCTTATTACATGGATAATGCTTTCAATAGCATGATGTACAACTTATTCAAATGGAAATACAAAGGAAGGCCTTGAAGCCTTGATGTCTACAATGATTTCTTTACTTGATCAACTCTATGACGTTAACTGAATGTCAACACCTCACAATAGAACAAGGGAGCATCACCTTGTCTATTGAGGGAGCATCACCCCAAACACTTGAAACTCGCAGGCCTCAAGATTACAAGCTCAATAGCTTTGCAGAGAGAATTTTGTTAAAATAAATAGATGCCAAATGAATGAGAGAGCTCCTCCTTTTATAAGCCTTCCAAAGGCAATGAAGGCACGTTTTTCAATGCACAAAGAGGAACCAAGACACGTTTCCCAAGGGGCATATCCAAGGGAATATTCCATCTGATGACTCATTCTGAGTTGGCAAGCTTATCCAGAGACCTTGACACGGATCCCGAAGACTGTCTGTCGACCAATGAAAGCCCAGGCAGTTACAACTACCTTGTCTTCTGGCTAGGCGCCAAATTGAGATGTCTGGAACATGAAAGTGCGCCCTGCTTGTTCTATGCGCCAATTGAGGAGATTGCACCTGGAGATTGCGCCTAACTTGGAAAAAGCTCTTCAATGTTATCAATTTGATCTAGAAGAGTGCCTTGACACTCAACTCAGTCAATCCTCATGAGGCGCTCATTGGAGTTGAGGTTAGGCGCTACTTTGAGGTTAGGCGCTAGATGAGGTAGGAGATGCCCAAGAAGTGCGCCACACTTAGATTTCAATCTTAGGCGCCAGGATTGAAGAGTTTTGACCAAACATGCGCCTCTGCTAGGAGTTTCCCTCTTCAACTTTGATTGTTCATTCAAGTGACTTCTCCTAACTTCAAAGTCTTCAATTGATCAATCACCCATGCTAGGCGCTCAAATGGAGGATTCTTGGCTCAGTAAGCGCCTAGGTATCAAAACATCATTACTTGATAATTCCAACTTTCTACTTGATCTCCTTGAGGATGAAGTTCACTTGAAGAAGTTCCTTACTCATTCAATAGACCCAACAACCAATCTTAGATCAAGGCGCCCATTTGAAGTGTTTGACCTTGGATTGGCGCCTCATGAAGGTTAGGCGCATTCTGGGGTTTGTGAGAACAAGAAAGTGCGCCTAGTTCAATGATGCTCAACTGGTTAATTGGTGACTTCATCTTCCACCTTTGCATTCTTAGAGTAATGTTCTTCCATCCCAGTGACCACTAAGTGGTTCATTTCATCAATCTACAAGGTAGGCGCTCATGTGGTCAATTTGACATGGAATTTGCGCCTAGTGTAACTTAGCCAATTCTGCCAATGATTTGTAGAGCTTAAGACTTCCGAAAGTGCTAATATCTTCTTCAATGCAAGCACCTTGATTATGTAAGAAGTCTTGGAACCCATTCTCCCTTTAGGCGCCATGGTGAGGTGATTCTGACAACAGGGGGCGCCTTGTGTTTCTAGGCGCACCTTTTGGGAAGGTTGGAAGGCAAAGTGCGCCTTACTCTAGTTGAACCTTTTTGAAGCCTTACAACTCACTTAGAGGCCTATACATGTTCTTCGGAGGATTCATTATACCTCTATCATCTTCATCAATCAAACACTTCCTCAAAATGCACTTAGGCGCCATTTGGATGTCCTTTAGTCTAGGCGCATTTGGTAGTTGCTCCAGTAAGTTTGGGCGCCTAACTACTCCGAAGACCAATTCTACAATCTTGCACTTCTCAACATAATCCACAACATCTACTTAGCCCAAAACATCACTTTCTCATCTAGGCGCAAGTTTGATGCTGGACAGACAAAAGATGCGCCTTGGCTTAAGATTGCAAGTTCATGCTTAACTTAGCTTCCAAACTTAGCCAAATTTCCAGTTTCTGACTTGTTCCTACAAAACAACAAGGTTAAGTTAGTCAAAAACCAGTTCATTCCCTCATTATTTAGAATTAGCCTCCGGGAATGAGGAATAGGCTAATTCATTCTTCATTTGATGATCAGGCGGGAAACGAGGACATGACAGTCTCCCCTTCCCGGGATTGCTTGTCCTCAAGCAATTGAAGGTTAGGATGCTCCAAAATCTTTTCACCTTCCCAAGTAGCATCCTCCATTGGCAACCCTTTCCACTTCACCAGATATTCTCTTATGCTTCGGTTGCGAAGTTTCTTCTCCCTTATATCCACCACATTTTTAGGTTCAAGTGCGAGTATTCCTTCATCAAGTGGTGGCAGTTCATCAGTTGAAACTATATGTTGACCTAGTGCCTTTTTGAGACATGACACATGAAACACATTGTGGATGCGGCTTCCTGCTGGCAAATCAAGTTCATATGCCACTTCCCCTACTCTTCTCAACACCTTGTAGGGTCTGTAAAACCTTGGTTTCAATTTCTCTGCACCTGACTTCTTCAAAGTACTTTGTTTATATGGCTGAAGGCACAGAAACACCATGTCCCCTACTTCAAAGTGTCGTTCAACTCGGTGTTTGTCGGCATACAACTTCTGTTGATTTTGAGCTCTTTGCAAATTGTCCTTCAAGACTCTCAAAATATCTTGAGTATCTTTCATCAATTCACTTGCGCTGGGAGCTCTACTGTCATCCAATGCCAGATCAACAAATGAAACAACTTCATATCCATACAAAGCTCGGAAGGGAGTCATGCCAATCGACATGTGAAAAGTAGTTTTGTAGCAGTATTCATCCAGATGAAGCCACTTAATCCAAGCACGTTGATGATCAAACACATAGTTTCTCAAGTATCCCTCTAGCCATTTGTTTACAATTTCAGTTTGTCCATCGGTTTGAGGATGATAACTAGTGCTTGGTGTCAGGTCAGTTCCAGCCAGTCGGAATAGCTCTCTCCAAAACACACTGATGAACCGGCTATCTTGATCACTGACTATGGTTTTAGGTAGGCCATGTAGTCGGAAGACTTCACGAAAGAATAACTCAGCTACTTGCAATGTTGATGACTCAACTGGGATTGCAAAGAAGTGAGCAAACTTGGTTAATCTGTCCACAACTACATAGATACAGTCTCTTCCATTCACCTTCGGAAGACCTGTGATGAAGTCCATAGAAATACTCTCCCACTTATGTTCAGGAATAGGTAGTGGTTGGAGTAGTCCTGCTGGAAATGTATGCTCTGACTTATTCTGTTGACAAGTCAAACACTCCTTGACATACTGAAGAACTTCTTCCTTCAGACCTTTCCAACTAAACCTTTCCCTGATCTGTCTATAGGTCCTGAAGTAACCAGGGTGTCCTGCAAGTGGAGCATCATGGTAAGTCTGCAAAATTTGTCGCTTCAATTCCGATTCAAGAGTCAAATAGATTCTGTTTTTGTAATAGATGATTTCATCAATCACCTTGTACCTATCATCCTAAATGATTCCTTCCATGATCTCACAAGCAAATTTTGATTTGGAATACTCAACTAGAAGCTGAGCCTTCCAATCCACTGAAACTTTGCTCAGGGCACAAATAGCAGGTCTTCTAGACAGGGCATCGGCAACCACATTCTTCTTGCCTTTCACATACTCAATGTCGAAATCATATGCCTGTATCTTCACAACCCACTTCTGCTGTCTTTCATTCAAATCTTTCTGCCCTAGAAAGTATTTCAAACTGTTGTGATCAGTTTTGACCACAAACTTAGATCCAACTAGATACTGGCAGAATTTGGCTAAGGCATGCGTGATTGCCAGCATCTCTTTGTCATAAGTTGAGTACAACCTTTCTGTATCCTTCAACTTCCTACTTTCGAATGCGATGGGGTGTCGATCTTGCATTAAAACAGCTCCAATGCCTTCTCCTGAAGCGTCGCATTCTAGAACAAAGGAATTAGTAAAATCTGGCAAAGCCAGCACTGGTGTTGTACTCATTACTTCCTTCAACCTATCAAATGCAGCTTGAGCTTCTATTGACCAAATGAAAGCTCCTTTCTTTGTTAAATTTGTCAAGGGGGCAGCAAGCTGTGAGAATCCCCTAACAAATCTTCTGTAATAGCTGCAGAGGCCAAGGAAACCTCTTAGTCCAGATACGTTTCGGGGAACTGGCCAGTTGCGAATAGCTTCAATCTTTTCCTCTTGAACTTTCACACCATTTGCTCCTATCACATGACCCAGGTACAGAATTTCCTTTAAGCCAAAATCACACTTAGACATCTTTGCATACAAAGATTGATTCTCCATGACATTCAATACTTCATCTAAATGTTGGAGATGTTCTTCCCATGTCTTGTTGTAAATCAAGATGTCGTCGAAGAAAACCAACAGATACTTCCTCAACTGCTTGTTAAAAACATGATTCATGCAGGACTGGAAAGTTGTTGGTGCATTTGTCAGTCCAAACGGCATCACCATGAATTCATAATGCCCATAATGGCATCTGAATGCTGTCTTTGGAATGTCCTCTTCTCTAACACGAATTTGATGGTAGCCGGATCAAAGATCTATCTTTGAGAAATAGACTGCTCCATGCAGCTCATCAAGTAGTTCATCAATCCTAGGTATTGGATACCTATTTTTGATAGTCTTCTTGTTCAATGCGCGATAGTCAACACACATCCGCATTGTTCCATCCTTCTTCTTCACAAGCACCACAGATGATGCAAATGGACTTGATGATGGCCTTATGTGCCCCATATCGATCAATTCCTTGATCGTCTTCTCAATTTCAATCTTGAAATGCCTAGGATGCCAATAGGGTGCAATATTAACAGGTTTACCCCCATCCTCCAATTCAATTACATGTTCAAAACCTCTATCAGGAGGTATTCCTGGAGGTATGTCCCTAAACACCTTACCATGCTTATCCAACATTGCCTGAATATCTGCAGGATAAATTTCTTCAGCAGAGAGGATTTGGTTGTCTTTGATGCAAACCTGTGCTGCCCATTCAATGTCATTATGCCTGAATAATGCTTCCATTCGTTTTGCTGAGACAACTTTGGGATTTCCATCAGACACTGACTTCAGTTTGATCTTCTTTCCTTCATGCATGAATTCTAACTCCATCTTCTGAAAGTCCTGAACTATTCTTCCAAGTGAATGCAACCATTGAACTCCAAGTACTACATCAATATGCCCAAGTCCAACCACATAGAAATCATCCTGTAAAGAATAATCTCCCATTTGAATTTGCAGTTGGGACACTTTTCTGGTACAACTCATTAGGAATCCATCAGCAACTGCTATTTGAAATCCCTCAAAGTCTTCAACTGTTAGACCCCGCCTTGCTACCAAACCTTCATCTATGAAGTTGTGAGTAGCACCACTGTCAATGAGACAAGTGACTCTCTGACCCTTCACAACTCCTCTAATGCAGAAGGCATGATACTTAGGTACTCCTGAGATAGTTGCTAATGTTATTTTGTCAGATGTTTCTTCCAAAACAACATTAAGAGTTGGTTGTACCTCCTCTTCATCCTGAGTGGATTCTTCTTCACTCAGTGACTCTTCTTCACTTCCATCATCAGATACAACTTCAATCAGATGTGTTTACCTTTACCAAGGCATCTATGTCCTGGTTCCCAAGGTTGCTTGCAAGAAAAGCAGAGTTTCTTCCTTCTTAGCTCGTGTCTTTCGGTTGCAGATGGACCTTGAGTCATCTTTTGAGGAAAAGTGGGTCTCCTTTGAGTAGAGCTAACTCCTTTATAGAACTTTTTCTTAGGCTGATAAACAGTAGTATCAAGATCTAGAGTAAAGTCAATTGCTTCTTCTAGGTTTTCCAGCCTCTGTACCTTTACCAATGGCTTGATCTGATTGTTCAATCCCTCAATGAACAGCATAGTGATTCTTCGGTCAGTCATATCAGGAACCATCACTGCTATCTTCTGAAAGTCATTAACATACTGCACAACCCTTCCTTCTTGCTTGAGTTGGGCTAATTCGCGATAGTACACTTCAGTGTCTTTTCTATCAAACCTCTGAATCAGCTTGGTTACAAACTCATCATAGGAATTTATTCTATCATGATGTTGAGAGACTAGGCCATGATGCCACCATTCATATGCCAATCCTTCAAGATGCATTGTAGCAAATTGAATTGCCTTCTTCTCTGTCAAAGGCTTAAGTGAAAGGTATGTATCCAGCTTGTTTACCCAAGCCCTAGCACTGAGCTTACCACTTCCATCAAAGGTAGGAATGGGAACTCGATTCAATGCTTCTTTATACTCCTTTGTATCATCATCCCGTCTAGGACGAAAGCCTCTAGTTCTACCTCGTCTATCCCTATCTTCCCTCTTCTGTTGGCAATATTCATTGAAGGTCATCATATCCCGAACACGTTCCAGTAGTCTAGCATAGAGATCTGCAAAGAGAGCTATCTCATCTTCGAAGTTATTCTGATCTTCTTCATCAAACTCTTCATCAGCTTCATTGTCCTGTTCAGGTGGTGGTGGAAGGAAAGGTGGTCTTAAAGGCCTATCAACTGTAGGAGTTCACGTGCGAATCCTTCTGCCTGTTGCACTAGCAACATCATCATCAACTTGTCGTTCTTGCCTCTCAGGTCTAGCTACATCTCTACGACCTTGTCCAGCTGCTTCATCCTGATTCAAGTTTTGAAGGGATTGTAGAATTTGTTGCAATACTAGAGTTGTTTGTTGATGTCCAGCAGCAATGTTTAAGAACATGTCTCTGGCTGCGCGTTCATTATCACCCGGTGGGCTTCTGCTTCTTCTTTCCTCAGCCATGTTAGCCTGTCTAGCCACAATTGCTTCTGAAAGAGTATCCTGTTGTGGGTAAGGATGAGTCCATTGGAACTGCCTTCGCTGTTCACGCGCAATGTATCTCCTTGTTCTATCACTTTGTTGATTACCTTCTTGCATGAAAACCCAAAGGCTGGCAGGATCCAAGCTCTGATACCACTGTAAGATACCCAACCAGTTCTACTAAAATTTTTTCCTTAAACAATTTTACTTGCTATCAATTCATCAACTACTTCAACAACATAAAGATATACATCAAAGATAACTTCTTGAATGAATCAACTTTAGAGTTGGGTACTTGTCTAGTTACTTGATTCAATCAACTTACAATGTCTTATTACATGGATAATGCTTTCAATAGCATGATGTACAACTTATTCAAATGGAAATACAAAGGAAGGCATTGAAGCCTTGATGTCTACAATGATTTCTTTACTTGATCAACTCTATGACGTTAACTGAATGTCAACACCTCACAATAGAACAAGGGAGCATCACCTTGCCTGTTGAGGGAGCATCACCCCAACACTTGAAACTCGCAGGCCTCAAGATTACAAGCTCAATAGCTTTGCAGAGAGAATTTTGTCAAAATGAATAGATGCCAAATGAATGAGAGAGCTCCTCCTTTTATAGGCCTTCCAAAGGCAATGAAGGCACATTTTTCAATGCACAAAGAGGAACCAAGGCACGTTTCCCAAGGGGCATATCCAAGGGAATATTCCATCTGATGACTCATTCTGAGTTGGCAATCTTATCCAGAGACCTTGACACGGATCCCGAAGACTATCTGTCGACCAATGAAAGCCCAGGTAGTTACAACTACCTTGTCTTCTGGCTAGGCGCCAAATTGAGATGTCTGAAACATGAAAGTGCGCCTTGCTTGTTCTATGCGCCAGTTGAGGAGATTGCACCTGGAGATTGCGCCTAACTTGGAAAAAGCTCTTCAATGTTATCAATTTGATCTAGAAGAGTGCCTTGACACTCAACTCAGTCAATCCTCATGAGGCGCTCATTGGAGTTGAGGTTAGGCGCTACTTTGAGGTTAGGCGCTTGATGAGGTAGGAGATGCCCAAGAAGTGCACCACACTTAGATTTCAATCTTAGGCACCAGGATTGAAGAGTTTTAACCAAACATGCGCCTCTGCTAGGAGTTTCCCTCTTCAACTTTGATTGTTCATTCAAGTGACTTCTTCTAACTTCAAAGTCTTCAATTGATCAATCATCCATGCTAGGCACTCAAATGGAGGATTCTTGGCTCAGTAAGCGCCTAGGTATCAAAACATCATTACTCGATAATTCCAACTTTCTACTTGATCTCCTTGAGGATGAAGTTCACTTGAAGAAGTTCCTTATTCAATAGACCCAACAACCAATCTTAGATCAAGGCGCCCATTTGAAGTGTTTGACCTTGGATTGGCGCCTCATGAAGGTTAGGCGCATTCTGGGGTTTGTGAGAACAAGAAAGTGCGCCTAGTTCAATGATGCTCAACTGGTTAATTGGTGACTTCATCTTCCACCTTTGCATTCTTAGAGTAATGTTCTTCCATCCCAGTGACCACTAAGTGGTTCATTTCATCAATCTACAAGGTAGGCGCTCATGTGGTCAATTTGACATGGAATTTGCGCCTAGTGTAACTTAGCCAATTCTGCCAATGATTTGTAGAGCTTAAGACTTCCGGAAGTGCTAATATCTTCTTCAATGCAAGCACCTTGATTATGTAAGAAGTCTTGGAACCCATTCTCCCTTTAGGCGCCATGGTGAGGTGATTCTGACAGCAGGGGGCGCCTTGTGTTTCTAGGCGCACCTTTTGGGAAGGTTGGAAGGCAAAGTGCGCCTTACTCTAGTTGAACCTTTTTGAAGCCTTACAACTCACTTAGAGGCCTATACATGTTCTCCGGAGGATTCATTATACCTCTATCATCTTCATCAATCAAACACTTCCTCAAAATGCACTTAGGCGCCATTTGGATGTCCTTTAGTCTAGGCGCATTTGGTAGTTGCTCCAGTAAGTTTGGGCGCCTAACTACTCCGAAGACCAATTCTACAATCTTGCACTTCTCAACATAATCCACAACATCTACTTAGCCCAAAACATCACTTTCTCATCTAGGCGCAAGTTTGATGCTGGACAAACAAAAGATGCGCCTTGGCTTAAGATTGCAAGTTCATGCTTAACTTAGCTTCCAAACTTAGCCAAATTTCCATTTTCTGACTTGTTCCTACAAAACAACAAGGTTAAGTGAGTCAAAAACCAGTTCATTCCCTCATTATTTAGAATTAGAATTAGCCTCCGGGAATGAGGAATAGGCTAATTCATTCTTCATTTGATGATCAGGCTGGAAACGGGGACATGACAAAAAAGTCACACCATCTTTCAAAACAACATTAAAACTACTAGGATGGGGTACTTTTTACTATTCTCCTTCTAATTCTCTGTTACTGTTCACTTTCACTGTTCACATCAAGGCAAACCTTTAGTGTTTTCAATTCAACTCTTGAAATCAACATCTAACATCAAACTGAAGGTCTCGGAAGGTTCCCTGCAAAGCGCCAACACCCTCGGTCGGGTTCCCTAACCAACCTATTGACCTACGGAAACTCTGGTAATAGGCCAACCACTGCTCATCTATGTGCCATCTAGGAAGGGGACATTACAAAGGGTTCTCGGAAGTAGGATTTATACTTTGTAGTCTGTAGATTCACGAGGAAAACTATATATAAAAGACTAAGTTTAACATTATAATGTAATGGAATACTTTTGTCCCTAAGCCACTTCGCATGTCACCAAAATCCATGTATAAATCATAAATGTAATGCCCAAATAATTGTCTTATTTCTTTCTAGTTAAAATTTTTAATAATTAATTGACTCATGAGTTAAGATTCAAACATTAATTTATGATGTTTATATTTATAATTATATATTTCACATTTTTTAATTTTGAATTTTAGCAAATTATATGTTAATATTTATTATTTATAATTATATTATATGCTTATTTATTATTTATAATTATATATTTCACATTTTTTAATTTTTAATTTTAACAAATTATATATATATATATATATATATATATATATATATATATATATATATATATATATATATATATATATATATATATATATACGTCTCAAAGTACCCGAGTCTCCCGTTTTTAAAAAAATGGTGTACCAGTACCGGTACCAGTCTCCCGTACCAGTACTAGTACCAATCTCCGTGCAACCTTGGATATTTTGTAATGCCAAGGAAAAAAATAAAATAAATTAAAAATAAAATTCCTTGAAGGTGGACGACCTAGTATAAGGTCAAAATATGAAATATTGAAGGCCCAAAGTGGTTCACTCCTCTTGGAGGAAGGAATAAAAATAAAATAAAATATTTTATTTGTGTTAGGCACCTAGCATGAGGTCAGCCCTAAGGAAAAAAGGAAAATGCAAATAAAATGAAATATCTAGAGGAGGTTGGCCAGATTTGAGTGGGAGAAGAATTGGTTATAAGTACAAGGTCATTTGGAATCATTTTATCATCCATTCATATCATATTTTCTCATTGAGTTTTTACTCTTTGGCTGCAACTTTTGTTGGCCTATATTCCAAGGGCGAAAACCCTTGTGAATACAGTGAGTTGGACAAAAACCTAGCTCATCTTGTGGAGGACTCATAACAGAGTTCTATTTGTACTTCATTGGAGACCTTTTGAGGTTTGGAGCATTATTGCATATTTAGATTTGAAGATCAGATTTGGAGTAGCACTTCTTTGTGGCATTTTGTGTGCATATTGCATTAGAGTTTTGCCCTAATTTGGAGCGCCACTTTGGAGCAGACTTGAGCACCCATTTTTGGAGGGCGATTTGCATTTTTGGAGCAGCAAACCCTAAGCGCTTGCCAAGGAAGGATTTGGTCATCTAGGGTTTGGTGTTGGAAGACTATTTTGCATATTCTTTGTATGTATAATCTTAGTTTTAGATCTGATTTGTAGAGCAAAAATCTGGGCATATGTTTGGCATATTTGAGCCCATGAATTCATTGTAAAATCAGTCCAAAATATTCAGTTTTGTAGCAGCAAACTTCTTTAATCAGAAATTAGATTTATTGGACCTATGTCTGGCTCTTTTATGGTTGAATTTCATGGTTGCTATCATAGTTGATGATACTTACATGTTTGACATATTTTTATGGATGTTTGGCATATGTTTATTGGTTGCCTATAACTGTTTATCATTCTGAAAATAAAAATCAGAATTCAGTCCTAGGGTTTGAGCAGAAATTAAATCAGAAAAGAGCAGAAAAAATAAATAAGAAATCTAGTGCAGAAATTTTAGGGCAGATCCCATTGGGAATATTACAGTGGTGTCAGAGCTTTGATCTTGCCAGCCTAAAGGGTTTATTCATGTATGAATCCCGAATATAGAAGATATATTTTTGCAGTTTGGCTTTGAAGAAAGATTGTACCAAAATGCAATGTCCCCTTTTTCCGAATGATCACCCACCACGAGTTGGCTAGCCTATTTTGTTCTCGTGGGCTAGGTCGAAGAAGCAAGGGAATACTCTGATTAGTTAAATCATGCATTTAACTAATTTTGTCGGGCAAAAGGATGATGGAATATGACTTGGTATAATTTTGTGGTATTTTTGGTGAAGTCATTATTGATAAAGAAAATTGCGTTGAGGAGCAGCGACCCACTTGGAGGTTGGAAGATGAGAAATTAAGCATAAAAATAAAATAATGTTTTATCTTTTGTTTAGGCGCCCATGAGGTTGGCATAAGGAGAAGGTAAATAAAATCCAAATCTTTAATTTGTAATTTTGAGAGCCTAACTTGTCTTTAAGAGGTCGGTCATAGTAGAGAGGGAAAATGAAGGGTGGTCGGCCAGCTTGAGAAGATAATGAAAATCATGTATAAATATAAGGTGTTTTTGTGATCATTTGGGACATCTTACATCCATATTTTCTCTTGGAGTTTATCTCTTGGCTGCAACAAAAGTTGGGCTTGAATCCAAGGACAAGAACCCTTGTGATTCTAGGTGGATTGGACGAAAATCTAATTCATCTTGTGAAGGTTTCATGACGGAAGCCTATTTGCACTTCATTGGAGATTTGTGAAGGAGAAGAGCAAAATTTCATATAGGTCTGTATGTAGCAAAATTTGAGGTCTTATAGGTCTGTATGTAGCAATGCTAATAGGAACTTTATTGTACCCAATCAAAAATTTTGCGGAGAATTTTTCGTCAAAAAAGTCAAAAAGTCAAAATTTTCTAAAAATAGACATCAAATTAGGTTTTCTGGGTTTCTTGAGATACAGATGTTGGCAAAATTTTCTAAAAATAAAAAGTTTCTAAAAATAGAATCTCCAATTCAGATGTCATGCCTGATTCTGATTGGCTGATTTTGCTTCACAATCAAGGTGGTCCAGACGAAATCTGCAAAAGATCAAATTTTCTCTACTGGGTCAATTCTGCTTTTTCAAAAGGCGAAACACGAGCTCCGGAGTCAGCAATGGAGGAAGTTCGTCTGCCAGAAATCAGTTTCAAGTTTTCAACGTTCCTTCGACGCAGAACTGTCGAACAATCATTGATTTGGTGGAGAATGCAAAACAAAGCAAGATGTATCCGGAAAGGGAGGAAAAAGTTGAAAATCATAAATTTGACTAAGGCACAAAACTCCAAGCGCCCCTGAAGGCCAGGGGCGCCCAGTATTTCATGCCTTAGATTTTTTTTTGCGTTTTTCAAGAAAATGCTAAAAATACCTCTGTCAATCAGTTCCGAGGTGAATAAAAGCAGTCATTTTGGTCAAAAGGTCCCAAAAAGCTGGAATCCACGTCAGATGTACCCAGGCTATCCAGTTCATTCATCATCCAGTGGCAGTTGACTGACGAAACCTCGAGATCAACGACAGGAAGCAGTTGTTGGCACGCAAAATGGAGCAAATTGCAAACAGAGGTTGGAAACCACAAAATTGGCTAAAGCATTAATTTCCAGGCACCCCAGGAGGCTAGGGGCGCCCACTTTTCCATGCCTTAGAATTTTTTCGCGTTTTTCGAGAAACATCAAAAAAGTCTCTGACAGCCCGTTTTCGGGTGGTCAAACTTAGTCAAACGCTGGTAAAAGCTGGAATTTCATCACAGATGTGTTCAGACTACTCAGTTCACCTCTCATCCTGCCTCAGCAGCCATCTGAATGACTAAAAACAAAGATCAAACAGGACCTGTGGCCAGGGAAATCGAGGAATGCAAAGAAAATTTGAAAATATCAAAAAGTTTCCAAGGCACAAAATTCCAGGTGGCCCAGGAGGCTTGGGGCGCCCACTTTTCCATGCCTTAGAATATTTTTCTGTTTTTTCGGAAAACGACAAAACCTCCTCCATCAGCCTGGTCAGATTCACTGCAAATCAGTTTGGTGCGCAGGCAGAAGGTACAATCAGTTCAGTTTTTCATCAAGCTTGCCTATTTGCCAGATCACCAGACTCAGTTTTGCTTCGGCAGGCAAAAATTGACAGCCAAACAAGGGTCCACAGTCACCAGAATGCGCACGCAAATCAAGAAATTGAAATAGTTGAAATTTTCAAAAAAATGGTTAAAGCATAAAAAAACTAGGCGCCCTTGGAGGCCAAGGGCGCCCAAGATTTCATGCCTTAGAAAATTTTCATGTTCGACAGTGTTTCCTTGCAGTCATTTTCCAATCTTTGTCCGGCGATAAATTTCAAAAGTCAGTTTTGTAGTCGGATGTCGATAGATGGTCAGTTTAAGGCTGGGGATGGAATCATGGTTGATAATTCTTCAAGGTGCCATGATCAGTCAGCTTTTTCAATCAACGGTGTTAGTTTGCCATATTGTTGAAGTCAGCGACAGGCCATACTGGAGTCAAAACGAGCTCAAAAGTGTCGAAAAGAACGAAAATTTGGCTAACACTTTTGCAGCCTCGCGTGTTTGATGAGATCATCGAAGAAGATATTTTTCATCATCTTACATGTGAAGTCATAGGCAGCTATAAAATAGGGACTCTTCCTATTCGAAGAGATTTACTTGGATTTGTGCTTTAAAAGATGCTTTCTTCAGGGATAAGATTGAAGCTTTATTCTTTCACAAAGAAAGCTGCTTTTTTTTGCCCTAAAGTTCTATAAAGACAAGCTTTGGCCTCTTTTATTTCATTATCTTTTGTAGGTTGCACCCAGAGCAAGTTTTTTATTTTCTTTCAATGAAGATTCGAAGGCTCAAATAAAGTGTTTTTTCAGCGTTCTTCATAGTTTCAGGATGAGGAAGCAAGGAGGCATGCTTTTTCGAGGTCCTTTTTTCTAGGGGATCGTTTTTTAGAAATAGGACCGAAGCCTTTTCAATTTTCATCGAGATGGGTCCATCCAGAATTTCATCCTCTTGAAGATTGGAAAATTTGTTTTTTTCGGGAATCTACTTTTTTGCTGCTTTTTCGGGAAATCCTCCGCTTTTTCAAAATCCGACAATCTGGGTTGCTTTGAAACAGAATTGTCTACAAAACCCATGTGCCAGCGTTTTTTACTCACATTCTACTTTTTAGAAGAAATCAGCAAGTAATTTTCAGCCTTTTGTCCAAGATTTTTCCGACATAGGCGTGTTCACAGTCATTTTTCAAATCTCTCAGTATGCAATACTCTCCAACAGAGATCAAGCCCAACACGGCATTGGTTCACGATTACCTTAGAACTTTCGAGACAGACTTGCATAAAGTTCTTCCAATGTTCAATTTACATCCTTTGGAAGATGCAGGGAACAACACTATCAGGAATCTGAATCACTCCGGATTGCTTGCAGCAGCATCCTTTCCCATCATAGTGCAAAGTATCGAATTTGTAATTGCTTGCATGACGCATTACAATTCAGTCACAAGAAAAATCCAATCAAGAGATGGACGTGTGCTCTACAGCCTGAGGCCAAACGACATTGAGAAGTGTTTTTCAATACCAATCTGGAGAGAAAACTTGGTTGTTTCAATTGAAGAATGCAAGAGAGTATGGAACAATGATAAAGAAAAGTACTAGAAAAAGATTGGTCAGAGGTGGTTAAAAGAGAAGCAGAACGTTATGCCAAAGAATGTTGGACGTGGAGAGTTAAAGGAGGAACATGCAATAATGATTACTCTGCTAAGTCAGATCACGAGTGGATGTTTTACATCATGTCCCAGATTGTTGACGGAACAAAATTCTATGATTGGTCGGCACTCATCAGTGACAGTCTCCACCGGCAAATAACTGATTTTCAAAGGGCCCATGATTTTCACATGATGTCATACCTTGTATATCTGATGGCCTTTCAGGGTCAATTTAGAGGTTTGAATATTGTTGGAACTCTGGACATTCAGCATGTTTATCACCATTTCCCGCAGTTAGAATTTTTTCAGGGTGAGCGACATTATAGGCGAGTAAATGATGCATTCCTGATGCATGCAGTGCGAGATCTAGATAATGAGTTGCATATACGATTTTCAGTAGATGCCAAAATGACAATGGCAGAATGGGTTGATTGGTTTATCTAGTTTCCCACTTTTTCCTACATTAGAGTATATGGCTTCTCAGGAGAGCCAGCCATGTTGCCAAGATATTCGACGGATGAGGTAGCGTTCATGGAATTTCTGAGGCAAGCCTATGAAGTTCATATATTTCTGCGCAGCAAGCGCAAGGTGGCTTTCAATTTTCCAATTGGAATGGGGATTTACAGATGTAGATCTGGAGCAGATGCCAAAGTGATTGGAAGTGAAATTTCCAAGTATGGTCTTAAATTTTTCAACAGGAGGTCTTCATATGATCCGCGTGGTGTTTTTGCATCACACCTTGGTCAGAATTGTGCACATACACATGTAGTTGAAGATTTCTGGGCTAATTGTGCCAATGAGTTTGAAGTGCGAGAACGCAGTTACAATAGGTTTACTCTTCGGCAGTTGGCTGATATTTTGTCAGAAGATGTTGAAGGCTTGTCAGATGATGGTGGAGTTTTACTCCCCACATATTTCAGAGATCAAGTTGAGCAACAACCATTGCCATCAGTCGATTGGTCAACTAAAGAGAGCACCTCGATCGAAGAAAGAATGAGCCGAGTTGTCAAAAACAGTTTGATATTCTTGAAAAGTAAGCGGAAAGAACCCATTCCGATTGCAGAGCCGCCAGTAGTTCAACCATCAGAACCTTCCACTTCCAAACCAAAAAAAAGGCTTAAAGCTATGAGCGTCCTTCCAGAAGGAACAAAGATGGCTAAGTTGAAGAGGAAAAAGATTGACTCTCCAGTTCATATTCAACAAGAACAACCCGCAGTTGCATCAGAAGTTCCCACTGAGCCAGCACCGCATGTAGAAACATTGCCTTCTGTTCATGTTTCTCCACCTTCACCTAGTTCTTCTCCCATTCACATTGATTCAGACCCAGATTCGCCGGTTCATAACTCTGAGACACATATTGGTCCATCAGGAGTTGAGGTTAGAACCGAGTTTCCAAGAGAGGATGGCTCATCCTAGCTTGAAAACATTCTGGGAAGAAAGAGGAGAAAGCCTTCATATCAGTTGAACTTGACAGTGCTTAACAGCGTCTACCAAGACACATCAGACAGGACAATGAAGAGGCAAGTTCACATTGAAAAGAATGCCGATGGAGAAATGATCCTAGAAACTGCAACACCTCCAGAAGATAAAGATGTTGATGATATTGAGATTAATGACTTCAAGGTTGTCAAAGCAAGCCTTGGAAGGAGTACTCGGCATTCTGATGTAAATCTCTTCGAGGTTGCAACGGATAATCTGAAGGAGAGGGTGTTGAAGGATGGAGAAGATAAAGCAGCGCTCAAGGCTGAAGTTAGGCAGTTGCCGCAGTACATTTCCAACCTTTTCATGGCACATCACAGGCTAATTTAATGCTTCCTTTGAATCTAGGATCACTGGCCGATCAGCAACAGTTCAGTCGGTTATCTACAGGAGGCACATGAAGGATTGGGTGGAAGAATTTGTGACTAAAGGAAGAGTTGTGCTTTCGCAATTTTATCAATTAAAGTACAACACATGATCTGCGTCAAGGCATCTGGGGGTTACAGCAGACTATGGCTGAAAATAGACCGGTGTTTGAGATCATTATCTCCGACTTGAAGATAGCACATAATTCTGTTGATTCAAGTGAAGATAAAAAGATCGTTTCTACTTGGAAAGTGCAATATCTTTTCACAGTAAAAACTTATGACAATGTAATCTTAGAGTTGGCAGAGTGGAAAGAAAAAGTGGTAAATGCTTTCAAGTTTGTCAGATCTTTTGTCTCTCAGATCTCGTGTTCGTATGAAAAAGATGGTACCCTGTATGATCTCAGGGAAGTGCAAGCAGAGTTCCAGACTCTCACTCGCAACAATTTTAATGATGATATTAGTGCCGGCAAGATGGATCGTTTTGCTGCAATGACAGTGAAGTTTGACAAAGCTATGGGTGAAGTTCGTGAATTTCTTCAGATGGTTGCCAATGGTGAAGAAATGTTAGAGAATCAGAATGTCATTCTAAAGAGTATCAGTGTTCCTGGCAAAGATGTGGTCACTCGCTTTTTAGAAGATATTATTTCCCAGAATATCAATGGATGACATCACCAAAAAGTAAGAGTGTAGATGAAGATGTGACTCAAAAGAAAGCAGCTTTAAATCAGATGCTTTTTGTTTTAAAGCATGTGCTTTCATCCAAAGCTCATCCATTTTTTATTTAGAAAGAAATCACTTTGTATTAGTTGGAGTTTTCCTTGCTTTAAAGCAGATTGCTTTAAAGCGTTTGTAGTTGTAATCTTTGTCTTAGAATAGAAATAAAGCTTGCGAGTTGGCAAGTTAGTTAGGGCAAATCAAGGAGATTTTAGTGTCCCCTACTCCTTTGATTTTAGTATAAATAAAGGCAGCCTTGCCCATTGTAAGGGAGCTACTTTTGTGATAGCAAATTTGTTGTGCCTATTCTAGCCTGCAGATCTTGTTATTCCAAGTGTTTGTTCACTTTGTGTAATCTGTTTCTAGTGTTTGATCGCATACTGTATGCCCACCTTTTGCTACAGTATTGCTATCCTGGAGTTGTATCAACTTTATGATATTGGAATAGAAGTCTCATGCCTACCTTTTGCTCTGATATTCTATCTCACTAATCATCAGGTTTTGTCGTCAGATGTGTGGCTTGTTTAAATTTTATTTCAGCTTTCATCATTAAAGTACAATGCGTCTTGTGATGTAAATCTGTGAGAAACTTATTCAAGTTTTTGTGTTAAAAACAAATCATTCCTTGTCCACTTTTGATCTTTGTGCTCTGTGTTTACCCAAATAATCAAAAGCATCATTAGTTTAGGCCTAGCTGTAGTTAGAAGTTTTAAAAAAGAAAAACCTCTGCTGCAGCGAAAAGAGTTTTAACCTTGTGCTTGCAGCTAAGAATCAAAAAGAAGATAGACGAATTTAATTTATTTATCTTTTCAGCGAACATCAGCAAAAAGGGAACTCCCCCTCACAATAGGAGAGCAGTTTATCTGTGCATAGCTATCCGTTTCCAACTCGCACTCCAGAGCTGCAAATTGAAATGCCAACAAACTTATGACAAATCTTGGGGTTAATAGCTTATTGGGTATGGTTTCTTAAGGGCCTAGAGTTTAAATTGTATTTCTCTTTAATTATCCTGTTGTTAAGACCTTAGGAAATACCCCCCTTGGCCTTGCAGAGCCTAAAGCCAAAGGTGAGTTTACCCACTCATAGAAATTGGTCCATTCATGCCACTGTCTAAGTATAAGTCCTGCCAACTACCTTTGACAACATGTTCCTAGCCTTGGGTATTGGTGCAAGTCTTCAGCATTTGTGGAGCTGCATGTTTGAGCACCAACAAAATGGCACCATTGTCGGGGATAGTTTAATTTTGGTTATATCTTTCACACCTTTGTAATCTGAAAGAAGATTTGTTGTTGTGCACTTTTGTTCTGTGTAGTGTTCGAATCCTATCAACTTGCACCAATAGAATGGCACCAGGGAAGAACATCTTGGGTTCTAAATTGAAGTGAAGACTCTGGTGATGAGTTGAATCCAAACCAATTTGTTGCCTTGGAGATCAGGTTTGCTTCAAGGTATTCCTCTTTTGAAAGAGGTAACTCTGTTGTTTAGAAAAGAAAATCTCTTGCTGTTGAAGGTACACAGACATTCTTCCTTCTTCTTTGTTTAGATAAGACCTCATTCAAAATACAAAAGCACTCCTTATGAAGTCTAGTTTTTTGCCCTGCATTATTGAATGCTATAGTCATAGCTTCTTGGTATGATAATGATCACATTAGGGTAGATCCTTCATATGCATCATCTTATGTTTCAAGCCCTAGGTACTATGATGAAGCTGATACTTATGACTCCTATGATGATGCTTCATCTTGTTATTCTAACAGTCTCCTCTATCTCAGAATATGCAAGTACCCATGCATAATCTCAATGAGCTTGTTAGGGAGTGTAATGAATTGAAAATAAAATCAAGTTGCTTGAGTTCCAAGTTGCAGCAGAAGGAGATTGAAGAACAAATCAAATCGCTTGAGTCTAGTTTGTAGTCCGAATTCCAGCATACTTCCGTGAAGAACCATGTCATCAAGTCTCAAAGAACTAGATGTCCCAACATTCTTCTTGTTGATGTATATGAGAAATTGGATTTGTCATGGGTAAATTATGATTTTGAATGTATGACAAAAAAAATTACCTACAATTGTCCAGTTTTGATGGGCTAGACTTTCTCAAAAGGAGGCACATGTCCAAGAATTTGCTAATTTCATAACAAGTATCATTATGTGCATAAGGATATGTGGATGAGATTTTTTGCCAAATCTCTACATGAAGATGTAAAGAAATGATTATGCAGTTTTCAAGACTGCCATTGTCTTGGGACAGTTTAATTGATGCCTTTGAGGAGTGTTGTACACTTGGTGTTAATCCTTTTTCTCTTGTTCATGAACTTGAAAGCATACTAGAAGGTTGGAGGGTGAGTTGGTTCCAGTGTTTTGTCAAAGATTTATTGCCTCTTCATCTTGCATACTAGACCATTACAAATCGAGTGAACACAAGTGCATTGATTTGTTTTGTGATGCATTTCATCTTGGAGCTAGCCTTTGTCCTCCTGAGCTCAAACTTTAGGTTCTGGACCATATCCTAGTTGGGCTGTGTGGGAAGTTTATGAGTTTCTTGTGCATGGTTCGTGGGTTTCACATGGGGTTGGCTGTCCGTACAGCAGGGGCACCATGTTAATTTTGAGATATCATAACAGCAGTGATCAAACTTGCATAAATTCAGATGGAGCAGTTTGAAATGGGTTTTGATATATATATTGTTCATCATTGTGAAGTTATTCATCTCCCAGGGCAACCATACAGCAAGAGGAAAGTCTGAAACAGACTTGAACAGCAATGAATATTTGCATGATATCAGCTTGGGCAGTTTGTGACGTTGGTGTTCATTGATACTAACTCTTATGCAGGGTTTTCTTGTGATTGCAAAGACATATATAAAGGTGATATGCTGATCTAATGCATCTTTTCTGAGTAGTTTGATGTCTGATACATCTTTTGTAATCATTCTTATGTTGCACAAACACTTAATAACCCCTGGATGGTTTACCGCCAGTGTGGAGTAATTGGAAATCTTATCTTTCTTGTTTATCCACCCACTGAATAAGTGGATGCTTGCTGAAAAGCAGATGCCTGCTATACAGCGGATGAATGTATGAGTTTTGTTGCACAATCTTTATTTGTAAACCAAAACACTGTATGCTCTCACCTCACCCGATTTGGGAACTTGGTGATCAGAAGTGTGGAGGTGTTTAGTTGGATTCATGCAATATTGTGCTAACATTGTGATATCTTTGTTTAAAAATTTCAAAAAATTTGGGGCAGTTTGTTACAATGTCCATTGCATGAATTGTGATATATGCATTGTATGATGATGCACATCTAAGTCCATTTATGTTTTACTAGTGTATCTCTTTCTTCCTTACAATCCAAGACTTTGTTGCTCAATGGAGTAGGCACCGGTCTTATTAGTGAAGGGCCAACACTTTTTAATTTTAATATCCTCTCTTGTTAGTTGTAGGAGTAGGTTAGGTTCCACCATGCTTGCATGATTCAATAATATAAATTATGTTATATTCTAAGCAATTCTAAACTGAAATGTTGCTAAAGAATCATGCTAGTGTGATTCTCCCTCTTACCAATGTCTATGCAATGTTAAGTGGATTCATCTGTTAGTTGTAGGAGTAGGTTAGGTTCCACCATGCTTGCATGATTCAATAATATAAATTATGTTATATCCTAAGCAATCCTAAACTGAAATGTTGCTAAAGAATCATGCTAGTGTGATTCTCCCTCTTACCAGTGTGTATGCAATGTTAAGTGGATTCATCTGTTAGGGAAAATACAGTGTAGCTGTCATCTTTTGGTGTAGGGTAAGAGTGGATTTATCATCTATTTATTTGAGGTCCTATAGGTCATTATGTAGCCAATGCTAATGTGAACTTAGTGACAAATCTAGGGGTTCGTAGCATATTGGGTATGGTTGCTTAAGGGCTTAGAGTTTAAATTGTATTTCTCTTTAATTGTCCTATTGTTAAGACTTTAGGGAATATCCCCCTTGACCTTGAGCCTAAAGCGGAAGGTGAGTTTACCCATTCACAACAATTGGACCTTTCATACCACTATCTGAGCATAAGTCCTGCCCACTACCTTTGACGACATGTCCTCGACCTTAGGTATTGTTGCAAGTCTTTAGGATTTGTGGAGCTGCATGGTTGAACACCAACATTTACCATAAACAATCCATTCCTATTTCTTTTCACTGTCTTAGAGGATGTGGCAAGCCTTGAGATCTACTCTTCTCTCAATGACATTTTTGGCTAAACCAGGATAATGATATGAAGAGGATAGACTGAAGATGATCTTTGTGGTTGAGAATGGTATCTATACTTACAATAGAATGTTCTCTAGATTGAGGAACACACTTGGAACATTCAAGCACATCATTGTGCTTGTCTTCAAGAAATTTACTACAAGGAGTACCAAAGTATTCAACATTGGTCCATCTATGGTCCAAAGCAATCACACTTGAAGGCTTTGGCTGAATGCATTTCGGTATGCATGGAAGCTAAGCTTTGTTTTTAAACACCAAAAAGTGTTCATTCATGAGCTTGCATGGAAAACTGTTAGCACATATAACTTGAAGAGCAGGATTAAAGATGGTTCCAAACAAGATTAGAGATGTGATGCAAATAGAGTCACCAAAAGACGTCATTGGAGTTGTATCTCTAGGTCAAGGAGAGTACTACCAAAGGTTCATCAACAATTTAGCGCAATTGTCACACCTATTATCATCCAAATGGATGTAGAGGAAACATAAGGCATTTGATGAGTTGAAGGTGCAGATTATCAATGCACCATTCTAGCTTCCTGAATTGTAATAAACATCAACGCATCGATATCAAACCCTCAATTTTTTTATTGGCTCTATGTTGACATAAGGAGGAGGTTTGTTAAAACATAATATGTGGATCTACTTATCCCTAAACCAAGATATTAAAGAAAAAGCACACCTGCTATTCGACTCCATAATACAGAGCAACAGAGAATGAGAGATAGTCAAGGCATTAAATAAAAAATTTAGTGGTATCTAGAAATATTGTTTCCTGTGTGAAATAGAAGGCGCACTCTACCCTCTTATTATAACTCTATCCTCTTATTATAGGACTTCAGCTTAAGTGTATAACCCCACTTCAAGGAAAGCCCATCTAGTACATTGGGCCATGTATTTTTTGTGCCGACATGTTCAAACACCCACTTTTTATTGTACACATCTTCCATTGGACACCCCTCAAGTGAGATTTGACATGGAAACGTTGCTCAGGGATTAAAAGACGCTGAAAAGGCAAGATTACCTGAAGGTACTATATTTTTGCACCTACTTCAACTCTTAATCCTGAATTGGAAGAAGCCACGTCTCCCTAGAGTGGCACTCCCCACTGTATCACTCACTGAAAATTGGCATTAATTTCCTGGCAGTAGTCCCTATTCAATTTTTGGAAACTGGAATTACTCCATGTTGGCATTAGTCAACGTACCTTTTAATTTCCTGCTATAAATTTATAATCAGCTTTAGAGAGGCTCTACTTAAACATCATCCATTTCAATGGGCAAACAAGTCAATAACAATTTTATACCTCATCCACAACAAAAGTGGTAAATATTTGTCCTCTTTTGATTGGCCAAAATTAACATTTGACTGTTGAAGTCGATGATGTTTAAAAACAGCCACTTTAGAGATGATCCGCTCTTATAAAAGCTTAAATCTTGAATTGTAATTTAAATTGGAGCCTCTCTTTTGAAAAAGGATTTTTAACCGAATATGGTTTGCAAAAACTTCTACAAAGATATTGAACTATGCGAAAAGTATGATTTATAAACGAAAAGATTGTTAAAGACATCTTTGATGATTAATAAATGAATAAAATAAATGCTTATTCTATTTTATTCAGCTTTCCATATATTCCAAATATGTAATACTTGACAATTCCTGTATCTACCTTTTTGGCACACACTATCACCTCGCCACGCTTTTATCGAAGGTGTGTGTGGGGATGGAGATAATCTTTTAATGGTTTATATGCTTGGTTACTTGGTATGTGTTACTATGTCTTGAGTTCTTTCGAGCACGTTACTGCAATAGCGACAACTATCTTATGGTAGCGTAATCATATTCATGTATTTCTACCCATTGCCAATTATCGTTTAATTGTCATGTACGAAATACTTTGTTGTTTCTGAGTCCATTTGAAACTTAATAAGATAGGAGTCAGTGATGTTCACTTATTAGCTTATTGAAATTGAATGTTGATATCCTCAATGCAGTGCTCGAAAAGCTGACAAACTGAGGTATCGTTATCCTCGTGGAGAATCCTACCTTGATGTCATCCAGAGGTAATTCTGGATTCATTTTCTTGTGCTGTTGGTGGATCAGAACAAGGATTTTTTCCCTCATCAATAACTTCATATTTAAAGCCATAAATAATGCAGATTGGAACCTGTCATCATTGAGCTGGAGAGACAACGTGGTCCTGTTGTGGTAATTGCACATCAGGTGAGGACACTATAGTGAACAATGCAATTATACATTACATTTTTTGAACAGTTTGATCTATGTAAGCATGGATTGACATGACCTCTCTGAAATACTACGAGCTTTTTTGATGTCTAGGCTGTTCTGCGAGCCTTGTATGCATATTTTGCTGATAAGCCTTTGAAAGAAGTTCCACACATTGAGGTACCATATCAAAATTAGCAGAGCTACTTACGCATTTGATATCCAATACTAAATAAAACGGTAAATATTGGGTTTCTCACTTTTGTAAGACCATATCGTGTTGCCAGGTACCCCTACACACAGTGATTGAGATCCAAATGGAGGTAACTGGTGTCCATGAAAAGATATATAAGCTTATGAATTGATAGTCGGAAGGAGAGAAATCAACTTACTATATATTGCTAGCTGACAAATACTCCCGTCGGCAGATTGCATATATTGCAGTATAGTGTCCAAGCTTCTACCGGAAGAACATGTTTAAGTGGTAAAAATAAATTAAAAAATTTAATTGCTTCTGACCATAAATAAAATCCTACAGTTATTTGATTATTTTCACTACATTTCAATTCGTTTTCGTAACATTTCAATGATTTTCTTCTATTACGATAGCATATAATAATTCCCACTTTCAGTAAAAATGAAAGGTGAAGTGGGTTTATGTATACATAATTTGCCATTCAATTTGGTTATGTCAATGATTTGGATGTTGGTTTCAAACTATTGGACTGATGTATATATTGTGGTATGCATTATGTATTTGAGTTACAACCATATCATGCTTTGGTTTTATTGTTTGTTCAAGATTTTATGTATGTGATATTTCATTGAACTAGCAATACATGTGAGATGTGTTAGTGTTTCAATTCACCTTATTTTTAAAGTGAGATACAAAATGAAATAGCTGTGGGGTAGAATTATTCTTTAAATTAAAAGCTAACTTTTTTTTTTTTTTTTAAAATGCGCCTGGTAAACTTTTTAACGTGACCGGCGACGTTGGTGCGACACGCCCTCCGGCTCCACGCGAATGCTTTTGCCCGGAGCAATGAACCGGTGAGGCCACAACTGGGGGACCTCATCCCCTAGGAAGAACACTTCAAACCCGCGAGCTCATTGGCCCAGCGAAGGCGTAAAGCCTTGCGAGCTCGTTGGCCCAGCGGGGGTTTGAACTCTGGTGGCCGCCACTACATCCTGAGCGACTTAACCACCGAACCATGCCATCATCGGCAAATTAAAAGCTAACTTAAGTTGCACAATATGTATTTGTTTATTTACAATCTTTATAGTATTTTTCAATGTGATTGAGAGTACGCAATGCAAACAAATTAAATAAAAACCTAACTTTTTGTTTTCTTAATTTAGAGCCTAAGGCAATTCAACACATCAACACTAGAAAAGATTTTTGGGTTTTTTGACTTAAAGAAATCCTTACAACTAGACATTTGTGATTTTTAGCGAAAAGTAGAGATTGAACAATACAACTACACATACAAATTGAATGGACTAAAATATCACAACATGATTACTTTGGTGAAGTAAATGAAGGTTTGGTACAAAGCCACAATCTCTAATTTTGAAAAGACATGCAATACAAAGTTTGCAAATTTGGTAGAAGCTATTTAATATGCCTTAGCACACAACAAAATATCTCAATAGACACTTAGAAACATGATAGGCATAATAAATTTTACTAAGCAAATAAACTTTGAATTTTGGATCAACAATCATAAATACTCAATGAACAACAATTTCAACAATACGCAAGTTTGACAATCACCATTGCCCATTATAAGTGTACAAAAACACTTATTTAGATTGTTTATAGAAGTATGCATGAAAATAAATAAAAATTACATTAACTATTTTTTTGTTCTAACTATTGATTGTTTGCATGAGTTGCAAGTTTTATTACAAATTATCTCATCCACGTATTAAAATCAAAGCATGCGACTGTCAATTAAACTAATGGTTGCAAGTTTTATTACAAATAATCTCGTCCACAAACTAAAATCAAAGCATGTGACTGCCAATTAAACTAATGGTTGCAAGTTTTATTACAAATTATCTCGTCCACGGACTAAAATCAAAACATGTGACTGCCAATTAAACTAATAGTTGCAAATTTTATTACCAATTATCTCATCTACAAACTAAATCAAAGCATGTGATTGCCAATTAAACTAATGGTTTCTCTTAACATATAAACATCATGAGTTACAACTTTGCAAGTTTTGTTACAAATTATCTCATCCACGAATTAAAATCAAAACATGTCACTACCAATTAAATTAAACTGATGATTTCTCTTAATATATAAACATCCTTGACTTCATTTCTTCGTCCAACTTGATTGATCCATCTCAAAATAGCAACACTTCAATATTTTTGAATGTTTCAAACACAAAATAAACTTGGTTTTTGTATGTGCAACTTATCCTTCTACAAGAGTCAGCACTATCTTTAAAAATTGACAACCAAGTCTGAAATCCATATTACAATGACTATAAATCTTCAGAAGGAGGTGTGATTTTCATTAGTTGAAATCAGACTTTAAGAAAATATCAATATCTTTTGTAATGTGCGCCTTTTTCTTTCCTTCTCCCTCGGCTACTTCCAAAGACTACAAAGATTTACAAAAAAGTGTGCTTTCTTTTAGTTTTTGGTTGTCACATTTAAAACAAGAGAAACCAATGTGAAAATGTAACAATCTACACTAAATTTTTTTTCTAATTTATATAGGGATATCACAATGTTAGCACAATCTTTCATGAACAACTAAATGCTCTCCACACTTTTGATCACCAAGATCCCAATTGGGTGAGGTGAGAGCATAATGTGCTTTGATTTACAATCTAAAACATTGTGCAACAAGTAAATCATTCATCTGCTATGAGCAGGCATCCACTATTGCAGTGGGGATTCACCACTTTTCAGTGGGTGTGGATTACAAGAATGAAATCATAAACCATCCACTTATTCAGTGGGTATTCACCACTTGTCCAGTGGGTAGAAACATGAAAGATAGAATACCAATTCTCCACATTGGCGGTTGAACCATCCAAGGGTTAATATGTGTTTTGCAATATAAATAAGGAATACTATGATATTAGCTATAAGTTACATCAGATGTAATACATTATACCATCATAGTATCAATGCTTGAGCCTTGCTTCATACTAATACCCTGCACCAGATAGAAGATCAGTTTGCATCAAGACACAACCAGCTAGAATCACCAACTTGATCATCAATATTAGCATCATACAAATTCAAAGCATCAACATGGTAACCTACACCAGCCATTAGCACTTCTAACATCGTGATATCAAGTTGTTCATAACAGTATCTCTGCTAAAAGCACTGTTGATTAGACCTAGACAAATTTCAGAACCATTAAAGGTTGTATGACTGCCCAATAGCGGATCAGTCTCACCTTCATGCAGATTAAAACCCAAACTCACAGCAAAATGTCATATAATGAACTAACAATACCATATGCCATCACAGAAATGAAAGTAATCAATAAAAGAAGTGATCTGATCATAAAATGTTCATTTCCCTATCAGGTTCGTACGGCATGTGACACCGAAGACTTTCAAATACTATCAAATACTGCCTAGATTTCATAAGTTATGACTCAGGAATCATTTCTAACTCAATATATTTATTTTCCATTCATTACTTGCATCAAACAAACCACATCAAACTCCCAGTCAATGAATCGACCCAACTGCATGTACGGCTCTGAATTTAGCATAAATCATCAAATGTATCTAAAAACTGCCCAGAAGTACAAAGGGAGTGATCAAGATTACTTGCCAGCACTAAACAGTAGCATCACATATCATATTTACATCAAACAAATACATACAGTCCCAAACTTGAAATCATGCCCTAAAATTGTACGGTGCTGGTCATGGTACGAATGCACAAACAATATTTAAAACTGACTTTAAACCACTCAAAAACTAGCCAAAAATTGATGCCATCACAAGGCAAACACAATTTAATCATCATTTGCACCAAATATAAGAGATAACTCCATAATAAAAAAAATGTACTCCCAAGAGGGGTACGGACTGCATAGTACGGCCAGCAAGGTTTTATCAACAGCAATCTAACAAACATCAACCCAAAGGACTGAGATAAACATCACAAAACCCAATGCAATAACAATAAATTCCATGAAGCTCAATGGCAAACTCTGAATGAGCTTGCTCCAATCTCCAGCTTAAGTATAATGGTGACTTCCGAATTGAAACCACACCCAACCTCAAGAGGGTTTTCGTCCTCAAGAGCATTCTACAAGAGGGTTTTTGTCCTCAAGAGAATATGGAAGAACTCACAGGTTCAATCCATCTGCAAACAAAATCAATTCCAAAAGCATCCCCTTTCAAATGAGCTCTCATTCCCCTTTTATAACTTTTTGAGAGGAATATATTATTATTTTCCTTTTAACTCTTCATATTTCTCCTATCCAAAAGACCTTTTTGAAATAATAATAAAGTATCAAGTGAGAGGTCCCCTTATTAAGTGTCTATCATTTAGAACACTTAAAAACATTTCCAATGAGCTATAATACTTAGGTAATTATTAATTATTTCACCCCTAGGAGCTTAAGTGAAAATAATAATTAAAATAGCTCATTAAATAACACCATTTTGCGGAAAATCTCAAACTTCACCCAACATCCAAACAAATTGAACCATTATGATCTGTATGGTTTGGGAAGCACAACGATGCCTTCCGGGTGACTTTCCAAAAATAGACAGCTCCTCCAAGAATCTTGGAGAGCAATCCGTGAGCTCAAACAAACATCAGAAAATATCACTGTGAACCTGAACATCCACTGAGCTCAATGCTAAGGCAAATTTTGTCCATTCCCATCTGCAGACTGAACCACGACCACTCCAAGAACATTGGAGTTCTCCCAAACATGCCAGATAGCCCTCGAGAGACTTGGTACAATCCTAATGCGCTCAAAAATCCATGCGTAAAAAAAAGGGACATTACAATCCTCCCCGCTCAATATTTCTTGTCCTCAAGCAATACATGCTATCCAATAGAGATACCTGCATGATTATCAATAATATACCTGGATCCCAAATCAATCTCAAGAATGCTTCACACCACTTCTGCTATGCCACTCTGATATATCTGTAAACTGCACAGCTGGTACTCCGCTTACAACTCTGAAACATTCTTTCAGTCACACATCTTTTTGGATCCCAAACATCATTATCCCCAAAAATGAAAGAGTTAGTAATCATCAATACAATTATCCAACATGAAACTACTGTTGCGAACCAAAATCTGAAATGTTCCTCCAAGGAAAAACTCAAATCAGCTTGAACACAAGCTGAAAGTGACTCCAAACAACCATGAATCACATGTTTTCTACCATCCAAAAGAGCAATATTAGTTGAAACACTTGTCCTTTTCAGTTGAACCCTTCTGTCACCTTCCCACAAAGAGCTTAAACAACAAAAAGATCAATCTCATGGCTGCAAAAATCTGAAATAATCTCATGAAAATCATATTTCAGTAAGTTTATGATGGGACAGCCACAGCAAAACTGAAATCCTCTAAAAACAACAAGAGATTTAGGCCATCTACAACTAGAATATATCAAAGTCATGACCAAAATTTCTCTCCAATCCATCATTATGTATGCAAATGAATACTTCTGATGGCTAATTGGACGATGGACAACAGCTTCATGACATAAATTTGACTCCAAAATCATCCATAAAGCATTCTTACCATCATCACTATCCTTTACAAAACCCTGAGGATAAACTCTATTTTGAAAATAAACCATCATTGCACTTAACTCATTGCATACTTGATCCTTATGTGAAACTTCAACAACTAATGAAAACTTCCAATTGATGAAGTTTTTGTGCAAAGTAACAGTCCATGAGTGCTTTTCATCAGGATCCCATATCATGTTACTATCCTCCTCCATGTTACTAACATCAAATTGGTCCTCATCATTCAACATGAGTGGATTATTTTGAGTTAACTCAACTTCCATCATAAAAAGGAAATGATCAAATGATTGGAAGTTGTTCCCATCTCCATGTTCAGATAAAACATCATTTTGCTCCAACTCTGCATCATCATACTTAGGAGATTGTCCTAAGTCAAAATCATGTTGGATCAATTTAGGCTCTTCAATTATCAGCTTGATTTCATCTGCTCTTGCCACTATGTCTTGCTCCCTGAATTGATGAACATCAATAAGCTGATTTTCAGCTTCTAAGAGAGCCATTTGGGTACTCTCTAAAGAACCTATTGTTGATTTAAGCTTAGATGTAATCTTATCAACTTCAGCATCTCTTCCCTTCAATGCTTCACATATTCGACCAACAAGCTCAAGGACATGATCTCTATCAGAAAGCAGGTTCAAATAATTAGTTTTTAACGTTTCTAGAGCCTCTCTGACTACACACCAATCTTCAAGTGAAGATCCTCTTTCTATGCCCATTTGTCTCCTTTCAACTTGTGCCCTCCAAATGTGATCTTCAACAAACTTATGTGTGCTATCCAAGTGTGTTAAAGATTGAACAACCTTCTCTTCAGTGACCAACAACTGATTCTTGAAATCAAATGTTTCATCAACACTGGAGGTTGATCCAAAGCTTTCAACAAATTTTGCATCAATATGTTCATCAACTGTCTCTTCTGAAAGGACTTTTGGTTCTTCAATTTGCAAGGGAAAAGAATCTTCTTCTTTGTCACTAAGATCAAATGTTATGGCAGCATCAAATTCATCACCAATGATTGATTTAAAGTCTTCATCATCATATTCTTCATCAAGGATCTTTGAGGAATCAGTCAGTTCTTCACTTGGCATGGAAATTTCCCATTCATAATTTGAATTACCTTCACAAGCATGGTGAAGATACTCCTCATTAGGTGTTGTCTTGAAAATTTCAGCGGCCTCAACCTCAGGACTCTTTGCTACAATGCTCTCAGATTCACTTGCAAAGTCTCCTTCTAACAATCTATCAATCATTCTTAGCTCATTCTCACAAGTAGTGGTTTCTTCAGGGTCTTCATCAAATGAAGGACTTGCAAAGTCCAACACTTCAGGCTCACTAACTTCATCAAAGCAAAGCTCAACTTCACTAATTTTTGCTGTAGACTTTTCCAAATCAGCAAGCTCCTCTATGTATGCCTCTTGATTTGTGACTTTCTCAACATCATACAGAGGCTCAGTCTTATGTATTTCAGATATCAAGACTTCATCTTCTCTTTTTTTGGTTTCCACATCATTATGAAAGAAAGAATAAGTGGTGAAGGATGCTAGTCCATCTTCTTTGTTCTTGCATTGGTGGTTAGGCTCCCAAGAATCTTTGCATCTAGAAAACAAAGATTTCTTCTCCTAAGTCCATTTTTGCTGTCCTCTTTCTTTCTTGAATTGAGAGAGTTCTTGTTCTGTTGGCGGGAAGGTGATGTCTTGGAATAGTTCTTGGTCCTTGCCACTAGAGTAGGTAACTCAAGCTTCCATAAAGACCTTTTCTCCTCTTCCTTCCTCGTCCTTCGAATGTAATCTATAAGGCCCTTATTGTTAGGATTCCCCTCCTTGATTATTTCCAAGAAAGCATCACATGAAATTTGATGCTTAAAATCATCAGAAAGACCATGGTACTCATCAATAATTTTGGTGGCCTCTC
The DNA here is from genome assembly GCA_027924645.1 of Cunninghamia lanceolata. Lineage (NCBI taxonomy): Eukaryota > Viridiplantae > Streptophyta > Pinopsida > Cupressales > Cupressaceae > Cunninghamia > Cunninghamia lanceolata. The sequence continues at coordinate 2,647,159 of BSBN01000704.1, read as the reverse complement.
AATCGTACTTCCTTCGATCCAACTTCTCTTGAACTGCTCTTTCTAATTCATCTTGACTTTGCCTAAAAGAATCAATCAAGACATCTGTCTCAATTCTTCTCCTCAAGAGAGATGCCATGATCTGACCTTCACTGCTCAAATCCTTTAATTGCCAAACACTGAACACACCAAAATCCTTCAACTGCCAAACACTGACCATATGCAGAGACTTAAGGCAGAAGTTGCACAAATTTACAAATCAATCTGAAGGCAGAAGTTGCACAAATATGCCAAACACGACCCAACCCATTTAAGGATGGGTTGCCTAGTAAGTCATGGTGGATTGTTTTTAAAAGATGTCCTCTTGAACTCACATTGAGGACAGTGGAAGGCCCTGATAGAGACAAAGCACGAGACCTTAGGCCTACAGTTGTGTCCACATTCTACACGAACTGTCCAAATCCTATGATGTCAATCCATATGGACCTTAAAGAATATGGAATTGTGATGAAACTAGCATTCAGGCAAGGAGAACTGGAGCCATGCGGGTGTTGGTGAAAAGAGGTAGCAGAAGTGTATCACATCATACTGAAGAATAGGGAATGGATTACCATTTTGTGTTGTGTGAATGCTGCTAGAGAGAGCATACTAGTGTTTTATTTGTCCAAGGGTAAAAAATGGCTTAAAAATTATATTGTTGGCTATGAATCGGGTGCTTGCATGGCTACACAACCCCATGCATGGATGACTAAAGAACTATTTATGAACTAGTTGCATCACTTCGCAAGATCAATTCTAGGTGGTGTCTCATCAACAAATAGGCACTTGCTAATTTTTTATGGCCATGGAAGCCATGTTGTTGTAACATCTAAGAGGCAAGATCATTAGGTATTGATTTGCTAACACTACCAACTCACACTTCACACAAACTACAACCACTTGATGTGAGTGTATTTTCGACATTTAAATCATACTTTAAATATGAAAGAGTGGCGTGGCTAGCAAGGTTTCCAAACATTGAAATAAAGAGGGCAGATTTAGCAAAACTGGGTAGCAAGTCATTTAAAAAAGCATTAACAGTTTCAAACATCACAACAGGATTCAAAAGAACGAGTATATGGCCCCTTAATCTAGAGGCACTTATGAAGGACATGCATGCTAATGACACATTTTAGTTCTGCGTGCACGATGATGCTTCTACAGTGCAGAACATCCTTAGTCTTTCTGGAGTTGATGTTTCACAAGTAGAAGTGGCGAACACATTGCTATCAAGCCTTGCAGATGCTGAATTAAATCCTACAACAACAGAATCAGTGGTAGAGGAAACTATGCATAATTCACGTCAAACTACTTTTCATGATTTAGATAAACCAGTGGTGGAGGGTCAAGTGTGTGTTGACATGGTAGAAACTCAACATGAACAAAGGGAAGATGAACTTAGTCTTCTGTCTCAACCAAGCCAGCTGTCATGGTTATTGGAGGGGGCCATGAAGTTGAGAATTAATTTACATTCCCGTGAAGAGGAGGGCACATTTTTCTTCCCATCTCCACCACCTACAATGAATGTACCTAAAATGGTACATTCCTATGTTGAATGTGGAGGTTGGGATGGTGAAGATAATGCAGAATTGAGTCAAGATAGTGAGGTGGTTTGCAATGAAGGTGAACATACCATTCATGCAGAATTCAATCAGTCATTGGGTTCTCAAAGTGAGTCAAACATCCAGCAAATTCCTTAAATTGTTTGTTCACATTGTCAAGGAAAGACCCGGGAATGCAAAGGATAATGGAATTCGATTGAGCCGAAAATCTTAGCTCTTAATAGCAGATGGTTACATGAATATTTTAATGCAAGAAGAGCAAAGGAAGAAAAAAATTGAGCAACAAAAAGTCTGAAAGAGACAACAAATTGAGGACAGAAAGGTAGCACGAGTTGTTGCATGAGAATTTAAAGAGCAAGCCAAATTAGATAGAGATCTTCAATGACAAGCAAGAGAACAATAGAAAGTATTACAAAAGTAGGAAAAGGAGCAAAAAAAGGAGCAAGCGAGGATTCAAAGGAAGCAAGAAAGAAGGGAAAAAGAGCTTGAGGTGGCAAGGAGGGTTTTAGAGAGACAAATGTGTTTAAGCAATCCACTAAACCCTTTGTCAGAAAATCATGCATTGTTTAGGGATATGATGAACATTAATGTCCCTCACTATTCTGCTGCAATGAATTTTACAAGTGTAACCCCATCCCATGTAGGCAGCACTCCAATTCCAACCCCATCTCATGTAAGCAACACTCCAATTCTAGCAACAAGGGAGGAGAACATGGCTGGGATAACTTTATCAAGCATCCAAGAAATAGCAAGCTCCATCACATCAAGTCCACTTTCTTTTCCCCCATGGTTTCAATGAGATTGGGAGTAAGAATTCATTTTACACAAAACAAGTTTAAAATTGCAGCCTAGGGAGGCATCTTTTTTGCATTTTGTATGTCAGTCCTAATGATATGTACTATCATTTTTTTTATTTTGGCTTATGTTAATGAAAGGGGATTTCATATTTATGTTTTCCATATGTCTGATATGCATTTTGTAAATCCCCAATGCTCAACATAAAACTTGTTTGAGTACAATCATATGCCAAGGGCATGATAGTGATGCACCCTAACTTTCAAGGTTAACATGGACTTTACATTCTTTTACCATTTTTGAAGGCATTTTTCATTTCACTCCTCAGTCTGGTTGTAAATAGAAGGCGAAGTCATCATATCTCACTAAGGCAATGACCAACATAATCTATAAATTTTGACTCAAACACGCGTGCAATGAGGTAGATAGGTTCAATTTTTTGTTTTGAGGGGTGTTTGACTCATCTGCCACATGGAGGATGAGGAGTAGTCGAGGCATATAATTTCCAAGCCTTTTGAAGGTTGACCGATGGTGGATCAAGTGGACCCTCGGTCCTAGTCTAAAATCTCATAAGTATGTCTTGACCATGCCATGTGGTGAGCAGACACAATGCCACATTATTTTTAAACATGCTAACATTAAACACTTACCACCTCCTCTTTCTTTCTCGACCCACCACATTAACTTCATTTGCATCCACATTTTAGTGTATGGGATGGTGCCAAATTTCCACGCGATGGAGCCTTCAATGGTTCATTACCTCACATTTATCTCTCACCGACACCCCATTATCGAGACTCCTCTTCTGGAAAGTTCGTTGCATTTTGCACCAAAACATGTTCACTTCAGCTCCTATTAGTTTAGAGTAGTATGAAGTGTTCACATTGGGGAGACTTGATTATGCTAATGCATTTTTAGTGTTAAGCTATGTTGCACTTATCCACATATCAGTTTGAAATGTAGACTGCAACATAGCTTAACCCAAAATGCCTTTGGGAAACCAAGTCTCCCCAATGCTACCACCTCATCCTAGCTTAGGTTTCTTCATGTTTAACTTTAGGTATTTGATAGGTTTCTTCATGTAGTCATGTTCTCTAGAAAAATGTAGTCCTAGTTGATAAGTTTCTTCATATTTAAATTCAAGTATTTGATAGGTATTTTCATGTTTAAATTTAGGTATTTGATAGGTTTCTTCATGTAGTCATGTTCTCTAGCATAATGTAGTCATAATATTCATCTTCCTGATGATGGATCATTGAGTGTGATCCAAAACGTCGATGAGAAAATATGCATAGTTAAATCCAATAACACTCATCATAACTCTATGGACTATGGAAAACTCATGCCTACCAGGTTTCTTCATGTTTAACTTCAGGTATTTGATAGGTTTCTTCATGTAGTCATGTTCTCTAGCAAAATATAGTCCTAGTTGATAGGTTTCTTCATGTTTAACTTCAGGTATTGGAAGACATCTATTTGACAACTTATTCATACTATATTATAGTTTTCTTTGACAAATTATTCATGCTAACCCTCCTATAAAAGTATTTTTAGTCTAGACATCTATTTGCAGTAGTAAGAACAACATTTCAGAGCCTATTTCTTATCATAACATGCATTCCTAGATGTCATAGTTATTTTCTTCCCATTGAACACCTTGACTCATGTTTTACTTCTACAATTTAGGGGTAATTAAGTTTGTAAAACAACTCAAGAAATGTGATAAATAGCTTCTTTGCCATGTGAATTAGCCTACTAGTAAGTGAAACAAAAGGAAAATCACTAATTTTTATGAGATATTCCATGTATATGATAATAATTACATTACCTAGTTAAATCTCAGCATGAACAGATAATACTTAGTTTACAATCCTTAAATAAATTCATGTTACTACATTCTGATTTCTCGCAGACATTTAACACTCCATTTTGAATTTGAATAACATACTATACTATAGTACTGTTATAAGATGTGGTAAAAGGATGCAATATCATCAAAAATGAAAGATGAGCATTTAGAAAAAGCCTTTAACCAACTCATTCATAGAACATATAACATCATCCATGTGGTTACTGCCAAGAATTTGCATGACTAAAAAATATTGCATAAGTTGTACTCGCAATATTGTATTGATAAATGCAATAATAATACTCACTAATTTCATATCTAAAATGAAGATAAATGCAATAAAAAGATATATGAAAGTCTAAGCAATAATAATACTCACTAATTTCATATCTAAAATGAAGATAAATACAATAAAAAGATACATGAATAAGAATACTCACTAATACTCAATGCACAAGTGGCGGATTGTTTTTTTAATCTTTGGTTGACATGGCGCTCCATGTGGACCTTGAAAGTTAGGGTGGCCCACTATGGGGCCCTCTCCCCTATTGGATTCTAATTCACTTATAGATGGAAAATAGGAAACATTCTTATAGAAAATTATGGTAAATTGGAATATTAGAGATCTATCTTGAGAGGTTGATTTATTTGGTTGAATGTTTGTTTGGTCTAAAATTGAAATTGAATTTGTGTGGATCAATTCATGTGAGATGAAGGGATGTATTTGATGGATGTTAAAAAATTAGAATTTGGTAATAAGTTTGACAATTGGTTGATTTTTGTCCTCTTGTTTTGATTGCTTGATTGGTGAGTCTTACACCTTCGAGTGTGCTACTAGAAAGTATTCATGGATAAATTTACCAATACTAGGGCAAATATCACTTGAATAAGTCAAGTTGATGATGAGATATGGGACATAACTGTTTGTTTGATGGTACGCTTGGCCATGCATTTTGGTTATAAAGGAGTTTATATTTGAAACACAATATGTTATTATGGGTGGTTGCTTCATATGTAGTTGGGATAATTATAGTGTACAATTTATGGTAGTTAAATCTTGGGGATTGATATTTCTCATGGTCATAAAATTGTTTAAACCCGGAATGTTAAAATTCCAAGCTTACACTGACATAAATTGCAAACCCCCAATGGTAAAATTGTAAACCTTGAGTGGAATCAATGGCAAATGGCCATGAGAGATATCAATTCCAAGTTTTAGAATTGTATGGGCATGAGACATATCAAATTTAGTGGTGAGAGAATGGACAGTCAAGCTCTTCAAATAAGTATGCAATGTCTGGTATAAATTTATCTCGACAGTACTATATTTAACTAGTATATATATTTTACATAGATTATTACTCTATTTAAAATGTCAAAGAGATATTAAAGTTTTTTATTTTTTTAAGAGATTTTATTCTATTGAAGATGTATTTTATTTATTATATATATGGATACATAAATTTTAATTTACATAAAAATTATTTTATTTTACTTTACAACTATTTTATTTAATATATATACATGCACATAAATTTTATTTTACTTTAGAACTATTTTATTATATATATATATGGACACATAAATTTTAGTTTACTTAAAATTTTGATTTTACTTTAATTTAGAACTATTTTATTTACTCAAGTCCATGTATGAATATAGGACATTTCAAGGCCATGTATGATAGTTTATAAATGATGACAATAATTTCAAATATTATGTATGAGTTTAGAATGGCCGTTTATGAATGATAACAATAATTCCAAACATATTTTTCATGAATGATGCCCCACAATGAGAAATCCACTCAAATTCAGTTGCATAGTATGAAAGTGTTAACCATATGACTGCCAAAAACATCATTTACTAAAAAACCTTATTCTATCTACTTCAAAACAAGGATTCCATTCATTCAGGGTACTCAGTAAAATTAATTTCCAACTAACCTAAATAGAAAATTAAAAACATATTCCCCAAATGTTGAGTCCATAAGTGTTTGAAATATCCTATCAATAGTGACCTATGTTTTATAACAAGAAATTTGAACCTTTACCTATCAACACTGACCCATCCTTTATAACAATATAGTGAACTATCTTTTTATAGTTTAGTGACTTATCATTTATAATATTGACTGTTACAAAATGCCCTATCATTTATAATAGTGACCTATCTTTTATAAGAGTGATCTATCATTTATAATAGTGAACCTTCACCTATTAAGCTAGACCTATTAACAGTGACCTATAACAATGAACTATAACCTATTAATAGTGAACCCTAACCTATTAACATTGACACATAATAATGAATCCTGACCTCATAACAATGATCTTTTCACATTGGCCTATAATAGTGAGAACTGACATTAATTTATAATTATTTACTCTCAATTTATTACAAACAATATGCATTGTACAAACTTACAAATTTTGTATTCATTCTTCCATTTGTTTTACCCCTACAATAGGTTCTAACCAATGTAGATTGGGAGGGCAAAGATTCAAATATGCTAGTTATGATATTCCATTTAAAATTCTCTTGTTTTTATATTGTTGTGGATATGTGGAGCTAATTGAAAGTTGTAATTATGCAGGAAGTGTAGTTTATGTCTTGCATGATTGAGCAACTAATTCAAGGTGTACTAGTCATTCTAGTTGAGCAAATAATATGAGATCACACACATGGTAGATAGATTGCATCATTTTTTGACATTGTTAGTTAGGCTACCATTGTGTATAAGGTACCGTTAGTAGAGTGCAAAACTGTAGCTTGTGGGAGAGACAATATAGAGGCTGAGAGAGATGTAGCTAGAGACCAGATAGTGTAGAAGCAAAGATGATGGTGATTAGCTCTAGATTTAATCTATTTAGATAGGGATAAGCTCAAGTGAGAGGTTACATAGTTTGATGCAATGAGATCCATTCTCTCACCACTAAATCATGCCTTCATTACTTATTTGGTGCATCAATTTTATAGTCCATAAATGACCATCCAAGAGTCCTAGGCATACTCAACATATTACATGAGGATGTTAGTCAACTACATGGGATGACTATGGTTCTTTGGGAGAGATCTCAATCCTAGTATCACTCTTAGATGAGTACTCATGAAAGTGGGAGAAGTACGGTGAGGGGTTAAAGGATATAGCATATATATCAAACCCTAGTATATTGATCCATGAATGCATATGAAAGGTTAAAGGCTACAACATATATGAAATAAATATTAAAAATTGAATAAATGCAATTCTAAAAAAACTAATTAGGTTTAAGTAGTAGAGAAACATTATTAGGCACAAGATATCCAAAGTAGGTAATGAATAGTGAAGTAAACTCTACAATATTTTTGGCAACCAATAAAACTTTTGATAACCCATTTCCACATATTTTGTTAGTCTAAATTTACCAATTGAAAGAACTATAAAATAAAATTTGTAACTTAAATTGGAGAGGTCACAATGATGCTCGAACAGAAGATTTGAATTTCCATAATCAATAAATGTGTTACAAAACACAAAAGACGGTCATTAAGATGTGTTGATAAACACTAGTCAAAAAAAGCATAAGTTGTTCCAACAAACACCATTGAACACCAGTTCTAATATTTGGAATCTTTTGAATCTTTTTAGTAGAAAGTTGAAGAAACAAAAAGCCTTAAGCATTCAACTAGACATTCCACCAACCATTATTGTGCCTTTGTTGATTTTTAGAATCACAAAAAAACCAGTTGGGTCACTTCATTAGTGATACAGCCACAAAGAAAAAACCAAAAAAATCAATTGGGTTACTTCATTAGTGATGCAACCACAAAAAAAAAATAAAGAAACCTTCCATTTACAGCCAGAGACAGGATTGAAATGAATACATCCCATCTCAAACAGTAAAGAATGTTAAAACATATGGAAAAACAACAGTTCACATACTAGAAACAAGAAACGATGCCCGGTAGTAGGCTTTTGAAGGCTGAACGGTAGGGTGCCCCTGTATGTGAACCCTTAAAAGCCATTTAAAACTATGCTTCCATTAAAAAATTACTGGGTATGATGACCTCGACCTCCATTCACACCAAGACATTGGGGTGAAACTTAAAACTATATTATCAATCAATAAAATAGTAAATAGTGACGATAGTCGTGGGAAAAACACATGAAAATATATGTATTGAAGAAATATAGAGAAGTGAAGTGCAAAAATACAAAAAGAGAAGGAAACACAACAAACACCTCAAAAAATGAAGACTTTGTCGGTTCATTACCTTAGTGAGATGTGGAACCCTCACCTGGTTTACACACATGCAGATGATGACCTAGAAGACCAGCAACAAGCCAACATTTATAACCATTCCTTTGGCGGAAGCCATCTCTAATACAAAGCTGAAGTGAACATGTTTTGGTGCAAAATGCAACAAACTTTTAGGAAGAGGAGTCTCGGTAGTGGGGTGTCAGTGAGAGATAAATGCAGGGTACTAAAGCATTGAAGGCTCCATTGCACGTAAATCTCATGCCATCCCATACACTGAAATGTGGATGTGAGAGGAGTTAATGTGGTGGATTGGGAAAGAAAGAGGAGGCAGTGATTGTTTAATGTTAGCATGTTGAAAAATAAGGTGGCGTTGTGTCTACTCACCACACGACATGGTCAACATGTACTTATGAGGTCTTAGACTGGGACCAGGGGTCCTCCTGATCCACCATTTAAAAAGGTTTGGAAATCGCATGCCTCCACCGCTCCTTGTCCTCCACATGGCAGATGAGTCGAACACCCTTCAAAATATTTTTTTTCTCCTACACGACACTGCACCCATGACCATGGTGTTTTTTAATCTTTGACTGACGTGGCCCTCCACCCAAAAGTTAGGGTGACCCACTATGGGGCCCTCTCCCTTAGCCATGTTTTATATTGTTCTAATCACTTTTTACACTTGAAAAGTCTCCTTTATAAGGTGCGATGTCCCATGGTCACCACCAAACTACAAAGTTGCCCTCCTTCAAAAAGTGTGCCACCATATATTCTAAATCTATGTGGGCATCGAAAATCTTCTATTCTGTTATATTCTAAATCTGTGTGGGTGCAGTTTCACTTGGAAAATCGTAGCTTCTAAAGTTTTAAAAGTGCATTGACTTAGAGATATTAGTTTGTCCTTTTTCTCTAATTGAATGAATGAATGAAGAATTTTAATAACATCCTCGAGGCCACAACAGCCTATGGGACCCAGAAACCACACGCAACCCCGTCAGAAATGGAACAACAGAACAAACACCCCCTAAGACGCCTGTCAATATTTCTTGAGATCCTCCCTTCTGCTGTGCAATTTGATCAAGACCTGTTCACAGTTCTGCACAACCTTGCCTCTTCAAACAAGGTACTTAGGCTAGTGACTTTCAAAGTGTAACCATAACTGGAACGAATGTCGTTATATGCATCACACTCCAAGAGGAAGTGTCGCTCTGTTTTCACCACACCTTTGTTGCAAAAAAGGCATATTCTCTTTTCCCACTCCTCTTTAGGAATCAGCCATCTACTCGTTTTACATCTAAGATGGTGCGAGCTCATCCTAAATTGAACTATCAACATTTTCGCTTTCCACTTAATATCTGCTCCGATGTAGACTTTTTCTTCATGATCATCCGTGGGGTTAAATTCTTTGATATAGTAAGCCTTTTTACAACCCATTTGTTTTGTCCACATGACATACCTGAATTCTTCTCTTATATATTTTTTTATTTCTTCATTAGCATTTGGGAAATCTTGCATACTTATGTCCCACTTCTTTATCCATTTGTCATTTTGCTTCCTCCAAGTATTATTTCTTCTAGTTAACTCTTCCTCCATAATTAGCCTAGGCCACCAGTGGCTCTCCATATTTTGAATCTTCTTGAGGTAGCTTAACAACTTAACCATCGTCAATGCCTCTAAGGGGAAGGACCTCATTTCAGCTAATAAGATCTCATATGGAACAACATTCTTAACTTTGAGACTACTAATGATGAAGTGCTTCTGGATTCTTTCTATCTGCTTCCATTTCTAATCTGACATACTGCTGCCCCAAATTTCACATCCATATAGAATCACTGGAGTAACTAGTAAACCAAAGAGTGTTCTCTTGGTTTTCCAATCCCACAACTCCACAATCCTACATCTACTAGATATGGTAGAATTTGTCTTGTCTTTTCCCATCCTTGACTAGGATTAAAATGCCTGCTAATTGGGTATAGATAAAGACTCTTGCCATGATTTGAGCTAAATTTTATGCTTGCTAGACCTGTTATCACTCTAAAAGGACACTTCTAGACTTATGTTCATTTCCTTCCTTTGCTAGTTTATTCCTTTTTCCGCATTCAATCCTTAGCTATCTTTTATCAGGGACTCATCAAAATAATGAGCAACCTGTGAAATCGTTAGTTTGAAATACTAGACCATGACATAACATGTTACTTGATGCAAGAGCATCACTTTGGTTTGTTTTTATTCTCATTTTGATGCTAGGAGTCTTATTTGTGTTATGGTAGGTCTTAGGGGATCCATTAGGATCATTTTCAATAGTCTAAGTTGTGTAAATAGGCCTAGAGATTCAAATTTTGTTTTTCCCGCCAAAATGCAAATTTGAATTTTCTAGGTACTTTTTTGCTTGTAAAAGGTTGGGTTTTGTTCCTTAGTTGTAGTTTTTGGTTGGTTGAGTATAATAAGGTCTTAGAATACCATGACTAGCCTTGTAAGGTCTCTTTCCATGTTTTGTTTTCATGTTTAGCGTGTAAAAGTGCATATTTTGCAAGTTTAAGAAATAAAACATTAGGTTACATTTAGGTTTTGATGGAAAAGCATGTAATTTCGATGGAAACTATTTTTGTAATGTTAATTCACCTTGAATGAATGGGAATACATGCTCCAAGAAGTTGGAAAGGAGTTTTGGTTGAAATATCATGTTTCTTCACCATTTTTGGTCAATTTTCTACAATTACAATCTGAAAATAGCCTTGTATGATCTTGTACGGAACAGCTGTAGGTCTGAGAGTGGATGGAATGATAGTGTTGTGTTTTCGAGTTCAAATACTTTTGGTTTCATTAAATTTCATGAATTTTTGAGCAAGTTATAGCAAAATTACTACTAGCAGCCCTGTTACTGAACTAGGGTTTCTAGCGGGTGAAATAAATTCATATCTTTTGTTCTGACCGTTGAAAATTGATGAAACTTGGTGAAACCCTTCCTTAGGTTTCTGCCCAAGTTCCCACAAAAGGAGAAGTCCTAATTCAATCGTATGAGTGAATTGTGCAGGTATGTTTGTGTGCATTGTCCTTAAAACTGTTAAAACCCTAGGTGTCCTTGAGGGTTTAATGGAAAACACATTTCTTGAACTCACCATAGCACTGTGAGAGTTTGATGGGATCCTCAGGAGTGCATTGAAGGTTGAGAAACCTAAAAAAGCATAGGAGTGAGTGTAGATTCAATAGCACCTCAATTAGGTCTTCCATGAGGGTTTGAGCTTAATGTGAAAACTTGTAGAAATCTTGCAAAGGTAAGGTTATAACACTTTCAATAGACTCAATCATATCTGAAAATACTTGTTCTTGACAATTTGTTTATCCCTTTGTATCATCACTGATCAATACTTTGACACATTTAATAATAAATTGACAATGAATGAATATCATGTAACATAATTATCAAGTTTTAGATTGGGTACAACAAGATATATACAAACACCAATTTAGTAATAATTTTTTATAATAAATATTTAATATAAAGTAAATATACAATTTTAACCTAACCTTCTATATAGATAAATATTTAATCAATTGTCACAACTTGAAGTTGTAAACCTATTTTTTATTATAAGATTAGATTAAATTAAAGTTCACTAAATTTAATTCAATAACGAATAGGGTTTGAAACATGGTTATTCTTTGAAATCTAAAAAATCAAATCTAACTATAAAGAATATATTTCCAATTATAATAATAAGTAAACAATAAGGCAGTTCAATTGTGTATTAAATATATTCTTGAGAATATTGATTCAAATTTTTGTAATCAAACAAAACTTATCAAAAGATAGTAAATATATTCTCGAGAATATTGATTCAATTTTTTGTAATCAAATAGAACTTATCAAAAGATAGCAAACAAGTTCTTTCTATTAGCATGCAATAGGTTTATGAATTACCTTAGTTAAAACAGATTAATGACAAAATACTTTAGATTTGTAAATGGATAAGATCAAGCTAAATGATAGGATAATCATTTTCCAACTATTAGCATAAATTCACATTTTCATAAACATGTCATTAGAAATCTCGGTCATGCCTTATCTTATTAACTCATTTGTATTCATAAGAGTCAATGAATGACAATATTAGAAGTATGATAACAATCTTAGACAAGTATTGTTGATACAATAAACAATATCAATTTTCATAGGCAATATATCCATAATATGTCATTATAATATAGAATCACAATCGGTTCAATCTTCTTTCTAATCATCATAGCATAGAGTTGATACATAAACCTATAGATCGTGGTTTTTGTTAGACAATTGTTACATATCATTTACAAATTTTAATTAAAAGAACATAATAAAAAGTTAAAACCATCTCCTTTTTACATCACTCTGAAAGGTGGGACTACTTCAAGGACGGGGTCACAACAATGTACCACAAAGGAAGAGAGCAAAACATGTGTAACCGACCACTAACTCAATAACAAAACATCAATACTTTCACAATCACACTCCCATGGGCAAGGATTTTCAGTATGGGAGCAAGTCTTGACTCATTTCATCATAACATCAAGTAAATTCTCATTATTCTTTCATATTGAACAATAGTGCCAACCTTGCTTTGTTGAGAACAAATATAAATCACAAAGTACAATTGATAGGAATATCAAGTCACTTTTGAAACGAAGTCACATGGTGCTAATAATGTTCATAATTTTTACTTTGTAGTAACTATTGGATTTCAATTTCTACCTCCTTTAGAGTATGTGCTAATTTGAAAAGATTGTTTGAGGCCCCTATAAGCCCACCATTCCCTCCTATTAACTAGTAGTCTAAATGGGGTAAGAAGAGAAATTGATTATCACTTTCCTTTTACATTTTGTGTGGCTAATCTAAATAAATCAACAGAGGCCCCTATGCCTTCATTTTATATAGTCACCCAAAATATTTTCCTTGAAGATAAATAAAGTGATTTTTGAAACATGTCAATGATATGGAATACACAAGAAATCACAAGAAATAAAGTTATTAATGAGAGTTTGTTGCATTTCATAGTGAAAATCAGACTGTGTATTCATTAGAAAGCAAGTTGGGTGGATCAAGGCATGATTGGGTCTGGTTTGGAATTGGAGAAGGTGTTGGGGATGTGTGTCAAGGTCCTACAGACCCGTTTCAATGAGTAGTTGATCCTTGATAAGAAGTTTGTGTCAATTTGATGTGATTGTCCTATTAGGACTGTACAAGACAATTTTGACCCTAGGCACCTAAAAGCATGTTTGAAGTGCATTTGTGAAGCAAGGATGAAGAATGGATGTAATGGAATCCTTGTAGCCTTGTTTGAAGAAGTTGGAAGACTTTAAAAGTTCATTCCCTTGCATTCATATTAACTGTCCTATGGGACTGTTTGATAAGGCCTAGAGTACACTGTCCTAAGGAGACTGTCAAAAGGTAGTTTGTTGTGTCTAGTAGGATGCCAACATACATGAATGAGTTATTTACCTTTGAGTCACATTTTAAAAGTCTGATAATGACATAGGAAGATCCAATTCAATAATGCCAAGAAGCCCTGAGACAAATCCATGACCAAGCCATTGAATGGTCAACTATGTTTGGAGTCCTAGAAGCCTTTAACCATTGTTGTTGTTGAAACCAAGTAAACCCTACCTCTGCATTAGTTGGAAGGTCCTAGAGAGTGTCAATCACCTCCCATTCTTCCTCCAAGAACAAGTGATCTTTAATAAACTTGTCCTCCATGTCTTTAATATCAATAATTTTTTTCTTTTCTTGAGCCTTGGAGTAGCGGCTAGGATTGGTAGTAAGCTATATTTTATGCTTTTCAGTCAACCCAACTTCACCATGTGGATACTAGCCATGCAATTTTTAAATGTGGTTCTGCTAAATTGAAGGATTTGCTTCAGGTCATCTTTTATGGAGACCACCATGTTCTAGAACTCCATAATCTTCTTATTCTAACTTTGGTTTTCATCATTTAATATGACTATCTTCTCTTCTAGGGACCTCTACATAGACTTGGCTTTCCCAACCTCCTCACACCTCAGAGAATCCACATCTACTTTTTTGAATCCTTTATATTTGGGTGAACTCCCAACACTCGACTACTTGGTAGTGGAGAACAACCTAGGCTTCACCTTCTTGGACAAAGGGACATCCCTATTTCTAACCCCCACTTTGAAGAGTTTTGAACTCTATCTCTAACAACATATTTATTCTTAGAGCCATCAACATGGAGTAGGCAAAGCAGGATTCAGGATTTTGATTGAGATAGAACTAGGGCCATAGTTAACAACCTCCTTATTTGGCTTAGTAGGGTAGGAGGAAGGGCACAGGAGATCATTGATCTCCATGTCTTTTTCCACAACCCTAATACTAGGATAAGGTTTCCCATCCAATATGTGTTTCATCAAAAAATAAATAAGAACTTAGTTGACATGCACTTCCAATTTGCACAAATTAACATCCACGATTGAGTACTCTAAAGACATTAACAAGTATAAAGGGATACTGATCAATACTCTCTATCTAAAGTGGTTTAAGAGAGTGAAATTATAGGAGAAAACACACTTGAATATGCCTTCAAGAGTGATGTATCTTATTAATTGCAAACATACCTCATCCCAAGGCCTAGGTAAGGATTCTCTAAGGAACCCTGCTTGGAATTTCTTTGATTTCTCCTTCCCATTCAAGAAAGGATTGACAACAACCTTATTTCTATTTGTAAGGACCCACATCCTTAAACCAAGAAGAATAATCAATAAAATCTAAACATATGCAAAAGGACGAAAAAAATTTCTATTTTAATAACATGAGAGAAACCAATCATAAAACATAATTTCATTATCACATATCAACTTATACAACTTTACAAAAGCTAACAATATAGCTTGGAATACAATCTTACAAAAGGATAACTTATTTACATAAGTACAATGGGACTTAGTCCTTGAATTCCTCAAGAGCACATCAACTTATTACAAAAGCATCATGTAATGCAATATCGCCCATCTTGACAAGATAGAGAGAGAATATCATCAAGGGATTTACCACCCAACCACGAAGCTGCAAGCTTCTCTGGCCTTACTCCTGCAGGAGAAGCCCAACCCTTCACAAAGGCTCTAGATAACTAAGGTCAAATTTATTGAAGGAACCAGGTGCAATAATAAACTGACAACCTATATGCATTGACTAACAAATGCACATTTCATGGAAAATAATTTGAATGAGAGGATACATATCATAGGAGTATTACATAATGATCATTCCAGATGAGGATAAAGTATCCTTTCGTAGGAATAACGTCCTACATTTCTTATTTCCATAATGGACATTTGTCCATATAGTTATAAAAGGAAAACATAGAAATACCAATAATCCAACTAAGCATCCAAGATAAATTCAGATTGCAAGCCATAAACTAATAAGTTTTAATATATTCAAGTGGGTACGCAACCCTTTCTAGGGTCTAGTTCCCCAAATAGTTTCTCGTCAGCTGCCACCCACTCAAGTGTAACAGAGACGGATAAATTAGTATTAAATACAAACACCTAGGAGGGGTGTTTAACGTTTAAGTTGTAGTTCATGTAATATGATAGTTTACCTATGCACACGTCTATCTGATGAAGATTACCTGTTCACTCAGACTTAAAGTCTTGTTTCCCTTGTAACCCCCTGGCAATTTAAAGGGTTGAAGCCACAGACATCGTTATTATAGTTTTATTAGGTAGGTAGTGCAATAGTTCAAACACGAAGGCATGACCCATAAATGTGAACCAAAGGCACTGAAATTGTCAAACATTGCGATATGTTTAATTCTCAAGAAGAACCTCTACTATTTTTTATCACCAAGATCCACATAGGTGAGGTGAGAGCATATGACAGTAGCATTCTTTAATTGATCTAAAAGTCATTCATTAGTTTACTAATGTTATATCTAGATTAGATTCGTATCAAGAATAGAGATCATTTGTGGTTCACCAAGATCCCTTAGGCGAGGTGAGAGCATACGACGGGTTGTCTATTTTTGATAAGAATCTATCTAGATTAAAGAGTCATATTTGAGCATTTAGAACATGGCATTTAGTAATAGGAATCTTAATTGAGCTTAGGATTTCATACAAATCTATTACTTAACACTTATACATAAGACGATACCCATAAAACTCATAATTTAAACATCTTGTTAAGGTACAATCATCTTCAACTATCTTGATATGAAATATTCTACTAAATTAAATCTAGTCAAGTAATTATTCCATTATTCGACAATCTTAATACTTATTTTCAATATATAGAATTGTAGACAACTAGGAATAACAAGTAGAAGTACATGCTCTAATTACATACCAATATACTTCCATTACTACATATCCCATCTTCTAACAAACATTTAAATCATTTATCTATAGTAACTATATGATTATTACAACTCAAGAGAACCACCTATCCATTATATCATAACTTACACACACTAGGGTATTTTCCCCCTTATACTAAGGATTTATGCTTATAGATTTACTTTATTATTGTTTGTCTTAGTTCTAGACGCACATAGGCTAAAAGAACAAAAATTCCATTCCTCATTTATCATTAGTTGTCTGTGGAGGTCAAAAGACTAAAACAAGGGCTTGACCATTTGTGGCAAGTTCTTAAACAGCCCCAACCTTCCTTTTTTTCTAAGCTAACAGGTATTGAGATTAACAAATGCACAAAGGTTTTGTTTATTCTTCCCCTTTCTTTGTCATTTCATTTCTATATCCATCTAGTTCTATTTTAGAATTTTTATTTAATCCAATATGCCCTAGAGTGTTGTTCTTTTGTCTTCTATCCCCTATGTGCGAAAAACCTAGAAATCTATACAAAAAAGTGAGTTTTGTAGCATTTTTGGATGACAACGTGTGGAATGGATGACAGTTCATTACATGGATGTCCATGCATCACGCCTGCATCCTGGATAGAGGACTCTAGATTCTAGAATCAAGTTCTTCAATTTTTGTACTTTCTAGTTTTATACTCTATTTTGTATTTTAGCAAGTACAGTTTTGATATTTCTATTTTTCAACCCAACTCTCTTTCTCTTTCAGTTAGTCAAAAAAACATCTAGATAGGATTTAATTTTATATTTTTTGTTTACAACAGTAGAGTTAAAATTCATTAAAACACTAATCTTATCTAGTATGTGGTGTAAAAGTTAAAAGTTTAAACAACTAAATCAAGAATCGCTTTTTCAACACTATACTACTTTCTAGCAACCTAGCACTTTTCTCCTATTCATCTTTGCATCCTACTTGGGGAAACTTAGCATTCATTTTTCAAGAGCATCACCTTAGCTTATGTTCCCCCTCACTAGTTATCACATACTTTGTGTAATGCATGTAATCCACCATGAGAAAAACACTCAAAATGCAACTAACATTTTTTAAAACATGAAAGTAATACATAACTATAATGTGTCTTGTGCGTGCATGTGTTGATGCCACATGTGATCATGTCACATGAAATCAAACACATGAAAAATACATGTTGGCAACATGTAAAGAAAAAGGGAAGAGAAAAATGAGTGTAGATGGTGCATAATCCCATGTGGCATACCCTACAATGTGGGAGTCCCCCAGTAGTGAAATAAGGTCAATGCAAATGATGCCTAAGGGAAGTGACATTGCATGATGTCCATTAGCGATGTTCCTACCTCTAGTTGTGATTGTGTTTGAGGTGGTGTCTCTCCATGCATATACTCCACTCAAATCTTGTCCATATGTTCCACTTTGTAGCACAAAGGGCTCCCAGAGTGCTTTTTATCCCCTAACTCTGTTTGCTCCTCCTAATATGGCTATGAGTTATTTGTATGTGAGACCTCAAGTGCTGGAGATAGTCTCTCCTAGATTACTCTGATCAATTGATGAAGTGCATGTAGGACTTTTCTAAGGTTTGATGGTGGCTCCTATTGCATGAACTTAGATGATGGTGACAAATCAAATTTCTCGAGAGTGTGCTCTCTAACACACGTGTGTGAGGATGACTCCTCGATTTAGGCAACATCTTGCACATGTAATGTGCAACAATTAACACCAAAACATAGTTATCCCAACTTCCCAGAGTTCTCAATTTTGCAACCTAGGGCTATGATACCAAATGTAATGCCCATAATAGATCATGAGAAAGACACCCAAAATGCAACCAACATTTTTTTAAAACATGAAAACACTACATAATTGTAATGTGTCTCATGCACACATATATCAATGCCACATGTCACATGCATGAATCCAAACATGTGAGGAAAATACATGTTAGCGACATGAAAGGAAAAAGGGGAAGAGTAAAAATGAGTGCATGTGGCACACAATCCCATGTGGCACACCTTGTGATGTAGGAGTCTCCTAGTAGGTAAAGAGCATTAGTTTAAATAATGCCTAAGGGAAATGACACCTCATGATGTCCACCCTCATGGTTATCTATATGAAAATATGAGAAATGTCTCCTAGGACATAATCCCATATCCGAACATGTTTACATGTACAATTAATTAAATAAAACATAAATCAACTTAACGTGAAATATGCTATATAAATTTATTAATCACTAATATATTTTGAACTTAACCTTTCTATTAAAAGACAACCATTAAAATGAAAAGAGATCTGATTCATGTCTAAATTCAGGGGTCTTATCAGACTATCGAATTAAGAAGCAAAATGAAATCAACACACAAGACAACACACACCCACATCAATTTTATATATTATTTATTCAGTAGCAGCAATGAATTATAGGACTACAAATTCAAGTTCTTCATACAATCATATTTCAAACAAAATCAATTCATCAACCTCCTTACAAAACCTTCTGTAACACCTCTCTTCTACTAGAACATTGAACCAGCCCAAAAAATTGAACCATTCACCAGACCAGATCAAAGTATTTATAATACTCAGCGGAAATAGTTGCATTGTCACCATCCATTGAAATACCAAAACAAAAAATGAACCGTTTGACAGTTGAGAAGTTACAAAACTAAATCACCACCTCAAACATCCTCGATGGCGTATAACAGTCACCACTATATACATTTCACAAATTATGCATACACAAGCTTCAAAACAGTCCATTGGCAAAATACCTTCTCCGTGAACTATGGAGTTTTCTATCTTTCCAAGAACTAGCTTTACCGGTGTTTGCTCAGGTTTGTGAACTTAAATATTCCCTGACATGCCAATAGGAGGGGTTATCAACAAACATAATCCTTCACGAACTTAAAAGTTCACCCTCCAAGCTATCAACAAAACTTATCTTTTATGAACTCTTTAGCTTCTTCTCAAAAGTTTCGTTCATAAGTTTGTCGGCGAATCGGTAACTTTTGGACTTTAGGAACTAGTCGAAGACTAAAACTTTTCTTCTATCGGCCATATATTCAATCGGTGAAACTGTTATCGGAAGAGTGGACCGTCAATGAACCTAAGGGTTCACAAACTAGTGATTTTGCTGACTAAGTTCTCAAACTTGCAATTTCACCGATAACAAAAAGACTTTGCTCAAAACTTTCTAACTGAAGAATCGGCCACTATGAGCAAGATGCATGTTCCTTTAAGACTTAATCGGTGAAATCGCCCATCGGCGAATGAAATAGTTCACAAACTAGGAACTTTACTGCCCAAAGGCTCCCCTAGTCAAACTTGGAAAAAGTAACTTGTCTTGAAGAATCGTCGGCAAAAATGCCCATCGGCTAACTGGGTTGTCGACAAACTGTTGGATCAGCAAATTGAACAGTTCGCGAACTAGGAAATTCTCCGACTAGCTCTAACTTAGCCAATTTTTGTCCTATCTTCACCAAAATAGAACTGAAGATACCCAATTGGGTCTTTAATAAGATGATGTCCTCAGTTTGGCCAAACAAATCTGAAATTGCCTTCTGAAACAAAAACCAATTTTACAAAGAATCAAAGCCAAAAACCAAATTAGAAAATAAAACATATTTTTGGTGAGACAGGATTGCAAGTGAACCTGGATGCTCCTGCATCAGACATGCCAAATAAGAGAAATGTTTCTTGAGGCTGCAACTCAAGAATATTTTGGCAAGTTTGGAATAGAAATCCCATACTTAGCCAATTCAAAAGCTTGTATCCAAGAGGCTTCATCAGCTGGTTTACCCTTCCACCAGACAAGACACTCCATGTATTATTTTCCCCTTGTTCTTTTAGCCACACGAGAATCAATCAGTTGATCAACCTATTCAAACTACTTTTCAAGTAACTGATCTATCCATTCACATTTATCCTGAACATCTAAACTAGATCCCTCTTATGTGCTTGACTCCCCTTCATAATATCGATGCAAATCTGCCACATTGAAAATGGGCGAAATATCTACACCTAGTGGAAGTTCTATTTCGTAAGCATCGGATGAAAATTTAAGTAAGACCCCACAAGGTCTAATCGTCTTCCATTTTGATTTATTGCATGTTCCTTACGAGAACCTCTCCTTCTGCAAATGTGCCAAGACCAAATCCCCAACCTGAAATTATTGCTTTCTCATGTGAATATCAGAATGCTCTTTGTATTTGGCGGCACTTTTCTCCAAATTTCCTTTCACCTGTTTATGCAAATCATGGATATACTCTGTAAAATCTTCAGCCACAGTACTCTTCCAAGTCAAATTAGCACTATCCCGCAATTCATCTACCCCTCTTGGGTTGTAATCATACACAATGTGAAAAGGATTGTTTCCTACACTCTAATTGACTGAATTATTATAGGCAAACTCTACCTGAGCCAAAACCAAGTCCCACTGGTTAGGCTTATTCCCTACCAAACATCTCAATAAATTTCCCAAACTTCTATTTACAACTTTTGTTTGACCATCACTCTGAGGATGGTATGCTAAACGAAAACCCAACTATGTACCCATTTTCTTCCACAAGGTACGCCAAAAATGACCAACAAATTTCACATCCTGATCTAAAACTATGCTCTTAGGCAAACCATGTAATCTAACTACCTCCTTGAAAAATAATACATAGTAATGTGGGAAGCATCATTACTCTTTTGACATGGAATAAAATGAATCATTTTAGAAAATCTGTCAACAACAACAAAGATAGAATCATTACCTTTCTATGTTTGAGGCAACCCCAAAACAAAATCCATATTATGTGTTCCCACAGTCTCTCAGGTATAGGCAGTGGTTGATATAAACCAATATTTTGTCTAAATCCCTTAGCATATTGACAAACTATGCACCCTTGTACCAATTTCTTCACATCTATAGAAATAACCTTCACTCAATTGTGCCAATGTTTTATCCACACCAAAGTGTCCACCTAAACCACCACTATGTTTTTCTCTCATCAAATTATCCCTCATTGACCCTTGAGGTATACACAATTTATGTCCTTTGAACAACAAACCTTCCTGAATAAAATATTCCAACCATGGTGTTCTATCCTTCTCTACTGGATTCATACAAGTAGCCCATGCTTCCTTGAAATCATCATCCTTATACAATTCTCTCATAGAATTAAAACCAACCACACTCACCCTCATTTCATTCAACAATAGGCATCTCCTACTCAATGCATTAGCTACCTTATTATACTTTCTACTCCCATGCTTCAAAACAAAAGAATAACTATGCAGAAATTCAACCCATTTTATGTGTCTCTAATTCAACTTACCTTGGCTATTAATGTACTACAAAACATGTTGATCAGTATACAACACAAATTCTTTTGGTAGAAAATAATGTCTCCACTTCTTGAGTGCTTGTACAATTGCATAAAATTCTTGATCGTACACAAAATATTTCTTATTTGCTTCATTCAACTTCTCACTGAAGTATGCAATTGTTTCCCCTCTTGACCAAGGACACCTCCAATCATTGTCCCACTTGCATCACAATCCACTTGAAAAACTTTCCCAAAATCAGGGAGCGCCAAAACTGGTTGTTCGGTCACCTTACTCTTCAAAATTTTGAAACTCTTCTCAGCTGCTATTGTCCACACAAACTCCTTCCTATTACCCTTCATTGTCTCAGTAATAGGTGCACAAATGCCACTAAAATTTTGAATGAACTTTGTATAGAAGCTCGCCAAGCCATGAAAACTTATGGCTTCAAACATATTACGAGGTGAAGGCCAATCCACAATCACCTTGACCTTTTCTGGGTCCATTTTCAGACCATCACCAGAAACTACAAATCCAAATAAACTAACTCCTCTTTCATGAAACTACACTTTTAAAAATTTACTAAAAATTTCTCTTCTCTCAACCTCTGCAATACTTCCCTAACATGCAGCAAATGTTCTTCCTTTGTCTTACTGAAAATTAAAATATCATCAAGATATACAATAACAAACTTACTAAGAAATGGATTCAACACTTCATTCATCAACCTCATGAAAGTGCTGGGAGCATTCGTCAACCTAAAAGGCATCACCAACCATTCATATAATCCATCTTTTGTCTTGAAGGTGGTCTTCCAATCATCCCTTTCTCTGATTCTAATTTTATCATACCCACTTTTCAAATCAATCTTTGTGAAATATTTTGTTCCGCCGAGGCAATCCATCATATCATCCATCCATGGCAATGGAAATCTATACTTTATTGTTGTTTTGTTAATGGCCCTCAAATCTGTGTACATCTGCCATTCTCCATCCTTCTTTGGCATCAGCACTGCTGGTACAGTGCATGGACTGATACTTTCCCTGATCAACCCCTTATCCAACAATTCTTGAACTTGCCTATTTATCTCCTCATTCTCCATAGGCATCATCCTATACAATGCCTTGTTTGATAAACTCACACCAGGGATCAAATCCATACAATGAATAATATTTCTCACAAGTGGTAATCCATCTGGAAACTCCATCATTATATCTGAGTATTCTTCCAGCATCTTTTCAATTCCTATGGGTAGCTCTTCTTATTTTTCTATTGTCATAACTACTTCAGGCTTGGGAATCAAAGCAAAACATGCCCCTCCTTTCTTCATCTCTTTTAAGAATTTCTTTTCAGAAATCCAACAAACTTTGGGATTACTTTCTTTTTCATCTTCCTTATCCTTCATAGGGTTCAAAGTATACTCTTTCCCATCCTTCTTTATTCTATATGTATTTGTTCTCCCATCATGAACAACTTGTCTATCAAATTGCCATGGTCTACCTAGCAAAATATGACATGCAAATATTGGCATTATATCACACAAAATTTCATCCTTATAACTACCAATTTGAAAATTAACTACGCATTGTTCACTTACCACCAATTAGTGCTCTTTCTGCAACCAAGAAACTTTGTAAGGACTGGGATGCTTCAACTGCTTCAACTTCAGTTTATTAACCATTTCTTCAAACATAATATTGTCTATGCTTCCACTATCTACTATCACCTTACAACATTTACCACCCAACTTACATTTGGTTCGAAACAAGTTTCTTCTCTGAGTAGGTTCAGATTTCTCCTTCTCTGGATTTAACAAAATCCTTCTCAACATCAAGGATTCTCCATCCTCGAGATCTTCTCCATACTTTAGTGAAGCCACGCTTTCACATTCTTCTTACGCCACATTCACTCTTGCCTCTTTTCCTTTTCCAATACTTTGCTAGATCTTAGGGCACTCAAATGCCCTATGTCCAATCTCTCCACACTGAAAACAAGTACCAATGAATCCTCTTCCTTTTCCTCTTCCAGAAGATCCTCTGCCTCTGAAATAATCCCCTCTTCCACTTGAGGAATCTCCTTTGCCTTTACTTTCTTCGATATTTGTTTATGAGGAACTGGCCTCTCCTTGTTTATTTTGGTATCCTCTTCCACCACTAGGCTAGCCTCTTCCACGTGCAAATCTACCCCTACCTCTAGAATTATATTTCTTTATGGCAAGCTTATCTTCAACCTTCAGGGCATATTGGTAGGCTTCCTCAACACTTGTGATTCGTACCATGCTTAATTCATCTTGGATGGAGTAATGCAATCCATTGATATATCTAGAAACCTTCTCAGCATCATCATCAACATGACCAACATGAATATTTAGTCTATAGAATTCTTTAGTATATTCTTGTACATTCTTCTCCTTCTGCTTCAGATTCTGCAATTTCTTGAACAAGCTAATTTGATAGTCTGCAGACAAAAACTTGTCCTTCAACTTAGTTAACATTCTTTCCCAGGTTTGAATTTTCTCTTTTCTCTTTCTTTGGCTTTCCATCTAAACATGTTCCCACCATAGGGGAGCATGACCCTTCAACTTCGTACAGGCAAACTTCACTTTCTTGGGGTCTTCAGTCGATTCAAAATCAAAATATTTCTCCATTTCTGATATTCAGTCGATTAATTCGTCTAGATTTATACTACCATTATAACTAGAAGGATCTAAATGAGGCTTACTACTTGTTTTGGAAATTGCTCTGAAAAATCTTCTTTTTGGTTCGTCTCCTTCATTTGCATCATTTTTCTCACTTCAACTTCTTCATCCTCACTCACATCTTCAACATGTACTCCTCTGCATTGTGCCATCTCTATAGCATCTAATTGTGTGGTTATTCCTCTCAACATTTCCTCAATCACCATATCTCCTCGTGGTCCTCGTCTACCATGTCCTTTGTGTGCCATGTCTTCTTCAAATTCTCTGTAGTTGCACGCCTACACTTTCTCTCCTCTACCCACAACAAAAATATTAGAATATCTTCTTTGACATGTCCACAGCCTCCTCAGAAACCTTGTTCTGATACCACTTGGTATAGGTCTAAATTCAAGAGTCTTATCAGACTACCGAATTAAGCAACAAAATTAAATCAACACACAAGACAACACACACCCATAGCAATTTCATATATTATTTATTCAGCGGCAATGAATTACAGGAGTACAAATTCAAGTTCTTCATACAATCATATTTCAAACAAAATCAATTCATCAATCTCCTTACATAACCTTCTATAACACCTCTCTTATACTGGAACATTGAACCAGCCCAAAAAATTGAACCATTCACTAGACTAGATCAAAGTATTTATAATACTCAGTGGAAATAGTAGAACCATCACCATCCGTTGACATACCAGAACATAAAATGAACCGCCTGACAATTGAGCAGTTACAAAACTGAATCACCACCTCAAACATCCTCGATGGCGTATAATAGTCACCACTATATACATTCGACAAATTATGCATACCCAAGCTCCAAAATAGTCCATCAGCAAAATACCTTCTTTGCGAACTATGGAGTTTTCTATCTTTCCAAGAACCATCTTTATCGACGTTTTCTCAGGTTCACGAACTTAAATATTCCCTGACACGCCAATAGGAGGGGTTATCGGCAAACATAATCCTTCACAAACTTAAAATTTCACCCTCCAAGCTATCAGCAAAACTTGTCTTTTATGAACTCTTTAGCTTCTTCTCAAAAGTCTCGTTCATAAGTTTGTCGACAAATTTGTAAATTTTGGAATTCAGGAACTGGCCGAAGACTGAAACTTTTCTTCTATCAGCCATATCTTCAATCGGTGAAACTGTTATCGTAAGAGTGGACCATCGGTGAACCTAAGGGTTCGCGAACTAGTAATTTTGCCGACTAAGTTCTCAAACTTGCAATTTCACTGATAACAAAAAGACTTCGCTCAAAACTTACTAACTGAAGAATCGGCCACTATGAGCAAGATGAACGTTCCTTTAAGACTTAGTCGGTGAAATCGCCCATCAGCAAACCAAGTCGTTAGCAAACGAAACAATTCACAAACTAGGAACTTTACCGCCCAAAGGCTCTCCTAGTCAAACTTGGAAAAAGTAACTTGTCTTGAAGAGTCATCGGCAAAAATGCCCATCGACTAACTGGGTTGTTGGCAAACTGTTGGATCAGCAAACTAAATAGTTCACGAATTGGGAAATTCTCTAACTGGCTCTAACTTAGCCAATTTTCATCCAATCTTCACCAAAATGGAACTAAAGATACCCAATTGGGTCTTTAATAAGATGATGTCCTCAGTTTGGCCAAACAAATCTAAAATTGTCACCTGAAATAAAAACCAATTCTGCAAAGAAACAA
Organism: Cunninghamia lanceolata; assembly: GCA_027924645.1. Lineage (NCBI taxonomy): Eukaryota > Viridiplantae > Streptophyta > Pinopsida > Cupressales > Cupressaceae > Cunninghamia > Cunninghamia lanceolata. The sequence goes on along the minus strand of BSBN01000704.1, from coordinate 2,620,663 downwards.
AGCCAAAAACCAACTTAGAAAATAAAACATATTTTTGGTGACACAGGATTACAAGTGAACCCGAATGCTTTTGCATCAAGATCTATGCTAATATTCTAAATTCATGAAGAATAAAAGTGGAGATTAATGTGATATTCAAAACATTTAAACATCCAACACTCATTTCCAAGTAAGTTCAATGAGAAGGAACAACTAAAATTATACAACATTAATTATTCACTTACAATGTGACCATCTTTTTCATAATTTCATAGTACTTTAAAACAATATAATTCAATAGTATGCCATTTTTTAATTAAATTTAGACATCTATATTTAAAGAAAAATACACCATAACTTTTGTTTCATAACACCTCCCAATTTTACAAGCATTATACAATACTAAAGAACAAGTTAATGTGTCTTTTATAATATCTGGTCTTACCTCTAACTAATTAAACTTAAAGGTTACATAAAATAATAATGGCACTTTGATAATTAGATAATGCAACTATTATTCAATAACTAAGACATTCTAAATGTTATATCAAATATGAGAATATAATTTTAACATTTTAAACCAAAAAACTATATTATCAATATAATATAATATACAATTTAACCAACTTAATTATATATGCTTATTAATTCATGATTCCCCTTATTATAACTATAAATTACATTAAAATAATAAACAAAATTTATTATTAAATCAATTATTATCAGTTAACATATTACATATAAAAATTAAAATTTATATAAAGTATTTAATCTAGACATATTCAAAGTATTAATATACAAAGAAAACATAAAATTCATATTATAAAATCATCTATTTAATAATTAAAATCGGATTATACTTAAAATTTAGCACATCTATATGTAAAGGGTCATTTGTACATTATTTAACAATATCAAACTAAAGCATTATACACCTTATATTTCACTAACAAAACATTCTTTTATATATAATACTCATCTCATAAACAATGTGAATTCATGGAAACCTAATATCAAGTTATAGATTAAGGAAAATAATTGTTATACACTAAGAAAGTCATAAAATTTAGTTATTTAGTTATATCATATAGTTATAATTAGGCTTGCAGCTACGGATACTACTAGCATACCTATATTTAAAAAATACATCTAAAGTACGCCGAGAGATATCCTTCTCAAGGCGCCTTTTTTTTATCAATTTACCACACATAGGTGGAAATAGGCGCCTTGAGAAGGATATCTCTTAGCGTTCTTTAGATATATTTTTTAAATATAGGTATGCTATTATCATTTTTAAATTTAGTTATTGTCATTTTTTCTTTTTGTTTTGCAGGCAACCAGAATTGGTGGTGGCCATGGAGACACGGGAAGAGGCAATATAACATTGAGATGCATATTCTTTATTGTATTTGATAGTGGCAATAAAATACATAAATAGAGTTGTTCAATGATTATAAGTATGAAGGGGTTTTAAACCCAGTGAAAATGGGTCACAGTTTGTGAAAGGTCACACCTATCATAGTGTGGTCTCCGACACAGCAGTTCGTGAGCTTATGAGTGGCAACATTCAGCCCCCTAAATATAAATATGTGGCCACAACTCCTTACAGCAAGGTTGTGTCCTCCATAGGGGGTCCCACCCATGTATATTCCTTTTTCTTCATTTTCACTGTGAGCATATTAGCATACCTATATTTAAAAATTATATCTAAAGTACGCCAAGAGATATCCTTCTCAAGGCGCCTATTTCCACCTATGTGTGGTAAATTGATAAAACAATAGGCGCCTCGAGAAGGATATCTCTCGGCATACTTTAGATATATTTTTTAAATATAGGTGTGCTAGTAGCATCCGCAGCGGCAAGCCTAATTAAAACTATATAATATAATATTATAATATAGATTAAATATATTATTATAATATAATATATAATAACATTATTATATAATATATTATTATAATTATAATATAATAATTAAATATATATATTATATTATATTATATTAGGGTTAGGGTTAGTGTTCAAGTTAGAATTAGGGTTACGATTACTATTAGAGTTAGGGCTAGAATTAGGGTTATAATTAAAATCAGGGTTAAATAAAGTTTTGATCTAACTAGGGTTATAGTTGTGTTTATAAATCTAGTTACATTTAATGTTTTGTTCATGTACCAAATAATGGTTAAGGTTAGTGTTAGGTTTAGAGTTAGGATTTGAATGAAGGTAAGGTTTAGAATTAGGGTTTTGTTTAGGTATTGAGTTAGGGTTGGGCTTATTAATAGGGATAGATATAGTGTTAGTCTTATAAAACAATGGTAAGTGTGATCTTACGGTTATGGTTAGAATTAGGGTTAGATTTAGAAATAGGGTTTCGGTTAAGCTAAGAGCCAAGGTTAGATTGGAATTAGGATTAGATTGAGGGTTAGGGTGAGAATTAGGGTAATGCTTAAAACTAGGATTACAATAAGGTTTTAATCTATTTATAGTTATAGTTGTGAAAATTTTATTTTTTTAATTTATAATTTTTGGAAATTCATTAAATATAGAATATTGTAGTGCTTGGATTTGTATTAATTACCATAATAATTATGTGTTGTGGAATTAATTTAAATAATTTTTTCTATTTTAGAATTAAGATTTATTTTATTTTACTTTATAATTATTTAGTTTAGTGAAGCATAATTTCTTAGAATATGCATAAATCAACACATCATAAGACAAACATATAATATGAAGTATTCCAATGCATCTACATTGCCACCCTAGTACTTGTACACATAAGAATAGTATTTGTCCACATAAATCATTCATATCATGATTGTTTGATTTGAGTAACTAAGGGTTATGAGTAACTTAGGGTTATGGTAAGTGTGTGGAATTATCTTTGTACAAATAACAAATAAAATCAACAAACTTTAGTAACCAAAAATATACGTGGAAAAAGCTTTTGGGGGAAACCAACACCAACAAAGAGCACCAAGTATATATTCATTTGTATAAATAGCATTTTAGATATACAAGATATTATTTCTATGCCCTATTGTACTATGCTTTGGTCTACTTTGTTTTCTCTACTCTACTTTGCTTTGTTTTCTCTGCTCTGTTGAGTTTGTTCTGCTCTTCTCTGTTTTCTCTGCTCTACTTTGCTCTACTATGCTCTACTCTATTCAGTTTGCTCTGATTTTCTCTGCTCTACTCTACTTTGTTTTTCTCTGCTCTACTCTACTCTACTATGTTCTACTCTACTCTGCTCTATTCTGGTCTACTCTACTCTGCTTTGTTCTACTATACTCTGCTCTGTTCTACTCTGCTATTCTCTGCTCTGCTCTTCTCTTCTTTGTTCTTCTATACTCTGCTCTGTTCTACTATACTCTAATTTTTTCTACTCTGTTCTGCTCTGCTCTACTCTGTTCTACTATACTCTGCTTTGTTCTACTCTGCTCTGCTCTCCTCTGGTCTGCTCTGGTTTGCTCTGCTCCACTATATTCTACTCTATTGTGTTCTAATAATTTTAGTCTTTCTTCTTCAACTTTTCTCTTACCAAGTTGTTTTCCCTTTTTCATTTTTTCATAACGATCATATGTAAATGGTGGAATTATTCTAAGACCTTGTAATGACTTTACACGAGATATATAGCCACAAATGTTAATCATGTTCTTTCTTTTTTCCCTATGTCAATTGTGGCTTTTGAGAGAGTCAAACCTTGTGATTTGTGTATTGTTAATTCCCAAGCCAATCTTAAGGGTATTTGAATTGTTCTGCCCCTTTGTATTGGTTTAATTGGAACTGTACATAGATATTGATCTTCAAATGGTATCCCTATGTAATTATCAAACTCCACCATAACATATGTCGGTGGTTCAGGTGGTGCACTTCCAGGTTTGTATATTATTTTTCAAACATACCCTAGAGATCCATTTACAAGGCCTGCTTCTATCCAAAGTTTAGAAGTTAACATCACTCTTGCATCCTTAGCAAATAATAACTCCATATCAATTTCATCAATCTAACCTACTTCTGGTGCATTGACAGTACCCACTCTTGTTGCAATGCTACGTGCAACTGGATGCCTCAATGAGAATAATTTCTTTTTGTTGTGACTATGCACATTATCATTTGTGGCAAACAAATGAATAGTATTGTCAAATTCTTCATTGGTTGGTGCATCCATGCAAACATTGGTTCTTGTCATGAGCAACTTTCAGTCATCAATAGTTGGTTTTGCATCTCTTAGATTTGTTAGAAGTTGACGAAATCTTTGTTGTTCAATGCTTTCCCCTTTCTTGTCTAAATATTTTATCCAAAGTAACAACGGTTTTGAATTCTTCCCATAATAGTTTACCATGTCTGTTACTATCATATGGTGGTCTATCATTAACAGGAGGTAGCTGACCTAAATCTCCAACAAGAATTATAGATACACCTACAAAATATTGGAAAATGATGGCCTTCATTAGTGTCTACTATTAATTGTTAGATTTAATAATAATCAAGTATATGTTTTAAAATAGGCAAAAATTGCATATCTTCATTAAAAAACATATGTATACCTCCAAAACTCATGTTTGCTTTTTCAGAGAATGCCTGACAAAGTCGACAGTCCACCTTCTCTAGCAAATTTTGTCCAATGAAGCTCATTTCATCAATCAAAATGTATTTTATGTGTCATAATTTCTCTTAGAAACTTGTGAGTCTTGCCCCTTCTAATTGACCAAAATCTGTGACTGGGATTTGAAGTACTGAATGGATTGTTGAGGCTCCAATATTGAATGTTGCAACTCCTGTTGGTGCGAGCAATAGAAGTGGAGTATGTCCTGGGAATGCTACATTTTGAAGAGCTTGACTAATAGCACCAATTAGATATGATTTTTCAGTTCCTGTTGTTCCTTGAATTATCATGAATAATGGCAATGCATTTTGAGATCCATGATAATGTGTCATAATTATATCAAGTGCATTTTTCTTCTTGGCACCCAATGATGCATAATTGATATTTTCTGTTATATCATCCCACATGAGAAATCCATTATCTTTCATGGTGCTTATGAATTTTATTGCTTGATCTATGTAGTGTTCACCTTGATATTCATTAGACCATGGTGCTTGTCTATCAATATCTCTTCTTCCCAACATAGCTATTTCAGAAACTTGCATAATCTGATTATGATGTAGCCTTGATATGATTTCTGATTCATGCTCTATTGTGTTTCCCTGAAGACGTTGATTATCTTCAATTTCAGAATCACTACCATTGTCAACATCTTCTGGAGTAGTTCTTCTTTGCACATGCCAAGGATTATAATTGAATGACTCCCAATTTGATATCATTGCATCATCTTGAAGACCAATATCTCTTTCTATATGACAAAATGGCTTATAAAGTAACAACTCATACCAACAAAATCAACCCATTTATCTAATTGACGTTGAGGGATGGATACAAACCTTGGAAATACTCTCACAATAGCTGTCATTCCCCTTGCCTCCCATTTGTTATCTCTTCTTCACTTTGGATTATATGTCCATGATCTAGTTGCATCAATAAGTGAAACACCTTCCATGCAAAAGGGTCTATTCTTGTATCCATCAATGAAAGATTGTGTATGTTCTTCATAGTCATCTTCGTTATTTGTAGCTACATGTTTGAATACCTCACATGAGAGATTCAAATTGACAATTTTTTTGTTACTCTCTACTAATGGAAGTTCCAATAGCATGTGACATATTTCTTGTGCCCCCATGTCTCTTTCTATAATTGTTTCAGTAAGAAGTCTTCTATATGCTCTTGATTCTAAATCATCAGGGTTTTCAATGTTTGCAAGCCACATCAACATTTGATGATAAGTTTCTAAACTCTTGTATGCTTTAGCTGCATACTTGGCAATGTACTTGATCATAGCATGTTTGGAAAGAACATGCTGCCAATCTATATTTTCTCTCCATAATTGTAGTATGTAGCAATTGTGTGTATTTACTTTGTCATCATTCCTTGCAGGTTCAAACTTTTTTTCACCTGTCTCCAAGTCTTCATATAATTTTGATCCCTCAAGATTTAAAGGCCATGGAGCATTATACCTATAATAAATAATAACATTTTTTTTATTTCTCTACACTCATAATATATTGAAATTGAAAATAATAATTTTGAAGATTTTGAATCTTACCTACAAACAATTTGTCCTCTTTTCTTGTGTAGAAATGCACCCTCTCTACACATTGTATGTCGTTCTACACAATGTAAAATCTCTTCATAGTCATGTTCCATATATATTTGTGTAAGCTATCTTGTATTTCGAAGACATGGATGCTGGACAAAATTTTGCATTACCTATGATTAAAAAATGTATGAATTGATTAGTTACATTAAAACATAATTTTCTTACATAATATATAAAATATTTATTAACAATCATTGATAACATACTTGTATGCTTCGTTGATGTGGATCTTCTCTAGGATTCCATGCATGAATAATAGAATGGAAATACTTCTCAGCTCTTTTTCATTGCTGCTCATTTTTCCAATCAAGATTATCCATGTTTGGTGCTCCATCTATCCATATGGATCCATGCACATGCGGTGAACCTCTATGTTTCCATTCATATCTAGACCAATAATCTTTGACATTCATTCCTTTTTCTAGAATCTATTTTCTAAAAATGGTATGTTGCAAGTGCATGTAGTGTGCCACTATATGAGGATAATCAATAACATTTTGTCTTCTCCATTTTTGGGCTTCTCGTGCATCTATTGGTGGTCTTCCAGGCATCAGTGCATGCAAATCAGGCTAGTACATATCTGTTGCACTTAAAGTACAGAATATTGTGGGTGAACCAATTTGATGAAGCATGTCAGATAAATCTGCATGACATTTTGTCCAATATGACCTTGTACCCCTTAAGGTTGTTGCAAACCTCATCAAACGATCAGCTAGATGGGAGTGGGGCACATTTTCCATATGTTCACGTAGCTCATTGATGGTGATTGGCATATCTTGAAGATTTATTTTGACAAACACTGCAGATGAATTTTGTGCACGTAGTCTCATGATCCTATTCATCACATAATATCAAAATCATGGGTGTCGACCAAAATAGTGATCCCTATATCGAAAGAGATGTTTGACAAATTCATGCAGATGTACTGGTCTCATGCGAGGTTCTAGCCAATTGCATCTACCATCAGGGAACAATGTTGGAAATGCCATATCGATTAAGCCTAATGTCACATACTCATTGATAGAAGATGAACCAATCATTGGACAATCGATTAATGACCCTAGATCTGCATCAGGGTTATTCACCCATGCCATAATCAATTACATCTCTCTTCTAATGTTAGGCGGTCTAGAAGCCATTGATGTTGTGTGATCAATGATATTTCCTTCATCCATCTCCATAAATGGGCCCACAAATACAACTTCATTTGCATCTGAATCAAACTCCATATGCACTGTATTTAGTTGCTCAGATATTTTCATCTGAATTTGATGAAAGAGTGTCGAGAGCATTTTCATCAATTTGAACATCAGAGTAGAACTTGTCATGTTCAATTTTTTATTTGAGTGCCTTATATACTCTCTCTCTATTTACTGTAAAATTGTAATTTGTGCCACGTTGATCTCTCCTTCGAACAATAATGATTGGCAATTTTTTTATTGCATGTGGCAAAACCTTTGAAATTTCTTTTACATCCTTGTATTTATATTGACCACCAGTTGCATGTGTCACTTGTAGGATTGGATTGACATGTGCTATCAACATTTCTTCTACCTGTGTCAAGTTTGCAAGCTCTTCTAGTTGTGGGCCAGGATCCATATTATTTGATGTTGAAAATCGATTATTGCCTCTTGCTTGTCGACACCTATTGCATATAGGACCTTGAGGTGTCTGAAAAACCCTAATTCCAAGGTAACATTCTTGACAAATATAGCACATGTTTGGTGAAACAAAACTATCTATTCCATTTCAAAAATGCATTTGGAAAGTACTAAAATTAGTGTGAACCATTCCATTAGGATTTGGTACATCTTCTACATCACTTTGAACAACTTGATTCATGTCATGTCGAGGTGCATTTTCTAGTGTTTCAAGTACAAAATCTATTGATCTTGAATTTTCTTCTTCAACATTTCAATCAATATTAGCATTTGACTAATAAGGTTCTTGTCTTTCTTGTCTTTCAGGGACACTTCGAGATGTTTGTGCATGACTTATTCTCATCATATTTGGTTGTTGTCGATTTTGTAATTCCAACTCTTCAACTGTTATTTCAATTGCACGTCTATGATATCTTTCTCTGTCAACCTAATTTTGTTGTGTTAAGGGAAATTAGGAGTAAACACGAATAATCAATATATCAATATCAATAATACCCAAAACTCAACGAAAAGGGAAATAATCAAGATCAAACAAACAAAGACGAAAAACCTTTGCAAACCTCAATAATTCATAGCTTCCATTGGTTTCCTATCTCAATCGATCTTGCATGTAGGAATAAGGCCCTCAGAGAGTGCACTTCCTTGCTATTCCAAGATTGTCAATGGAGAATGGCTATGATAGTGCTTTGTAATGAAGATGAGCTTCACAACAATGGTAGTGATATGGTAACAAGTTGATCGCAAGCAAAAGGAATGACGTGGGTGCCAAAGGCGTGTTGTAATTCCTATAGAGTAACAATACTGAAGGCTTGGATGAATGAAATGGAGGAACAGGGTTCAATTTATAGACTTGAGAGAGAAAAGATCAACAGTATAGAGAGAATGAGAAGATCAATGGTATAGAACAGTTGAGGAACGTGCGCGAATAGGAAGAAGACAAGTGTCTTGCTCTATTTTGCATGAGAGGAATTAATAAAATAGAAGAATGAGTTAACTAAAGAGATTAATCAATAAAAGAATAGATTAATCAGATAAGAGAATAGAACTAGAGAATGGAAATTGCATGAGGATGAGAAGATATTTTAGCTCAATTAAATATTTAGAATATTCAATTGCATGTGCACAAGGATTTGAATTATATTTAGAGATAACTCAATTTAGAAGAAATAGACAACTTAAATAAAATATTTGATTGATTTAAATTTAGAGAAGATATTATTGGAAGAAACAATTAAATAATTGATATTATTTAATTTAGAATGAATTTGGGAGAACTAATTAAATAATTGATATTATTTAATTTGCTGGAGGAATTAGAAGAATTTTAAGAATTTTAATTAAATAAATTGATTTTATTTAATTGTTGGGAGAATATGAATCAAATAAATAAATTGGTTTATTTATTTATTGATAAAGGAATTTGACTTAAATAAATATTAAGAATATTTATTTGGGAAGAGTCGTGTCATTTTTAGGCGTATACATTTTTCCCCTCTTTGATGCAATGCAGTTTATAGCATTGCTTCAAAGAATAAATTTCTGATGATGATACATGCCCCAGTTTGCCCCTGGTACAGGTTATGATGACATGATGCCCCCTCGGGAGATTAGACGGGAAGAAGGCAAGAGGGACGTGAGACGGACAATCTCACAAAGAAAACAGGAGAAAAATAGGTTAGGATGAAGAAAAACTGAATGCGTTTTAGAGAAACGAGGAGAAACGGGCGCAGGAAGTAGTCATAGTCATCACATAGCTAGTTAGGGTTTTCTTGCTATATATAGGAGTTGGGTCCACAAGATAAGTCATTTGCACACTTGGCTTTAGTTGATTTGTCCTTGAGAGCTTAGGAGAGCATAGAGCAATCAGCATTGAGATGGATATTCCACGCGAGGAGCACTGCTTTGAGCAAGTTCGTTGGTTCGATCAACCAGCTGAGGCAGGACCACTGGTATTTAGCTCGAAAAACTTCACCTAGGGTCATTTATGAGAGCAATAAATGCTAGGGAAAAATAGGTAAAGTAAATGTGCAGGAAGGCAGTTTGGCGCATATGCCATGCGGAACTGCGCATTTGATTTCCTGTGGCGTATTTAAGCTAATAAATTGTGCATGCATGAGTTATGCGCATGCATGTTATAAGTCGGTGCATGCATGATGTCTTCCAGCGTATGTGAATAGGTTGCACATATACAAGGTATAGCTACGCTTTTGATATGGATCTGCACATTTAAGAAATGCCACGGCGCATCCACTAGAAGTGGTGCATTTGTTGAGAAATGGTGCATTTACCTTCTGAATCAGCGCATATGCATAGGATAGTCAGTTTACTTAACAAAATTGACTCGATTGGCATCTTGCTGGATGCGTCAATCGATAAGCTATCTCTGAGATTGCAAGAATCTAGTCAAGAGATGTTGTATGTTATTTTAATCAATTGATATGATAAGTTAGTTGATATGATTCTTGAGATATGTTAAGCAGGGGTTTGGCAGCTTTAGGTTGACGCATTGCCTTGCATGCTTGCAGGAGGACATTCGAGACATACTTATGTTGAGGGAGCAGTTTCCCTTACTGATGTTGCAGCAGTATATTCTTACGGAGATAGATCGAGAGGCTCTTGGCGCTATGGGCCTTGATTACGTTTGCTTCATGCCTGAGGTTCGTGTGAACCTCGGTTTACTGACTGCAGCAGTGGAGAGATTCCATAGCGAGGATGGGACTTTTTACTTTCTAACTGGTGAGATGGTGGTTACTCTTGAGGATGTCTACAGGATTTTGCACTTGTCGATACAGGGTGAGCTTGTAGAGTATGATCCTCAGCGGGATGCAGGACTTGCAGAGTGCAGACGGGTGTTTGATGACCCCGAGCTAGATTGTCAGGTTATCTCCTAGCAGGATATACATGATTATTATGACTGCTTCCCTAGTATAGTGGCAAGATTGATCAGAGGCGTTGTATGCCCCGATAGGAGATCGCATGGGTTCCTGATTGGTTGGGGATGGATTATGGAGAGGATGATTACAGAGGGCACCTGTTATGCATGGGGTGTCTATGTATTGGCGCACCTATACCACGATATGCATCAGGTGGTATACCACAGGGGGCCAGTCTATCAGCAGGTGTTTCACTATTGCAGTTTTGGCTATGGGAGCATATTTCTATCACGTGGCTCATATGCGTCTTTTCTAGATAGAGGGGCGAGCTGTACAGCTATGGATATGCAGGTGTGATTTCCCAGCACAAGCTAGGCAAGATAGAGTACTAGAGGCATGCACTGGATAACGTGGATAGAGTTATCTGGTGCCCCTACCTGGAGTGTGAGCACTGGGATGATAAGGACGACAAGTTGCCCTACTGCTTTCAGACGCGGTGGCTTATTGGCAGGACTTGGTTTATACTAGAGACACAGATTGTTAGAAGAGTGCAGAGGCAGTTTGGGAGGAGACAGGGCATGCCACAGGGGCAGGCCTAGTTTGCACAGACACACGCAGAGAAGTTCAGGCAGGGTCCAGTGGCATCGTATGAGGAGGCATTGGCAAAGTTCTGGCAAACTCCTTATGTTGCTTTGCCTATGAGGAGAGAGGTGGTAGACGCAAGGATGACTCCAGATTACGAGGAGTGGTTTGCAATGCACCCTTTTCTGAGGTACTCAGGGCCTGGAGAGTTGGTTCCTTGCATAGACGAGGAGGATTCAGATGACGAGGATGGGGCCGAAGGGAGGAGGAGGAGATGGAGGAGGGGCAGAGGTGGACAGGGAGATGGAGGTGATGGAGGTGATGGAGGTGATGGAGGGGATGGGGGAGATGGGGGAGGTGGCAGAGGAGGTAGACAAAGGTAGAGGAGGAGAGCTAGGGAGGGACCCTCCCAGCAGCAGCAGGTAGTGCAGCCACAGGTTGCACAGTAGGCTCAGATGCCACCACCACAGCAGGTGGCCCAGCAGCAGGTGCCCCAACAGTAGGTGCAGGGATAGGGATAGGCTCCTCAGGATCCGGTCCAACCAGATGTTTAGGAGTAGGCTATCGCCATGTTGAGAGGACAGATTAGACAGCTGAGGGCACAGCTCAGGATGGCTTAGGCTTGGAGAGAGACAGATGCAAGATGTGTGTCAGAGCTCTCTAGAGAGCGAGACTCAGCCTTGGTGAGGGTACAGGCTATTAGAGTAGAGAGAGATGTGGTAGTGGCAGCCCTGGGCACAGATGGTACTAGCAGCTTTTTAGTTGGACAGGTGTAGTAGGCATAGGTACAGCTTGCACAGGTACAGACACAGCTAGCACAGGTACGGGCACAATTGACATAGGTACAGGGTGAGCTTTCCAAAGTGCAGGCTCAGATGCAGTACTACAAAGGACTGTATCATGGGGCAGTGCCAACGGAGCAGAGGGCACCTAGCTACAGGAGTCAGTCTATGGCAGGTATAGCGCAGAGGGTAGAGGGGTCACAGTCAGGAGCCTCCGTGATGGGCCCACAATAGTCTGGGGCTAGCAGAGGAGGGGATGGAGAGGGCAGTGCTGGGAGCAATGGCCCACGGCAGTAGGGCTAGCCTATAGTTGTACTTGTACCAGATTTTGACTTTATGTATACATGTTTAGATGGCTCAGATAGCCTGATATGTATAGACTTGAGACATGTATCATTATTTTTGAGATGTATATATTTTATGACTTTGACTCAGAGATGGACTGTGATTTTGTACATTTGGGCATATTCTATGTTATATTGATATGATGGTGCAGCTTATGTGTTCTATATGCAGTTGTTTTATGTTATATGTTATGGATGCACTTCTATTTTACGATGACACATATGTGATGTAGACTATGATTATGTCTATGTGATGTTTTATCTAATGCAGACTTAGATGATTTATATGATGCTATGCGATGTTTATCTAATGCAGACTTAGATGATTATATGATGTTGTGTGATGTTCTGACATGCAAAATGTGTTATGTGATCTATATGATGATGTACATTTATGCAATGCTCTACATGTCTTTACCTATGTTTTTGATTTTTGTCTATGGGGATTATGCTATGTATGATGCTAATGGATATGGATGATCTAATGCATTTATTATGTATGCAAATGGTTTAATCATGTTAATGACTATCTCATGTGATATGGTACGCAAACTATGCTATGTTTTTGTTATGTTCAAATGTACTCAATCGACACAGAGATGACACAATGATAGACAGAAGATTGATTGAAGACTGATTTGGTAGAAAGACTCACAAGCTTTCATTTGTATTGACACTCTGCATTTTTAGATCTTTATTGTATGGGATATGGATGCTTTTATGGATGTATAATGGATGCAAATGGTGTTTGCTTTTGACATCTTGACGGTGCAAGTATTTGAAGTGCTTATTTCATCATTGGGCAATTGTTTTTTGGTACTTTTTTGAAATGTTGTAAGTTAATACAAGCATTTGGTATAATTGAATTGAGATGACCTGAGTATTACTTACATGGATTTTGATTTAGCAAGTTAATACAAGCATCGAGGTATAATTGAACCGAGATGACCTGAGCATTTCTTGCGTATCAATAGACAAGGATTGCCCCCTTTCATGTTAGACCTTTGATGTCCTCGATGATCTTTTGCCGATCATATCATTAGACAAGGCTTCACATTACTAAAGATTAATCCACAAACAGCAAACAAAGAAAATGATTATGCCCCCATCATAGCATCTCTAGTTTTTGACATCCTCGAGTAGCATAGGAAGACATAATAACAAAAATCAAGACCCTGTAAGTTATCCTAATTAACACAAAACATTCTTGCACTTAGATGTGTTTTTCTTGCCAAAGATAGAATTAGTTTGAGTACGTTAGGTTCATGTTTTTTTTTTCGTTGGATAGGTTGATGCCTTGTGTCAAGATTTCTGCCTTTCGGAGCGGGCTTTGCTTGTGCTTGCATGCATGTCTAGTAAAACGGACCCTAAGGGACTGACCTAGTGCCTTAGGGGCACATTGCTAAATGGCCTTGCCTACATGACAACGCAGAGCCAACGTAGTTCGAGGACCTAGACCATGGATGGACTAGAGGATAGACGGAAAGAAATGGGATGGATGGAACGGTGGAGCCTCAGGGTTGCATTAAAAAATGGCCTTGCCTATGTGACAATGCAGAGGCAACGTAGTTCGGGGTTGACCCTATGATACCGACGATAGACGCTAGGCTAAGCTGACACTGTGGATAGGATATTGGACAAGACCTTGGTTGACAAGGTGACAAAAGAGATAGAGTATCAAGCCATGATAGGTTATTGTTAGGTTACACAAGGATGCTTTATTATGGAATAGATATGGATCGAATGAGAAACGATGGTAGGAAGAATAGACACAAGGTAATTGGTTTCCCAAAAATGGAGAAGGCAATTTATCACAAGTAGCGCATGATTACCAGGTTTTCACCACTTGCTTTTATTTGCACGAAAGCTAGAAATACACATGACGTTTGTTGACCAAGTTTTCATCATGGTACCTATCCAAGGCGCCTATTTGCCAGGTTTTCACTAAAGGATGACTTTTTTGTTGTTTTTTCCATTTTTTCAATTTTTTTGTTTTTTTTCTGATTTTTTTATTTTTTTGTTTTTTCTGATTTTTTTTTTTTTGTATTTTATGTTCCCCCTTACATTGGGGTTCTCTTAGGTATAGAACTGGCGAAGATGCATACTGTTGATTGGTTCATTGAATAGCTCACCCTCTGATGTTGCCAACTGATATGCCCCCGATCCATAGGCAGTAATGATCACATAAGGCCCAAGCCAGTTTGGTTCAAACTTGCCTTTCTTTTCCCGATCCTGTTGATTGCGGGGATTTTCCTTAAATACTAGATCTCCAACCTTAAAGACTCTTAGACGGACTCTGTGGTTGTATCTTTGTCACATCATTTGTTGATATGCCTTGACATGATTAAAGGCCTTTTGTCTCTTTTCTTCTAGCAGCTCTAGCTCTTGCAATCTGGAAACTCTTTACTCTTCATCAGTTATGAGACCTTTTAATGACACCCTTAAAGATGGTAACTTGACCTCGATGGGAAAAATGGCTTCTGATCCATAGACAAGGGTGTAAGGGGTAGCACCTGTGGGAGTGCGTATACTGGTTCGATAGGCCCACAAAGCAAGATTGAATTGGATGTGCCAATCACGGCCAGCATCGTTGACTATCTTCTTGAGGAGTTTCAAGATTATTTTGTTGGATGCTTCTGCTTGGCCATTGCCTTGGGGGTAATAGGGTGTGGAGAAACGGTGTTGAATTTTGAATTTGTTACAAAGCTCTTGTACATCTTATTTCTTGAAAGGTCTTCCGTTATCTGTGTAGACACCCAAATTTGTCCCAACTTTGTCCATGTCCTGCAACACCTAGTCAAAAACATTATCCTAGACATCATGTAGCATTTTGTCCTAAATCCCACTCTTAATCCCATTTATCCATTAGCCAATTAATTAAATAAATTTTATTTATTTAATTAATATCCAACTCATATCCCAACTAATTCAAATATTTTATTTGAATTAAGTCCTCACATCTCATCATAAGCTGACTTTCTAATTAATTAAATAAATTTTATTTATTTAATTAATTTATCTTATCATTTAGCCGACATGTGTGCCTCTTTCATTTAAAAAAGATAAATGGTACTACATCCTTTTATTTAATATCTTTTATATGTAGTACTTTTTATGTACACAAGCACACATGAGCCCTATCCTCCCTCCACTTGTCAAATGACTACAACTCCCTTGAAGAGTGGGATAACCGAATCAATCCTAGCCGTCCACATCAATCAATTAGCTTTTTAATCTCAACCATCCATTGAAACCAAGCCTTTCCTATAAATCAACTCCCTCACAAGCCATTAGAATGCATTGAGCTTCAAGTAATATTATTCTGCCAAATTTTCTAAAATGCATGGAGCTTCAAGTACCATTATGCTGTTGAAATATCATTAGAGCCTTTGCATCCTTCAACTATCATCCTCATGTCATCTTCATCTTAATGTTATGCTGCAGAAATGAGCACCCAACATTCTTCCAACAATAATCCTTCAAAATCTTGCATGCTCATGCGAGGTGGAGAAGAGCAATGGAGATAAATCAAGCATAGCGTGGAGATCGGTTTGCATTTGCATTTCTTATTTTAATTTTCATGTTGTCTTGTGCTTCATTGTGCATTGCTAGGGTTTTATCATTGTTGATTCTTCATTTATCCTATTTGCAATTTTACCCTAACATACATTTGGCACGCCCGGTGGGACTCACTTCGTTTGATCTTTTTTGCAGGTTTTTGTAGTAAAAATTTGCATTCATCTAATCCCCATTGTTGAGTTTTGCAGGTTTAATTAAATTTTTGTTGCAGATCTGCTACTTTTTTGACAAAACCCTAGGTTTCAAAGATTGCATCATATCTTCCAAACGGCTTGGAATTTCTTTACAAGATTTTAGCAGATGTTTGTCCATAATACAAGGAAGCTACAGCAGAAAATTTTTTGGTTTATCGCGATTTTTGCGGGATTTATCACGTTTTTATGTTTTTTCATAAAATCACAATTTTGGGCGCAAATCAGCGAATTTTTCAGAAATTTTTACATTTCTGGAAAGCTCTTGAAATTCTAATTGGGGTCTATGTTTTGCAGATTTAATTTGGAGGTCGTTTACTATGCGAAAATATCAGATCTTTGCCGACTGTACCGTTTTCATAAATCCGCATTTCTGGGCGCAAATCAGGGAATTTTTCTGATTTCTTTACATTTTCGGAAAGCTCTTTGAAAATTAATGGGGGTCTCTTCTTTAATTTTTTAATTTTCGAATCAAAAATCTATCGAAATAATCAAATCTAATTCGGCTATGCATCTAAAATTACAATTTTCCTTCCCTGATGAGCCTATTTTTATGCCTGCATTATAATATCATTTTTTTTTTTTTTTTTTTTATGTTGTAGGTGATCATAAGGAGCTGGAGCAACATTGACATCAACATCTACAACAATTTGGATAGCGAATTAACCAGGTGCACTCATTCTAATCTTTCATCTCTTTCATCTTCTAATCATTGTTTGCAAACACATTTGGGTTTTGGGCATAAAACGAACAATTGTTTGCAAATTCACATCAAAACATTGGGCTAAAACGAACCATTGTCTTTCACACATTTGGCTTTGGATCTAAAATGAACAAGTGCTTGAACTGTTTGACCACACATTGAATTTCTAAGGTTAATGAACCCCATGCGAGTGTGACCAAGTAAATGTGTATGCTCTCTCCTCGCGTCCCAACACGAACTTGGAGATCAAAAACATTTACTTGTGTTGCTTTTGTTTAGCCTTAGAGAGGCCTGCCTTGGTATCCACCCCAAGGGAACGACCTCAAGCGGTACTTTCATCCGGTCCGCTATAAAAATCAGAGGATAAGGCGAAAGCCAAGTCTAACCGGTATTAGCGCTCACCATACAGTGCTAACTTGAAAGGAGGTGTACCTTTGTGTATATTAAAACTCCTAGTAGGGTTAGTTAAAGTCTTAAGTGGCTTGCTGGATGCTCGTGGGGTGCCGGTCCCCCGGATTTTCATTAGAACCTCCTTGTGATAGTGGCCTTGCCTTTACTAGGACTTGTTGAAGTGTCTTCACATGCTTCCTTAACCATCATCACATTCTTCCAAACTAAAGCTTGCTTATGTGTCTTGCGTGAGTGATTTATGTGTGTATATGCATAATCATTTGTTTGAATATTGCCACATCAAGCTCTAAACACCCAAACACATAAAGACAAGTCATCCTACACATTCTTCCAATAACATTCAAACCCAATCACTTTCATCTCAAACATAGCCAAGTCATCCAAATAAGCCACATCATCATCCAAATCCCTAAACAAGCACTTGCTAAAAGGACTTAAGACGAACACTTGGTGACAACATGTCTACACTAGAGGACCTAGAAATCAAATTCCAAAGATTCCTCCAAAATCTTTATCAAGGATCACAACCCCTAAACCAAGATGCCATTGAAACATTACACTTCTTCATCCAAAGAGCTCAACCCCATGCAAGTCAATCACCTCAACTGCAACACTTCGTAGCCCAAGTCCAACACCTTTTAGCCACTAGTCAAGCTCAACAAGTACAGCAATCCTTAGCCATTCACTATCAAACTAATCCACTTCATAGCCACATGTCATATCCATCAACTTCCTATCAACCTAATCTACCTATCCACCAAGTCAATGCCACATCAACCTATCAACCTCCACCTCAAGCTTATCCAATCCCTCATGCCACCATTCTAATGCACTATCAAGCCCATCCACAAGGCAATCAAGTGATATTACAAGAACAACATCCAAGTCGCAATGGCCCTTTGTACATAAATCAAGCAGGTCCAAGTACACCTTTTCAACAAGACCATCAAGCACCATTGATAGACCTAAGTCCACATCTGCAACAAGAAACACATGCAAATCCCAATGGCCCCTTGTACATAAATCAAACAAGCCCAAGTTATCCTATGCAAGACTTAATTACCTTTGACAAGGGAGATACCAGTCTAGAGTGGCCTCCACATTCCAATCCCATGCCAACATATGAGCCAACAAATCCTATCCCAACACCACCATGTGATCCTACTCCTAGTCCATTGGTCCATCAACCTTCCAAACCACCAAGCCCTTCATTACCTACATCACCATGTCATTCTAATCGTTCACCAAAGGATGCGGCTGAGAGAGTTTTACAAAGGATGCTTGAAACAAAACTCATTGAACTTCCTGAAGTCAAACCATGTGAAGAAAGTCCATATGATGAACATGATTATTGTGCATACCATAGGACCAAAGGCCATAATACAAATCAATGCCCAATATTTGTCTCAATTGTTTACAAGGTGTACCTACCTATAATGGGAAATCATGCCACATCATCCCAATCCTATGTGTCACCCCCATCTAGTCCAAATCCTAATCCATCCAATCCAATTAGCTCTCAACCTAATCCTAGTCCTAAGCCTACAACACCATCTACTATTATTACTCATCCATTATATTGCCCATCCACTCATACCCTTGCGAAGGATGTGATCCATTGGCTACTAGCTAGGAATAAACTACCTCTATGTCAAACACCCATTCATGAGCCAACCAAAGAACTTCCAAAGGTCATAATCCCATCATGTGGTCTACATATCCTTGAGACTATCCAAGAGCCCTCCATTAACATTCTTAGCCCTTCAAGCCCATCATGTGACCTACAAGCCATCAAGCCTATTCAAGAGTCATCATGTTCTCATGTTGTTGACCAAGAACCCATCCAAGAGTTATCTAATTCCATTCAAGCAACCCAAGAGGTATGTCAAAGGTTTAATCTTAAGCATGTGGAAACATTAAGCCCTAGTCCAACTCAAGATCAAAACACTTTCATGCAACCCATCCATAACATGTACCTTCTCTATGATCAAGATGATACCTATGAAGAAGCTATCCATGAGCACCTTGATCCTATCCATAATCCTATATCTATCCATGAGCAAGATATCCAAATTGCTCCTAGTCATCTACCATCTAGCCCTATTCATAATGAGCAAACATCCACTTGTCATAATGAGACATGTGCCTCTCAAGAACACATAAGCATAGAAGATCAAACAACTAGCTTGGATCTTAGCGAACATAATCAAGATCCTAATGATCCCCCTTCCACATCCACCATCGATCCCATTTCAAATCCATCATGTCCTATTGGTCTATCCACCCTTATACATGAATGTTCTTCCTTTGGACAACAACGACCTTTATCCACTTCACCTTCTCCATCTAATAAAGAGCTCAAGTCTAGTTCTCAAAACACAGCTAGTCCCATAGTCCATCGCATACTCCAAAACATGAACTACCAAGACAAAGGTCTAGGCCTTTATGAACAAGGTATTTTGGAGCCAAACCATGTCAAAGTTCCTCCGTGCTCATATGGCCTTGGATTCACACCCCAAGGTAAACAAGGCCAAGATGTTGGTAATCCTTTCATGCATCCTAAACCTACCACTTTCCATCGCACCCCTCATCATCTACCCAAAACATATGTAGCCATTCCACCTCCATCATCCTATAAATGTCAAAAGCATGTGACTGTACATCTTTCGCCATCCACTTTGCCTCCACTTTTACCAACTCCTAATATCCCTCCATCCACCTTGCCACCATTGCTTCCAACACCTAACATACCTATCATTCATAAGTATCCTTACATCCCTAATCATGGCCAACAAAAGCACACATCGTCTAAGCATAAATCTTCCAATCATTCCATCCACTCCACCCACCCCATGGGATTCAAAAGCAAAAATTTTGATGCCTCTACTTATAAAGCCAAAAATCCAACTAAAACTCCTAAGGACCCTCATGCCTTAGGGAATCAATGTGAAAAGTCTCTAAATCATCCATCTTCTAAGCAAAGTACATTCACAAAGCTATCCAAGCCCTTACATCCAAAAGCAAAGCCCAAAAGTAAAATGGTTTGGGTTCCTAAACAAATAGCTAGAAAGTCAAATGAGGCATCCTCATCCACATCTCAAGAATCCCAACCACCTATATCCATCCAAAATCCTATATCCATCCAAAACTTCCATTCCCTTCAAGAATCCCACAAGCAAAACAGAAGCACTAAAAATACTAAATCTATGTGGGTTCCTAAATCATTTCGTCAACCATCCCTTAAGCAAACATCTCCATTGCTTCCTACACCACCATCCAATCAAAAGCTTCAATGTTTATCATGGTGTGTGCAACCATTGGTCATGGTTCCCTTCCATTCCAAAACATTCCCACATGCCTCCATCTCCCCATCCTTCATCCATTATCCTACAAATCTTCCCCAGCACCTTCCTATGGTCCATGCTTTTGAATAAGCCTTTTATCCATCCATCCTTGCATGAACCTTTCCTAATCCATTTCATCATCTACTATCCACCTAATCCATCTCCCATCCATGCAATCCCTTATCAACATCTATGAGCACACTTGACATGGTCCATGCGAAAACATCATCCATCTCTAATGGGACCACCAACATCCATCGCACTAGCCACTTGAGTCCCTCCTATCCATTACCATGGTAAAAACCTGGCAAACAGGCGCCATGTGTAATTGTCAACACATCTAAAAGCAAAAAAGAAAAAAAAAAAAAAGAAGAAAAATGTCAAAATAGTAAAGAGAAATCCCTTCGTCCAACGGTGAAAACCTGGTAAACAGGCACCTTGGATAAGTACCATGATGAAAACCTGGCAAACAGGCGTCATGTGTAGGTTGATCTTCTATGTCACTTACACTTGGGGGCACATTGTCTCATCCAACCTATCATTTTCCATCTTATCATGTCCTATCTTGCCATATCCTATCCTACCATCATTAGCCATTACATCCACATACCTATCATGTTGAGTCTATCCTTCTTTCCGCCTTTTGATCTTGATGAAGACATAGGGATTAAATGTTGAAACATGTTTTGATATTTCTTGGCATACCTTCTTTCCAAACCAAGTCCTATCCATTGACCATTTATCCATCTCATTTAAACCAATCCATCATGTCATTCCTTGGTCATGAATTTTGTCATGTAAAAATCCTAAGCATTACCACCTAGAATGGGGCAAGTTCTTCCTATGCGACATAGCCTTTGGAGATCACATCCTAGCTCCCTTATGATCCATCCACTATGGCATATCCTTATCATGAGCTTTCCATCTTATAGCTTATCCCCATTTGTTTATCATGAGCTTTCCACTATAGCCTACCTATCCATTTATTATGAGGCACACATCCATCCCTTATATGGCCAATCCTCTTATCTATCCATCTATCATGATCTTGCCATCACATTTACTATGAGCCCATTCTTTTATCCATCCCTTGCACCTAGACTTGGCTTTCTCCCTTGTCATTGGTATCTAGCACAACAGCTACCTAAATTGTAAATCCATTGACATCCCAAAACATTTCAAAAAACAACAAAAAAAAAAAAAATCAAAATATTCCCAAAAATCCAAAAAAATTAAAATATTCTCAAAAATCCCAAAAAAATCAAATATCCAATGAAAAATCCAAGCAATAAAACCAATCACATCATCTAAAACAATCCACTTCAACATTCAATCAAAATCAAATCATCATCATCATCAATTCTTCTTATCAATAACATTCATTCATCCATTTCAATTAATCACTTCTTCCAATCATATCAATCAAATCAATCTAAGCAATGATCTTAAATCCAAGTCACACTAATCCATATCAAGCAAGTTAATCAATCAAGGAACATTATCCAATCAAATCAACAAGTTTTGATCCTAATCTTGTCATGAGCCCAATCAATCATCATCAATCATCATCAATGGGATAGAGCGTTCCCACATCCTTGTGTTGATCTAGGGATATAGCTTTCCTCGCAATGACAACACTATCATCATCACTTAAACAATCAATCATTGGTTTATGACTTGACAAGGGCAATACCTTGTTTGTTTTACATCCTTTGAGCACACTGTGAACACTTGCTTATGCTTAGATTGAATTGACACTCTCATCATCACACCATCCATAGCTCATCATTCAAAACAATCCAATCATCAACAATCAACCCAGCAATAGCAAACATCACAACCAAAGCACATCAAGCCAACCATCAAAGCAAATCCTATCAATCATCAGCATCAACACCAAAGCACATCAAGCTAGCCATCAAAACAAATCCAATAACTTCAGCAAATCAAAAGTAGCTCAATCCACCACATATCATCACATCATCAATATTTCATCAATCTCAATCCATTTTTATCATCTCATCAATAAAACACAACATCAGAACTACATCTCATTTCCATCGTTAAGTGCCTTGATCCCGTGGATATAGGGTATGTAGGCAGTCTGGAGTATGAAGGAAGTGCCCAGATTCAAGCACAAGCGATTTTCCTCTTTCTTCTCTCATCATTTCTTCTATCATCTATCTTATACATCATCAATAAACAACTTCTTCCAATCAATCTATCATAGCACATCAATCCAATCATCACTTCATCTAATCATCCTTCAATCATCTTCCAATCATTCCAAGCAATGATCCAAATGCAAGTCCATCCTTAAGCCATATCAATCAAGTTAATCAATCAAGCCAAGTTATCCAACTGCAATCAATGGTCTTGATCCTAGCCTTGTTGTAAGCCAAAACAATCAATCAACTAGCCAACCAACTTAGCAAACAAGCTTGTGTTGATCTAGGGATATAGCTTTCCCCGCAATGACAACACTCTCACTATCAACAATCAAAACAATCAATCATTGGTTTATAGCTTGACAGGGGCAATACCTTGTTTGTTTTTGAATCATTTGTGCATGCTTGCTTGCTTGCTTGTGTGTGTCATCATTTTATCTTGCATTTGCATCATATCAGTATCAATCCATCTAATATTCATATCTTGTATCTAGACAAGGTTGTATTACGCTGGGGCATGAGACACATCGTCACCTTGGTCCTTATACCTTGGTGCATAACGTCTAGTGCTATATCAAACATCATGGTTGCTCACTTTCATTGCAGCATAACGCATCATTCATTTCTTCTATCCATTCCCTTATCTTTCTTTCTTGACCAAGCCATTTCTTTTCGAGAGCCTACCCGTGTTTGTCCAACCCGCATATCCTCTCGAGGGGGCATCACCAACCTATCCTTTCTATCATCATCATATCTTTCCATCATCATCACTATCATATCCTCTATCCATACCATAGCTTCTTTGAAATGATGTTACTCAACATAAAGCTCATCATCTCGAACATCATCTCAAAGAGGGGCAAAATGTAGACACCCAAATTTGTCCCAACTTTGTCCATGTCCTGCAACACCTAGTCAAAAACATTATCCTAGACATCATGTAGCATTTTGTCCTAAATCCCACTCTTAATCCCATTTATCCATTAGCCAATTAATTAAATAAATTTTATTTATTTAATTAATATCCAACTCATATCCCAACTAATTCAAATATTTTATTTGAATTAAGTCCTCACATCTCATCATAAGCCGACTTTCTAATTAATTAAATAAATTTCATTTATTTAATTAATTTATCTTATCATTTAGCCGACATGTGTGCCTCTTTCATTTAAAAAAGATAAATGGTACTACATCCTTTTATTTAATATCTTTTATATGTAGTACTTTTTATGTACACAAGCACACATGAGCCCTATCCTCCCTCCACTTGTCAAATGACTACAACTCCCTTGAAGAGTGGGATAACCGAATCAATCCTAGCCGTCCACATCAATCAATTAGCTTTTTAATCTCAACCATCCATTGAAACCAAGCCTTTCCTATAAATCAACTCCCTCACAAGCCATTAGAATGCATTGAGCTTCAAGTAATATTATTCTGCCAAATTTTCTAAAATGCATGGAGCTTCAAGTACCATTATGCTGTTGAAATATCATTAGAGCCTTTGCATCCTTCAACTATCATCCTCATGTCATCTTCATCTTAATGTTATGCTGCAGAAATGAGCACCCAACATTCTTCCAACAATAATCCTTCAAAATCTTGCATGCTCATGCGAGGTGGAGAAGAGCAATGGAGATAAATCAAGCATAGCGTGGAGATCGGTTTGCATTTGCATTTCTTATTTTAATTTTCATGTTGTCTTGTGCTTCATTGTGCATTGCTAGGGTTTTATCATTGTTGATTCTTCATTTATCCTATTTGCAATTTTACCCTAACATACAATCTGTGATAATGGATGAGGGAATTTCGTATCTGCAGATGAGGTAATTGAAGATGAATGAGGAAATCTGTTTACCTGTGATGGTGGTGAGTGGAATGGCTTCAATCCACTTGGTAAAGTATTTAGTGGCAGTTATTATGAACTTGTGGTTGTTGGATAAGGGCGGGTGGATTTGGCCCACAAGGTTGAGTCCCCATTGACAAAAGGGCCAAGGTGTCGTTAAAGGTCTCAGCTCTTGAGCTGGTGCATGTATTAGTTTTCCGTGTATCTGGCACTGCTTGCACTTCTTCACAAACTGATATGAATCTGTTTCCATGTTCGGCCAATCGTATCCCAAATACATGAGTTTCTTAGCTAAGGAAGGATTGCTAGAGCGTGTTCTGCAAATCCCTTCGTGCACGTCTCCAAAGGCATTTTGAGATTCTTCTCATTCTAAACAACAGAGTAAAGTACCATCCAGACCACATTGATATAGGGTGTCAGCAATAATGGTATAACGAGAGGTTTGGCAGATGAAGGTTTGACGTTGGTTTGAAGATAACTCAGGTGGGAGGGTGTTATCCTTGAGGTAAGTAGAAATTTTACCGTACCAAGGTGAGTCAGATCTGACTAATAGGCATATGGAGTGTGTTTCAGGATGATCATAAGCTGGTTGTTGAATTGACTTCACCAAGAACTCTTACCGTGACTCATTCTCTAGGATCTCAAGGGGCGAGGCAATGGTTGCCATGGCATATGTCGTTTTGTTTTGAATGTGAGGTATTTGTTCAAAGGAGATGATCACAAAGCACTCTTTAAAGTCATCGACGATGCACTTGTATGGGATAAGCTTCTCATCTTTGGTTTGGTAGTCGTCATTGACTTGGTTGATCACCAGTTGAGAGTCACCATAGACATGTAGCTCTTTGATTCCCCATTCTGTTGCCATTTTGAGATCAATGACCAAGGCCTCATACTCCGCTATATTATTTATGCATGGGAATAATAGACGATAAGACTTAGGTATGGTGTCGCTGTGAGGAGTGACCAACAAGATTCTTGCCCCCGATCCATGGTTTGTATAGGAGCCATCAAAGTAGATTTTCTATGAGTGTGTTGTGATATTGAATAAGGATTCATCTGGAAACTCAAATGTCATTGGTGTGGTATCCTGTAATGGTGCTTCTGCTAACTGATCAGCAATGATTTGTCCCTTGATAGCCTTTATGTCTACATACTCAATGTCATATTCACTTAGGAGATTTAACACTTGGATAGGCAACCTGTTAGAGCTGCTTTGCTTAATAGGCATTTCAGTGGATCTATCTTTGCAATAAGCTTGACTGGATGTGCTAGCATGCAATGTCATAGTTTTTGGGAAGCAAAAACCATAGGAAGACATGATCTTTCTATTTGAGAGTATTGCAGTTCATAGCCCACCAATGTATGACTAATGTAGTAGACAACTCTTTCTTTACCTTCGTAATCTTGTTGTCCTAGGAGGGCCCCAAGAGTTGTTGGCGTAGCAGATATGTAAAGTAACAGTGGGTTTCCTTGGATAGGAGGCATTAAGACAGCTCGGTTCATAAGATATTCCTTCAATTTGCCAAATGCCTCTTCGCATTTCTCATCCCACCTAAATGGAATGCTCTTATGTAGGA
Organism: Cunninghamia lanceolata; assembly: GCA_027924645.1. Taxonomy (NCBI): domain Eukaryota; kingdom Viridiplantae; phylum Streptophyta; class Pinopsida; order Cupressales; family Cupressaceae; genus Cunninghamia; species Cunninghamia lanceolata. Next base: position 2,594,405 of record BSBN01000704.1, on the reverse strand, counting down.
GATGACTGAAAGGTTGGCACTTGTCTGCCAGTTGTGATATGAACTGATGGATTGCTTGCAACTTGCCCTGTAGAGACCGTAGTTGAGTGATATTCTTTGGAGGTGGCATTTCCATGATGGCTTTGACTTTGGAACGATCCACTTCAATCCCATTTGTTGATACAATGAAGCCTAATAGCTTGCCCAAGGTGACTCCAAACACACATTTCTTTGGGTTCAACTTGACTTTGAATTGTTCTAGTCTCTGAAAGACCTTTTCTAGCACATCCAGATGTGATTCTCTTGTGAGTGATTTTGCAAGGATATCATCTACATAGTCCTCCATTGTGACGTGCATCATATCATGGAAGATAGTGGTCATAGCATGTTGATATGTGGCTCCTGCATTCTTTAGCCCAAATGGCATGGCATTCTAGCAGAAAGTGCCCCATGGACAAGTGAAAGTTGTCTTATGTTGGTCTTCTGGTGCTATCCTGATTTGATTGTATCCAGAGAAGCCATCCATGAGAGATAACATGGTATGCCCAGTTGTTAAGTCGACTATGATATCTATATTTGGCAACGGAAAGTCATCCTTGTGACAAGCTTTGTTTAGATCTCAGAAATCATTGCATAATCTAACTCAGCCATCAGGTTTGGATACCAACACTATGTTGGAGACCCACTCTGGATAGTCTATTGCTCTGATGAATCCTACATCCAGTAGTTTCTTGAGTTCTTCTTTCACTAGTAGTGCAATGTGTGGATGCATCTTTCTAAGCTTCTGTTTGACTAGTTTCACTCCCGAATCTAGTGGAAGATGATGTAGAATCAAATCTGGATCCAATCCTGGCATATCTGCATATGACCAAGCAAAGTTGACTTACTTTTTCTTGAAGAATGGTACAAAGTCTTTTCTGGTGGAGTTAGAGACTTACCAAAGTGAATGATCTTAGGTTGTTCCTCTGTTCCAATGTTAACAGGTTTTGTAGGTTCCACAATAATCTGAGACTTCTCCTGGTGCATGTCATCGAGGACAGTGTCAATCTTTCCATCATCAGGTGTCACAATTAGGTTTTCACCATCGGATGTGTCCTTTCTTTTTACTATTTTGGAATCTGATACTGCCGCAGAACAATTTTCACCATCAGATCCAGTTTTTATTTTGATGTTTTTTTGACTGGAAGGCTTGGCACCCTCTCTGAAATAAGCCACGGTGTTGAGCTCAATGATGAAGCCATCTTTATGATCTCCTATAGATAGGTGGTCCCTAAGTTCCATGTAGTCAATGTAGACATCATCATTTTGGAACATGTCTAGTTGCAGGGTTTCTTGTAGATCCCAGTCGATAAGTTCAGGATGCACAAGGGGGAGGGAGTTGGAGGATAGATCTAATTTTTTGATAGTTTGAATGGATATGCAAGGGGTATTGGTAGGGATAGGGTTCGAGATGGTACTTTCCTCCAAATTATTTATTGCGACAGAACTCAAACCTTCCTCGAAAGTTGTATTCTCAGGAATTGGTGAATCACACTCTAATGGTCTACGCATTAGCGTTTGTCCCTCATGGTAGGGGCTATAAGTTTAAATGGTGTCAACTTCCTTGTCATCATAGGAGTGCTCCGTTAGCTCATCCCACTTATATTCATTAGAACCTGTGTAACTGCCCTCTTGAAGGTTATGGATCATTTCCACAAGACAAGCATTTGTTTTTGCTTTGCCCTTGTCCTTGTATCCTAGACCTTTTGTATTTCTTGCCAATGAGGATGAAGAATGTTGAATGGGTTCTATTATTCCTTCTTTTCTTAGGCCAATGGGACCTTGTCCTTCATAACCCATTTTGTGTAACATATACTCACCTTGCCCATAGATTTCCGTTGGGAGCTTAGGTGGTTCTTGTTGTGTGTTCTCTTCTTCTTATGTGTAAAGCCATTGTAAGATATCTCTTTCCTCTGTTTCATTTGATAGGGTCCCCCATTTTACAAAGGGAGATGTAGGAGGTGTAGGAGGAGCAAATGGCTTTGGAAAATGTTTGGGTCACCCAAAGGATCTAGAAGATAGAGGCATTTTAGCTAACTTGAGGCTATGCTCGATGGAGTATTCCCCTACTCCTGTTTCTTTGATGGTAATTTTCTGCTCTTTGGGCTTGGATGAGGAAGCTTCGAAGGTAGAATCATGTTGTGGGGTAGGGGATGTAGAAGCTCTATTGTTGGGTATGATGTAATCAGGCTTTGAGTGGACAGAGTTGCAATGCTAGAAGGGGTTGGGATCACCTTGGATGGTGACTTGTTTGCCATTATGAGGGAATTTTATGCATTGGTGGTAGGTAGAAGGCACAAATTTCATGGCATGAATCCATGGTCTACCTAGGAGAATGTTATAGGCTAGCTCCCTATCTAGGACTCAGCAAATAATGTCCTTTATCACTGGTCCCACTTGTATTGGTAATACCATAGTTCCTTTAGTAGTTCTTTCCTCTTCATCATAGGCTTTAATAGTGATCTTTTTTCTTGGATCCACTGCATTTTTAGAGAACCCCAATGTAAGGACTAGCTTGAGCGCACAAATATTTAAACTAGATCCCCCATCAATGAGGACTCTTTTGATGCGGTGCTTATGGATGAAAACGACGATATGCAAGGGTGTGTTATGAGGTTGAGACACTGAGAGGTCATCCTGTTCGATGAATGATATGGTACTGGAGGAGGTTAGATTTCCTAGTATTGCTTGCCTCTCCTTTGAGAGTGAATATTGGTTGTTGTTTGGGAGCCGCCACTTTGGCATCAACCACTCCATCATTGACGACATTTTTATTCTTTGTCCAAAATTTTGACTTGTCCGTAGTGTAGTTAGAGTTAGGTGTGTCCTTGTACAACTTTATTTGCCCCTTGGCGATCATAGCTTTCTCGATAAATAATCCCATCTCAATGACCTTCAAAAATGAGGTAGGGAATTGAATTTGGATTTGGTAGCTTAGATCAGAGTTAAGGTTGTGGACAAACATCTCCGTCAATTGCTTCTCAGGTATGTCATATGAGCATTTTCTCGTGAGTTGTCTCCACCTTTGTAAGGAGGCAAAGGATTCGCCACTCTTTTGCTTTGTATTGCATATGTCGAGCATGGAGACTTCGTGTTCAATGTTATATGAGAAGTGTGTGATGAACTTGTTTACTAACTCATCAAAAGTTTTGATACCTGGTGGAAGTCATGATAACCACTCCATGGCTTGACTACCTAGAGATCTAGGGAATAGTCTCATTAAGAAAGTTTCATTGTGAGCTACTTCCATGCATGCGGCGGTAAATTCCCTAATGTGATCTCTTAGGTCTCCTTTCCCTTTGTATTTGTCAAACTTAGGAACTTCGAACTGAAAGGGGAAGGGCACCATGTTCAAACTTTTGTCAAAGGGGTATGGTGTGATGTCTTCCAAGGAGTAAGTTTTAGTGTTCGTTCCTGTTTTGAGATCCGTCATTTGTTGCGTTAGGCCCTCAATTTGTTTCTTCATTTCTTCCATAGGTACGTTCAGGTCTATGACTTTCTTTCCTTTATCCTCCCCAGTGTGGTTTTCATGAGTTTCCTCTATGGTCTCTTTCATTTTGTTGAGATCGAAGTCAGTGGGGAGTTTAAGTCCTAGATTTGCAAGATGCATAAAGTACTTGTGAGGGTCCTCGTGGAGCACTTTTTCTAGGGAGCGTTAAAATTTCTGATCTTGGAGGGTTCCTTGGTACTCTTCATGAGAGATTTCCTCATCACTATCGTGAGGGGTGATAATGCGGTTGGACGATCCGGCCATTTCAAGGTGCTTTTTGTATTGAGATCTAGTTAAAACCATGTAAGGCGACGTGGGAAGCAGTGGGATGAAACTAGAGAGTTTGGTAAGGTGTTGGCAAAGATTGCTAAGAAGAGGATACTTGTGATGAGATTTGAATAAGGGACTCTTTCGATCAATGATTCCAAGTAAGACGGCCGACACAAGATGATAGCCACAAGTAAGGGTACTCGATACTCATTTACTGTGTAGAGACTAGTCGTGCACCAAGACCACTAGCGAGGTTCTGCGACCTACTAGGGTTATTTGAATCTAAAATGATCCAAAAAAGGTCTTGCACTAATCTAATATATAGAATACTTTGACTCTGCTTTAAGGAGACTTGGTAGAAGGTGGATGAGATGACCGACGAAAGAGAGGGTTTGATGCGAAATGGATGGGAAAGTGACTGCAAGGTAAAATCTGATCTCAGAATTTGGAATTAGGCTGAAATGGGTACCCAGAGAGGTGAACAATTTTTCTCCAAATGTGTGGAAATACTCACTGTCACGAATGCATAGAAACAGATGCGCAGCAGCAAAGGATATAAGTGCAGAAAGTCGATACAAATGCGTAGTAATGGTAAAAATTAGATGCGCAGCAACAGGTGATAAAAGCACATGAAGTCGATACAGAAGCGTAGCAGGTCGGTTTAAATGCGTAGCTTTGCAGAATAGATGCGCAGCTCTGGTTTTTCTGATTGTTTTTGCAATTTTCAGCACATTTTTTTATGTTTTTTGTTTTCTTGGTTGCAAGATGGTCTTTTTTATCTAATTTTCTTAATTATGGCAAGAAGACACAACAAACACAAAGAATGTTTTCATGGTTTTTGAAAAAAAATTATAATTTTTTGGACTCTTTTTGACACAAAAACAAGTACAATCCTAGGCTTCAAAGGACAATATAAACCAAATTCTCACTATCTCTAGTGAAGCATCTTCGGGAGGTGATAATCGCCCTTCCCTGCACCAACTTATAGGGGTTTTTGGCTACTAAAAACAAAGGATGATTAATAAGTGCAACTGTTCGAGTGGTTATACATGCAGCAGCACTACTCTTTGTTATGGAGTCTCCCAGCCTGCAAGGGTTGCGTCTTGGAGGGTTTTGGGGGAGGTTGGTTGTTGGTATAACACAACTTCACTCATTGTTTGAAGCTTTCGTTCCAAACAATTTATTTATAGTGGCTTGGCAAAGCTTGGCTTTAGCTTGTTACCACTTAAGGTCATTCCCCAAGGACGGACGGGTATCCAAGGGCAGGTCTCTCTAAAGGTTAAACACATGTGAAAATGATATGTCTGGCATTTTGGTCACCCAAGATAGGGGAGAGCATAGGCCTAGTATCATTCCCAAAAACATGAAAGACAATGGTTCTTTTCCCCAAATTAACATGAAAAAAACTAAATGAGCTATCTACTTGGGCACGCACAAAAATTTGTTAACTTTGAAGTGATAACAAGATAGCAATGGTTCAATTTTACCAAGATAGCAATATGTCTAACTTTGAAAGATAGCAATATAGCAATGACTCAGTTACCACCCTCCTAGTTAAGACTATGTGAGATTCGCATGAACATCAATTTGCTTGTCTTTTAGAAATTGAAATGTGAGTTAACAAATGCAGCTATATGACTAAACCAGTGCCTAGCCTGCAAAATAGATCCAAGGGTATTCTTGTGAAAAAAGCGTTAGCGTTAGCGAAAACCACAAGAAAAACCCTAAAAATCACTGCTTAGATCATATGCGCAGCTTTAGAGCCTGAATGCGCAAAAATAGAGCTCAGAAGTGTAGGAGTATAGATGCGCTGAGACAGAGGTCAAAAGTGCAGGAATACAAAGTATATGAGCAGAATTAGCAGATGCGCCGTATCAGAGATTATATGCGCCGAAACAGAGCCTGTATGTGCCGAAAGTTTGGATACGCTAGAACAAACAGCGGATGCATGTTAGGATGGGTCAAATGCATAGATTCCTCCTGTGTACGGCTTCCTAACGCACAAAAACTTAGTTTTTGGGTTAAATTGGAGCTAAGCCCCACGGTGGGCACCAGAAATGTTAAGGGAAAATTGGAGTAAACACGAATAATCAATATATCAATATCAATAATACCCAAAACTCAACAAAAAGGGAAATAATCAAGATCAAACAATCAAAGGCGAAAAACCTTTGCAAACCTCAATACTTCATAGCTTCTATTGGTTGCCTATCTCAATCGATCTTGCATGTATGAATAAGGCCCTCAAAGAGTGCACTTCCTTGCTATTCCAAGATTGTCAATGGAGAATGGCTATGATAGTGCTTTGTAATGAAGATGAGCTTCACACAATGGTAGTGGTATGGTAACAAGTTGATTGCAAGCAAAAGGAATAACATGGGTGCCAAAGGCGCGTTGTAATTCCTGTAGAGTAACAATATTGAAGGCTTGGATGAATGAAATGGAGGAACAGGGTTCAATTTATAGACTTGAGAGAGGAAAGATCAATAGTTTAGAGAGAATGAGAATATCAATGGTATAGAATGGTTGAGGAACGTGCACGAATAGGAAGAAGACGAGTGTCTTGCTCTATTTTGCATGAGAGGAATTAATAAAATAGAAGAATGAGTTAACTGAAGAGATTAATCAATTAAAAGAATAGATTAATCAGTTAAGAGAATAGAACTAGAGAATGGAAATTGCATGAGGATGAGAAGATATTTTAGCTCAATTAAATATTTAGAATATTCAATTGCATGTGCACAAGGATTTGAATTATATTTAGAGATAACTCAATTTAGAAGAAATAGACAACTTAAATAAAATATTTGATTTATTTAAATTTAGAGAAGATATTATTGGAAGAAACAATTAAATAGTTGATATTATTTAATTTAGAATAAATTTGGGAGAACTAATTAAATAATTGATATTATTTAATTTGTTGGAGGAATTAGAAGAATTTTAAGAATTTTAATTAAGTAAATTGATTTTATTTAATTGTTGGGAGATAATGAATCAAATAAATAAATTGGTTTATTTATTTATTGATAGAAGAATTTGACTTAAATAAATATTAAGAATATTTATTTGGCCAGAGTCGTGTCATTTTTAGGCATATACACGTTGTATCCTTAGTTCTTGTCTTTCTACATCTGTCATTAGTTGGTGTTGTCGTCTTCAATACTCCCTCTGATATTCTCTTTGACGTTCCCTTCTATATTGTTCTCGTTGTTCGTCAGATTTAAGATTCAACCTAGGGGGAACCATACCTACATAATAGTTGAAAACAAATATTTTTAAGTCTAAAGTTATAACATTGACATTAATGTGCAAAAATTCCATGCCATTGGTGTTTAATGTTGACATTATTACAATGATTACACACTTTCAAGTTAAGATCAAATAATAAGGCTAAGAGATAAAATAATTTCCAACACATGATGGCTTTTGTTGTCAAGTTTTCATGGATTGGTTCCTTATCACTCCAAAAGGTTGCCTTTCTATATATCGCCAGACCAATATACCAAACCTCTCTGTATGCTCACTCTTCCATTATACCTGTCAGTACGTGGAAGAAGCCTATCCTTTATTTATACCCGTCGGTAAGTTAAAGAAATGTTAAAGCACATGAGAGGAGAGTGGTACGTGGCACATAGGAAATATGTGAAAAGGATTCATCCTATCAACGACACTTGCTTAGAAAGAAATCAAATTTCTTTTCAGTCAGGATTTATGTCTTACGATAGTGACGAATGGGTAACAGAAGGAAGTGAAAATGAGAGTGTCCTTATTTCTCCCCAGTGATTTATAGGGACGATGCCACAGACGTCATTGTTGCAGCTATTTTAGGTAGTGGGTACAGTAGTTCAATCGCGACGGCTTGACTCGTAAACGTGAACCAGAGGTACCATGATTACCGAACGTTGTAATTATTTTAGTTTTGGAAGAAAAATGTTTAGACTAAATTGTTTGCAAAAAAATAAATAACAACTTTATTATCAAAAAAAAAAATTCAAAACGAATTATTATTTCCATGAATTTTGATAGATTCTATTTATTATTCTAATGTCTATAAATATATAACTATAAGATTACCTTATATTGAAATATAACTTTAACATTATCTTATGTTGACAATATTTTGTAATAGTTTAATTTATATTACTATAAAATATAACTATAAGCTTATGAATATTTTTATGTGGTATGATCTCTACTTGCCGTTAATGTAGTAAATGTGGATATATTTTAATTTATCAATATATTAAAATATTTTTTGTAATTTCTTTAAATTATATAAATTATACTTAAAAAATAAATAAAAAATGTCTAAACTTAAAAAATATATCTACTAATTTTTAATAATTTCTTTAATTGTTAAGTGGCATTGCCTATACTTAACTCAACTATATAAGTTGAATACAATATATTTCAAAGTAAGACTCAATAAAATATATATATCTCTTATGTGAGTGCTAATGCTTTCTAAATTTTATTGAGTTTATATGAAGAATAATATTTACCTATAACAACCTTATTCATTGGATTTTGATGTTATAGCAACCTAAGAGCTTTAAGCCAAACCCATTTGCATAAATAATTAAAATAACTTTTGATTATAAAAAATGATTAAAATATCTATCAAAATTTAAAAATATATCTAAATTTACATAAATAATTTTATTGAGTTTATATCTAAATTTTACCTCTCTGATGAACAAGCTTATGGGTAATGTGAGTGCCTCTTGTGGTTGCAATATCAACAAAGAATATCCTAATTTAAAATTATGCAAGTTTAAATCTTGCATTCTAGCTGCCACTAATTTATTAAAAAAAAGGAAGACATGGCTATTAAGCAAGTATCTATTGTTCCATGGCCTGCAACTATATGATTGCATTCCCAACAAACACATATTTAAAAGTTCAAATCCATGTCAGTTTTAACTCAATATAAGACAAACTCTGCAAGAATCTAAAAATAACTTAAACAAAACATTGTCTAAAATGATATCGGCAGGCTACTATTAACAAACTCATATCAAACATATATTAAGTTCAATAATTTAAAAAAAAAACCAACACATAAATATATTTATAGAGAACAATAGACAAAATATAAATATAACTAGTAAAAGCACCAAAGGTGCTATCAAATGGCCGATAGGCACATATATTTATAGGCCTGTTGCTAAATAGTTTATATTTGTATTTTTATTGGAAAGTTGTACCCAAATAAATTTAAAAAATTTGAATTTTTAAATGGTTTAATGATTGTCGCATGGCGGTTTCAAAAGTACATATTAAAAATTTTAACATGTATGGAAGCCATAATAGGGGGAATATTGTTTAGATTTTTGTTACAATTTTCATGTCGTTATCTTAGACTTTTGCAGTGATATTCTTGGAGTTAGTTTTTTATTTGGTTTTTTAATTTAAGTTGCTAAATTTTGAGCGATGTTAATGACCACCTTTAATGCTACATTGGGTAGACTTGAGCCCATTCTTAAGATTTGTAACTTGGGTCACCCTTGAATGCACCTTGTAATTGTTACACAAACCTTGCCACATGTTCCCTAGAGTTACAGTGGGCAACTTTATTACGGTAAGGGGAATTTTAACCTAGATCACACTTTTAAGATTGTTCCAATTACTATAACATTACAACCTAAACTGGAGGTAGGGTTTTTTGAAATGAGACTTTTTTTAGTTATTTTAAAAAGAGGTGTTTTTTGCCCTGATTATGGTCATGTTCAACATTTCAATACTGATGTTCAGAGTCAAATTTCTAAAAACCATTGTTGTTGTACCGTATTCAGTATTGGTCATTAGAACTTGTAGTCCAAGCCTACTTTAATGATATCTTTGGAGTTAGGGTTTTTTACATGAAAGTGATTTTGGTGATTTCAAACAAAAAAATTTTGTGACTTGATTATGGTTCATCTTTGTTTCAATAGTGATGTCTAAAGTTAAATTTTAGAAAACCTTTGTTTTTGGATGTCCTAATTTGGTCTTGGTATACTGATGGTTTTATGAAAACTCAACAAATATACATGTACTGAATTTGACATGCATTTCTAGAATGGTGTCCTAGAAGATCAAAGTAATCATTACAATGAATTGGTTGGTGACAAAGTCATGATAGATCTCACAGAAGTTTGATGATGATCCATGCATGACATTAAATGAGAAATAACTATGAGTATACCTGACATTAAATGAGCAAAAACTATGATTATACATGACATTGAATGAGCAACAATTATTACACTCCATGACATTTAATGAAAAACAACTACGGGAGGTTTAACCATCAAAGATCATATCTAGATGGACGGATGATAAAAAATGTAACGACTGCATACAAATCTAAGTAAACCATACCTTTTGGTATCAATATGAATGTATACTTTCATACCACAATTTGTTTGTATTGCCAACAAATCCATATGGGAAAATCTTGCCATAGTTTTAGATTGATCAAGTTTATTATCAAGAGAGTTGGAGTAATCTATTTCAAGCATTATCTATCATATTAGAGGATATATATATTTTCCATCCAAGGATCCATTCAAAGAGAATTATTATTTTTAAATATAATGATTTAGAAGTAATCTTCATGAAGTGTTTAACTATATCATAAAAAATTATGCTATTTAGATATTTTATCAAAAGCATGCCCCTAAAGGATCAATGTTGGAAACAAGGCTAAAAGTTTTATATTGAATGAATATTTCCTTTGGATCAGAGAATTCATTGGCAAAGAATATACAAATAAAGGCCCTGCATATCTTATGGGTCACTTGCATCATGCACTGCCTAAGGCCCTAAAGGATAATCTCTGTTCAGGATTTGATCCCTATGCATGCAAAAATCGTATTGATAAAATAGGTAGTCAACGTCAAACAATTACAGATATTTATGTGTACAAATATGATGTGTAAACATCAGCTCTTGTCCACTATAATATATTTTTATTTACCACATAGCATGCACATATTAATTAGTTATACACTTCCCCACCATGCAAACATGATGTGCACAAGGCACATACACAATTACAGATTGAAAGAACACATACACACTGCATATACATTTATTCTTCAACCAAGTCTTTCAAATTTAACAATACAAAAAGATAAAACCGTGCCCCTCTATACAACAAATAAAGCTAAATTTGTTTGCAACTAGCATATTTATATTTTATAAAATATATCTAAAGTACACAGAGAGATATCCTTCTCGAGGTGCCTAATGTTAGGATTAGTGATTAAAAAATAGGCGCCTGAGAAGGATATCTCTCGGTGTACTTTATATATATTTTATAATATATAAATATGCTAGTTTAACTATAATTGTGTTAGCTTTAAAAATATTAACCCAGAACATGTGATGCCACCTCGTGTGTAATTTTGCAATTATGTTTATTTGAAAGATTATAAAATATATTATTTATTCAAAAAAATGAGCTAAACGAAAGCAAAATCTATATATGATTTTATTATATTCCCTCGCATCTCATAATTAGAATCATTGCCCTCCATTCACACTCATTATTCATTCGACAACACTTGGACTTATGGATTCCAACATATAATAATATTGAATATAATTTGTTCTAACCATTTCTCCCATAATGCAATATTTTACATGTTGTTTAACATCAGATACATTTAGTCTTATTTCGTTATATAATCATTGTTATAGTGGGGGGATGGGCTTGGTTTATTATTTTTCAAAAAAATTGTTTGTTTTTTCTCTATATTCCTCCTATATACAATTACATTATAAAAAATATCTCTAACCTATTAGAAATATATACCTATTTATTTTTATTTATTTCTATTTAGTTCTATATATATACCTATTTATTTCTATTAGAAATGTACACTCTTGTTGAAGTTGCAATCCTTTGGATGCTGTTCCGCTGCAACATTTTGGCCAAAGAGAAAAGTGCCGTTTATTCTGAATCGGTGCATGGTAGCCCTTTGCCGCCGTCAACCGGTGCTGTTAAGAGAAATTTTGTGGCTAGGTCAGGAGTACAGTGTCCTACAACCATCTCCCAACCTTTATATCCTTCCTCTGAATAGCCAGAGCGCAAATTTATGGATGGGTCTTTGCACAGGGAAGTCCCAGATTCTCATATATCAAGGCGACCACTATATAGAGAACCCTATGGGAAGGATTTGTATAAGGATAATAACGATACAACCTATTTAGACTCCAGAAACAAATCCAATCTGCTATATGTCTACAATATGCAGGGCAATATGCCAGTCCAGTTATTGAAATCTATTTTTCAGAGGGTCTTATGCGAGAAGCTTGCTCTTCCTTATACATGCGAGATAGTGTTACAGGCAAACTATGTTTCAGACCACTCTTATGCCATTGTAGAATTTGTGGCTGAGAGCCTAGTGACTGCTGCTCTTGGCCTCTATGCTGAGGACAAAACCATCTTTGATGGTTTGAAGGTAAGGTTACCCCGAGTATCAATCCCTAAGCCAGCAAGGGCAAACTATTATAATGAATTAAGCACAAAATCTGTTGACCAAATTGGATTCTCTCCCCGTGATGAGAGGTACATTCAGAAAGAGCCTTTTTCATACGGTAGTAGGCGGAAGCCTGAGCAAAGATATATTGAGCATGATTATAGGCGTGGGAAAGGTATGCCATGGTGGGATGATGAGCCAGTTGAGAAGCCAAATACTCTCTACTTAACAGAGCTGACTATAAATGCATCTGCTCAATCTATCAGAGACCTCTTTGAGGACATTTTGGCTCATTATGTTGGGACTCCACTTTTGAGTTCTACTAGGAGAAAGTTGGTTCTAGACGTGAGATATGTGCACACAAAGCAGTGTGCATTTGTGGATTTAGCAACCCCTCAGCTAGTGGACTTCATGCTAGATTTGCATTCTCAAAGACCAGAGCTGGCCTCCTCGCCATCTCCACCTCTGTCCCCTATGCTGTGCTCGCCTGCCCTGGCCTTCACCATGGCTTGAAAATATGTTTTCCTGCCTTAAAAAATACACTTAGATTAGCATTTTTTAAATTTTCGCAAGTTTGTTTTGTATTGCTTTTAGCATATTAATTCTGTTTTTTAAAGAAAAAATTATTAGTAAGATAATGTGCCAGGATTACAAGAACAGATCTTGAAGAGTAAAAGACAAAATTTAAGACAAAATCACTTAAAAACATCTTTAATCTAAGCAAATGCATCAAAAGAAAGAGAATTTAAAACCCCACATAAATATGCACTCTAATTTTTGGTTAATATGAGATATACACCCTCTGTATTTTCTTTTACTTTTTCCTTCTTGTTGATCTTGTTATGCTGCGTACACCAGAAAGCACACATATTGCAATGGATCGCAATGGATCGACTGGTTTATGGTCACGCTCTCCTTCACCTCACCTCACATATTGCAGCACCAAAAAAAACAATATGCAACAGATTATATATAATACTAAATGAAACTCACAAATAGAAAATGTAAGGGCAAAGGAAATAAATGAAATACCATGAATTATACTAAATGAAACTCACAAATAGAAAATGTAACAGCCAAGAGAAATAATTTTTTTAGGTGTGTATTTGAAAAATTAGTCATGCTAATTAAAACCACAAAGATTCTAGGCCTATTTTTAGGAAAGGACTACCAAAAAAAATATTTTTTATTAGGGGAGCACTGCCCAAAAAAAATATATATATATTAGGACTACCAAATTTTTTTGGCAGTTACAAATGTGTGCACATATAGAATAGTCCAAAATATAACATTAGCTTATGTTGACAATATTTTGTAAGAGTTTAATTTATATTACTATAAAATATAACTATAAGCTTATGAATATTTTTTTGTTGTAGTTATGAATATTTTTATGTGGTATGATCTCTACTTGTCTTAATGTAGTAAATGTAGATATATTTTAATTTATCAATATATTAAAATATTTTTTATAATTTCTTTGAATTATATTTTAAAAATACTTTAAAAATATTTTTTATTGAGTTTATATCTAAATTTTACCTTCTCTCTGGCAATGTTAGTGCGTCTTAGGGGCTGTAATATCAACAAAGAATATCCTAATTTAAAATTATTCTAAGTATTCAAGAAGAGGTTTTATCAATAAAAAACTGCAATGTGAGTGCCTCTTCAAGACTGCAATATCAACAAAGAATATCCTGATTTAAAATTATGCAAGTATTCAAGAAGAGGTTTTTTCAATTAAAAACTGCATTATAAAACCATACCTAAAAATAAATAGAAAATTATTTAATCTTGTAGCCACTAATTTATAAAAAAAAAAAAATTAGGAAGACATGGACATAGATCGGAAAAAAAAGAGCAGGGCATTAAATCGTTATAGAATCAAGTGAGGTCATGTAGTGGTTTCCCTAAATCATCATATGAATATTTATCTGATTTAGTATAAACGTCATTTAAAAATATTATCCATACTACTAATCTTAAGGAAAACTTCAAGGTTATTCTTCTATAGTGATCTCATTCTACAACAATGTTCTAAATCCAAGGTCATTATTACACCAAATGGAATAAACTTATCACAATGTTTCCGGTAGTATAAGTTTCCCAGGTATGTGTAAAGCATAAAGGAAAATACTAATATCTAACAAAATGTCTTAATTCAAAAATAAAGGCACATAAATTGATCCCCAATAACATGACATCAAATGTGTCTATCTGCTTTGTGAGACAAAAATACAAGTCATTTAACCAGTTTAGATATCCGCTATCACCATTGCTGTTGATTCATAGCTTTTACATGGTAAACAATTCATTCTTGTCTTTGTCCTTCATGTGTTGTTACATATCTCAAAGATTGAGAGTGGTAGATGCAAGCAGAAAGTTTTGTGTGTCCTCCCAAGATTTTATCTTCCTTTGATTACCAATTTTGTCGTCCTATCTCTTTGTTTAAGAATTATGTTTCTGTTTCACTGTAGATTGTAGATTGTCTCAAATTTACAGAGATGAAAATCAAGCACAGAAAAAAGGAAAATGCATTAATTGAGTTCATTGTTTCATAATACTATCAAATGCAAATTTACATGTATATAATCTTCGTAGGAGAGGAATCCCGGGAGGAATTGTGGTGAGATCTTCTTGGTTAGCTTCATAAAATTTTAATGTTTTTGCAAAATAATAAAAAAACATATATGAGCCCAAATTAGGGCAAATAAAAGAACAGATTTAGGGCAAATGCTCAACAATTTGTTACAGGGAAGATCAAAACAGGGGAAATGGGGAAAATGGCGATTCTCAGTCAATGATATTGAGCTAGTGCAGAGGCGTCTCTGCCCTCAGATTTGAAGGGTGTTCCTGTTGTCAACGTCGATGAGTGGATTTGGGAGCTTTCCACGCACAAGGCACATGAATGGCGCCGTCATTGGTGAGGCCGTCACAATGCAAAATCAGGGGTTTTTGCTATTTAAAAAACCTACCTCTTCGCTGCGCCCATTCCAGGCTTCATCATTGTTGGGCGCTCATGATAGTTCGCCCTTTGCTGGGCGTCTCTGCCAATGTCAGTGAGATTCCACTGCCAAATGCTAACGATTGGGAATGATCAAAACCGGTGACTATGCCCTGCAATCATCTCTGTTCGCTCTGATACCATGTAGATTTTTCCAGATTTACAGAGATGAAAATCACGCACAGAAAAAAGGAAAATGCATTAACTGGGTTTATAATACTATCATATGCAAATTTACATGTATATAACCTTCGTAGGAGAGGAATCCCAGGAGGAATTGCGGTGAGATCTCCTTGGTTAGCTTAACATAGAAGCATGCAACTTCAGTAGTTATCTGCAGATCACGCAGAAGATTAACTGATCTAAACTGTCGTCATTAACAGAAAACTGTCCATCATTAACGGAGAGAAAACTAATGCTAACATAGATTAAATGGAGTGGAATCTAAAAATGGGCAAAGCACAAGATCCAATCTCCCTTCTCGTCTGTATTGGCCGCCCTTGAAGCTTACAGATGTGCTAAAAACACAAAAAAATACGGCCAGACTCTCCAACCCTTACTAAAGAATATCTTATTTGTTTTTTAGAAAATATTCCATATGATTAGCGCCTTCTAAATACGACCTTTTCCATACCACTACGTGAACCTAGAATAATATTGAATTCTAAAATATTCACTTCCATAGCTTAAATAATTAATCTAGGTACATACATGCTTTACCTTTCATTGGTGCCTTTTGTTAAATGACTTGTATTTTTGTCTCACAAAGCAGATAGACACATTTGATGTCATGTTATTGGGGGATCAATTTATGTTTTTGTTTTACTAAACTTATACATTAAAGGCTTAAAAAAACGCTCATAAAAGTACTAAGGCCGCCCCTTCTTTGCAAGAATGGGTGAGCTGATTGAGAGTATCCTCTAAGTCATTTTAAACATTTTGTGAAAGAAAACTGAAACAAATTACTATCTGAAAATTATAATGAAGAAACACCTCCTACGACCCCTGCTTTAAATAGACTTCTGATGAGCGAGGGAAGAACCAACCTGTACAAGAAATGCATGGCAATATTTAAAACCTTAATATTAATATTTAAAGATAATTATTAGGCATAAGGCATTAATGTTAGTTTTCAATCCTGTTTATTATTATTACTTTATTATTATTTTTATGGAATCTTATATGTTATTTTTTAATAAGAATCTTATAAAATTACATAGAATCTTGGAATCTTTCAGCTCTTCATCTCCATCCTTGTTGTGACTGTAGGAACCCCTCTGGACGTAATTAACTGAGTTATATACTTGCATATTTGTGTATATAAAAACTAAGTTATATATATACACACAACAACAACAAATCTGTAAGTATATTCATAAAGATGTGTTTTTTATTATGATGTTGAAAATGTGATATCTTTTTTTATTAGGATATCCTAAAAAAAGATATCACATTTTCAACATTATAATAAGAACACATATTTATGATTATAATGTAACTTAATTTTATACATATATAATATATATGTATATATGTATATGTTTTTTAATAGTAAACCTAGGTTACACACCTAAGAACCACCCCAAAAAAAAAAAAAATAGTCAATGTGCAGAGTGCAGAGTGCAGAGTTTTGATAACATGGAGTTCACCAAAATCTAAAATAAATGTATTTTATCCATCTAGCTATTATTAGATAGAGAAGAACCATTTAATTACCTTCTAATTATGGTTCTTAGTCCACACATTAACAGACACAGTTTTTCAGTCGTGAGGGTGAGGACAAATTACACTAGCCCATCTCAAGAAGTTTGAGAAAGTCAATCTACAAAGAGTGGGAGGGGCAAATTACACATGCCCCATGAAACCCACTCTACTTAAATATCATCCACTTTAATAGTCAAACAGCAAATAGCTATTTTACACCTCATTCACAACAAAAAGTGGTAAATATTTGTCATCTTTTTATTGGCCAAAATTAACCTTTGACTGTTGAAGTGGATGATCTTTAAGAACATCCCATGAAACCCCTTCTACCTTTTTGCTCTTTATACCTTTTTTACTTCATCCATGGGCAGTTTGTTCACAAGATCATCACAGAAGACAGAATTGCAAATGCGAGCATCCAAGAGAGCTTGATATTTAATACCTTGGTGATTTCTTCCATCTTGCCCGGTCGCCCTTCAAAATATGGAAGTGTTCAAGATAACAGTTGACAAAGGTCGTTGCTTTATCCATGACCCCATCAATATCTTCATGAAGCAAATACGCCACCCACAGTCATGGATAACACCGAAGCATAGCTTAGATATTGGGCTACATCAAAGACATTATTCTACCCAATAGACTAGAAAGAGTTCAAAAGTAGGCTCGCCATAGCCTCATGTTTGCCAATCCATATCTTTAGCCAGTTTCCAAATCCGCAATAGCCAGATATACAATGCTGGGTTAGAAATCTCCTCCAAGAACTGGTGAAATCTCCTACAACTTTGACTGCATCTATCCTTCCCCATCCTTCTATTCATTGGTCTCCAACATAGTATCACCGCAAGCATGGCTCCTCCTTTTTTCCCTTTGCCACAACCAAAGGACGACGCCATGGTAGACCACAAGAACCAACCTACTAGTGCTGTCAAAATCCAGCCTAGGGCATCACCAAAATGCTAGAGCTGCTAGACAATGTGCCAATGATCTCCAAACAATATCTATGTTCAAATATATCAAGAGCCAATCCAAAAGGATCTGACAAAAAGATTCAAAGAATGCACTCTCATACTTATCGCAACCATCATGGTTGTACAATCAATCCCAGCATACCTCTACCATCCCCTTAAATCATAAATGTGATATCATTCGTGGTGAAGATGGAATGGCATTTCATCATGGAGTGCTCAACTTACAACGACATTCGTGGCAATTATGAAGACACTTTGAAAGACAACAACTTAAGCACCTTGTTTGGAGAGGCAAGACTGGGCAGAACCGCAAACTTTTTGATCAAAATTCAGTGCAGAAGATCCTAGCTTGAAAAGGGGCTACAAACTGTTTAACGATTTGCTGCCCTATTTCTGATTAGGATTGTGTGTGGATTTGGGTCCCATAAGCTATTGTGGCCTCGTGGACGCTATTAAAATCTTTAAATTTCATTTCATCATAATGCCGTGTGAGGAACCACATGGAGTCTCCTTATGATGACATGTAACCTGATTCAAGCGTGGGCAAATACACACTCAAAAACTTTGTTTTCTAATTGTTTTCCTCAAATTCTAACCCCTTATCAGGGGATATTTATATAAGGCAGCTGCAGATTTATACTCATGTTAAATTTGCATGACACAAATCCTTTTTTGTTTAATTCTTAGCACGACATGGCAGCTCACTACACTAATTTTCTTTAAATGAAACATGCAATTTCAAAGTTCTTTCATTTTTAAGTTGTAATAATAGTAGGGGGAGGCAAAAGGGATTTAATCCTTATGGGAAGCATTATAATAAGAATACTCATACCCAGCAAAGAAATTCACCATTTGGGTCTTAATTCATAAATGGCTCTTCCAAATTCTTACAACCATTATATACACAACTACACCTATAAATTTCCACATTACATCAAATTTTCATATTTACAAGTCTCTAAAATCATAATGAAACACCTTAACTTCTAATTTTTCCTTGCAACAAAAATGAGAGCACAACAAAGATGCTTCTCATGGAGAGATCTCCATGCCTCTCTCAACCCCAAGCATATGGGTTGCCCTCAATCTCTCAAGAGAGAGCTAAACCCAAGAGGAACCTTAACACACACAATATATTACATGTAAGAGGGATTTGGTTTTCAAACAAATCTCATCTTCACTTGTGCTTCTTTACTCACACAACACAAAAGGGACACATACAAAGCCACTAAAATACATGAAACAAAAAGTCACATTTACAAATTTTTCATCCACAATACACACATAAGAGCATGATTATTTGCTTACAGCATGTATATAAGACAATAGCAAAACAAAGATCAAAGATGACTTACCTCTTCTTATAGAGCTTGTTGGAGTGAAGAACCGTTTTCCTTCTTCAAACATTTTGCTCATACACCCACCTAAAGCTTCCACTTTTACAATAGGATCCTTCAAAACTTAAGAACTCTAAATATCCAAGTGTAGGAGTTCAGAACAACACTGAGAGGGGGGGTGAATCAGTGATGTATAAATTTTAACCTTTTGCAAATTTAACTTTCAAAACATGAAGAAAGAAAGATATCATTTGTTACACACATGTGCACATAACTGAGAATGAATGATGAGATTAAAATCTCATGAATAAATCATACACACAAATAGAGAGAAAATCAATATAAATCAAGACACAAGAATTGCACGAGTGGAAAACCCTCCTGGGGTAGAAAAACCACTCCATAACTGCCTCACTGGCTTAACCTTAAAAAATATTTTTACAAGCCTCACTGGCTGATGTGAGTGTCTCACTGACAAATGGTCTCACTGACCTATAAGCCTCACTGGCATACTGTGCCTCACTGGCTTTTCTCAATCAATCAAAACAAAAATCTCATGTGCAAGAAGTGATTGCTGTTCAATCTGATTTGCACCATTTAAATCAACTCATCTTTCTTTTCAAAAAGGTTTTTCTCTACATATCATAACTTCATAACATACATAACATTATTTGCTCATCTCTGTTTTCTTCATCAACACACACTCTGTCAATGTACTTGTGAAGCCAATAATAATAAGATCCCTCTCCACGTTCTGCAAAATCATTTTCATATTTTCATGACCTTTCATATTCCAAAATAAATAGCTTCTTCTTTATTTTTGTTTCAATTTCACCTTCTGACCCTTGACATCTGCATAAACAATTCATCTAAAAACAATAGTAAGGTCACACAAAAATCTTCAATAAAATAAAATCTCTTTTACTTGTATCCTCTTCATATCCACCATGTTCATAACCTGCAAGAAATCATGTACCAACAAATTACATCTCTATAAAATAAAATCAATTTCTTTCCATATTCCATTTATATTTTCTCTGTATAACTTTTCAATTTTCATCTTGAATATTCTTTTTGTATTCTCCAATTTAAAAAAATAAATCATCTCTCCGGTCCTCTTGTAATTTCTTTTCAAAAAGAAAATAACCCTTCATATTCTATGATTTGCAAAAACCATTTTCTTGCAAGAATATAAATCTTCATATTTATCTGTGCATAATTACTTCAAAGATTTTTTAATTTCCCTCTGCAAATAAAAAATCTCTGAGAACTTTCATCTTCTCAAACCCTTCATCTTCTCCTTCACATTTTTCATTTTCTTTTCAACAAGACTTCAAAAATCATTTTGCCTTGTATAAAGTCTTCATAAAAAAATCTCTGTCAAAACTTTATGTTCATCTGCAAATAACCTTTGATTTTCTATAATAAAAAATTTCAATGAAATATTGTCAATCTTCCTCAATCTACACATAAAATCTCCTTAAAAATAGCTTTGAAAATCTCCTTAAAATCTCCTTAAAAGTAGCTTTGTAACTTCACATTTTTATTTATGTCATAAAATATGGCATTTAAAGGGGATCAACAAAATAGGATAAAAATCAAACTTTATATATTTAAATATTCAATGCTTTTGCTCCCCACTTTTTAAGCATATAAAGTCCACTTTATTTAAATAAAGCAATTTGAGCTCTCCTTCCAATTTGCTCCCATTAAATATTGATCTTCAAATATATTTGGATTCTTTTTAATTAATAAATGGAGCTCCCATGAAATAAGTTAGCATTTAATAAAACAAAGTCCTTTGAATATTTAAACAAGTTAGCATTTCCTGACTTAGCCATGAAGCAACATATCAACTTGAAGTATATGAACAACTCCTATCAATACCAACACCTTTTTGACATCAATGACAATCTACTTTCATCACCAAGAACTTCTCAAGTTCACTCAAACTCCTCTCCTCAATATACTAACTGTGAAAAAAAAGTGAATAATCCCCTTTAAGCCCAAAATGGGGGTTTATAAGGGTGACATGTCATGCATCCTTATACAATAGGATGAGGACACATGGCATTCCACATAGCTTTCATCCACCCTCTTACATGTGATAAATACAAGGTACAAGCTTGCACATGCACCCACACAAGTATGCATCTCTTTCAAGAAAGAAGGGGTTGGTTAAGCAACCCCTCCATGCCTATTAATGGCATGGTCTTCCTCAAGGATGAGATGGGTACTTTACTCACCCACCCCACTAAAATCATGGCCCAAAGGACACCCCTACCTTAAGATACTTCCCCTTGGGGTCTGAAAAGGCATATAACTAATAAACACTTTTGACACATTCAAAATTGGGCAAGAATGCAAATTAAGTTTGACAATTTGGACACTTCAATTGACGGAAATAGATCTTAAGGTAATAAAAATCATCATTAACATATAATCAAGGTATAGGCTCACAGGTGAACATGAGACTCAATCAAGGGTCTCAACCACTCGTGTTTAAGGTAATTCATTCACTAATTCATCAATTCTATTACTTCCCTATATGGAGTGGGATGGAAACTGTGTACTCTAGTTCATATATTAGTCATTGGGGCCCAACAATGAGGAGGCAAAGTAAAAAAGTATGAAGTTACTATCATACACATCGAAAATGAAGCAAAGGTAGATGGTGAGAAACACCAAGATATAAAAAAAAGTTCAGTGAGAAAAATAAACAAACTAATTTCTAGACTAGAGATCTTTCCATAGAAATGGGATAACAATAAGGACTTGACATTGTTAGGGATGATCAAGTAGTACTTCCCTAAAACCCCGATCTACAATATGTTTCTATCTACTTAAAAAAGAATGTCTATCCAGAATGAAGTAATCCTTTACACAATTTTTTCTGCCACAAAAAAATAGTGAAGGTTGAGATAGGTTCAAAATCTCCTATTATTTGTAGCAGACAGAATATCATTAGTTCAATTTATGAATATTATGGTGCATCTTTTGTTGTGTTCTTTATTTCTTAATGGCCATTGAGAATCCATAAGAAGTGAAAGTTCATGTACGGTTTTAGAATAGAGATGAAAACAATGATGTTTCTATCGACTATAATTATCCAACAATTCAAGTATAATTGATATCGTTGAAGCACAATGCAGATATGGTTTTTTAGGATGGAATTTGTGGCACCAACCTATAGGGTGTCTAGCTTTTTTTATCTCATCTCTAGAAAAATGTGAGAGATTGCCCTTTGATTTACTAGAAGCGGAAGAAGAATTAGTAGCAGGTTATCAAACTGAATATTGAGGTATCAATTTTGGTTTATTTTACATTGCTTCTTACCTAAATCTATTGGCGTATTCATTCTTTGTAATAGTTCTTTACTTGGGCGGATGGAACTTAGCAATTCCATTCATACCCATTCTAGAACATTTTGAATGGGATTCTATTTCTAGAATTAGCAGTATCATTAATATAACGATCAAGATCCTAATTCTATTAGCTAAAGCTTATATGTTCTTATTTATTTCTATCACAGTGAGATGGACCTTGCCTAGGATAAGAATGGACCAATTATTGGATCTTGGGTGGAAATTTCTTTTACCTATTGCTTTGGGTAATCTGTTACTAACAACTTCTTTCCAACTTATTTTATTGTGACTAACTCTCTTTTCGTCTTTGTGAAGAAGTTCTATATTCTCAATTCAGCAATATATCCAAATTTGATAGATCAAATCTATGAAGAGAGAAATTTCTATGAAATGATTATTCAAGGAGATTTGACACATGTTCTCCATGGTGACTAGGTTTATGAATTATACTTGAACAAGCAATATAGGTTGTGAGATACATTGGTCAAGACTTTACGGTTACCTTATATCACATGAATCATTTACCTATTACTATTTAGTATTCCTATGAATCCCATCAAAATGATTTTGTAGATGGATCCACTTTGAATTTGATAAATGTATTACTTGTGAAGTATACATCCATGTATGCCCGATCAATCTACCTATTGTGGATTAGAAAGTCAGAATAGATATTGGGAAAAATGATTGGAAAATTATAGTATCAATTTTAGAATTTGTATCTTTTGTGGGAATTGTGTCAAATATTGTCACACAAATAATTTGGCGTTGACTGAAGAATATGAACTTTCGACCTATGATCATCATGAATTAAATCATTATCATATTGCTTTAGGATGTTTACCAATATTGGTTGTTGAAGATTTAACATTTCAAACAAATATAAGCTCAACATATTAACTTATTATGTATAAAGAACTATGGACAATTTTTTTTATTCAATCACCTCTTTATTTAGATTGAGTTCTAATCAAAGAGTATTTGATAAATAAGATACTTTTTTATCAATAATTAATAATTCCTATTGACATTCCATTAATAATGTCAAATGTATAATTGATCATAATCTATTATTGACCTATAGATTAATGAATTAGTGCCCATATCCAAATATAGCATATAGGTAAATGGGGTCAATTTTTATTTAGTGAATGGGATGAAATAATATTCAAACTTATTGTGCACATAATGAATTGATCCAAATCAATATATGATATTCTTTTGGCTCTTCTAACACAAGTCTCATATTAGGAGGTATAGGAGTATTATTACTTACTAATATAATTTATTATCCTCTTTCATTGGGGCTAGTTCTTATTTGTATATCCCTTTTCTATAGTGTATTGAACACGGATTTTGTAGTTGTTGCACAAATCTTGATCTACATAGCAACTGTTAATATTTTGATTCTATTTGTCGTGATGTTGAATATCCCAATTATGACCCTCCCTAGAACGTCCGAGATAGCACACTTCAATAGTTTGTATGAGTCTTTTTTGTTCCTTAATTAAACTATTATCTTGAACATATCATGGTTCAGAATATCTCTAACTCAAAAATTAGATCAAATGTTAGAACAAGATTTTACAAACAATATTCAACGTATTATCCAGCTCATTTATCCACTGATTTTTTCCTTCCATTCGAACTTAATTCTATAATTCTTCTAGTTGCTCTTATAGGATCTATTACTATAGCTTGATGAGAAGAAATGGTTTAAAGAGTTGAAACTAAAAGCTCTTGTGCATATTAGTAGCATAAATATGTTGTTTTATCTTCATAGATCATGAAGGAATCATTTTCTTCTTTTGATAATGGAAAATTAGAAACTTATTATAACTTTGTTTGTATCTGAAGAGTTTAAGATATGAGGAGTTCCTCTATTGTGCTTAAACATGCACTTAAATTTTAGGTGCTTATTTATTCTCTATCAGTATTTATGGACTAGTAACAAGTTAAAAGATGGTTAAAGCACTTATGTGCCTTGAGCTAATACTGAATGTGGTTAATTTAAATCTAGTAACATTCTCATATTATTTTGATAGTAGGAAAGTAAAGGGGGATATCTTCTCAATCTTTGTTATAGCTATTATTGTTGTTGAAGCAACTATTGGATTAGCTATTGTCCTGGCAATATATCGTAATAGAAAATCAACTCCTATCAATCAATTTAATTTGTCAAAATGGCAATAGAGTCTATTAAGATCTCCATATGAGGAATTTTAACACCTATTCCTATTCAAATAGATATTAGGCATGTGTCTCTAAAAATAGATCTAGATCTCTCTTTTATCTTTATTTTATAGAGTTAGTATAAGTATTACAATCAATCAAGAGCATAATTCATACTAATGGCATGGTCTTCCTCAAGGATGAGATGGGTACTTTACTCATCCACCCCACTCAAATCATGGCCCAAAGGACACTCCTACCCTAAGCTACTGCCCCTTGGGGTCTAAAAAGGCATATAATTAATAAGCATGTTTGACACGTTCAAAATTCAAGAACACAAATTTGAGTTTGACAATCTGGACAATTTAAATGACATAGAAATAGATCCTAAGTTAATAAAAATCATCAATAATATATAATCAAGGTATAGGCTCACAAGTGAACATGAGACCCAATCAAGGGTCTTAACTGCTCATAGTTAAGGAATTCATTCACTAATTTATAAATTCCATTACTTCCCCATATGAAGTGGGATGGGTTTAGATTTTTGATGATTATTCATTTATCCCATTGGAAACCTACAATTACCTACACATTCAATTTGCACATTAAATCTAATTATGAATATATACATATAGTTGAAGAATTAGTTAAAATTACACTACTTATTCATATTACGAAATCAACTATCAAACAATGTCATAACTCAATTCCATATGATAATGAATTAATCATGACTCCTCATAACTCAATCTCATATAATAATGAAATCACGACTCCTCATAACTAAACCATATTAATACATATTAAATTCACAATATCCATATAGTTTAAATTTCTATAAAATTCCCTATTCATGATTATGTGTGATTCTAATAATTAAACAAACCAATCATCAATTATAAATAAACATTTAAATCATCCTCTCACATATCATTTAAAATCTATTTAAATCACATTTAAATCACAATTTCATCTATAATTTCCTTTGATATCCCCCTCTCCCTCCCTCCTCCCTCCTCCCATCCCACCACCCTCCTTCATCCCCTCCTCACTCCCTCCTTCCCTCCCTCTCTCTCTTAACTGATTGCACCCTTTAACAGATAATTAAATTAGGAGGGGCATAACATTTATATACCTCTCACATACTTATTGTTGGGGTTAATACTTACATCTCTCTCCAAATTGATTGTACCCTTTAACATATAATTAAATTAGGAGGGGAATACAATTTCTATATACATGTGCTTTACCCCACCCCACACCACTAAATTATTAGTTGCAGGTCTCCCACTTATGAGCTCAGCCACCAAAAGGACGAAGATTAGTTGACGTAAAATGTAATACATGTTGTTGGTCCATTGTCCTTATATCGTGAATGAGGAGGAGCTCTAGGTCCATCGCTAATGGAAACCGTAGCTTATTCTCTATGAGCGAGAGATTCATAGGCAAATTTAGACCTCGGGGGAGGGGAACTATAATTAGATGCAGGGGGAGGCCCCCTCTTTTCTATATTATGGGCCCTTCCACCCCCACCCCTACTATTCTAAGGTAGGTCGTAGATGGTCTATCATGCCACACTCTTCCCTCGGAGAGTTAGTCCTCCCTTCATATCATTTGAGGATTATGATGCACTTCATCCCAAGCTTGGGGAAGGCTATAGGAGAAGATATAAGCCATGATCACGCCCTTCTATAGCCTAAAGGTTGTAGGAGGACAACTACAATTGGGGGAAATTATAGTAGTTGTTGATTCTCCACCCCCACCCTTAGGAGGAGATTGGGCTTGATCAACTATACGCCCCTCTCTCACACACACACAATTGATTGCACCCTTTAACATATAATTAAATTAGGAGGGGCATAACATTTCTATATACATGTACCTTATTCTTGGGGTAATACTTCTTTTCTTCCTCATATTATTCTATCTCTATTACATTTGCACATTTCCCCCCTCTCTCTAACATATAATTAAATTAGGAAGCACATAACATTTCTATATACATGTGCCTATGTTGTTTAGAATTTGACTCAAGCACAATGCGAGTGAGTCAAACTCCTAACGCGACACATGAACTGTATCTGTGCTATGGAGACCTCATAATCACTCACACTCTCATGGCAAGGGCCAGTCAAGTGTAGGTATAACTAGGGGGTTGTTCTATTCATGAGAGAGTAGAACGTCGCAGATCACAGTTGGGTTATTCGCGTGATGTGTATTTGTGTATGTTTGATGGGAATTTCTATGAATGTTTTGATGTTGATGAAAGCATTCAATGGTTGTTGTTTTGATAATGATATGACCTCAAGGGTCACTTGTTCTAAGTAGCACGAAGATTGTTTTGCTTGTTTATGAATGCAAAGGTGATCTAACCTCCTTTGTTTGTTTTGAATGCATTGTTGTATGAGTTCTTGATTATCAATGATTCTTTGTTGGTGTTCTTTAGCTTCTCTTATTCGGTTGAATGATAATTGGTTAAGGGAAGTTCTCCCTAATCTCATCTAGGAAGGAATGCCTGGGCACATTGAATGCTAGACAAGGGGAAAATGTTTGTTGTGTCGATTTTGTCGAGTGTGTTGAATGTGTTGACCTCGTGATGAAATTGAGGGGTTGGCTTAATCTTTTGTTTTTCTTTTTGTGTTTTCAAATGTTTTTAGCACTTTTATGAATGCAAAACAAAAAAAATCAGTTCCTTTTTCTAAATTTCAAAATGATTTAATTATCTAGAAAGGGAAAATGAATGCAAACTATATGACTTTCATATGCAAAAAATATGATTTTCATATGCAATCTAAACTATTTTTTTTGTGTTTTTGTGGTCCATTTTTTAATGTAATCTAACTAAATTGAAAATTGCAATTAATCTAGATGCAATGTACTGAAATTAATCTAAGAAAACAATTTAAACTAATCTAAGCAATTCAAATGCAAAATTCCTCTAGGACAGCAAATTAAATCTACCTATTAAGAGAAAAGCAAGCAATGTGTTACTTTCCCAAGAGAAAGATTTGATCTAATTACTATTAAAACTTGAAGAACCTATATGAATCGGGTAGCAGCGCCTAGCGTGAGTCCTCAGAAGTCCTTTTGGCAACCGTTCCTCTGCAACAGCGAGATCCTCCTCTTGGCAACAGGGACAAAAATGGAGATATAAAAATCAAGTGGCTATGAGCTTTGAAGCTATGAAATTGAAAAAAAATAATTGATTTCAGCATATGAATGCTATGGAGAAGCGAATGGCTTGAGCTATGAAGCTATGAATGAAATAAAAGGCACACAAGGTCCTCCAATGAGCATAAAAATGCTATGGAGACAACTATTTGCAAAAGCTTTAAATGCAATAATGAATTTGCCTCCTGAAATGCATAGAGGAGGGATGTATTTATAGGCTGGAAATCCACACCAAAGGTGGTGGTGATTGCAAAGTTAATAGAATTGATTAAAGAGTGATCTAGCTCTAATTGGAAGTGAATAATGGTTGGAGAGATCACTGAAGAATTATTAGAGATAATAATAGTCTAATTGAGAAATAAGAATAGATTGATTGGAAGTTAAGAATAGACTTATTGGAAGTCTAGAAATAGTTTGGGGAAGTGAACAATTAGTTATGCATGAAGGAGCTCGCCATCTAGAGCTAGAAATGGAGCCAAACTGAGCTAAAACTAGAAGATATAATACATGAAAAAGATGACAAGATTGCCCCTTTCGGGAAGTGGGTTGCCCCTTTTAGCGAGGAAATTGCCCTTGGATACTTAGGTTAAGTTGTAGGGTTGCCCAAGGAGACCCTGAAGACAATAGGTGTGACCCAGGCTAACTAGTTTAGTCAAGTGGTTTGAAGGTGAAAAAGTGGTCATGGAGGGCTAAAAATGGTTTAGGAGGCCTGAAATGAGGAATAACACACATGGAAAGTGGGTCACCCCTAGAGACCGCACTTTTGTTGCAAGGTCACCCAAGGAGACCATGAAGTCAATAGGGGTGACCCAACCAAAAAGGTTAGGATAAGCAGATTGAAGGTATGAGGGACTTTGGAAGGTCAACTTAATGGTTACAAAAGAATGAATGATGAAAAATCCCCTTAGGGGAAATGAATTTCCCCTCTTGGGAGATGGATTGCTATGTTGTCGGGGCTTGCAAGTGACAGGGTTAGTTTGTCGAACATGGGTTAGGTGGACAACAAGAAAGCATGCATGACCTTAGAAGGTTGGCATGAAGGTTAAGGAGGCACAAACAAAGATAAAAACAATCAAAAATGTGTTGCCAAGAGAGAAGCTACTAAGAGGTCTATATAATTCATGCCTACATGTACATGATTAAGACTATAGCTCATCATTGGATTGTCATGTAGACTTGTGTGCCTTTTTCATATTTATAGTGCCATACCTATCACATACTTATTATTAGGGGTAATACTTCTTTTCTTCCTCATATTATTCTATCTCTATTACATTGGCACATTTTCCCTCTGTCTAACATATAATTAAATTAGGAGGGGCATAACATTTCTATATACGAGTGCCTTACCTCTCACATACTTATTCTTGCTCCCTCATATTATTCTCTCTCTATTACATTGGCACATCCCCCTCTCTCTCCTAATTGATTGTACCCTCTAATATATAATCAAATTAGGAGGGGCATACACTCTACCTCTCTACATTTCTATATATACACATGCTCTCTCTCTCTCTCTCTCTCTCTCTCTCTCTCTCTCTCTCTCTCTCTCTCTCTCTCTCTCTCTCTCTCTCTCTCTCTCTCTCTCTCTCTCTCTCTCGATTGTGCCCTTTAACATATAAACAAATTAGGATGAGCATGCACTCTACCTCTCTACATTTCTATATACACATGTGCCTTACCTCCCTCTCTCTCCTCTTCAAACTGATTGTACCCTTTATCTTGATACGCATGTGCCTTATCTCACATACTTATTCTATCTTTTATCTCCCCTTAGTGGCATGTTTTTACTAGTATTCTTGGGGGAATACTTCTTTTCTTACTCCCTTATATCATTCTATCTCTATTGCATTGGCACATTTTCCTCCCTCCCCCCTCATGTTTTGTAGATTACATTTGTCTAATATTTCTATCTTGTAGGTTTTACGTGTTATTCTGACGTTACTTGTCATGCAATTTTTTTTTATCAACTTATTTGTTTTGCAGGTTCTCAGTATGGGGGCATAATTCCTCTACTTGAACTATTTTGTGCCCTCTACAATATCCCTTTGGAATATCTTTCATGATGTTATTTCATTTATATACTTTAGCGTAGCTTATCACCTAATGTCATCAGCCTGCTAAAGTGGGTGCAAAATGTAACGTAGAAAATTGTATACCCTTGAAATTTCACATTATGTTTTGGACCTGCTTTGGTGTCAGTAACCCCTAGCATCTCACTCCCTCCCTCCCTCTCTCTCTCTAAATTGATTGCACCCTTTAACATATAATCAAATTAGGAGGGGCATACACTCTACCTCTCTACATTTCTTATTACATTACTAGATATCCATCATTCTGATGGTCCATGTACTAGTTGCTTTGGATCTTATATCAATTTTTAAGGTCCTAATACCATTTTATTTTCAATCTTAGTACCATTGCACCTAGTTTACCTAATTTATTTTGGGTCTAGCTTGGCCCCTTTTGTTATTTTTATTCTCATTTCTCAATGATGTCATCACAACGAATTCTACATGACCATTTATTTTCCTCCATTTATGTCCTAATTTCAATCTAAATGATCCACTAGAGATCATTTTCCTACCCAATCAAGTTTGTCAATAAAGTAGATAGTAAAAATAGTGTGTGATGTTATTTCTTTTGTACATGTCAATATTTCCATAATGAACAATAAATGCTTCTCCTTGTGTGTGCATTGCAAATTTGGAGTGCATATTGTAGTGGGGTATAAAAAAATAGATGAAAAGCATACTCTTACATATCCTTGGATGTACCCTCACATTTATAGTATTATTTTATGCAATATATAGTTTGGCATGCTTACTCGCTATAGATCTCCAAGCCTACTAAAGTGGCCTGGACAAAATGTAAGGTCAAGCATTGCATGCTTCGCAACCTTCCCTCTATGTTGTAGTTAGTTGAGCATTCATTCTATAAGATATGTTGTAGGACCTATTTAGCTTGTTTCCTAAAACTCTTCATCAAGCTGCCATGTTGGTCCAAACTTGATAATGTATCTATTTATTGTATATTCCCAACTATTTGCAAAGCATGTGTTCATCTAGCCACTAGCATGATTGTGGTAATGACTTTGGTCAATCACAATAGTGTCCATGCTCGAACCAAATTTAAAATGGCTAGAAATCAATTCAATTGGCCTTTTCTCATTTTTGAGAAGGCTAGCTTGCCATACAATTTATAAAAACACATTGTATATCTCATTTGAATCTGTCTTGACTTTTTCTTGGCTTTCTTCACACTTGCTTGGTTATTTCTAACTTATTGTTGCAACTTCTTAATCCTCTTCTAATCTTCTCTACTTTTTGGTTACTCTTTGTACTCTTAAGATCTTCAAGCATTATCCTCCATTACTAATACAAATCTACCATAGTCAATACGATTGTACCATTTCAACCATAACCAATAAACTTGCATATTATTTCTCATCATTTTCCCACATAGCTATGTGAATCCATTTCCTAGAACTCCTCCATCTCATAGAAGCAGCAACCCATAGTAGCAAAACCTCCATAAGATTTTACAACACCTTCTGAGCACCCACCACCATTACCCCTACACTATAGCTATCACACACTCCCAAAACCTACTACTGTTATTGAGGTTGAAATATATCATATTAGGGGACTAAGGCAGTCTCCCAAGTAGAACTAACCATTTTTCTTGTCCTAACAAAACTGCTATCATTAATATCGTATCACAGGAGGATCAGATTAAAAATTTACAACCACCATGGACATCACAGCTTTTTTAAAATAGGGGGTGAAAATTTCAAGTCATTTAGAGGTAAAAGACAATATCACATGTTTGAGGTTAGTTGCTTTGGAGGTCAAAGGCATAGTTTGTACAATTCCATGAAATTCCAAATTCTAGTCACCTTTTTTGACCTAGAGGCTAATGCAGATCTTGAGATCACCTATGTTGATCTTGAGGTCAATAGTGTGGTTGGCAGTCATTAGTGCAATTTCTCAAGTCATGACCACAACTATCAAATTGATCTCATATGTTTAAGAATTATGGTTTCCGGATACTTCTTCTAGAGCTTTCTTCAACCTTCTTCTACATACTACCTTTATCAATCAACATATAAAGGACACGCTTTCTTACTCACTTTCCTTTACTGAATCACAGTTCTTTTTCCAACTCTTAGAGTATTTGTTTAAATTGATTATTAATATTTATATTTGTAAATTTTATTAAAATAATTATTAGACTAATACATAGTAGTAACTAGATAAATGCACATTCTTTCTTAGAGGTAGTTCATTTCAACTTAAACCTACCACATGGAAAGTGAATTTTGGTGGGGCCCTTGGTTTACCTTGGCTTTTAGCTATGAAGCCAACCTGGTCCACCAAACTTTGGATTGAGTTTCCTTATTTAAGATGATCAGTGGATGCTTGATTCACATGTCGTCAAAGCCATAGGCGAACAAAATCTCTTTGATTGTGACATGTTAGCAGTGGTAGGAAAATGATAAACATCGAAAAAATGGAGGAAAACCCTCCTCACTCTATCTCAAAATCCTAATGACCATCGAAGTTAGTCACATGCAACGATGGGCAATAAGTCAAAATTAAGCCTTAAAAAATTCTAAAGAAAAAGTTTACTTTAAGAAGTTGAAGCTTTGCCAAAGCTTAAATTTATGGTGCAAAGTTTTCATGCTACAAGGAGCACACCAAAGGAATCAGTTCAATATAGTTCGGAAGATGGATTATGCCAATGGGTGATTAAAGAGAAATAAACAATGCATAGTAGCAACTATTGAGAGTGAGATGAACAAAATGTGGATTATTGAGACCCTCATTTCATGAGCCACTTCAAAAGACATTACCATGGCAAATCCTTCAAAGCAATTGAGCAAATGGGTCCTATTTAGACTAAGCTATATCAACATCCTCATGATAGTATCAAAAGACAAGTGGACAGAGATAGATATCAGTACAAATACAAATGATAATGAAAAATCAATTATCCAAAGAAACTTTCAATGGAGGAGGCTAACAATAACATATAGTGCAATTTGAGTCCAACCTTACATTCGACAATGCAATATTATTTTATGTAATTCATTTAAGGTGTCAAATATATGCACAGTTCCACAAGGACACATCCCTCCCCCAAAATGTTGGAACGAGGACAAGGATAGTGATGAAATGTTCCCTCACTATCTCGCCCACCTCCACTACCATGGACAACCTACAGAAGCAAGGGATGTCCCCACCTATTAGGGATGTTGAGGGGATGCCCAGCATCCCTAGGATGGCCTAGGGACTTCAAGAAGTTCCGCTATTGTCTTAGAGAGTCTGGCAAGTCCCCATGTCCTAGGTAGCATAAAAGTCAATTTAAAAAAAAAACAAGTTTCTCTCTATCATGATAACAATTTTGATTTGTGTCCAAGCTTTGAATAGACAGACAATGTGATGGCATGTATGAATGGTTGACCTTGGAAGAAAGAAGAAATATTTGCAAGGTATTGGAGGTAAAATACTAATAGACTATGAAATTTAAAATAATTGTTAATATTTTTGTTTAATGATGCACTCTCTTCGTTGGTACTACATTTGTTTGTGCTAACTACTATAAGAACTTTTTTAAAATAAAGAACAAAATAAATAAGAAGATTCAAGAATGACGATATTCATCTCTTCAATTGTGCAACTCATCATTTAGACTAATCAGATTCCCCAACTTTACCATTAGTTCTCTAAAGAATGAAGATCTAGTCAAAAATAATGAAGATTTGGTGTTGAAGAAAATAATGGTGATAAAATGATGAACAATGGCATGCACCATGAAGGTTTATCTGGGCTTGAAGGCCTTAATTTGGTCTTGGTGGTGGGGGATCCGCCCCTCAACCCCCCCCCCCACCCTCCTGATATCACAACCCTTAGACCTTGTGAGGAGCACTACCCCTTGACCCCTCAATTGAGACCCTCGCCCTCACTTATATTTGCACCACCAGTCATCACCCCTCCACCATCCCCAAATTTGGATCCATGATCCAATACTCCCTAGATCTAAGTCACCACTACTATGTGTGAATCACAAATCATAGGCACATGCATAATTCATGTTGATCAGATGGGTGGCAAACTAAGGTTGTTCACAAGGCAACAATAGGTATAATAGTGGGGAATCTAATGGACCACCCTCTTCAAGAATGGAGTGCTCTATGGATAACAAAAATATTTGGTTGAAGTGTGTTGATGGCAGTAAGAGTATTTGTTGTTGTGTGTAGGACGTGGACTTCTTGACAGAGGATGTTGAGGTTTGTTTGATAGATTCAAGGAGAGCATCGAGACAAGCAATCTTTTGTTCAAAACATTTGTTTAAGTGAGCTATCTCAATCACTTGAAATAAATTGTTTTCACATTGAATTTGTCATATAACCAGAGCTTGTTCTTCTACTTTGGTGGTCACAAGGGTTGGTGACATCTCCCTTAGCTCTCTCAATGTAGCTTCCACCAAATCCACTCACACAAACACATAAACCGAATACACCAAACGTGACTGAAGAGAAAAGAAATGGGACGAAACCACTTAGGTGCTTTGATTTACTTTTTTGATCATTTGTTCATTTGTTGAGATGTTTGTTTTGAATGTTTGATTGGTTCATTTGAAATGTTTGATGTTGTAAATGTTTATTTTTTACTAAACGTGTGAAATTTTGTAAATTAATTGTTTGAAATTTTGACTTTGTTTGGAATGTTTGAATGTTTCAATATAAATGTTTGAATCAAATTTAGAGTTTGTGCTTCACTCAAATGAAAAGGTCCTAATTGTTTCCCTTGTTTTCAATTTTTTATTGCTCTTGTTGTGTTTTAGAATGTGTTGAAATGTTCAAAAATAAATGCATAAACAATACTAAGACAAACAATGAAACAAAACTACCATTTTTTTGGGTGATTTTCTATGTTTTAATATAACTACTCTATTCTAACCCATGAGGCGTACACAAGATGGTTAAGCCATTGAAAGACACAAATAGTGGTCACAAATTTGAATCCCCAACTTCGGGTTTGTAAGTAGGACCTTGCAAATGGGGTCTAACAAGTGTCGATTCCTCTGTACCAAAAAAAAAATACTCTATTCTAGAAATATAAACCTAGTTACTAAAATCAGCAAGTTGACAAATTATTTTCCCTTTTAGAATTGAACTTGATAACATGCAAACTCAAACAAAACCAAAAAATCAAACTTGCAGCTAATTGAAGCTTTTCTCTTTTTTTTTTGGCAATTGAAAATAATCGTTTTCAAGTTTTTCAATACAATGATAGTCATAAATGAGTTTTTACTAGTTTGTTTGCTCAGTGGTTTGATTTGCCAAACAGCTATTGACTTTGCTTATTTGCTATTGAAATTTGTTTACTTGTTTTGAAGTTTTTGAAAAGAAGATATTGTTGTTTTAGAATGATTGCTTGAAACAAAATGACCTAATCTAACAAAATAAAACTATTCTATCCTATATCCGAATTTTAGTTCAAAATGCAAAAAATTCAAAGTAATGAAATGTAATATGCTACCCCAAAAATTTTGCAATTTTATATAATGATATCACAACAGTGTTAGATCAATGCATGCAACCAACTAAACACCTCCACACTTCCGATCACCAAGTTCCCAAGATGGGTGAGGTGAGAGCATACAGTGCTTTGACTTACAATCAAATACTTTGCATATGAAATTAAATACACTCTTCCGCTATATAGCAGGCATCTGTTTTTCAGCAGGGATCCATTTATTCAGTGGGAATACTCCACTTATTCAATGGGTAGTTTGAATAAAGAAAGATGAACATTATATTTCCTCCACACTGGCGGTAAACCATCCACGGGTTACAAAGTGGTTTGCGACAGAAGGTAAAGATTACAAGGAAATGAATAATATGCAACTAACTCCAATATCCTTGTTTTAATCATATCACTGCTGCGAACAATTATGACATAGAAAATACTCATGGATGATGAAAAGAAACTCAAACCCACTACAAATAGATCACCAAATATACAAGACATGAAATTATGAAAGAAACCATGTGAGAGATTATACTGTCACTGTTGTAACACTGCTACAGGTCTGAAAACTACTTTATCAGCCATGATGAAGTCTCAATATCTGCCCAGATTACTCTTTTCCAACTCCAAACTACCAACACTTCACCATGCAACCCTAGGCGCCATCAATGAGGGTGATTACAACCCCAATAGCTAAGCAGTCTACCTTTTTACTCACACCCTTCTAGCATGGTATAGTTCGACTGTATAGTATGGCATGCCATAGTATATTCAAATTTGCATCAAACTCATAATATAATTAACTAAAATAGGCACCAATACAAGGTAAATATTATCCAGCAACAAATTTGCAACAAGATCCATCTATGATCAAGCACATATAAATTTGCCCAACACTGTTACGCCCTGGGAGGTACGGACCAGCCAAAGAAAACTCCAATCTTCACACACTCCAAAAAACCTCATTAATAACACCATCAAAAACAAGCCAAAATGTATTCAAATATCAATGGATAAATCATCTAAACAAATTACCACAGAATCCATGACAACACAATGTGATTTCTATGTGAAACCACCATTACCAGCTAGAGTGGCTATCTCACCACCGAAACTGATCATCTTCAAAAGGGTTTTCGTCCTCAAGAAGGAAAAAATGGAAGAACTCGCAGATTCAATCCTACAGCATAACAATATCAAATCCAAACATCCCTCCAAATGAACTCTCATCCCCCTTTTATAACTTTTTGAGAGGAATATAATATTATTTTCATTTTACCTCTTCATATTTCTTCTCTCAAAAAAAAAAAATTTGAAATAATAATAATAATATATCATGTGTTAGGCCCCATTTTTAAGTGTAACATTTAAAACACTTAATTACCTTTCCAATGAGCTATAACATTTAGGTACCTTTTTAATTATTTTCATCCTTAGGAACTTAAGTGAAAATAATTAAAATAACTCATTAAATATCATTTTTTGCGGAAAATCCCAAACTTCATCCATCTGCCAAATAAAATTAACCAATATGTTCTGTAAGGTTTGGGATGCAAAACGATGCCTCCCGAGTGACTTGCCAAAAATAGACAACTCCTCCAAGAATCTTGGAGAGCAATCCATGAGCTCGATCAAACATTTGAAAGCATCTATGTAATCCTAAACAACCACTGAGCTCAATGCAATAGAAAATTACTCCATTTCGAAAAGGGAAAACCACTTTTATAATCAATATTACACTAAATTGCTATAATTAATCATAACCTTAGGCAACTTTAGTGAAATATTAAATAATTATCTAGATAATAGTCCCAAGCCATATAAAGCATAGAAATGCACTGATTGAACAACTTCGACCATCCCTTGGTGAAATAGAAGACTTGAGACACACAACTGCTCTGCAAGGCTAAACCACGACCATTCCAAGAACATTGGAGTTCTCCCAAACATGTCGTATAGCCCCCGAAAGACTAGGAACAAGCATAATGCGCACAAAAGTCTATGCGCCAAAAACGGGACATTACATGAAATGACTACTCTAAAATTAATTTAATCCAATCTACTGAAAGCAAACTAATTTAAACAAAAACGAAATAATTGAAATCATCATGCCTACAATACAAAGAACCCAAAGTATAAGAAGAGCTAATTGGGGCAAATGTTGTTCTCAAGGATCTATGCACAAAAGTCTATGCGCCAAAAGGGACATTACATGAAATGACTACTCTAAAATTAATTTAATCTAATCTACTGAAAGCAAACTAATTTAAACAAAAACGAAATAATTGAAATCATCATGCCTGCGATACAAAGAACCCAAAGTATAAGAAGAGCTAATTGGGGCAATGTTGTTCTCAAGGATCTATCTTATTGTCTTCTTTAGTCTTCTTTCCAACTAAGGGTATTCCTTTTGATGGTAGAAAAAGCACAAGAAAACAAAGCAAGAAGATACCAAAAGACCAAAAAAAATGTATTTATGAAGAGAGCTTGGGAGTTGTTTGGATCAATGATGTTGAAGCTATGACTGTAAGAGGAGCCTAGAGGTTGTGATGAACTAATAAATCGTAGTAAAAATGCTACAAAAGCTATAGATAGCTTGAAAATATTGGTGCACCTCTTCTAACACTAAACAAAAAGAACAAAACTTTTTGTAGTTTTGAAAGACGCGAGCCTATTTTTGTAGAGCTAGGAATTCTAGAGAAGAAGAGACCTCTAAAAATGCCAAGCCAAGATCAATAAATATCATTGGATCCATAATTAGAGGAAAGTGAAGTTTGAGCATGTTGGGCACACTCTACTCACAATAAACTAGAGTTCAAAGACAAAAATAATGCAAAAATAGACACATGCAATGCAACCACAAGGACAAAATAACTCGCATTCGCCAATTTTACTAGTAATTAAGTCGTTGCAGTGAACATGCATTCGCTGAAGCATTTATGTGATTGTCAAGGCAAATCAATATGCATAAGGGCAAACGTGCTAATAAAAGGTGAAAACCAAGTTTGCAACTAGCAAGAAAGGATGAAAACATAGGTTACATGCAAACAAGTGGAAAGCAAAGGTAGAAAGTAGTCTTAGAGGCACAAAATGCACCAACTAGATTAGGATCAACTAATAGAGTTTCACTTTTCTTTTTAATGCCACGTAGGGTCGTGTGTTGGGCCATTAGGTCATCATTGTAACTGCCATGTATGCCTGTTTGTTTTCAAGCACTTACCTCCATCTGCAAAACTCCAAGGAACAATGAATATATGTCATCAATTTGCTCAATTTATTAATGGAGGTAAGTTATGATTCAATCTTCTGTATAATAGCTACTGTCGGGCTTTGTTTGTCACCATTAAGTTGTGATGTTGGAAAAGTCATGCCTTAAGTTGTGTCTAATGAGGACACGTCATATTTGTAGCCATTGATTATAAATTATCGATGTTATCACCACCCCAAATAGACATTAAAGGGTAATGTTTATTTGTATAAGCAAGCATATTGGAGGGGTAACTATCCTTTAGTATGTTGACCCTGTAAAAGTTTGGGAACAATGTCTAGATATAACTACAAGTTTGGGCAATGTTTATCAATACCATAGTTAACCAAGAAATTATTGTCATCTTTTGGTAAGTCTCGTGTACCCATTTCATATCATTTATAATGATACCTTTGCAATTGCATTGTAAATTCAACAAAAAGCATACATGGGAAAACTACCGGCATTAGTATCTATCCCAATTGTAAGGTGATTTTTAAGAACATGCAAATTGCTCATAATTAATTTTGGTTGAATGACTTGTCTAAGGCAATCTTTAAATTGTGTTGAAAGAACTATAAATTCAACAAAAAGCATACATGGGAAAACTAACGGCATTAGTATCTATCCCAATTGTAGGGTGATTTTTAAGGACATGCAAATTGCTCATAATTAATTTTGTTTGAATGACTTGTCTAAGGCAATCTTTAAATTGTGTTGAAAGAACTATAATTAGGAAATCAATGATTGTGGTTGCCTGGTACATGCACAGATCTTATTCCTTCTCATAAATGTTCATGTAGGCAAGAATGTTTAGCCACTTCTAGTTCAGACCTCCGCATCTTATAGTTTTTATAAGAAATTTACTTTCATAGGTTCAGACCTAGGCATCTTATAATTTTTATAAAAAGTTTGCTGTCATAGGAAAAGAATTTTTTTTTCCTTAAAATATTTATACACCATTGCATTCACCAAAGCAAATTAAACCATTTGGTTTTGTAAGCAATAAATTCCTATTCCTTCAAAAAAACATTTGCACGGTGTTCCAAGCTTAAATCTCACATGAAAAGTCTCTCACCATTTTTAGCATGAGTGCAGAAAAAATGTTTAACACATAAAGTTATCTTTAAGATAAAGCACAACTACTTCATAAGAAACTATTTCGAAAATACAGTAACCTGAGAAGATAGGAAGTTCATAGATCTTCCTCCAATTTATGTTCAGAAAGCTGGTAACCAACCAGTTAAGAATTTTATTATGTAAATGAAATACCATTTAGGCCAAACATGTACTACCACACTTCAGGCCGAAGCTGGCCTGTTGCAGGGGGCATCCACTTTCCCGAATTGTAAACACTTTCACCTACTTTCCAACCTGGGACATTTTTCATTACTTCAGCTTCTTCCTCCAAATAATCTTTCCAAGCTTTGACAAATCTGAGCAGGCAAACAATATCTTGTTTAGATAAGAGAGACAGAAACATCTTGTACACATACATTTCAGCATTTAGTTTCCATGAAATACAATAACAAATGATCATGCCAAAGCAACTGGAGGCAAAGATGGAAAAAACCATGGGCCCACCTTTCATCTTCTTCTGCTTGAAGGAGAGGAACAATTGCTGAACGAGCAGCAAACTTTTCCCGCTTAAGTTGACTGTCATGTACAACCAAACAACAAGTGTTGAAGGAATGTAACAAATCTTACTACTTGCAAACAAGATAAAAGAATTTAGATGCAGAAATGAACAATATATTTTTGTGTCATCAAAGTCATCATCATAGAAAGCCACAAAAAAACTTGAGATGGTAGGAAGCCATAAAAACCACTTGAGACACTATGTTTGGCAGAGGTCAGTGGCATCATAGTTTTCTTCTCTAGTAAACTGAAGGGGGTCAAACAATACATTTTAGGAATAAATTCAATAATCAGCATTAGATCTTACCATGTTAGCCTAGTTAGCCACCTTGTGAAGTCATAGTATAATTTATAAACTATAAACCTAAAGGCCTTCGTTAAAATCTACAGGAAAAATAAAATTAGAGACAATATCATGGAAAGAGGATTGCACTGGCAGAAAATGTGCTTTGAGAGCTTTCCAACAGTATATAATATGCATGTGTTTGGCGTGAGGATGAAAAAATGGCATCTTGATAATT
The DNA here is from genome assembly GCA_027924645.1 of Cunninghamia lanceolata. Lineage (NCBI taxonomy): Eukaryota > Viridiplantae > Streptophyta > Pinopsida > Cupressales > Cupressaceae > Cunninghamia > Cunninghamia lanceolata. Next base: position 2,553,491 of record BSBN01000704.1, on the reverse strand, counting down.
TGTCTCATATGTGTAACTGAACAAGATTATAAGTCAACCTATACATCACAACTTTGTGCCCTGATGGACTCAGTTGGGCTGACTCTAGCCAGTAACAAGATTAGTTTTATTTAGAAATTACCATATAATAGGAACTGAAAATTTGAATATGTCAAACTAATCACAACATTTTTTTTTCCTAATCTTAATCTTGGTAGAGTATCTGCAGGGTTACTCTTTTGTGTTGAAGCGCCACCCAGGTCGAACCAACAAGGTTGCAAACGCCTTGAGCAAGAGGCAGGCGTTGTCCAAAATGATAGTTAAACTAATGGACATGGAGGTGATGAAGGATTTGTATGCCACAAATCTAGATTTTGAAGATGCATGGCACACATGCATGGAGCCCTATGCTGGAGACAAAGGCCCACATGGGGAAGACTTCGTGCAATGGGGACACCTATTCAAGAGACAATAGTTGTGCATCCTTTGGAGTTCAATGAGGGATAACCTCGTCAAAGAGTTACATGGAGGTGGACTCAGAGGACTCTTTGGCACAGACAAGAGACAGGCCATGTTGGAGTAGAGGTGTCACTGGCCAAATTTGCGCAAAGATATATGCATTTGTGGAGAGGTACAGGATTTGCCAAACCCCAAAGAGAGTCACACAAAACACGGGGTTGTACAAGCCACTGTGCACATCAAACAGATCATGGGAGGAACCATCCATGGATTTTGTCCTTGGACTGTCATGCACACAAAAAGATAATAACTCTATCTCCGTAGTGGTGGAGGACAAATTTTCTAAAATGGTGCATTTCGTTCTTTATTAGCAGTCAAATGATGCATCCAAGATAGTGGATTTGTTCTTCAAGGAGATAGTGCGATTGCATGGGTTACCACAAAGCATTACACCAGATCGGGATACTAAGTTCCTTAGCCATTTATTGTGCACTATGGAGAAAATTGAGCATGCAACTCAATTACAATTCTACATATTCTGCAAACATACAGAGTTTGTCAATTGGAGTCTTAGCAATCTACTTAGATGTCTGGTAGGTGAGAAGCCTATGTAGTGGGACTCTGTGTTGGCATAAGTAGAGTTTGTGTAGAACTCAGTGAACAGATCATCAAGGAAGATGCCATTCCAAGTGGTGTAAGGGATATCCCCATAAGGTGTCGTAGGTTTGTTGAAGGTGGAAGATGTCAGGCACGTAAGTGTGAAGATTGAAGACTTCACGCAGCACATGAAAGAGGTCCATGCAAATTACAAGTTGCACATAGATGAGCGTCGAAGGAAGAAGGCTTAAAAGGTTGAGTTAGTCATGGCACATCTCAGAAAGGACCAGTTCCCCAAAGGAATGTACAACCTTAAAGCCTAATAAGATCAGTCCATGTTGCGTCATGCATAGATTTTCTAAGAACGCATATGAGATTGAGCTACTGGAAGGGTTGGATATCTCACTGATATTCAGTGTATCTAATCTGTATTCCTACCATGCACCTAAAGATTCGAAAGTTGCACAACTAATGGAAGCACCTAATTGGAGAAGGAAGATACCAAAAAAGCAACAAGAAGGAAGTGTGTAGATTTTAGACACGTGCATTGGCAAGAAGACCCGACGAAGCAAGTACAAGGAATATCTTAATTGTTGGACAAGTACATGACCTATGGAAGACTTGTGGATTTCTAAAGCTGAAGTAGGCCGACTTGGGTGGCTGAATCAATTGTTTGTGCAGACTAAAATTGTGAGTTCCTAGCTCACAATCTTGTTACCATGGGTGTTTGATGTAAAAGCATCCTTCGGTTGGCACAATCTTGCATCAACCAAAAATATCTTTTTGTGTGCCTTGTAGTTCCTTGCGTGCAAACCTAACATAATGTCACATCCCCTTCTTTTTGAACAATGAAATGTTAACTATGTTGTTAGTTGAGTACAACTGCTTTCATGTGAATATGGAAATTATTCGTTGGATAATGTGTATAATGGTTTTCTTTTAAATGTGAGTATTTTCTTAATTATATGTGAAAATGGATATATGGAAATAATATAAATTATTGTTCGTATCAAGAAAACGATTTAACCTTCATTATTTGTCGAAGTGGTTGCAGGATAAATCAGGGGACAAGAAAAAAGGGATATCAATAGGGAGAGGGTGATTATAGGAATCGAAAAACAATAATTATGTCTAAACCTAAGTCACCGTAGCCTTGGCCAAGGCACATGTATATCAGTATAAATATATTTCTAGTTGGTGAGAATTATTTATCTCTTATGTTATTAAATAATTATTAAATTGTGTCTTACCTTTGGTGGAGCGCTTGGAGTGTGAGCTGGAGTCTTGATCGTAACTCCCCCACTCCGCCCGAATGCAAGAAGGAATGCTCCTCCTTGCACGCGGTCGGGATAGAGGAGCGGCCATATATATATTTTGGCATTCATTCTTTCTTGGTCATGCGTTCTCTACACTATCTTGGGAGAAGGAAGCATTCGGATCATTCCAAAAAGCATTCGCAAGAAGTATAAGCAAGGTGTTGATTAATAGTCTACTCTACGCTGAAGTATCTCTGTCTCTGCAATACTGAAACTTAAATCGCATAAATCTTGAGCATTGTTATTGCATTCTTCAAAAGTATTTTCTTTTTTTCGACGCTACATTTTGTTTACTCTGTCAAGTGGCCGTAAGAACCAGTCGCTCATTTCAGTTTGTTTTCAACTGCATCTTCTTCAGCTTCGATCACTAAAAGATTTGTTCAGGCAAGATCATAGTCCCTTTATCATAGTCTAATTTATCATGCTATAGAAACGCAATACTTGATATATATATATATATATATATACGTATATATATAACTATTACATCTGCTCATATATTATAGTTGCACTGAGATACATGACTGCGGTCACTAGATGAAAGGGTACTTTCTGTCTAAATACTTCTATTCTGTATTTATCATGAATCTGTAAGTTTGTCAAGTGAGTCATGCATGGCATTCTTCCAAAAACTTGCAATCAAAGAAAAAGAATCATATGAATTAATAACAATGTCGAGAAGGGTGAGTGCTGACGACACAGTAGTGTCAGTTATTTACTAGAAATCCTTGGCCAAAGTTACGATGCAGAATAGGCATCTGTCAGCTTTCAAATGCCAGCTATACCACTGGTCAGAGTGATCTTTCCAGTTAGGAGGTACCTATAGGGAAAAGATCAATTAGGAGGTATAGGTCTTGACACCAGGCTCATAGGCATATTGTTGTTAATTGATTCCTTGTTAATCACCCTCGTGAAGGGTCGGATTTCTTTAGTTGAAGAAGCATGGGAGACCAGTTGGTCTTGGTTGGGTGGATAAAGCCCTTGTTGATATTTCTTTTTCCAAAATCCAGAGGAGGATCTACAATCAAATCAGCAAGAAGCTATTCAAGTTGTACTTCTCTTAATCTCTCTTAATATTTGAATTTCATTGACGAAAGTTAGTTAATTTATTCTTGGATACATGTATTCTGTTAGAAAAGATTATTTCAGCTGACAATGAAAGTTAGTTGTAAACTAGAATTTTATTGCATTCAATTTTCATAATAGTTAGTTATTCTTTCCGCTGAAATTCTGTTAGATGTAAGTTTATAATTTGTTTAATGAAAGTGGGTCTCACACATAAGCAGGTAATTGTTCTGTGTGGTGGTTTGTTGTGGGTAGCCTTAAGTTGCACACATGTTGTTTCACTTTGCCTGGGCAATTTTCGTGTTTGGCGCACCCTATGCATGTTGGAACAACATTGTTTGGCCTTGAGCAAACCCTATTGGTTGGCGCATGTCTATTCAAGTGCATCTTAGCCCACATGCATGTTTTCTCTTGCACCAAACGCATTGCCGGCCTTGCTCTTGCCCTTGTGCATCCTTGCATAACCTGTGCAACCCACACCCATGCATACGTCTTGGAAAGGTCAAAGGATGTTAGTATGTCAAAACAGTTGGATAGTGTCAAAGCAACTTCTATCAGACAGCAATAATTAGATTTTCTGATGACTTGTCGAAGCATTAGGTTCAAATTTATTAAGGTATGGCCTAATTGTTCTACTTGCACACTACACATCTCCTCCTTGCAGATTCAATTTCCTCCTAAGCACACATTTATGACGATGACTTGCATCAACCTTCAATGTCACGCAAATCTAATTTGGTGTTGGCGCTATTTATTTGGATGCTTGTTCATTTGAAGGGGTTCGGCTTGCCAAAATGGACTGCGGTTAGATTTGGGCTTTGGGTAGAGCTCAAGATGAAGCGATCATATTGCAGTCTCTGCAAGCATTTCTCCTAGGCTGAGTAACATAGTATTGTTGGGTTTCACATATTGGTGGCCCATTTGTAATTCTTTCAATTTCTACAATTGAATACATTGTTTTCTTGTTTGATCTTCGTTAATCTTCTTTGTTTGCTTCCGTTTGTGTGCTTTGCACTCCCATTTACCAGCAGTTCATTTGAGCCGCATTTGACTACTTCACCATAACACAATTGGAGCTTATTTGATGTCATTCACACAAAGAAGTGGAATTGGTTAACACAAAAGAGCCACAATGACTTCGTCTTCATGCAAGACAACCTTCGCCTTCACTCAAAAAAGGTGGAGGGGCTCAGATATTATGTGGCAGTTGACATGGATGACATTGATCCATATAGCAACTAGAATGCCTGGGATGAGAATCACATGTTTAAAGAAGACAAATGGCCAATTTTGAGAGGTAAGCAAAGGAGTGTGCAACAAAAGCTGAAACAAATGGCATTGGATTGGATGACATCATGGCTGATGATGATATTTTGCCTAGGTCATTTAACTTCTAGATCAGGGAGAGGATCCCATTGATATTCATCACTAGGATGTATCTCAGGAAGAGAAAATTATAAATTATTGTAACTTCATTGAATTGTAATTTTTGACAATGATATAATACTTCATATCATATTATCGGATGTTGTATTTGCATGCTGATGCAGTATAATACCTTGTTATTCAAATCTAATAGATGACACTTCCCCAACATTCTACAAACTCTCATCATATGTTTTATAACCATATTTTGTACGAAATTTATGTTTGTTTAAGAAATTGAAGTATTTTTTTAATTTGTCGAGTTACTGAGTCCGAGTAAAATTGAGACTGTTGAAATTTCGCGAGTCCCGAGTTTTCAAAGTATGCTTTATGAAACCCACTAGTAACTACCATCACATTTTTTTGATGAATTAGTTTAATTTACAATACATGTATATTCTTCAAAGAAACCTTCAAAAACTAGCACCAAGATGTTAGAATGTTAGCCATTGATGGTTTAGCATGTCATGCCTTGGAACTGTTCTGTGAGGTAGGTACACAAACCTTGTAGCTTGTTGTATAAGTGCTTCAAACTGTCACAAAATGGGACCAAACCATGCTCAAGTTTGTCTTTGGAATTGTTACATAAATGAGAATTATGAGATTGAAAAATGGATTTAACTAGATAATGCATTCAAAAGTTGGAAAATTGAATAAAAGTAAGGTTCATCTTGCACGGCAAACTAATCAATACGCCCTCAAAACTAAGTTACTAATAAAATATAGAAGCAAAGTAGAGAGAGAACCATAATTGAATCATTACTAAAGAACAAGCATATGGAAAATGATGCACAATGTGTTGAAGTTGCCAAAAAAGAACTTAACAAAAGCAAAAATCTTCTGCAGCACCAAATAACCTTCCACAAGAGAGAAGCAAGAAAAAAAGCTATATTGCCAATACTGGTACAATACAATGCAAATGTACAAAGAGACCCTTGCATATATAGGCAAGGGTGAAGCAAAAGACAACATTTGCTTGTGACAAGTGTCAATGATCACATGACTTGAAACGCAAAAAGTAAATGCTCTAATTAAACTGACCTTTTGTGTTGCAGCAGTGGTACCTTGTTATTTTCAATTGATTTCATTATCATGTTGTAGATGTTTATTGAATATACATGAATCAGTGGTTCATACTTCATATCTTTATAATTCTGGATGGTAGTACTACAGGGAGTCATGCATTTCATGCTCATAATATTGTAAAATCGGATGGTATACCGCCAATTATGTGTATTTCAACATAGAAGATTTTAGTCGGTTCCCACTAGACCCCTCTAGATTTCGTAACCCGTTTTGGCATTGATTGGATCCGCATTGTAATCGGTTAGTTTGGCTTGATCGGATTCCGTTGTAATCTGCTAGTGGCTCTGCATTCTCTAAACACCCTTGTCCGCCGAAGAGGTGTAGATTTGGGTCGGCTCCACCGCCTATGTGCTACTAGTCGGCTTGCTGCCTTTCATTTCAACAGTGCATTCATCTAGATAGTTTGTATGTTGTCCAAACACCGTATGCTCTCACCTTACCTGCACTGGGAACTTGGTGATCAGAAAGTGCCTGGACTTGCATTTGCATTTTCTATATTGCAAAAAATCAAAAAAAAAAATTGGTGTGGGACTTTGCAGTAGTATCAGAGCTGGTGATCTTGCCAACCTGTTCAATGAGCTAACCCTTTGATGCAGTACAAGCCACATGCACAGCAGTAATAAAGAGTTCAGGTACCATCAGAAGGAAAAGAAGAAATAAAGTCAGAGAGCAGAAACAAAATTTGAGACAGAAGAAGAGAACATGGGTGACCGTGACAAGAGAGGAGTTAAATCTGCATGAGACCATTAGGAGCCATAAGGAGTTGGATAAAGAGATTCAGAATCCTATGAGGGAATCTATGTCTGAGATAGCACGAGCTCTACAAGATATAACTTGTAGTCTGAATGCCTCGCAGCCATCCTGGAGACAAAATGGTGAAACTAGTAACTCCAACAATAACAATAATGACCATAGTCATAATAGAACCATCATTGATCTTGCAGTTAGACCTTTCCAACCTAGGTTCCTAGCAAGAGAAGAACCTGAGAGAGAGAAAGAGCATCAAAATCAGAATCGAGGTAACTTTATTGAGTATGAAGCTTTGAGGGATGAATTTCATGCAGCCATGTCTTTCCCCAATTTCTACAACTTATAGTTAAGGAATAGACCTCAAAGGGAGAGAAATAATCAAAATTTGCAGCGAAGGTTGGGTAAGCCGTCCATACCCTCCTTTGATGGTTCCGGAAAGTGTTCAACACATTTGTGGATCAAAAGTTGAAAACCTACTTCTCCCTTAATCCAATGTTCGAGGGGGATACTATCAAATATGCTACTCTTCATTTGGAAGGAGTTGTGCATGAATGGTGGTATCACAAGCTAGTCACACAAGGCCATGGATTGATTGACACCTATGCTGATATCAGCCAACGAATTATTGGAAGATTTGATAGGAAGGATCCTAAGATCAACTTCAAATAGCTGGCCTAGTTGAAGCAAGGTGTTTGAGTAGACAGCTATGTAATGGAGTTCCAAAGACTCTCCGTTATGGTTCCTAATGTCTCTGAAAGAAGACTTATTGTCCTTTTCATTGAAGGATTTATAGAGCCCCTGAAAGGGTGGGTAAAAGCCTTTGACCCACCTTCCTTACAAGATGCCATCAAAAGGGCATTAAGCATGGAGCCCTGGTAATGTCCCGTTTAAATTTTTATATGTTTCTTTAAGTATAATATAATCTGACTCACAATTATAGCAGCACAATTAATTATAAATATGATATTAACTTTAGACATTGTAGTTTTAACAATTTATTTTAATTTAGATATAATATTTAGAATATATTTTAGGAAAGATGGAACTTATCCTTTGTATCTACTATTAATTATCCCAAATCTGCGGTGATTTATCTTCACAAGAATGCCTTTGAATTGTCTCCAAATCCACCTGAATCGGGGAATTTCGTCCACTAACTCAACAATGGAAATTAGGGGGGTTTTGTCCTCTAATTTCTAACCTAGAGGGGTTTTGTCCTCGGGTTGGTTGAACCACAGTCCATGCTCCACAAGGAATGAAAATCAGATATAAAATATATTCACAATTCATTGATGGTTCCTTCTCCTTACTTGGTCTTCCTTATATACCTTTTTCCTTCAATGTACATAACTTTTCACATGCCCTTTGACCTTTATTAAAACTTAAACTTTAATTTTATATTTTATAATTATATTATATTTTATATTTTATATTTTGATATTTTAATTTATTATTATTATTTTAATCCCATTTCAAAAAGGGGACATTACAGTCTGTCCTTCCCAAGATTGCTTGTCCTCAAGCAATCACAAACTAGGATGCCCCAGAATTTCTTCACTTGACGAAATCTTTCTTGAAGATGCCAGGATCCCAAACCAATCTTGGAAATTTGTAATTCCTAATCCTTGATCAAAAACTAAGACTTGTACACTCAAGTTTAGGAACTTGAAGATAACTTGGCATAATAACACGTTGATCATCCTGAACATTCATCTCTTCTAACTTTTTATGCAATTTGGTAGTTGCATCTTCAATCTTCTTCACACGTTGGAGAAGTTAATTTGTTGACTTCAGAAACACTAGTGCTTAGTGGATGTACCTATTATTCCAGGGTTAACACTTGCAATCTGATTTGTTGATTCTGGCTTCCATTTCTTGTTAGGTCCAACTACTTTCTGAAGACCAACAAATTGTTGCGATCTGGCATTATAATGATTAGCCATGGCAAAAGACCTACCCATAGAGAATTGGTTGGACGCCTGGGGTTGCCTTTTTGATAAATGATGATCCTCATCCACTGTTTGTGACTTATTGACAAGTCGATCGTGAGAAAAGGGACGTACAATTTTAGAGGGAGCACATTGCAGTTGAGTTTGAACTTGTGTATTATTTGACTTCAAAACATCAGCCATAATGCTATTTCTAGTAGCAATACTCCAACCTCCTACTGGAGCTTGAACTTGTGGAGTGCATACACTCGATGAGTTCCCATTGGGTATAACAGGAGCCCTATGTTAAACTAGAGTTAGTTCCTAATGGTCAATTCTTATCTCTTCGTCAATTCTTATTTCTTCTGCTTTTTCCTTTGTGGCTATTTTTAGCCTTTGTACATTCTATATAAACAACTTTGTTGTATCTTGTAAGATATATACTTCTGATCAATATATTCAGATTTTACATTCCTGTAACAGTAACATGGTATCAGAGCAATACGATCGAGACTTGTCTTTTTTATTTTTTCTCTCATCATTTTTTCGTATTCCGTCAGGACCTTCAACCTACGAATCTGTAGCACGCGATTTTTGCTTGGAGCGATTTTCTGATTCGTGATTGTAATTTTTTCTTTTGTGCACTTTTTCTTGGTGTCTATTTCTCTCAGACGTGGGATTCCTTGTTGGATCAACGACTCAGCTCTGGTTTTTTTGGGACGGGTTTTTCTCTGCCTACGTCTTGATCCGTGAGAGTTGACAACTCTTGCCTTGTTTGTTTGTGACGCCGGAACTGACGAAGCCACAAGGGCAAAATTGACAGCGTTTCTGGTGCTCATTTTTTGCCAGTTCTTGACCAGCGCAAACATCCGACCACCGTTGCTCATATTTTCGAAGGTCGCTTGACGGCTCTGTGTGTTCTCCCGCCAACGTCTCTAGGGGATTCTCAACTCGGTTCAGTGGTGAACTCCTACCTTTCAAGCAGATAAGTTCTTAAAGCATTTTTTTAAGTTCAGCCTCACTATAATGTCTTTACTCCTTGAGTTCTGTACCCCCGTGCTTGGGTTTGCTTGTGTTCTTCAGATTTTTTGGCTTTCTCTATTTTTTCCATTTCCTACTGTTTTGCTTTTCGTGCCTCGGAAAGCATGAAGTTGGTGTCTTTTACCCAACAAAAGAAGTCTGCGTATTATGCTTTTATGGCTAAACACCTTGCAGATCACATCAAATCTTCTGCCCGGTACATTGATTCGGGTGCTTCCCATCACTTCACACATCGGCGAGACTGGTTCACAGAGTACACACCTTTCAGAGACTGTCACCTTTAGAGGTGGAGTATACGGTTGTCGGAAAAGGCACCGTGCAGATACAATCGGGTCAGAGAAAGTTAATATTTCTCGACGTATACTTCGTCCCTGGCATAGAGCTAAACCTTCTCTCCGTCAGTCAAATCATGCGACACTCACCTCATCTGGATGTTGTCTTTAGCATGCACTCATGCAACATAGTGGACCGTGAGACACGCACAACTGTTGCTCAGGCTATTGAGGATCATGGTCTATATAGACTAGTGGATTCTGGTATTTTTTCAGAACAAGCTTTGGCAGCCAGGAGCACTTCCATAAGTACACTCTGGCATCAGCGGTATGGGCATCTCAACATGCACTATCTCTCTCCATTAGCTCGAGAGAATCTGGTCGGAGGTCTTCCCGATATTCAGACTCAACTTCCTAGCGTCTGCGATGCATGTCACGCTGGCAAACAACATAGGACTCCATTCTCCAATGGTGACAAATGGAGAGCATCCAAAGTGTTGCAGTTGGTTCACACTGATGTATGTGGACCAATGAACACACCTGTTATTGGGTGCCGATATTTTCTTCTTTTTGTTGATGATTTCAGCCGAAAAATGTGGGTGTATTTCTTGAAAAAGAAATCTGATGTACTTAGTACATTTCAGCAGTTCAAAGCCTTGGTGGAAAAAATGTCAACTAACTACCCCATACACACCTCAGCAAAATGGTGTTGTTGAACGTCGCAATCGCACTATTACAGAGATGGCACGTTCTATGCTAGAACATCGAAGTGTTCCTAAGAAATTCTGGGCTGAAGCAGTCTACATTGTTGTCTATCTTCTAAACCGATCTCCCACCTATGCAGTCAAAAAAATGACTCCTGAAGAAGCATGGTCTGGACGTAAACCTCGCATCAATCATCTGAAAAGTTTTGGCTCCACTGCTCATGTTTGGATTCCAGATGTCAAGCGCACTAAGCTGGACTCCAAAAGCCAGAAACTCATGTTCATTGGCTATAGTGAAAATCATAAGGCTTACAAAGTGATTGATGTAGACACTGATCATCTTATCTTCAGTCGTGATGTTGTAGTCGATGAGACTACTAGACCTTTTTTGCTCTCTACTATTCCTATTGAGGATCAGCCTTTAACGGATTCAGATTTAGGTGTTTGCATTCCTCTAGCTTCATCTGATGGGAGGGCTTCTGCAGTTTTGCCAGCATCTCAGCCTGGTATTCCCCCATCCGACTCTCCTCAGGATATTCTGGATCCTCCTGATCTTGTTCTGGCTCCTTCAGATGATGACTCTGCAGTCCCTCTTTCAGATGCTGGTTCACCTGCTCTCCGGCCGAAATGGTGGGCCAAAACCATTGGTGACCTTCATGATAATGAACTTCTCGAAGGAAGATCTACTCAGAAGAAGAGCAAGCAACAAAATTCGGTCAATTTTGCCCTCATGGCCAATCTTCACAGCATTTCAGAACCTCGAACATATTTTGAGGCTCAAGGTGTACCCGAGTGGGAACAGGTAATGGATGCTGAGCACCAGAGTCTTCTGAAGAACAATACTTGGGTTTTGTCTGATCTTCCTCTAGGGAAGAAACCTGTTCGCTGCAAATGGGTATACAAAGTCAAGTACAAGGCTGATGGGACTCTTGATAAATATAAGGCTAGGTTGGTCGCCAAAGGTTACTCTCAAAAAGAAGGTGTTGACTATGAGGAGACTTTTGCTCCTACAGCAAAAATGAGCACCATTCGGCTTGTTCTTGCTATGGCAGCTCAATTTGGGTGGAAAATCCATCAAATGGACGTCAAAAGTGCCTTCCTCAATGGAGAGTTGCAGGGAGAAGTTTATATGACGCAACCTCCTGGCTTCAAGGTTGCTGGAAAAGAACATCAAGTATGCAAACTGGTAAAAGCTCTCTATGGCCTCAAACAGGCTCCACGGGCATGGTATCTCAAGATTGATCAGTATCTTGTTGATCGTGGCTTTCAGCGGAGTCCATCTGATCCCAATCTGTATGTCAATCAGTATGCTGATGATAGACTCCTCATTGTTGTGTATGTTGATGACTTGATCATTACTGGTAGCTCCGAATCGTTGATTCATCAGATCAAACATGATCTCAGCCACACATTTGACATGAGAAACTTGGGCCTCTTGCATTATTGCCTCGGTATTGAGATATGGCAGCAATCTGACAGCATCTTTCTCTTTCGATCGAAATATGCTCGGAGTCTGTTGGAAAAATTCCGGATGACAGATTGCAAACCGGCTTCTACACCAATGGAGAGAGGTCTGAAACTCTGCTAATTCAGACTATCCTGTAGAAAATGAATCAGCCTTTAGACAATTAGTCGGCAGCCTCATCTATCTAACTGCCATGCGACCTGATCTTAGTTTTGCAGTCAGCTACATCTCTCGTTTCATGACAGCCCCTAAAACTGAACACTGGGTTGCAGCCAAGCGTGTGTTGCGATATGTGCACGGCACTTCTGACTTTGGCATTCTGTATGGCAGGTGCAAAGATCCTCAGCTGATCGGTTTTACAGATTCAGATTGGGCAGGTTTTGTGGATGACAGAAAATCTACCTCTAGATATGTTTTCAGTTTGGGCACAGGTGCAGTCACTTGGACCAGCAAGAAGCAGCAGGCAGTGGCCCTTTCCTCCACAGAAGCAGAATATAGGGGAGCGGTTAAAACCGCCTATGAGGCAGTTTGGCTTCGAAGGATGCTCTCAGACATACATATGCCTCCAGCCGGCCCTTCACCTCTGTATTGTGACAATCAAGGGGTGCTGAAACTTGCCAAAAATACTGTCTTTCATGAGCGGACAAAGCATGTTGATCTTCATTGTCATTTTATTCGCCAGCTTGTTGAAGATGGCTCTGTTGTGTTGCAATATGTTCCCACAGAGGACCAAACTGCCGATATTCTCACCAAATCTCTAAGCCCGGATAAGTTTATCAAATTTAGGGGGCATCTTGGTGTTGTTGACCGATTGACCATTATGGGAGGGTGTTAAACTAGAGTTAGTTCCTAATGGTCAATTCTTATCTCTTCGTCAATTCTTATCTCTTCTGCTTTTTCCTTTGTGGCTATTTTTAGCCTTTGTACATTCTATATAAACAACTTCGTTGTATCTTGTAAGATATATACTTCTAATCAATATATTCAGATTTTACATTCCTGTAACAGTAACACCCTAGTCATGGTCATTCGCAAAGAACTTGTGCCAAGAACATTTGTCTTAGACTGTGCATTATGTGATATTGCAGGAGGGTTGGCAAAATCCAAGTTAATCCTGTCTACACCCTTCATACTCATGAAATTTGTGAAAGACACGGGCTTTTGGATTTCGATAAGAAGATTTTTATAATCTGCATACATGGTGTGAATATCATCTTGTATTGGGCTTTGTGATTTCCTTACATGAACTTCTTTTTTCCTTTGATTTCTAGAAGCATTCATATTATTTGGCTTCATGTGGAGCATCTGACCCAACATATCTATCATTATATCAATCTTCTTTTCAAACTTATCTGTAAGAACTTCCCCAAAGGAGTTTTTCCCTCTCCATTGACCATATTTACTTCTTCTGTCATTTATACGAAATAAGTTCTCTGCATCATAGGGTTGACTTCTCTTTCACAGGCTAGCAAGATCAAGCTTTGATACCATTTGCAATGTCCTATTTCAATTTTTATATTTTTCTTTAAGTATAATATAATCTGACTCACAATTATAGCAACACAATTAATTATAAAGATGATATTAACTTCAGAAATTGCAGTTTTAACAGTTTATTTTAATTCAGATATAATATTTAGAATATATTTTAGAAAAGATGGAACTTATCCTTTGTATCTGCTATTAATTATCTCAAATCTACAGTGATCTATCTTCACAAAAATGCCTTTGAATTGTCTCCAAATCTGCCTAAATCAGGGGTTTTCGTCCACTAACTCAACAATGGAAATTAGGGGGTTTTCGTCCTCTAATTTCTAACCTAGAGGTGTTTCATCCTTGGGTTGGTTGAACCACAGTCCATGCTCCACAAGGAGTGGAAATCAGATATAAAATATATTCACAATTCATTGATGGTTCCTTCTCCTTGCTTGGTCTTCCTTATATACCTTTTTCCTTCAATGGACATAACTTTTCACATGCCCTTTGACCTTTATTAAAACTTAAACTTTAATTTTATATTTTAGAATTATATTATATTTTATATTTTATATTTTGATATTTTAATTTATTATTATTATTTTAATCCCATTTCGAAAAGGGGACATTACAGCCCTCTGTTCCCAAAAGTAGCTTTTATTCGAAGGATTCTCATACAAAACAACAAAAGAAGCCTTTTCAAAAAAAATTCAATCAGCATAAGTTTTTTCCTCCAAGAATGGATGAAGAGGCAAAAAAATAAATTGAGAAGGAAAAAACTTTGTTTCACGTGCAAAGAGCCCTAGACCCCTGGTCATAGATGCCTCAGAAAGGGGCAAGTTCACTATATTGAAGTGGTTTATGATGAATCAAAATCTGAAAATTTGGAACAGCAAACTAAAGATGATGAAAATGAAGAAGAACATGTGATATAAGACCAAGATGAGAAGAATGCTTCAGAAGGTTCTCTTGCACAACTTTCGAGTGCTCAAAAGTATGATCCCTTCAGGATTCGTGGAGTGCTTTGTGGCCAAAGAATCATTGTGCTTATTGATTCTGGTGCTACCCATAATTTTATTGATGAAGGGGTAGTTGCAAGAAGATGGCCGAAAATTGAAGAGTTTGAAGGTTTTAATGTAATGGTGGTTCATAGGTTCACTCTTCATTGCACAAGAAGAATTCCCAAGATAAGTCTTTTGTTGGGAATTATGAAGTTCAAGATGACTTCTATGTTGTTAGCATAGGAGACACTAATGTTGTTTTGGGAGTTCAATGGCTGCACTCTTTGGGAGAAATCACACAGAACTTCCAAACTATGGAACTTAAGTTCCATGTTGATGGAAAGAAGATGGTACTAAGAGGCATGTCCAATGGAACATCAAGAGTTGTTACAACAAAGAGGATGGAAAGGATGTTTCGTCATGGTCAAGTTGATTGGGCAACCCAATGCTTGATTATGCCTACTACCACTTCAGAAGGAAAAATTGAGTATCATGTGGATGTTCAAGCCTTGCTAGACAAGCATAGCAAGGTTTTCAATGATATACCTCCTAGAAGGCCACCTGATAGAGGGATAGAGCATGTTATTGAGCTAGAAGAAGGAGCCAAACCAGTGATCACCACTCCTTATCGCCATCACAAAAGGCGTAAGGAAGAAATAGAGAAGGCAATCAAGGAGCTCTTTTAGATGGGACACATAAGGCCAAGCAAGAGTCCCTTTGCATCTTCAGTTATTTTGGTAAAGAAGGATGGGACTATGCGAATGTGCATAGATTACCGAGCCTTGAACAAGAAGACCATCAAAAATCGGTACCCCATTTTGAGGATTGATGAACTTATTGACGAGTTGCACGGTGTAGTCTATTTTTCCAAGATAGACTTAAGATTTGGATACCATCAAATCAAAGTTCGTGAAGAGAATATTCAAAAGAAAACTTTTAGATGTCATTATGGCATTACAAATTCTTAGTCATGCCTTTTGGCTTGACTAATGCCCCTGCTACATTTCAGTCCTACATGAATCAAATCTTCAATCAGTAGCTTAGAAAGTTTGTGTTGGTGTTTTTTGATGATATCCTCATCTACAATAAGACTTGGAAGGAGCATCTAAGGCATTTGGATGAAGTGTTGGGTATTTTAGAAGCTCAATCTTTGTTTGCTAAAGAGTCCAAATGCGAGTTTGGCATGACAAAAATTCTTTATTTGAAACATGTGATCAGCTCACAAGGTGTGAGAGTTGATCAAGAAAAGATCAAGGCCATCTTGGATTGGCCACCACCAAAGACCCTAACACATTTGAGAGGTTTCTTTGGTCTCTGCAACTTCTATAAAAGGTTTGTGAAGGGTTTTTTGCAGTTGGCTGCCACACTTATTGATTTGACCAAAAAGGGGGCATTTCCATGGTCTACTACAGCGCAGCAAGCTTTTGATCAGCTTAAGTGGTGAATTCTTGCCCTATATTAGCCATTCCAAACTTCTCAATGCCATTTGAGCTTGAGTGTGATGCTTTGGGAGAAGGTATTGGTGTCGTCTTGATGCAAAAGAAGCATCTTATTGCTTTCGAGAGTAGGAAGTTGAATGGAGTTGAAAGAAGTTACTCCATCTATGACAAAGAAATGTTAGTCATTATGCATGCTTTGGCTAAGTTCAGACAGTATCTTGTTGGAGGAAAGTTTGCTGTCAAAACTGATCATAATAGTCTGAAATACTTTCTTAGTCAAAAGAATCTCAATGAGGCAGCAAAAATGGGTTAGTAACCTACAAGCTTATAGTTTTGACATCGAGTATGTGAAGGGGAAAAAGAACATAGTGGTTGATGCTTTGTCTAGAAGGCCAAATTTGTGTTCCATGGCTGAAATTTCAGCTGACTGGAAGACTAGCATTATTAGTGAATATTCTAAGAATACATTTACTACTGATATTTTGGAAGGAAAAGTTCAAGATGAAAAATATCAAGTGGTAAATGACCTCATACTCTACAAGAATAGAGTATTCCTTGTACCGAAATCAAAGATGAAAGAGAAGATTCTTAATGCAGTTCATGATACCCTTTTGGCTAGTCATCCAAGGTATTACAAGACCTACAAGCAAATCAAAGAGAGATTTTCTTGGAAGGGGCTTAAGGATGATGTCCTTAAGTATGTTAGAGAATGTGTGGTGTGTCAACAGAACAAAAATGAGCACACTTTTCCAATTGGGTTGTTGCAGCCCTTGCCCGTTCCAAATCAGAAATGAGAAAGCATTTCAATGGATTTCATCACTGGGTTGCCAAGAGTACAAGGTTAAAATTGCATCTATGTGGTTGTTGACAAACTTACAAAG
Source organism: Cunninghamia lanceolata (assembly GCA_027924645.1). Classification (NCBI taxonomy): domain Eukaryota; kingdom Viridiplantae; phylum Streptophyta; class Pinopsida; order Cupressales; family Cupressaceae; genus Cunninghamia; species Cunninghamia lanceolata. Next base: position 2,536,607 of record BSBN01000704.1, on the reverse strand, counting down.
TTTGCTCATTTCTTTGATATTTCATCAGATTTCAAAACACCACAAATTGATGATTTATTCTTTAGAGAAGTTTTCAGACTTCATGGTTTGCCAAAGAATATTGTGAGTGATAGGGACAGCAAATTCCTTAGTATGTTTTGGCAGGAGCTTTTCCAGTTGACTGATACAAAATTAACTCCTAGCACTAATTACCAACCACAAACCGATGAGCTAACGGAAATTGTCAACAAATGGATTGAAGGTTATTTAAGAAACTATGTCACGAGACAGCAAAGGGCATGGATTAATTGGCTCTATTTGGGAGAGACTTGTTACAACACCACTCATCACATGTCCATTGGTATGACTCCTTTCAAAGCACTGTATGGTTATGATGCCTTATCTTTTGTGGATTTGATTCTTTCTGACAACAGAGTGCCAAGAGCCAAGGACATGGTTCAACAAAGTCAAGAAATAATGAATGCATTAAAAGAAAACCTGCAACAAGCACAAAATCAGCAAAAGATGTATGCTGATTAGCATAGATTGGAGAGGCATTTTCAATTGGGTGGCATGGTTTATTTAAGACTGTAGCCTTATACGCAATCTTCCCTCAAGAAGAGTGGAGCTGAAAAAGCTCAAACCGTGTCTCTATGGTCTGTATAAAGCAGTGTTACGAGACTCGCCAGGACTCGTCTAGACTTGGCGAGTCCGAGGCTGGCCGAGTCTGGGAGACTTGGCCGAGCTTTTCCCAGACTCGCCGATTTCTCCAAACTCGCTGGACTCGCCTGGAACCGGCGAGTCCCGTCAAGGAAACTCGGGAAAAAGTGGAAAAATCAGGAACATGGTGACAATATATTTCAAAATATATTGAAGTATAAGTTTGTATATTAAATTTCTTATACTTTAAATATTTTGAAATATACTGTCAGGATGTTTGAGATAGGTTCTAGATCCATGAGATTTAACATACAAATTCTAGATTTTGGAGGATCCATCAGATTTCAGACTTAACCAATTTTTCAGGGTTTCAGGGTTTCACACTTAGTCAAATTCAGTGTTTCGATTTTGCAAAAAAAGAGTAGAGGACAAATCATTGGATCCTATTGAGATAGATCCTATTGATTTGTCGAGTTTTTGCCGAGTTTTCTCCAAGTTTTTGTTGACTCGTCAACTTTGGCATCATTTAAGACCTACCATTTATGCCTTCGTAGGAAGGCGAAGGATGCAGGCTCCTCTGAGCCATAGACTTCTAGACTCTAGTTATTGTTTTGATATTTCATATTTGTTTGGAACATTTGATGTCATGGATTTCATATTCCATGAGTTTTGTAGACATTTGAATATATTTATAATTTTATATATCGTGTGCTATTTCCTTCAGCAACTCGGCTACAATTTGGGTTTATACTTATGTGATCAATGTATACTTGTGTATGTGATCAAATTAGCTTCTATTTGATGATGTTATTGTGTCTTTAAGGTTTATTTATTAAAGGGTGCATGAAACAAGTTTTAAATCTTTAAAAATCTCTGAATTTCTTAGGTTTTTCAATTTGCTGAGTCTTTGCCGAGTTTTTGCCGAGTCTACGCACCGAGTCCGAGTCCGAGTCCAAAATCAACTTGCCAAGTCCGAGCCGAGTCCGAGTCTCGTAACTATGGTATAAAGTCTTGCAACGGATTGGTGAGGTAGCATATGACTTGGAGTTGCCAAAACAAAGCAAAATTCATGTGTTTCATGTGTCGTGCCCCAAAAAGGCACTTGGGCAACATATCAATCCTTCAGTAGAGTTGCCTCCACTTGATGATGAAGACAGGTTGGTTTCGATTCCCAAAACTATCATGAATGTGCAAAAAAAGAAGTTAAGGAATAAAACCATTTCAAAGTATTTGATCCGTTGGAAGGATCTTCCACCAAAAGATGCTACATGGGAATGGGAGCAAATTCTGCAACATCCAAACTTGCAATTGCTTGAGGGCAAGCAATTTTGGGAAGGGAGGATTGTCATGTCCCCTTCTCGAGTGTAAGCAGTTGGTAACCATTATCCTATTTTCGTAAGTTTTCCCATAGGCTATTGGGTGTTGGTAAAGGGAAAATAAGTTTATTAAATTAAGTTGTAAAAAAGGTACGTTTGATTAATATTTTAATTGACAGCTTACATTTAATTATTTAAAAGGGTGTTTTAAGTGTGCAAATAAAGTGTCACTAGGCTCATGGTGTTGAAAAGTGGTCTTCAAGACATTTTATGATATTTATTCAAGAAAAAAATGTTTTTTTTTAAAGCAACGAAAAAGCAAAAAGCATTTTTTCGAAAAAGTAGCAAAAAATGTTTTTTCCTAAAATAACTCTAAAAAGCTATAAAAGGAAGTTTGGTCTTCAAAAGAAGGGTTACTATCAATTTATTTTCATTTTGCTCTATGCAGAACATGGGTTCTCTCTATATTTGCCTGAGGACGAAAACCCTCTGGTAAATCCAATTTCAAGGACGAAAACCCTCTTAGTTGGTTTGTGTGGTTTCACCTAGAAATCACCATTGTGTTGATAGTGAGACTTGAAGTTTCTAGTACTTCCAGTTTATGATATAATGGAAGATTTTGATGTGTTTTGAGCGCTGAGTAATTTTCAGTTTCGGTTTAGGGAATTTTTGGTTGTCTTATTATTGTTGATTTCACTCCTATTGTGCTGGTGAGATTTTAGGCTCCCACTTTAAAGGAAGATTGCAGGCCATACAAGTGAAGTTGCTGGCCGTACCTACTCAATATCACCAGTCATACCTTTTCATAGGGTTGCAGACCATACATATTGCATGTTGTTAAAGGGTTGTACAAAACACGTCCATGGCCATACTCCTTGCTGGTCCGTACTCTGTTTGACCAGCTGTACTTCATGAAAATAGGGCGCTTAGACATTGGAAGGGGTCATTGCTTCATTTGACCAAGTTCTTTGGTCTTCTTGGGGTGCTGATTTGTCTCCTGGGTAGTCCATACAGCTGGGTGTGAGTTTGCTACTGTTTGGGTATGAGTTTTCCTATGTTCCCCGGGAACGCGTCCCCTAGGAAAAATGACCCGTACCCGTCCCGGGGACGTTCCGGGGACGCGGGGACGGCCAGGAAACGTCCCCTGGCCGTCCCCGTTTCCCGGGGACGTCCCCTTTTTTTAGGGGACGTAGGGGACGGCTAGCCGTACCCGGTACGGCCGGGACGTCCCCCGACCGTACCGGGTATGGCTAGCCGTCCCCTACGGCCCAACAACGTTGGCACTTAAAAAATAAAAAAAAACTCACTTAAAATTTTTAAAAAAAAAGGGATGGGGGGGCCCTCATCCCTCATAAACTTACCTAAACCTAAAAAATGCCTTATATCATGCAAAAACAAAAAACATACCTTCATTACCTCATTTTGGCATTTTTGAACAGCAGCTTGAAGAGGAGAAATAACAGTTGGAGGAGGGTAACAGCGGTGAAGGGAAGGCAATAGTGCATCAAATCATTGTCACTTAAGGTAAGATCGACATTCTTTTTTTTGTTTTCATATTCCTTTGCATTTTTTTAGTTTTTTTTTCAATTTCAAACACATAGAGGGTTTTTAGTTTTTTTTTTTTTAATGTTTGCTTGCAGCTATCTTTAGCATTTTTTCAAACAAAAAACAATGAGCAGCAGTGACAATAGTGAAAATTCTGAAAATGACATTGAAATTCAAGTGCAACGGCAATCAAGTAGAACTAGAGGCCGTAAAAAGAGTGGGGGTTCTGCTAGTGGCAGTGGTACAGCAGAGAATGTCAGTTCATCCAAATCCAATCCATTTGAATGCCCCTCCAAAACACTTGCCACTTATGCAAAAGGCCCATATAATCCTAAAAAACCTCTCTTACAATTTGCAACCCGCATAGACACTGACAAACAAAAGAATACTGGGGGGTCTAGAGTATGGCTTTGTCACATTTGCAATGAAACCTATAGGGGCAGCTATACAAGAGTTTATTCTCACCTTTTGCACTTGGGTGGAGTGGGGGTAAAAGGTTGTAAAAACATTACCCTAGCTGAGAAGGTCGAGGCAACTAGGTTGCACATGCAGGGGGAGGCAAGATCTAAGGGATTGTCAATGGAGAGTATGCCTAGTATGCCTGAGTCATTGCCTTCACAAAGCCAAGTGGAAGAGGTTTCTAGTAGGGGAAAGAAAAGAGCTACTACTGTTGCAGGGTTGTTTAATGCACAAACACGAGAGGTGGCTGACTCTTCCATTGCCAAATTTTTCTTTGCTCATGCCGTACCATTTCATGTGGCACGCTCTCCCTATTTCAAACAAATGTTAAGAGATGTTACAGCTGTTGGTCCTTCATATGTCCCCCCTGGAGAACATAAGCTACGCACCACCTTACTTGACAAGGAATATTCTCAAGTGAGTACCTTGATGGAGGACATGAGGCAAACTTGGATTAGGGATGGTTGCTCTATTGTCATGGATGGGTGGACCGACATCAAACGTCGGCCACTCATCAATATCATTGTCACACGTCCAGCTGGCTCTTATTTTCTTAGAGCTATTGATTGTACAGGGAGGAGGAAGGATGCTCACTTCCAATTTCAGATTTTGAAGGATGCCATTGAAGAGATTGGGGCATCTAATGTTGTCCAAGTGGTAACAGATTCAGCCCGTGTATGTAAGTCAGCCGGTTTGATGGTGGAGGGTGCTTATAAGCACATTTTCTGGACTCCATGTTGTGTTCATGCATTGAACAACGCATTGAAAGACATTGGGAAGATTGCTTGGGTGAAGGAAGTGGTCGCAGAAGCTAGAGATATACAGATGTTCATTTGCAACCATCAAACCTCACTTGCACTTTTCAGGACTTTTTCGAAGAAGGAATTCCTCAAGCCTGTGGAAACTAGATATGCCAGCTACTTCATTTTGCTAGAGAGGATGGTTGAGGTGAAGGAGCCTCTACAATTATTGGTGGTTAATGCAAAATGGAATAGATGGCCAGAGTCAAATTCAGCTGAAGGAAAAAGTGTGAGGCAAAAAATCCTTGACAATGATTGGTGGTCCACAATAAGGTATGAAATTGTTTCAAATTAAAATTTTAAATTGCTGATTTTTTTTTTGTTTATATTATGATATTCATATTATCATTTTATTAAAAATTTAATTTTTGTTCTTAAATTGCTGATTTTTGTAACTTGTGTTCACTTGCAGCTATGTTTGCTCCTTCATTGCACCTGTTGTGGATGTCATAAGATATGCTGACACAGACTCTCCTAGTCTTGGAGAGATTTATGAGACATTTGATAGCATGCTTGGGAAAATGAAGCAAGCTATTCAGAGCAAGGATCCTACTTTGGGATTTTATGAGGAGCATCTTAGGCCCATTGTGACGCGGAGGTGGGACACTATGAACACCCCACTTCATATGGCAGCATATGCTCTAAATCCCAAATGGTATGTTTCTAGACCTGAAAGAGTGCCTCCATCTCATGATGATGAGGTGAAACAAGGGTTCATGAGGGCCCTTGAAAAAATGTATACCGAGGAGGAGGCTTCTTTACTTCGCTCACAATGGATGGCCTTTGTCAATCTACGTGGTCCAAACTTCAGCAAAAAAGAGGCGAGGATGGATAGAGCTACATTAGCTCAAACTGACCCTATTGGATGGTGGATGTGGCATGGCATGGATGCACCAGAATTGAGGACACTTGCCACTCGCTTGCTTGGACAGATTGCCAGTTCCTCTGCTGCAGAGAGGAATTGGTCCACATATAGCTTCATTCAGTCAGTGAAGAGGAACAAACTTACCTCTAGACGATCAGAGAAGTTGGTGGCAGTGCATAGTGCCTTGCGGCTACAGGATCGACAGAGACCTGAGTATCGTCAGACTCCAGCTGCACGTTGGGATGTTGATCCAGAGGATGTTATGCAGATTGATGAGGAGGAGGCACAGGAGGGATTGGTTGGGGTTCCATTGGATGAGGGTCTACTAGACCCTCATGGTGGCAATGATTCGGATTCAGATTCAGATTTTGATGCAGTATTAGGAGAGGCTGATTAGGGACAGCCATATGGCATATACTCTATGTTTTTGTCATTTTATTGTTGAAACAATGAAACATTTTGTTGTTGAAACTTGAAACTTGCAGCCTTTGAGCATTTTGATATAATATATTATATATATGCAGATTGTCATTGAAAACAATTAAATTTGGTTTATTTGTTTGCCAATTCTCATGTGACAAGTTGAAAACTAAGTTCAAGTGTAATGTTATGGTTATGTATGCATGTTTTAATGTTCTATGATGTCTAGAATGAATGCCTTATCAATGTTATCATCTAAATATTTGAAATATCCTTATATTTTAAAAAAAAACCTTATTTTTTTAGTAGCCGTCCCCTGCCGTCCCCTAAAAAATGGCCAAAAAAAATTGCCGTCCCCGAAACTCGTCCCCCCGTCCCCGCCCGTCCCCGTCCCCAGTACTTGGGGGAACATAGGAGTTTTCTGCTGTTGGGTGTGAACTTGCTGCTGTTTGGTGATTTCTTGAAGCTGGATGACTGTACTTTTTGACCGTACAGTTCTGATATGACAGATTTGGGGCAGTATTCAGAGTTTTTACAGTGTGTACAACAATACTAGCATCATCCAATGTTCAGTTTTAGTGTGGCTGAGAATTCAGTTCATGTGAGCAGCTGATAACTTGTTTTTCTCTGAATGTTTTTGAGCTGACCTTTTGTGTTGCAGCAGTGGTACCTTGTTATTTTCAGTTGATTTCATTATCATGCTGTAGATGTTTACTAAATATACATGAATCAGTAGTTCATACTTCATATCTTTGTAATTCCGGATGGTAGTACCGCTGGAAGTCATGCATTTCATGCTCATGATATTGTAAAATTGGATGGTATACCGCCGATTATGTGTATTTCAACATAGAAGGTCTTGGTCAGTTCACTGCTAGACCCCTTTGCATTTCATAGCCCGTTTTGGCATTGATCGGATCCGAATTGTAATATATCAACTTGGCTTGATCGGATTCCGTTGTAATCTACTAGTGGATCTGCATTCTCTAAACACACTTGTCCGCCGTAGAGGTGTAGAATTGGGTCGGGTCCGCCGCCTATGTGCTACTGGTCGGCTTGCCGCCTTTCATTTCAGCAGTGCATTCATCTAGATAGTTTGTGTGTTGTCCAAACACCGTATGCTCTCACCTTGCCCACACTGGGAACTTGGTGATCAGAAAGTGCTCAGACTTACATTTGCATTTTCTATATTGCAAAAAACCAAACAAAAAAATTGGTGTGGGACTTCACATCCACATGGATGCATCTCAGGGACGACAGGACAGGCACGAAACGTCCCCCTCCATCCACAGCACCCAAGCCCCAAAAAAGATAGTTAAAGAAAACACATAAAAATTTTAAACATCAACTCTATGGCATCAATTTTGCTATACCAAAGCAAGCATGTAGACAAGATTTTATTGTTGGATAGAAGCAAGGAATAAATGATAAAACACACATCCATTAATTAAATTCAGGGACTTGTTGAATGGAAAGCAAACTTGTGATCTCATCTTATTGGTGGTCAAAAGTTTATTCGAACACAAGCAAGAGCCTTGTTCTAGATGGAAGTTAAGTCAATATTAAACAACTAAAGCATGGGAGGCTGACCACAAGTGTCAAGAAGAGATTCTTATCCTATGTTTAATAGAGGAAATACACAGAACCATTTAAACTTAATTTTCTGTTAAACAATGTTGTCAATGTGTCTATGACACTCGACAAACTTACAGCAAGCAAGTTACATTCACCGACATCATAACTGAATTTGTTTCAGTCTCACAATGTATGGACTCATGTTCATATTTTTAGCAGATATACTGAAATGTTCACATTTTAAAAACTTCAGCTTCTTTTAGTATTTCTAAGTTTATTTTTGGTATTTTTAATTTATTTGCATATTAAAACTTCAAATATTAATTTTTATTTATTATTTTAAAAGCCGTCTCCTTGCCATCCCCAATATGTGGAAAATATTCGTCATCCCCAAAACATGTCCCCCTGTCCCGAAACTTAAAGAAACATTGACTAATATGGTTCTAACCACTAAAAACATGATTTTTCAAGAAAGTGAAATTCAACATCATTGCCATGGATGGAGATGTCATCTAGATAAAGTTTTGCGGAGAAAAAAATTCTCTGTGGACAAAGTGGGACCTCATGAGAACATTGTGAGGAAGGTGACTATGGAAGGCAATTACTTACAATACATCTCTTCACAAGTACTCAAGTCGGCTCACCACAATCCCAAATATGAGAGGTTAATGCATCAACAAGTCTCAACAAGATAAGATTCTAATAAAGCCATTTTAAAGTGTATATAAATCACATCTTTGTAACACCAAAAATAACTTGCATTATCGAGTTGGAATACAAGTGGTGATCTTTGGGTCAGTTGAAACAAATTCAAAAAGACACTATTTTACAATAAGCATCCCTGTAATAAAAAATTAATAAAGGAATCTACAAACATTAAAGAACCAAAATTAGAGTGACAAAATGTAAGTAGGTTGAGATACACATGGAGGGGTCTTCACATATTGGTGTCAAAGGTTACTAAGATTTAAGAAAGAGTATATTTGCAAAAGGTTCCAAAGGGTTTAACATCCAAAGGGATAGGAATTATAGAAAATCTTGCTTTTTAATTTTTGATCTGGTAAGACTAAAGCCCTAGATGGTACTATTAAGTTTCCACCTAGAAAACATGCCTTGGGGAGGATGAATCGGCCATTTTTAGATTGGTATCAACAACCTAAGAATTGTTCTTGATTACAATAGGAAGCACCCCATTCAATGAGTTATAAAAGTCCAATAGAATCATCTATACAAACATGGGCTTGGCAAGCTAATATTTAGGCATGAAGTAGAACGATACTATAAATGACCCCAATGAAGGGTTGCCTCTAATCTATAACCTGTCGTTGAATTTAACTGCCCAATTATTTCTTGCCTCTATAACATCGATACTGCCTAGCTTAATCTCAAGGAGCCACTTGTGGTGCACCTAAACAAATGAAGCTTCCTTTTCACTAAGATAAATTCATTTTAGTATTTAAAACTTAGAACTACAGGTCTCTTAGAGAAGGAAAGAAGCTGAGGCCAAGTAAAGGTTTTCATTTAATTTTTCACAGGGAGCCCATGTTTTTGACAAATCATCGTCATCACCATTTGTGCCAATCAGCACTTCTTCATTTTCTTCTTGAGTTACTTTTCCATTTTGTGTGTCAATTGACACGCCTTTTAATTTTATTCTTCATTTTTATAACATAAAGTTTTAACCATTTGTTGCTCTGTGTTTTTTGTTTCACTATAACGTGTTGTACCTCAGGCAATGTTGACATAGAAAGTGTGACTGTTGCCCTCCTTTCCATTCTTTCTCCATTATCATGTGTTTTAAGCATGTTAGTTTGCACAACTTTTGTTCTAGCCAGGCTAAAGGATGTTAAGGTCTTATTGTTGTTCTTATGGGTGTTGGTCAGCACATTTTAAACAGGTATTTTTTTCTTATCTCTTTCATCCCCTTTTTGAAAAAGTGTGTCAATAGACTAGACCATTTTTAGTTAGTTTCTCTTTTTTACTTATTATTTCTGCTTTATTTCAGTAAAATTATCTGGAATGTCAGGGTGTGTATGATATTGACTCAATTTGGACACACTAATCAGGTTTGGGTGCAGAGTTCCATCAACAGCGTGGCGCCATTCTCAAAGATTTCAACAATTTTGTAAAGCCCTCCCACTTTTTCTTATTATGTCCCCTTTCGGTTATTTATACTTCAAAAATCTACCAGTATTAAAGAAGGTTTCCCTATCTTCTCACATTATTTTTGCAAAAATATATAATTGAGATCCTCCATCAATCAAAACATCTCTATCATCATTCTTGCTGGTGTTGAATGTGTTAGTGCTGGTGCTTGTGCTAATTGTGGTAAACAATCTATAAGTAACTTTACTAGAACCATTACCAGTTACCCATTCATCAAGGATACTAATATGGGTCGACGAAGATTTATTCAAAACTACAGTTAAGTCCTGATAAATCATTACACAATTCGATACAATGTGAAAACACCATATATATAAAAAAGAAACTATACCAATTTATATCAAAGATATTAATATGAGTCCATGAAGATTAACTTGAAACCACACGATTGAATCTCAATAAAGCATGGTATAGTATCATACATTGTGAAAATACCACATTTAGGAAAAGGATACTAACAGTTGTAACAGATTTGTCTACATCTCCCTTCTCTTTGCTTGATAATTTTCTATATCATTTCATCCCAGACCTCTACCCATTCATAGTACTGAATTTTGCATTCGTTAATCTTGTATTAAGATGCCCAATTAAAGGGTAAGAGAAATGGGTACCTTCTGTAGCGATTTCCCTGACCGACCTGGTACATTCCGTAAGAGATGATGCCAAAGGAGGCGAGGAAAACGGCAACAGCGCCGGGGCCCTTGCTAGGAATGCGGCGTGTGTAGCGCACGGGAGGGAAGCCCCCTGGTGGTGGCCCATCCTGCAGCACAGGCATTTCCCTTACGCTCTTCATCCCTGCCTTCGCTCGAATTGCTGTCTCCGTCATTTTGTCTCCCCCTTCTCGCCCGCTGCATTCACAGATGTTTAGATACTTGTGCCCTCTCCGATTTGGCTTTCACAGACCATATATGCATCGATTATAAATTTGCACTGCCATTAAAAAATAACTTCTCGAGAATGCATTTCGCATAGCTATTATGCTTTCCATGCCTTTTTACGGGGTTCGGAGGAGAATAAAGTCTTTATAACCTTTACAAAAAAAAATAACAATACAATATTTTTTTTTTAAATAAATAAATATGTCGGATCAAAGTCAAAATGGAATCAAGCAACACCAGCAAAAAGGGGTCTTTATCATTTGGTTTTCTCTAAACATCGCCACAAATTGAACTATCATCAATAAGTTCCTGGTCAGTGAGAGTAGCGTCTTCCTCCATGGAATCATCTACAAGTTGCTACAGGAAAAATTGTCAGCTCTAGGCGAGGAAACTTGCCAGAATCTAGCTAGCTAGGAGCACCATGCCCATGAGAAGAGGTGGAAGGTGGCCAATAAGGTTGAGACTAGTTGCGGGCTACATTAGCTCTAGACCTCGAAGGCTGAGAACCACAAGACTGAGATCCTTAATCACATCTGGCAAATTGACTATGACCACGCTAGTGCCCTTGAGCAAAAGAAGAGGAAAAAGGTGGAACTCTAGCGATTGTGCAAAGGGGCATTTCCCCTATGATCAAGAAGCTCATGTAGATGTGTCACTTTAAGTGCAACCTTGCTAGCTTGCACATGACTTTGCATAAGCACATGAAGGCAAATCATAGCTTTAGTGTATAGAGAAATGAATATCAATTAAACAACCTAAAAAGAGAGTTGAATTTCTCTTTCCAAATACTAAAAGAATTTCCACCCTAAAAGTATGTCAAATTTGGGTATATTTGAAAAGGGGACAAGGTCAGTCTCCAAGCAAAATCATATGCCATGAGAAGGGGTTGAGCCAAAGAGGCCTGAAGAAATCATGCATCTAATTCTAAGCTTCTTGAACTCTGGCACAAAACTAAAAGAGATGTTTGAGAGTCTCAAATCGTCCACAAAATAAACAATGGGGGTTGAGAACTCCCAAATGAGTCAAGTGAGACCAAACAAAAGACCTTGGTAGAGAATGCACCATGCAAACTAAGCTAACTTAGGCTCAAGAGTGGCTGATCAAATAGACTAAAACTAGCGATGCCAAGTGTCAAGAGAAGACTGAAGTTGCTAATGGTGATTTAACTATTCTACCATTGGGAGATTAGGTGAAAGCCACAAATATCCTTTGTGAGGTCGCCAATCATGAAATGGTGTGTCAGGATACCATTTCCAATCTTTCCACCGGGGCTTGAAAGACTTAACCCCAATTTTGTGAAACATGTGGGGAGTAATGGCATTAATAACATTCTAGAAAGTCTCCTAATCTTGATTGAAGAGCCTAAATTTTTGCTTGACATGTGCCCAAGAAAGAGATTTTTGATAGCTATGTTAATAAGATCAAGAAGAAATGTAATCCCTTGTTTGAAATTTTTCAAAGCATAAACTCAAGGAGCTTTAGCTAAAGGAGGGTCTTGACTAGAGAGAACTGGGAACCACTAAATAGACTATAGATTGATTAAAAGGCCATTGCAGAAGTCATTTCCCACCCAGAAGCCAGGGCTTAATAGACTCCCAAGCTTTCCAAAGACTCTTGATAACAAACATGCCTCAAATCTAGACAAGTTCCCTCGTAGTGAGGAAAGTACATATATCAAGGCCTTTCCAAGTTAGACACCTAAAAGGCATGCTAGAAATGATACAATGCCAAAGGAGAACTTTCCAAGCATCATTCCCTTCCAATGCCATGATAATCTATTTAGCACATAAAATAATGCCTTGATGATAGATTAAAAGCAATCCTAAACCACCAACATCGTGGGGAAGCCAATAGAATTCCCAAGCAACAAGATGAAATCCTTGATGCCCATCACTGGAGGCCCAGAGAAAATCTCTAAACAACTTTTCAACTTTTAAATAAAAAGGCCTTCAAAGGAACCCAATAGGAGTAATAAACATGAGTGGCAGCCAAAATTTCAAAGCAATTTGGAATTTACTAGCCAAAGAAAGAGGCTTGGTAATCCAATACCTCAATTTCTTCTTAATCCTAACAACAATAGCTTGCTAGAGGACCATAGGAGAAGCCTAAAAAGTAAAGGGAATGCCTAAAAATGAAAAACCCCCCCATGATCAATCCATTTTATAGCCATAATTATCTACCTAGCCTAGTTTAGGAAGAAAGAACTTCCTATAACACTGGGTCCATTGCCATTGAATACTCAATGGCAAAACACATCAAGTCAAAGAAGAGCTCATTTGACATTATTTTCCTCCTTAATAAAAGTAAAGAAAGAATCATCAACAAAATGACCATTAATCAATTGGTTATAAGAATTGGGCAAAGTAGTTCCTTTAACAAGCTTTTGAGACCACATGGGCCAAAAGATAGCCAAAGCCTTCAACTGCAAGCACATAAAGTGTTGGGGCTAAAGAGTAACCTTGATGGATGGATTAGAAAAACCTAAAGTGATTGGATTGATAACCATTAATGGTGATGCGAGTTGAGGCATCAATAAACAACATCTAAATAGAACAAATGAAATGGGGCCCAAAACCAAACATCTAGAGTTTGGCAAAGAATGAAAGGCCACTCAATGCAGCCATAAGCGTTGGTGAAGTTAATTTTTATAAACATTGCAAGTTATTGAGAATATTGGGCATATTCCATCCCTTCCCAGACAACAGTAATGTTATCAAGGATGTATTGTGATTTGATAAAACCGGTTTGTTCATAATGGACCAACTAGGGGAGAAGAAGCCTGAGCTTAAGAGCAAGAGCCTTGGAAATGATTTTGTAGGAGACATTCAACAAAGTGATAGACTACCAATTGTAAGTTTCTACAAGGTTTCTACCTTTAAGTATGAATTCGATATTCCCTTTATTAATTATGCTCTTAATTAATCATCATGAAAAGCTTCTAGATAAATTTTGTGGAGGTCTCCACCCATGTAGTGTCTCAAAAGGTTTATAGATTTACATGGCAATCCATCCAAACCAAGGGATTTGTCATTAGACATAGAAAAGATAGCTTCCCACAAATCTTCTTTGGTGAGAAGTTGATCACAAAGAATGTGTTAGGAATTAGAAACTTGACAAGGAATGACATTAAAGTACTATTGTAAAGCATTGTTCTGAGTTGAAGTATACTCCTGAGCAATAAAAACTTGCTCATAGTGTCAGACAAAAGCTTGAAGAATGTTGGAGAGATCATTAAAGAGTTGTTGGCCTTCCTTGATTTGTTTGATTGTTTGAGATGTATGACAAGCATGCAAAGCCTAAAAAAATCCTTAGAGACCTTATCTACAATCTAGAGCTAATGAAGCCAAGCTTTGATTTGGGCTCCATGTGCAGAATGGACATCTGCAACCTTCTTCCAGTCGTAAAGCTGAGCAACACATACGTATCCATGTTGAAAGGCTATACCTCCAACATAGTGGTGTCTTGGTAGAGCTCCGAAGTGGTGGCCTCGTATGAATGACGATGAAAATGATCCAGCTAGCACTCATAAATGTAGAGGAAATGGGAAGTATGGATGATGGCATCATTCCACCAAGTTATTTACAATGTGTCATGCATGGGATGTGGTTCCAAATTCTAAACACATTGAATATGGGCTAATGTGGCCTTGTGAGTAAGTAGCGATGTGTTTAGAAAATTTGTCTTTATGGCCTTGGGTTTGGCAAGTTGCACTCAATACAAAACTATATTAGAAAGTGGTCTAAAAGGACAACATCTAACAAAGGCTCCATTAGCAAGGAATAATAGTTGGCAAAAGGAAAAAATATTGAGCTAACAACATGGCTCGATCCAAATGCTTGAGAAACCTATTAGACCTTGCTCAAAGATTACTCCATGTGTACTGCATCATATGATATCGGTGACGACCAATATTAGGATCAAAAATTCCCAATTTATTGTGTATAAAAAACCAAGCCTCTCTTTCACTAATTGTCCACTGCATAGGCAATGCCCCCATTTATCATAGGCCATTTCAATCATATTAAAATCCCTACACAAAACCCAAGTGGTAGTAAGAATTGTATTAACAATCCATCTTGAGAAGGTAGATCTCTCAATAGCATCATTTGAGGCATAAACATTAATTCTAGAGGAATGATTATTAGTGTTGAAAAGAGCCCACAACACTCAATTAATGGGGTCACATCTCTATTCAATTAGGTGTCGATACCATGTAGGAGAGATAAAGGTGACAACACCACCCTGACCTAGTTCATGGTTGCTACACAAAAAATGAATAAAAGTCCAAATAACATAGCAAGTTGTAGAAAGTGAAAATCTAGAAATTTTAACATATTGTAAACATAGAATGTCCAAATCTGGAAATTGAACTCGAGCATCTTGAATTAAATACTTATATGGGAGGTCTGTCAGACCTCAAACATTCCACAAAACATAATTCATAAACAAGTGTCGAGAGTGATGAGGTTCATCTATGTCCCATTTATCTCATATTATAGCATTTATCCTATACCATAATAACCACCCTTGTGCTCCATTTTCATAACATATCATGACCCTTTTAATATTTCTACTACATATGATTAAACAAAAATAAGTGATATTTAATTTAGTTTTGAGATAAAATAAGAAAAATAATTATTAGATTGTATTTACTAATAGATGTTGTCATTTAGATCCCGTAGCCCATGGATGCAATGTGGATGCTCTTGTCAACAAATTAATTATGATTAATAATTAGTTTATAAGTAATTATTTGCTTAAGCTATGCTTTGTTGAATAATAACTCTGTTTTATAACTGATGAAGCCTCAGTTTTGTACTTTTATGGTTTGGAATAGCCACAAGCCAAAAATAATTCTCTATATTATTTTGTTGTTGTAACTGATGATGTTTCAATTCTATATTATGGTGAGGAGTCGCCGTGCAAGCCAAGACAACTCCCTATATTCATGGTAAATTTGTTGTAAGTTGTGAGCCATAAAACTATATAAATCATAGCATATGAAGGAATGTGAATTTATGTATTTTCTAGAAAATAGTTAAAACACTTATAGTCACAAATTGGTTCAATGACCAACCCTTATTATATCTTCCAAACATTTATATATAGCATTACATTGATTCTTGTTGTTTGGATGTGGATTTGGAGTGGGAAACATGTCTGTAGGTTACCCATGCCCGTTGCATCATATTCACATGGGTTGTAGCAAAAAACCATGCCTATTTGGAGTGTTTGCCCATGCCTTGGTATAAATTTTTCATCACTAAAGGGCCTACAGAAGTCCCGAGGCATATGAAATTTACTTACCATGCCCATGGCCATCAAAGGATTTAGTAATGGAGATTCTGGTGGTTGTTGGAGTGTATTGGGGTAAATGGAGGTGTGAATGCTTGTTGACACTATTTGTAGCTACATTTTTTCCTTTCTGTCAGGTTGCCTTTACTTTAGCCATATTTTAATTTGAATATTTATTTTCTTTGTTCTCCTTAGCATGCTAACGATTTAAACATCTCTTGAAACTCTTTTAGTATTTCAATGAGTTCGCAAACTAGCAAACTTGTTGAAATGTTTAATCTCTTTTTTACTCTTTCTCTTTCATTTTTGACGATTCGACAAGTTCACGAACTCGTGAACTTGTTGAAACATTTGTCTTTGTCTTCCCCATTTTGACATTTTGGGAATTTTGAAAACTCACGAACTATTTTGACATTTTGGCGAGTTCATGAACTCATGAACTTGCCTAAAGATTTGTCTTTGCAACTTTCTTCTTTCTTCACTTTCTTCTTTTGGTGATTCAGCAAGTTTGTGAACTCATAAACTTGCTGAAATATATGACTTTTCTTTTCTTTTTCAGCATTTTGGTGAGTTTGCAAACTTACAAACATGCCAAAATGTTTGTCTCTTCATCCTCTTTTGGCACTTTGGCAAGTTCGCGAACTTGCAAATTTGTCGAAACATTGTTTCTTTTCTCCTCTTCTTTTCTTCTCTTTTGGCCTTTTGGGCCTTTGATGAACCTAAGAACCTTTTCGATAGGTTCACCAGTTTGTGAACCAATCAAAAAGTTGAACACTTTGCTTTGTCTTCTTCCTTTTCAGTGATTCAAGCATTTCATGAACTCATGAACCTTTTGGCATTTTAGAAAGTTTGTGAATCTATGAACTTTCTGAAATATTTCTTCTTTTTAATCTTATTGATCATATCACCCCTTTGTCGATATTTTGACAACTTCATAAAATTATGAACCTTTTTGGTAGGTTTTTTAGTTCGTGAACCTGCCAAATCGCTGAAACATAAAGCTTTTTGGGTTTTCAGTGGGTTCGCAAACTGATGAACTTGCCAAAACACTCTTCACTTAGAGGATTTTTGAAGGAAATCAACATGGACAAACAATTGAAGGATAAAGGGGAAACAAGTAGAACATTGAGTGAACATATTGAACAAAAGGAACTTATTAAAGATCTCTTAGATCGAATATAATCAATGGGTAGAGCATGGAAAGGAAACAAAGGAGGCACAAGACTTAGGATATTAATCAAGTTTTGATTCTTGTGGAACCAGGCTCCAACATGGGCTTTGGTTGGGGACACATGCCTCTTGCAGGCACAAAGAGGATCTAGCTATCTTCGGGAACAAACCAAAAAGGCAAAACAAAATAAGGAGGGATAGGAAAAAATAAACACATAGGTATATATAGGGAAAAACTATAAGACAACACTTACAACCAATGGCATGAAGGCACAAAGACATAATGAAAGGATGGTTGTAAATAAAATTTAAAACATTTACAAGTTAGATCGTGCAAAGAAGATCCATGGCACAAGGCCATGGGCAAGCTGTTGCATCCCACTTGCCTCTATTAAAGACAAGCCTACTGAAGGAGCTAATCTCGAGCTCAAAATAAAAGTGCACCTCTGTTCCAACTGCAACAAATAGTACATCTTGCATGAATGCATAGGCAAACTACCATGGTCAAGAGGACCATACTGAGACTAGAATTGAAATCCATCCCCTTGCCCACTAGGGTTAGAAATCCAATCAAAATGCATGGGGAAGAAAAGACTCTCACAACCCATGCTAGCTACGACCATCTGATTTCTAGCACCTTGAAATGAATTGAGACCAAATTGGAATGCCTCAAACTCACACAATTAAGAAAAGTATACTTGACCTAGACTCTAATTGGCACAAAGAGAAAAATCTTCTTGCACTACAAATTGAAAGGTCTCAAAGTCAAGTATGTCATTAATTTGAGCTGCAACATGTTGGTCTTCATGTTCATTAGTGCACTTTATCCCAACATATTCTTCACTTGTATGCTAGATCCAAATGAAAGATTAAGTTCAGGCACCTCGCTATTATCCATAGTAATAGAGGTTGCATCCTCATCACTAAAGAAAGCTTCATAATCAAAAATATCCACATCAAGCTCTTAGATATCCAGTGGCCAACATACACCTTTGTCACATATATTGATGTCTTGTTCCATGCTTGGATCAGACACTTGATCCATATCTATGATTTCATCATTGTATTGTCAAAAATTGTATACTCCTTTACAATTTCACTAGGTTTAGCACCTGTTGTGGCTTATGTGATCACCTCTATTTACATTATGCAATTTCCAATACTTTTGTGATGAACAAGGCATAATCCTCTATCACCTGGCATTTGGATAGCCCAAATTACCAAGACTAGGGCACCTAAGCACAAGAGTCCTGGAAATTTGGCCCCGACAACTCATATGTTAATGGCGGCCTTATGACTTAAGTGATACACCTTGTTGGCCTCAACTAAATTGGGCCCTTAGAAAGTAATTAAGATGCATATATAAACAAGTCTCTTTCACTAATTTACACTGGATGTTCTTTATGCTAATGATCTAATGACTCTCTATGCAATTGCTTTTATTGACTGTAATTTAATCTAAGCTATTTTTTATTGACTGAAATTTAAACTAAAAATATATATTGTCTTGTTATTTCTACTAGCTGATGTTCCAGTATGCTTAAATAGCTTTTAAGATCTACATGTCTATTTTACTGTGCATGAAAATGAATGAATAAAAAAAATTTAAGTCTGTGGTTTCATGGAGGGGGGCTTCTTAAATTATCTCAGCCATGTTGCTGAAATTTTTTAGGAGCATTTTAAAACAAGCAGTTCCATGAATTTTTTAGTTGCAAGTAGGCTTTAAGCTCCAAAATTTATGGAAGTTGGTGGTCTCACAAGGTTTTTTTACAATAGTTTAATGCTAAATGAGTTAATAGAGATTTTTTAGGATTTAAAATAAAAAGATTAAAAATGATCAAATAAAAAAAATCCCACCCCAAATGCACCGGCTCAAAATCAACAAAGTAAAAAGTAGGGGCTCGTATTTGGAGGAAAAGATTCTAATTTATATCCTAGCATTTTTTTTATTCATGAGACCCCTTGCTCCACAAAAATAGATCCTCTAGCAGCTCCATGGGGCACCTTCCTAACCCCATAGAATCTTTCCCTATTTAGAGAAAAAAAGGGGGTTGGAAATAAGCAGCCAAATATGTCATGTGGGTGCATAAAAAAAGATAATTCATTTTTTTTTATATAGTAAAAACTACAAATCACGTGGCTGCTACGAGAGAGCTAAGATCTGCATGAACTAATAATAAATTGTTGTTTAAACTTGTGGATCAGTAACTCCTTCACTGTAGCATTCAAATTTTTCAATTTTTCAAATTTTTAGTTTGTTGTTCTATTCTTCTTTGAAAAATTATTTTTTAGTTTGTTGTTCTATTCTTCTTAGAAAAATTAAGGTAACTATTTTTTAGTAAGAGTAATTTTGAAAGGGTCCCAACCCTTTTACATCATAGAACTTAAAATGAAACAAAATGACTTTGCAACAAACAACAACCAAGCCTAGAAAAAACAATAGCAAAACAACCTAGAGAAATCAAGATAACTATTTGTATATATAGAATTTTTTATTTTTAAGAGTTTTTGATTAAAGAGGGTAAAAATAGATTTTGAAGGGATCCTGAACCCTTTAACAAAAATACCAAATTTTGAAGACAAAGAGAAAGAAGATGGAAGATTCTTCCCTAGGCAACCAGGACACAAAATCTAGCATAAAGCAAGTGTTGCCTAAAAAGGGTAGCCCTGATCTATGCAGATAAGTTGACCTATTCGAGCAGCAAACCTCCCCTCCCAATATTCCAAGGGCAAATTGGGGAGCTTCACCCACACTAGAATATTGTAGGCATACTTCTTCGAATAAAAACCCACCACCCACCTTCTAAGTAAGAGCCCTCCTTTTTCCATAAACCATGGGCCACCTGAAAGGATTGTGTCACACTCTCCTGGGTTTGAAAAGGAGATGAGAAAGAAACTCTAATTATAGCAACTATTTTAAACTATTTTTTTATTTTTAAGAGTTATCTCACTTTAAAAAAACAATTACAAGCTATAGATTACAACACTCAAAACATTATAATTTTTTTCAATTTGTATTGTAAAAAGCTATCCTAATTGTACTTTCCATACGTTGGTACCCTAAAATGATTTTTTATCCTCGGTAGTAAACAAGTATGTAACCAAAACCATATACAGTAAGAAATGAAGTTTTAAAGGGTCTCTAAGAATGAGAAATATATATGTAAGATCGGTAAAATGATAATGTGTTTCCATAATCCTTTTAATCATCATAATCAAGATAGGATGAATAACTCAAACCAAATTCGCAAGGTGATCTTTCCTTCTTACAAAGAGCATAGGGAAGGACCATATCTGTATCCTCATTATCATTCCCTCTTTTTATGAAGATTCTGAAATCTATTCATTTCCTTCAAGCCAATAAAAATAAATTGTAGCAGGAAAAATACTACTTACAACACATATTAATCAGAAAAATATATATAAAACTTACAGAAAAATTAATAAAATTATCATACAATAGTCATGAAGCTGAATATTCAGCAGAGAATACAATGGTCAAGGAACTGAATATTCAATAGAGAATAAACATACTATATTGATTTGAAATTACCAAAACAAAATACAATAAGAGAATCTTCTTTAAAGATTTTAGAATCTTCTTTAAACATTTTATAGCCTCAAAACATGCATAATAGGCACTAAAAATAACATTCTAAATAAATAGAAAATCTAGATAGCATAAAGCAAAAAAAACTGCCCTGTTTCACTCAAATAAAGAGTACCTAAAAATAGGTCTGTGAAAATACAGTCAAATTATCCAACATCTTCATCATCATCATTGGAAGAACAAGGTGGCAATTCAACTCTCAAAAGGTATCTCTTGTTTGTAGGGCGAGATACAACATCAATCAAATCATTCTCCACATTCACCTTACTCTCCAAATAATTTGAATGACATTTTCCCACAGGAGTCCCTTCACTGCCAAAACAACAGTTTTTAAGTGACTCATTCTGAAAAGCAGTTTTTGGTATATATGGGTATTTTTCTCTGGGAGGCTGGCTTATCAGCATTGGTACATTTAAGTTGTCAAGAGCAATGGTGGAAGGTGTTTTAGAAGGCTTCAACTTGAGCCATTCTTGTTCCTTAGGCTCATACAAATATTCATTTCCATCCATAACAACCTTCACAATGATTCTTCTCTACTTTCTAGTAGAATCACTACTCTCAGACATCTTATGTTGAAATACGAACTGTGGGTCATTAGGAGTTGGATATAAAATGTCGACGACAGTATCACATTCTTCTTTGGTGTAATGTCCTCTTAACTCAAAAACTATTTGGGCTTGCAGTCGATCTTTTTCCTTGTCCTTTAATATCTCAGCAATCTGGCTCCTTTCGCTTTCACTCATTCTCTGCATTTTGATTCCACTCTCTTCCTTATGTGTCGATATAAGATATATGAAGTTGTCTGGTTGTAGAAAATCTTGAACATTTGTTTGCATATGTTTTGGTTTGTGCCCTTTTAAACAAACAAATACTGGCAATAGCTAAACCATATAAATCAGGCCGACCTCATAGAGGTTTTTTTTTTTAAATTAGAAACTCTTCTAATCTTTCTATGAAGTACACCAAAAATATCAAACAAAAAACAATTGAAAAATTAAAAAATAAAAACTATAGAAGAAAAAATGTGAGAAAATCAAATAAACTATGGTAAAGAGATATCAGATATATTTTTTTAAATATAAATGTACTAATTAATATATTTTTAAAGATTATTAGCCGAGAGGCGTTATACAGTCACATCGGGGTGGGGATGAGAGCATTCATTTTTTCTACCTAAATTTATAAGGAAAAAAAATTAAAATACCAAAAAGGAAAAAAAAAAAAAAAAACTTAAGAAAATCAAATAAAAAAATTTAAAAAAAAAAATTCAAAACCGTTGAAAGAGAAAAAGTTAAATCACAAATGGAACCAAAAAAGAAATTGGAAAAAATGCCATTAAGGGCGTGGTTCAGTGGTTAAGTCGCTCGGTTGTAATGGCAACCACCAAAGTTCAAACCCCTGCTGGGCCAACGAGCTCGCAAGCTTTACGCCTTCGCTAGGCCAACGAGCTCGCGGGTTTGAAGTGTTCCTTCTTGGGGATGAGGTTCCCCGTGTTGTGGCCTCACCGGTTCATCGCTCCGGGCAAAAGCGTTAGTGTGGAGCTGGAGGGCGTGTCGCGCCAGCGTCACCGGTCACGTTAAAAAGTTTACCAAGCGCATTATCTTTAAAAAAATTTAAAAAAATAAAGAAATTGGAAAAAATAAAAAAGAAATTGGAAAAAATAAAAAATAAAAACAAAAAAAGAAATTTAAAACTGTTGGAAGGAGAAAACGTTGGAGAAAATCACGAATACTATGGAACCAGAAAAGAAATTGGAAAAATTAAAAAATAAAAACCAAAAAAGAAATTGCAAGAGAAAATCAAAGAAACTATGAAAAAAAATATACCTTGGCGTATTTTAGATATATATTTTTAAATATAAATTTACTAGTAATAACAAAGACAGGGCTTAAAAACAAATAAACCTAGAAAAGGAGACCAAACTATCTACATGAATACTTCTTAGTTTAGAAACTTTAAATATTTATTAATATAATATTTTTAAAATTATTTTTGTGGATTAAAAGAGAAAAATAAAATTATGTTACATAAATTAGAATCTTGTTCAAGAAATTATTACATGTTCCTTAATCTAAGAATTCTTCAGATTTTTTGCTTTGCATGTCGAGCTAGGGCATTCGTGCCCTAGCCTGATCCTCTGGTTTTTTCTTGGCCATGCGAAGTGTGGGGAGTGCATGCGTTTTGGGGAGGTCTAGGGTGTTGATTTTTATCAATGCAAAGTTGTTTTCATCTGCATCGGTGTCTCTTTCTCCCTGAGCGTGTGGGGGTTTTGTGCCTGGTTGGAGGCCGCAGGTGGGGTTTTTGTGCCTGGTTGGTTTGGGTCTGCAGTTCGAAGGTAGTGTTGGGTGGTGGGTCGGTTAAACCCTAGTGGTGGTTTTTTATTTTTCTCAGGGGCCTGCATGCCCGCCTTGGGTCTTGTTTAGTTTCAATGCCGATCGAGGAGTCTTCAGGGGCTAGTCCCAAGATGGATTTTCGCTCAGCATCGGTTGGTGCGAATTCTCCTTCACATGCTTCAAAGGTTTTTAATAATAACTTGTTCTCACCAGATCCGAGGTTGGTTGGTTCGGGTTTGTCTGGTAGTACATGGATTACGAAGATCAATGGATGTCTTGAACGTTGTGAGGAGAGGTCGAAATTTGTTATCCCGCTGGAGATGATTGTAGAAGATATTGACTATTATTTGAAGCATGCATTACTATGCAAGTTCATGGGGATGTGTGTTTCATTACAATTTCTTGAATCGTGGGCCCAACGGACTTGGATGCTAGAGGGAGAAATGGAGGATATGCTTTTAGTAAATAACTATTTCATGGTTTCATTCAATTGCTTGGCGGATTGCAACAAGGCCTTTGAAGGAGGCCCCTATTTTCATAATCAGATTAGATTATTTATTAAACCTTGGCATGCGGGCTTCAATCCTACTGAAGAGCTTCCAAACAGGGTTCCAGTGTGGGTTCGGCTTCTGAGGTTTCCTGTGGAATGTTGGCGGGATGATGTTTTGCACTTGCTGGCTTCGATGCTAGGAAAACTAGTTGGTGCTTCACAGCAAACTCAAGTTAAAAAGGTGATGACTTTTGCTCGTATATGTGTTGAGATTGATTTAAGTAAACCTTTTCCAGATTCGGTGGATATGTGTGCGAGTCCTTACTCTTGGGTGCAGCAGTTGGACTATGAGACTCTTCCTTTTCAGTGTCGTCTCTGTCATGAATATGGACATTTGCAGAGGAGATGCCCAAAGGCTAGGCCTGTGGAATCCCAGCCTTCTCAACCTCCCTACAATCCCCCTAGGGTTGAAAAGGGGAAGGAACCCATTCCTGGTGATGTGGATGGGGCTGATGGTTTCATTTCAGTCAAGGCTCGAAACAGGAATTGGGGTCAAAAGAGGACTTTGAAGGAAAGGCAGGATGAAGATTCTTTCAACAGATTTGAAGTTTTAGATGATCTCAGCTAGCAGGAAGTGAATCTGGGCTTGGTGAATCTGGATCAGGGTGCTTTGGGTTCAGGACAGGAGGGCCTTCTTTCTGAAGCTACTCAGGTTTTGCAGGATAATAGTGCTTTGCAAATGGACACAGATGTTCAAATGGAAGCCTAGGTGGAATCGGTTCCTATTATAGTAGGGAATAAGGGTGGTGGGGATGGTTCTCCTCTTGTTTCGAATGCAGGTACTAAGGGGGTGAAGAATAATAAGTCTTCTTCTTCTCATTTGGGTCTTCATCAAAAGGATCCAAAAAAAGGGGTTGGGGAGAAGTCTTCCAAGCTTGGGAGAAGTCTTCCAAGCTTGGTAGATAAAGGGATTTGGAAAAGATTAAATTAACAGGGGAAACTTTGGTAGAGTCAGGGTTTATTAAGACTCTAGATTCTCATTTTTTGAGCCCCTTGAAATGATTGTTATATCCTAGAATGTAAGGGGCTTGAATAGTGGCCCTCGATAAAAAGTTGTTCGTGATTTGGTTAGAAGTCAATCTCCTGATGTTTTTTTCCTGCAGGAGACTAAGTTATCAGTGGAGTGTATGTTTGGTTTAGTGCCTAAGTTGTGGGGGAGTGGAGAGTGCTAGTGTATTGGTGCTCAAGGGTCTACTAGGGGAGTGGCTTGTTTATGGAATCCTCAGAAGATCTGTCCTCTTTGGTGGTTGTCCTTTCAGTCTTCTATCTCTATGATTGCGTCTTGTTTTGAGACGGGGGAGTCTCTTCTCTTCTCTAATATCTATGCGCCTACTGAACTTCAGGGTAAGCAACTTTTGTGGTCCCATATCTAGTTTGTCCGAAGCATGGTTCCTTTCCATCCGTGGATTATGGATGGAGACTTCAATGCTATTTCTGAGTTGGCTGAGAAGTGGGGTGGTATTGTGAGGCTTGAGCCTTCTGCGTTGCTACTTCAGGATAACATCTCAGCTTTAAATCTTGTTGATATCAAGCCCATTAATGGCTAGTTTACTTGGAACAATCGAAGGATCGGGAATAATTGCATTGCGGAATGACTTGACCGCTTTCTGGTTTCTTGCTACTGGGTTGGTGGGTTGTGGTCTTCTAGCTCTAAAATTTTGGATTGGAGGGGCTCAGATCATTGGCCTATCAAGCTGGCTATTTCTTCAGCTCATGTGCCTCAGTCTCCTTCTTTCAAGTTCCAACTTATGTGGTTGCGTGACTCCTCTCTCCATGACTATGTTGCTAAGTGGTGGAGGTATGGTAGACCTACTTATGGTACAACAATGTATAATTTTGCTAAGTTACTTCAATTTGTCAAGTATCAGCTTAAACATTGGAATCGACAATGCTTTGGAAACATTTTCCATGCTAAGACTGTTGCCCAGGCTAAGTTGGATGCTATTACGAGGTTGATCAGGGAAGATGGAGTGACAGAGGACCTACTATGGGAAGAGACTAGGGCTTTGAAAGCACTAGAAGAGTGTGAGCTATGAGAGGAAGTTTTTTGGAAACAAAAGGCTCAGATTGAGTGGCTTCAGGAAGGGGATAAAAATACTACTTTTTTCTTCAACTCGGTGAAAGCCAAGAGACATGGAAATTCTATTTCTACTTTGGTGAATGACAGGGGTGAGACTCTTTCTTCTTTTCATGAAATCATGAGTGAAGCTATGCAAAATTTTGCTTCATTATTCAGGGAGGACTCGCAGGGGGGTTCTGATGAGGAAGCTTAGGTCCTTTCTTGTATCCCTTCTTTGGTATCTAGGGAGATGAATGAGCATCTTATGAGTGATATTTCGATTGAGGAGCTAGAGGGGATTTTGTTTCAAATGAAGAGGGGGAAAGCTCCTGGCCCTGATGGTTTCCCAATTGAGTTCTTTCAAGAATTATGGGAGATTATCAAGTTGGACTTGTTGGTGGTTGTTCAGGAGTCTCATAAGAATAAACAGATGTTACGGGCTTTGAATTTTACCTTCCTTACTCTCATCCCAAAGTGTGATGGGGCGGATAGGTTAAGTCAATTTCATCCTATCTCTCTTTGCAATGTGATTTATAAAATTATCTCTAAATTGATTGTTGATAGGTTGAAAAAGTGGATTCAAGTGCTGATCTCTGAGGAACAGAGTGGTTTTGTGGCGGGACGACAAATTCTGGATGGGGTTGTTAACCATTCACTCTATGGCCAGTTCCAAAGATAAGGCGATGGTCATCAACCTTGATATGGCTAAGGCTTATGACAGAGTTCGATGGTCCTTCCTTCAGAAGGTTCTTGGTGCTTTTGGTTTTGGGGATGAGTGGATTTATTAGGTTATGAGTTGTGTTACTTCATTCTCCTTCTCTGTGTTAATAAATGGTGAGCATTCTGAGCTTTTTGGTGCCTCTCGGGGTTTGCGGCAGGGTGACCCCCTCTCTCCTTACTTGTTTCTTCTTCTTGTTGAAGGTTTGGGAGGTTTGATAAGAAGGAATGTGGAGTTAGGTTTCATTCAGAGGTGGGGGTGGGGAGGTGGTTTACCTCCATAGTCTCACTTGCAGTTTGTAGATGACACTGCTTTGATGGGTATGGCTACAATTAGGGAAGCTTTGAATTTGCACAAGGTGTTGGATGTTTATCTTGTTGCTTCGAGCCAATTGATTAATGAAGATAAGTCTTCCATCTTTTTCTTCAATACTCCAGGTTCCATTCAGAGGTGAATTGCTCATATCTTGAGATTTCAGACTGGGGTTCTCCCTTTGACCTATCTTGGTATTCCCATCTCTGTTGGAAGACTTCCCAAGGATTCTTGGCAGAATATTCTGGACAAACTTTGTGTGAAAGTTAATCATTGGACCCATCGTTGGTTGTCCTTTGCGGGTCGTGTTCAGTTGCTCAAGTCTGTGGTGCAAGCCCTCTTCATTTACAGATGTATGATTTAGGTGGTGCCTTTGGGTTTTGTTAGGGAATTGGATTCCTTAACAAGACAGTTTTTATGGGCTGGTAGCTTATTGTCCTCTAAATGGAGCCTTGTTAGATGGGACATTGTTTGTAGCCCGAAGCAGTTTGGCGGCCTTGGCTTAAAGCAGTTGTCGTTGTCAGGGATGGCGTTGGCTGCTAAATTGTATTGGCGGTGGTGTGTGGAGTAGGATGGGATCTGGGCCAGGATATCAACACAGAAATACTTCCTAGGGATCCCTCAGATTGATATTCCTCGTTATCCCCTGGTGGGGAAAGGCTCGGTGATTTGGAGTACGCTCAAGAAAGGGGTTGCTCTGGTCAAGGATGGCTTATTTTGGATTTGTAAAAGAGGGATGAAAGCTCATTTTTGGTTTGATTCTTGGGATGGTTTTCCTCCCATTGTTTCTCAGTTTCCTAATTTGGTGACTTTGTGCTAGAGGTTCTGTGAGGCAGGATGGTCAAGGGTGAGTGACTTCAAGTCCTTATCTTCTCATGGGCAGTTGGTGGTGGCGAGATGGAAGAATCCTGATGAGTGGCATGTTGTTGGTATGGAGGAGAATTGTGTTGAGCTTCATAGTATGCTTTCTCGTAGACGTTGTAGCTCCCTCCAGTAAGGGGATGTTCTTTCTTGGTCTCCTAATCCTAAGGGTGTCTATACTGTTACTTCTGGATATCAGGTGTTGTTATCTCACCGGCTGGATGGGGTGGATGTTCACTGGTGGAAGAAAGTGTGGAATAAGCTTTCTTGGCCGAAGTGTAACTGCTTCATTTGGACTTTGTCTTGGAATAGGTGCTTGACACGAGATAATATTCAAAAGCGGGGTTTTTAGGGTCCTTCTATGTGTGTTTGTGTGGATGTGGAGAGGAGGACTCCTCTCACTTGTTTTTCCATTGTCCCTTGACTTTGTAGCTTTGGCATTTTTGGTGGGGAGTTTGGAAAAGCCCCTGTGTTCATGCTTCCTCCCTGGTGGATTTTTGGAGTAGTCTGGGTAGACCTCCTTCTATGGCCTCTTTCTTGCAAGATGTGTGGTATGTTGGGCCTACCTTCATACTATGGCAGATTTGGTTGGAACAGAATCGAAGAATATTTCAAGGTGAGAAGTTGTTGATTTAACAAGTTTGGCACAAAATTATGGGTATGATTCAGGAGACGGTGGAAGCTAAGTATGATGTGGTGTTCCCTTTAGAGAAAGGGGATGCTGCGCTGGTGGATAGATTGGGTATTCAGGGGTTGTCTTTAGCTTTTGCTTGTGTCAGGAGAGGAAGGCAGGTGAAAAAGAAAGTTCAAAGGGTGGGGAGTTGGCTACCCCCTCCGACTGGCATTCTGAAGCTCAATACTGATGGTTCTTCAAGGGGCAATCATGGGCCTGCTGGAATTGGTGGGGCTGGCAGGGATTTTTCAGGATCGGTGGTTTTTTTATTTTCTGTTCATGAAGGATTGCAGACTATCAACCTTATGGAAGGTTTGGCGATCCTCTACGCTTTGGAGAGGGCTTATGCTTTGGGATGGTGCAAGGTTATCTGTGAGTCTGATTCATAGGTTTTGATTAATTTGCTGAATAAATAGAAGGTATCTGATGTTAGTTGGTAGTTGGCTATGATGGTGCAACAGATTCTGCAGATAAGTTCTTTAATGGAGATGGTGTCTTTTATCCATATTCCAAGGGAGTGGAATAGGGCAGCAGATTGTTTGGCTAAGTGGGCGTCTGAGCATTTAGATGGCTGGAAGATAGATGAGTGGGAGCAGGTTCCTCATGAGCTCCGACATGACTTGGAGAGGATTCTTGCCGAGGATGGGAATGGTATTGGTGAAGGATGATGTTGTTTCATGCTTTGTATGGTTGTTTCTTATGGATTCCCTGAGCCTTGGCCCTTTGATGTTTTGTAATGCTCTTTTCTGAATTTCAATAAAGTTTTTACCCCCTTTTTTTTTTTAAAAGAATCTTGTTCAAGAAAATATGAGCCCCTATTTTTTAGATTTTAGATTTAAGGGCTAAAAATTTCCCTCTAGAAATTTTGAATTTTCTAGTTGCAGGTAGGCTTAGGCTTAAAACAACTCCAGTCTCCCAAACTGTAAAATTTATGGGGATTTTTTAGGACCTACAAATAAAAAGATTAAAAATGATGAAATAAAAAAAATTTCCTCCAAAAAATTTCCTAAATTAAATGGAAGGAATCTAAAACTTGATAGAAAAATCCCTATGCTCGTGGAGGAAAGTTTGAACCCCACCTCAAATGCACGGACTCAAAATCAACCATCTAAAAAATAGCTACTCCTATTTTGGAGGAAAATATCATTTTTTAGGTTTCATGAGACCTCTTGCTCCACAAAAATAGATCCTCTAGTAGCTCCATGGGACCCCTTCCTAATTTTTGCTGATATAAAATTCTAGATTTAATTGTAGATTTAACATTTCTTGTTTTAAAAATAATCATGAGACCACCAAAATTTTGGAGCTTAAAATTTTAAGCTTGTCCACTATTACAAAATCTATGGGACCACCTATTTATGAAAGCTCTTCCCCAAGGTATTAAGGTATTTTAGGAAACCCCCCTCCATGGGAGGTAGCCTAAGAGAAATTTCAAAATTTTATTTGAATTTATTATTATAAACATTTTAAAAGCACTTCATATCCTTCATTGTTTATTTATCTTTAAGTGTTTCTTTTCTAACCATTCATTTTTTACAAAATAAGCTCATAAATATTGACATTGCTAAAATTTAAATAGTAAATAAAATAAAAATAATACATTTTATATTATAATTAAAAGATTGAGTTTTAATTTTTTAAATTCTAATTTTAAAGTTAAAGAAGAGTTTAATTTAGATCATGTCCTTTGTTGTTTTGTGTTTCTTATGAGATTACAACTTTGTATCATGTAGTTGTTTGGTTGGATCCCATAGAGTCTCTTGGTCTTTGACCCATGTATGTACAAGGGTTTGGGGCAGGGCTTAAATTTGACAATCGACCTTGCCTGTCAAACAATTTTTTATGACAGTTATCTATTCAATGTTGCCTTTAAAATATAATGACACATCTTAATATAAGTAAGTTATATAACTAGTATATTTATATTTAAAAAATATATATCTAAAAGTACACCTAGAAATATCCTTTTTCCATAGTTTCTTTATTTTTTCACTTTTTTTTGGTTTGAAAATTTCTTTTTTGGTTTTTATTTTATAATTTTTCCAATTTCTTTTTTGGTTTTTATTTTTTATTTTTTTCAATTTCTATTTTAGTTTTTATTTTTTACTTTTTCCAATTTCTTTTTTTGTGATTTAGCTTTTCTCCTTCAATGGTTTTTAATTTTTTTTTTGGTTTTTTTCTTTGATTTTCTTGAGTTTAATTTTTTTTTATAAATTTAGGCAGAAAAAATTAGTGTTCTAATCCCCACCCACTAGTATATTTATATTTAAAAAAATATATCTAAAAGGACGCCGAGGGATATCTTTTTTCATAGTTTCTTTGATTTTCTCTCTTTTCCGTTTGCAATTTCTTTTTTGGTTTTTTATTTTTTAATTTTTCTAATTTCTTTTTTGGTTCCATAGTTTTCGTAATTTTCTTAGCTTTTTCTTCTTCCAATAGTTTCTATTTTCTTTTTTGGTTTTTATTTTTTATTTTTTCCTAATATATTTTTTTTGATTTATTTTTTGGTTCTATTTTTTTTAATTTATCTTTCTCTCCTTCAAAGGTTTTTACTTTCTTTTTTCTTAAGTTTTATTTTTTATTTCCTTTTTGGTATTTTTTTTTTCTTATAAATTTAGGCAGAAAAAATGAGTGTTCTCATCCCCACCCCGCTGAAAAACCAACTAGTATATTTATATTTAAAAAATTATATCTAAAGTACGATGAGGGATGTCCTTTTTTCATAGTTTGATTTTCTCACTTTTTTCCTTTGCAATTTCTTTTTGGTTTTTATTTTAAAAAAAATTTAATTTCTTTTTTGGTTCCATAGTTTTCGTGATTTTCTCCAGCTTTTTAGTTTTTGTGATTTAGCTTTTTGTGCTTCAACACTTTTTAATTTATTTTTTGGTTGTTTTTTCTTTGATTTTTTTAAGTTTTATTTTTTATTTCCTTTTTAGTATTTTAGTTTTTTTTTCTATTAAGTTAGGCAAAAAAAATTAGTGCTCTCATCCCCACCCCATTGTGACTCTATAATGCCTCTCAGCGTAAATATATATATATATATATATATATATATATATATATATATATATATATATATATATATATATATATATATATATATATATATCAGCATAATCCTATATAAATTTTGACAGTTTGTTCAAAATCTCTCCTTTCATATGATACAGTCTTTTTAAAATTTCGATTGTATTTTACAACAAAAATGCCTAAATATTATAAATGTCAAATTTAAGCCCTGGTTTGGGGCCTTGGGCCCTTTCAAAAAGCAACTTTTACTAATAAGAAAGATAACAATTAGCTCAATAATAATGTATGGTAGTGAAATGCATGGTATTTGATTTTCTTGGTGTTTTTCAATTTTATTATATTGATAGACACCAATGAGTGTCATTTAAGTTAATTTTCTTTTTATTATTAGTCTTCAAACCATTCATGTCATTTTATACCTAAAAGAGTTATTTATTTTTATAATTGTAATATACATTTTAATTTTAATGTTCTTCTTTGTTTGTGCATGTACCATTAATCCTTATACAAAATAGAGGGATATATAAAATAATAATATTATAAAGAGGAAATAAAAATGAGATTATTTTTATATCTTAAAATATTAGAAATGAAGGTAATTAAGTCCTTGTCATTTATAAATTGTATATTTCATTAAAAATTTTGGTGAATTTATTTTTATAAAGAATATTACCATTTATTTTATTTCTTTAAAAGTTATTTTATTTTAATTTAAAATTATTTGATAATAACAATGCCACAATTTAATCATCACATCGTGCTATGAATTGCCATTATTTACTTTATTTTTATTTGAAGAGCTATTGTTATTTACTTTGGAGTTATTTTATTTTATTTATTTAAGAGTTATTTTATCTCATTAAATATTTTAATTTAAAACTATTTAAGAATTATTTTATTTTTATTAAGAATTATTTTATTTTAATCAAGAGTTATTTGAGAGTTTTAGTTTTTTAAAAATGTATGTTGGGTGTGTTTTAGTTTTTATGAACATGTTTCACTTTTTATGTACATGGTCATGACATAACACTCTTACAAATTTGCTTGCTAAATGTGAGGGTGCAATGAAAGGGTTCTCAATATTCTTCCTAATTTTATAAAAATATGACTTTACTAGGGTGACTTGCATTTTTATTGAATCCAATGACTAGTTTCATTTTGTACATGCCATGATTATTATTCCTTATTAACAATATTCATTTGCTTTTTTTTTGATACGTACTAAAAAATTTTATATTAAACTTGAAAAAGAAGAAACAACTGCTTATGCTCAACTACATAGCAAACTGTCCAAGGCAGAATAAAAACCCAACTATCCCTATTAGATTCTAATCTAAGTATCTGTAATTGACCTCGCAGGGTCTAGCTTTCCCCTAATTTCTAAACTGTATACACAGAGGATTTCTTATAACAAAATGAAGCCTTCATACATGATAGCCAAAAAGAAATCATCAAAACAGAAGCAATCTTACTCCTTATTGAAATTTATTAGCTGAAGGTTGAAGTCAGCCACCCACTGGAACCCTTCTGTCTCCACCAAATCTAGCATCCTCTTTATGAATTCTACTGCTACATGTGCTTGCTCCTTCAGGACTAAGAGCTTGAATCCGCAGACATCCAATATGAATGGATAGAGTTTTATAACCTCCTCTGGGTCGCGAAGAAGCCCCATATCTCTTGGCCTAGGGATGCCTATGCCTAAGGTTGCTGCTTGCAAAGTCTCCTCTAGGTCACCCAAAAGCTTTGGTATGAAGAGGCCCTTCATAATGACCTCCGCTTCTGCCTTGGAAGTGTTCAATTCTAGAAGCATTGCCAAGAATCTAGAAGATAAATCTGAGTTTACTCTATAGCGTTCACTATTCAATAGATATTTCTTGCCCAAAACCATTCGAATAGCACCCACCATTAACGGATCAGCTTGCCGAAGAATCCTTTGTAAACGAAGCTCTGTGACCTATCCTAAAAAGTCCATTTGTCTTTTTTTACTTACCAGTCTCACTGGAGTATCTATTCCTCCACAATGAATAGCTTCTGTCGAGAAGGTGACCATGAATCGGGAAGGCATGGGTGGAGTAACTCAACTCTGGATTACACTGGGGGAGGCTATGCAACAGTTATTGCATTTAACCCTTCACGTGAGTATTTAGTCTGCTTTCATTCTCTTGAGAAGACTCTCGAAGCATGTGGAATTAACACTACTTTCCATCAAATCTCTTTATTCTCTCCGACTATCTCCGTAATCATTTCAAAGCAACTAAACCTGACATCTCTCTTGTTGTCCAAGGCAGAATAGAAACCCAACTGTCCCTATTAGATTCTAATCTGAGTATCTGTAATTGACCTCGCGGGGTCTAGCTTTCCCCTAATTTCTAAACTGTATACACCAAGGCTTTCTTATAACAAAATGAAGCCTTCATACATGATAGCCAAAAAGAAATCATCAAAACAGAAGCAGTCTTATTCCTTATCAAAATTTATCAGCTGAAGGTTGAAATTAGCCACCCACTGGAACCCTTCTGTCACCACCAAATCCAGTATCCTCTTTATGAATTCTACTGCTATATGTGCTTGCTCCTTCAGGACTAAGAGCTCAAATCCTCAGACATCTAGTATGAATGGATAGAGTTTTATAACCTCCTTCGGGTCACAAAGAAGTCCCATATCTCTTGGCCCAGGGATGCCTATGCCCAAGGTTGCTGCTTGCAAAGTCGCCTCTAGGTCACCCAAAAGCTCTGGTATGAAGAGGCCCTTCATAATGACCTCCGCTTCTGCCTTGGAAGTGTTCAATTCCAGAAGCATTGCCAAGAATCTA
The DNA here is from genome assembly GCA_027924645.1 of Cunninghamia lanceolata. NCBI lineage: Eukaryota > Viridiplantae > Streptophyta > Pinopsida > Cupressales > Cupressaceae > Cunninghamia > Cunninghamia lanceolata. Next base: position 2,502,518 of record BSBN01000704.1, on the reverse strand, counting down.
GAAGATAAATCTGAGTCTACTCTATAGCGTTCACTATTCACTAGATATTTCTTGCCCAAAACCATTCAAACAACACACACCATTAAGGGATCAACTTGCCGAAGAATCCTTTGTAAATGAAGTTCTGTGACCTGTCCTAAAAAGGCCATTTGCCTTTTTTTGCTTACCAGTCTCACTGGAGTATCCATTCCTCCACAACGAATAGCTTCTGCCGAGAAGGTGACCACGAATCAGAAAGGCATGGGTGGAGTAACTCAACTCTAGATTACACCGGGGGAGGCTTTGTAATAGTTATTATATTTAACCCTTCACATGAGTATTTAGTCTGCTTTCATTCTCTTGAAAAGACTCTCAAAGCATGTGGAATTAACACTACTTTCCATCATATCTCTTAATTTTCTCTGACTATCTCCGTAATCATTTCAAAGCAACTGAACCTGACATCTCTCTTGTTGTCCAAGGCAGAATAAAAACCCAATTGTCCCTATTAGATTCTAATCTAAGTATTTGTAATTGACCTCGTAGGGTCTAGTTTTCCCCTAATTTCTAAATTGTATACATAGAGGCTTTCTTATAACAAAATGAAGCCTTCATACATGATAGCCAAAAATAAATCATCAAAATAGAAGCAGTCTTACTCATCAAAATTTATCAGCTGAAGGTTAAAGTTAGCCACCCACTAGAACCCTTCTGTCTCCACCAAATCCAACATCCTCTTTATGAATTCTACTGCTACATGTGCTTGCTCCTTCAGGACTAAGAGCTTGAATCCTTGGACATCCAATATGAATGGATAGAGTTTTATAACCTCCTCCTGGTCGTGAAGAAGCCCTATATCTCTTGGCCTGGGGATGCCTATGCCCAAGGTTGCTTCTTGCAAAGTCACCTCTAGGTCACCCAAAAGCTCTGGTATGAAGAGGCCCTTCATAATGACCTCCGCTTCTACCTTGGAAGTGTTCAATTCCAGAAGCATTGCTAAGAATCTAGAAGATAAATCTGAGTCTACTCTATAGCATTCACTATTCACTAGATATTTCTTGCCCAAAACCATTCGAACAACACCCACCATTAACAGATCAGTTTGCCAAAGAATCCTTTGTAAATGAAGCTTTGTGACCTATCCTAAAAAGGCCATTTGCCTCTTTTTGCTTGCCAATCTCATTGGAGTATCCATTCCTCCACAACGAATAGCTTCTACTGAGAAGGTGACCATGAATCAGGAAGGCATGGGTGGAGTAACTCAACTCTGGATTGCACTGGGGGAGGCTCTGCAACAATTATTGCATTTAACCCTTCACATGAGTATTTAGTCTGCTGTCATTCTCTTGAGAAGACTCTCGAAGCATGTAGAATTAACATTATTTTCCATCATATCTCTTAATTCTCTCCAACTATCTCTGTAATCATTTCAAAGCAACTGAACCTGACATCTCTCTTGCCGCCTGCCAGCTATCTTAGTCAGGGAATTCACCCACCTTTGATTATATCTTTCAAAATCTTCCTCACTCGATGAAAGAACCTGGCCTTGCCATCTCAACTGGGATGGCAAGGCGCCCACCCTACCGCCCACAATATTCATTTGCTTTTCAGTATGACAATGTTGAAAAATTATTTAGATGAATAAGGTCTCTGTAATATATTGACTTCTTCTTATTAACTCACTTAGATATCAATCACAAGGTGCCTATCATATCAATGTAACAAATCCAAGATAAATGCTTCAAAATTCATCTATTTTAAATATTTTTAAAATAAATATATTTAAAATGCTTAAGCTATAACATCTCTAGTTGAAACATTTCTATATTTTTATATTAATTACTGGGTTTTATAGGTGTCCCCACCCAATAAAAGATCAACACAAGCCAAGAGTAAAACAACATACGAAAGATTAGAAATAAACTTTCCCACACTTAACATGAGATCTAAGGATCATATAGCTAGAGGTCTTCTTCCTAGCCAAAGATTTTCTTGATTTAACTAGAATCCAACCCTCTAAATCATTCAAAACATCACTTGAGGGGGAAATATTCAAAAGATAAGAAATCACATACTCAAATTTCAAAGAAAAATCCAAACTCTCCATAAGGGAGAGACCTGTTGAGAAGAACCATTCAATAGAACAAAATTTTTCTTCTTATCAAAGGAAAAATAAACCTATTGCACATCCACTTGGGGGCACACTACCTTACCATCCTTAGGAAATGAGGAAATCCTAAAGGAGAGAGAGAGAGAGTACAATCAAGTAGGCCAACTCTAAGTGGGGTAACCAAAGATATTGTAGCCAAGTTCAAGGAGAGCTAAGAGTCAAAGGGATAGGAGAATTTGCTAAAACCATTTGATGAAAAAATGTCATGCCCCCTTCTAGCAAGAAGCTTCTACTTTATCCGAAGAATGCTCATGCAAACAATCAACTACAAGGTGGTCATAAGAGAAGCATGATCTATGTTAGGATTAGGTGTGTCATTCACCTTACAAGTCCTAAGTCTTGTAATTTTAATTTAATTATGTAGACGATAAATAATGTCTAGTTTGCAAACATCATGGAACGGGCCCAAGTTGGACACCCATGTGAGCGAGGGGATTGATTTATTATTTAATTTAATTTTAGGGATACTTGGATGTTATGTAAAAATAATTTAATATGGAGGTTAAAAAGAATTGGTCAAGATTACAAGTTGTAAGAAGATCTTTCATATTTGGTGATATGATATGGCAATCAATGTCTAGGATTGTGATCTTGGTTAATTTGACCATTATGACCAAATATATGACATTTATGTCATGTAAGGGGTGTGTAATAGGTGTAAGAGGAGTTACATACTATTTTGAGATGCTTGACCATGACCATAGGGGTGTTGAATTTTTGTCATGGCTCACAGTTTTTGATACCACTTGATGGTTTCTTGTTTTTTATTTTCTTATATATTGAAGGCATGGGATAGTGGTTTCTATGGGTCTTTGCAAGTACTCTTATGCTACTAGAATACTATTAGAGGGATAAGTGGATTATATTATTGTACTTTAACTTTTGAGAATAATGGTTGTCATTTTATGAGTTTGCTAATGTATTATATTACTTCTCCATTATTTCATTGATATAAGTTTATTGGATTAATCACATAATAATCAGATTAAACTCTATGTTGTTCATTATTTTCATTATGTTGCTTCCTCTATATTTCAACATTTGGCATTAGAGCTTTGACTAAATTATAGAAGGAGATTCGTTTCTTGCAGCATTGTTGGGTTTTTTGTGGTTGCAGTGGGAGTATTGTTTAAGTGGTTTTGTAAATCCAAGTGTGGTTGGAGAAGCCATGACAAGCACATCATGATCAAAGATTGAAAAGTTCAATGGCTTTGGACATGAGTTATGGAAAATAAAAATGAAAGATATCTTAGAGAAGAGAGGTCAATGGAGAGTTGTGACATAAAGGGATACGCCTGCATATATGTTTGATGTAGATTGGACAAAGATGAACAAAAAGGCTTGAGGACAATACAGTTATGTATCTTTGATTCAGTCCCTCTAAATGTCTTTGATGAGACTACTACACATAATCTATGGAGAAGGATTGGTGAGATTTATCAAATAAAGAGTCTAGAAAATAAGCTTTATTTAAGAAGAATATTACATTCCTTAAAATAAAGGAATGTAGCTAAGCATTTAAATGTATTTAATCTTATTTTGAGTCAACTAGGAAGCATTGATGTTAAGTTAGATGAGGAGGATAAATGTATTTAACTATTTTTCTCTTTACTTGAATCTTGGGAGAATTTAATAGTTGCAACTAGTGGTGGTATTGCAAAGCCTAATATGGATGGTTCTATTGCTACTTTTTTGAGTGAATAAATGAGACAAAAATCAATGGACAAGGGTTCCAAGGATACACTACATATTGTAAGGAAGTAAGAGTAGCAAAATCAACTTCTTACAAAATATTGAGAGGAATTTTGTACATTTTTTTAAAAATTTGATCTTTATATTACAAAAATTAAACAACACATAGATCAACATATACAATATCACACATTAATACCATGATTATGCAAGGAAAACTCTTTTAGGAGAAAAACCCCACACTCCAAAATATTCTCAATGTATTATCAAATCAATAATATATTAAAACACACTTGCAACACAACATTTCATATGAGTTTCACCAACAGATAAAACTTGGAGTGATTTCAGTATCATTATAGTAGGACCTACAAATTCTCAATATACTACAACTCCTCAAGCACCTAAGGTATAGACTTCTAAAAAATTTGGAAACCATAGGTGGTTTTCTAAACCATGTGCAAAGCCTTCTTGAGGTATGGTTTCCAACTTTAACCCCATTTCCAATGCCATAAACTAGTAGATTAATATTCTACCCTACAACTGTCATAAACTATCATATTTGACCACCCAACTTGAGTGCCTAGATTTGCTAATAATAACTATCTAAAATAATGTGTTTCATGGAAAATATTAATTTCTCTCATAGCTGGTCAAGATTCTCAACAACTTCATCTTATAGGCTCTTATAGTTGTGATAAGAATCTTTCATAACATCCCTACAAAATAGGGTGCACCAAATCTACCTATTTTAAACACCTTATGACAACTTACAACTCACCAAACAAAGTATTGACATGTGGCACATAATGCCAACTCAAAATCCCATGCCCCATTTCAATTGGAGCATAATTTAATTAATAAATAAAACATAATAATATGGAGGAAAATGCTAAATAATTAATAAATCAAACTAAGAATTTTTGCAAGGGTGTGTGCATGAAGATGGGGGACCAAAAAGTGGCCATCCCACTTTGTGATCGCATGTTTTACTGCTAGACATAAATAATGGACCCACAATAGTCATGTTTCATTTACATTTTAGAGGTGTGAAATTGTGATAAGTGTTATTCCACGAGTGCATTTTGAGGAGATTGAGGGACAAAACACACAAACACAATGTCATGTCATCGTTCCCATCATGCACGAGCTCAACAAAGACAACTAACTCAAGAAGATAGGGTTTTCATATTATCTCTACACTTGAAAATGAATTGAATTTATTTTTAATTGTTAAATTGATTGAATTTCTATTTTCAATTTTTAGTCAATCAATCACCCCAAAAACCTAATCCAAGAGATGAGATTCCAGTTGAAGAGGAGGCTCAAAACCCTCCTCAAACTCTGCCTTCACTTCCTCTCCATCCACGTGACACACAAGAAAACTATTTAGGGAAAATCCAAGAGAATATAAAACAACTTGAAACCTTAATTCAAAAATTAAAAAGTCCAAATGCAATAAACAATCATAGGAGATCCCTTGCCAATTCATTAGAGTCCATTATTTCTCACGTTGACTTAGTGGCAAACAAAATCAACCAATGGGAAAACTATAGGGATAGATGTCAAAAATTGTATGTAGACAAATTGTCATATAAACAGGTTAAAGGCAAGAAAATTTTGAACGTCGATCTATATGCACTTTTTTATTGATCCTAAAACAAATCAGCCATTTCATGATAACTGTAAACAATTACCCATTCATTGGTGTGTGCACGATGGAATATCCCAAAACTTTTGGGATAGATTGTATATGGTTTTTGACAACCTACTCTGTAATAATAATGAGTTCCCACAATATTTCTTAAGGAAACTCTATTGTGAGTTCAAACTTAATGACATTCCAAACTACTTTGACATCTAGGATTTCTAGGGCAAAGGCGGTGGCTCTGCATAGGATAGAGAGGGGGCACATCATGCCTAGAAACATCCACCTATACCCCTTATGAGGCCACAACATATCTCACTCCCTTCGACTTTGAAGGAGAGTATTGAGGTGGAGACACTACACTCTCTCAGTTCCCTTACCTAGTCTTTAGCACTACATGGCAATGATCTTTCCCAGGCTGGTGAGGGTGAGAGCAGTAGGTGTCATCGATCCCCCCATCTTTGTCAAACATGTGGAGCTTTGTGTGATTATGGGATCGAGTACGCTCCTCATGCAGACACTAGACATGATGCTCCGGAGTTCCAAGACTATGTGAGATAGGGGCAACAGTAGGCTCAAGACACATCCTTATTGGATGATATTGTACTGACAGATGACTTGTCGCATGATACATTTGGTATTGATTCCCACGTAATTTTTAGAAGGTTCTGCAATTTATTATATTTGTATTTGAAATCTCTAATTAATTATATTAATAGATATTATAAGTCAAAATTAACGTAGGTAATTGTATGCACTATTGAATTGTAGGGTCAAAGTATTAATCCTACATCTATCAGCCATCCATTGCAAGGTTATGAGAGGAGGTTGAGTCGACGGGTATGTAATTTGTCACAAGATCATAAATATAGTACATGTAAACTTTTTGTCATATATCAATGGTAATCTTATTTAACTTGACAATTCGATGATGAACAAGTGGATGTTGGAGCTTCACCATTAGGAGGATTTCCTTGGGATGGTCGCACAAGTAGTTTCACTAAGGTAAATTTTACCATTTTATAATCATTATGTATTTAAATAATGTTATGTATCTATTTTGGTCAAATAACCTTGGACTCTATTTTTAGATGATGATAAATTTGGAGACTCCTCCTCATCTTTGTTAGTTAGCAGAGGTGGGCATTGTTGCAACTATTTTGTCTGCAAATCCTTTGACCGAGGTATGAGCGAGTAACATGTAAATGCCATTTTGTATTTCTTGTTTTATATCACATCATTTAATGTACACATATGATATTCATGTTTACTCAAATTTGCTTCTTCACGCTTCTCACAGATGTCACAACTCTTACTCGTCCAACTACAGAAGAAGAGAGACAACAAATGATCGAGAGGGATCACCAGTTGGTGGTAAGTGAATGATTACTTATGTCATATTGTATATTTCATGTTTTCTATATAATGTGGATATTGTTTGATTGTATTAACATGTGGAGATTGAAAAATTGCTATCGAGGAGGTCTAGTCGACGAATGAGAGAGGATGAGTCGTTGATTGATTCTCCATCTTCATGGATAAGCAAGGGCCATTGATTATTTGATAGCACTCCCTAGGAAATTTGATTTTGGGACCCTTTTTTATATGCCTATATGGCTTTGTAAACATACTTTTCTATTTTACTGATGTATATCATTGTATGTACCTATACATGTCTTTGTTTGTACATGCTTATATGGATTTATATATACACTATATGTGATTTTCATGACATTATGTATATGATATTTTGCATTATATATATGATGATCAATTATGATTATAGGATAGATAATGTATCATGCTTAAAAGTTTTGATATCGTGTACGTGTTCTTCAATATTTCCATGAAATGATATTATGTTGAATTATGGTTCAATATATTTTCCAAAGTGTTTGATTAACTCAAATATTTTGATATCATCCTTGAAAAATAAATTTTGTGCATATCCTGCAATCGTGGCATTCCATGAGACCACTTTTCTTTGAGGCACCATGTCAAAAAGTTCACATGCCTTGTCTATGCTTTCACATTTTGCATACATGTCTCCCAAGGCAGTTGCAACTACAACATCTGACAAAATTCCCATATCCTTTATGCTTTGATGGATGTCCATACCCTGTTCCAAAGATCCCATTTTGGCACGTGCAGGGAGGATGCTGGCAAAGGTTGTAGATTTTAGATTTACAACTTCTAATTACATTTGCTTGAAAGTTTCTAAAGCCTTATCAAAAAATCCATTTTGTGTATATCTTGCAATCATTGCATTCCATGAGACAACATTTATTTGAGGCATCATGTCAAACAGTTCATGTACCTTGTCTATGCTTTCACGCTTTGTATACATGTCTCACAGGGAAGTTGTAACTACAACATCTGACAAGATTCCCATATCCTTTATACTTTTATGGATGACCATACCTTGTTCCAAAGATCCCATTTTTGGCATTGGCAAGGAGGATGCTAGCTAAGGTTGTGGAATTTGGATTTACACCCGCCAATTGCATTTTCTTGAAAGTTTCTAAAGCCTTATCAAAAAATCCATTTTGTGCATATCTTGCAATCATTGCATTCCATGAGACAACATTTGTTTGATGCATCATGTCAAACAATTCATGTGCCTTGTCTATGCTTCCACACTTTGCACACATGTTTGTCAGGGTAGTTGCAACTACAACATCTGATGAAATTCCCATATCCTTTATGCTTTGATGGATGTCCATACCTTTTTCAGAAGATCTCATTTTGGCATAGGAAGGAGAATGCTAGCAAAGGTTGTGGAATTTGGATTTACACCTGCAACTAAAAATTTTGGACAAAATATGAAGACAAAATAGATGAAGATGGAGAAGGATAAATAAATAAATAAAAATTTATTTAATTCTAGGAAAAATGGATAAATGACTAATTAAACAATTAAAAATAATTATTTAATTAGAGAGGATAAATGGACATGAATAATTAAATAAATAAAATTTATTTAATTATAGAAGGGATTATGATCAGAAAGGGAATAAATGAAATTAGTCAAATAAATAATATTTATTTAACTAATTAGGTGATGATATGGGTGCTTAGGGCAAAACATGCTACAAGTTGTCTAGATACTATAATGTTGTGACAAGGTGGACATTTTTGGGTGTCTACATTTTGCCCCTCTTTGAGATGATGTTTGAGATGATGAAATTTGTGTCAAGTAACATCATTTCAAAGAAGCTAATGTATGGATAGAGGAAAAAGATGATGATGGAAAGATAGGATGAGGATGCCCCCTCGAAAGGATAGGCGGGTTGGACAAACACTGGTAGGCTCTCGAAATGAAATGGATTGGTTGAAAAAGATTAAGGAAAGGATAGAAGAAAGGATGATGTGTTATGCTGCAATGAAAGTGAGAAACCATGATGTTTGATATAGCACGAGACGTTATGCACCAGGGTATAAATACCAAGGTGATGATGTGTCTCGTGCCCCAACGTAATACAACCTTGTCTAGGTGTATGAGGAAGAAAACTTAGAGCATTAAAGTTCTAATGCACACAAGGTATAATGTGACCTTCGATGCAAAGGATAATGCAAAAAGCTATTCCAACATACACAAGATATGAATATTAGCTGGAATGATATAGACGTGATACAAATGCAAGATAAAAAGATAACACACACAAGCAAGCAAGCATGCACAAATGATACAAAAAACAAACAAGGTATTGCCCTTGTCAAGCTGTAAAAAAATGATTAATTGTTGATTGATTAATTGATGATAGTGTTGTCATGGCGGGGAACGATATATCCCTAGATCAACACAAGGATGTGGGAATGATATATCCCATTGATGATGATGATTGATGAGGATGAGAGTGTTGTCATTGCGAGGAACGATATATCCCTAGATCAACACAAGGATGTGGGAACGATATATCCCATTGATGATGATGATGATGATGATGATGATTGATTGATTGATTAATGATTTGGTTAACGACAAGATTAGGATCAAGACTGTTGATGTGATTGGATAATTTGACAAGCTTGATTGACTTGATTGGTATGGATTTAAAGAGTGGTTTGCATTTGAGTTTATTGATGATGAGATTGATTGGAAGAAGTGATGAAGATTTGGCAGAGAATAGATAGATGATAGAAGAATATTTTGGCAGAGTAAGGATATCAAACTCAGTGCATACCAAATGGCTTATGAGAGGGTAGATTTATAGGCAAGGGCTGATTTGTGATGTGGAGGGAAGAATATTTGATAAGATAAGATTTTATTTGATTTTTTGATAAAAGAGGAAATAAAACAAGATAAAATAGGAAAAAGATAAAAAGACTTGTTTTTAGTTTTAAATCCTCAAAAAGGAAATAAATCTTCTAAAAAGATGGGAGGATAATAGATGAATTATCTAATTAAATAAATTAATTAGATACACATGAGTTTTAAATTTGGAAAGAAAGCAAGAAGATCTTTTTAGGACCTTATTAATTAAATAAATAAAAATTTATTTAATTATAGATGAAGATGGAGAAGGATAATTAAATAAATAAAAAATTATTTAATTATAGGAAAAATGGATAAATGACTAATTAAATAATTAAAATTAATTATTTAATTAGAGAGGATAAATGGACATGAATAATTAAATAAATAAAATTTATTTAGTTATAGAAGAAGGGATTATGATTAGAAAGGGAATAAATAAATTAGTCAAATAAATAATATTTATTTAACTAATTAGGTGATGATATGGGTGCTTAAGGAAAAACATACTACAAGATGTCTAGATACTATAATGTTGTGACAAGCTGCATTTTTGGGTGTCTACAACACCTGCCAATTGTATTTTCTTGAAATTTTCTAAAGCCTTAACAAAAAATCCATTTTGTGCATATCTTACAATATTTGCATTCCATGAGACAATATTTCTTTGAGGCGTCATGTCAAATGGTTCACGTGCCTGGTCTATGCTTCCACACTTTGCATACATGTCTCCTAGGGTAGTTGCAACTACAACATCTGACGAAATTACCATATCCTTTATGTTTTGATGGATGTCCATACCCTGTTCAAAAGATCCCATTTTGGTAAAGGCAAGGAGGATGCTAGAAAAGGTTGTGGAATTTGGCTTTACACCCACCAATTGCATTTCCTTGAAAGTTTCTAAATCCTTATAAAAAAAATCCATTTTGTGCATATCTTGTAATCATTGCAATCTATTAGACAACATTTCTTTGAGGCATTATGCCAAACAGTTCATGTGCCTTGTCTACGCTTCCACACTTTGCATACATGTCTCCCAAGGTAGTTGCAACTACATCTGATGAAATTCCCATATCCTTTATGCTTTGATGGATGTCCATACCCTATTTTGAAGATCCCATTTCAGAATAGGCAAGGAGGATGTTGGTTGTTGGCAAGAGATTTGGGGCCGATAAAATCCAGAGAATTGTACCCTGATACTTAGATTGAGTAGTTTATTTATACCCTGAAGGACATAGTCAACCGGTAAGAGTCAAATACACATACAAGACACATCATAAAATCTAAGAAAAAGACAAAAGAAATCCATCCATGACACCCAAATTCCCTTATAACTCCTATGCATATATATCAGGTCATAACCGGTATAAACAGGTAGGTCTAGTCTCTGCTCTAGTATGAATTTGTATTACAATATCCTCTTATATCGATTCCTTATGTCTATTACATTCGATATATACAAATGTTCCACTAAAGTGACATGTCTCTTGTTTTGCAACTCATGTCTCTTTCGGTATCGAGGTCCTTTTCCTTGACCTTTCTTCCGGTATTTTCTGGTATCCCCTATTCTAGTACTTGACCTACTAACATCATCCCCCCTTTTAAAATGGTGTCTTGTCCTCAAGACATACAACTCAATTAGGCAATATATTTTGATGTTCTACTTTGATCTTTGCCAATGTGGCGGCCCAATGTGCCTGTGTATGGAGGAGGGTACTTATTTGAGCTTGAATTTGTACTAGTGTAAGCTTGGCCTCCTAGAAGTGGGTGGGGATGTTAATGTTATTTAAACTATTTGCTTAGCTTCTTTCAAAATCAGCTGAAGGAACCTTAGTTCACTGTCCACCTTCTCCCTGAGCTGTTGGACCTGTTCTTTGACTAGCTCTTGCTGAGTATGGAGTTGTTGTAACTGAATGTGGAACTGTTTAATATTATCCCTTGTTGCTTCAGTTGGATCCTGTATGGGATCATATCTTATCTAAGCTATTTGATCCTTTGTTTGTGCAATCTGGTTCCAAAGGCCTTTGGTGGTGTTGGGCTGTTGTAAGCAAAATTGGTATATGATACCAGCAACTTTGATATTATCTTTGGTTCGTTTGATTTGTTGCTCTAGGTGAGATTGTGTTGTAGCATATCTCTTGATGGCTTGTTGAGTATTTTGTTTGATTAACTCATCCTAGGCTTCTTTCTTTATCTACTCCTTTTGGGATGTAACATCCGCTTGTATCCTGGTGACCAATTATTGTGGCTGCTGTGAAATTGGGAGGGACTGGTCCCTGGAAAAATGGGGGATTGCCTTTTGGAGAGTGTCAACTACCTCTTGTAGCCATTCCATCTATTAGACGTGCTCTTGGGGGAGTTCCTCTCTGGAAGTTGTGTGGAAAATATCCCCTAACTGTAATTTCTGAATTGGTGACATCTTAGATAAATTTACCTGCGAGTCCACTAATGGGACTTGAATCAATTTTGGGATTGACACCAGCCGAATTTGTTGTTGTTGTGCCAAGAAGTGTTTAATTGCCAAGATTGTATCCAAAGGAGTGGATACTTCTCTGGGATCCTCATTCTTCTTTCCTTTGTCTTCTCCAGTGATGTTGGAGCTTATGGCCGATATGGCTTGGTCCTTCATCTCTTCATCCCTGGTGAGAGCCTTAGCTCTTTTTGCTCTTATTACAATTGCAATTTCTTCCAAAAATTCCTTTATTGCATCTTCCAAATCTTTATTCAAATAATTCATATATTGGACCAAACTTTGAATTATTTTGTCCTTGCATTCTTGATCATATTCTTTGTACATTTGTAGGATTTGTGGAAGCATCCCATGGTGAGAAATTGTGTTAAATGTCACAAGCACATCCATGGGTCCACTTAGAATCTTTAGAGATTCTAGTTTTAGAGTTTTCTCTAGGTCATCCTCCTTTTGCTCCTCTGATTGTAGTAGAAGCGTGTCTAGAGTCTTTTTCTTCTTTTTGAGAAGCTGCTCGACCTCTTCTTCATCTTTGAAAATCTCTTCGATATTTGCTTGTTTTGTATATCCTTTTAGCCTTTGAGCCTTTGCCTTCTTCCTCAACTGCCAGGCTCGTTTAGTAATCAGTGGATTCTCTGGTTGGGAGGTTGTTGGTGCTGATGTTGTGGGTCTTGCTGAAGTTTCTGCTATGGAGGATTGTGACCTTATGGCCCTTATTCTAGAAGATTCAGCTTGGGCCAAGGTGGCAGCTGCCAGTTTTGTCCCTTCTTTAGTTTTGCTCCCCTATTTTTGAGCTTTATTTTTCTCTTTTCCTTATCCTCCTAGATCTCCTGTTCCATTTTTCAGTCCATAACCTCCTAGTATGTACCGAACCTCTCTGCATTGGGGTCATTTAGGCTCTGGAGGAGGGTTGCTGCATATGCATCAATTTCCACGTTTGTAACCTCGTATAGCAGTTCCAGAACCCATACCATGCAGGGTTCAACCGCTTCCATGTACATGGGATCTTTGTCCATAAAAAATGTTATGGTTTGTTTGTACTTCTTAGATGAGAGGAATGGGGTTTGGTCCCTTGCATCTATTGTTGGAAGGTTTTGAAAAACCCCTAGTATGCCGTTTTCCAGCTTTCAAAATCCACATACTATCAGGTATGGTATTTTATCTAGGCTGCTATGGTCTAGTGGAGATGCCAGACCTTACCTTTGAAACCAGGCAATTCTTTTAAGAAATAAAACATTAAACATATAAGAAGTGTTCCATACCAAAAATGATATCTAGATGTCTTTATTTTTTGTAGGTTCTCCATCAATTGTTCCCACATCACCTCACATAAATCAAAATCTTTCCCTTCCACTGCTATCTACATGCTAATGCCATCCAAGGACTGGGAAGCTACAATGACAATGACCCATTTTGAGGAGGAAGAGGCTGCATACAAGGAAGAGGAAGAAGAGCAGATGCTACCTATTTCAACTGTGGGAAACTGAGACACTTTTCTATAGAATGCTGGGGGGAAAACAAGAAATAATGTGGATTTTGTGGAGAGGACGATCATGATGCCTTCAATTGTGAAAAAGCACACCAACATTATAACAGTGCACAATCTCAAAAAGACAACCAACAAGACCCTGACACCATAAGGGGGGCTAGACTCCTCTGTAAAATACCCAAGGAATTGGAAGGAAGAACCAGATAGTGCCAGAAAATAAAGAAGGATGATAGAGATATAACAAAAGATAATATCAAAGAGGATTGCTACGCTGAGGCTAGATTCAAGAAAAAAGGCAAGGCCACTATAGTAACCCAGAAAGGCACGGATACCGAAAGTCTGAACTCGGAGACTTCCGAAGAGGACAATAGCTCTGGAGAAGAAGAAGAATTCTACCCCTCAAACGAACAACATGATCAGATAGTGGAACAAACTAAAAAGATCCTTGAGTGGGAACAAGAGAAAGAAAAGTTAGAAAACAACTACTTCACAGAACAAGAAGTAAGGCTCCTTAAATAATTTGTAAAATTGGCAGGGCAACATGACCTACTTACCAAACTAATACAACTTAATAAATACTGGAACAAGAAGACCATACTAGTGAGAACGGTGGGAAGACATTGGAAATTGAGGCCAATTATGATCAAACTCCAGATCCTCCAGAAGAAGATCCCTAAGGTTATGGTTGATTTGGGGTCAGATGTTAAATTAATTCCTAAAAGAATATGGGAATATCTAGACAAACTGGCACTAGAACCAATGCCCTACAATATCAACTTGGTAGACGGTACCAGAATGAAGACAATAGAAACCTAGAGGAATGTGGAAGTAAATGTAAAAGGAGTAAAACAATCTATCGATTTCAAGGTAGTCACCATGAAAGAGACGTTTGACTCATTTGATGCACTCTGGGTTAAGGTGGTTAGTAGACTCTAAGGGAATTATAGATTCACAAAAAGAGATTTCCTTTGCAGATGATAAAAGATGTGATTGTTCCTCATGCCTTTCCAATTGTACCTATAGCTTTTCATCGATAATCAAACTTAGTTTATGTTTAACTAATGACTCCTCAGAATTGGGTCCTGTTGGTTCTTCTCCTCATTTGGTTTCAGTATCTTTGGCTTTTGTTATTTGTCCTTATTTCTTCCTATTCTTGGTTGCACCCACTTCAACACGCTCAACAACATCCCTCTTGGTGTGTTCTCCTCGTTTCCTTAGGATCTCCTTTGCTATTATTCTTGCTTGTTCCGTTTCTCTTCTTTCCATTTCCCTTTTCTGGTACCTTTCTTCCCTCTCCTGATCTTGCTTTTGTTTTCTTTTGTCTGCATCCATTCCTATTCCTAGTTTGATGATCTCATGTATCTCTCTTTCCTTTTCGATTTTTCCTTTTCCCATATGCATCTTTTGGTCTGGATAATCTTCCCTCTATATCATGGTTCCAAAGAAATTTTCTAAACAGTCACATCTTTTCAAGGACCTCTAGGATCCTCCCCCTTTCCATTCATCATCCCCTAATGGCCTACCCCCTCTCACAAGGGTGGCCTTAGGGCCTGACAAGAATTTTATCTTGCCAATTTCCTTACTTCCTTCCAGCTCCTAATTCCTTTCCTGTCTCTCCAGGGTCCCGGCACCGCAACCAATGTTGGCAAGAGATTTTGGGCCAGTACAGTCCAGAGAACTATACCCCGATACTTCTTGAGTAGTCTATTTATAACTCGGAGGACACAGTCATAGAATAAAGCCTAACTGGTAAGAGTCAAGTACACATACAAGACACATCATAACATCTAAGCAAAAGACAAAAGATATCCATCCATGACACACAAATTCCCTTATATATATATATAAGGTCATAACTGATATAAATGGGTAGGTCTAGTCTCTACTCTGGTATGAATTTGAATTACAATATCCTCTTATATCTATTCCTTATGTCTATTAAATTCGATATATATACAAATGTTCCATTGAAGTGACATGTCTCTTGTTTTGCACCTCATGTCTCTTCTAGTATCGAGGTCCTTTTCCTTGACCTTTCTTCTGGTATTCTCCGGTATCCCCTATTCCGGTACTTGACTTGCTAATATTGGCAAAGGTTGTGGAATTTGGCTTTACACTTGCCAATTGCATGTTCTTGAAATTTTCTAAAGCCTTATCAAAAAATCCATTTTGTGCATATCTTACAATCTTTACATTCCATGGGACAACATTTCTTCGAGGCATCATGTCAAATAGTTCACGAGCCTTGTCTATGCTTCCACACTTTGCATACATGTCTTCTGGGGTAGTTGTAACTACATCTGAAGAAATTCCCATATCCTTTATGCTTGATGAATGTCCATACCTTGTTCCAAAGATCCCATTTTGGCATAGGCAAGGAGGATGTTGGCTAAGGTTGTGGAGTTTGGCTTTACACCCACCAATTGCATTTTCTTGAAAGTTTCTAAAGCCTTATAAAAAAATCCATTTTGTACATATCTTGCAATATTTGCATTCAATGAGACAACATTTCTTTGAGGCATCATGTAAAACAGTTCAATGGCTTGTCTATGCTTCCACACTTTGCAGACATGTCTCCCAAGGTAGTTGCAACTACAACATCTGACAAAATTCCCATATCCTTTTTTCTTTGATGGATGTCCATACCCTATTATGAAGATCCCATTTTGGCATAGACAAGGAGGATGCTGGCTAAGATTGTGGAATTTGGCTTTACACCCTTAAAGACTTGGTATACTTTAAAGAAAGACAACAGACAAAGTGACACGTTCTCAAAGATATATATATATATAGTTAGTTAGTTAGTTAGTTAGTTAGTTAGTTAGTTAGTGAGGAATTCAATAAATTTCTTACTATAGAGTTAATTTTAATATGAGCTTATGTTTTATTTGTTAAACTAATAATTTAAACATTGCTAAGGGAAATGGATGTACACAAATTCTAAATGGGTTAAAGATTCATATTGAAAATTTAGTCTATAGATAAATTATAAGGATTTTAATCGTGAACCTAATAATAATATTATTAGTTTTTTATTTTGTAATAATTTTCTTATGTAGTGTTATTTTATAATGACAAGAATTGGACAAAGTATAAATTGACAAACTCAAGCATTAATGATTTTAATCATGAATCTATCCTCTAATTTTGGCTCTTGGTTCCAATTTATTGAGTATGAGAATACTCCCTTTGTTTGCTTCTAATATCATAAATCTAGCCATTTTACTAAAAACCACCCTAACAAGAGTCTTAGTAAAAAGGAAGTTATTCTAATAATTCTTGGCAGAAGACAAGGCTACTAGCAGATCCTACCATAGGTCAGTGCAAGTGGTATGCGGAGGACAAAGCCAACATACAAAAAGGCATTTTCAGAAAAGACACATCCCTATGTAATATATAGATAGGATATAGTATATACATGCAAATGTAAGAGAGTGTAAGGAAGTATAAGAGTCTATAAAAGGGCAGATACTAAGACCTACCAGTATGTGTATGTAATTCCAAAAGAATGTATATATAAAGGAGATATAGGGGTTCTACTATTTTTATGTGTAAATTCAAACTCACCTCTACATTGATGGCCCATTCTTCAGACTATGTTTAAACTTTGCATTGTGATTACATGTTGCCATAACCAAAAAATTAGTTAAATAGTAATTCTAAGCACTTAGCACTCTAGTTAACTCACCCTAGTGATCTCCTTGTCCCACTCTACATGCATGTTAAAATGTGGACCAATAGAATTAGTACACCTTGTAAAGGGGAGATACACAAGGTCACTGTGCATACCATGGTGTAGGTTGAACCAATGGAATACTACCATTATTTTTGATGAAAAAATACAAAACTTATTGAAATGGCCTTTTCACATTCGCATACACATGACATAGTTATGACCCCACCACACGGTCACACTTCCTTTTGTGATTGATGGTGTAGAAAATATCACCTGTGACCAATCTAATTTATTTAGTTTTAATGGGTCATTGAGTGATGAGCTTGCAATACATGGCTTTGAATCCACCCATCGTAGATCCTATCCAACATGTTCACTCAAATATGTCCTTCACTAGTACATATATACCCTTCCTCCATGCAAAAGTATTAATGATTACCTATACACAACCATTGATAGAATACTTCAAAGAAGTTGTAGTTAATACAAATTGTGATGTATCATATTTGGTTACAACTCAAGCTTATGTTGTGTTGAAGGAATCTATCATATAGCATCGATAAAATAATAATCAAACTAATGTACAAATGCCTACTGTAGACACCTAAAATTGACCATGTCTTGTGACATCACTTTTGACACCTCTTGTGACACCTTGCAACACATTTTGTCCTAGGACCCTTTCATAACCCCTTCCATCATTCCTTAGTTAAATAAATTATATTTATTTAACTAATCCCTTTTTATCCCATTTATCCTCTCTAACCAATTAAATAAATAAAATGTATTTATTTAATTAATTCACACTTTGCTCCATCATCCAATTTAAATAAATTAAATATTTATTTAAATTAACCCTCACAAACCACATAATTTAAATAATTTTAGTATTTAAATTATGTCACCCTTGTCCTTGTCCTTGTCCTCACACATGTCTCTCATAATTTAAATAATTTTATTATTTAAATTATTTATCTCACATAGGTCCATCCTTAACCACTTGCCACCTTCATTAAATGAGTGATCCAAAATTAAATCACATTTTCATCTCAACCCTCCACATCACACTACATTTTATCCTAGCCATTCACATAAGGATAAACTCTAAAAGCTTCCTTTGAAACCCTTGAAATCCTTCTCCTTGTCCTAATCTTGTCTCAACCAATTCTAGCCATTGATCCTAATTTCTAATCCTAGCCATCCATACTATCATTCATTATCTATAATTGAGCCTCCCTCTAGCCATTATCATCCATCATTGTTAAAGTAATGTTATGCTGTTGAAAATATGAGCAACCAACATATCCATATTATCAATCAAATATCATAGAGAACATAACTAGTAGTTAGGGTGCACTCTACTCCGTTCTATCAAGAAGATTGAAATAGTGCAAGGTTCCAAGGGTATTGCTTGAATTATTTTATCTTTCACATTATTGCCTTGTATTATTTTCATGTCTTCATATTTGACACGCCCGATGTTTTAACCCCCATCATTTGCAAGTTTGTGAGCTTTGAGTTGTAGATCTAACCCATTTTTTGGCAAGATTTGGGTGTCAACTTTTGTAGGTGGCCTCCTACAGTTAAATCGACCTCACCATTGAGTATGGAATGACTCACAATAGTCACCTCTCTTATTGCCATCATCTTGCCTTGGTATTGTCTATCGGTTTGTCACAGGGAGTTTCTAATGTTAACCGTTGGTCAAAAGAGTTTTTATTTAAAAAAAAACTAGTCAGTCTTGGTTGGGTTTGCAATACTGTTTGTTGGTTTCAAAACCCTTATCCCTGCATTGTTCATGGTGATCTTCGATCCTAGTTTTCCCATCAGGCACCCACATTTCAATTCACCTGTGGTCATTTAAAACCTTCACCCTATGGTTAATACTCCCCTAATTGCCTCACACTTGACCATAAATATCCATGTCTTAGCATCAACCTAAGCTACCCGCAGATATCCCATTCACAGCCTTGCGACCTTGCACTTAAACGGCCCATGCCATCCTCCATTATGCCTGCATAGCATTTGCGAATTTCTCTCCATATAATTGTCGATATCTTATATTTAAACCTCGACATTTTCTAGATGGATCAACCATAGTTTCTTGCGCCCATTCACCATACACAAAACTGCCATACAAGTGTTCTAAATCTTCATATGGTCAATGTTTTAAATGATTATTATTTCAATCATTTTTAAATCTAAATTTTAGCTAGGTATGGTAGGTCCCCTTGTGCTGTAATATCCTAGTTTGTCGCATTATTCACAGGTTCATAGTTTCCCGCCCACAGGAAATGGGGGATGGTCGAAGCTCTGAGTCCCCTTCTAAAATGTGGTGGTCACATTAGTGACCCTGATGACCTCCCACCTGCATAACCCCTTATCCACAAGATAATCCTTAAACTCTGAACACCCTTTGCTAATCGTGCCATATACACTAAACTACCATTTCCTAACTTCTTGTGTAAGGCTTAACCGTGTCCATTCCTCACCGCTCATTTTGAAGTTTTAATGTTAAGCTTCTAACATCTAACATGTGTTGCCTGTTGGGGTAAGTGTAAGCATGCGAACATGGCTAATGGAGACCACTAGTAGCTTACATACTATTAACAACAAACATAACCGCTAAGCACAAAATTCTTTCATGTGATTAACATCCACTGACTGCTTGCAACTTACTAACCGCCTGACATACCCTTATCACCTCCTACATGCCCAAATTGGTTATTTTTTTCAAATTTGCATAACTTTTGAAATAGCTATCAAATTTTCATGAAATTGGAAGCATTGGAAAGTTGGCTTGCCCAACTTTGCAGAAATATAGGTATCATCAACATATTTGACCAATTCTTTTAGGTATATAATCAGTCACACTCACCATTTGCTTGCAAATCTTAAAATCGCTATAACTTTTGCAAAGCTTAACGAAGTTTAACAGTTTTTTAAAAACTGCTTAGAATTTCAACATGAATCTGATCATCATATCAAATATACTATAGCTTTTCATAATTTTCATAATTTTCTAGATTTATCTTTTTGAATTTAACAGGTGGGTTGCAAGATTTTATTTCTTTTTGTTTGTTGGACTTGAGTATGACTTGAGGGGTGTGCCTCATTATCAAATCTGAAGATGAATTTCTAGGTACACTCAACATAACTTTTGCATTTTCCATTAAGAAAATAACCTATTTTTAATATCATATTTGGATTTGGGCTTAAAAAGAACTCTTGTTTGGAACATCATATTTGGATTTGAGCTTAAAAAGAACTCTTTTTTGCAATATCACATTTTGATTTGGGCATAAAATGAACTTGTGTTTGCACTATCACATTTAGACTTGGATATAAAACAAACTTGTGCTTTCTTTGTTTGGTGGATTTGAGTGTGTTTTAGGGTGTGTATGTTCTTCCCTTGCACTCAGTGTGATCTTGGGAATAAAAAACATCCTTTACTCCCATTCATCTTCACACACATTTCAATTTATAAGGGTAAATTAACATTTCTAGTGTGATTCAAGTGTGTGTGTATGCCCTCTCCTCACACTACAAGGAGATCTTAGAGATCAAAAACACCATTGGATTCTCTTTTCTCACCCCTTCATAGGAGGCCTTCTTGGAGACACACAATTTCAAGGGACAACTTCAACTCTAGTGTTTTGGCAGAGTATAAAAAGTAGGGAGTAAATCAAAAGACACACCTCTTAGAAGTTGGAATCTTGTCATTCAGGCTAAGCCCCCCAAAACTTTATACCTTGGGGAAGTGAAGGTGAAGGGTAGGTTACCCTCTTCTCTTGGTTGTTTGACATTATTTCACTTTCATTTGGCCCCCCCGTACCTTGTGTATATTGGGGACATCGTTAGAGAACTTGTGCATCCTAGATTAAGACCTCTTGGCCACACCCGATTGACTAATATTAGGCTTTTAATGTGTCTTGAAGTGTCTTCATAAATTATGACAACCAATTTTGAAATCAAGCTTGCCATTGTGTTTTGTGTGTGTGTTTTGTAAATCTATGCATGTACATGTGAAATCTTTTGTTTGCAAATTGCCTAAAGTCAAGATATCAACAAATCCACTCCACATCATCCTAACTGTCCTTGTCATCACTTTCATCCTAATCCAAACCATATTCATCCTAATATAAACCCTCATCATGCTAATTATCCACTCTAGTTATCTTAATTTTCCTTATTATCCATCTCATTATCCCTGATCATCCTAATTGTCATATCCAAATCATCCCAATCCATTCCTAATCCAATCCAAGACATCATTTAGGACCCTAATCCTAATCAGTTTGCCTAATCTAATCAAGGTCCTAGTACACCTAATCCACCTCCAAATCATAATCCCATCCTTGAACCTAATCCAATCCCCATCATCATCATATCATTGATCATAATCCACATCAAAATCCACTATCCCTAATCCAATTTTATCCTACATCATTATCTTAATCCAAATTCATCTACTTGTACTACATTATCCACATCATCATAATCATCATCCAATCCAATCCAAGTCCTTCTAATCCTCATCCAATCTAATCCACATTATCCTCGTCACTTATCCAATCGTCTTAATCCTATTCATCAATATATCATAGTAGCCATCTTTCTTATCCACCTAATCCCATCCCCATCACCATTCTATCATTGACCTTAATCCACATCGTAATCATCCTATCATCCTAATCATCTTATCTACATCATCCTAGTCCTATAAATCAATCTAATCCACACCATCCTAATCATCAAATCCTATCCCAATCATCCTCACATCATTCTAGTCATTTAATCCACATCGAAATCCATTAATCCTCATCCAATCCTATCATTCATCATTTCCCTAAGTTTCCTCCATCCATTTGTCACCCTAATCCATGACATAATCTAATCATCAACCTTAAGCTTATCCTCCACATAAAATTCTAATCCAATTTATTTATCCACTTAATCCCATTTCAACCATCCATCATCCAATCCAATCAATTTTATCGTAATCATACATATCATAACAAAAATTATCCTAATCATTCAAATCCTATCCCAACCATCTACATCATCCTAATTGCCATATCCATATTATCCCACTCTATCCCCAATCCAATCCAAATTCATCCTAATCCTCATTCAACATATCCCTAATCATCCTTATCACTTTTATCCACATAATCTACATCACACTCCATTCTTCATCATCCTAAATCATAATCCCATTCTTGAGCCTAATCTAATCCATCATTTGTCAAAATGGTTGTGATCATTAACAAGCCTAGGTCAAATCCAAAACCCAAAGTCACAATCCTAGGAGGTCCCCAATTTCCTCCCAATGATGATGAGAATCTTGTAGATCATGATGTATATCTTGAAGAACAAGCTAAACTATAAAGACTTAAACATATGTGTAAATCCATCCAAACAATAGAGAACAAGATCCTAGAGCAAGATCCTTATGGCACCCAAAGATTTTTTGATGAAATTAAAATATTATATAAAAGGACCAAGTAACTCCTACATCATCATCCCTACCTCCCATCAACAACCAAGCTAATGTATCCATACCTCAAAATTCACAAGTCCAAATTCCTAACCATGCTTCATCTTCGTACATACCAAATCCAACCATCTCACAACTCCAACACCTTATCCAACAACACCAAGCCACTACCCAAAAACCCATCCTTCAACACCAACAAGTCCTTCTTCAACAACTTCTAGCCCAAGAAGCACAAACACAACCACAACCTTCACCTAACACATCATCCACTATACCTTTATCCATACAACCTCAACAAATTACACCTCAATCCCTTGTGTCACCTCCATCATCTTGCCAATCTAGTCCATCCACGTATCACATCAATTCCACATCAACCTATCCCATGTATATCCAACAAAATCCACCTCAAGATCCCCTATAACATGAGCATTCTAGTACTAGCTACCCCTTGAGTCAAAATCAAGTGTCCTTAAGTCCTCCTCATGCTACCTTTGACAAGGGAAACACCACTCCCACTTATGCATCCTATGTGTATCCTCCATCATCATCCAATCAAATGCTTACCCAAGATCCCCAAACTCCAGGTACCTCTACCCATGAGTCCCTTGATTATGAATCTAGAATCCAAGGTTTTATGGAGGACCCTGATAACTGGAAGCACTTGTGGACTATATCATTGCCAAAAATCCCAAAGCCTATTTCAAAAAGCTACTCCAACTACACAAAGGATTTAAGGTACCTCTAGATTTTGATCCCTCCAATTTGATTCCTTAAGGTCATCCTTATCAAGTTGTTAATACATGAGGAGGGCCTTCCCAACCACATGTTGAAGAAACCATAAATCCCAACACATTAAATCTTCCATATAATCATAATCCTATTAAATCAATCCTATTATCCCTTCACCCAATCCTCATCCCAATCCTATCACACCCACTCCTAATATCCATTCACCTGATTCCAATCCTAATCCTACAACATCCACCTTTAATATCTATCCATTATATTGTCCATCCACCCATACACTTATTAAGGATGTGATCCAATGGCTATTAGCTAGGAATCAACCACCACCATGTAATCAAGTGACTATCCTTGAAACTATCAAAGAGCCTTCAAACATTATGCTTATTCCTCCAATCCCATCTTATAACCCACAACCCATCAAGCCTCTTGAAGATCCCCTTACCATAAGTGCAAGTCTAGATCCATCATGTAGCCATGTTGATGACCATCAAGAGCCTATTACTCTCATCCAAGAAACTTCCACTTTCATCCAAACCCAAAAGCTATGTCAAGAGTCTAATCTAAAGCATGTGGAAACATTAAAACCTCATCCAAATCAAGATCAAAACACTTCCATTTATCCTCTCCATAATCCTCTCTATGATCAAGCTCCCATCTACGATCAAGATCCTATCTATGATCAAGAAAACCATGATGATCCTCTTATCCAACTTTACACACTCCATGGTTAAGGGATTGTAACTCCACTCATCCATAATCCCACAACTATCCTTGAACAAGATATCCAAATTATTCCTATCCACCATCCCATTAGTCGTATCCATGATCCAACAACCTACACTTCCCTTGTAACTCCACTCATCCATAGTCCCACAACTATCCTTGAACAAGATATCCAAATTACTCCTATCCACCATCCCATTAGTCGTATCCATGATCCAACAACCTACACTTCCCTTGATGAGACACTTGGTCCCCATGAACACATAGATAATCCAACAAATGAATTGGATCATAACACAATACCTCTTAATGAGCCTAATGATAATTAAGATCCAAACATCCCAATGCCATCTCCTATTGAGCATCCATCATCCCCTCAAGAACCTCTATCATCGTCCATTGATCCTTCTTCATCCAATATTGACCCTATTGTAAATCCATAATCCTATGCCCTTGGTATTACTACCTTCATCCATCAATGTTCTCTCATAGGAAAGGAACAACCACTATCCACCACACCGCCTTCTCCATCAAATAATGAGCTCGATTCTTGTGTCCAAAACATCATCCCAAAATCCCATTGTACATCGCATACTCCAAAACATGAACTATCAAGGTAAAGGCTTAGGCCTTCATGAACAATGTATTTTGGAGCCCATCCATGTCAAAGTCCCTCCATGATCGTGAAAGGAAGCTAGGTGTGCGGAAAACGCTTCCTACACTAATCTAATGAGGAGAGGGCTATGTAAATTCAACTTTATCCTAACTATTACAGCAATGTTAAACCATTAACATGAGATATTACAACAAAACACAAGAACTAGAAAGAAGACAGAAGAGGGAGAGACAAGATATACGTGGGGAAAACCCTTACGGGTGAAAAACCCCACACTCCAAAACACAGCTCAAATGTATTACAGTAAACGATAACAGATTACAATACAATTTCAGAGCCAATGCTCTTTCAAGAGTCTTCAAATGTCAAATCTGGAGATATTTTGGCAGCATAACAGTACTTGTACCAAAGTTATCTATCTCCCATCCAAGCACCTGTTTATATAGAGTTTACAAGGCAAATATGGAACCTTCTAGAGATGGGCATCCATCTTGGACTCATGCCCCAAAACCCACGCCTAAGGACACTTGTCCAACATCTTATCTCGAAGTGGGTGCCTGGTCCCAAGATAGGTTATGACAAATGCTCTTACGCACCTTACAGTTGTCATAGAATCCGTCATACACTGACTAAAAATATCATATTCCTTTTACATGTCATAACCTCCCTTGACTGCCCAAAGATGTCGTTCTCTCGTGCAAAGATACTCATCAACACTTGTCATTAATAAAAAATCGTTTGAGCTACCCTTGGACCCCGCAAGGGGCTATGCCCCTTGACCCCGTCTTGGGGGTGCTGCCCCCAAACCCCCGTTAATTATTCAAGGGGGAAACCGCGGTTGCCAAAGTCACCAAAATTTATCCTCCTGCATATACACAAGGTGCTGACTATTCCAACTCAACATGGGATAAATAAATACAACATTAGGAATTTGCAAAGGTTGAGACACCTTAATTCCCAACAGATCACATGGCCTTGGTTATATACCCCAAGGAAAAAAATCCCAAGATATCAGTACCACCTCCATGCCTTATAAATCCATTTATTTCCATTCCAAACCCCACACATCCCATTTCACCTCTAAAACATATGTCGTTATCCCTCCTCCATTGTCCCACAAATATCAAA
Organism: Cunninghamia lanceolata; assembly: GCA_027924645.1. Taxonomy (NCBI): domain Eukaryota; kingdom Viridiplantae; phylum Streptophyta; class Pinopsida; order Cupressales; family Cupressaceae; genus Cunninghamia; species Cunninghamia lanceolata. Next base: position 2,476,425 of record BSBN01000704.1, on the reverse strand, counting down.
AGCATGTGACCATACATCTCCCTCCATCCACTCTACCTCCACTCCTTCCAACTCCTAATGTTCCCATCCTTACATCCCCTCATCTTTTCATCCACGAGTCCACAATCCCTCCATCCATAAATCCTCTAACATTCTTGATCATGATCAACGAATGCACACATCATGTAAAATTGAAGCTATCATAAAACCCGTGGGATTCAAAAATAAAAAAATTGGATGCCTCCCCATATGAAGAAAAAACTCCATCAAATCCTAAGAATGATCATGCCACAAGGCATCGATCCTTAATGTCAAAGAAAAATCCATTCAAAAGGCCACAAAAGCCCACACCTCCAAAAGCATCATCTAAAACAAAAATGGTGTGGGTCCCCAAGCAAAAAGTCATTAATCCAAGTGGAACATCCACAATCCAACAATCCAAAAAATGCCACTCCATCTAAAAATCCCAAATTCCTTCATCCCACACCCCATTCAAAAATCAAGAAAATCCTAAGTCCATTTGGGTTCCTAAATCCATAATGAATTCCAAATCTCTATTTCTTCCTACACCTCCTCCAAATCAAAACCTTCAACATTTATCATAGTGTGTGCAACCATTAGTATTGGTTCCTCTCCATTCCAGAACATTCCCACACACCTCTATCTTCCCATCTTCTATCCACTATCCTACATATCTCCCCTATCACCTTCCTATGGTCCATGCTTTTTCCTAAACCTTTCATCCACTATCCATCCATCCATAATCCATAATCCACATTATAATCCACTATCCATCCATACATAATTCACATCATACTCCACTATTCCCCATCTATCCTTACATAATTCACATCATAATACACTATCCCCCATCCATAATCCACATCATAATCCACTATCCCCCATTTATAATCCACATCATAATCCACTATCCTTCCCTACATAATCCACTATCTACCTCCTCCATCTCCCTCTCATGCAATCCTATACCAACATCCATGAGCATAATGACACTTGACATAGTTCATGTGTGACTTCCATTCATCATGAGACACTATTACCTTGTTATGGTCACAAATGCTTGATTCCCTCCTTTTTCCTCCATATCCACCCATCCCATCCAAACATTCCAAAAATAAAGAAAAGAAAAGAAAAAATAAAAATAAAATAAAATAAAAATAGTAAAGATAATTCCCTTTGTCTAATGGTGAAAACTACCTCAATGGCACCTTGGATAAGTACCGTGATGAAAACCTGGCAAATATGGATCATGTATAGGTTGATTATCTATGTGTCTTATACTTGGGGGCACGTTGTCTCATCTATCCCATCCTATCATTTCCTCCTATCCTACCATCCTTATCCATTATATCCACATACCTATCCTATTGCAACATCCATCCTCCCTTCTTATATTTGATCTTGATAAAGACATAGGGGAAATGTTGAAAAATGCTTTAGACATCTCTTGATATACCTCATCCTTTCCAACCAATCCTATCACCCTCTTTTCATAATCTTTGTCATGTAAAATCCTAAGCATTACTACCTAGAATGGGGCATGTTATTCCTATGTGACATAGTCTTTCGGGATCACATCCTAAACCTCTCATCCATCCCATTAATTATTTCTAATCTCTTTATCCATCTATCATGATTCTTCCATTCAATCCACTATCGCCCATCCTTTTATCCATCCATCTATCATGAGTTTTCCATCAATTTATTATCACCCATCCTTTTATCCATTTGTCCAAGCCCATCCATCTAGACTTGATTTTCCCTTGTCATTGGTATCTATAATCTAGGCTATCCAAATTGTCATCTAGTGCCATCCCAAAACATTAAAAAAATCCAAAAAAAAATCAAAATATCTCCAAAAATAATTTAAAAAAAACATACCAAAAACTCAAAAAAATTAAAAAATTCCAAAAAACACAAAAAAATCAAATATCCAAAAAATCCAAGAAATAAAATTCAATGCAAGTAATCCTTAATCCATACCAATCTAGATAATCAATCTAGACAAATTATCCAATCATATCCATGGTCTAGATCCTAACCTTATTGTAAATCAATCAATCAATCAATCAATCATCATCAATGGGATATATCATTCCTATATCCTTGTGTTGATCTAGGGATACACTGTTCCCCACACTGTCAACACTATCCTTATCCATCAAATCCTTGTGTTGATTCACATGGCCAGCAACACTAGCATCATCACCAATCCAATCAATCCGGTCAATCAATCAATCACTAGTTTATAGCTTGACGGGGGCAATACCTTGTTTTTTTTTTAATCATTTGTGCATGCTTGCTTGTGTGTGTTATCATTTTATCTTGCATTTGTATCAAGTTATTCTTACTCTAGCTAGCATTCATATCTTGTGTGTGTTGGAATAGTTTTTGCATACCCATTGTCCTTTGCATCTAAGGTCATTTCATACCTTTTGTACATTTCCTTCCTCATACATCTAGACAAGGTTGTATTATGCTAGGTACGCATGACATAGCATCACCCTGGTCTTTATACCTTGGTGCATAATGTCTAATGCTATATCAAACTATATGGTTGTTCACTTCATGTATCATAACATATCATTTATCCACTTTATCCATCCTTTTCCTTGGATCTCCCATCTCTTTACCCAATTTGTTTCATTCATTTCAAGAGCATGCCCGTGTTCTTCCAACCCGCCTATCCTCTTGAGGGGGCATCATCATTTCCTTACATTCATTCCTCCTTTTCACTTTTCAAGTGGCTAGGGAATCCTTTTCCGATCATCCATACCTTAACTTATTTGAAATGATGTTACTTCTTTTAATCACAATATCATCTCAAAGAAGGACAAAATGTAGACACCTAAAACTAACCATGTCTTGCGACATCATTTTCAACATGTCTCTTGCTACAACTTGCGACACATTTTGTCCTAGGACCCTTTCATAACCCCTATTCCCTTAGTTAAATAAATTATATTTATTTAACTAATCCATTTTTATCCATTTATCCTCTTTAGCCAATTAATTAAATAAATTGTATTTAGTTAATTAATTCACACTTTCCTCCATCATCCAATTTAAATAAATTAAATATTTATTTAAATTAACCCTCACATAACACACAATTTAAATAATCTTATTATTTAAATTATGTCACCCTTGTCCTTATCCTCACACATGTCTCTCATAATTTAAATTATTTTATTATTTAAATTATTTGTCCCACACTTGTTCTCATCCTCAACCACTTGCCACCTTCATTAAATGAGTGTCTCCAAAATTTAATCATCTTTTCATCCTAGCCCTCCATTATAACACTACATCTTTCAATCTTAGCCATTCACATAAGGATAAACTCTAGAAGCTTCCTTGGAAACCCTAGAAATCCTTATGCTTGCCCTAATCTTGTCTCAACCAATTCTATCCATTGATCCTAATCTCTAATCCTAGCCATCCATTCTATTCTTCACAATCTATAAATTGAGCCTCCCTCTAGCCATTATGATCCATCATTATCAAAGTAATGTTATGCTGCTGAAATTATGAGCAAACAACATATCCATATTATCAATCAAATATCATAGAGAACATAGCTAGTAGGGTTAGGGTGCACTCTACTCTATTCTATCAAGGAGAATGAATTAGTGCAAGTTTCAAAGGGTATTGTTAAATTGTTTTATCTTTCACATTATTTCCTTGTATTATTTTCATGTCTTCATGTTTTATCTAGACAAGGTTGTATTACATTGGGTGCACATGACACATCGTCACCTTGGTCTTTATACTTGGGTGCATAATGCCTAGTGCTATATCAAACTATATGGTTTCTCACCTCATACAACATAACGTATCATTCATTCACTTTATCCATTCTTTTCCTTACATCTCCCATCTCTTTACCCAATTTTTTTCATTCATTTCGAGAGCATACCCATGTTCTTCCAACTTGCCTATCCTCTCATGGGGGCATCATCATATCCTTACATTCACTCATCCTTGTCACTTTTCAAGTGGCTAGGGCAACCTTTTCCCATCATCCATACCTTAACTTCTTTGAAATGATGTTACTTCTCTTAGTCACAACATCATCTCAAAGAGGGGAAAAATGTAGACACTTAAAATTGACCATGTCTTGCGACATCACTTTCGACACCTCTTGTAACACCTTGTGCAATATTTTGTCTTAGGACCCTTTCATAACTCCTTCCATCATTCCCTTAGTTAAATAAATTATATTTATTTAACTTGTGAGTACCAAAGAGATGAACCTAAGAGGGAAGAATGGACAAGCCTAATTCACCCTAGTTCATCAATCTAAGTCACCTCAAGACTAGCCTTAAGAGAGATGCATAAATAAACTAATTTGCACCCTATCACTATGCAACACTCTTGATTTACCCGATGATATGATAAACTATATGGTAATTGCTAAATATTAAGTGCTCAATGAGGTAGAATTTCATTACATTCAAATTTCTTGTTTGAAATGAAGGGTAAGGGCTCAATTTATAGATTTTTGGAGGTGATGATGGAGGGCTAGGATCAATTATGAAGATCAAGGGCTCACATTGCTTGAGGATCCTGAAGCAAGGAGAATTGGACAAATGACACAAAGGGATTACATGAGGAAGATGCTCCAAGATTCAAGGGGAGATCAAGGGATGAAATTGAATAGTTGAATGAATGGATGGCTAGGATTGGGTAGGTGTATAACATGTAAAGATTCATTTATAGAAAGGTATGGTTTAGAATTTTTGAAGAATTTAAAATTTGGAAAAGAGGTCGAGTGTAATTTTAAATTCCATTCAATAATGTCATATGTAATTTAAAATTGGAAGAATAGTGGAAAGAAGGACAAGTATGATAAAAGGAAGATTTGTCCATACTTCCAAGGCACCACTTGTCATGTACATGTATGTACACGAAATGACAACTACCCATCTAGAAGCATGGGAGAAAGGGGTGACCTAGGATTAATTTGATTAACCCATGTGCACACACTTGGAAGGAATTTTAATGATTGATTACAAAGGTAATAAAAATTTGATAAAATAGGTAAATAAATAAATAAGTATATTTAACCAATAGGCTGTTAGTGGGAGCTTTTGCTTCTAGAAAATTGTCGCATGCCAGAAACTGTCAGACACTGGAAAATTGTCGATGCCAGAAAATCGTCAGATGTTGAAAATTTGTCAGATGCCATTTTTCATTTTTGGTCAAGTTTAGATTCTTTTGAATATTCATAACTGAATGAGGAGGTGAACTTTTCAAATCCTATGCTCAACTGATTCCTAACAGAAAAAGCTGCTATCATTTAAAAAGGTCTAAACAATTCCACTACAATAAGATTTTAATCAAATCTATTTACAATGACGCATGTTGTAGGAAAATTGTTGAATTGCTGCATAATGTTGTCCTGTTTAAATGGGTTTAGAGCTTCATTTATCTACACTAAAAGCTTCAAAATTTCATGTTCATTAAAGCCCATATTTTGCTGCCCAAGGAAGCAATGCTGCCATTTTATTTCACCTTGGATTAAAAGCTTGATACTTACAGCTTGTTCTTCTTCTCAATCTGACTTTGGGATGATTTATACTACAGGTAAGTAAAATTTTCTAAAATTAGGTTTTGTTTTTAGAGTAGTAATGTTTGATTCCAACATGCATTTATTTGTTTTTTCAATCATACTCTTGCCATAATCATTCTGCACTAAAAAACGTGTAATTTTTAAAAGAGGCAGGTGAAATTTTCCCAAATTAGGTTACATATATTTTTGTGTAGTAACATTTCCTCATTTTTGCTGTTATGACATGTAATGAATCGGCCACAAGAAGGATTAAAAACTGGTTCTATTTCTTCTCACTATGGAGAATCTTGAATGTTAAAAGTTTAATTTAATTTGGTTTATTTTAACTTTGGAGTCAATTCGATGTATTAAACTGTCCTTTGATTTAATCAATCTTTTTGTCCTTTTAATTTAATCAATCTTTCTTATGCTTTTCAGACATTAAGGAAATTGAAAACATTGAAAAATTTTTCGTCCTCGTGAAATGCATTGATTTTGATATAACAATGGATGATTAATTAACATTATATATATATTAATCTATATTGTTTATAGTATAATAATAAAGTATATGGAATATTAATATAAATATTTTTTAAGATTGATTTTAATTTATTGATATTTAATTTATTTATTGTAATTAACTTTGACTAATTAATTATTGTTTAATAAGAATATTTTAATATTATTTAGTATATAGTTAACTGTTGTATATGGATATAATATGAATTGTAATTAATTATTAATAATATTATTTTTCTATTATTTAATATATAGTTAAGGGAAATGCTTTCCCAATGCTTTGTTTAAGTTATTTTCTCATAATATACTAAAATAGTCTATTAGTATTTTATAAAATTTAAGACATAAAAAATTAATATTTTAAAATATTTAATTTAGATATTTAATTATCAATATATTTAATATATTTACTAATGTTTATGTATTTTTAGAATTTTATGGATTTATTTTATATATTTAAAAATGTTAAAAAATTTATATTAGTCAAATATAATCACAAATTTTTTATATTTATATATTTTTTGTTTTAATCTGAGTAAAAACAATGTGGGTTTTTTCAAAGAGTAGCAATAGTTGGGAACAAGCTGCCGCTGCTTACCACCTATAATTTTATTTATTTTGTTAAGCTGATATCCAACTTAATGCAATAAACACATTAAAAGCGCACTTGAAGCCATGCCAACAATTTTTTGGTCGATTTATTTCTCAATATTTCTATAATTTATTTCCCAATGTTTTTCATGCAAATCTACATTTCAAATTTATGATTACAAATTGATACACCCTATTCATATACAATTACAACTATGTTTTTTTGAATATTCTTGCATTTCAGCTTTACGGTCTCAATATTTCTATAATTTATTTCCCAATGTTTTTCATGCAAATCTGCATTTCAAATTTACGATTACAAATTGATACACCCTAGTCATATACAATTATAAATATGTTCTTTTTGAATATTCTTACATTTCAGCTTTAGGTTACATATGAGATATTGATAGATCCTATCGGCTATTCCATTACGCATAAATTTCATGCAATTGCTAGTTATTTAATTTTTGAAAGGTGAATATGAACTATAGTCTTTTAAATGGATTTTTAATTTTTGGACTATAGTAGGAGAAAATGATTTTTCCGTGATAAGAAGAGATGAGAAACTATTAATTAAATAATTATGAATTATTTAATTAACATATGCATTGAGTGGAATGGTGGAGTTTATTTGATTTGAATCAATATATTACGTTGATGATAATGAAAGGTGGTTGTGACCATTTTCAGGTGTCTACATTTTGCCCCTCTTTGATGTGGCATCATAACTGTTAGGTGTTGGTGGCATGTCAAAGAAAAAATAGATTTTGAATTTGTCCCAGTCGGCTGGTGGGAGAGGAGAATGTGGTGAGGTGATGCCCCCTTGAGAGATCGGAGGAAAAAAATAAAACAATTTTTTTGTCGATGTCTCAAAAGAAAGAGAAGGGGTAATGTGATGAAAGAGTAGGAAGAAAATGGTTGATGGGAGGATAAACATGGATAAATTAAGAACAAGGGGGACAGGGGGAGAGAATGTGAGGAGAAGGGAGGAAAAATTAGATCACGAAAGAAAGATTAGGGTAAATGGAACTACAAATTGGGGTTTGGGGGCCCATACTCCTCATTTGTCTATAACCACGTGGAGAATTATGATTGGTAAAGAAAAAAACTAATAGGATGAGATGGTGCAAATTCCATGTGAGTTGCATCAAGGGGAGCATGTGTGAGTATTTGTGACTTGCGACATCTGGCGAGCTGATAAGTGATCTATCGAGACTTTGTGATTTTGGGAAAGGGGTCATTTAGGTGCAATAAATGAGGGGCAAAGGGGGTAGGTTTTAGGTGCTAATGGGATGGGGTAGCGCATAGGGGTCGCGATTATCACCCATGGGGTAGGGAGTAGTGCTTGTATTGGGTGTAGCACCTACTCTAATGATTAGCGTCTGGTAGAGGCGATTAGCACCTAAAAAGGTAGTTTAGCGCTGAGGGGGGAGAGACGAGGAGGTGGCAATTAGTGTCGAGCTAGGAGGGATTAGTGCTAAAAATGCAAGATTCAGTGTTGGGTCTAGGATTAGTGCCTACTTTGGTGATTAGCACTGAGGTAGGCAGGGTTAGTGCCCAAGGGGCAAATGGACAAAGGGGCGAATAGCGCTAAGACGAGTGTTGTTATATGGAGCCTAATCAGATTCAGAGGTTAAATTTACCCCACTTTTATCAGCACGGTTTCCCCCAAATTATTTAACGGGGTCAAGGGGCAGCGCCCCTTGCGGGGTCTAGGGGCAACGCTAAGGCTTGATGAAAGTGACTAAGGGTTAGGGTTTCCGTTGATGTATTGTAGCATTTTGCAGCGGTATTGAGTTGTAAGGATTGCTGGTTGTAATTGGTTTGATTTACTGGATAATAATATTGGACTCTCTATTGGTGGATGTAGCCCGAGTTTGGGTGAACCACGTTAAAACTTGTCTCTCGTTGTTATTATTTTTGTGTATTTTCATTCCTCTGTTTAATCTTTATTTGCATTTAATTGATATCTTCTGCATGTAATCCCTAATAAGTGGTATCAGATTAGGTTGTGTTTAATTATCGTCTGTAGGAAGGTCTCACGGTTGAGTGGGAGCAATGGCGGACAAGGGTAAATTGAAGGTAGATAAATTCAATGGGGAGAACTATCAGCTATGGAAGACATAGATGGTGGATTATCTCTATCAGAAGGATTTATGGAGGCCATTGGAAGGAATAGCCAAGAAACCAAAAATAATGACTAATGAGGATTAAAATCTTTTAGACAAAAAGACACTGAGAACCATTCAGTTGTGCCTGACACCATCGATGGCATTCAATATAACAGAAGCGAAGACAACAGATGGTCTGATGAAAGCTTTGGCTAAATTATATGAAAACCCTCAGCCTCAAATAAGGTATTTCTCATGAAGCATTTGTTTAATCTGAAAATGATTGAAGGTGGATCTGTGACAGATCATTTAAATGAGTTTAATACGATTATCAATCAGTTAACTTTTGTAAAAGTAAGTTTTGATGAAGAGGTGAGGGCTCTCTTGATATTATGTTCTTTACTAGAAAGCTAGAATAGCTTGGTAATAGTTGTAAGTAACTCTGTCTCTGGTTCATATACTTTGAAATTTGATGATGTTGTTTGTGTTATCCTTAGAGAGAAAATGTGACGGAAAAGCTCAGGTGGAGCCACATCAGGTAGTGTTTTGAATGTAAAAAGTAGGGGCAGATCAAAGGAGAGAGGAAAAGGTTTTGGAGGTCATGGAAAGTCACGAGGAAAATCAAAGGACAAGAGGTCCCAATCTAAAGGATAGAAGGATTGTTGGTACGGTGGGAAACCAGGTCATTTGAAGAAAGATTGCTGGTCTTGGAAGAATAAAGGAGACAAATAAGAAGGCAATAAGGAGGCAAATGTGGTAAGTAATAAATCTGAAGATGATGCTTTGATTCTTTCCCTAGATAATGCTGATGATTCATGGATTTTAGATTCGGGGGCCTCATTTCATGCTACGCCCCATAGAAGTTATTTTTTTGATTATGTCTAAGGGGATTTTGGGCTAGTTTATTTGGGAGATAACGAACCCTGTCAGATTGTTGGAAAGGGAATAATCAATATTAAGTTGCAGAATGGGAATCATTGGCTACTACAAGAGGTAAGGCACGTTCCAAGGTTGAGTAGGAATTTAATTTTAGTAGGGTAGCTAGATGATGAAGGTTGCATTGTTACATTTACTGATAAAAATTGTAAGGTTTCAAGAGGTGCCTTAATAGTAGCAAAAGGTGTGAAATTAGGCACCTTATATCTTTGTATAGGTCATACTATTCCTTCTACTTTAGCTGTTGCAGAGACAAAACAAACAGGTTCAGGAACAGTTGCTGCAAATTTACAGGAAGAGACTGAAATAGTTGCTACAGGTTTTGAGACAACACTGTGGCATAACAGACTTGGGCATATGAGTGAAAAAGGTATGAAGGTACTTCATTCTAAGAAAGTTTTACCAGGTCTGAAATGTATTAATATGGATTTCTGTGAAAGTTGTGTGTATGACAAACAAAAGAGAGTAAGTTTTCTCAAGGATGAGAAGCAAAAGAAAGATGAAAAGTTGGAGCTTGTGCATACAGATGTATGGGGACCAACTCAAGTATCTTCTCTTAGTGGCTCTCGGTATTATGTTACATTCATAGATGATGCAACTAGGAAGGTTTGGATTTATTTCCTTAGGTAGAAATCTGATGTATTTGAAACATTTAAGAAGTGGAGAAGCTTGGTTGAGAATGAGACGGGTAAAAGATTAAAATGTCTCAGATCTGATAATGGTGGTGAGTATTGTAGAAAATAATTTGAGGATTACTATTCCTTTAATGGAACTCGTAGGCAGAAAATGGTTCCAGGGACTCCACAGGAGAATGGAGTGGCTGAACGCATGAATAGGACAATAATGGAGCGTGCAAGGACCATAAGATTGCATGCTGGGCTGCCTTTAAACATGTGGGCAGAGGCTGTCAACACCACTGTATATTTAATTAATAAAGGTCCTTTAGTTCCTTTGGGTTGTGGTATTCCAGAGGAAGCATGGACATGTAAGAAGGTGAGTTATTCTTTTCTGAAAACCTTCAGATGTGAAGAATTTGCACATGTATATTTTGAAAATAGAACCAAGCTGGATGCAAAATCAAAAAAGTGTATCTTCGTTGGATATGGCATTGATGAATTTGATTATAGGCTTTAGGGTGTTGAAAATCTAAAAATTGTGAGAAGTAAGGATGTTGTGTTTAATGAGAAGGTGTTGTACAAAGATCAGTTGTAGTAGTATGAGAAGAAAGAAAAGGATTATGTGGTGTTGGATGATATTTTAGATAATGATATTCCAGTGGTTCCTCATGCCTTGCAATAGCAACAAGAAATACCATAGACTCCAGTGAATGTTAGACAGTCAACAATGCTATGTATACCTCCTGAAAGGTTTTCTCCCTCTTTGTATTCTATTTTTTCAATAGATGTTGGTGAACTAGAAGGGTATGATGAAGCTATGTATGTGGATACAAAGGTTTAGTGAGAGCTTGCAATAAAAGAAAAAATGGACTCCTTGTTGAAAAATCAGACTTGGGAATTATGTAAGTTGCCTGCATGTAAAAAGGCTTTACCAAATAAATGGGTTTATAGGTTGAAAGAGGAAGATAGAGGTAAGAAAAGATTTAAAGCTAGGTTAGTTGTAAAAGGATATGGTGTGGATTCTGATCAGTCTCCAAGTGGGAGATTGTTGTTATATGGAGCCTAATCACACTCGGAGGTTAAATTTATCCCACTTTTATCGGCGCGGTTTCCCCCCATATTATTTAACGGGGTCAAGGGGCAGCACTAAGGTTTGATAAAAGTGGCCAAGGGTTAAGGTTTCCATTAATGTATTTTAGCATTTTGCAGTGGTATTGAGTTGCAAGGATTGCTGGTTGTAATTGGTTTGATTTACTGGATAATAATATTGGACTCTTTGTTGGTGGATGTAGCCCGAGTTTGGGTGAACCACGTTAAAACTTGTCTCTCGCTGTTATTATTTCTGTGTATTTTCATTTCTCTGTTCAATCTTTATTTGCATTTAATTGACATCTTCTGCATGCAATCCCTAACAACGAGAAGGGTTAACGCCTATGTGCCAATTAGCATGGACAGGGTGAGAATCAACATATATCTACCGAGTAGCATGGACAGGGTAGGAATCGACACATACACTTTGATTAGTGTTGATAGGATGGGAATCAGTGCATACGTGCTGATTAGTGTGGGTCAGGCGAGAATTAGCATCGACACACCAATTAGCGCTTAAGCAGGAGGAATTAGTGCCCACACAAATGGATAGAAAATAAAATGCTATTAATGACATGGGTTTTGATTATTATAGGGTGATGAGGATGTATTGCAGTCTAGGGACCGTTAAATACCTACCTGCATGCTCTGGGGGCAATTGGATCGGATTGATAGATTCTATATGCAGATGGTGGGGTTGTGTTGGATAGCAGATATGCCAGAGATACGTGTGCATCAGGATTTGATGATAGCCTTAGTGGAGAGGTGGTAGAGTGACTGGTGCGCCTTCCTGTTACTGATAAGAGAGATGACCGTCACTTTGGAGGACATGTGGAGGATACTACGTATCTCCATCCACAGAGAGAGGGTAGTATATGACTACCAGTGAGGGACAATGTCATTGAGGCAGTGTTTACACCAGAAGTTGTATCATTTGATGCTGGGAGGACAGAGATGCGGTATGCCCAGGCCATGGGTAGGTTGTATCAATTGCCGTTTTTATGGTGGGGGTGATAGTAGGGACTCTTGTGCCAGATAGAAGATCCCACAAGTTTCTGGTGGGATGGGGAGCAGTGTTGTTTTGGATGTTTAGAGATGAGGTTGTATTCACACAGAGGCCTTATGTGCTGGCCCAACTATATCACAACATAGATGTAGTGGTTTGCCAACATGGGGCAAGTCTAGGATGCTACGTGACACTTCCGCACATCTGGGTGTGGGAGCACATCGCCATCTCATGTCCTATTATAGTGAGGACGTGGGAGTAGAGACAATCATATGTCTTTGACTATGGAGGGGTGCTGTGACACCCACATATTAGGAGATCTGAGGTACTAGCAGATGGTGATCAATGATATTCAGACGGTGATATGGACACTATGACTAGCATGTTAGAGGTGGTCAGATGATGTAGATCAGTTGTCATATGTGCGACAACCCCGGTATCTAATGGGGGTAGAAAGATCAGATTATCAATAGGTACATGCCTGATCAAGTTTTGCAGCAATTCAGGATAGTGTAGGATGTCCAGTAGAAGGAGGTTGTATTCTCGTGAGTACAATCTGTGGTACTACGGTGGGGAGTACCGATCAATCCGTGATCAATAATTGCAGAGTTTGATGAAATACAACCAATGGCCTGGGATATGCAGCGAGGTGTGGTAGATGTGAGTGCTACGCTGCTATATGATGTATGGTGGGCGCGTGAGCAACCAATTCAGCTCATGGTGCCAGCAAGACAAGCAACTGGGCATGGAGGAGATGGGGGCGTGGAGGAGGCCGAGGAAGAGGTTGAGGAGTAGGACGTAGATATGGTGGAGGTCAAGGTAGGAGATGATAGTGAGGAGGTTGCCATACTGCAGTCACAAGTTGAGCAGCTACAGGCATAGGTTGCACAACCACATGGGTAGATAACATAATTATAGGCACAAACAACATAGGCTTAGGGAGATACCCAGTTACAGGCACAGGTAGTGCAACTGTAGGGGTAGGTGATGAGATAACAGTGCAAGAGCGATGAGACATGAAAGGCACTAGTGCCAGGGATGACTGATGTGCTTAGAGGATTACAAGGACGAGGGGATGATTCCACCTAAGAGGCACAACACTATAGGACTCTCTATGAGCGTCTAGTGTCGACTGGACATTGAGAGAGCTATAGGAGCCAATCAAGGGCTTCCGCGTCATGGAAGACAAGATAGTCAGAGAGATCAATGCAATAGTCATCAAAAAAACAACCACAGGTTCTAGTGCAACCTATAGGGAAGCAACCTATGTGGCCACCGCCACCATGAGCAACAAGGTCATCCTAGTCAGGGAAGTTGTAGAGAGATAGTTTCTCCTAGGGACTGAGTAATCTCATTTTGATATACAAGCCTATGGGTTGATGTATTTTTGATGGTTCTACGGAGCCCATGTATATACGATATCATGGTCATGTTTTGAGATGTATATGAGATGGCATGTTGGCGGCAATTTCTGGACTTTGTTCTATCTGTTATGATGTGATGATTTATTTATGTTGATGTATGATGATATATGTATTATGATGTGATGATGATTATGTAGGATATATGATGTTTATGACATGGCCAATGATGTTAATGACAGGGATTATGATGTTTATGACATGGATTATGATGATTATGATTAGATGGATTATGATGTAGATTATGTATGATTATGATTAGATGCATTGATAATAATGATGTAGGCATGATTTTAGAATTAGATGTATAGATTAGGATGATGTATGATATGGATAGTGATATGTAGGATATATATGGTTATATGGACGATGATTATTATGATGATTATGTATAATTATGATGAGATGCATGATGATGGATTATGTGTTTTATGGATACCATGGAAATAAGAAGATGATAATGAAATGAATATGTTTAAATTAATAAACATATATTATGGATGCAAATGATAGTGAAATGGATATGTTTAGATTAATAAACATATATTATGGATGCAAATGATAATTAAAGGGATATGTTTAGATTAATAAACATTTATTATGGATGCAAATGATAATGAAATGGATATGTTTAAATTATTAAACATATATTATGGATGCAAATGATAACGAAATGAATAATAATGGGATGTAATAATGATGTGGATAATGAAATATAATGGATTAGGTGATGATGTAAGAAATTATAATGGATAATAAAAATGATAATGGATGATGATAAAAATGATAATGGATAATGATCAAAATGATAATGGATGATGATAATAATGGATAAAAATGATAATGGATAATGATAAGAAAGGATAATGATAAAAAAGATGTAATAATGATATGGATAACAAGGTAGATGATAAGATCTACATGGGTTTGGTAGGATAGGGTATGTGTGAGGTGATGTAAGGGTGGCTTGTGTGTTGATTTTGTTGATCATGATACATAGACCCTAAAAATGGTCACATGGAATAGTGTAGGTGAATAGAAGAATTGTAAAGAAGAATGTGTGCATAGGGAATAATGTGGGTAGAGGGAAAGGGGGTGTTGCTGTATGAGGGCAAGAGTTGAGATGACAAGATGTATTGGATGAATCTTGGAACAAAGGGGGATGATAATAGTTGGGGAGGAATGTAAAATGTAGGTACCAATAAAGGATGGGGCTTGTGAACTGAAACCCTTTAGGGGAGACCAAACATCATGATTCCAAAGGGGAAGGGGGGTTTTGAATATATGACAAATATTGTGTACACTATGAGCACTTATGTTGATATAGCAGGAGATGTTATGCACTAGAATATGATGAACCAAGGTGACATTGTATCCCATGCATAGGACTTGACACAATAGACAAAGGATGATTGTAAACATGCCCAAAATAATACAACCTTGTCTAGATGTGTGAGGAAGAAAACTTAAAGCATAAGTCCTAAGTGTAGAAAAGGTATAAAGGGACCTTAGATGCAAAAGGATGATTGACATGCAAGAAGCCATTTGAACACACACAAGATATGAATATTAAGTTCAAGTAATAAGAATCATCCAATAAGCATGACATACAAAAAGCAACGACGATGCCCCATTCTGAGTCCATCACCACACACCAAAATATAGAAAGGTCAAGGTGGTATTGAAGTGATTAGGGAATGGAACAAAAATAAAACCAACAAACCAAAGACAACCTGACCAACATACAATCATCATATCTCTTGCCAAGAGTTGTGCGGATTTAGGATTCTGCCTATTGTAGGAAGGATGCATTTGTACAGAAGGGTTTGATGATTATTTGGATAAGTTGAATGATAAGCAGATAGATATATAGGCAATAGGCTATGGTCGAGGAGAGTTTTGGCGTAGGTGATTTTGATAAAAGAGGGATTTTTGTTAGGCATGCATAGGATGCTTGTCATATGGGGGTCAAGTCTAAGATGGAGATGAGAGGAGATGGTGAAGGTTTATTATGGAGCAAGTGTAGATGGTTGATGGGATGTGATCGGTGGAGAAGTCAAGATTAGGTGGTAGGGACGACCGAAAAAGGTTGGGGAGGGGGCATCCTGTGTGCCTAAGTTATGGATACATCCTTCATATTCTAGACTGCCTACACACCCTGTATCCATGAGATCAAGGCACACTAGGATGTGAGTGGTGATGTATGTAGTTCTGGTAATTTGATGAATGGGATATAGGGATGGTTCTATGTAGATGGATTTAGAGGATGGAATTGTCAATTTTTAGACTGTACCATGGTATTAAAATCATGGTTAGGAGAAGAATAGGATGGGGATGTGAGGAGAGGGGGATGATAGATGGAGGATGGATGGATGGATGGGGGGATATAGTAACTATTTGTGTGACTCATTGGTGGTGCAAAGACATGATGTTATAAAACCATGAAAGAGACTAGGAGATGAGGGATCAAGGGAGACTAGGATGATGTGGTAGTATATGTGGATGATGGGGGAGAGTCTAAGTGTGAGGATCAATTGTGAGTGTGATTTCTTCTTTTATGTCACTCACTCTCTTTAAACAGTGAGGAAGACAAGGTTAGGTGACATTAGGTATGGGCAAGTTTGGGAGGGCGGTGGAAAATTGGGGAAGGATGATGGTCTTAGCATTGTAGTTGGAGGACAAGTGGATGGAAGCTTAGATAGTAGGGATGTCTGATGGGGGGTAAAAGTTGATGAAATAGGTGGGAATGATGTGAGTAGCGATGACAGGAAAATGGATGAATAGTGGATCCGGTTTGAGACTACACATGATGATTGTAAATAGGTTTTCATCACGGTACTTGCCCAAGGTGCCATGGGAAGTGGTTTTCACCATAGGATGAATGATTTTTATTTACTTTTTTTTCTTTTTTTATTCTTTTTTGTATTTTTGGCATTTTTTTATTTTTTATTATTTTTGATAAGGTATTTAGCAACCTAGGTGTAGAACCTCTTAAGATAGATGATGTTCATGAGGTCTTCAAGTTCATCAGGCCTTAAAGAGTGGCGAGGTGGTATGCTCCTGAACCATATTTAGAGACAACTACATAGGGGCCCAACCAATTAGGTTCAAATTTTCCTTTCTTGTCCCATTCTAAAAGATTCCTTTGATTTTCCTTTAGGACCAGGTCACCTACTACAAATTCTCTAGCATGGATTTTCTTGTTGTAAGATCTGCAGAGCTATTTTTGGTATGCTTGGAGATGATTTAAGGTGTTTAGGTGCTGTTCAACCAACAACTCTAACTCTTGCAGGCATACAACATGATATTCTTCCTCAGTAATGATATTATGCAAGGAGATGCACAAAGAGGGGAGTTTAATTTTAATTGGCAAGATGGCTTCAACTCCAAAGACAAGGGAGTATGGAGTGGTTCTAGTTGGGGTATGGATGCTAGTACGGTAGGCCCAAAGGGTGAGATGGATGTGGAGATGCCAATCACGACCAGTTTCATTGAAAACCTTCTTGAGTATTTTGAGTAGGGTCTTATTAGTTGCCTCGGCTTGGCCATTTCCTTAGGGGTAATATTGGGTGGACCAATGATGTTGAATGTGGAATTGTTCACGAAGGGCATGAACATCATTGTTTTTGAAGGGTATGCCATTATAAGTGACAAGGGAGGATGGGATGCCATACTAGAAAATGATGTGATAGAGGATGAATTTAGCAATTTGCAAGCAAATGGTAAAAGTGAGGGGAATAGCTTCGACCCACTTTGTAAAGTATTCTGTGGTGGTGATGATGAATTTGTGGCTATCAGAAGAGGGAGGGTGGATCTTGCCAACAAGATCTAGGCCCCATTGAGAAAAGGGCCATGGTGTTGTGATTGGTTACAATGCTTGAGAGGGAGTTTGAATGAGGTCTTTGTGCTTCTGACAAGGCTTGCATTTCTTTACATATTCACATGCATCATGTTCCATTATGGGCCAATAATATCCTACGTGTAAGAGCTTTTTGGCTAGGATAATATCGCTTGTGTGGGCACCGTACATTACTGTGTGGACTTCCTGTAGAGAGAACAATGCTTCTTCTAGATATTTAAATATCACAAGAGAATACCATCATAGCTTTGACAATAAAGGGTGTTGGTGAGGATAGTGTACCAAGAGGCTTGGTGAATGAGGAATCTTTGTTATTTGCCAAAGAATTTAGGTGGAATAGTGTGGTGTTGGAGATAGGCGTAGATG
Organism: Cunninghamia lanceolata; assembly: GCA_027924645.1. Taxonomy (NCBI): domain Eukaryota; kingdom Viridiplantae; phylum Streptophyta; class Pinopsida; order Cupressales; family Cupressaceae; genus Cunninghamia; species Cunninghamia lanceolata. The sequence goes on along the minus strand of BSBN01000704.1, from coordinate 2,458,350 downwards.
TTATGATACCAAGGGATTTTAGGACCAACAATCTTAGATATGGATTTTGATTCAATGACCCTATATATTGGTAGGAGAAGTTGTTCCACAAGGAATTCACATTGATGGCTATCATGGGGCATATCCAAGAGGGATCCAATGGTAGCCATGGCATCAACTTCTTTGTTATGAAGGAGAGGTACCTATTCAAACTAAATGTAGGTGAAGTGAAGTTTGTATTCATCCACCATTTTCTTGTAGGGAATCAACTTGTTATCCTTAGTGTGGTATTCACCACTGACTTATTTGATGACCAATTGGGAGTCTCCGTAAGCCTATAGTTGTTGGATATTCCATTGAGCGGTTGTCTTAAGATCAATGATAAAAACTTCGTATTTAGCCATATTATTGGTGTAGGTAAAGGCAAGCCTATATGCTTTAGGGATGTAGTCACCTTGGGGAGTGACCAAGAGTATTCCAGCTCCGGAGCCATGATTTGTGAATGATCCATCAAAGTATAGTTTCTAGATTGTTGAGTCTATTGTAATCAAGATGGATTCATCTAGGAAGCCAATAGAAAGTAGTTGGTGGTCAATGATAGGTGTTTCTAATAACTAATCTTCCACAACTTGACCCTTGATAGCTTTACAATCCAAATACTCAATGTTGAACTCGCTGAGTGGCATAACCCATTTTTCCATACATCTTGTGAGTGAGGTTCTGGAAAGTAGGTACTTGAGAGGGTCAATTTTTGAAATCATCTTGAATGAGTGACTTAACATGTAGTGTCATAGTTTTTGATAACTTAAGACGACTGCTAGACATGCTTGTTCTACAAGTGTATAGTTAAGCTCATAGCCAACAAGAGTCCTACTGATGTAATAGATAGCCCTTTCATGTCCAATTTCATCAAGTTGTGCTAGAAGTGCCCTCAATGCTATTGAAGTTGCCGATATATACAATAGTAGGGGTTTTCCAGGAATAGATGCCACAAGGACTGGAGGTGATGTCAAATATTCTTTGATGTGATCAAAGGTTTCTTGACAGTTTTGGTCCCATATGAAGTGTGTATCTTTTCACAATAGATGAGACAAGGGTTGACACTTGTCTGCAAGTTGAGCAATGAATCTACATATAGCTTGAAGATTGCCTTGTAGGCTATGAAGCTATTTCAAAGTTCTTGGTGATGGAATTTTAGTGATACCAGTGACTTTTGTTGGATCCACTTCAATTCCTCTATGGGAGACAATGAAACCCAAAATATTTCCCGATGTGACCCCAAAAACACACTTCTTGGGATTGAGGCACACTTTGTATTCCCTGAGGCATTCAAAAATTTGATGTAGAACCACATAATGTTCTTCCCTTGTTCTTTATTTCCCAAGGAGGTCATTTACATAGTCTTCCATGATTTTGTGTAACATGTCATGGAAAATGGTGGTCATGGCATGTTGATAAGTTGCTCCTACATTTTTAAGGCCAAAGGGCATGACTTGGTAGTTGTAGGTACCCCAGGGACATGTGAAGGTTGTCTTGTGTTCATCTTTGGGAGAAATTGTAATCTGGTTATACCTAGATAATTCATCCATGAGGGAGAGCATTTCATGTCCAGCCGTCAAATCCCCGATGACGTTGATGTTAGGCAGAGGGAAGTCATCTTTTGGACATGCTTTGTTTAGGTCTTAGAAATCTATACAAGATCAGATGCCTCTAAGTTTCTTATCAACTAGAACAATATTAGAAACCCATTCAGGGTAGTCTATAAGGTGAATAAAGCCTACTTCCAATAGCTATTGTAGTTCTTCTTTGATGAGAAGGGCAAATTAAGGATGCATCTTGCAAAGTTTCTATTTGACTAGTTGTGCTTCTAGATGTACCACAAGATGATGGACCACCAAGGAAGGATTTAACCCTAGCATATTTGCATAGGACCAAGCGAAGAGATCTAGTGCCTCATGAAGTATGACTAAAAGATTAGATTTTTCTTTGATAGCAAGACTTTCTGCAATGTGGGTAAGCTTAGGCTATTCCTCGGTGCCAAGGTTGATTTCTTGTGTGCCTACAATCAAGATGATGGAACGTTCTTGCTAGTAGAAGGGTATGGCGGGAAGATGGAATTCCTCATCCCCTAGCACCTCAGAGAGGTTTTCACTAGGAGATACGTATTTATTTTTCTCTTTTGTGTCCAATAGCACCTTAGAGAGGTTTTCACTAGGGGAAATTTTTCTATTTTTCTATTTTTTATTTGGACTAAGGATTTCCTCTTCCCCAAAGTAGGCATCAACATTAAAGCATATGTCATATTGTGAGGTGTCATAGAGTTCCAAGAATGCAGAGAGATCCTAATCATTTTGGAATGTATCGAGAGGCGGTGGTCCTTGGTAATCCCAAGCAATGAGGTTGGGATGAATGACGGGAAGATCAATGAAAAAAATGGCATTATCAAGGAAGATGCATGAGAGGTCATATCTTCACTTGAAGATATGATGACAATTGGCGTAACATTTTCAATATTAGAACAAGATTCGACCACGTCTATCGAAGTTGTAGACACCTAAAAATGACCATTCTATTGCATGACTTGCATTTTAATCAAATCTGTCAAATCACTTGCATTTAACATTAATTAAATAATCTAATTATTTAATTAATATCATCAAAATCATCAATTTCCTTTAAATCACATATTTTCAACATTAATTAAATAATTTCAATAAATTTCCTCTTTTTCCATCCAAATTAAATAATTTCAATTATTTAATTAAATCATTATCGTCTTTCAAAATTCAAATCCACATCAATTGAAGAAATTAATTATTTAATTAATCTATCATTTAAATCCTCTTATCTATAATTAAATAATTTCTAAATTATTTAATTGAATCAATTATTCTTCCAAATTTAAATAAATCATTCAAATTTATTTAAATTGGATCTCTCTTCTAAAAATAAAATATAATCAAATATTTTATTTATCCTTCATCATGCAAAATAAATTAAATAAATTTACTTGTTTAATTTATTTAAATCTTCAAATCTAATCTATTTATATTCTTCTATCATGCACAAACAATTAAATAAATTTATTTACTTAATTTGATTTGTTTATCTTCTAATTCTTCTAAAAATAAATCTTATTCATCACGCACACAAAATTAAATAATTTATTATTTAATTTTACTCAAATCATGAAAAAAGCAAATCTAAAGTTGAGTTAATTGACTTAATCATTATTATTTTTATCACCAACTCATAAATTAGAAAAAAAACATTTCTATTTTTATGAAATCTAATCATATCTTTTTCATGTCTTTTATCTCAAATCAATCAGTTAACTCAATAAAAATATCTTTTTGTGTGACACATGTCAGGTGCACATTCATCATGAATTCTAGATTTATCTCATCCATTGATTCTATTGAATTTTTTGGATCGTTGATCGATCTTTATTGAAACTATATATACCTCCTTCATCTCATCACAAACTGTCTCCAATATTTTATGCATCTAAGCTATAGGCATTCTTATCGCGCTTTGAGCATACTACGTATTGTTGAGCACATTACATCGAATCTTTGAGCACACTATCTAAATCTGCTTGTTGCAACACCATGGGTATGCAACGTTATTGAACAATCCACATCTAACAAAGAGAACTGTATAATCTAGGTGAAGGCTTTCTTGTTTTGATTCGATTATTCATTGATATTGATATTTGCTTAGATCGATCTCTCTATGTTATAGGATTGAGTTGTTATTTCATTGCTTTTGATATTATTCAAACTCAATTTTTACCTATACACAAAAGTTTTAGAAAGACCTTTGACCATAGTGGATGGAGCATATCCTAGGCCAAAGTACTTGGCATATTGTTTGGGAGATGTGGGATCAATCAGAATCAGCTCAGTGGTGCCTTTCTCATCAATGCCAAGTCCTTTTCCATGGTAGGGCATTTTAGTGCATAGCTGATAGGGCACATGATATTTTCCTTGAAATATTCAAGATCTGATTTTGTTGGAGGGGTCTCATCACGGCATAGCCAATCATTCAAGGATTCTTCAACTTCTTATTCTCGGGAGACTTGTGCTGAAACAAAGGGAATCCTATCATTGATCCTTCATTTTTTTTCTTGACTTCTTTTTTGCAATTGATGACCATGGGAGAGGGGGGACAAAGGCAATTGTCCCACATGAAAGGCGTTGTGAAGCTCATACTCACCACACCCTTTGTCTATGATCTTGACCTGGGACACTTGAGGGATCAGGGTGGATGATGAAATTGATGCGTGTGATGGATTAGACATAGTGGAGGGAGTGTATGGATTAGATGGAGTATCTTTAATGTTTTCCCCATAAGTGCTTGGACAATGGAATTGCCTATCATGGAGAACTTCCAAAGCTTTACAATATTCAAAGGGTTGTTGATCAGTTGGAATAGTAACTTCAACGCCATTATGAGGAAACTTTAGATACTGGTGATAAGTGGAAGGGATGGCTTGCATGGTGTGCAACCATGGTCAGCTGAGGAAAATATTGTATGGTAGGTCAAGATCAACCATGTGACACAGGATGGGTAGCATTAGAGGACCTGATTTGATAGGAAGACATATGGTGCCTTTTGATTCTCGTTATGTGTTATCATATACTTTGATAGAGATGACCAAGGGTTCTAGATTGGTTGTTGAATACCCTAAGAATTTTATGAATTTTAATGTACATATGTTCAAACTGGATTCATTATCAAGGAGGACTCTTTTGACTTTGTGATTGGTGATTTGAACCTCTATATGGAGAGATTTATAATGAGCGGGGTCGATAGGTGGCATGTTGGATTGGTTAAAAGTTAGATGATGAGGAGAAGACAATTGGGCTACCAAGTTCTAGAATTGTGCAAGTGGAATGTCTGTGGGGACATGGGACTTTTGGAGAGCTTTGTCGAGGATGTTGCGGTAGATGGGGGAAGTCTTGAGAAGTTCTAGAACAAAGATTTGTGCAGGTGTCTTCCCAAGATCATCGAGGAGGTTATATTCAGATAATGTTGAGGTGGAGGATATAGAGGGTCCTTTGATGGTTACCCGACCACACCATGTAGTAACAATGCTTTTGGGAGTATTTCCTTTGAGCTTGATGGTGGTGACATGAGTGGAGTTGAAATTGATCCGACCCACTACATTGTCGTAGGGAGGCAGAACATTGCTGTAGTTGATGTTATTGGCTTGATTATTGGGACTGGTTTTGGAGGATGATGCATTAGATGCAGAAGCATTAGTGTGGTTGGGAAGGGGGTATTGGTAAACTCCTAAGCCATCATTGGGTGAGGTATTGTTAGTTCCTTCCACTTGGATATCGCCTCGATCAACAAGGTCTTGGATATAGTTCTTTAATTTCATACACTTTCCAGTGGAATGTCCTTTGATACGATGATATTCACAATACTCATTGTCTTTATACCATGTGGGCTTAGGTTGGTTTTCATCAAAAGGTTTGGTTGTGGGAAATTCAACCATGTTGGCTTAGACCAATTTTTGAAATACAACTTCAAGTGGTTAACCTAAAGAAGTGTATTTGTGTTTTAGATTGGGAGGATTTTGTTTTGGTTGACTTGATGGGACTAAGACATTGTTTGAAAAATTTTGCACTACTTGTGTTTACTTTGGTTTGGGTGTGGCTACTTGAATGTACTTAGAATTGGTAGCACCGTCTCCAACAAAGTTTTTGTTTTTAGCCCAAAACTTTGGTTTATCATTTGATGGCTTGTCATTGTTATTTCTATTGTAGATTTTGATGAGGCCTTTAGCTATGAGGGCCTTTTTGATAGTGACCTCCTTTTCTATGATCTTGTCAAAGGTTGAGGCACAATGCACTTGCAAGTGGAAGGCCATTTCTTGATTTAGAATTTGGATGAAAATATGGATAAGTTGTTTTTTGGGTGTGGTCACAGGTTGCCTAATAGAAAGTGATCTCCATCATTGAAGGTATGCAGAAAAACTTTCACCATTTCATTGTTTGGTATTGCAAAGATCAAGCATAGTGATCTCATGTTCTATGTTATATGAGAAATGGGCAACAAATTTTTCTGATAAGTTGGTGAAAGTGGAAATAGTGCCATAAGGCAAGTGCATGAACCTTTCTAAGTCTTTTCCTCCTAGGCTTCATGGGAAAAGACGAAGGAGGAATTGGTCATCATAGAATACTTCTTGGCATGCCATGAAGAATTCCTTGATGTGGTCATGGGGGTCTCCTTTTCCTTTGTATTTATCAAATTTAGGGACTTCAAAGTGTTGAGGAAAAGGTATAGTTGTCATGTTTCGATCAAAGGGATAGGGACATAAGTCTTCAAACTTATAATGTTTCTTTTGGGTCCCTCGTTGAATGTTTTTTAGAGAGTTTTTCATTTCTTTCCACTCTTGATCAAAAGGATTAGCAATGCGAGGTTATGATTGTTGTTGAAATGATTATTGTTGTTGTGGGATGGTGTATTGTTTGGGGTTATATGGTGGTAGGCCCATAGCTTGTGAATGGATAAGGTTGTGGTTGGGTGTGAGTGGAGGAACGATATGTATGATGTGATTAGAAGGGTGGTTGTTGTTGTTGGGCAATGTTTTGATGTTGCATAGAAGCAATGTGAGTGGGTTGTTGATGGGTGGTGGAATAATATGTTTGTGTGGGATGCATATAACTTGTTAAAGGATTTTGAGTTTGATGTGGTGGATTTTGTGATTAGAGAGGTGTTTGTGAAAGTAAAATAGAGATAATGTTGTTTGGGTTATAGTCATCCTTTGTGGGATGACTAAGGGAGGAAGTGTTTGTTGAATAGTAATGGTGTTAAAATTGTTTTGGGGAATCTTGGATGGGGGTGATGCAACAAGGATACTTGAATTGGTAGGTATGATGGAATTTGAAAAATTGGATGGTAGCATATGAAATGATAGACCATAAGGGGGGTCTGACCCTTGTGGTTGTGAGGCGGTGTTACCCCCTAGATGTTGATCAATGGTGTGAATGGTGTTGGTAGTTGTAGTAAAGTTAGCCCATGGATTATCATAGACAAGATTGTTAGGATTAGGGACACATCACCATGGTTGATCGCGGATGTGTGATGGTGGTTTATCATGTATGACTATCTTGAGTTTGTCTTGGTCAAATGAGTGAGGGAGATGTGTCCCGTGTTCAATGAATCATTTGAGGAATTCATCCTTATGATTATCAAAGAATTGTTCAAATTTTTTTTGCAATCCCCTTGTGTTAAGGAAATCAACGAAGGTGGGAGAATATATGTGTTGTGGTATGGATGTTTCACCCACTTCAGGTTGGTTGGCATATCCCTCCATGTTTCTCATGGTGGAGCCATGTGGAGAGAGGGGTTGATAGTGAGAATCCATCTTTCTTTTAGCTTGTGACCGTGTGATAGGAGACATAAAATGGTGAGCGTGTAATGGATGCTTGGTTGAATTTTGATGATATGGATGTTTGTAGGATTGATGATGGTTGGGGGATGATAGTATCCTCAAGAAGAAAACTAAAGTTTGAATCTAGATCCTTTGATGAGCTTTGATGGGATTTTATCCTAACTTACTTAGGGTGGACACAGAGCCTAAGAAAAAAAGATAATTGGATTGTCTTACTTGGGGTACACAAGACGCACCAAGAAACATGTGATTCTTGAAGTCCACCAACTTAGGAGTAGTCTAAACTCCTAAGCTAGCTTATCCAAGTAGGATAATATCTAATTTGCAATAAAATTAAGATAGACAAATTTTGGTTGGATTCAAATGATTTGATTGTTAGGATGATTTGATGATAAAGAGGGAAATTGGTGATGGGTCACAAGATAAGATTCAAATGGATGATGTGAGTGCAAATACAAGAAGTATGGATGATTTTGTGGTTGTGAGTATACGCAGAGTGATTGGAGGAGGTGACAAACTTGAAATGATGTTTATAAGAGTAACTATACTTAGATTTGGGTGACTTATGAACCGACACTAAGACAGGAAGTCTAGGTGCATAAAGGTGGTGGATGGGCGTTGAGAAAGAGGGTCTCAACACTAAAAGATGATGGACAAGCACTGAGATAGAGGGTCTCAACGCTGAAAGGTGATGGACAGACACTGAGACAGAGGGTCTTGGTGCTGAAAGGTGGTGGATAGGCACTGAAACAAAAGGTCTCGGCATTGACAAGTGGTGGTCAAGTGCTAAGATAGAGGGTCTCGGTGCTAACAAAAGGCAGATGGGTGCCAACAGATGAAATCAGGTGCTAAAAGATGTCAGATGGGCGCTGAGGGGCAGTATGAGTCAATGTTTAATCTAGGTGCTAATGTATTTGATAAAGGCACTGATATCCAAGTTTTAGGCATAAGTATAGGTGCTGATTAAATATGTTTTGATTTTCAAGATGTTTGTTAGGTTGACTTGGCAAGAGACATTCAAAGAAACATGCACAATAGCTGATTTGAGAACTTTTTGGGAATAAGGCTAATATGGCTTTCACAGGGTTTGCACAAAAATATATGCCAAGAATTTGATTACAATCCTAAACTATTCAAGTGGGAGTGAAATACCTTATGGATCTCATGAAATGGTCGCGGGCCAATCTCAACTCAAATTAGAAGTGATTCCCACCCCCATTAATACCATAGTGCTATAACTTACATAGATAGGGAATATATGGTCATGTACCACCATATACCCCTTACCTTGGAGACTTGTTGCAAGTATGGGCCTAACTGGTGTTGTCATTGATGTCAACATACTCTTGTTGCATTGATGTCAAGGATTGGATGAGTTGTGTGCTGAGGATATTGAGAAAATTAGTCCTATTGGAAATAGAAAAGAATAGTGAAGACAATGAAGCTCTATGAAGTGAAGATTGTTAGACTTAGGGCAGATAACTGAGAGGGGGGGTGAATCAGTTGTACAAAACTTTCTTCAAATTAAACACTTAAATTCACTTTGCAATTCAGCAGCATAATAATAAATCAATCACAGAAACATAATGCAATGAATCAAGAGCATAAACACATCAACATATGAGACACCAAGATTTTGATGTGGAAAACCCAGTTAAGGGAAAAACCATAGGGTGATTAACCCAAGATTGTATTCTCTATTAGAAGAATAGAAAGAACAAAATGGCACATGCCAATTAGGGCTCACTGGCCGAGCACACTGCTCACAAGAGGCCCATTGCCTACAGGAGACACACTGTCTACAAAGAAATAAGTATCACCTACTTGAACTGGAAAATAGCATCTTCACCATGCTTGAATCAGTTCCATTTAAGCCCAATACTTCTACTCTACCTTTCACTCTCCTCCTTGCTACCACACTCTCATCTCCACAAGGACACCTTTGAAATGACTTCGCAATCCCTTATTTATACAATACATCAACTTAGGAATGATCATCTAAGTCGAAAAACATCAACAAGAACATCCGCAGGATGTGTAACTCATTCGGTCGGCCAATCTTAAGAAGAACACCATCATCCAGAAGTTATTCCTCAATTGCGAGCTCCAACTCCAATGCGGACCATCAACATGAACTGGACACAATCCAAAGACCTCCACAAGCTTGCCTAAATCACCAATATCATCTGCACTTCATCTGCATACTGAAATCCTTCTCTCCTTCATCCAGACCTTCAAGAACACAATTTGTCACCACTGTCACAAAGGAATAGATTCTTGCGGACCTTTAAACCATGAACCAATTGAGTTAACACTTCACAGAGACTTCCTCAACACTCCCTCAAATCCACAGAATAGGATAATGCATTTTCAGATCTCACCGGACCTATCTGTGTCACTCTGTCACCTCTGAACACCTGCCAGAATTGGTTTAACTTGAACAACCATAACTTCTTTAGATCTTCATGCGGACCTCTGAAATCTTTACTAGACCATCTTAAGACACATATCTACAAACCCTTTAAACTGCATCCTCTGATCCTCATCCTATATTGGACTTTTGCCTTACTGTCATCACTGTTCTTCACTGTTCCTGATTGAGACTAATTTTCTCAATATCCTCAGCTCACCACTCATCCAATCCTTATCATTAATGCAATAGGAGTATGTTGACATTAATGACAACCCCAGTTAAGCCCATAGTTGCAACAATCTCCCCCTTTGTCATTAATGGCAACATACAATGTGAAAAACTGTTTTGATCATCAAGACAAGAACTTCTCCTCACTGTCACAACTCCCCCTATCAGCAACAACCATTCACATGTCTTCTCTCCCTTTACTGCTCCCCCTTTGATTAGCAACCACTTGTTTTTCACATCTCTTCTCTCCCCCTTTGACATCAATGGCAAAGGGCACATACTTGCAATTCCACCATTTTAGAATCATACCTGTTGCTCCCCCTTATCAATCCAGACCACAAGATAGGACTGTGATATCCACCAAACTTATGCACATCAGTGCTTTTTAGTTCATCACTGGAGGGGAAATAACCCCTAACTTCTCCCTGAGATACTCAAAAGAGTCCTTAGGTAAGGGTTTAGTAAAGATGTCTGCAATCTGATCCTTGGAAGGCACAAACTCCAATCTAACTTCATTCTTGTTCACTTGCTCTCTCAAAAAGTGAAATTTGATGGATAATGTTTAGTATTTGAATGCAACACCGGATTCTTAGATATATTTATTACACTTGAATTGTCACAAAAAATTGTGATAGCCTCCTCATATTCCACTCTGATGTCTCTTAGCATCTACTTCATCCACAAAACTTGAGTACAACTACCTGCTGCTGCAATATATTCTGCTTCGGTCATGGACAGAGATATTGCCTCTTATTTCTTGCTCAACCAAGAAACCAATCTCTTCCCCAAAAAGAATGCTCCACCACTGGTACTCTTCCGGTCATCCACATCTCCTACCCAATCAGCATCTGTATATGCATGAAGAGAGAAATCATGATCTCTAGGATACCACAGACCATGCTCAACTGTCCCTTTTAGATATCTAAAAATCCTCTTGATTTCCATGACATGAGATTCTCTAGGATCAGCTTGAAATCTAGCAACAAGACCAACAGCCTACATAATGTTTGGTCTAGTTTGAGTAAGATACAACAGTCCTCCAATCATTGACCTATACTTTTTCTGATCAGCCTTGGGAGAGTCATCATCCTTGCTCAACTTACATCCGGTTGCCATGGGAGTACTCATTTGCTTTGAGTCTTCCATCCCAAATTTCTTCAACAATTCTTTCACATATTTGGTCTGAGAAATGAAGATTCCTTTCTTTGTTTGAGTGATTTGTAGACCCAAGAAGAAATTCATTTCCCCAAGCATGGACATCTCAAATTCACTTTTCATTTGATTTGCAAAGGTTTTACACATACTATCTCTTCCTCCAAAAATGATATCATCAACAAACACTTCAACAATCAAGATATTTTCATGGTCAATTTTGAAATACAAATTACTGTCAGCAATACCTTTGTTGAAACTAATCTTCAAAAGATGTTTATCGAATCTTACATACCAGGCTCTTGGGGCTTGCTTCAATCCATACAGTGCCTTCTTCAACTTGTAGACCATATCACTATGATCAGACAATTGAAATCCATTCGGTTGCTCAATGTATACTTCTTCTTCCAAGTCACCATTCAGGAAGGCAGAATTGACATCCATCTGATATACTTTGAAATCCTTGAAGGCAGCAAAAGTAAGAAATAATCTGACTGCTTCAATTCTTGCCACCGGAACAAAAGTTTCTTCAAAATCAACTCCTATTTGAGAGTAACCCTTGCAAACCAATCTGGATTTATTTTTGATTACTTCACCAACTTCATTCAGTTTGTTCCGGAAGACCCATTTTGTTCCAATCACATTCTTGTTTCTAGGTCTGGGAACAAGATCCCAAGTGTGATTTTTCTCAATTTGCATCAGTTCTTTCTCCATTGCTTTAGTCCAATTTTCATCATTGCAAGCTTCATTCACTGTCATAGGTTCAATCTTTGAAATCAAACAATACTCTTTTGAATCTTGAGAAATCCTTCTTCTTGTTTGTACACCTTTGCTTTTATCACCTATGATTTGATCTTCAGAGTGGTTCAGTCTTACATACCTAGGAACTTTGGGAGTTTCTTGCATTTCTGCTTCTTGATCAGGCTCATTAAAACTCATCTCTTCTTCCTGATTTACCGGATTAGTTTGAATCTGATGTTCAGAAGAGGCTTGGGCTCCTTGAGTTAGAACACCATTCTGATCATCTTCATCGTATTCATAAAACCTTGAGGATTTTTCAATTCCTTCACCAACTTTCACATTTGTACTTTCTATAATCTTTCTCAGTCTCTTGTTATAGCACCGATATGCTTTGCTTTGAGTAGAGTAACCCAAGAATATTCCTTCATCACTTCTAGCATCAAACTTGCCTAGATCTTCATCTCTTTGATGTAACTGTAGACACCCTAAAATGACCAAGTCGTCACATGACTTGCATTTCATCTAATTCTTTCTAATCACCTGCATTACAACGTTAATTGAATAATCTAATTATTTAATTAATTTCATCAAATTCTTCCAAAACTCCTAGAATTCGACATTAATTAAATAAATCCTCTTTATTTAATTAATTAAATTAAATTCCTCTATTATTCTTCCACAATTAAATAATTTTAATTATTTAATTAGATCATTATCTTCTTTCCAAATCTCAAGTCTCCATTAATTAAATAAATCCCATTATTTAATTAATTCATCACAAATTTTATCTTATCCAAACAATTAAATTATTCCTAATTATTCAATTAAATCAAATTCATTCTTCCAAATTTAAATAAATCAAATCAAATTTATTTAAATTCTCTCAATCTCCAAAAATAAGATAAATCAAATATTTTATTTATTCTTCCAAATCATTCACAACAATTAAATAAATTTATTTATTTAATTTGCTTTCTTATCTACAAATATCTTTCAAATCTTCTAAAAATAAGTCTTCTTCTCCATGCACACAAAATTAAATAATTTATTATTTAATTTCTCTCAAATCATGCAAAAGCAAATCTTAAAGTTGAGTTATCTATTCACTCAACCTTGTTTTTTTCAATTTCTCTTAAATTAGAAAAAAACTTTCTAATTTGTGAAAAGCATGTCTTATCTTTAGAAAAGAAAGTGTTTAACTCAAATAAAACAACTTTTGTGTGACACTTGTCTTCTTCTTATTCGTTGCACGTTCCTCAACTGTTCTCCTCCGTTGATTCTTCTGAATTATCTGAACCATTGATCGATCTTTGTTGAAACCTATGTAAACCCCCCTCATCTCCTTCACAAATCCTCTTCGATCACTTATTCTCAGGCATACTTAACAGTGCTTTGAGCATACATCGCATCGATTGAGCAACTTCACGATCTTTTGACATTGATCTTTGAGCACTACACTTGCTTGTTGCAACAATGATTTCGCAGCAATATTGAGCAATCCACATTTAATTAGTGACCCTACAGAAGCCATAGAATCTGCAGCTTTGTTATGCTCTCTTGGAATTTGCTCAAATTTGATGCTAGAAAAGTGTGGTTTATAGGCATCCACTAGTTGCTTGTAGGTGACCAACTTTTCATCCTTTGTTTGGTACTCATCTGTGACTTGTCGAATGACTAATTGTGAGTCTCCATATACCTGTAATTCTGTGATGTCCCATTGCACTGCTATATTGAGACCTATGAGGAGTGCTTCATACTCGGTGATGTTGTTGGTGCAAGGGAATGCAAGCCGATATGACTTTGGAATATAGTCATTTTGAGGTGTGATGAATAAGATGCCGGCCCCTGATCCATGCTGTGTGTAGGAACCATCAAAGTACAACTTCCACATTATTGAGTTAGACAGCGTGAATAGATTCTCATCTGGAAAGTCTGCTACCATAGGGTGTGTATCATTCATGGGTGCTTCTGCTAGTTGATCTGCTAGGGCTTGTCCTTTGATTGCTTTACAATCCATATACTCAATGTTGAACTCACTAAGGATCATGACCCATTTAGCTAGTCTGCCTGTAAGAGCTGCTTTTGCTAGTAGATACTTCAATGGATCAATTTTGGCTATAAGATTTGTGTGTTGGTTCAACATGTAATGCCACAGCTTTTGGGAAGCGAACACTACTGCTAAACAAGCCCTTTCCATTGGTGAATAATTGAGTTCATATCCCATCAAGGTTCTACTGATATAATAGATTGCATGCTCTTTTCTTGCTTCATCATGTTGTGCTAACAAGGCCCCTAGGACCGAAGTTGTAGTTGAGATGTATAATATCAAAGGTTTATTAGCCACTGGTGGTACCAATACAGGTGTAGCTAGATACTCTTTAAGTTGATCAAATGCTGCTTGACACTTATCGTCCCATCAAAATGAGACATCCTTTTGGAGTAAGTGTTGAAATGGTTGACATTTATCTGCTAGTTGTGAGATGAAACGCCTAATGGATTGCAACCTTCCCTAAAGGCTCCTTAATGCTTTAAGGTTCTTTGGTGGAGGCATCTCCACTATAGCCTTGACTTTTGCGGGGTCTACTTCGATCCCTCTGCGAGATACAATGTATCCCAACAGTTTCCTTGATGTTACACCGAAGACACACTTCTTTGGATTGAGTCTTACTTGGTATTTCTCGAGCCTATCAAAGATCTGTCCTAGAACTTGTATGTGATCTGCCCTAGAAGATTTAGCTAGTATGTCATCAACATAGTCCTCCATGATATGATGAAAGAGATCATGGAATATCACTGTCATTGCTCTCTGATAGGTTGCTCCTGCATTCTTTAGACCAAACGACATGACACACCAACAATAATTGCCCCAAGGACAAGTAAAAGTTGTTTTATGTTGATCTTCTTATGCTATCTTTATCTAATTGTAGCCTGAGAATCCATCCATGAGAGAAAGCATTTCATGACCTGCTATCAAGTCTACTATAATATCAATGTTTGGTAATGGAAAGTCATCTTTGGGACATGCTTTGTTGAGATCTCTAAAATCATTACACATGCGGATATGCCCATTGGGTTTAGACATAGGTACAATGTTTGATACCCAGTCTGAATAGTCAATAGGTCGTATGAACTTTGCATCTAATAGCTTATGTATTTCCACTTTTACTAAGAGAGCTATCTATGGGTGCATCTTATTCAGCTTTTGCTTGACCGGTTTAACTTTTGGATCAACTGTGAGATAATGAACTACTAGCTTAGGGTCTAGCCCTAGCATATCAGCATAGGTCCATGCAAAATTGATGGTTCTCTGTAAGAAGAATGTGTTAAGATTCCTGTGCTCTGTTTCTGATAATGATGCTGCTAGGAATGTGGTCTTTGAATTTTGCTCTGTGCCAAGGTTTATCTCTGTAGAATCTTCCACTAGGAGAGCTGACTTCTCTTGATACTTAGATGGTAGGGGAAGGTCAAATCCTCCATCCTCAGGTGCCACAGTTGGGTTTTCACCTTTGGATACATCCTTTGTTTTTACTATTTTGTGATCAGGAGGTGCCACAGTGTGGTTTTCACCTAGAGATATTTCTTTATTTTTACTTTTGTGACTGGAGGATTTGGCATTCTCACCAAAATAAGCTGTTGGCTCTAGTTCCATTACAAAACCTGCTTTATGATCGCCAAGAGGGATACCTTCCCGAAGTCCCATGAACTCAGCTAGAGCTTCGTCATTTTGAAATACATCTATAATGGGGGACCCTTGTTGGTCCCAATCGATAAGTTCAGGGTAGACAAGTGTTACATTTTGGGTGTTTGCGGTGGATGTTAGGGATACGGAGGATAGCGTAAAAATGGAGGATTCGGCAAATAGGTTGGTCATATGGAGGGAAGAGTCATCGATGATATCCTCAGTAGATGTTGAAAAGTTTCGGCTACCTCATCGAGGATATACTCGATGTCCAAGGCACGCGGTACCTTCTTACCAAATCCTAAACCCTTCTCGTCTAGTTTCTTTGTCACAACAATGGGCTCCATAGTTCCTTGATTCTGTTTCCCAAGGCCACCTTTGCCTTTATAGCCCATGTTTTTTACTATCCTTAAGCCATTACCATATTGCTTGATAGGTATTGTGACTGGTTCTTTCTCTTTATAGAGCCAAGAAGAAATGTCCTTACTAGTTTCCTCTTCCAATAACCGTCCCTGTTGGAATTGGGTTAGAAATGCTGGGGGAGGAATAGCTGCTTTTTTGGTGACTTTGGCAATGGGTGGTTGGCCATAAGATTTTGGAGATAAAGGCATCCGCCTGACACAACAAGATTTGGAGATATCATAAGTTCCAAAGCCTATGTCACGGATGTGAGCTTTGATTTCAGGAATAGGATTAGGTTCACTTGTAGAGGCTTGAGTCAGAGTTGCAGGATCAACATATAGTGGGGATTCAAGGGCTTTTGCATTGTTAGGCACTTGGTTGCAATTCTTATAACTACCTTGCAAGACACAACAGAATTCAAAAGGATTGGGGTCTCCTGGGATAGTGATCTCTGTACCATTGTATGGGAATTTTAGAGACTGATGGTACGTGGAGGGAACAACTTTCATTGCATGGATCCATGGGCGGCCTAGGATAATGTTGTAAGGCAGCTCAATATCAAGGACTTGACATCTGGTTTCAAGCATGATAGGGCCTAGTTGTATAGGCAAGTGGATAATACCTTCTGAAAGACATTCAGCATCATCATATCCCTTGATTGTAATACTTTGATCAGTGTTGACATGATCCTCAGAGTATCCCAATTGCTTAAGTAACTTTAAAGAACAGATGTTGAGACCAGCACCACCATCTATGAGTATACATTTGATTTTGCGTTTATGGATGAGAACCTCAATATGAAGGGCATCATTCTGTCAAGGATCATAGGATGGGAGATCTTTCTCAGAGAAGACCACATTGTAGGGTGAAGCAATGTTACCTACTATAGCTTGGAAATCCGCGACCGCTATGTTGTTAGGAACTGAAGACTCTTGGAGGGCTTTTTCGAGCACTACTCTATGTGCAGGTGATGACCGTAGAAGGTCCAAGATAGAGATCTGTGCTGGCGTTTTCCCTAGATGTTCAACAAGATTATAATCAGATTGAGCTGGAAGACTAGGTGTTGGACCACGAATGGTGACATGACCATGGCGAGTGGTAACAACACAATCCGTAGATTTGCCTTTGATTGTGAGGGTAGACACTCGACTCTCTTCAAAATGACCTACAATGGAATCAAAGGAAGTGGAAGCATGATTGATACCTTTACCTCTATCCTGAGGAGGAGGTGGACCATGATGAGGGAATGGTTCCTTGTACATATCAAGATCTTTGTTCGTGTGCTGAGCTGGTGAATCTTTTTTTAGAGATATTTGATTACCTTCGATGAGATTTTGGATTGGGTGCTTGAGTTGCATGCACGATGCAGTTCTATGCCCTTTGCTCCTATGGAATTCATAGTATTCATTTTGTTTGTACCACACAGTTTTGTAAACAGGTTCCCCATACGGGGGAGCATCAGGTAAGGTGATGAGACCTTTGTGTAAAATCTTCTGTAAGACTATCTCTATGGGCTCTCCCAAGGGAGTGAATTGACGTCACAGAGGGTAATCTTGTTAAGGCCGCTCTTGTTGTCATTGCTGTTGGTTTTGATAAGGTTGCCTTTGTTGTTGTGGTGGAGCTTGACTTGGTTTGGAAAGCTACAACGATGTTTGCAAAGTTTGGACATGTTTAGAATCAACAACACCATCGTTTACCATGTTTTTATTTTTGTTCCAATATTTGGGTTTATCGCTCGATTGTTGATGAAGAGCATTGTCTTTTGTTTCTTTGAAGATTTTGACCACACCCTTAGCAATGAGAGCCTTTTCGATATTAATTCCTTTGTATGTGATTTCATCGAAGGTGGTAGCACTAAGAATTTGCAAATGGAAACCTAACTCTTGGTTGAGGTTCTGCACAAATATGCTAACCAGTTGTTTCTCAGGAATCTTGAAAGGGAATTTGCTAGCCATTTGTCTCCATCGTTGAATGAAAGAAATGAAAGTTTCACCATTTTTCTGTTTATTGTTGCATAGATCAGTCATAGGGATCTCATGATCTGCGTTGTAAGAAAAATAGGTGGCAAATTTCTCTACTAGCTCATTAAAGGACTTGATACCCGTAGGCAAGTGTGAGAACCATTCTATTGCTTGACCTCCAAGACTACGAGGAAAGAGATGCATAAGGTATGTGTCATTATGTGAGACCTCGAAGCAAGCAAGATAGAATTCCATGAGATGGTCTTTTGGGTCACCTTTTCCTTTGTATTTATCAAATTTAGGAATAGTAAAATTTTGAGGCAAAGGGATCATAGGTAATGACCGATCAAAAGGATAAGGACACACTTCTTCTAAAGAGAAGGTCTTTCTTGGTGTGGCCAAACGTAAGATCAGATAGCTGTTGTTGAACTTCCACGATCTTTAGTTCCATTGTTGTGGGAGGGGTTGGAAACATCTCCTGTTGTCCTAGAAGTGGTTGTTGCTGCCCATATGGTAGAGTGTAGTGTGAACCATGAGCATTGGTATTATAAGGGTTGTAAGATTGGTTGGGGTCATACGCGTGGTACGTTGGATTTGGATTGGTTTGAAATTGGATGTTTTGATTTGGAAGAGGTGGAGGTGGCTCTAGGTAAGAATGTTGGCTTTGTGATGGTGGAAGAAAAGAATTGGGTGGAGGAAAGCTAAAGTGCGTTTGATTAGGTTGAGATGGCGGCACATAGCTTTGGGAAACTTGATGTTGGGAATGTTAAGGGTGGCTAGGTAATGTGTGAAAGAAATTTAGTGAGGATGAATGTAGCAGAGGAGGGACATAGGTAGAAGTGATTTGCGATGGTTGATTGGGGATGAGTGTAGAAGAAATTTGTGGGGGGGACTGCATGACTCTAATTGGTTGAGAGACATGGAGGTTTGATGATATGGGAGGTGGCATTTGTTGAGACCCTTGTTGCATGGCTACATAGTTGTTCCCCGGATTGTAATTTGGTGGGAAACCTATTCGCGAAGGAGTAACCAAAATTCTACTTGCGGTTGGTGTGGACATTTTAGGAGTTTGTTGTATATTTGATTGAGCTAAGGTGGCTTGCTTAGCTAGCTCCGCTTGATAATGTAGAGTCTCCTGTTGGTGTTTGTAGATTTCCATAGGAGTCAGAAGCGGTGATACGGCCCTCTTTCCTGTTGGTTTTTGAAAAAGGGGATTCTTATATTGTACCATTGTTTTCCCTAATGAGCCTTGTTCGGGTAAAGGCGTGGTCACTGTTGACATGGTTTGGACCACCTGTATGGCACTTAAGGTGTTGTTTGTCTCCTTGAGAGTGGATAAATCAAAATCTTGAGGTAACTTGGCTCCTTGCTCTGCAAGCAAGTGAAAGAAATGATCTTGGTTCTTGCTAAGGATTTTGTCAAAGGCGTCTATAGCTCTAGGATCTTGTATGAATTCATCAAGATCTTACCCATCTTCTTGAGAGGATTGACCCATTTCAAAGTGTCACTCTTCTTGAGGTGGGGCTAGATCTACAGTATAACCTTGTGGAACAAAATCCAGAGGCATGCCAGTGGTATAGTGATGTGTGCTTGTCAAAGGGACCCTACCTTCTTGAGGAGTGACTTGATCAATAGTATATCCTTGGGGGACAAAATCCGGAGGTATGCCAGTGGTATAGTGAGGTGTACTTACCAAAGGGACCCTACCCTCATGAGGAGTGCTAGGGTGGTCAAGGTGCGGCACGTTGAGAGAATTGGTAGATCTTTCTGCGGGTGTTCTAGGAGTAACCTTGGGAGTAATGTTGAGACGACCTGATTGCAGTATGTGAGCAGGTGATTTGCGCTTCCTAGGGACAACTTGCTTGGACTTCATAGTTTGCTGGAGCCTAGTGGTTACCATGGAATACACTAGGACAAAAGGTAAAGCTAGTATTCTACTTGTGTTTTGAGAGAAGACAAACTTTGATGCACAAGTAACTGGACCAAAGGTGCTATACTGTTTGACTAGAGGCGCAGGACTGTGCAACCAAAGGTGTGCTACTGTAATACCAAAGGTGATGGACTGAGCTACCAGAGGCGAGTTACTGCTATACCAAAGGCGAGCTAATGTGACCAAAAGCGAGCTACTATACCACCAAGGGTGAGCTGCTATAATACCAGAGGCACTGAAGTAGTGTCTAATGTTTTTTAAAGGCAATTTTGACAGATTTGGTTATGGTTCTGATTCGATTTGTCTTTGGCAAGAAAACACAGCAAACAAGTGGTCAAAAAAGGACCGACACAATAGATAGTGTATGTTCGAGGCTCACAAAAAAACCTAATGTTTCCACAGGTATAAAACAATTGCAATCAATAACAAGCACTTTTTATCCCTAGAGACAAGGTTTCATTGCAGTAGATCAGCTCACAGCTTAATACTCCGTTGATAAAAATATCATTCCATAAAGGTGTCAGATATTTTGTATCTTTGCAAGAGACGATAGGTAGGGATATCTCACCCTCCCCTTGGAAAGCTCAAGTAGGTCACAAGAGCTTTATGGCCAAGGGAATACTATCTCTTCTCAAGGGAGCCAATGGTGAGTATCTTAAGGGCTTAAATCGATTCCCCTTGCACTGATGATTATAGCAACGTTCGAAGGTGGATCAGGTAGTCTCTATCTAGAATGGTTCTTAGTAACTTTGAGGGACCAATGCCTTACGAGCAATGTGACAAGCTACTAAAAGCTTTAACCAATCCTACTAAGAGTATCAAACACTTCGCTCAATGTGAAAATTGTTTCCACAAAGAGCTAGTACACCTCTTTTCAGTTTGGCACCACAAGGTAAGGTTGACGTCGGTTAGGACTTGACTTTCACCTTATCCCTCTTATATAGCAGTTCAAAGGAAAACTCCGCTTAGGGTCGTCCCTTTTGGATGAAATGCAATCCAAAAGCAAGCCCTTCTAAAGGAAATACTGAAATGTAAGAGCAATCACGTCAAACAAAGGTTCAATTGTCCTATTATAAGAAAAAATAAGGTGGAACTAAATTAGGCATACACACATTTGTAGTTGTCAATTGTCCATTATGAAATTGAAGTGTTTAGCATTCATGTCCATTGTCCTTTAGAAAATTGATGTGTTTTCACATACATGTCTATTGTCCCTTAAGAAAAGCAGTATGTTCCTAAGACTTAGATTGCCGAAATGATTTGTTCAATTATCCCTTAAGAAGGCAATATGTTTCTAAGACTTAGTGATATAAATCAAGATTTCTTCAACGCTCATCCTGCATGAACATATTAAAAAAACCTATTTACTCTGTGTGAGTGATAAGAAGCTGCAACAAGTTAAATAGTTTCAAAAAAACCCACACGTTAGCAAAAAATAAATCAAATTGACCAAAAGCGCTTAACTTGTTAGGTGAAGAAATGAGAAATATTAAAAAATCTAATAATAATGATTAGGTATAGAAGATTGAATATTATGATCAGATTCTATATGAAATTCTATGCAATTTCAAAAAAAAGTTTGTGAAAATTGAGTAAATTTTGCACAAGTTATGACTGTTTGAAGTTTGCAAAGAAGGGATGACTTTGACTGAGTGTACCTGATAAATCAGATAAAATTACCTCAAAATTATTTCACCACAGAAAAGTTGGGAGAGCCATCTTTCCAACACCACTGGTTTCATGAAAATCTGACTCTGTATCCAAAAGATATGCTCAATTTCGTGAAACTGCTAAAAATAGGTCCAAAAAAAAACATGGGCTAAAAATAGAGATACGGATTGAGATCTATTTTTCTCAAAATCCATGCACTTCCTGCAAAAAATAAGAGATACCCAGATAGAATTTTGATGTTTTTGACAAAACTCAAAAATTTTTTGAGCTAAAGTTACACAGATATTCCTGATTTCATGAAATTTCTAAAAATATGCCCAAAAAGAAAAAGTAAAAAAAAAAGCATAGGCTAAAAATAAGGACCCAGATTGGGATCTATTTTTCTCAAAATCTGTACACTTCCTACAAAAAATAAGAGATACCGAGATAGGATTTTGATGTTTTTGACAAAACCCAGAAATCTTTTGAGCTAGAGTTACCCCTTTTGAATGTTCAACGCCTATTCTCTCAAACTAGTGAACAAGAATCTTCAAATCTTCTGCATTGTGATTGCGCTTTTCCGTACCTAGCTTCAAAAAAACAACTTTTTCTAAAAAAAGCAAGGTTAGTGGGTCCCACCGGGCGTCCCAGAATGTGTATGAGAAAAATTGACTATGATAAACTTAAACAAATAAAAAACTAATAACATAAAGAGAACCGATCTAAATAAAAGCCATTACTAATAAATCAATAAAACATGAAAGCTTTTACCGAGATTTGTATTGTTCCCTTTGGATGAATGTAGATTGCTCAATAGTACTGCGAAACCATGGTTGTAATAAGTAAGTAGTGTGTTCAAAGATCAATGTCAAAAGATCGTGAAGGTGCTCAATCGATGCGATGTATGCTCAAAGCGCTATTAAGTATGCCTGAGAATAAGTGATCAAAGAGGATTTGTGAAGGAGATGGGGGGTTATATAGGTTTCAACAAAGATCAATCAATGGTCCAGATAATTCAGAAGAATCAACCGAGGAGAACAGTTGAGGAACGTGCAATAAATAAGAAAAAAAAAAGTGTCACACAAAAGCTGTTTTATTTGAATTAAACACTTTCTTTTCTAAAGATAAGACATGCTTTTCATAAATTAGAAAGCTTTTTTCTAATTTAAGAGAAATTGATAAAAACAAGGTTGAGTGAATAGATAACTCAACTTAAGATTTACTTTTGCATGATTTGAGAAAAATTAAATAATAAATTATTTAATTGTGTGTGCATAGAGAAGAAGACTTATTTTTAGAAGATTTGAAAGATATTTGTATATAAGAAAGAAAATTAAATAAATAAATTTATTTAATTGTTGTGCATGATTTAAGTTCAATCCGCTTGCTTGCAGAGTCAACGTCCATGCACTTGGATATTACTGCACGTTGATCTTTTATACCTTGGTGGCGAACTATCCACGTGCTATATAAAAAATAAGGATTGCTCTTTATAAACAAATGTGAAACCATTGCAACAAGCTCATCCATTTACACCATCCATTTTTCCATGGCCTTATATAGTTTTTCAGCAAAGATCAATCACCCGTCTTTCTCTCATGTTCTCTCCTTTCTTCTATCTATCGTCTATCCAACCTCACCTCTCTCCAACATAATCTTCTAGTCAAGCGTCAACATAATTCTTCTGTTGCTTTCCTATCTTTCCTCTCAAGGGGGCACCCTACGCCAACTACGCTGGGGCAACTAGCTACACTGGGGCATCAAAAATTGTATCATGTCTTCAACTATCGATTTCTTTGAAGCAACGCTGTAAACTGCATTACATCAAAGAGGTTTCCATTAATTAAATAAATCCCATTATTTAATTAATTCATCACAAATTCTATTTTATCCAAACAATTAAATAATTCCTAATTATTTAATTAAATCAAATTCATTCTTCCAAATTTAAATAAATCAAATAATAAAATACGCTGGGGCAACTAGCTACATTGCTTTGAGAAATAACTAGCATATTAAATCAAAGAATATTTTTGAAGACATGATACAGATGAGTACCAAACAAAAGATGAAAAGTTGGTCCCCTACAAGTAACTAGCAGATGCCTACAAACCACATTTTTCTAGCATCACATTTGAGCAAATTCTAAGAAAGCATAACAAAGCTGTAGATTCTATGGCTTCTGTAGGGTCACTGATTGACATGCCTACTAATACACAGAAATACAAATTCTTGATCGAACAATTGTTGATACCAGCTGTCGATGTTTCGATTACTGAAATCATCTGCGAACTTGTTGGTCCCAATTCCCCATGGTATGAAGATATCTATGAATACCTTAAGCACAATACCTTTCCCTCTGACCTATCATCCACCCAAAGCAAAACCTTTATCTGTCGATCCTCCTGTTACACCATTCTAGGTGATACACTATATCGCCGGAGTCTCGATGGTATCCTCTTACGATGTCTTAATGCGGAAGAAGCTAAAACTACCTTACGAGACATACACGAAGGTGTCTGTGGCATACATTCTACCGGTCCTAATCTCGCTAAGAAGATACTGAGAACAGGTTACTACTGGCCTACAATAGAGCAAGATGCTGCACAGTTTGCTAAGAAGTGTCTACAATGCCAGCAGCATGGAGATTTGATTCACACACTAGCTCATGAATTACAACCTATGACAACTCCTTGGCCTTTTTCTCAATGGGGTCTCAACCTTGTAGGACAAATCCACCCATCCTCATCCAATGACCACAAGTTCATCATTACCGCCACTAAGTACTTCACGAAGTGGGTTGAAGCCATTCCCATGACCTATATCACCGATAAGCAAATAGCCAAGTTCATCCTTAACTACCTCATATACCGGTATGGTATTCCCCAAGCCATTGTCACTGATAATGGGAGACCATTCAAGAACCAAGTTTCTTGTTATAGCACCGGTATGCTTTGTTTTGAGTAGAGTAACCCAAGAATATTCTTTCATCACTTCTAGCATCAAACTTGCCTAGATCTTCATCTCTTTGATGTAACATTTGCTACCAAAGACTCTAAAATATCTTACAGTAGGAGTAATTCCAAACTAGAGTTCATAAGGAGTCTTACCGGTATTGCTTCTAATTTGAACTCGATTGAGAGTATAGACTGCAGTGCTGACAACTTCTCTCCAATAGATCTGAGGAACATTTACTTCCATCATCATGGTCCTCGATGCTTCCTGGATGGTCCAGTTCTTTCTTTCCACTACTCCATTCTACTGTGGAGTCCTAGGAGCAGACAATTGTCTCTTTATTCCATGCTTCTCATAGAATTCTAAGAACTCACTAGATGTGAATTCTCCACCTCTATCAGACCTTCGACATTTCAATTTTAATCGAGTTTCATTCTCCACCATAGCCTTGATTATTTTGAATTTCTTAAGAGTTTCTGATTTCTCTTTCAGAAAGGTTACCCACATCATCCGGGAATAGTCATCAATTAGTAACATGAAGTATCTGTCACCTTGCACACTCTTGATTCTTGCTGGACCACAAAGATCAGTATGAACTAAGTCCAATAATCCGGTAGAGGACAATTCCTTACTCTTGAATGTGATTCTGCTCAGCTTACCCAATTGACATTCTTTGCACAAGCTATTAGTAGGTTTCACCAATTTTGGAAGATCTATTACAACTTGAGTATTGCTTATCTTGATGATATTATCAAAATTCACATGACACATCCTCCTATGCCATAACCAACTCTGATCAACTTGAACAAATAAGCAACTTTTATCAGTACCAACCAAATGAAAGATATTACCTTTTGTTTGAGTACCGGATGTAATCTTTGTTCCAGAACTTTCAAAGATCTTGCATTTTCCATTCTTGAATCGGAGATCATAGCCTTTGTGAACCAACTGTCCAACACTGAGAAGATTGTGCTTCAAACCTTCAACATATAGTACATTACCGGTTTTGTTCCTTCCATCAAAAGAAATAGTTCCTCTTCCTCTGATTCTACTAGTAGAACTATAACCAAACTTTACCACTCCTCCTTCATACCTCTCCAAATCTATGAACTTATTTTTGTCACCTATCATATGGTGAGAGCATCCACTGTCAATGACCCAATCATCCTTCTCTTCAACTTGGGCAGCCAGAGCTCTTTCCACAGTCTTATGATTGACAGATACAGAGGACATTGAATCTTCTTCCTTGATTGCAATGAACACCCATTCATTTCTGGATTTGTTTCCTGTCTCTGATTCATCATCTATTACTCCTTCATTATCATCTTCTTCATGAGCATAGTAACAATTCTTTTGGAACCTTGATCTGTTAGGATTTGGCCTTGAAAATCTTTCCGGACACTTTGAGGCAAAATGACCAATCTTATTGCAGTTAAAACAATTTAAAGGCAATTTTCCTTCATACTTACCAGATCCTCTTAGCAGTCTTTTTGCAACAAGGGCTTCAAGTTGAGCAGTTTCTGCTTCCTCCTCTTCTAGGTCTTTTCTTGTTTTTTCATACCATGAGAGTTTTCTTGAAGAGTTCTCTCCTGGATCAAACCTTTGTTTACCTTTCACAAAGGCACTGGCTTTAAATGTAGATTTAGTTTTAGGGGGTACATCTCCAAACTTGGTCATTTTAAGTGCAACCAATTTACCAGCCAATTGATCTCTTGTGACAATTGTATGGGCTCTGAATTCTTCAATGGCAACAACCTTGATTTTATAAGAAGCAGGAAGGGATCTGAGAATTTTGCCAACAATCTCATCTTCATCCAAGACTACACTAGCATTTCTAATTCCACAAACAATCTCATTTACTCTTGGCACAAAAGTAGTAATATTTTCATCATCTCTCATTTTCAGATTTTCAAATTTTTCTTTCAGACTTTGTAGCCTTGCACATTTAACATACTTGTCTCCTTTATGCAGAAGTTCTAGTTTTTCCCAAATCTCAAAAGCAATTGGTAGGTCAATAACATTTGAGAGCTCTAAATCAGATAATGCGCTTAGGAGAGCTTCTATAGTCCGCAGATTGTTTTTAGCATCTGTGATTTCATTTGGGGTTTTCGGACAACCCTGTGGAGGAGTATACTTTGTTTTAACCATGGTCCAATACGCCATTCCCATACATTGCAAGTGACATTTCATGCGACCTTTCCAAAGATTAAAATTGGTTCCATCAAACTTCAGACTATCCTTCTTGTAAGACGTCATTCTGGATCTCCTCAAGCGGTTAAGCTCCTTTTAGAGGAACTTGGCTCTGATACCAATTGTTAGACTTAGGGCAGACAACTGAGAGGGGGTGAATCAGTTGTACAAAACTTTCTTCCAATTAAACACTTAAATTCACTTTGCAATTCAGTAGCATAATAATAAATCAATCATGGAAACATAATGCAATGAATCAAGAGCATAAACACATCAACACATGAAACACTAAGATTTTGACGTGGAAAACTCAGTTAAGGGAAAAACCACAGAGTGATTAACCCAAGATTGTATTTTCTGTTAGAAGAATAGAAAGAACAAAATCACATTCCAATTAGGGCTCACTGCCCGAGCACACTGCTCACAAGAGGCCCACTGCCTACAGGAGACATACTGTCTACAAAGAAATAAGTATCACCTACTTGAACTGGAAAATAGCATCTTCACCATGCTTGAATTAGTTCCATTTAAGCCCAATACTTCTGCTCTACCTTTCGCTCTCCTCCTTGCTACCACACTCTCATCTGCACAAGGACACCTTTCAAATGACTTCGCAATCCCTTATTTATACAAGACATTTGTTAGACTTAGGGCACACAACTGAGAGGGGGGGTGAATCAGTTGTACAAAACTTTCTTCCAATTAAACACTTAACTCCACTTTGTAATTCAGCAGTATAATAATAAATCAATCAAGGAAACACAATGCAACAAATTAAGAGCAGAAACACATCAACACATGAGACACCAAGATTTTGACGTGGAAAACTCGGTTAAGGGAAAAACCACAGGGTGATTAACCCAAGATTGTATTCTCTGTTAGAAGAATAGAAAGAACAAAATGGCACATGCCAATTAGGGCTCACTGCCCGAGCACACTGCTCATAAGAGGCTCACTACCTACAAGAGACACACTGTCTACAAAGAAATAAGTATCACATACATGAACTGGAGAATAGCATCTTCACCATGCTTGAATCAGTTCCATTTCAACCCAATACTTCTGCTTTGCCTTTTGCTCTTCTCCTTGCTACCACACTCTCATCTCAACAAGGACACCTTTGAAATGACTTCGCAATCCCTTATTTATACAAGACATCAACTTAGGAATGATCATCTAAGTCAGCAAACATCAACAAGAACAGCCGCAAAGGCAAGACAAAGGCAAGGCCAAAATTGATGTGAATGAGATCCAGAATGAAATGAGCAAGACATGGGCTAAGAAAAGTGTTATGAACAATAATAATGGGTCTGCACTGGAATCCGGTGCTGACAATTCCTTTGGGAATTAAATTAGGAGCTCTGACTCAGGGGAAGCTGCATTGAACATCAAATTCCCCTAGTTAGTAAGTGGGTGCTTGGATATGGCACAATGAGAAGATATTTTGAAGTGTTTTAGAACTTTTGGAAGGATTTCCGGAAGGAAAAATGTAGATATGGAAATTTACGGAGTAATTCATGAAGAACTGTTCAAGAAACAGAGTAACCGGACGAAGTTAGGGAAACACATTTATTACAATGCCAAATTAGGTTTTGCGAAGGATAAAAGGTCACTTGATCATGCATTTGAACCACTTTGCATTCAAAGGATACAAGTAGAAGAGCATCTAAGCTGCAAACCTAAAGATTGAAGAACAAAGAGCGAATTCAACCGGTAATTGATCAGCCCTAACCCTGTGAGAGAAAAAGGTACTTATTTGTAAAGCTTTAAATCTGAATCTGTTGAGATGGCTACACCTCTAGTTGTTGATGTAACTGAAAGGCCCCGACCAATATTTAAGAAGCACCCATACAAGTCAGTTGAAGTTGAACCGTTAGGTGTATTTTCTAGAGTTCCATATGGTGCATTGCATGTTGAGGATATTAGGGCATACATCCACTATAGCATTGATGAATTTGGAAATATGAAACTCTTGGATTTATTTAACAACTACCTAAGAGATGATAACTATAAATTGAAACTGGAATACAAAGCCCTAGAAAACAAACATTTTCTGCAAGTCATTAACTTTTCTACATTTGATGAGATTGAATGGGTTCGATATATCTTGAGCCGAATATATGATGAGTTCATATGGCTATTGAAACCATTCAAGATTACAAAGGATGTGTTGGTCATGATGTTAGTCATAAACAAACATAGAATAAAAGTACACATTAACCTTTATTCATCTTGAAAGATACGATGAATTCAGAGAATTCATGATCCCAAGTCTCTGGTGAGTAGGTCTTAATCTTCTGACGTTACTCAGAGGTTGATGTGTGTTGCTGTTTCCATTTTGGGGCCTTACGTGAATCTCATCTGTAAGATAGTGTTTCCTGTAATGATGCTGTACAGATAGTTATTCTACACAAGATATACTTCAAATAGTGTGTCTATTTTTAAATCTTTGCATGATATCTATCATTTTGACATGCTTTAACCTCAAATATGCTGAATATGTTCAGTTATCTACGAGATGTCTGCATATTTGTATTATTTGCTTAAGATTGTCAATTATTTGTAATTATGATGATGAAATGCTCTGAAATTGAAAGAAATTGAAAAGAATACTTCAAACTAATGTTGAACCTTCAGTTATTGAGCCACATATACATTAGATACAGTCATGAAAAGAAGAAATCAAACCATATGTTCACCAGGACATTCCACAGCTAGATACAATCGATGCTAACTTCAAAGGAAAAGGTATGAAATCAACACATGTAAACTGATATGCACTCCAAGGGATGCAGCAAATCATAGCATGTATCAAGAATTCATACACTGATTACTCAAGATTTACAATGGATTGTAATCAAAACAGTCTTCTCATTCATTAAGTATGCAAGAACATATATGTATACAACAACTTTCAAATAAGCCTTGAATATTTCAGCAAATAGATTCCAATTAAGTTTCAAATGAATAAAAAAAAGGCATCCCTGCACCTTTTATAGAACAAGGTGAGGGAGTGGTTACAATCGATCTACGATCAAGATTTATCTATTAAGATCCACGGTTCATACTTCATTGACGAAGTCAACTCCTTCAACGTGGCATAGGTTGCCAGGTGGCAACCCTCTAGGTGACTCATATTTTCCTAAGTACCTTGATGCATGTATTCCTTTTATGGTGTATCTTCATCTATTCATCAGGTTCTCCATCATCATCTCCCTTGTCATAATCATCACTTTCATCGGTTTCAATATCCTCCTGATGACTATCTCTTTGTATATGGATCTGCATGGATATCCTAATACTTTCATATGCTTGCACAATCTTTTCTACTTCTCCGCCATCTTGAGTTCTTGCTTTGGTGATGGCATGCTTATGCATTTGATATTTTCTCCGGAGGGACTCTAATTTATTACTCCTGCTACTCAGTGTTTCATTATAACTCTCCACTCTGACCTTTATTCTCATTACTTTATCCATTACTTCTTCCGTCAGGTGGTTTAAAGGGTCATCAGCTACCAGCTGGAAATTACTATGTAGAGCTTTAATTGCAAACTCTTCATCCTGATTTTCAATCTTTCCCTCAACTTTTCCTTCTAAGGTCTCCAAGACCTCTACTTCATAAGACATCATATCATGTAGCTTCATACTGATGTTTCTCAGTTTATTGTTGCATCTCTTTAGCACATCACATTCAAACCTAATGTCTTTATTCCAGATATCAATCAATATGGCTCTGTTATTGTTTAGTACTTGATTATTTATAAGATTCAGAGGATCAATCCTCTTTATTTCATCTAAAGCGCTCAAGGCTTTCTCCATTTGAAATGACCTCCTCCCGGTCTCCATCTGTAGCTTATCCACCTTCTTCCTGGAGGCACCTAATGAATTCCACCTCTTCAAAGAGGCCTTTACCACTTCCTCAGCTCCATCGAGCGCATATGTCATCCATTTCAACATTATTACTGATTCATGTCTCATAAGGTTCAACTTGTTGACCTCCTCCTGAGAAATTGTAGTCAATGGGACCGCTCGATCACTTGATGTATCATCAGGGTTAATTAACCCCTTTATATAGGCATGCAGCTGAGCAATATGCTCTTTATGTTGCTTATTTTTCTTCTTCTCTCTCTTTATCTTCTGGGTCAAAGAATCAATAATGTCTTTCCCCTCTTGACCTTCCTGGTCTTCATTGGCAAATCCTAGATCTACTGTGGTAATCTGGAATTCTTCTAGAGTGATCTTGCCTCTTTCTTTCTCGACTGTGGGGAGTGCTATTTGGGCAGTTCTCTTGCCTGTATCAGGATCTCTTCTAATGGTAGAAGTTAATCTTGCCTTCCTCTTAGGCTTTATTAAAGTTTCTGAAAACAATGTAGATATATCAAATTCTTGGATTTCAAAATCAGGTTCTGTGCTTGTCTCCTTTTCCAGCCAAGGAGGAGCTTAATCACTGGATCCTAGATGTCCACCATCAGCACCATGTACACCTTTATCTCTAGTATCTATTATCATCCTTTGTGGTGAAGGTGACTTTCTTATTTCCTCCTCATGATGCTCTTCATGAGGGTGATCTTGCGGTGCTTCCTCCTGTTGAGGAATCTTTTCTTCCGGAGGGTGATCCTGTTGATCATCTGCATGTTTATCATGATCCTGATCTTTTACTTCCTCCAGGGGTATCTCATCCACTTTAATATTTTCCTCATCCTGAGGTACATTGGTATCCATGGATATTATTTTATCTAACTTAGGTGCCTCCACTTGATCTTGCATTACATCTTGCTCTACACCTGATGTATCTACCTCTTGAGCCTTTAGGTCATCATGACCTAATGTTTCTCTTTCTCCTGAGGTTTCTTTGTCCTTTGGCCAGACTTCAACATTTTTGGGTTCAACTGATATTTCTTATTGTTGCTGACCCATATCTAGAGCTTTATCCTCCACTTCCATCTGCTTAACTTCTTCAACATTCTCTGTTCTTTCAGGTGTACCTGCTATATCTTTAGGATTTATATCCTCTACATATGTTAAATCTATTGTTGCAGGACTTGTCACCTGATCAACTAATGCATCCAGCCCTATTTGTTGTGCAATCTTTTCTTTCTCTTGTTCTACCTGCTTCATTTCTTCTGACACCGTTTGTACTGCTGGGGTTCCATGAGGAGTTATGCGGGTGTTAGCAGCAAGGGTTTCCATTTTCTGAGAGGTGACATCTTTTACTACCTCATCATCAGATAAATCCATAGTCTCCTCTAGTGAGATAGGACCGCTTTGTACTGCTCTTGAGGTTTCTTTCTTTTGTTCCTCAGCCTTCTCAGTCTTGAACTTGACTATGGTAGGAAGGGGCATATTATGCTACAGCTCTTTTCTGAATACTTCACTACCTACCCCTCTTAGCATTATGGGGTCTTGTTTTACTTCACCTCTCATTGAAGTTCTTTGTTTCTTAGGTGTGGATACCATCACTTGAGGTGCTTTTCTCTTTCTGGTGAGGGGTGTAGGGTCTTCTTCTTCTTCAGGCTCCTCATCTAGAGGGATATCCTCCTCTATATTCTTCTGTGATGCCTGACCCTCCTCACATGTATCAGTAAGTTGTGCAGCTAGCCTCTGGATTCTTTTAGCCTTTTGTTTATCTAAGGGAGGTGGTGCGGATGATGCTGATGCTTGTCCCGATCCTTATGCACCTTCAGCTGGCACTTCTATTCTTTCAATTATGACCCCTTAGGGTTTAGTATCAATCTTCTTACTTCTTGGAGGTCTCTTTCTTTTATCAGGAGGTGGTACTCTTTCTCCTTTAGACTTTCTCTTCTCAATCAGAAAATCATCATACTCATCATTAAGAATTTCCTGTCTTTTCTTTGTATTATCCACTGTAAGGGCTACACCCTTCTTCTTCAGTGTGTTTATTTGTTCATCAACCCATGCTTGGGTCAGCTGCAATATTCTAGCTATGAATGGATCTAAGGAAATGTCCTCTGATATGGTAAGATCTAGCGCTGATATTGTATCATTGTATATCTTCTTTTCCTCATATTCATCTGCCATTATTTTACCATCATCCTTCTTCAATTGGGCAGGTACTGAGATGCAGTCAAAAGTCTTGATCTGGTTAAGGGTTAGCCTTTGATATCTTCTTCTTCTAGTCTCAGCCTCATCTTCACAATCTACCCAGAAATCTTCAAGATTTCTCTGATGGATGGGCTTCCCTGTAATCTTCTGCATCCTCCAATATGGATCATATGACCTGGCTAAAGGAAAAGACTATAATTGCATCATTGTCAAGCCAACTATGGCTTTATTAATATTATCAAAATCTGGGCACATATACCAGCCCATGGTAACTGGAAACAATACTGGTGGAAGCTTGTTACTTACTTTGTAAGCATTTAGTATTGTAGCCACTTGCCTCATGAATTCCATCAACACTATTGCATTAGTGGGGTATCTTGGGAGCATGAGGGGTTGACCTTCAAAACCCTCAATTCTTATATAAGAGAATGTTGCAAACTAAATAAATCAGGCTCCATGCCTGTATATGACCTCTTGAGCTTCCATGCTTAATCTTTTAGTTCTGTCCTCTTCCATTGTTCTGACTAGATGCATTGAGAATGCATCATTTACTAATTTGTAGTCCTGGAGGTAATTCTGCCTTTGCAATTGGGGATAATGATCCCAAATGTGAGCATCATTGGTGCTGCCACCAATCCTTCCTTCTGTTGTCAATGCATCAAATGTACCCTTGTAGGCACACAAATAAACTATGTATGAGGTCATATAAAAAGAACATTATGAACCCCCTAGGTTTATGAGTTGATCATGCAGGGCATCACTTATCATCTTGGCCCACAATGGACTATTTTCTGTGCAGAGGGACATCGGGATGACGCCATACATCCAGTCTTTGAAGCTTCCAGCGTTTGGTTGGCCTGTTACTCGACTGAGTAGGGTGATCATATATTGGTATTCCTCATAGAAGTCAAACTTATATAGATGTACCGGCAATTTAGCAGCTGCAGGATAAGGATTGTTTCTCACCCTCCACTAGTACATTCTCTTCCTAGCAGTCTTCTTATTATTCTCATACTCTACTTCCAGTTTCTTAAAATCTATGCTAACAACTTTCTTCCCCAGTGGTAGATTGAAGGTAGTAGCAAGGCCCTTGATAGACAGATCTGCATATACTCTGCCATGCTTCTCCACCTTCCTTCTGTGTGGATTATAATTCCTAGAACATTCAATAACCAACTCAGGAGCTTCCATGGAATACGGGAAACCAGCTGCATTCCACATTCCAGATACAAACACGGCATCCAGTAAGGTACTTTTATTCTTTTCATCACTCATTTTAGCTGACCATGCCACCAAATCGGTACTTCCTTGCTGTGTATCTCCTATAACTCCATATTTAAATTGCACACCCTTAGGTTGAGCAAACATTGGTTTAACGAATTCAGCCTCGGACTTAAACAATCACTTGTCCGTCATGATTTCCTATAATGAACAGGAACTTGTCTTACAATTCGATATTTCATCATGCATGCACATACATTATACCCTTTATAGCATCATGCATATATATATTCATTAAATAGAACATACAACCTCAAATCAGTGACATTATACTACCTGGATATGCAGAGAATGACAGGAGGAAGGTTTCAAATTACTTACCTGATGCGTTTATCCTCCTGAATTATGCTGATGATTACGGAATGAATTTAAATACCGTTGTTGATCCCACATCTTGTTCTGGGCAAGCCATATGCTCCAACAGGTAGCTCTTATGAGGGTTTGAGAACTCAGCTCTGCAACTTATCGTTTCTTCATAAGGTAAGAGTATAATGACGTTGTAAATTCATTTTAAATCCATTCATCTGGTCACTTAGGGAAAAATTTGATTGAATTGATCTTAATCATTGATTTACTGCATGGAAATCTCTGGATGTTGCCAGGTGTTATCATCACTCTAGAAATCGGCGGGAACCACCTACTGCATTAATTGTTGCACGGTAAGAAGAGGAGGATGATCTTTCAAAATACCGAGTGATATTGAGAATATCCGGCTATGTTTTAAAATCAAGGTATGTTCTAAATGTCGGGTGATATTTGGAAATGTCAAGAGATGTTTCGAATATGATGACCCCCCGAACTTAAGTGACCCTCTTCTCGGAATATCAGGATGACATCATCCTAATAATGACTTGGTTTATTGTTATAGCATCGTCATGTTTGTTAGATGGGGTGATATTTAGAAATATACCTCCGCGAGGTAAAGAGGAGGATGATGTCATCATCAGGGTGATTCTTTGTTGTTTGGGATTTAATGATGTCATTAGGATAATTAACTCTAGGGTGATATTTTGCGACAGGGTGATATTCGAAAGGTAGGGTGATATTCTGAATATCGAGTGATATTTAGAATATGACCTCTGCAAAATATATGACGTTGTTCGATGGGTAAGTATCACTACCACTTAAAATTGATGTCTGCATGCCACGAACTGCATGATTTATCAGGTGATAAAATTCGGTCAGGGTGATCTTTTATAATATGACTGTTGTTAAGAAATATGATCCTCCCCTCGAAATATCAGGTTTGACCAGGACTTTGACTCACCATAACTCCTGTTTTCTTAGGAATATCAGGGTGATCCAAAAGGCAAACCTGCATGGAATTTTGTGCTCTATCCTATCATGAGGTTATTGTCATGAAATATTAAATTTGAAAAACTTACCTCATCATGATGACTTACCCAACCCCCTTTATGCATGATCCTATGCCTTACTTTCTTTTACCATACCGCCAGCAAGCAGAAACACAGGCCAAGCCAAACAAAAAAGTTGGGTCCCTATTTTGTCAAGTCAAAATGGGGCGTGTTGTGCAACTACACAACATGATGTTATCAAGATAGTAACCAGGTTAAATTCAATTGGTGGATTACCCATGCTGAAAGCCGTGAAAAACTAGATAGTGACTAATGCTACTAGTGCCAAGTTTGACAAATGGGAAATGACCATCAATGATATTATAGAACCAGATGTTAAATTTGCCTCCATGGTGATTGGGTGCAAGATTTACCACTCCAACAGGGATAATTCAATCTTCAAAATTGTAATATATGCAGCCTATCAGATGTTGAAGGAGAATACTAATTATGACCTATGTGGGTTGCTTCAAAGTCAACTGATTGAGAACCTAAGAAAAATAAAGAAAGATAAGAAAAATACCTTCAAATATGGTTCTTTGGTTATCTATCTATTCTTCTATCTCATGAATGAAGTACCTAGAGTTTCGGGTGTGCATTGGACAACTGACAGGCCAGTAGCATGGAAAATAAGAGATCACCTACTCAGCCTTGGTGATACCCAAGCTCAAAAGATAGCTATTTGGGGTTACTTCAAAAACTTCCAGAGTTTGATGCATGCAAGAGAGAGAATCCCTAAGTCAGTTGTAGAAAAGTACGAGAATGAGACATGTTTCATGATTGACACTGATCAATGTCTGATGGAGGCTATAGAACCAAGAATAGTATGGATAATGCCAATGGGTTATGAGGTGGATGAGAGAGTTCTGGACATGTATGCTCAGCATCTTCTGAGCAAACCTAAAGACACCTCTGTGGAAAGGTTTGGAACATACAAGGAACTAAGTATAAAGTTGGTTAGAAACAAAAAGAAAAGTGCAGAAGCAAGTGGAGATGTATGCAGAAAGCATTGGCATTACAAAAGAGGCAGTGAAAAAGAACAGAGAAAGGATTGAAAATATGAAGAAAAGCATTGAGTAGACTTCAGAGGAAAAAGCAGAAAGTGAGCCAACAGCTACTGCGGAAGCCCCACCTAGCTCTTCAAGAAAAACAAGAAGCTCTGCAACTGTCTTAAAACAATCTGAGTCTATTCCCACTAAGACACCGAAAGCCATACCATTCAGTAAAGGAGGAAAGAGGAAGAAAACCAAGGCCATAAGAACCTACAAGAGCACAAAAGATGATGAGGAAATAGAAACAGATGAAGAAGTTAAAGAGATGAGGTCAAAGAAAGCCAAGGCTTCAAAGACCTCTGAGAACCAACCCTCCGGAAGCAAAAAGACAAGTAAAAGGCAAAAGGCTGGTAAGGTTGCTATGACTGTTGATCAAATTGTAAAATCAATTATTGTTCATGGGAATCTAAAGCCTATAAGAATATATTATGATAGTTTTGATGAAGCAAATAAGAAAATCTTGGAGGATGCCACCATCCTGTACTTGAATAAATTCAATAGAGCTTTATTGGAAATTTTGCAAGAAATTCCCAAAAGTTTAAGGAAAATACTAGAAATGAGGAAGGAAGCCACCAAGGACAAAGACATAGAACTTAGAGAATATGTTCTTTCCACCATGTGTCCTATAATGACCAAAAGAGAAGTTGATAAAATCCTCAAGGAACTTAAGGGGAAATTTAGAAGCAAGATCTGGATGAACAAGTTAATGCTTGGTGAAACTAAGGAAGTTGTATAGGAAATAGAGGAAATTTTGAGAAAATCCCTTGACAAAGATAAATACTATACTATTTCAGAGGAACAAGTTGAGGAAGTCAATCCTTCAATTCTGGAACAAGAAGCTCCAGAAGAAGAGATTGAAAAGGGAAATGATGACCAAGGTAATACTCTAGATCCTCTGGAGTGTTGATGATGATTGTTAGTCTTAACAACATGCATAAAAATTTGCACAACAAACCTTTATTATCTTGTAAAGTACGACCAACTTAGGATAAGTTGATGACTCCAAGTCTCTGTTGATCAAGTCATGATCGTCTGCCGTTACTCAGAGGTTGATGTGACATGCTATTTTCCATTTCAAGGGGCCTTCCGTTTGTTTGAATGATCAGTATGATTATGTTTCCTATAAATATACTCCACAGAGAGGTTATTTCTACTCTATTTCAAAAATAACTGATGTATTTGCAAGTTTGATCAATTCTTCTGATTATTGATCAACATGAACTTGTTCTTTCTTCTACACATTATATTTATTCAAATGATGTGTCTGTAAGTAGATATATGCATGAATTTCATGTATTTATGTGTGAATTTGAATGATATCTGTCAATTCAACATGCTTTAACTCTAAATATGCTATGCATTTCCAATTATCTACGAGATGTCAGCATATTTCATGTTATTTGCTTTTAATTCTCTGTTGTATGCAATTATGGTGATGAATTGTTATGAATTGAAAGAAATTTAAAAGAATACTTCTAATTTTGGTGAATCTTTAGCTTTTGAACCACATACATACAAGATACATTCATAAGGAGAAGAAATTAAACCATATTTTCACTAGGATGTTCCACAGCTAGATATAGATGATGCTAACTTCAAAGGATAAGGAATGAAAACAACACATGCAGACTGACAAGCACTCCAAGGGATGTAGCTAATTAAAGCATGTATCAAGATTTCAAACACAGATTACTCAAGATTTATGATGATTTGTAACCAAATTGTATTCTCTTTCATTCAGTATGCAAAACATATATGTTTACAACAACTTTGAAATAAGTCCTAATATTTCAGCAATTAAATTTCAATTGAGCTTCCGAATAATCAAAATATGGCATCCCTACACCTTTTATAGAATAAGGTGAGAGAGCGTTTACAAATGACCTAAGGTCATGATTTGTTGATTAAGATCAATGGAAAATAATCCTTCCTTGACTCAATCAACCTTCCTTTGTGGCACAGGTTGCCAGCTGGCAACCATCTAGATAACTCATTATCTTATGAGTACCTAATGCATATGTCTTCTTTGTGCTGTATCTTCATCACTTTTTGTATCATTATCACCCTGATGAACATCATCCTGTATATGGATCTTCATTTCCATCCTGATATTCTCATAGGCCTAAACAATTCTATCTACCTCCCTGCCATCTTGGGTTTTAGCTTTTGTAATGGTGTGCTTATGAGACTGAAGATAACTGGAAGTCTCTGGCAGTTATGATCCTTCAAAATCTGTAATAGTTTTCTCTTTCCCGTGAGCTCATTGGCTGGGGCAAAATATATGTGGCACAACTCCTTCTGTTAAGGGACAGACACATGGTGAGACCTGCGTACTTAAAATTTGAAACATACTGTGATAGATGGGAGCATCCGCAACAGAACTAGAAACTCCTTTGTCTCTTAGGAATGAACATGAAAATGACACTTGTCATGCTCCGTAGCCTTCAAAAACATCTACGTGTCTTCTTCTGTAAAGCCCTCAAAACTGTGTCTTTGTGCTAGGGTGAACTCCGCTATTGACAACTATCGCAATCTGCATCAGTTTAGAAACAAACATATTAATAATGGGACCCAGAGCTTCAGCGTTCACTAACTTCAAAGGAGAAAATTGGGACAGGTGTCATCTTCCGCGCGCACGCTAACTAGCACGTGGCATTCTCCACATTACTGCTTGAAACATTATGAAACATTGGACTCCTGCGGAAGCTGACACTTGGCAGGTTCCGCATCACTTTAGAAAGATTATGTTTCTCGCAAGAAAAGGGTCATAAACCAAACAACTTTACCTCCGCATCCACCACGTGGCGTTCTCCACTGGCTTGAAACTTAACATCATTGTGGTCCACCATCTTTCATTACCAGCGATAACATGATACAAAAAGAACATGTAGCACCCTCCGCAACAAAGCAAAAAGACACACAACACCTTCTGTAGACACATAGAAACTTTAGGGACTGCCTTTGCATAATACACGTGGCGACTTCCGTAGCAAAGAAAAAACTTATAACATATTGAAACTAATTGCCACGTGGTGAGCTCCGCGTAAAAGTTAATATTTGAAACAAATACTACAGATTTAACTATGGCTTGACACTTAGTGGCTTCCGTAGAGAGTGTTAGAAACCCGCACAACAATATCCTAAAAAATACATAGAAACAGAAAAGACCTGCAGACTCAGCGCGACTGAAACAAAATGTAGAGTTTTGACTTAACATAACTTTCTTCCCTTAAGGAATTTCGGGGTGATCCAAAAGGCGAACCTGCATGGAATTTTATGCACTTCCCAACCATGAGGTTAATAACATGAAATACTAACTTTGACAAACTGACCTCATCATAGTGTGCTATCTACCCCCTGCAGGGTTATCATGCATGACTTACTTTTACTAGACCACCGAAAAGCAGAAAAACAACAACAAGCCAAAGTAGCAAAAAAAAAGTTGGGTCCCTATTTCATCAAGTCAAAATGGGGCATGTTGTGTAACCACACAACACGGAGCAAACCTATGAGGAGACAGATGATGGAATTGATTCATCAATTCTAGATGTTGAAAAAGTAAATGATAGTAATCAACAAACCAAAGTTGATGACTTCTCTGTTCTAGAATAGGAGAAAATAAGCAAAGAAGATACAGAGATGGTAGACAAATCTGATGATGCAAGAGATTCTCTAACTCCACCTAATCAATTTGGAAAAGAAGATAATATTGCTACCACACAAAGCCCTCCGGAAGACATAGCAAGTAGTGAAGACATAGGAAAGAGTCCCTCTACATATAACATAGAGAAAAGTAAAGCAGAGAAAGAGAAAGAAGAAGAAAAGAAAGATAAAATAGAAGAAGATGGTGCAAATATTGATGCATCTATAGATGTTGAGAAATCTCAGGAACAAAAAGGTGGTCTAGAAATTGTTGCAAGAGACACTGCAGATGTAGTGAAAAGTCTTCTGGATAAAGAGATGCTTGAGTTTGATGAGCCTAAACTACTCCAAGGACCAATTAATCTAGATACTCTCTCTCTCCGGTACAAGTGATGAAGATTGCATCCTTCACTCAAGTCAAGGTCAGGGAGAAGATGTTAAAATCTCACATGGAGGACAGTGAACTATTAGGACTTGCAACTGGAGTCTTGGAGAAGTTATTGCCAATCTACCAAAAGAGTCCATTGGATTCCCTCTCCAGTCACCTGAAGAATCTTGTGAATGCTATAAGTACACATTTTGAGTCCTTTGAAAAGTCTGCGGAGGCAAAAGTTTAGAAAGAGTTTTTGGATAAGAAATTTAGTGAAGTAAAGAGCTTGATAGGAAATGATAGAATGATACTTGGTATTAGCATAAAGAGTATTTAGAATGCTCTAAATGATGAAAGTGATATGTAAAAATTCTATCTATCATGGCCCAAAGTTAGTAAGGATATTGAGAAAAAGATAAAGGAGCAAGAACAAAAATTGTCAAATTTATCTCAAAATTTTGATCCTCTAACAATTTCGCCTATAAGCTAGGAATGTCAAGTAATCAACTTGAAAGATGAGATAAAAAGGCTTGTTAAAGAGAAAGGCAATATTATGAAGAGAATGTGTGAGCTCCGGGGATTGATTGCCCCCAAGTTAGAAGCCATGTATAATGCCTTATCAGAAGCTCAAACTACACTTCAGACAAGTAATCCTCTGGATTTGACAAAGGTAGAAGCATATGTATTTTTGCTGAGTGGACACATCTCAATTTTAGATGGAATGAAGGGAACTTAGGCCTTTGAACTTGTGCAATTGAAAAATAGTTTTGTAGACATTCTCAAGTTCATGTGAATAGAACTTAATGATTAGTTGTACATATGCGGCATTATACAAAGAATTTTTGGGAAAATTTTGGCTTGCAGACCCCACCCTTTGCCATTGATGTCAAAGGGGGAGTAAAGAGTAGTGAAAAATGAGGAATCCAGCAAAGGGGAAGCTTTTGAAATTGTGTAAAGCACAAGTGTATAGAGTAAGGGGGAGTTGCATTTGACACTTAGTCATTTTTCACTAAGTGTTGCCATCAATGCCAAAGGGGGAGATTGTTGGCAAGAGACACTGCTTCACATGACAGGTGTTGTCATTGATGGCAACTAAGACCATTCCACTCATCCGCATAACACAATTTGTTCATACCAGAAGTTAGAATCAGAATTTATCTAAGTCTGGGTAGTCAGGAATAGAGCAAACGACAGGGTCTAGTATCTTGGTCTGGATCTCTCCAGTGGAAAGTTATAATTTGCTGCGGATTTGATGTAGTCATAAGCATTGTCAAGACAATCTAAATCTAGAATTTTGGCCTCCGATGATAAAGGATTCAAAAGTTATTAGCTTCTAAGTATCAGGTTAACAGTTTGATAGAGCATACAGAAGAAGAATAGGCTGACCTTGTAAATGATCTTGGTTTTGGATGTATGGAAGTTGTTGATTGGGCAATTAGTGATGACTAGTGATAGTGGTCAACTGAATTGATGATCTTTGAGTGCAAGTTTTGGTCCATGTCTCATGTTATGCATGGATCTAGCCGACAGAGCAGCGTATTCAATAAAGTTCCAAGTGTTCTTGAAGCTGACTAGAAAGTGATTATAGATCAGGATGCAGATATATATAGCCGATGGATTTGGATGATTTTGGGCATGTAAGTATTGTGACTATGAAGGAAGAGCAAAGAAGCAGAGATCTAAGGTTCAGATAATGGCAGAGCAATAAGCAGGGGAGAGTAAAGATGAAATGTGTAAGATCAGTGTTTTGTGCTTAACCGGAACTAAATTCTTCCATTAGTAGATGCTTCTCATTAGTTCAAAAATCCTTGTTATTCTCTTGTAATCATTTGTAGGTAGTGAGCCTCTATTTGAGCAGTGAGCTTTGGGCAGTGAGCCTGAATGCATGTGCATTCCCATTTGTAAAATACTTTTAACAGGGTATTAATTTTGGGTTAATCCCCACCGTGGTTTTTCCCTTAACTGGGTTTCCATGCTAAAAATCTTGGTGTCAAGTGTGTTATTGTGTTGCTGCTTTTACATTTGTGATTGTGGTTTCACGATTAAGTTATTGATTTATTGTTAAGTGGTAAAAGGAAGAATTAACTGCAAGAAGTATTAAATTTTTGAGACAACTGATTCACCCCCCTCTCAGTTGTCTACCCTATTTTCAACAGAAAGATGCTGCAAAAATAAGGATTAGTCCAACAAGATGATAAAGAGTTAGTAAATCAAACCAAAAATACGAACAGACATTGGAATAGTCTGTTTCGGCACTGACAGAAGGAGGCGTTGAAATAGATAGTGTAGCCATTGACAAGGGTCATTAGACCTTGGCATTTAATTATGTTTTTCATGTGTCAAATCCAGGGCTGTGTCCTAGGCTATCTGCAATAAGGGGTTTTCATAGTTACTAGTCCACTACTACTTCTATTGATCTGACTATTTCAAAGATTAACACTGCTAATTTGTTTGTGTTAAAAGGAGATTCTGGAAACACTAAAACAATGCTGAAATAGTAAATTGCTAGAATTAACCTATTCTAATCCACACAACTAAAAATATGCATTTACTAGAAACAACCATTAAACAGAAATAAATCTATCTTTATGAAAGCAGTAAACTATCTTCCTAATAGAATTTGAAACAAGACAATGAAACAAATAAATGCTAGCCTCCTATCTTGATGGCAGGAGTTGGCCCTTGCTCCTCACCCTCATGACTAAAGACTAAAGCAAAAACTCAGTACATAAATATAATAACACAATCTTTCTTCAGTCTAATTCCGTCAGTATGCTTATATTCAAAAAGTATGTCAAATATGGAAATGGAAATTACAATAATCTAATATCAATAATCTATCTATCTTTCTACCGCTTCTACCTTAAAATTTATCAAATCAAGCGACGAGATATATCTATCTATTCTAACTCTTAGTTTATCTATGAGATGCCATCAATCTCTTATTTTAACAACTGTTTAACTACAGAGTAAAAATCATGCAAACTGAAATAGGGTTTAGTGGTACAATAGTCCCTCTAAATTCAGAGTCTTAACTTAAATAACAACTGGGCAACAAGGCCCTGAAATGTAAGTATTTAATAAGTCTTTAAGAACAAAATCAATAAAAGAGAA
The DNA here is from genome assembly GCA_027924645.1 of Cunninghamia lanceolata. Taxonomy (NCBI): domain Eukaryota; kingdom Viridiplantae; phylum Streptophyta; class Pinopsida; order Cupressales; family Cupressaceae; genus Cunninghamia; species Cunninghamia lanceolata. Next base: position 2,414,785 of record BSBN01000704.1, on the reverse strand, counting down.
ATTAGATCCTTAGCAGTCAACTAGAGTCTTCATTGGATTATTTTGGTGCTGGTTGAGTCACCTCTAGAGTACTGTAGTTGCCTCCGGAGGTGTAGACTGATAGCGGCGCTGGAGACTCTGCATTGTCGTTAGGAGGCTCTAGAGACGTGCTATCATCAGGAGCTCCAGAGACGCACCCATGACTCTTGTATGACTCTAGAGATGATCCACCCTTGGCTCCCCTAGCTTCAAAATACCTTCAACACATTGGGCAAATGTTGGAGTCTGGTGTAGTATCCTTTATGTCAGCTCCGAATATGATTAGGACTATAAGGAAAGTAGAGGTGTGGAATACAACTTCCCTAATGTCAATTCAAACGGGATAATGCAGACAGGTAACGTTTAATTCAAATACAAAGATGAACATGCCAGAAAAATAGAAAAAAACATGCAAGACAACAGAGAACAACACCAGATGTACGTGGGAAAACTATTTTGGGTAAAAAACCCACCACCGCAAGAGAGACAGTCTTTATTTACAGTAAGCTTAGAAAGATTACAATAAAGATCCCAGCCTTCTTGCTTAGGTATCGATTCTCAAACCATACACACAGTTCACTTCCACTGTACATCTACAAAATGAACAATATGATCAAATCTCATCATCAAATCAGACTACCTCACCAAATCTGTATTTACTATAGACTTCAGAGCAAAACCGTTTGAACTTCTGCCCTAACAGTTCGTTCCAACTGACTCAGCATCGCTATCTTCCAACCGTCACAACTGTCGTCTGACTGTTCACATTCAAGAGGACTAATTATTCCTACATGCATTAGACATCGGTCATAGCCATAGTATATATACATGACCACAAGAATGTTAACTGTCGACACTTATGCCGATAAGACCAATAAGTCTGCCATTCATTGTCCATCGGGAAGACTCTAGCAATCAGAGAGATATCTCCAAACAGTGCCAATGGTTATTTTCTTGCCGATGTCCAACCCTTCAATCTCCATCGGAGTAACGAAGATCGTCGAAGTGACATTTCAAAAATGCACCAATAGTAATGGTCTTGCCGATCCAAGCCTTCATCAGAAAGACACAAGACTATTGGTAGTGACTTCTCAAGGCTGGGCCGATAGTGGTTCTCACACCGACGCCAATGCTTTGCTAACCCTTCATCGGAGTGACAGTAACTATCAGAGAGACATTTGCAAACCATGCTAACAATGATTGTCATGCTGATAGCTAGCCCTCCGTCGGTGTAACCTTGCAGATCAGCAAAAGACTCCTCACTCCTGTCGATACAGAAAGTCAACCTGATAGCTCACTACCATCGGTGAGACCAAAGTGATCGGTTAGCACTAACCAAGTCTGCCGATGCTTCAGTGTGGCTGATGACCAAGCAACTATTGGAGAGACACTGTCCATCGGTAGAAGAAGTTAAGAGTTCACCGACAGTTCAAGTCTTGCCGATGAATAATTGAGGTTCCAAGCAGTAACTTGAGACATTAGGTCTCTTCAATCTCCCACTTGTCGAAGAGATTACTGCTACCTCTAAATCCTCATTCGATTACTGAGAATTATAGGCCTGAAAACCCATTTCATCTAAACACCATTTGGACTTGGCTGTGCTCACTGGTTTAGTCAAGGCATCTGCAACATTATCCAAAGTATCAATCTTTTCCAGCTTTACCTTTTTGTCTTCCACCATATCACGAACAAAATGATATTAGACATCAATATGTTTTGTCCTAGCGTGAAAAGTAGGATTTTTCACCAAATAGATAGCACTTTGACTGTCACAATGAATTTGTATCTGCCTTGCATCAAAACTGACATCAGAACACAACCTCTTCAACCAAACGACTTCTTGGCATGCACGAGTAGCTACCATGTACTCTGCCTCTGTTGTGGACAAAGCGACTACAGCCTGCCACTTGCTCATCCAATTGATAGCACCACCATTTAACGTGAATACATATCCACTGGTGGATCTTCTACTGTCAATGTCCCCTACCCAATCAGAATCAACATATCCCTGAATGCTGATAGATTTCTGAGATCCAACTAGGTTTCCATGATAGCAAATAGCATAATTAGAAGTTCCTTCAAATACCTTATGACTCTCTTCACAACATCCCAATGTGATTTGCCTGGATTTGCCATAAATCGGCTCAAAACTCCCACTGCCTGGGCAATGTCTGGTCTGGTATAGACCATTGCATACATTAAACTACCAACAACACTTGCATAAGGCACTTTTTTCATGTCATCAATTTCATTTGAAGATTCTAGACAATCTCCAACAGATAGTTTCATTCCCTGCAAAACTGGAACAACTAACTGTTTACAATCAGACATATTAAATTTATTAAGAACATTGGTAATATACTTGCTCTGGCTGAGCCAAAGCTTTCTCTTAGATTTGTCCCTTTTGATTTCCATTCCTAGAATGTACTTTGCTGCCCGCAGATTCTTCATTTCAAATTTCAAGGACAACTAAGATTTTAAATCTTAGATCATCCCCTTACCATTGCCAATGAATAACATGTCATCCACATACAGTGCAATTATGAGAATCCGATCACCATCAATTTTATAATAGACACAATGATCAGATTTAGATCTCATATAGCCCAAAGATAAAACATACGTATCAAATTTCTGATACCACATTCTGGGAGATTGCTTCAAGCCATAAAGAGACTTTTTAAGTTTACATACCAGATGTTCTTTACCTTTTACCACAAAATGCTCTGGCTGGGACATATAAATTTCTTCTTCAAGGTCCCCATGAAGAAATGCTGTCATCACATCCATCTGCTCAATTTCAAAGTCATACGCTGCTGCAAGTGACAATAGAAATCTAATGGATGTTAGCTTAGCTACAGGAGAAAAGATTTCTCCATAATCTATACCTTCCTTTTGAGAATACCCCTTAGCAACTAGTCTTGCCTTGTACTTTTCAATATTACCATCTGGACCATATTTATTTTTAAATACCCACTTACAGCCCACAGGTTTTCTACCTTCAGGCAAGGGCACCAGATCCCAGGTTCCATTTTTCTCCAACGATGACATTTCGTTATCCATGGCTTCCAGCCAAGAATCTGAATCAGGTAAACTAATAGCTTCTTTCACAGTCCTAGGTTCATCAGTATCAGTAAGCAAAGCATAGGCACAACTTGAATCAAGTACTAAAAATCCATAACTATCTGGTTGTCTTCTTTCTAGACCGCCTCAATGGCTGAGGTGCAGGTTCAGGTTCTTGCTTTGGATCTGAATCTTCAGAGCTGCTCGAACTCACTTCTGAATCATCTACACTTGGTGCTTGTTGTTCCTCTTTTACAAGGGTTAGAAGAATATTAACGACACTCTTTTATTTCTTATCTTCTGTCTTCTCCAGCTGAGGATCAATAACCAAAGGTTTCAGCTGTCTGAAAATTACATTCTTGCTGTAAATTACTTTTTCAATTTCAGGATTCCAAAGCTTGTACCCTTTAACACCGACTCCATAGCCAATAAAGATACATTTGATGGCATTGTAATCCATCTTAGATCTTTTTACCTCAGGAATATGAGCATATGCCTCATAGCCAAAGACATGAAGATGTCTTAGAGAGGGCTTCTTTCCAGACCATGCTTCTATAGGCGTCTTATCAACCAATGTCGAAGTAGGAGAACGATTAAGCAAGTAACAAGCTGTAGCAACTGCCTCAGCCCAGAACCTTTTTTCAAGACCAGCATAACTCCACATACTTCTTGCTATCTCCAGCAATGATCGATTCAACCTTTTAGCAACTCCATTTTGCTATGGAGTATAAGGTGTAGTCTTATGCCTTTTTATTCCATGATCAAGACAAAATTTATCAAAATTTGCATTGCAATATTCACCACCGTTATCCATTCTCAAACATTTTATTTTTCTACCAGTCTGATTTTCCACAAGATTTTTAAAATCTTTAAACCGACTGAACACTTCTGATTTATTTTTCAAAAAAATATATAAATGCCCTCCTTGAATAATCATCAATAAATGATACATAGTATCTTGATTTAGACAGAGAAGGTACATCAACTGGATCAAAAACATCAGAATGTACATAGTCCAAAACACCAGAAGATTTATGAGAACTAGAGTAAAAAGAAACACGGTGCTGTTTTCCATATATGTAATGTTCACAGAAATCAAACTTCAGATTACAATCAACCAACCCATCTACCAAGTTTTTGTTTTTCAAAGTTTTTAAACCTTTTTCACCTATGTGACCAAGTCTATGATGCCAGAGCATTGTTTTCTCTACAGGAAGTTTAACTTTCATAGAGTTTGCATCATGTGTTACAATAGTAGCTTTTTTAGATTTTACAGAGACATTATTACAACACACTAGTTTAGCATCTAACCTATACAAAGTTCCAATGCGTTCACCCTTTGCTAATACAATAGAACCTCTAGTCATCTTATAGCCACCATTCACAAAAGTAACTTGCACTCCAACATCATTAAGCTTACTAATAGAAAGTAAATTTTGAGCCAGACTTGGTATGTGTAATACTCCATTTATTCCCTTTATTCTGCCATCCAGGAACTGGATTCTGACTCTACCTCGGCCAATAATTTCTAGTGTCGAATCACTTGCCAGGAACACCTTCCCTCCAGCATACGGTTCATACTTAGTGAACCATTCTCTGTGAGATGTCATATGAAAAGATACTCCTAAATCCACCAGCCATACATCTTTAGATGCAGGCATTGCCAAGGCAGCAATGAAGGCATCAACATCACTCTGAGAAGAATCTGTGTCAGAGAAGTTCTTCTTCTTCTTCTTTTCTCCTCTCTGCAGTCTTTTCTGATGTGTCCTTTTTGCCCACAATTCCATCACTTCACCTTGGACTTTTTGCCAAGAGATTTTGATCTCCCCTTTGATTTGGACTTAGACTTCTTGTCTCTTTCCTTTGATCTACTTCAAACGGATAGGGCCTCTTTGGCTATCTCAGAAGATTTCCTCCGCATCTCTTCAGATAACAGTGAGGCAACAACTTCTTCAGTCCTAAACGTGGTTGTTGTACTTCTAATAGCCATCAAAAGATGATCCCATGAGTTAGGTAAGGAACACAACAGAAGCATGCAGTGGTCCTCCTCTTCTATTTTTACACCTACAGAAGTCAACTATGCAAAAATCATATTAAATGAGTTCAGATGGTTTGCTACAGATGCTCCTTCATCCATCTTCAGAGAGTACAACTTCTTTTTGAGGAAAAGTTTATTCACCAAGGACTTGCCTTGATAAATATCTTCCAACTTCTTCCACAAAGAGTTTGCAGTCTTCTCCTCATGGATGTTTAACAGAACAAAATCCGCTAAACTTAATCTTATCAGTCCTCTGGCTTTTCTATCTGCCAGATCCTAGTCTTCTTGCTTCATGCCTGAAGGTTGAACCCCAGACACAGCAACCCAAAGATCTCTATCGACCAGCACATCTTCAACCTTAAGTTTCCACAACTCAAAGTTTGTGCCATTGAACTTTTCAATGTCTATTTTTCCTGATGTACTTGCCATCTTATTTAACAAAAATAGACCTCTATAGAACTCCCACTCACAGAACTAACACAAAAAACCCAACCTACCAAAAAGGATAACACAACTGGCCAGGCTCTGATACCACTTGTAAGGAAAGCAGAGGTGTGGAATACAACTTCCCTAATGTCAATTCAAAGGGGATAATGCAGACAGGTAACATTTAATTCAAATACAAAGATGAACATACCAGAAAAATAGAAAAAACATGCAAGATAACAGAGAACAACACCAAATGTATGTGGGAAAACCCTTTCGGGTAAAAAACCCACCACCACAAGAGAAACAGTCTTTATTTATAGTAAGCTTAGAAAGATTACAATAAAGATCCCAGCCTTCTTGCTCAGGTATCGATTCTCAAACCATACACACAATTCACTTCCACTGTACATCTACAAAATGAAAAATATGATCGAATCTCATCATCAAATCAGACTACCTCACCAAATCTGTATTTACTACAGTCTTCAGAGAAAAACCGTTTGAACTTTTGCCCTAACTATTCGTTCCAACTAACTCAGCATTGCTATCTTCCAACCGTCGCAACTGTTGTTTGACTGTTCACATTCAAGAGGACTCATTAGTCCCACATGCATCAGACATCGGTCATAGCCATAGTCTATATACATGACCACAAGAATGTTAACTGTTAACACGTATGCCGACAAGACCAACAAGTCTACCATTCACCATCCATCGGGAAGACTCTAGCAATTGGAGAGATATCTCCAAACAGTGTTGATGGCTATTTTCTTGCTGATGTCCAACCCTTCAATCTCCATCAGAGTAATGAAGACCATCAGAGTGATATTTAAAAAATGCACCGATAGTAATGGTCTTGCCGATCCAAGCCTTCATCAGAAAGACATAAGACTATCGGTAGTGACTTCCCAAGGCTGGGCCGATAGTGGTTCTCACGCTGACGCTGATGCTTCACCAACCATTCATCGGAGTGATAGTAACTATCAGAGTGACATTTGCAAACCATGCCGATAATGATTGTCATGCCGATTGCTAGCCCTCTGTCGGTGTAACCTTGCAGATCAGCCAAAGACTCCTCATTCCCGCTGATATAGAAAGTCAACCTGATAGCTCACTACCATCAGTGAGACCAAAGTGATCAGTGTAGCACTAACCAAGTTTGTCGATGCTCCAATGTGGCCGATGACCAAGCAACTATCGAAGAGACACTATCCATCGGTAGAAGAAGTTAAGAGTTCACGAGAGTTCAAGTCTTGCCGATGAACAACTGAGGTTCCAAGCAGTAACTTGAGACATTAGGTCTCTTCAAGGACCATCTCTAGAGATGTTCAAAATTGCCTTTGCCTATATAACTGCACCTATAGATGCAAAAAGAGAGACTTTTCTGCACATTTTCATTAGTTTGTTGTACATTAGTCTTTCAGTTAAAAATCATGACCTTCAACAATTCATCTCTTGCTAATGTAATTAAAACAAATCTTATCAGTCTATTATGGTGCAATTACCAAGACAAAAGAATAAAAGGGATGGAAAAATGAAGTAAAAACGTGTATTATTTTGGGTGCTACATGGCACTCATCATTCCCCCGAAACTTAAAGGTTAGCAGGTCCTACATTTCACAACCAAGACTTGTTGAGGTGGAATATTTTGTCAGTCAAATTGAACTCTTTTTCATATGTAGACCAAGTAGTGTGATTTGTATTGCTATTCCCCCTGAACTGCTCAACCTGCTTTAGCCATTCCTAAAATTTTGCATCTTCCATCTGTTCTGCCCATAAAGTGGTTCAATAATGAGAGGAGGTCTAAAGCGGCCACCTATCCAATCTTATTTGTATTTTGTCCATCAATTTGGACATTGCTCTGGATTTCCTCATAAATAACCTAAGGTTGGTAGGGGACACTACTTCTCTCATCTTTTGCTCTGTAGTTAGAGTATTCCACCTTTTCTTTGCTATTGGGAACATCTGACAGGATGAGCTGTGCATAAGGAGACCAAAATCAATAGCACACTCCTGTAGGTGTTTCTGATATAGAGCCAAAATCTTTGTTCTACCTTCTAGGGAGTAAAGTTTTACCTTGAAATGAATCTCAAAACCCATGGGGTTTGGGCATTCTCTCCTGAGGAAGATTCTTGTTTTTGCATCTTTCTTTGTGTAATTTTCTATACTTTCATTCCAAATTTGATGATTTCTCATCAGTGACATAAATGCCCTGATTTAGTATTCTCCCACAAAGTAGTTGATAAAGAAAATATAATCTTTAATGTAGAAACCATGCAAATACAGTTCACACAGGAAATCCTTATCTTCATCAGAACTTTTCATAGATACCTCCATGAAGTCTGCCTCTATTCATATATTCTTAGTTAATTCAGACAAGACCAATGATATCTTCCTTTGGAGGATTCACTCTTGCAAAAACAGAGCATAACTGCCATTGGGAGATCTGCAAGATATGATTTCGGCAGAGAGAGTGGCTACCTTGATGACTTTCTCCTCTAAGGCCTATACTTTTTCTGATATGGTAGTTACTACCCTTTGCAGTTGCAGCATTGGCTTGGATTTCTAATATTCCTGACATCTCCTTCACCTGTGAAACAAGGCCTTAGGGATGTCTATTAGAAGCACCCCTAGGTATGCGTCTGTTTGAGTCCCCTGTTCCATGGTAGTAGCTGGATTGGTCAGCTCATGAATGGTCTCTTCTTGATCATCCATCTTGTTGTTGGCCCATGTCAGCTACTTAGCCTGACTTTGTGTCTTTTCAATTAGTACTACAATTAATGTGAGACTATTATCTCTGGCTTTAACGATATCAAAAATATTATGTGCTTCTTCTTCCTTCTCTCTGATTTCAGCCTCTTTCTTTTGAATGATCCTCTGTTTCTCTTTGAGCTCATCTTGCAGCTCCTCAATTACCTGCTTCTGTTCTGTTTCTTTTTCCTTCATGACCTTTTTGAGGTCAGTGATAATTAGGTTTTTCCCCCACAATAGTCTCTTTAGATTATCAATTTCTTCCATCAGCTGTTGTTCTCTTGGGACCTCTACATCCTCTTGATTAGAGGGGTGAGAATAACTTCCTGTTTCTCCCCCTTCTATTCTTTCCTCATCAGGGGTTTCTGTGTCTCCCTGCCCCACATTGTCAGCTGCATCCCCCTACTCATCCTCATCATCCCCTAAAATTTCTCTTCCTTGAGCCTCCTCCTAGCTTACTTCTACAAATGTTGGGGTTGATGAAGGTCCAACTTCCTCCATGGAAGTTCTGAAGCCCATGAGGACCTCAGCTAAGAGAGTAGTGTCCTGTTTAGCCTGAGTAGGCTATCTCTTCCACTTGCTTCTTTGGAGCTGGTGCATTACCCTCAGAATCTGAAGGAATGGTGAGGGTTTCTTTCTCTGCTGTCTCCAAAGCTTGAGTGTGTTGTGGCTCTACAGTCTGAGACCTTGGATGAGCAGGTGACTCTAGAGTAGTTCCCTCAACTACTCTTCCTTGTATTCTTCTTCTAATCAGAGGGACTTCATCTGACTCATCAGACTCTTCCTCAGTCCTATGATGCCTACTGGACTTAGGTGATCCAGGAGTCCTTTTTGTTTTCTCTTTCCACCCTATTTCTTTCCTTTGCCTTTTGTGGCCAGAAGTTTGGGTAGAGGCTGGTGTTATTTCCTCTTCCATGATGACAACTCCCCTCATTTACTTGGTTGGAGTAGACTCCTCAGCTAAGGATATCTTTCATTTTGCTGAGCAAGTCATAGGGAAGTGTTGCTCTATAATAGGTTCTTCCAGCTGTTCTGTGGTAGCTGAGGCTTCTCCCAAAACTTCTTTCCCCTTCTTTTTCTTATTAGTAGTAGGGGCAGAAGTTGGTGTTTCCTCCATTGTTTGTTTCTTTCCCTTTTTCCTTTCCTGTGGCTGGGGAGGAAGTAGAAGGCACTTCTTCCTCATCTTGCTAAGTAGAGGAAGTCTCATTTGTACCCTATGCCCTACTTGGTGTCCTGTCCTGTGGTTTGTTATGTAAAAATGATTGCCATAAGGCCTCTCCATCAGCTTGGGATAGGAAGTGGTGTTTTACAATCAGGACTGTGGTGTTTCATGGGACCCTTCCCCTATTGATACTTGTTTGTCGAGGCTACAATAGAAGAGTACAAAAAGTTTGGGAGGTTGATGTTAATTATGGATGGGCATGCCATTTCCCATGCCTTAAGAAAATTAGCATCTTCATGACGGGTCCTAAAACCAGAGAGAATTGCCCATCGCATGTAAAATATTTCATTAACCACATAGCTAGAGATTGCCATGGTTGTGTGAGTGAGGTCCTAACTATTCCCTTGACTATATTTTTACTTAAGTGCATCTAGATTTTAGGTTAAACTTCTATTGAGAAATTTTTAATTAAATTAATGTACATGGTTTTGAGATGATAGAATCTCTCACCTTGTTCTGGTAGCCTTGAAATATGGCTGATAATGGTGGTTGAGATACTGATTTGAACCCCTTGTACTGTGGTTTGGTTATTCTTCAGGTGGTGAAGGAAATCATCTACAATGTCCTCTTGAAATCCTTCTAACTTCTCTAGAAATTCCAACCACCCAGCATTGGGTCATCCTACAATAATGGGTTACACTTTTTGGCCAAACTCGACATTGAAATCAACATTTTGAACTAAATATTCACTTGTTGATACCTATAGCCGCTAAACAGTTAGGAATTTGAAGATGATGCGAACTAGTGATTTGTGAGATTTTGTTTATAGATTCTAAATATATATATTTTAAAAAATTTGGAGTTAAACTATAATTTTTTTTGCGTCTCCTTTGATAACTAGTTTTTAATAGTAAACAACATTTTTTTAAAGTGAGGTGTATTCTGTAGCACATAACTTTTTTTCTACAAAGGATAAAATTCCATTTTTTTTGGATTTAGATTGGTAACACTGATATATAGGGCATGCATTTGGTTTCATAATGTTTTGTTGAATATTTTTTTTAATTAAGTTTTGAAATCAAACAAATTATAATTTAGACATAGGCGTATTTCGTAAAACATAACTTTTTCTGTATGTATCGAAATTCAATTTTTTTTTTTGTTGAAACAAGGAGATCAATACCTAGGGCATAAATATTTTTCAGATTTTTTTTTCACTAATTTACTAATTTTCCATGTGTGTAGAACAAAGAACTTGATGTTCAGTGAAAAACCTACATTCACAAGAAGTAAAAAATAAATATAATAATCAAATTAAATATATTTAAAATTATACTTTTTGGGAAGCTTATAACAAGGACTACATACTTACAAAACATAAATTTTAAATGAATTCATTGGATCCCCCAAGAGGTAAATTAAAAGTGGTTTTTTATTAGCATTTTGATAGGTGTAGAGGAGACTCCATTATAGGTATGGTTTAAAACTAGCGGGGTTATATCCAAGGGGGTTTGGATCAAAGGGGGTTTGATCAAACCCTCTTCAATTAAAATCTTTTAAATGGAACCTTTCAAGTCTTAAATCATTATATTTTATAAAGATATGTGATTTCAGCAAAAATCAAGATGTCCCAGAAAGTGTAACCCATTATTGTGGTAGCACCCCGTTCCTTAAGATATCTGTTGCAACTTGGTCTTGCAACAGTTATGTTACATTTTTAGGTTCTGATTTCTTTTTCACTCCCATCTTCCTATATTATTTCACCCTTATGAATGAACCTTCCTTGGCCTTCTCTGTAGTTCTTTTCCTTTGCTCTTTTCTTTTGCTCTTTTTGGAAGACTGTGGCTGTAAAACCTTAAAGATTACCTTTGCGGTTTGGAAAGCTCTGTAATTTCTAAAACTGGGGACTTGATATCTGTTAATGGAAATTGCTTGGATTACGGGAGGGTTAACTAACTTCAATTAATTTGAATTGGTGACACAGTCATAATCACAGGGAACAAAAGGACACTCCAGAGTGAGGTTGATAGTGTGGTAATTAAGGTGACATGCATAGGTCAAAAAGGGAAATAATGGCAGGGGTACGTGTCGAAGTAACTACACCTAAAATAGAAATGACAAGACAAGTAATAATTAACTAACTTGAGCAAATTACCTAGATCACTTTTCGTGATGATGGCCCGATGTACTTGGTTGCTATGCCATGACTTTGATGAGGTGTGGTGTGACTTGGCATGTGTGTAGCCTCTGCGTCGCTTGGAATGATGTCAACATCTTCAGTGTCACATGGTTTGAAATATTTCCTCATGAGTAGATTTGAAATGATGTGTTATTAGGTGACATCAGGAGGAGTAACCAGGATGACGTGTGCATGTAGCAGCAACTTCCTTTTTGATTGTAAACGGTGTGGCATGTTGACCTTATCACTTTCTCTTTTCAAAAGTGGAGGGTGAGTCATGCTGACCTCATCAAGTGGTGTCCTCACTTTGATGCTTGGAGAGGTGGGTCCCCCATTTTATTCCTTGAGATAGTTCCATTATTGGTGAAGCACTGGAGGTGCTCCTAGACTACTCCGGAGATGTGTTTCAGTGGCTCCTGGGTGCCTGGTTAGCTCTGAAGATCATTTGCTGAAATCTTGCAAGAAGAAGGAAACCACCATTTACTGGTTTTAATCCCCCTGGTGAGAAAGACAACCATTTACTAGTTTTCTATCTTTCTTTCTCTCTCTCTCTCTTTTTGAGAAAGGTCACCATTTGCTGGTTTTCAACCCTTCTTTTATTCTTTTTTTTTTGAGAAAGGTTGTCATTTGCTAGTTTTCAACCTTTCTAATTTTTTTTCGTATATTGCCCTTGAATTTCTTCAACCTATGGCAGAGGCTGTGACCCCTGTCACCAAGTACAAGTCCTTGGTAAATTCTTCCTTAGTAGCTGGCCTTGTATAGAGCCAAATTCTGTGGCCATTTACTAAGAATGTGTCTTCACCTCCATCAATAGTTGCTAGAAAAACCATTCCATTCTCATAGACTTTCTAGATTTGGTAAGGACCCATCCAATGAGTTTGTAACTTTCCCTTGAACTCCTTAAACTTAGAATCATATAGGAGAACCCAATCTCCTTGCTGGAATGTTCTCTTCTTGATGTGTTGGCCATGCCACTATTTCCTTTGATATTGAACAAGTTCTGTTTGCTATATGTCTTTTGTCCTGATTTCATCCAGCTCATTGAGTTGAAGAATCCTGTTCTGTTGTGCTATTGATGATGGTAGGCCAATAACCAACGAGGTCTTTAGCGTTTGCAATTCAAATTCTATGAACAGAATGGGTTTCTTTCTATAAACCACTTCATATGGTGAGAACTTGGTTGTGGACTTCCAGGTGGTATTGTAGGCCCAAACTGCTTCAGGTAACCTGCTAGCCCAATCCTTTCTATTCATAGCCACTATTCTTGTCAGGATATTTTCCAACTCCCTATTAGTCACCTCTACCTACCCATTAGCTTGGGGGTGGTAAGGTGAAGACTTTTTGTGTTTAATTTGGTATAGGTATGTGAAAGCTTGAATTACCTGAGAAGTGAATTGTGGTCCTCTATCTAAAACTATGGATCTTGAAGCTCCAAACCTCAAGAAGATTCTGTTAAAGAGAAAATCAACAACTTTTTCTTCCCTTGCAAACTACAATGCCTAAACTTTTGCCTATTTAGTTACATAGCTTGTGCAGATAAAAATGTATTATTTTCCTAAAGATGGCAGAGAAATTGGTCCCACAAAGTCTAGACCCCATTGCTCAAATGGTTCCAACACTACTTGAGGGTGCAGTGACATTTCCTGGGTAAAGGTTGGCTGGCCCACCCTTTGGCACTAATCGCATTGCTGCACATACCTCTTGGTGTCCTTATGAAGAGAAGGCCAGTAGTAACCAGCTCCAATAATTTTGTGAATGGTTCTTTGTGAGGAATAATGTCCACCAGAGGGTTCATCATGAGATGCTCTCAAGACATCAAAAATTTCATCAGATCTTAAGCACTTGCGTAAAATTAATTTAGGACCACACTTAAAAAATAAACCATTTAACCATTTCTAAGATAGGATTTCTTTTACCAATCACTTCTTTTTTTTTGAGGTGAAATGAGATGGAAACAAGTCTGTAGCTAAGAAATTAGCTATGTCAGCAAATCAAGGTGTAGTAGAGGAAATAGCAAAAAGATGTTCATTTGGGAATTTGTCCTCCATTGGTTCGTTTTCTCCACATGTATGCAACCTTGATAGAAAGTCAACAACCAAATTGAATTTCCCTAGGTTGTCAACTATGGTAATGTCAAATTCCTACAATAGTAACATCCATCTAATTATCCTTGCACCCACTACAGGTTTGTTCATTAAGTATTTCATAGCTGCATGATCAGTATGCACAAATATTTTATATCCTGTGATATAATGCCTGAATTTGTTTATAGCATATATGGCTACCAAGAATTCTTTTTTGGTTGTGGTATAGTTTTTTCTATTGGAGTAAGGTTCTTACTGATGTAGTAGATGGCATGCATACCTTCTCCCTCTTCTTTCTGTCCTAGGACTGCCCAAATGGACTCATTTGAAGCATCAGTTTGTATATGAAATGGTAAAGTCCAATTGGGTCCCCTCAAAATAGGTGTGACAGTAAGTTTATCTTTAATGGTTTCAAATGCTAATTGACATTCATCTGTCCATGAGAAGTCAGTATCTTTGGTAAGCAGGGAAAACATAGGAGCAACTATTCTACTAAAATTCTCTATAAATCTCATGTAGTATCTTGCATGACCTAGAAAGCTTCTAACATCTGTTTGGTTTTTAGGTGAGGGTAACTATTTTATTACTTCTATTTTGTTTTGGTCTACTTTGATCCCTTTTGCTGAGTTGTGATGTCCAAGTACAATTCCCTCCTCTACCATCATAAAGCATTTTTCATGGCTCAAGGATAGTTGATTTTTTTCACAACACTGTAGCACCTTATCTAGGTTTGTGAGAGCTCCCTCAAAGGTGTCTCCATACACAGTAAAGTCATCCATATAGACTTTCATACACTCATTAGCCAATTCAACAAAAATGGCTAAAACAATTGATTTTTTTCACAACACTGTAGCACCTTATCTAGGTTTGTGAGAGCTCCCTCAAAGGTGTCTCCATACACAGTAAAGTCATCCATATAGACTTCCATACACTCATTAGCCAATTCAACAAAAATGGCTAAAACAACCCTCTGAAATGTAGCTGGAGCGTTACATAGTCCAAATGGACTTTGTATGCAAAAGATCCCCAAGAACAAGTAAAAGTGGTCTTGTCCTGGTCCTCGAGTGCTACTTGAATATGATTATACCCACTAAATGCATCTAAAAATGAGAAGCATTTTTTCTTGCAAGGTTGTCTAGCACTTGGTCGATGAATGTTAAGGGAAAATAACCCTTATTTGTGGCTTTGTTTAGTTCTCTATAGTCAATACACACTCTCCACTTCCCATTCTTTTTAGGTACTATGACTAGGGGTGAGACCCACTGACTGTCTAAGATAGGATGTATGAACCCTGCTTGCAACAATTTCTCTATCTCAGTCTTAACAATATCTTTCAAGGCAGGATTTAATCTCCTCTAGGGTTGTTTAACCAGTTTAACATCCTTAGTGTATATGTGATGAGTACAGATCTCAAGAGGAATTCTCTTCATATCTTGGTATTCCTAAGCAAAAGTTGTTGAATGGGAGACCAGAAGATTGAAGAGTGCTTCTTCCTATTTTTTTGTTAACTGGGTGTTGATGTTCAATGTCTCCCCAGGTAAAATCATGACTTGCTTTGTAATATGATCCATGGATGTCCCTACCCCATATCTTGGAGTCATAGTATTAAGAGGACAAGAATGTGGGAGCAACATATGGAATGTGGTGAAGTCTCTATAAAAGGTTTCTCCACAAGGAATAATGTTTGCAAGGGTACAATGGGCAGCAGTGAGGAATTCTCTTTTTGAGTCTTGGGCTAATTCCATTATATCCTTATCAATAAGGATGTGGGTGATGTCTTCTATTGTGTCAGTTTATTTCTTCTTCTAGCTCACCCAAATGTTCCTTTGATGGTAACCATAGCTACTGAGGCATTGTTTCCCATGTTATTAGGCTCATCTACCCACACTTTTCCTGAGTAATGTATTGATGGTTTAGATGGAGGGTATAAAGAGATTTTATTCAAATCTATCCCATTGGAAATGACCATGTCTCCTGTTTGACAATCAATAGATGCTACTATTGTAGCTAGCCATGGTCTTCCTAGGATCAAGGGGTAAGCATTTCACTAGTTTCTGGGTTTTAATATCAGAGAATCTACTAGAAATTCCCATGATTCCACCACGACTTGGACATCAATTAACACCCCTTTTGGAATAGCTACCGATTAGTCATCTAGTTGGAGGATTGTGGATGTGGCCTTATTATCTGTCAGAGCTAATTTCTCTAGGGTGTTCACTGTCATTACATTTATTGTTGCTCCCAAATCAACCAAAATATTAGATATTTCTACCCTTGAAATATAGACAGTTATTACAGGGTTACCAGGGTCTCCATATTTTGGGAGGAGCATTTCTCCCACATAAAGGTCCACTACTTTCCCTTCCAGTTGAATGGTAGTAGGGAAGTTTTTCTTCCTACCTTGGGTTTTAATACATTGTTGTTTTATGAATTGGTTTAGTTCAGGCACATCCCTGATGGCTTGTAAGAGTGGAATTTCAATGTTCAGTTGTTTGATTTCTTGTAGTAGTTCTAATTCCATGGTAGGTTGGACTTGTTTTTGTAAGACAGTTTTCTGAGGGACATGCTATTTTAGCCATTCTGAGTAAGGTGTTGGTTTTTCTACCTCCGGAGCAGTGTTAGAGTTCTTTATAGAAGTGGCTCCAGAGTTGTTCTCCAGAGCTATCCCTTTAGGAGGAACTCTGGAGCTACCTTTATGGCTGATCTTCTAGCACAGTTTCGATAGTAATCTCCTCTTGAGGTTGAGTGGATGGATTTTCAGGTTCCACATCATTGGTTACTTCAACTATAAGTAAGGGAGATGGTCTTGGAAGTGATTTACTAGAATGTAGCTAGAGGTTATTGAGATAAATAGCATTTATACCAGCCATATTTTCTTGCTCTGTCATGTAAACAACTGCTTCCTATTTTTTTCTTGGATTTGCTACAGGTTGGGCTAGTAAAGGTGGCTAACTAACTGGCTCATTTTAGGTCTGTCCTTGTGTGTTGGGGGGTTCAGTTAGTAATGCTTGTTGCTGAGGTTGGAAACATCTAGGTTGTACTTGGTATTGTTGATTACAACCCTGTTGAGGACCCCAATGAGGTTGCATGTTTTGTGATCCAAATTGTTGTGGGAACTGTTGTGGCCATTGTTGATTTCCCCAAGGCTGGTTTTGCCACTGCTGGTTCTACCATTACTAGTTTGACCAATCTTGTGGTCCCCAAGGGGGAATGTTTTGAGGTCCCTACCATATTGGATTCCATTGATTGCTTCCCCAGTTTGAAGGACCCCTATAGGAAGTTTGATTTGGGTACTGATTATATGGGAAATTGCCAATTTATTTTTGTCCTACATAATTCAACTCCTCCTCTATTATGACATTTTTCTTAGTCATCCTTTTAAAGGCTGGGAGCTAATCACACTGACTGGTAGGATGCTCCTTGTCATAGATCTAACAGATTTTTGATTTGTCTAAAGGGCATTCTCTCAACAAGTGTTTGTTCCTACATCTAGGACAATATATAGAGAGGTTCAGCTATTCTATTTTGTTTAGTTGTTCTAGTCTTTGCCTGAATCCCATCTAATGTGGTATTCAGTTGGACCAGAATATCTGTCTTAAGATTTGTAATCTCTTCCATTAACTATCCTATTTCATTCTTCCCTTTAAAAGATCTGGGCATTCTCACTCCATCTTGGGTTCTAGAGTAGTTTCTGTAGAGTACTTCTATAGAAAGCATATCCATTTTGTTAATATTCCCTCTCCCCATTAGATCCAATGCCTGTTTTGATTATTTGTCTAATCCTTTTACAAATAGTGTTCTGGCCAAGGGGTGAGCCACATGATTGCCATATCCCTCAAGGCAAAGTTGAACCTATCCAGATAGTCCTCTAAGCTTTCATCCTCTCTTTGTTTAATTTTGAATAGCTCCTCCTTTTTATCACTGACCCTACATTAATCCTAGTACTTTCCTAGGAATTCAGTTTCCATTTGATCCCATGAGTGAATGGAGTCCTAGGGTAAGCCCATAAACCATCTCATAGTAGAATCTTTCAGGGTTGATGGGAAAAGTTTGAGTTTTTGATTGTCTGATCCATAGTCATAGGTCTGGCATACAACCTTTAACTCAAATAGAAACTAATCTGGATACTTAGAAGCAAGACCCCTAAAATTTGGTAAATGTGAAGGTGAAATATTCTTCATAGGGGCATTATCTCCACGAGCAAGGACAATAGGGTATGAAAAGGTCCTGGGAGCTTGATTATCTTCCTCATCATAATTGTCATCCATGTTTGGTGTTGTTTCTCTTTGAGATTCAGTGTGGGGTTCTAAGGAAGTGGACTCTGGTAACAGATCTTCTTGGTATCTTTCTTGCAGTTCTTGGATATACTCAGAGAGTGAAGGACTTTGAGGATTTGAGGGAATGCCAAGTTGGGGTGTATTTTCCAAGGTAGGTTCTAAGTGTTCCTCTTCAACAAGATCTTGTGCCACCCCATTGATTTCTCCTATAGTTTGTTGCTGGGGTGTTCATTTTATGTATCTACCTTTCGAATCCCTAGGTCTAACCATACAAATTTAATTTAACCTAAAAAGGACTGTTAACTAAGTTTTCCTCATTAACACAAGAGTCCTTGAAAATGACGCTAGAAATAACAAGGGTCATTGGACCTTGTCATTTAATCATGTTTTTCGTGTGTCAAATCCAGGGCTGTGTCCTAGGCTATCTACAATAAGGGGTTTTCATAGTTACCATTCCACTAACTACTTCTACTGATTTGACTATTTCAAAGATTAACATTGCTAGTTTGTTTGCTATAAAAGGAGATTCTGGAAACACTAAAATAATGCCGAACAATAAATTGCTGGATTTGACCTATTCTAATCCACACAATTGAAAATATGCATTTATTGGAAACAACCATTAAATAGAAATGAATCTATCTTTATGAAAGCAATAAACTATCTTCCTAATAGAATCTGAAACAAGACAATAAAACAAATAGATACTAGCCTCCTGTCTTGATGGAGGGAGTGGGCCCTTGCTCCTCACCCTTAGGACTAAAGACTAAAGCAAAAACTCAGTACAAAAATATAACAACGCAGTCTTTATTTAGTCTAATTCCATTAGTATGCTTATATTTTGAAAGTATGTCAAATCTGGAAAATGGAAATTACAATAATATAATATCAATAATCTGTCTTTCTACTGCTTCTACCTTAACATATATCAAATCAAGCGACGAGATATCTATCTGTTCTAACTGTCAGTTTATCTATGAGATATCACCCATCTCTTATTTTAACAACTATTTAACTGCAGAGTAAAAATCATGCAAACTGAAATAGGTTTTAGTGGTACAGAGTCCCACTAAATTTGGAGTCTTAACTTAAATAACAACTGGGCAACAAGGCCTTGAAATTTAGGTATTTAATAAGTCTTTAAGAACTCATGAAAAATCAATAAAAGAGAAATTAGATCCTTAACAGTCAACTAGAGTCCTTGCTGGATCATTCTGGTGCTGGTTGAGTAACCTCTGGAGTAGTGTAGTTACGTCCAGAGGTGTAGATTGATAGCAGCACTAGAGACTCTACACTGTCATTAGGAGGCTCCGGAGATGTGTGCTGTCATCAGGAGCTTTGGAGACACACCCATGACTCTTGTATGGCTTCGAAGATGATCCACACTTGGCTCCTATTGCTTCAAAATATCTCCAACACATTGGGAAAATGTTGGAGGCTGGTGTAGTATCCTTTATGTCAGCTCTAGAGATTATTAGGACCATCTGCAGAGATGCTCAAAATTGCCTTCATCCATACAACTACACCTGTAGACGCAAAAAGGGAGACTTTTCTGCACATTTTCATTAATTTGTTGTACATTAGTCCTTCAATCAAAAATTATGACCTTCAACAATTCTTTTCTTGTTAATGTAATTAAAACAAATCTTACCACTCTATTATCGTGCAATTACTAGGACAACAAAATAAAAGGGATGGAAAAAAGAAGTAAAAAGGTGTATTATTCTGGGTGCTACTTGGCACTCATCAGGCGCTAACACAAATAATGTAGGTGCTAAAGCAGAAAAGGTTGACACTAATACAGAAAGGTAAGTGCTAAAACATACGTTGCAGGTGCTAAACACAAAGTTTTATACCTGAACCTGTAGATGTTGATCCGTTCTGTCCAAGCATTGATTTAATTGATGATGGTGATGGCTTGCAAACTTGTAAAACAAAACACTTCAAACTTGTAAAAAAACTTATTAGCCCAGTTAAATGCACAAAATAAATCAATTTGAACATTAGTTGTGAAAATAATTTCCAAGTCAAAGCTCAAACAGATTCCAAGCTAGGCGCTAAATCATGAAGTGTGAGCACTACTTCTTGTTGTGTGGGTGTTGAAGTCTTTTGTCTAGGTGCTAAAGCATTATGGGTAGAGTGGAGGCTTGCAAAATTGATAAAATCTACAAAATAGAGAAATACAAACCTGTAAACAGAGTGTTGAGCAACATACAATAGTCATCAACACAAATGCAACTTAATTAAACATTAAATTCACACCCAATCAAGAAATGAAACTTCCCTAAGTTTGGGCATTGATCTTTGTAGTATAGGCGCTACTTCGTGATGTTTAGGTGTTGATCCCCAAAAACCAAGCACCAAAGTGTGGCAGGGCAACCCAACGGATAGCAGAACTCAGGCGCTGAACATAGGGGTACAGATGCTAAAATGTGATGTGTTCAACGACTTGTGTTCATGAACTCTACTTTTTTTAGTTTTATGATATGCTTGTAACATTTTATGTTGATCTTCCCTTTGCCTGGATTTTTCAAAGTTTTCCTTAGAATTTTACAATAGTATCGAACCAAACATTTATCAATAAATAGTTTGTTACCGACTTCTTATGTTGTAAATCTCAGACACAAGAATAACCCTAAGTTATTTTGGAAGGAGATTCAACCAAAGAAGAAATAGATAGAAAATAACATCATAGTTAGTAAATGGTTTGATTATGCAAAGCAATGTTATGAGTAGGAAATAGAGATTGAGCCATCTCCCTTGATCAACACGACAAGTAAGATTTTCAATATGTAAGAGTTCAAGGTTGGTATTGGGAAGTTGGGTGTTGGAAAAGCAAAGAACTCGGTTGCACTTCAGGTAGAATACATTAAATGGGGTGTGAAGATTCTCACAACTCACATTACAAGAATATTCAACAACATTATTTAGCATGGCTTCCCCAGAGATTAGATCACTAGCCTAGCGATGCTTCTTTTTAAGAGTGGGGATGCTAACAATCCTTTCAATTATAGGACCATCATTGTTTGGGGTAGAAAAGGGAGACTAGCCTAAGAGATTAAACTAGGTCAAAACCCTCTTCTATTAAATATTAGGACACAAACCGAACTTGGCTTCTACCCATGAAGGAGAGCCAAACTATAGGGTTTTTTCCCTTTTGTTGTATTGAGAAGAGTCAACCAAATTCAACCAAGATCTAGCAATCAAACTAGGGCAAATGAATAAACCTTAAATGACAAATATATGCTAATAACTAACTGTTAGAAATAGATATAATAAATCCAAAAGTATAGTAGAGATCAGAAAGTAGAGAAGAACCTGGATCCAGATTCAGAGGCACCAAAGACCAGGGTGTTGGGGTGCCCTAGACCCTAATTAGGGTTTAGTAGAATCTGTGAGTTTCACCAGACCTATATCGGCAAACCCTTTCTTCATCCTAGATCTTGTCTTCAGAAACCTATATCTCCAACTTGCACATAAGAAAAGAGGAAAAGGTTGTGATGTGTATAAGGGTTTTTCTTAGTCAAGCCTTGTGTTGGTGTTTCCACCTCCACCACAATGATGATTAGATCCAAGAGTGCATGCCCTATAAGGGTAGAGGCAAGATCAATAATATATGATGAGAGTATTAATGAAAATGATGAAGATTACAACAAGAGGTAACACCCTAGTTGGAGTAGATGCTCAAGATCATGCACCAACAAGGAGAGTGATGGACAAGGCTTAAAACTTCCTTCAAGACCTACAAACAAACTTCATAACATCCACAAGTAGACAACAATTCCAAGCATGAAGAGCACTTTAGCATAGAAGATCAAAACATGTGAACAAACTCTAATTTTGCATTCAAACTCTTAGTGTAAAATGAATTGTGGAACTCCTTTATATATGCATTCCCACTCACAAATGATGAATAAAACCAAATGGGGATGACAAGTACAAGATAAGGAGATGTTCTAAGATGACACCACAAGAGAAGGGCTAAAGTACCCGTTTAGGACCAGGGCACTCAGGCACCCTAGTCCTTCAGCCCCACAAACTTGGGGGAGTGTCTAATGTCGTGGGCTTGGTCCAGTCCTAAGTTTATTCTATCAGCTTTATTCACAGAGATCAAGATTGTATCGTTTAATGTTCAAAATGTAAAATAGGTCTTGATTAACAAAGGTAACATTTTAGGTCCACCCAGGTGCTAAACTAGGTGTAAAATACTAGTGTACACATTTTACTCCATAACATTTAGGCCCCACTTTAGTGTGGGTATGAACTTACGTTCGAACACACACTAAAGGAATGAAAAGACAAATTTCCAACACGAAAACATAGAAACCAAAGAATTCCACCAAGTTGTGGAATATAGTAGTTACCAAGCTTAGGATTCTAAGGTTGCAAACACATAAGCAAAGAGATGTTCAAACACACAAGATATTGCAACATAATTCACACATACGTGGAGTACTAAAAAGCATACATAGGAATACATGCAAAAGACACAATACATAAGGAACATACATGCCATACACAATGCATACACACTTGACACGAATCATACACATAAGGCACAAAGTATACATGAAAAACACATGGAAAACATGATGAAGACACATAAGACACATGGAATTATTAAGGAAAACAAATTCAAACACAATGCATCAAACAAAAACATAGAAACAAACACACAATGTACATGACTTTGACGCTAGCTTGCTATGTCCCTGGGGTCATGTGAAAAGAAGAACCCTCATGGATCACACACTAGTAAGGACCATCAAATTACTAGGTGACCATGGCAAGTCACATAAAGCACATGGCCTAGTAAACTTCATTGTACTAGGTGGATCATGGACTAAAAGGAAACATCATGGTCTAGTGAGGACCGCCAAATCACTAGGTGAGTTCCATGCCAATTATAATAAACAAGTATGTAACCAAAAGGAGCATAGCACAATGTATTTCCCCACCTTAAAGTGATTGCTAACTCCTATCAAGGGGCAATTGCTTTAAGGTAGAATAAACCACAAGACATGCATGAGAGCTTTCCAGAAGCACGTGTCCATAAGATATGTGTTCCCAAAAACTACATCGCAACCAAGGGGTTGCCCCCACAAAAGGAAAATGAGGAGATGCTATGAGCATGATACACAATGGCTTGTGTAGTCATGGTATGATGCCAAGCATATAAACAAGGTGCCACATAAATCAACACATCAAAGAAATAACAAGTTAGACTATGAAGTAACTACACGAAGGGATATACCTGACTAACGTCAATATATGAATGGTTGTATAATAGAAGATATCTCAAGACTATATATATTTGGAAATGTCATCATTCCCCAGTCGGTAAAACTACAGAGACAAAGGAAGAAATAACATATGAAAACAAATAAAAAGTCCTTTAGGTCAACAAGGGAGAATACCAAAGCATCCTACACCTTGCATCATTCATAAAGGATAATAGAGAGACTGTCACAACGGATTTTGGTCTCTTTGTATCCTTGTACCTATAAGGGTGTTGAGGGTCATCCAAAGAGAGCTTAATAACAACATAAATAAAGTATCAAGAAACACATCACGGGGGAAAACAATCATATGCACTCATATAATAAAAATAAGGGACCCCACTTGCGAGTCAACCTAAATCAAATTATCCTCCTAATCTTGCTCATCACCAACTTGGATAGGTGGAAAAGATGCAAGAGGAACTATAGAAAGTGTGTGTTGGCAAGAGACACTTCTAGGCATGTCAGGTGTTGTCATTGATGGCAACTAAATCTATATTACACATCTGCATTACATCAATTGATCATATCGGAAGTCAGAGTGTAGATTTATCTAAGTCTAGATAGACAGGAACAGAGCATTTTGACAGGGTTCAACATATTAGTCTGCATTTCTCCACAGGTAAACACATTGTGCTATGGATATGAGGGAATGTTATTGGATGTCAGGGCTACCTAAATCCAAGATTTTAGCCTTTGGTGATGAAGGTATCGTAAGTTACAAGCATCTGAGTATCTGGTTTTGGTTAGACAGTTTAGTCCAGTGAAGAATAGACCAACTAGGTGTTTGATCCTTGTGCGGATGAAGAGAAGTGGTTGGTCGAGAAATTTATGAGATCCAGTGGTGTTGGCCAATAGGTGAGGTGACTTGAACACATAAGTTTTGGTCCGCATTAATATGTGTGCATGGATTCAACCGACAAAATAGTGTTCTTGAAA
The DNA here is from genome assembly GCA_027924645.1 of Cunninghamia lanceolata. NCBI lineage: Eukaryota > Viridiplantae > Streptophyta > Pinopsida > Cupressales > Cupressaceae > Cunninghamia > Cunninghamia lanceolata. The sequence goes on along the minus strand of BSBN01000704.1, from coordinate 2,390,566 downwards.
TAGTTTCCAATTTTTCTCAAAGCCGACTGTAGTTTATGTTATTTCATGTAGTGGATATATATGATCGATGGATTGGAGAATTTAAGTGTGCTATTGTGCAAAAATGAAGGGATAAGTGTGAAGTATAATAGAATCAAGTGCGAAGGCAAGAGATCCAAGCTCTGGATCATGGTAGAGCAGTGAAGCAGAGCAGAAAAAGATGAAGTGTATAAAGTCAGTATATTGGGCATAATTGGAACTATAATTCTGCATTGTTAGATGCTATTTCTCAATTCAATCATTCCAGTGAACTTTTGTAATTGATTTGTAGGCAGTGAGCCTCCTTGAGCAGTGAGCTCTGGGTAGTGTGCCCGAAGGCATGTGCCTTTCCCATTTGTAATACTTTTAACAGAGTATAAATTCTTATGGGTTAACCCCCACCGTGGTTTTTCCCTTAACCAGGTTTCCATGTAAAAATCCTGGTGTTATGTGTGTTGATTTTGTTTGTGCTCATGTGTTGTTGATTCATGCTTTCATGTTTATATAATTCATCTATTAATAAGTGGTAAAGAAGTTTAATTGCAGCAAAGGATAAATGTTTTTGTGACAACTGATTCACCCCCCTCTCAGTTGTTTGCCCTTATTTCAACAATTGGTATCAGAGCCAAGTTCCTTGGAAGAGCTTTAACAACTTGAGAAAGATCTGGGAAGGTGTTTTCAATGGATTCATTCAAGCATTCTGATGGTATCAATCAACAACTACAAGTAGCCTTAGATGATCTTGACCTATTCAAAGCAAAAATTAGAGATCTACAAAGGAACCTTAAAGATGCTAAAGATTTTATTGAGACCTTAAAAGAAAAATTGAGCAAATCTAATGAAAAGAGGAAGGAGCTACTTCTTCAACTAGCAAATTAGAATGAAGACAATGACATGGATGAGGCCCTAAAAGAGAAGACAAAGGAATGTGAGAAGTTAGCAAAAGAAGTTGTATAAGCCTAAAAATGGCACGATTCAGTCTAAATAAATATTTTAATATTTATTCCATTCTAATTCTTCTATCAATAAATAAATAAACAAATTTATTTATTTGATTTATATTCCTCTAAATTAATTAAATATCAAATTATTTAATTACCTCTTCTAAAGTCAAAATTAAATAAAATCCTTTATTTAATTAAATTCTTCCAAACAATTAAATAATTCCTAATTATTTAATTAAATCAAATCATTCTTCCAAATTTAAATAAATCAATCAAATTTATTTAAATCCTCTCAATCTCCAAAAATAAAATATAATCAAATATTTTATTTATTCTTCCAAATCATGCACAAACAATTAAATGAATTTATTTATTTAAATTGCTTTCTTATCTTCTAATTCTCCCAAATTCATTCTAAATTAAATAATTCCAATTATTTAATTGTTTCTTCCAATAAAATCCTCTCTAAATTTAAATAAATCAAATATTTATTTAAGTTGTCCATTTCTTCTAAATTGAGTTATCTCTAAATATAATTCAATCAAGTGTGCACATGCAATTGAATATTCCAAATATTTAATTGAGCTAAAATATCTTCTCATCCTCATGCAATTTCCATTCTTTTAGTTCTATTTTCTTAATTGATTAATCTATTATTTTAATTGATTTATCTCTTCAGTTAACTCATTCTTCTATTTTATTAATTCCTCTCATGCAAAATAGAGCAAGACACTTGTCTTCTTTCTATTTGCGCACGTTCCTCAACCATTCTATACTGTTGATCTTCTCTTTCCCAACTCTATAAATTGAACCCTATTCTTCTATTTTCATCAAGCTTTAAGTATTGTTACTTTGTAGGAATTACAGTGCGCCTTTAGCACCAATTCCTTCATTGCTTGTGATCACACTCGTTACTACGCACTACTATCATTGTTGTAAAGCTCATCTTCATGGAAAAACTATCATTAGCCATTCTCCATTGACAATCTTGGAATCATAGCAAGGAAGTGTACTCTTTGAGGGCCTTATTCATACATGCAAGATCGATTGAGATAGGCAACCAATGGAAGCTATGAAGCTTTGAGGTTTGTAAAGGTTTTTTTGAAGTTCTTTTGTTTGATTGATCTCTTTGTTTCTATATTTCGTTGAGTTTTGGGTATTTTGATGTTGATTATATTGATTATTCATTTAGATCCAATTTTTCCTTAACATTTTTGGCGCCCACCGTGGGGCCTAGCCCCAAATTTAACCCAAAAACTAAGTTGTTGTGTTTTAGAAAGCTGTACACAGGAGGAAATAACGCATTTAACACAGCCTAACACGCATCTGATATCTGTTATGGTGCATACATTCCTTCGGTGCATATAGTCTCTGATCTAACGCATATACTATCTGTTCTGGCGCATACATCCTTTTGGCGCATACAGACAGTGTTACAATGCATTTACCCTCTGATACGATGCATCTGTTAGTTTGGCGCATACACTCTGTTTTCCTATGCTTTTGACCTCTGTCTTAGCGCATATGTACTGTGGTGCTTCTGAGCTTTGTTTCTATGCATTCAAGTTCTGAAGCTGCACATCTGATCCAGATAGTGATTTTTAGGGTTTCCTTGAAGTTTTTTGCTAATGCTAATGTCTTTTTGCAGGAACACTCTTGATCTATTTGCAGGCTAGGTACTAGTTTAGAATCATATAGACTCACACTTTGATTTCTAAATGGGAAAGTAAATGGATGCTCATGCAAATCTCACATAGTCTTAACTAGGAAGGTGGTAATTGAATCATTGCTATTTCTATCTTTTGTAGTTAGACACATTGCTATCTGGATAAAATTGAACACATCATTGCTAACTAGGTAAAACTGAACCATTGCTATCTCGATTATCACTTCAAAGTTAACAAATTCGTGCTATCTGGGTAAAATTAAACACATCATTGCAATCTGGGTAAAACTGAACCATTGCTATCTTGATTATACTTCAAAGTTAACAAATTCATGCTATCTGGGTAAAATTGAACACATCATTGCTATATGGGTAAAACTGAACCATTGCTATCTTGTTATCACTTCAAAGTTAACAAACTTCTATGCTTGCCCAAGTAGATAGCTCATCTAGTTTTTCTCATTTTAACTAGGGGAAAAAGAACCACTGTCTTCTATGTTTTGGGAATGATACCATGCCTATGCTCTCCCCTATCTTGGGTGATCAAAATACCAGACATATCATTTTTGCATGTATTTTTCCTTTAGAGGGGCCTGCTCTTGGATACCGTTAATCCAAGTAGGAACGACCCTACGTGGTAACAGGCTAGACGCCAAGCCCTACCAAGCCACTATAAATAAATTGTGTTTGGAGTGAAAGCTTCAAACAACGAGTGCAGTTGTGTTATATCGACAACTAATCTCCCCCAAAACCCTCCAAGGCGCAACCCTTACAGGCTGGGAGACTCCATAATAGAGAGTAGTGCTGCCGCATGTATAACCACTCGAACGGTTGTCTTTATTAAACACCTTTGTTTTAGTGGCCAAAAACCCCTATAATCTAGTGCAGGGAAGGGCGATTATCACCTCCCAAAGATGCTTCACTAGAGATAGTGAGAATTCAGTTTTATACTGTCCTTTAAAACCTAGGATTGTACTTGCTTTCTTTTAGTCCAAAAAGAGTCAAAAAATCACAAAAAAATAAAAAACCATAAAAATATTTTGTGTTTGTTGTGTCTTCTTGCCATAATTTTAGAAAATCAGATCAAAAAGACCTTGCAACCAAAGTACCAAAAACATTAGAAAAATTGCCAAAAACTTGCAAAAAACACTGAAAAAACCAAAACTGTGCATTTGTTATCTGAAGCTACGCATCTATCCCAACTTGCTGTGCATTTGTACTAACTTGTTGCGCTTATATCACCTATTATTGCACATCTACTTTTTACTAGTACTGCACATTTGTGTCGACTTTCTGCGCTTATATCCTCTGTTGCTACGCATCTGGTTCTACGCGTCTGTGACAGTGAGCATTTTCACATATTTTCAAAGAAAATTTTTAGGTTTTCTAGGTACCCATTTCAGTCTTGTGTCAGTTTCTATTGACATGACAAGCCAATTAGAAGTAATTGCTCAAGAACTCCAATACCTACGAGAGCAATTAGACTTCGATATTTCACCCCAGGATCGTATAGCAATTGCTCAAGAACTCTAAGTGATACAACAAGAAATGACAATCTTACAAGCTGAACAGGCCAGTACTAGCTACACCTCACCCCAAAAGCATACATCCTTTTCTTGTCTTCATGATACTCTTGACAAGGCAAGCACTACCTCAAGTTGGAAAACATATACCACTCCATCTACTAGTCCTCCTTCACCATCTCCTAGAACACATGGCCCAAAGCATACTAATCCTACCATGGAGAACTCCAAATCCACCCATCCATTACCTCATTCATCTACCCATACACCTACGCCGGATGTGATCCAAGGGCTACTAGCAGAGAGTCAACCATGTCCCCAAATTCCTGTCCTTGACCTTATCAAAGATTCTTCCAATGCTATGTCAAATCCTACAACCCCATCATGTAGTCTGCAACCCCTTGAGCTTATTGAAAAAACTCCTACCATGAACCAAAGTCAAGGTCTGTCATACCTTCATGTTGTTGACCAAAGTCCTATCCAAGAGGCCTCTACCTCCACTTCAATTCAAGAACACCAAGTGGTATGTCAAGAGCACACTTTAGAGCATGTGGAAACATCAACCCCTTGTCTAAATCAAGATCAAAGCACTCCCTTCTGACCCCTACATAACCTCTATCTTTTCGATGATCCTATACCTATACATGAGCAAGAGATCCAATGTCCAACCATGCATAACCTATATCTTTTCCATGATCAAGATACTACCTTTGATGAAGAAGCTATCCATAAGCAACTTGATCCTATACATGAGCTAGAAATCCAATTCCAACCTCTCCATAACCTCTATCCTTTCTGTGATCAATATATTATCATTGATGAAGAACCTATACAAGAGAACATTAATCCCATCATGCTAAATCCTCTCTATGATCAAGATCCCATCTATGATGAAGAGCCTATCTATGATCAAGCAGACCATGATGATCCTCTTAGCCTTCTATCATCATAAGCATTGCCATGAAAAATCCTAAATACTCTACCTACAATGGGGCATGTTATTCTTATGCGACATGGTCCTTGGAGATCACATCCTTGTTTCCTTCTATCCATTGTCATCCATACATCTACCTATCCATGGTGTTTTCTTATTTGATCCATATCTGTTCCATATCGTGTCTTGTCTGATCCATATCTGTTCCATATTGTGTCTTGTTTGATCCATATCTATTCCATATCGTGTCTTGTCTGATCTATATTTGTTCCATATCGTGTCTTATCTGATCCATATCTGTTCCATGTCTGATCCATATCTGTTCCATATCGTGTCTCATCCGATCCATATCTTAGGTCCATCAAAAACAACCTCGAGCTATGTTGCCTCTGAGTTGTCACGTAGGGAAGGCCATTTAGCAATGCACCCTCGAGGCACTAGGTCAGTCCCTTAGGGTCCGTCTCACCAGTGACGATTGTGGAAACCTCTTGCAAGACAAGCAAGCGCACGAAAAACCCATTTTCAAGCAGAAATTTTGACGCAAGACATTAACCTATCCAAAGCAAAGCAAGCAAACACCTAAGGCATTCTAAATGATTTTACCTAAATTATGGCAAGAAACAAACACATCTAAGTGCAAATATGTTTTGTGATTAGAATCATGGTTAAAATACAGAGTCTTGATTGCTACTATCATGTCTTTCTATGGTACTCGAGGATGCCAAAAGCTAGAGATGCTATGATGGGGGAATGATTCTTTTCTTTGTTTACTCTTTGTGGATTAAACTTTAGTAATGTGAAACCTTGTCTAAAGACATGATCGGCAAAAGATCATCGAGGACATCAAAGGTCTAACATGAAAGGGGGCAATCCTTGTCTGCTGATACGCAAGAAATACTCAGGTCATCTCAGTTCAACTATACCTAGATGCTTGTATTAATTTGCTAAATCAAAATCCATGTAAGCGATACTCAAGTCATCTCGGTTCAATTATACCTAGATGCTTGTATTTTCTTACAACATTTGGAAAAAGTACCAAAACAAAACAAAAAAGCCCAATAATGAAATAAACACTTAAAAAATACTTGCACTATCAAGATGTCAAAAAAACCATTCACATCCACTCGCATCCACAAAGCATCCATACCATTCACATCCACAAAGCATCCATATCGTACCCCATGCAATAAAGATCCAACAATGCAGATTATCAATACAAATAAAAGCTTGTGAGTTCTTCTGTCGAGTCATTTTTCTATCTATCATCATATCTTTCATCCTTGTCCAGTCAATCTAAGCAGTGATCAAAATGCAAGTCCATCCTTAATCCATACCAATCAAGTCAAGTCAATCTTGTCAAATTATACAAGCGCCCTCAGTGGTCTTGATCCTTGTTTGGTTGTAAACCAACCCAATTAGTTAATCAATCAAATTGTCTTATATAAGATGTAACATTGTTGAAATCAGACCAATACACACGTCTTACATGACATGTTCCATTTTCTTGAAACCAGACACTATCCTTTGTGTTGGTCTAGGGATCTATCGTTCCCCACCATGACAACACTGTCATATATCGTTATCAGTATATCATTGGTTTACCGCTCGACAAGGGCAATACCTTGTTTATTGCTGTATCATTTGTGCATACTTACTTGCTTGTGTGTGTTATCATTCTATCTTGCATCACATATCATTCAGCTCTTTCTTCACCGTCTTCTTCGTGAGATTGTCCATCTCACGTCCCTTCTGCCTTCTTCCCGTCCAATCTCCCGAGGGGGCATCCTTTTGTTAAACTTGTACCAAGGGCAAATGGGGACATGTATCATTATCAGACAATCTTATTCTTTGAAGCAACACTGTAAACTACATTGCATCAAAGAGGGGCAAAATGTATACGCCTAAAAATGACACGATTCAGTCTAAATAAATATTCTTAATATTTATTCCATTCTAATTCTTCTATCAATAAATAAATAAACAAATTTATTTATTTGATTCATATTCCTCTAAATTAATTAAATATCAAATTATTTAATTACCTCTTCTAAAGTCAAAATTAAATAAAATCCTTTATTTAATTAAATTCTTCCAAACAATTAAATAATTCCTAATTATTTAATTAAATCAAATCATTCTTCCAAATTTAAATAAATCAATCAAATTTATTTAAATCCTCTCAATCTCCAAAAATAAAATATAATCAAATATTTTATTTATTCTTCTAAATCATGCACAAACAATTAAATGAATTTATTTATTTAAATTGCTTTCTTATCTTCTAATTCTCCTAAATTCATTCTAAATTAAATAATTCCAATTATTGAATTATTTCTTCCAATAAAATCCTCTCTAAATTTAAATAAATAAAATATTTATTTAAGTTGTCTATTTCTTCTAAATTGAGTTATCTCTAAATATAATTCAATCAAGTGTGCAGATGCAATTGAATATTCCAAATATTTAATTGAGCTAAAATATCTTCTCATCCTCATGCAATTTCCATTCTTCTAGTTCTATTTTCTTAACTGATTAATCTATTATTTTAATTGATTTATCTCTTCAGTTAACTCATTCTTCTATTTTATTAATTCCTCTCATGCAAAATAGAGCAAGACACTTGTCTTCTTTCTATTCGTGCATGTTCCTCAACTGTTCTATACCGTTGATCTTCTCTTTCCCAACTCTATAAATTGAACCCTATTCTTCTATTTTCATCCAAGCTTTAAGTATTGTTACTCTGCAGGAATTACAGTGTGCCTTTGGCACCAATTCCTTCATTGCTTGTGATCACACTCGTTACTACACACTACTATCATTGTTGTGAAGCTCATCTTCATGGTGAAACTATCATTAGCCATTCTCCATTGACAATATTGTAATCATAGCAAGGAAGTGCACTCTTTGAGGGCCTTATTCATACATGCAAGATCGATTGAGATAGGCAACCAACGGAAGCTATGAAGCTTTGAGGTTTGCAAAGGTTTTTTGAAGTTCTTTTGTTTGATTGATCTCTTTGTTTCTGTATTTCATTGAGTTTTGGGTATTTTGATATTGATTATATTGATTATTCATTTAGATCTAATTTTCCCTTAATAGAAGTTGTTCTAAAACATGAGATGGAATCTAGGGTGATGAGGCTAACCAAGGAAATTGAAGAAAGGAAGAAGACAAAAGAAAAACTAAATCAATCTCTGAAACAAAGAATAGAAGAATGTTGCATATTGGATATAATAATTGGCCATATAGAGTTTGATCTACAAGAAACCAGGGACAACGAGGAAGAACTTGAAAGATAAATTGTCATTCTCAAACATGACCTATAAGTTGCAAATGAATATAAAGATAAATTCAAGATAAGCTCAGCTAAACTTGAGGTTTTGCTTGATAGTCAGAAGAAGGCAGATGATAAGCATGGTCTAGGATTTGAGAAGGAGAAAGCTCTGGATCCGATCAAAGAAATCCTGAAGCAAGAAATCAAAGAAGGAATCCTAGAAGACCTCTTGTAAGACAACCTAATGCTCAAAGGTATCCATCTTTCAATGACAATTGTTTCAAATGCAATAAGTATGGTCATAGAGCTAATCAGTACCGAAGTAAAGTGAATCAAAATGCATCGTCTTTCTTCGGTCAATGCTTTAATTGCAAAAGGATAGGTCATAAGGCTGAGGAATGAAGAAGTGGATCAATGAATCCTCCTAAGAACAAACAAGTGTTCAATGGAAGATGTTTCACTTGCAATAAGTTTGGGCATATTGTAATGCAATGTAGATCTAAACCTGCTCCAACATGTAATTGTCAAAAAAATAAGATTGTGTGTTTCAACTGCAACAAATCTAGACATATTGCTAAATTTTGCAGAAGCAAAAAGGAGAACTCACAGGTAGGTAAAGGAAAAATAGAGTAGAAGTTGGACAAAGGAAAGGGCAAAGTTGATTTGAATAAGATCCAGAATGGAATGAACAAAACATGGGTGAAGAAAGGTGAAATGAAAGGTGACAATGGGTTTGCACCGGAATCCGGTGCTGATAATTCCTCTGAGAATTGAATCAGGAGCTCTGGCTCAGGGGGAGCTGCATTGAAAATATAATTCCCCTAGCTAGTAAGTGGGTGCTTGAATCTGGCATGATGAATGAAGATAAAGAAACCTATTTCAGATCTATTGAAGCAAATTCTGGAAGAAAATAAGCTAATGCGATTGATTGCGGAGCAATTGAAGATCGACTATATGTAGAAACAATGTAACCAGATGTATTAGGGTAGAGCATTTATTACAATGAAAAATTAGGTTTTGTGGAGCATAAAATGTCATTCATTCAACATTTGAATCACTTTGTGTTTGAAGAAAACAAGAAGAAGAACGCTTAAGCTAAAATTTTAGAGATTTGAAGTGCGAAGAACGAATTCGACAGCCAATCCTAACTCTGTGAAGAAAAAGGTATTTTCCTGTGAAGCTTTGAACTTGTAATTTTTTGCAATGGCTACACCTCTGGTTGTAAATATCACTGAGCGACCTATGCCAAAGTTTAAGAAGCATCCCTTCAAGTTCACTAAAGTAGATCCGATGGGAGCATTTTTCTGGTGTTCCATATGGAGTTCTTCATACAGAGGACATTAGGGCTTATATTCATGCTCCTCTAGAAGAGCATGGCGACTCAAGGTTTGAAGATCTATTCATGAATCACTTCAAAGGTGATGCTTTTGAGCTCAAACCGGAATACAAATCCCTGAAAGATAATAAGTTCATACAATTTGTTGAGTTTCCATGTTTTGTAGAGGACGAGTGGGTATGGTATGTCTTGAGCCATATCCATGATGAGTTTCTATGGTTAAATCATACATTCAAAATCATAAAGGATGCAATAAGGGCAGTTACATGACTGAATTCAACCGGTATCTTGCCTTAGTTGAAGGTTGTGAAGAATCAAGAAGTCATCGAAGCAACCAGATCAAAATTTGATAAGAGAGCCATGACTATAAATGACAGAGGATTATGGGGTCAGATTTGCATCAATGGTGATAGGATACAAGATATATTACTCTAGCAGAGAAAATTTAGTTTCTGGAACAACAATTTATACTGCATATAAGATGGTGAAAGAAGGTGCAGACTATGATTTTTGTGAACTGTTGCTAAACCAACACATGGAGAACCTAAGCAAGATAAAGGACAAAAAATACTCATTCAAATTTGGTACGTTAATTATGTGTCTCTTCTTCTATTTCTTGAGTGGGCTTCCTAGGAAAAAAATATAATTTGGTCAAATGACAAACTGGTAGTAGTCCAGATTAGGAATTATTTGAGTGATTTGGGTAGTCATGATGCACAAAAGACTGCACTTTGGGGATTCTTCAAAAACTTCTAGGGTATGATGCAGGCTAGGGCTAGAATACCTAGAACTATTGTTGAAAAATACAAGGACACCATCTGTTTTATGATTACTATTGTTCAATGCAAAATGGAAGTAGTAGAGCCTAGAGTTGTGTGGATCATGCCCATGGGGTATGAAGTGGATGGGTGTGTGTTGGAACTGTATGCACAACATTTATTAAGTTAGCCTAGGGATCCAACTGAAGAGAGATTTGGAACTTATGAAGAAATTTCACAAAAACTGCATCTTGAATTCAAGGCTCCTGAAACCAAAAGGAAAGTAAGGAAAGAAGTTGAGCAGTTGGCTGAGAATCTAGGCCTTACTAAGGAAGCTGTGAGGCAATTCAGGGAAAGAACATAAAAGGTTGAGAAGGAGAAGCAGGACAGGGAACAAGAAAGTGTTTCGGCAGAACCTCCTTCCAAGTCAAGGTCTACTAAGAGTACTAGTTCAACCTCCGGTGCATTACCTTCTCCTGTTGTAGAGAAATGCAAAGAAAATCCTACCGGTAAGGAAAAAGAACAAAAACAATGGCCAAGAGGTCATATGGTAGTATGGAGAAGGAGGATGAAGAAAAGACTGATTCAAATGATGAGGTTAAAGAGTTGAAGGCCTCCAGAACTAAAGTTGCTAAAGTGTCTAAGGAGAAGCCCTCTAGAAGCATAAAGTCAAGCAAAAGGCATAAGCCAGAAGCCAGTGTTAAGAAGCCAATTCCTTCTGTGGAGGACATTATTAAAACAATCACTGTAGATGGAAACCTAAAACTAATGACTAAATTCTATGATCATTACAGTGATGCTGACAAAAGAATTTTGGAGGATGCTACTGTAAAATATTTGAATGTTTTCAATAGAGCACTAATGGAGATTTTGTTAAAAGTTCCAAAAAGTTTAAGAGACATTCTAAAAATAAGAAAAGAAGCTGCCAAATCAAAGGATATGGAGCTGAGGGAACATGTAATGTCCAGTCTGTGTTCGGTGATCTCCTGAAAAGAAGCAGATAAAATTTTCAAGGAGGTCAAAGAGGAATTCAGAAGCAAAATCCAGATGATCAAGATGATGACTGGAGAACTAGATGAGGTAGTCAAAGAAACATAGCAAATTTTAAAGAAAGTTTTGAACAAAAATAAATTCAATATTGTCACAGAAGAACTGATTGACATTGATGATGCATCCATTCCAAATGTTGAGGAGTTGAAAGAAAGTGGATAACAAGCTGACATCTCTATTCTAGAAGATGGAATGCTAAATAAAGGAGATGAAGAGATGGTGGAGGAAGTTAATTTTGATGGTATAGAGGACACTCAAATTCATCTGGACCAATCTGCTGAAGAATATACAGAGATGGTTATAGGAGTAGATGCTTCTGGTGAAGATGACTATGTGAAGAATAAAGAGCAAGAATCAAAGGAGATTAAGGACAAGGATGAACAAGAAGGAGAAACAATAGAGAATATTGAAGATCAAAAGCAAGTTGACAGTATTGGCAAGGATCTAAAAAATGGAGCTAAATTTTTGGCAAGAGACACTCCAGATGCAGTGAAGGAATTACTTGAGAAAGACAAGCTTGAGTTTGATGAACCGGAGCTGATTCAAGGACCTATCAATTTTGACACCCTTTCCGCTCTACAAAAGATGAAGCTAGCTTTTGTGGCACAAACAAAAGCAAGAGAGGATATTTTGAAAACTCACATTGAGGATAGTTGGTCTTGCCTCTAGAATTCTAGAAAAGATTATGCCAACCTTTCAAAAGGATTCATCTAACTCTCCTTCTGGTCAGTTAAAGAACCTGATAAACTTTGTAAGTACTCATTTTGAAACCTTAGATAAGTCAGCAAAAGTTAAAGTCAGAAATGAATACAATGAGAAGAGATTTGCTGAAATAAAGAAAATAATAAGTTATGATAGATCAGTACTTGACACTAGTGTAAAGAGTATTCAAAATGCTCTATTTAAAGTTGTAGAGATTTATAAGTTCTATCTAAATCGATCTAAAGCCGTTGAAGTTATTGAAAAGAAGATTTAGGACTTAGAGCTCAAATTTTCTAACATTTCTCTGTCATATAGTCCTTTAACTGAGTCTGTAACTTCCAAAGAGTGCCAAGTAGTGAGTCTACGGAATGAATTGAGTGGTTTGGGAAGGAAAAGGTTAAAGTTTTGGGCAGATTGGATGAGCTTCGAGGACTGATTTCCCCCAAATTAGAAACTATGTATGATCTGTTGGTAGAATCCCAAGTTGCTGCTGCTACTAGTGATCCTACTAACCTTCAAAAGGCAGAATCACAAGCATTTTTGTTTAGTAGGCATATATACATTTTGGGTAGCATAAAGAAGATCTGGGATAGTGAATTATCACAATTGAAAAACATTTTTGGGGATATCTTTTTGTTGATGAACAAGGCTTAAGGATTGTATGTTCATATGCAGAAGTATATACTTAGAGTTTTAACCCATGTACATAAAATTTTTGCATGAATTTTGATATGCGGATTCCATCCTTTTCCATTGATGTCAAAGAGGGAGAGGAAAAGCAGTGAAAAATGAAGAATTAATCTAAGGGGGAGCATTGGAAATCATAAGTGTATAAAGTAAGGGGGAGTTGTTCTAACACTTAGTCATTTTTCACTAAGTGTTGCCATCAATGCCAAAGGGGGAGATTGTTGGCAAGAGACATTGCTAGGCATGTCAGGTGTTGTCATTGATGGCAACTTAATCTATCTTACACATCCACATTACATCAATTAATCATATCGGAAGTTAAAGTGCAGATTTATCTAAGTCCGGATAAACAGGAACATAGCATTTGACAGGGTTCAACATATTAGTCCTCATTTCTCCACAGATAATCACATTGTGCTGTAGATCTAAGGGAATGTTAAGGGATGTCAAGGCTACCTAAATCCAATATTTTAGCCTTCGATGATGAAGGGATTGTAAGTTACAAGCATCTAAGTATCAGGTTTTGGTTAGATAGTTTAGTCTAGTGAAGAAAAGACCGACTAGGTGTTTGATCCTTGTGTAGATGAAGAGAAGTGGTTGGTCGAGCAATTTATGAGATACAGTGGCATTGGCCAATAGGTGGGGTGAATTGAACACATAAGTTTTGGTCCGCATTAATATGTGTGCATGGATTCAACCGATAGAATAATGTTCTTGAAATAGTTTCTATTTTTTCTTAAAGCTGACTGCAGTTGATGTTATTTCATGTAGTGGATATATATGATCGATGGATTCAAGCATTTGAGTGTGCTGTTGTGTGAATATGAAGGGATAAGTGCTAAGTATAGCAGAATCAAGTGCAAAGGCAAGAGATCCAAGCTCTGGATCATGGTAGAGTAGTGAAGCAGAGCAGAAAAAGATGAAGTGTATAAAGTCAGTATATTGGGCATAACCAGAACTGTAATTCTGCATTGTTAGATGCTATTTCTCAATTCAATCATTCCAGTGAACTTTTGTAATTGATTTGTAGGTAGTGAGCCTCCTTGAGAAGTGAGCTCTGGGCAGTGTGCCTTCCCCATTTGTAATACTTTTAACAGAGTATAAATTCTTGTGGGTTAACCCCACCGTGGTTTTTCCCTTAACCGAGTTTCCAGGTAAAAATCTTGGTGTTATGTGTGTTGATTTTGTTTCTTCTCATATGTTGTTGATTCATGCTTTCATGGTTATATCATTCATCTGTTAATAAGTGGTAAATAAGTTTAATTACAGAAAAGGATAAAAGTTTTTGTGACAACTGATTCACCCCCCTCTTAGTTGTCTGCCCTTATTTCAATAGTGTGGTGTAAGGAATAAGAGCCATCCCTATATCATTATTATCTTCAAATTCACTATTGGAATATAGCACGATAGGTTCCATATAGGTTTGTGAAGCTTTATCCTTCTCTATAGGAGATAAAATAGTAGTAGATGTCTCTTTTACATCCGTCGGTGATAAACACTTGCGAGGAGGGAGATTCTCCTCTCCTGCAACAAGGTGATCCATAGCATGACAATGCTTCTTTCTTTCTCTCATAATTTTATTTCTCTTCGCTTTATTTTTGATGTTTTTTAAGGGGACCGTAGTATCTTCCAATGTGGGTTCCTTTTCTTCCTTTGCTTCAAGAACATTAGAAGAAATAAGAGGAACCACTAAAGGCTGGGAGGCTATGGGGGGAGGGTTCCTCAATGTGGGCTGCTCTTCCTTCTCAACTTGTGAAACAGGTGGAAGTACATGAGAATCCTCAAGTGGTTGAGAAACCTCAGGAAATAACACACTCAATTGATTGATTTCCACTAGTCTCTACAAAGGCAGGTGGTACAAAAGTTATATTGTGATTATGGGGAGGTCTATTTTGTGCTAGAAGGTTTCCTCATTGTCCTTAGAGGGATGCCAGAGGGGGAACTCAACATATCTACTAGATGCTCAGGGATGGGGGAGAACCTTCGATTCATGCTTAACTTCATTTACCACTTGTGGGATAGGGGGAATTATTATCATAGCCTCAAAAGATCGAGGAGGTTTGGGAACATCACAAAGAGGTATGTTACTAAGTGATAACTCTTACTATTTTCTTTGCTTTAAACTTTTGATATGACAAGAAGAATAAATCCTCTATAGCTCAAGCGATTCCAACTGGTTTTGGCCAGAAGTAGTCAAGTGTAAAATGTCCATGTCAAGCGACGGGCAAGTACTGACTGTGATGTATAGCATGCACACGTCCCTCAAATGGAAACTTTAAACACTTATGAACCATAGAAGAGACTGCCTTCATGGAGTGGAGCCACGGGTGGTCCAACTTCACATGAAATAAGTCTAATGTAGGAATGATGAAAAAATTAGCATCCAAGGTCCTTGGCCCAACCTTGACATCGAGGGTCAAGGCACAAAGAGTTGGAAGGATAGACCCATCATGTGCTCTAATTGCCATCTCTGATACATTGTAGGTATCTCAATGTAAACCATGCATGTAGAGAAATTCTTCAACTTTACTACATTTACCATGCAAATAGGATCGATCATAGCACCTCGAATGGGTTTATCATATATTTGAATAGTAATGTAAAGAGGTCCATCAATAGATTCAATAGTAGCATCATGTGGAGTAAAAGATATAGCAGGTTCTGATTCCACTCGCTCTTTATGAGGGTGAGCATCCACCATACAAATATCTCCTTCATAATCTTGTCCTTGAGATAGATTTACAACATTAGATTCATGATGAGGTAAAGGATCAATATATATTTGAAGATTTTGATTAGGAGTTGTATGCACTAAAATCATGCAAAGCCTTCACAAGGACCCCGATGATGACTCACAATCCTTGTCATGTACATGTAGGTGTGAAATAATGCCCTCTCAATAGTGATTCTCTTGGTATCATTTGGATTCTTCCTCCTCTTGTTGTTTCCCCTTTGTCGAACTAACCCTTTCCTTGCTTTTGACACTTTTCGACACTTGTCAATTCTTGTTTCTTGTGCTTGTGACTTCATCCCTAAGCCTTGTATTCATCTATTTGTTGTGAATTGACCTTTCCCTAGTGTTTTTCATCCATTCCCACCCCTAGGATCCTTCTAGAGGACCTCCCAAGCCATCTCCAACTTTTGGTTTTTAGTTTTGGCCAACCAATACAAATCTCCCTTTATTATTTCAGGATCTCGCCCAGGAGATTTGACTTTTGCAAGTGGAGATTTGGATTTTGACCCCCTTTTGACTAGTTTTCAAAGGTAAGTCACCTCCTTTTCACCTCCTTAACAATGTCCAACCTTGTTTGTTAACCCAGGACTTCCCCTTTGTGGTTTGCCCATGCATCTCCCCTAGGCGACTAGGACTGGTGAAAGGGGCAACCAATGGGTGACCCTGCCATCTTTTCTAGCCGCAAAAGAATTTGAGTTTTTGACTAAAAAATTCTCTATTTTGACCCATTTTTCTTCTTGTTTGCATGAGTTTTTGGTCTAAACATAGAGTTAGCTATTCCAAGTTTCCAAGCATGCATAATTAGCTCCTTTTTATCTCAACTTGTCAACTCATGCATTCTTTTTAACTCCAATTCTTCTTTAGTGATAAGTTATCTATGAGGCCCACCCTTGTGCGACTAGAATTAGTTGCCCTCTTAGACCTTGATGTTTTTTGCTTCACCCTAGCTAAGGGTTCAATCTATGGTATTGAGGCCCTATCTTGGGTTAGGGTAGTGATGTGTGGTGTAAGGCCTACTTTTACCTCACCTTATACTTTTGCTTACGATACATTTGTGATGGATTTTATTGTGGGCATGCAGATATTGGGGACTGTTGATCCTATTCTTAGACCTTTATTAGTGATAACTTTAAGGAACCCCCCCAAAAAAACTTATAAAATCTTGGCGAATCCTAGCTAAGTGCTATAATTTTCCTGGCGAATCTTTCTTTTTTTTGAAAAAAATATTAATTTTCCTGGTGAATCTATGCACATTTTAGAAATTGTTATAAAATCCTGGTGAATCCTATTGAATAATTAGTAAAAATAATAATTACAATGGCGAATCCTAGCGAATAATCACTAAAAAAATTAATTAGAATGGCAAATCTTTCCTTTAAAAATTTACATAGTTGGTTGGCGTAGTCCCCCTATATATATTTTTATTTTTTGTAATGTTGAAGCAAGGGCCTTGGGGTGGTAGCCACTGGCAAGATCAAGGGACAACACCCCTTGCAGAGGTCAAGGATCGCATCTAACCATAAAAATTTAAATATTTAAAATTCTAATTTAATCGATTAGTTATAAATAAACTCTATATTTAACCCATCTCTCTAAGGCAATTTAAAATGATAAACTAATTCAATAGAATAATAATAAAAAATTCATTGCACTAACCCTTAAAAGAATTAAGGGAATAAAATATAAGTCCCTTCATATTTGAAAATAATAAATACTTAAAACTACATGGAATAATAAAATCCAAATATAAAAAATAAGAATAAATAATTATTTATTTCTAAATCTTAGTCAAATATTATCATGATTACATGCACTAATAAAATATTAAAAATGAATCAAGCACAATTTAAAAGTACATTTTAAAACAATAATAAAGCACAATACTCCACTAAAAACTCAAGTTAACTAGGGGAGAGTACCCAATAGTAGTGCATCCTAACTTCATGCCTCTCAAAATCATATGTGGCAATTTCAAATCACTCCAAAAATTTTACAGTAGCTTACTTGGCAACGCCCCTACTTATAACTAAGATTTCAGGGCCACATCATCAAATATGATGCCACATCAACATGTTTTTTGTTGAGGTGTCAAATAGTTCCCCCCAAAAAAGGGTGGACCAATAGGTGTGCATTAAGTCATGTTTTGTTGATGGGCTGATGTGGCATCACATGATTGGTTGCTTTTTAAATCTAAAGGGCATATTTCATTCAATTATTAGTACTTATAGTAACACTAACAACCTTAAAGTCACAACTACTAATACTAAACTTAAAAAAATATTGGGCCTTAAATGCACATATACTTCTCAACCATTGGAACTATCTCACCTATTGGGTCTTTTCCCCTACATTTTAGGAGTTAAATATGCAATTTCTATTATATTTAAAACTTGCTAAAACAATAAAATATTGCACAAATACTTTTCTTTCTACCTTTCAATTTTTCCTAATTGTTTTGCTGGAGAAAGATTTTTTAAAAGCTTTCATTTTTTCCTAATTATTTTGTTGTAGAATGATTTTTTAAATGTTTTCATGTTTTCCTAATTGTTTTGCTATAGAATGATTTTTTAAATGCTTTCATGTTTTCCTAATTGTTTTGCTGTAGATTGATTTTTTAAATGTGAATCTAGAAACCCATTTCTCACCTCTTCCATTTTGATGGGCTTTTCTATTTCTTTTGTTTATCTCTGTTATTGATTTTATTTTTTGCAAACGGTTAACGTTATTTTTAAATGATTTATTTATTTGAACTGATATTGGTATTATTAAATGTTGCAGGTAAAATCTGAGGGGGGAGATTTAAAAGTTTCACATTATTTGCATGGCCATGCATGATTATAGATAAAAGATTTTATTTTTATTTTTATTCTTTTAAAGTATGTAAAATAAAGAATACATGTTTCTGCATTTTCTCTTAAAAATTTTAAAAGATAAAAACAATCATAGATGTTTATGTTTTTTAAAAAGTTAAAAGATATATATTTTGTTTTAAATATGATGATAAGAGGGAGTAGGGCCAACAGAAAATGTTACAATTTTTTTAATTTATTGAATTTTGTTCTCTATTTTTTTTTTCTTTATTGTAGATTTTTTAATCATAAATTTAATTTCAATCTAAAATGGTAATGAAATCTACAATTGTGTGCATCAATAAAAATATGTTTATCAAACTAAACTAAACAATAAATTAAATTAAAAAAGATTAATTTTGCACCTTATATTTTGTCTTGGCCGGGGCCTCTGTGAGATCTGGATCAACAAATTGGTATTGGATTTGGATCTGCGCCTGCAATTGAACTATAGGTATCTGCAAGCAGACTCTGGATCAATTGTTGGCAATGAATCTGCAACTAGAATGAAGTGATGCTATAGGCTATGTTGTCTATCCTCTACTGGTGATCATGCTGCTGTGACTAAATTTTTCTTTCCAATGATAGGATTGATCCGTACATGGGACCTTAGCTTAGGGTTTATTATGGCTTTGATTTTAATTCAGCAGGAAAGAAATTCTGGGCCTCAAGCAAGCCTTTTAAAAGGCATGTGCTTATGGCCCCCAGAATTAAAAGAGAGCCGTGAGATCAAATTCATTATCAATGGTAATAAACAAAGCCATATTAAAAGTGAAAATAACCCTAAAACTACATAATAATTCAACTTATTAGTTTAAAATAATAATGTTTTGGCGAATTAATTAATACTAAATTATTTTTTGTAAAAATGGGGTGATTTAGTCCCCTTTGTAGCTTGATATATTCACCATTTTTGCAGGCCTCTATTTCAACTATTCGCCACTAAAAAAATCCCTGACCTTTATTACTTTATCTTATGTTGGTTAGATAGATGGTTTAAGCTTTGTGGATGATTAGACCTCTTGTTAGATTTCATTCGATGATATGATGTTTAGATGCTATGATTTCATTGATGATTATTAGTATGTGTATCGATGGTGAATTTGATGAGTTATCTTGCATTATGAGATCTTGATTATACTCGTGAAAGAGAGTGACTTGAGAGACATATATATATATATATATATAAAGCATGTAGTTATTATTGTTGCTATATGCGATTATGCGATCATGTGTGTGATGTATGTTGTTCACCTTGCTTCGGCTAATTACCATGTGCTATTAATAGGTTTGTGGAAGTGTGCAAGTTAATTTCCATGCCCATGGAAAATCAGAGGTCGGACAACAACCATATGTTATACCCCTGTTCAGCCAACCTAGTCTTAAGTAGGACTAAGGTCACATGTGTTTGAGAATGTTTATTTTGTTGTAATTGATTTATGACATTTTGTATGGTTTACCCTTTTTCTAATTATCTTTTGATGTGTTGTAAAAAGTGTAATGTTGAGTTTGCACAATTTTTAGTGTTAAATGTTGAAGCCCTTTTTAAGTGATTTTATGTGCTCCTAAGTGTTGCTAATGGTCAAATATTGACCCTAGGTCATACCCCTAGGGTCTAGGACCATTCCTAGCTTGTTTAAACTTGTTTTGGACCTTGTATGGTCACCCAAACTTGACCTTGAAGTCAAGTGACGAGTTTGGGAAGTGTGAGGGGTGGTTGGAAGGTCACCATCTCACTTAACCCCAACCTCACCCACTTGGGTAAGGTTACCCTTTCTTCCCATCCTTTAGAAGCTTCTCACATGTGTGAACCTATTCCATGATGAATGAGAAGGTGACAAGTGTCACCTCTTCATTCATAAGAAGCTTCCTTTGTGTGCTCACATCTCCCTATGCTCTCACACATGTGTGAGAGCACTTGTGAGAGAATGTGTAGCTTTGTGGAATGGGGAGGTGAAAAGTGTCACCTCCACATTCTTGTCGGGTTGTGAGGAAGGTTATGTGGATGGAGAAGAGGGTTACAAGTGTCACCTTCTCATCCATTAGGGTTTGAGAGCCTTGTCTTTATATATTTTATTTTGATGAGATGAGGGTTCTTATTTTCATTTCTTTTGGAAAATTTTAGACTTGTGTTGGGAAAGTGAAGGACTTGGAGATTTTGGGAAAACTTGTGGAAACTCTTCACCAAACACCCTCCATCCTTGAAGCTTGAGAGGTATTTCTTAAGGCTTCAAGCCATTTGCTTTTTTTGTGCTATTTATGCAATGTGTTTATGCATGTATGTTATTTTAGTTTTTATGTGTTGTGGGTCTTATGGGTTGTTTGGGTGAGCTCTCCTTGTGAGAGAGCTCACCTTTGTATGAGGTGAGAGAGGATGTGAACCTCCTTAGTTTCCCCTCTTCATTTTTGGTATGGATTTATGGCCAAGGGCCTTTATTGAAATTTTGAGGAGTTTTTGGGTATGGTATGAGTGCCTTGGTTTTGTGAAATGATAAGTATGGCAAGAGGTCAAGTGAATAATGAGTATTTTTGTGTATTAAGAGTGTGGGTCTCCTTGAGTAGAGTGAGTCCACTCTCTCACCCTTCAAATCCATTTCTAAGATGGATTAGTTTTGTGTTAATCCTTGGGATGGGTGTAAATGTGCTTGGTGTGAGTGTTACATTCTATGCGGTTTGAAAACTTGGTTGTTGGAAGGCCTCCTAGCTTGGGGGTGGCCTACTTATAGGTCTAGGTTGGGAGGAGAGCATCCCATGGCCATGGATATCTATGTTTTGTGTTTTGTAGGTTCCTTGGTGGCTTTGGAGGAGTTTGGAAGTTGAGAAGAAAATATGTGTTTAGTGGAATGTAAAAACATGGCAATGAGTTGCCTTATTGCCTTTTATGGCTTTGTTGTAAACCACTTCTTTATGTAAATGTATTTGGTATCACTTCAATGTAATGAAAATGTTATGTTTACCTCAATATGCTTTTGGATATGAAGAAGAAAAATATACATCTCTCTCTTATTTCCCTACCTTTACATTTCTAAAGTATAGGTTAACTTGGAAAAAAGATGGTTAATGCATGCCCTTGTTTTGAATGAATATAGAAAATATCAAATGTTATACTTGATGCTTTCAAAATGATGTTATTTCCATTTTAACTTATAAAAAAAAATGAATAAATAAATGATATATATTATATGATCAAACCATGCCTAAGTTAGTTTTAGGTTACATGAAAATAAAATAAATCTATTGTTCTTTTATTTATGTGAGTTATATATATATAGTTCCCTATTTTTTTTATTTATTTAATCCTTACTGTAAAAAAAAATATGTATCCAGAGAACATATATATATAACCTAGGGTTTCGTAATGAATGAAGTTTTTTTTTAAAAAAGAAGTGGCCAACTCAGCGTACGCAGGGCACTGGGCACCACTCCCCCCATAGTGATCTCCAACGGGGTTGCTGTTTTAAATTCCTAAAAGATTTCTGTGGATTTAAATTTTATGCCGCCATTAAACCCAGCTTAAGTTATATGTTCGGTCTAGCTTTATCAACAGTTATGACATTCTTGTCATTGTAGTCCGCCGCTATAGTTTGGGTTGGCCTTGCATATATATATATATATATATATATATATATATATTACCGTGTACTATTTCTTTAATATATACTCTGTAAAATAATAAAAAAAAGACATTGAATTAGTTTATATCTCTGAGGTTTTTAAATCAATTCCCATGTGTATATAACAGTCAGGTATATATATATATATACTGTGCAAAAATAATAACCCTCTTAAATTAATATAATAATAAGATTCTACCATTTTCTTACTACTGTGTAATTTTATGAATATCTTGTGTTTATAAAAAGTTGTGGGTAAAATATTACCCTATGTGCATATCTTTTCTTTTAAGGAAACAAATAAAATAATTGCAGAGAGAGTTTTTTTTTAGAAACTTAGAAAACCATCAAACTAATTAGAAGTTAGATAACAAGCAAATAGAAAAACTTTTTAATGTGGAAACCTGTGCATGCAATGAAGAACAAATCAAAACATAGAAAACTAGAATAAAAAATATTGTTAGAGAAAAATAAATGAGTTAAACCTATAGAAAAGAAAAAAAAAGAGAAAACAAATTAGTAAACCATAAAATAATTGATAGGAATCCTTGCATTTGTCCTCCACCTTGAAACTTGCAACCTACAAAGAAGAAATGTGAGAGCAAATGAGAGTTGTGAGAGCTTTTATATTTTTTTTATTCTAGGGTTTGGTGCCCTATAGATTAGGAAATTGTTAAGTAAATTTAACTCTTGATTTAGTTAATTTAAACCCACTTAGAGAGTGGGAGTGACTTTTTGAATTTAGTGTGATGTGTTGTATGTTTTTTTAATTTGATTTTATTATTTAACTTTGAGGGAAATTTTTTTTAAACTTTAAGATTTAATTTATTTAAGTGAATGTCATTTTTCTCCTCCATTGGCTTTTTGGTTTTTTAGTGTGATGTGTTGTATGCTTTTTATTTGATTTTATTATTTAATTTTGGGAAAAAAAAGTTAAACTTTGTGAATTTTTTTTTTTAGACTGCAGGAATCAGGGAGTCCCCCCTATAAACTACAGTGTGCCTGGCACGACACGCCCTCCAATACCATGGGGATAGGGGGAGACTGGACCTCGTGACCTTCCTTACCGCAACAGGTATTTTTAGCCAATCGAGCCAGGGCCCTCGCCCCTAAACTTTATGATTTATATTATTTACGTGAATGATATTTTTTTTCCTCCATTAGTTTTTTTTTGTTTTAATGTGATGTGTTTTATACTTTTTAATTAATTCTATCTTTTTGAACTTTAGTGTGGAGTGTTTTAATTCTTTTTAATTAATTTTATCTTTTGTCTAATGTAGGAATGTATTTAAAGAAATATGGTTATTTTATTTAATGTCTAATAGTTATTTAATCAATCCCCATGGTGATTTTAAATCTTTTTAAAATTAAATGGTTAGAATTAATTTAAGTAGTCCCCTTAGTTATTTTATTTACTTGGGTTTTATATATTGGGGAAAGTATTTAGTATATTATTCCATGCTTTTAAATTTGTTTAAGTTTTAAAAAAAGGGGCGAGTGAAGGTTTTTTTTTTTTTTTAAATTTAATTTTGAGAGATAAATTAGTGAAAGTTAATTTAATTTCCTTCTAAATTTTTTGAAAGGGGTTAATGTGTAATTTAATTTTAATTTATTTGTGCAACTCTCCCATAGTTGATGAGGTGGCGTCAAAATTTTCCTAGACTATAGATGGAATTATTTAGTTAATTTAATTTGATTATTTACTCTTTTTGCTTTAGATGTTGATTAATTGTTTTAATTAGAAAATTGATGTGTGGTGTTAATTTAATGTTATTTTTTTGTTGATAGATGTTCTAAGGTTAGATTTCGATTTATATCGAAATCATTCCACCTCGTTTAGTAAACCCTAGGGTTAGATCCTGAAACAAGAACCAACCCTCTTAGCGTCGCTTCTCGCGATGCATACCTCCTTAGTGACTATCACCTCGTAGGGATTGCCAATTGAGTTTGCATTATCCTGATTGAGATTGACTTCCCCGCCTTCGGGTGACATGCCTAACATAGGTTGCTAATGCGACTACGTTACGTGCGTGTGTCACTGAGCATGCTTGATGCGTGTGAGGGGGTTTGTAGAGTCGGGTGGAATTTTTTTTTTTGTTATTTCATGTCATGACCACATGACAAATGTGGACATGACATGTGTGTTGTGTGTCATGACCACATGGCAAATGTGGGCATGACATTATCATTGCTTCATCACTCCCTAATCAATCCAGTTCTCTGTCCAATCAAGCTTGTTAACTCTTCAATCAAATTGAGTTAACTTCTCAATCAATTCCACCTTTCATGACCTCTTCCAAGCTATAAATATCCCTCACCTCTCCATTATTTTCCAAGTTAGAGAATGCTCTTCCCTTCTTCACAGGCCTTTGAACCTCTTTCTTCATTTCTTTCTTTTAAGGCTTGAGAATGAAAAAGGACAAGCATGGGTTGTTAGCAGACCGCTAGTGGTCAGTGATCTGTGTGGTCACATGCAACTGTTAAACTGGGCAGTTAAGGGTTTTTTTTTTGTTTTATTTTAAAAGTTTAAAATTTTAAATTTTAAAAGTTTAAAAGTTAAACTTGAAACTTGAAAACTTTAAATTTAAGGTTTAAGCTTTTTTTAAAAAAGAACAAATGTAGCCCAAAGTCTGCCACAAAGGATGCTGCACAGGTACGACCTGCGCAGGCCTAGGGTACCCTGCGCAGGTATGACCTGCACAACTTTTTTTGTAATTTTTTTTCTTTTTCTTTTTATTTTTTGCTTTTTGAAAACAAAAAATTTAAAAAATTAATTTTTTTTTTGGTACCTGCACAGTAGACCTCAGGCTGCGTCTTGGGGCAAATTTGTTTTGCCTCACTTTTATCTGCACTGAAATAGGCCAAATTATATGTTTTTCTTCACCTACCGACCCTTCTGGACACAACCATGATGTCCATTTTTTCCCAGCAAACTTCCTATAAAAATTCACCTTCAGATCTCTCCAAAAAAATAGAGTTAAACCTATGAAATCAACTAAAAATTCCCACAAATTTGATATTAAATTAGAACAAATTTGATATTGAAGATTTTATAATGCTACTTGATATAGTCCATGTGCAAACACACGTCAAATCTAAACACCACATATGTCAATCCTCCTCAACTACCACCAAATCAAAATACATACATCATCCCTCCACAACAATATCAAAATCCCCCTCAATATTCACAAAATCAATACTCATATCTAACATCTCAAAATAAAAAAAATTCCACCTTTCTTCATTGATCCTACTCAAAACAACCCCCAAACTTCATATGACCCATACAATCTTAATGCTTATGGATTAAATTTCAATACATCTTATGGACAACAACAACCACCTCAAATACAACAAAATTTGGCTTTACCAACACCTCCATCGGCTCTTGAGCTTACGGTTTCCGACATGCAAAAAAAAATATCTAATATGTCATTTGGTCACACCAAGAAAACCTTCTCTTTGGAGGAGGTTTGTCCATACCCATTTGATCGATCATTACCAACGATCCCTTTTCCTCCTAATTTTGACATGCCTAAATTTGACAAATACAAGGGAAAAGGAGACCCAAAAGATCATATTAGAGAGTTCTACATTGCTTGCTTTGAGGTCGCTCATAATGACACTTATCTTATGTGCCTCTTCCCTCATAGTCTTGGAGGACAAGCAATTGAATGGTTCTCGCACCTACCCATGGGTATTAAAACATTTAAAGAACTAGATGAAAAATTTGTCACCCACTTCTCTTACAACATAGAACATGAGATATCCATGATGGACTTGTGTAACAACAAATAGAGAAATGACAAAATTTTTAACTCCTTCCTACAATGATGGAGAAATATGGCTAGCAAATTTCCCGTTCAAATACCTGAAAAGTAACTTGTCAGGATCTTTGTCCAAAACTTTATCCAGATCTTGGGTTCCACCTACAAATTCAAAGTGCTATCAGATTTGATGAGATCATTTACAAAGGAAATAATATCAAAAAATCCCTCATTGCAAAAGGTGTTGTCAAAATCTTCAAGGAGAACAAGGACAACACTCCCCAACAATCAAATGACAAACCTAAATTTTGGAACAAAAATAAGAATGTTGTAAATGATGGTGTTGTGGATTCTAAACACAAACAAACTGTCCAAACACCACTCAATCTACCCAAACAGACCCAATCTATTCCTCGAGAGCAACAAAAACAAGAACGTCCACAACAAGACTATCCTCCAAGACATAGGTTCACTCCTTTGGGTGAACCTATTGACTCAATTTTTAAAAAGCTAGTGCAAAATGGACTCATCACGCTACCCAAAGCACAACAATATGACGAGCCCACTTTCAAGTCTACATGGTATAAAGATAATGAATATTGTGATTACCATAGAACAAAAGGACACAAAACCTCATCTTGCATGAAATTGAAACACATGATCCAAAACCTCATAGATAGAGGTGAAGTTACTTTCGACACGCCTCCTCAACATACCACAAACCAAGATCTCAATGTATACAAGGATCCATTCCCTAACCATGGTAAAGGTTAAAATCTCAATAAAGGAAAGATTGTTAACAAAGCTTCATCTTCTTATGACTCCATTGTGGGTCATTTTGAAGAAAGTCAGGTATCCACCCTTACTATTAAAGGTAAAGCCGTAGATTGTGCTGTCACAACTCGTCGTGGTCATGTTACCCTTTATGGTCCAACACCTAATCCTATATTCACTTCTGATTATAATCTTGTTGAACATCTAGGGAAGACTCCCATACAGATCTCAATATTAGGCCTTCTAAAATCGTCACCCGCTCATAAAGCTGTGCTTGAAAGAGCCCTACAAGAGTCATTTGTTCCAACCAATATAACTGTCATGGACTTTCAAGCCATGATATTTAACATTGCATCCCCCTACAACATGGTCTTTTCTAAAAAGGACCTCCCATCTCACGATCCATGTCATAATGATGCACTCCATATCAAAGTCTTTATCCACCAACGTAAAATCAAATGTATACTTATAGATGGTGGTGTTGGTTTTAACATCTATTCTCTCAAGTTACTAAAACAATTAGGATACTCTGAGGATCATACAAACACTGAGAAGGCTATTACTGTCAAAGCATATGATGATGCAGATCACCGGATAGATGGTGTGATACATTTGCCTATTCAAGTGGGCCCCGTCATGCTAGAAACAAATGCTAAGTCCTAGATATTGAACTACCATATAATATTATCCTAGGATGCCCATGCATTCATGCCATGAGAGTTGTACCCTCTGTAGACACATAAATTTGTCCATGTCTTGACCATGACCTAGTTGACATATTATTTAGACATCATGAGACATTTTGTCCTAATCCCATCATAATCACTTTTCCAATTAATTAAATAAATCCATTTATTTAATTAATTCCCCTTGTCACATGTCTCACATTATTCAAATTAAATATTTGAATTAAATCCATCACCTCTCACCACATTGCAACACATGTCACATGCTACATCTTCCACTTAATCCCTGCACATATCAAACTAATTTAAATAATCTTTTATTTAAATTAGGTCTCATTTATCCTCCATCGCACACTTGTCACATGACTACAATCCCTCTTAAAGTTGGAAAACCTAATCAATCTCAACTGTTCATATCATTCAAAATAACTTTCGATCACAACCCTTCATTTAGATTAGTCTTTCCTATAAATCAACCCTCTCATAAGCCATTTGCACATCATGAAGTTTTCAAGTAGCCTCATGCTGCTAAAATTAGTCTAGAATCATCCTATTCCATTGTTATGCTGCTGAAATAGTGAGCAACCAACAAACAACCCTTTGACATCATGCATTCTCATACAAGATCGAGAAGAGCCATGGAGATAAGTCAAGTCTAGTGTGGATTCAATTTACATTTGAGTTCATTGTTTTCATTTTCATACTAGTTTGTACTTCATGGTGCTAGTTAGGGTTTGATTCATTGCTGTTTTGATTTCTGCCATAGATTTATCCTGGCAACACCCTCAATGTACCATCAATCCCTCAAGTTCCCATATAATGGTACTAAAATCACCATCCTAGGAGATCCCAATCCATTTGAGTTTTGCTGCACCATGCAAGGGCGTTACAAGAATAGAAACCAAATACCCAACAATGTTGAAGCCCAATCATCCCTGCTATATATTGATCTAAATACTTTGCAAAAAGCCTCTACAACTACATCCAATCCCCTCCAAAAAATCAAAGTCCATATTAGGGACATAGGATTTAGCAAGTATGATATATCAAATTCTTGCTGTGTGGGGAGGATGCCTCTTTCACCAAAATCTTACGGCAAACCTCCCATTGCTAAAATTTCCAAGAAAATAAGGATACCAGCTTCTCTCACCAAGTTTACTGATGAGTGCTTCTTAGAAGAAGAAACTATTGAAGTCATATCTTCTTGGATCTATAAAGAAATAGAATCGGTCACACTACCTATCAAAAAGTATGGCAATAGCCTCAAAATTGTCAAAAACATGGGCTACAAAGACAAAGGTGGCCCAGGAAAGCATGGTCAAGGTCAAATGGAACCAATTACTATGACTAAGAAATACAAATGGCAAGAGTTAGGATATGGTAAGGAGGTACCACGAGCCTCAAACATCGCGTTTATTCTTGACGAGGTAGCAAAAGATTTTTCCCACAGATTCGATCTCTAGAGAGGATACCATCGAGGAATCTTCCCTATACATCACAGACTTATTCCAAGAAACCTTTATATTTATGATATCGTTCATCTCCCTTACTTTAATCATGAAAACATAGAGTCTATCCCTCATGTACCCTGAACTCATTAATTGGGACCAACAAGAGGCCCCCATTTTGGACATCTTTCAGAATGATGAGGCTATAGAAGAATTTATGGGACTTCAGGATGGTATTCCACTTGGAGATCACAAAGTTGGTTTTATCATGGAGTTAGATCAAGCTGCTTATTTTGGTGACAAAGACAATTCCTCCAGTCACAAAAGAGAAAATAAAAATAGATCCCTAGGTGAAAACCACGATGTGGCACCTTTTGATCATAAAATAGTAAAAATAAAGGACGTATCTAAAGGTGAAAACCTCTCTAAGGCACCTGAGGATGGAGGATATGACCTTCCCCTACCATCTAAGAATCAAGAAAAATCATCTCTTAGTCAAAGACTCAACAAAGATGAATCTAGGAACAATTCAGAATCCTAAGGTCACATTCCTTGCATCATTATTATCAGAACAAGAGAGGAAGGACCTCATGGAATTCTTCTTACAAAGGACAATTAACTTTTCTTGGACATATGCTGACATGCCTAGGTTGGACCCTTAACTTGTGGTTCATCACCTAGCTATCTCTCCAAATGCCAAGCCTGTCAAACAGAAACTTCACAAGATGCATCCTCAGATAGCCCTATTGGTCAAAGTAGAGCTTGAGAAATTGCTAGATGCTAAGTTCATATGACCTATTGATTACAAAGAGTGGGTCTCAAATCTTGTCCCTATTTCCAAATTGAATGGGGGAATCTACATATGCATAGACTTCTGTGACCTAAATAAAGCATGTCCTAAGGACAATTTTCCATTTCCAAACATAGATATCACAGTGGACTTGACATTAGGTCATGATATGATTTCTTTTATGGATGGATTCTCAGGTTACAATCAAATCAAGATAGCAGAAGAAGATCATCCATAAAACAACCTTCACATGTCCTTGGGGTACCTACTGTTGGCAAGTTATACCTTTCGGTCTCAGGAATGCAGGAGCTACTTATTAAAGAGCTATGACAGTAATATTCCATGACTTGTTTCACACTATTATGGAGGACTATGTCGATGACATATTGGAAAAATCTTCTAGGATAGATCATATTTAGGTTCTAGGGCAAATCTTCAATCAAATAGAGAGGTATCAAGTACAGCTAAATCCCAAGAAATGTGTCTTCGGTGTCACTACAGGGAAATTGTTGGGGTATATTGTATCTTGCAAGGGAATTGAAGTGGATCCAGTAAAAGTTAAAGCTATTATAGAGGTGCCTCCACCTAAGAATCTAAAAGCATTAAGGAGCCTTCAAGGGTGATTAAAATCCATCTGACACTTTATTTCATAGCTAGCAAATAAGTGTCAACCATTCCAACACTTTCTCCTCAAGGATGTCTCATTTCGGTGGGATGACAAGTGTCAACATGCATTCAATCAACTTAAGGAATATCTAGCTAATCCTCTAGTTTTGGTACCACCAATACCTGATAGACCTTTGATCCTATATATCTCCACTACATCTATAGTATTAGGTGCTCTTCTTGCACAACATGATGAGTCAGGTAAAGAAAATGCTATCTACTATATCAACCACACCTTGGTTGGTTATGAACTCAACTACACTCTTATGGAAAGGGCATGTTTAGCAGTAATGTTTACTTCACAAAAGTTGTGACATTACATATTAAACCAAACCACAAATATCATCTCTAAGATTGATCTATTAAAGTATTTGTTATCTAAGGCAGCCCTCACAGGTCGACTAGCTAAATGGGTCATGATCTTGAGCAAATTTACCATAGAATATGTTGATCGAAAAGCTATCAAGGGACAAGTTCTCGCAGACCAACTAGCTGAAGCTCCAATCATTGATGTAAATCCTATGATCTCTGGCTTTCTAGATGGTCTTTTCACTCTTGCTACCTCAGTGCAGTGGAAGTTATATTTTGATGGTTCTTACACACAACATGGTTTAGGGGCAGGCATCTTGTTTATCACACCACAGAATGATGACATTCCAAAATCATATCAGCTAACATTCCCTTGTACAAATAACATTGCTGAGTATGAAGTACTTCTTACAGGTCTATGCATAGCAGTAGAATGGAATATCAAAGAACTTCAAGTCTATGGGGACTCTCAACTAGTTATTAAACAAGTCATTGATGAGTACCAAACCAAGGATAATAAGTTGATACCCTACAAGTAGCTAGTTGATACCTACAAGCCTTACTTCTCTAGTATCTCTTTTGAGCAAATTCCAAGGGTACATAATAAGGCTGCAGATTCTATGGCCACTATTGGATCACTTGTAGACATGCCCACCAACACTCAGAAATGTGAATTCTTAATCTAGCAACTATTGATACCTGTCGTTGATGTTCCTACAACTGAATTCATCTGCGAACTTGTTGGTCCCAATTCCCCTTGGTACAAAGATATATATGAATACCTCTGAAATGGTATGTTTCCCTTTAAACTATCCAAAACTTAACATAAAACCTTCATCTGCCGAGCCTCTTGTTTCACTATTCTGGGTGACACCCTTTACCATCAGAGTCTTGATGATATCCTTCTTAGATGTCTTAACTTAGAAGAAGCTAACACTACCTTAAGAGAGATACACAAAGGTGTCTGTGGATCACATTCTGCCGGTCCAAGTCTAGCTAAGAAGATACTCTGAACAGGTTATTATTGGCCAACCATAGAGCAAGATACAGTCCAATTTTCTAAGAAATGTCTACAATGCCAACAACATGGGGACCTAATACATGCACCAGCACATGAGCTACAACCTGTTACAACTCCATGACCTTTTTCACAATGGGGACTCGACCTTGTGGGTAAAATCCATCCATCCTCATCTAATGGCTACAAATTTATCATTACCACCACTTAGTATTTTACTAAGTGGGTAGAAGTCATTCCAATGACCTATATCACTGGTAAGCAAATAGCCAAGTTTATCCTAAATTATCTCATTTGCCGGTATGGTATAATTCCCCAATCCATTGTCACTGATAATGGTAGACCATTCAAAAATCAAGATGTCTGTGTCTTATGCACACAATACAATATCCAACATGGCTTTTTTACTCCATATTATCCTTAGTCAAATGGCCAAGCCAAGGCTTTGAACAAAACCATACTCAAAATCCTAAAGAAAATTGTCAATGAAGATGGTCGTGATTGGCATCTGCAACTCAATCCTGTCTTATGGGCCTATCACACTAGTATCAGAACACTAACTAGTGCTACACCCTTTGCCTTAGTTTATTGGACTGAAGCCATTTTACCCATCGAGGTCAAGATCCCATCTCTCCGAGTATCTACGCAACACTTGATCGATGGAGAGAAGTATCAAATTTCAAGATTAGCTGAGCTTGAGTTACTTGACAAGAGGCATCAAACAACACTAAACCATATTCATGTCTATCAAAATCACCTCCAATGTAACTACAATAAGAAGATCAAGGAGAGAAGGTTTTAGATAGGTGATCTTGTCCTTAAGGAAAATAAACACAACAAATCAGATAGAGACAAGAAGGGCAAGTTTGAACCAAATTGGTTGGGACCTTTTGTTATCACTGCAGTCTATGGATCAGAAGCTTACACCTTGTCAATAGCTAAAGGCATTCCCTTGGATGAACCCATCAATAGTGTTCATCTTAAGAGGTTTTATGCTTGATCCTCAGAGTATCCTTAGAAAAATCCCAAAAAATCCAAAAAACAAAAATAGAAAAAATAAAAAAAGTAATCCGTCCTTTGGCAAAAACCTAGTAAACAAGTGCCTTGGATAAGTACCATAGTGAAAACCTAGCAAACAAGCGCTAGGGTAGTGTCAAAATCCACCATTTATTAAGTCATACATCCATCTCATTCCATTTCAATTTATAATAAAGCATCCATCCATCCATATTGACATAGCATTTCCACTTTCCCATCTATCATGACTTGGAAATCATCAATGTCAGTTATCATACTTTAGCATTATCCATAGTCAGTTCTTACCATATATCATCAATACACCTAGAACTACATATCATCATCTCATCTCAATCTTAATGTACCTTGATCCCATGGATACGAGTATGTAGGTAGTCTAGAATATGAAGGAAGTATCCAGCACTCAGGTACATAAGATGTCATCATTTCACCTCAACATGCTCATCACAATTCCCCTATCTAATCACACTACCCAGAACTACATATTATCATAATCATCCTTCATCATAATGTGCCTTGATCCCGTAGATACAAGGTATGTAGGCAGTCTAGAATATGAAGGAAGTATCTAGTACTCAGGCACATACGATTCATCATTCTTCATCCTAATCCATTAACACTTCCATCTTTCTTGTCTTCCATTTATCACAATCCATCCTACCACCTAGACTTGACTAACTCAAGCAGAAAACAAACTATGCATCCTTTGAAAGCTCAAGTACTTTCCCAAACCTGAAACAAAAATACTACTCCTAAAGTCATGTGTTGTCCCTCATACCGCTTGCCACATTTGCTACATCAATCCATTTATCCTAGATTAGATCAACAACCTTTAATGGATATATCATTCCTGCAATAAGGCTTCATCTAACCAATCAACCTTGAGCAACCTCTTTGGAAAGAGAATATGATGGTTGTATGTTTACATTGTAAGTAAGTCAATTTCTTTTTTGGTTTATGTTTTGTTCCTTTCTAATTACCTATTCAAGACTGCCTTGATTTATCTATATCTTGGTATGTTGAGATGCAATATGGATTGGGGCATAGTCATTGCTTTTGATTGTTATGTTTGTGGGATGTTCTTATCATCTTACTATGGCTAATATTTATCTTGTACGTGTGTACAACCTAGTATCTTACATATTAATATACTTTTACATTTATTTATTAAGTTTATTATATGTTAAAGAACTATGGCTCATTCACATGTGTGTTACAACCTAGCTTCTTACATATTAATATACTTTTGCATTTATGTATTAAGTTTATTATATGTTCAAGACTATGGCGCATTCACATATCCAACAAGGTTATATTATGTCTACTAGATCTAAGTTCAAACCATCTATTTGTAGAGTCAAAGTCCTTGCACCGAATATCTTGGCACCTTGGTTTTAGATACCTTGGTTGCATAACTATCCATGTGCTATATTAAAATCCAGGATTGTTCTTTATGAAAATTTGCATAACCGTTGTAACAAGCTATCCATTTATCCATCCATGCATCCAAAATCACAATATAGTTTTCATACAAAGATTGATTAATATCTATCATTTTCTATTCTATATCATTTCTTCTATCTATCATCAAAGTCTTCTACATCTCTACAACATCACATATGTTAGGCATCCTAATTTTATACATCATAAGTATGTCATCATATAAATCCATAATCATAGCATAATGTCATCTCATCCATACATATATAAGCATAAACATCATCATATAAACCCATAATCATATCATAATGTCATCACAATCCATATATCTATAAGCATAAACATCATCATTTAATCCATAATCATAAGTACAATGTCATTACATCCATCTCATATAAACATCAAACATCATCATAACTCATAGATCATCTCATATATATATCATCATCATCTAAGGCTATTAAAAAATACATAATGTCCAACCTATACATCAGGTACATAAAAAATAAATCATATAATACATCATGGCTATCATGAGCCCTAAAAAATATACATCAGATGCATGTTACAACACATAGTCGATACAAAATGGTACAATATACATATGTATAAAATGTTCTAGTGCAAGTCATGTGTCAAATTCCCTGCTTGCTGCGACCCTTGTACTCCACCTACACTGGGTGGAGGTCCTCCAAATGGTCCCCCTCCATATGAATGACAGGGTGGACCCATGACTGATGAATCTGATCTCCCAGACCTCCGTGAAGATGAAGCCCCCGATCTGCTCCGCTCCCTAAAGATTGGCTCTCTCTGATCAGTTGGCACTGCTCCAAAGTATAGGCCTCAATAATACTTGTCCTCCCTACCTACTGTAAATAGCTCACCCTATACATGGGTAAGCTTGCCCACTAATGTCATCTGATCTGAGCCCAAGGCTTGTTGTGCTACATCCCTCTCTTGTCTCACCCTCTGAAGAGTAGCCTCTGCTGTCAATCTAAACTGCATAGCTGCATCTCTCTCTGCAGTCAATTGTGCAACCTATCTATCATCAACTAGTGGTGGTGGTACTACTGTTGCTACCACCACTGCTGCTGATGCTATCTGTGCTGCTGCTGCCACCACTTCCTAGGCCTGCATCTGGGCCTGGGCCTTAGCCTATATCGCCTGAGTCCACGCAAAATTTCTCTCTCTCTCTCTCTCTCTCTCCTCATCCTAACCATCCACAACTCAAGGCAAGTCCGTCTCCCTGTCTCCTCCTATAGCAAGTGGTGAACTTTCTCTAGATCTATCTCAGCAAGTTGCACCACCTAATTTGGTGCCCCCACATCTGCCATCAACACATCTCCTTGCCCTCCTCCACCATCTCCTCTTGGTACCTGTGCCTGACTTTGGAATGAAGCTCTTTGATGAGCCTCTCTATGGGCTCGAGCCTCTTGGCCTGGTGCTATAACCTCTCCCACTGCTCCCTCTACCCTAGGGACTGTGAATCTAACTAGCCTATGTGTCTGCCATAATGCATCGTATGCTGGTAAAGTCCTTGGATCCGCCTCTCTAAGGATCCAATCCCATACCACTAGGGCAAGTCCCTATAGTTCTGCAAGTGTTGTGGCTGCCACAATCTCTGGCCCTCAGTCTCCTATCTCTCACCGCATCTGCGCATATATGGCATCTCCCACTGGCTCTCCTTGTGACAATCCAAACTGCCGAAGCACCCTCTCTAGTAGGTATCTATGATGTCCCGATATTAAAGCATTGTTTAAAATTAAAAATTTAAAAATCATGATAAAATATCAATTAGAATGATAGAAATAATTACGTATAGACATATATTATTAATATATATATAATAAATAATATTAAATAATATTATTATATAAGTAATTTAAATAATTGAATATCTTATAAATATATATATTTAAATATATAATATATATATATTTAAATATATAATATATATATATTTTTTAATTAACTAGATATATTAATATATTAAATAAAATAAATATAAATATTAATAATTTAATATAATTATAATCATTTAAATATACATTAATAACTTACCTTTTTAATAGACAAGTCTTAATTCATATAAAGGGTTGCGAGTCCTGTTTATTAAGGCAACGATGAGTATTGGAGGCAACGATCAAAATAATTACAAGGGTAGCGACTAATAACAAATAACAAGGATTATAATTGCCAAGGGTTACATCATTTAGGAAGAGACATAACCATTCACCGTAGCATAGATGCCTCTCTTAAAGGGCTATAAAGTAAGTGAAGAAAATAAGATCTGAATATAGGAAAAAAGGGAAATAATTATATATTCTAAGGATTATGGAGTGAAAGTAAGAGATATTTTTTGAGTAATAGGAAATAAGGAATTATTTCTGAGTAGGGAAGAATTAAAAGGAATAAGGGAATATACATATTTTATATATAAGAGCAGACATAAATTTGATATATACAGATCTGCAAGAAAACAAGAGATAAAGTAGAGTTGGAAGAAGCATATAAAACTGTAGCCAACATAAAGAAAGGAATACAATCCTTAGATCTCCAAGGATACAAAGGCAAGAATTATATACTTGGTATGTTGTATCTAACCCTATGTTTATTATGATGAATGCCATGTGGTAAGTAGTGACAAATGCATAAATTGAAAGATTATCATTAGACACACACACACACACACATATAAGCATTGTGAAACTTGCTATGAGATATATACCCATTAAGTATGGTATGTTCAAACTCATTACCTATCCACTTGTATTGCCTCCAACCTATGAGTGAGTTGCGTGGTGTTGTTAGGGAGAGGTAGAGTAAATCCAACAATTGAGTTAGTGTCATTGCACCCTAGACAAGTAAATCCCCATCCATGGTTGAGGATTAGAAGAGAAATAAGGATTGAGACTTGAACATAGCCAATACCGGATATGTTATGAATACATGTGATCATTTGGTATGTTGAAGTATATCAAAATATGTTCAAGTTAATACTTAGTTATTTCTATTGCCTTTAACCTTAGGGTAGGTTGGTGTTGTTAGGGAGAGACAGAGTAAATCTATCTAATGGGATGGGCCCCAAGGGTGAAGGACGAATGTTACAAAATTTGGGTCCATGCTCTCAAGGTGGTGTCATCACGCCGTAGACAAGTAAATCCCCATCCAAGGTTAATGATTAGAAAGGAAGTAAGGATTAAGACTTGAACATAGTTGATACTGAATTGTGTTATGAATTGGACTGAATGTGGATTATGCTATGATGATTTGATCTCATTGTTTATGTTATGTAGTATTGTTCTCATTATTAATTATGCTATTATAGATGAATTTAATATGAATAATGTTAGGAACTGAATCTTATCTTAAATTATTGATCTTTCATATTTCTAGTGTCCCTTTCTAGTGATATTATTGTATGCAAGTGAAGAAATCAAGAATATCCTAAAAGGGGACATTACAAGTGGTATCAGAGCATGTTTCCTGCCATCCTATGTATGCTATATGTGTATTCAAATGTATGCCTTGTGATTTATGTGTATTCAATTGTATGCTTCATGGATTATGTGTATTCGAGTGTATTCAAAGGCATACTTTGTGACTTATGTGTATGCTTTGTAACATATGTTCATGTGAATACTTTGTGTATTACATGTATTTGTGTGTATGCTTCATGCTTGCTGTGTATACTCATGTGTACTTGGTGACCTTGGGATGGTGGATGGACCCGCAGTGTAGTATGGGATGCACCGAATCCCCTTCCTAGTTGTCTACTTACATGTAATAACGCAACTTACACATATTCATATTTTGTGACTCTGTGTATTCACGAGTGTGCTTCATGACTTACGTGTATACATGATTCTGTTGAAAAGTGCAATACAACTAAGAGGGGGGTGAATCAATTGTAACCAATATTTCAAAACCATTAACACATCAACCAATCAACATTGCATTTATACATTAATCATGAAAGCATGAAGTAGAAACTTAAACACATTTATACATTCAACATAGGAGACACCAAATTTTTACGTGGAAAACCCCATAGGGGAAAAACCACGGTGAGTGTTAGCTCACAATATAATATGTTATAACAATACCAAAAATTAGAGGCTCACTGCCAAACATGCTCACTGCAAGAAGAGACTCACTGCCAATGGGGTGGCTCACTGCCAACGGGGAGGCTCACTGCCAACGGGGTGGCTCACTGCAAAAGTTGGTGAATTGAGATAATAACATCTATACTATGCCAAGGCTTAGTTCCATTGAAGTACAATAAGTATCCTCTGCTATGCTTTTCTCTTTCACTTCACAATTATCTTTTCATTTTCACATCCTACACACTAATTCACGACTTCATTACATGTTTTTATACAACTCATCAACCTTAGAATTTACATCAAGTTTGGCATTACAATCATCAACCATTGGATCAATATCCAAGGTCGGCAAACATACATACATACATTAGGATAGGTCTAGACCTAAATCAATTAGGGGAGAAGAGAAATGAATGCGGGTCATGCCAAGCCTTAGCTGGGACTCAAATTCAATCTTCCATGTAGAAACATGCTTCCACAATCTTCAAATCATATCTGCAAGTAGTGAGAACAACCAGGTCAGTCAAGACTAGAGTAATCACTAAAACTTTTAAGAACACACTTCATGCATGATCCAGATTAAACCTTGCGGACCCATCAAAAGGTAGGAACATGGTCTAGAGACTCCCACAAGCACATTATAATCACCAAGAACATCTATACAAGCTCTAAACACTTTATCCATAAGATTCTTCAAACTGGAGCACTTAAACATTACTATTGGCCATTGTCATAAATGAAAGATCGCTTGCAGAGAACCAAATCATGAACCATTTGAACTGAAGGCACTTATCATCATCACAAAATTAATTCCAGAACCACTGACTGTAAGACTTGAATGTGGAGAAATGCAGAGCAGAATACATTCTCCCTATCATCATTAAATACACAGAAAAAATAGTTTTTACTCTGGTGAATAGAAATCACTCAAATCTTCACACCGAAGGTTCAAACTAGAAACATATCATCTACAGACATCCCTTAATGTTACTTCCAATCTGCAGACAAATATATTCAATCTACAGGATATGCGGAGCAAAACATTGCACTATTCTTGAGAGATAAAACAATTCTGCACTTGTACTAATTTCTTAGATACTTATTTAGACTTATTCAAATAACTTCCTTATGTGTTGACATCAATGACAACACTTACTGCTCATACTTGCAACAATCTCCCCCTTTGCCATTGATGACAACACATGATGTGAAAAACCATCAAGACATATAATCTTGCTTTGTTTCTTTGCTCCCCCTCACTTGATGCTTTCTCTGTCTGCAATATTCTTAAGTTTTTCACATGAACTTCTCTCCCCCTTTGACATCAATGGAAAAGGGTGCCAAAACTTCTCTTTCTATTTACTGCACAACTCCCCCTTTCATGAACACTGCAACACTTACCACTCTTTATTAGGAACTCATATTAGCAATTTCTACCTGCTCCCCCTGAGAGGTAGCCTTCAAAACATCAATCTAGATCAAAAGATGAAAATTTAGACACCACTAGACTGATGCATTCCTTATGCATCTTAGTTTAGAGCAGGAGGGGTAATAACCCCTAACTTCTCCCTGAGATACTCAAAGTATCCTTAGGCAAAGGCTTAGTGAAAATATTTGCAATACGATCCTTTGTAGACACATACTCCATCTTTACTTTATTTTCTGTTACCTTTTCTCACATAAAGTGATACCTTATTGATATATGCTTTGTCCTTGAGTGCATCACTGGATTCTTTGAAATGTTTATAGCACTTGTAATGTCACAAAAGATGGAAATAGGTTATTCATACACAACTCTTATGTCCTTCAATGTTTGCTTCATCCAAAGCACTTGAGTGCAACAACATGCTGCAGCAATATATTTTGCTTCTGTAGTAGACAAAGAAACTAATTCTTGCTTCTTGCTCAGCCATGAAACCAATCTATTACCCAAGAGGAAAGCACCTCCACTTGTAATCTTTCTATCATCAACATCTCTAGCCTAATTTGCACCTGTATAATCACTAAGAGTGAAATCAGTATCTTTGGGATGCCACAATCCATAGTCTAAAGTGCCTTTTAAGTATCTCATGACCCTCTTGACTACCATCACATGTGACTCTTTAGGATCTTCTTGAAATCTTGCCATAGGACAAACTACATGCATTATGTCTGGTCTGGTATGGGTTAGATAAAGTAGTCCTCCAATCATAGATCTATACTTTTTTTGATCAGTCTTAGGTGATTCATCATTCTTTCTCAGCTTGCACCCAGTTATCATGGGAGTACACACTAGTTTAGAATCCTCCATTCCAAACTTCTTCAACAATTCTTTCACATACTTGGACTGAGAAATAAAAATTCCCTTTTCTGATTGAGTAATTTGTAGTCCTAAAAAGAAATTCATTTCACCAAACATAGACATCTCAAATTTTTTTTGCATTTCATCTACAAATTTCTTGCACATACCTTCATTGCCTCCAAAGATACTATCATCAATGAAAACTACAACAATCAAAACTTGATCATCATTGATTTTGAAATAGAGATTACTATCTACAGTACCTTTGCTAAACCCTAATTGCATCAAATAATCCATTCATCCTTATCCTTCTCAACTTGGATAGACAAAGCACTTTCTTCCACTGGATTTTCTTCCTTCACATAGCTAGTAGGATTAGTAGACACAAGTTCTTCCTTAATAGCAATAAAAAAGCATTCATTTGCACTAGTACTATTATCATCAGACTCATCATTTGTTACACCATCATCATCAAGATCTCTAACATAATAGCATTTCTTGACAATTCTAGGTCTACTTTCAAATTTCTTCTTACCTCTTTCAATTCTCTCCAAACATCTGGATGCATAGTGACTACTCTTACCACAAGAAAAGCATTTGAATGGTAATCTATCTTTGTACTTACTGGAACCTCTTTGCATTCTATCCACAAAGTTGGCTTCAACCTCATCTAGGTCATCATCAGATTCCACAACATATTTTTGTGCTCTTGAAGTCTTTTCTGAAGTGCTGGCTTTGAAAGTAGTCTCAATCTTTGGCAAAGCATCACCAAATTATCTCATTTCAAAAGCTGTAAGTTTCCTGAGAAATTGATCCTTTGTAACCTTTTGTACAGTCATAACTTCTTCAATTGCTACCACCTTGTGACTATAGGATTTAGGCAATGACCTAAGAATCTTCATCACAACCGCATCCTCATTAGTAGTTCTTCCAAGACCTTTGATTCCATTTACAATTTCATCAACTCTCTGCATGTAGACAATTATGTTTTCATCTTCATTCATCTTCAGGCATTCATACTTCGCCTTCAGGTTTTGTAATTTTACACTTATCACAAAATCATCTCCTTCATATAAAATTTTTAGCTTATCCCAGATTTCATGAGCAATTTCCAAATCCATAACTTTTACCAACTCAGTGTTAGATAAGGCATTTAACAGGGCATCTCTAGCTTTTCCATTAAATTCATACTGTTTTATTTCATTATCATATGATGGACCATTTTCAGGAATAGTATACTTTTTCTTTGTTATCTTCTAGACATAATAACCAAGAGAGATAAGATAAATTTTCATCTGTACCTTCCAAAGAACATAATTCATTTAGTCGAATTGCAGTGACTCCCTTCTATGCACCATCTTGGATCTACCTCGAGCTATTAGACTCTTTACTGAGGAACCTTCACTCTGATACCAATTTTTGAAAAGCGCGATACAACTGAGAGGGAGGTGAATTAGTTGTAACCAATGTTTCAAAACCATTAACACATCAACCAATCAACACTGCATTTGTACATTAATCATGAAAGCATGAAAAAAAAACTTAAACACATTTACACATTCAACATAGGAGACACTAGATTTTTACGTGGAAAACCCCATAGGG
This sequence comes from Cunninghamia lanceolata, assembly GCA_027924645.1. NCBI lineage: Eukaryota > Viridiplantae > Streptophyta > Pinopsida > Cupressales > Cupressaceae > Cunninghamia > Cunninghamia lanceolata. Next base: position 2,348,546 of record BSBN01000704.1, on the reverse strand, counting down.
GAAAAACCACGGTGAGTGTTAGCTCACAATATAATATATTATAACAATATCAAAAATCAGAGGCTCACTGCAAAAAATGCTCATTGTAAGAAGAGGCTCACTGCCAATGGGGTGGCTCATTGCCGGTGGGTGGCTCACTACCAAAGTTGGTGAACTGAGATAATAGCATCTATACTATGCCAAGGTTCAGTTCCATTGAAGTACAATAAGTATCCTTTGCTCTGTTCTTCTCTTTCACTTCACAATTATCTTTTCATTTTCGCATCCTACACAATAATTCACGACTTCATTACATACTTTTATAAAAATCATCAACCTTGGAATTTACATCAACGTTGGCATTACAATCATCAACCATTGGATGAATATCCATGGTTAGAAAACATACATACATACATTAGGATAGGTTTGGACCTAAATCAATTAGGGGAGAAGAGAAATGAATGTGGGTCACGCCAAGCCTTAGTTGGGACTCAAATGCAATCTTCCACACAGTAACACACTTCCACAATCTTCAAATCATATCTGCAAGTAGTGAGAACAACCAGGTCGGCCAAGACTAGAGTAATCACTAAAACTTTTAAGAGCACACTTCATGCACGATCTGGATTAAACCTTGCAGACCAATCAAAAGGTAGAAACATGATCTAGAGACTCCCACAAGCACATTATAATCACCAAGAACATTTGCACAACCTCTAAACACTTTATCCATAAGATTCTTCAAACTGGAGCAGTTGAACATTATTGTTGGCCATTGTCATAAATGAAAGATCGCTTGTGAAGCACCAAATCATGAACCATTTGAACTGAAGACACTTATCATCATCACAAACTTAATTCCAAAACCACAGATTGTAAGACTTGAATGCAGAGAAATGTGGAGTAGAATACATTCTCCCTGTCATAATTAAATACACAGAAAAAGTAGTTTTTACTCTGGTGAATAGAACTCGCTCAAATCTTCACACCAGAGGCTAAAACTGGAAACATCGCATCTATAGACATCCCTTAACATTACTTGCAATCCGCAGACAAAGATATTCAATCTACAGGATATGCGGATCAAAACACTGCACTGTTCTTGAGAGATAAAGCAATCCTACACTTGTACTAATTTCTCAAATACTTGTTTAGACTTATTCAAATAACTTCCTTATGTGTTGACATCAATGACAACACTTACTACTCATACTTGCAACAGATTCATGTATTACATGTATTCACATGCTTCCTGTGTATATGTATTATTTGTATTCAAGAGAATACTTTGTGACTTACGTGTATTCATACCTTGTGACTTATGTGTATTCAAGTGTATACTTCATGACTATGTATTCAAGTGTATACTCTATGACTTTGTAATTGTATTTGAGTGTATACTCTATGACTTTGTATTTGAGTGTATACTTCTTGACTTTGTATTCAAGTGTATACTTCATGACTATGTAAGTGTATACTCTATGACTTTGTATTTGTATTTGAGTATATACTTTATGAATTTGTATTCAAGTGTATACTTCATCACTATGTATTCGAGTGTATACTCTATGAGTTTGTATTTATATTTGAGTGTATACTCTATGACTTTCAAGTACTCAAGTGTATACTTCATGACTCTATATTTGAGTGTATACTTTATGACCTTGTATTTGTATTTGAGTGTATACTCTATGACTTTATATTTGCATTTGAGTGTATACTTCATGACTATGTATTTGAGAGTATGACTTTGTGTATTTAAATGTATACTTTATGGCTTCATGTATAAGTGTATTCAAGTGTATACCTTGTGAATTATGTGTATTCGAGTGTATTCAATTTTATACCTTGTGAATCATGTGTATTCAAGTGTATACCTTGTGAATTATGTGTATTCGAATGAATTCAAATGTATTCAAGTGTATACTTCATGGCTTATGTGTATTCAAGTGTATGCTTTGCAACATACGTTCATGTGAATACTTTTTGACTTACATATATTCGTATTTTGTGACTTACGTGTATTCATGCGTATACCTTGTGACTTGTATTCATGTGTATACTTTGCAACTTATGTGTGTATACTTTGTGACCGACATATACTTCATGACTTACACATATTCATGTGTATACTCCATGACTTATGTATATTCATGTGTATGCTTAGTGACTTACGTGACTCATGTGCATACTTCATGTATTTACGTGTGTGCTTCACACTTCGTATATTCATGTGAATACTTTCATATACTTCATGCTTCACATGTACTTATACTTCATGCTTTGGGTCCTACTATATACTTCATGTATCATGTACACTTCATGTATTACATATATCTATGTGCGTGCTTCAAGTCTAATGTTTCTTAACAAGTTACTCTATGTGTGTTTAAGATTACCTTATGTAAAGGGCAAATCTCTAGAGCTTTAATTGTCAAAATGCTTCTTAGGTTAAGAAGTACTAACAAATTAACTTATGTAAAGATGAAGAATTATAACTAGTGAAGTAGAAAGTGTGACTCCATCGAACTTGAGATTGATGGTTTTAGAAGCATCCTAGTTTTGATTGCTTGAGGACAAGCAATCTTGGGCGGAGTAGACTGTGATGTCTTGATATTAAAGCATTGTTTAAAATTAAAAATGTAAACATCATGATAAAATATCAATTAGAATGATAGAAATAATTATGTATAGACATATGTTATTAATATATATATATATATATATATATATAATAAATAATATTATTATAAAAAATATTTAAATAATTGAATATCTTATAAATATAAATATTTAAATATTATAAATATATATATATATAATTAACTAGATATATTAATATATTAAATAAAATAAATATAAATAATAAATATAAATATTAATAATTTAATATTATTATAATCATTTAAATATACATTAATAAATTACCTTTTTAGTATGTTGTATCTAACCCTATGTTTATTATGATGAATGCCATGTGGTAAGTAGTGACAAATACATAAATTGAAAGATTATCATTCGACATGTATATATATTAGCATTGTGAAACTTTCTATGAGATATATAAAGGAAAACATCAATAGATTACATTCACAACACATTAAGTATGGTATGTTCAAACTCATTGCCTATTCACTTCTATTGCCTCCAACCTGTAAGTGAGTGGTGTGGTGTTGTTAGCGAGAGGCAGAGTAAATCCAACCATCAAGTTGGTGTCATCACGCCCTAGACAAGTAAATCCCCATCCATGGTTGAGGATTAGAAGAGAAATAAGGATTGAGACTTGAACATAGCCAATACAGGATATGCTATGAATAAATGTGATCATTTGGTATGTTGAAGTATATCGAAGTATGTTCAAGTTAATACTTAGTTATTTCTATTGCCTTTAAGCTTAGGGTAGGTTGGTGTTGTTAGGGAGAGGCAGAGTAAATCCATCCAATGGGATGGGCCCCAAGGGTGAAAGATGAATGTTCCATAATCTGGGTCCATGCGCTCGAGGTGGTGTCATCGCGCCCTAGACAAGTAAATCCCCATACAAGGTTAAGGATTAGAAAGGAAGTAAGGATTAAGACTTGAACATAGTCGATACTGAATTGTGATATGAATTGAACCGAATGTGGATTATGCTATGATGAATTGATCTCATTGTTTATGTTATGTAGTATTGTTCTCATTATTAATTATGCTATTATAGATGAATTTAATATGAATGATGCTAGGAACTGAATCTTATCTTAAATTATTGATCTTTCATATTTCTAGTGTCCCATTCTAGTGATATTATTGTATGCAAGTAAAGAAATAGAGAATATCCTAAAGGGGACATTATAGTATCTCTCTATAGTGTCCACCCTTTACCTGAAAAGGTATCTCGCCTGGCTATAGTAGAGGAGCTGCTCTGCGTCATCCTCCCAAGAGTCACAATCTCTCCAGGGATGCCACACAAAGGCGTCTATCTCATAAATTTGTCTCCTCCAATAACTCAAGCTCCAAGTCACCTTTGAGTCAGTGTACCCTTATATAAGTAGATAAATGGCTTGCCTCTATCTCAGTGATGAGTAGAAATAAGTCTCATCTCTAGGATGTGCTCCCAGGCCCACACATGTAACAAAGTCACTCTAGATAACAAATTGCTACCACCTCTGTAAGCAGAATCATGTAAGTCATGGTACAGTTGACCCAACACATAGGGTCCCAATGCATATCAGATCCCATGTGTAAACATCTCCTCTATCACTGTCCCCCATCCAACAGATAATCACATAGAATGCCTATCGGGAACTAGAAAACCTCTAATTAGAGACACCATTATCCACTATATGTGATCGCAAAGTCGTCGTACATGCCTCCACTGGATCTAATGATCCCAAACAGCCTCACTCATCAGAAAGTGAAAAGAAGAGGTCTCATTGTGCCACTTCTCAACCAAAGCAGCCATCAGTGATAAGTGCCCCCTAACTGGTGTCAATTGGGCCATGTACCATAATCCCATCACCTCAAGAAAGACCTCCTCCTCCCATCTGATCTGTATCACCTTGGTTGCATCCTAGAGGAGTCGCTCTCTAGACTGCAATGTAGGTAGGACAACCTACATCCACAAGAATCACTTGTTATCTTTTATAAACCACTTACAAATGCTTTCTAATCCTAGTCAACCTAAGTTAAACACATTGAAACACTAGGTAAATCATGGAAAAACCTCTAGTCAACCCTAGTCAACCTATTTTTCTAAGTCCAACCATGTCAAAACCTATTAAAAAAACCAAAGGTGCTTTATTTTACCAAGTGCACCTAACTGTCCTTCATATGCACTTTGTTGTTTTGCAAATGTGCTTCAACCCTAAACCAAGTACGCCTAACTGCCTACCAAGTGTGCTTCACTGTTGATTAGATGCACTTCCCAATTGACCAAGTACGCTTCAAAAATGGCCTAGTGTGCTTCAAACTTGACCTAACCGTAAAAAGCACCAAAGGTGTTTCATTACAACCAAATGTGCAGTTGCACACTGTATATGTGCTTAATTGCGTCATATGCACTTCAAAATGTGCCATATGCGCCTCATTCCTAGCGAAGCACATTTGGCTTAAAAACCTAAAACCCTACAATTAATAACCTATTAAATGCAACACAAAACAAGTTTTTTGACTACTTACTGCTGTTGGAGCTCCCGCTAGTCTCTCGTAGGACCGCATGCGCTCGCCTTGGTGTCTCTGTACTGGAATGGACATGTCTACAGGTCAATAAATCACTCTAAGTACTGAACTCTTAACTCTGAACTACGAGGCTAAAGGCTCTGAGATTTTGTGAACTCCAAGTGTACAAATGACTTGTGAGGAACCCCTTGGGCTCTATTTATAGCATCCCAACCCTATTTCTTCCTACCCCTGGTCTAGTTTTTCCTCGTGTCAGCCTTCATATATCCAATCTTGTCTTTCTTAGCCTTTTTCCTGCCACATTGCTATCCATTCTTCTAGTCATGAGTCAACCCAATCCTTCTGTCACTTACCTGTCTTTCCTCTTGAGGGGGCATCCTACGCTAGCTACACTGGGGCATGATTTTATCATATTTTTATCACCATTTTCTTTGAAACAATGGTAAATTGCATTGTATCAAAGAGGGGCAAAATGTAGACACCTAAAAAGGACCCTTCACATATCATCATTTGCATACATCAATTCTTCCTAAATCACTTGCATTCAACATTAATTAAATAACTTAATTATTTAATTAATTTCATCAAAATTCATCCATTTCCTCTAAATCACCTAATTTCAACATTAATTGAATAATTTCTATTTATTTAATTAATTTCCTCTTTAATGTTCTAAATTAAATAGTTTTAATTAATTAAATTAAATCATTATCTTCTTCCAATTTTTAAATCCACATTAATTAATAAATAAATTATTTAATTAATTCATCACCTAATTTCTTCTTATCCACAATTAAATAATTTTTAATTATTTAATGAATATATTATTCCTCTAAATTTAAATAAATTATTGAAATTTATTTAAGTTGACTTTATCTACTAAAAATAAATAAAATTGATATTTTATTAATATTTTATTTATATTCCTCTAGCATGCAAAATAAATTAAATCAATTTATTTGTTGAGTTTATTCTCTATATTTAATCTTATGCTTTCTTCAATCATGCACAATTAATTAAATAGATTTATTTATTTAATTTCTCAATTATCTTTTTTTTTGCTACATAATATTGATTCTGTATATTGATATCAAAAAAAGTATTACAGTGTTTGATTTTTCAAAAGGTAGTTTACTGGCTGCAACCCATCCACCCTTGAGAACACCTAAGCCCCTGTATATTAGTCGTGCAGGGCTAGACCCTTATATTGAAATATAGATAAGGTATAAACACATACCTTTACATATCAGAGAAAGTACAAAGATTTCTTAACACCCCGGAGACACTGGCTATAAACAACAAGACACTGAACTAAAAATAGACAAGACATAGAGACTATTACCAAACCTTCAAACCAGACTACTAAACTGAAGTTACTACACTCATGCCTCCATTTCATATTTGTGCAATTTTAGGTTGAATTCCTCAACCCAATCAAAACCCTGCGCCTCTAGAATTTGACAGACCTTTAATAGGTAATTGACCCTCGTCCATGCATTCTACCTAAACCATACCAAATCTTCACCTCTCAAGTCCAAAATGAAGGGAAAGTATTTGACCACACTACCTGGTTGTTGCAGTAGGTGGATGTCCCTGGGCCAAGGCAATCTTGCTAGGTAGGTTGCCGCTACTAATGCTTTGTCGAGCCCATCGAGCACATTGGAAATGAAGAGTCTACGCGTTATTGCCTCCACCCAGGTCTTTGCCAGATTTAAGTCCAACAAATTGGCGACAAACCAAGATCTGATATCATTGTCTACCTAGTAGTGCTCGCTCCCCTCCATGAAAGCCTTCCCCAGAACCATTTTAACCGCTCCCAACACCAGCTCATCTTGTAATTTAAGAATAATTTTAAGGTGGGGGTCTATGATCCCTCTGAAGAATGACATCTGCCTCTTGGAGCTCACCAGTCGAATGGGGGTATCCATCCTGCCACACCTGATCCAATCCACTGAGAATAACAATACCTTTGGTTTTACAAACATTTCTTAACAAAGCAAATTGAGGGGAAGAAAACTACAAGGAAAGCTGAGGAACTCTCGCAGGTAATAAAGCAAAATTACTGATGATGGCAATGTCTTGAACCCTGACAAAACAACCTATCGCCAGTCCTCTAAACATCCGCCCTCACTTGAGAATTGTCTCTTCCATTGAATCACGCTACCTTGGAACTGCTTGACTTATCGGGAAATGATAAGTCATGAATGTTTGTATTAACTACCCTCAAAATGACACCAATGTCCCTCTATAGAACTGACTGCTATCTGCCACTGTGTCTACAAGAGTCCACCGTGTCCACTAGCCATCCTCGCTCATGCTAAGTCGATGACCTCGGTCCTTCCACACCCCTTCATGTGGAAGAAATCCCTCCCAACCACCCCCAAATGAGAAAAAAGTTCTTAGAGTGTTCTACCTATTTCAATTATTTCCTTAAACTCTCTACCATCTGCTGCCAAGTTAGAAAGGGCATCCACTTCTGTATTGCCTTCCCTTAAGATAAGTTTGATTTGAACTAGTTCAAAGGAGTTTATCAGTAAGAGTGCTTGTTCTAACATCACATTCAGTCTCCAATTCTCCATCCTCCTAGTTCTAAGTCCATTTATTGTAAGCAATGAGTCCCCTTCTATCTCCAATTTTTTTATACTGAGTTACTGGATGAATCTTAATCCAAGTATTAATGCCTTCATTTCTGCTTCATTGTTGGTTCCATCCTACAATCTCTCAATCAGCCTACCTACCGTTTTACCTTCCCAATCTCAAATGATACAAACTGCACCTGAGATTTTAGGATTCCCTCGTGAAGCCCTACCAAAATTCAACTTGTACCAACCAATTTAAGGAGGACACCATTGCACTGATTGTCTTTCTTCCCTTGTGCTCCTTTGGACAGCTATCGTAGGAATCTTCAATCCTTTCCAAATTTTTCCCATCTCAGCATCCCACCAAGTGAACTTTTGGTTCTTTCGCCCTCCTTCCTCTAACCTTGTATTCTAGACTTCTATAATATTTGCCTCTACCTTATTTAGGAACAAGTGAAAGGGCTTTTCCTTCTCTTGGAAAATTCTTCTATTTCTCTCCTTCCAAATTTTCCAAATTATCATCGATGGGCATATGCTCCACAAACCCACAAACAAGGAATCTTGCTTTAACACTGGCCAATAAATGAGGAAGTCTAGCAACCTAACAGGATATGGTACTTGCCATTTAAGTTTAGCACTAACCTAGATCCATGTCTTGTAAGAAAAATCACAATTGAGGAATAGATGCTCCCCTGATTCCTCTTCTTGTTTGCAAAGCAGGCACCTAGAAGGTCTTGTAAAACCCATCTTTCTAAATCTGTTTGCTATGAGCACTCTTCTTCTCGAAGCTGCCCAAGTGAAAAGCCTTGCCTTAGGAAGACAAAACTTGTTCCAACACAATTTGAAAGGCAGGAAAGACTCCACCCCTTGTTCCCCTTTTAGAACTTTGTAGCCTCCCCTCACACTATATTGCCCTGAAGGAGAGGCATTCCATCTCAACACATCTGCTCCTTCTCTGAAGATTAAATTTTGATTCCTCAAGGATGCTTCAAACGCTTCAGCTGCTTTGTCTTCAACTCCAATGTTCCTAATATCCTTCCATTTTATTACTGCTCCAATAGAAGACAGAGGGTTGGAAGCATAATCTCTAACCTTGTCCCCCCATCTTTGCTTTGTGATAATTCTAACTTGTTCTAATTCTTCTCTTGCGCCTAAGGAAGTGTGAATCCCAAGAGTCTTCCTAGAAGAAGGCTTGGCTCCCATCTCTTATTTCCCATGTTAATTTGCTTGAAATCAGATTCCTACAACTTCCAATAAAATTCTAGATTCTCGATCCTTTTGGTAGTTGTCTGGAAGTAAAAATACTATTTTCTTCATCCTCTAAATATTTTGCCTTAACAATCTTTACCCATTTCAACTCTGGTTTGGAATATATAGTCTAGACCAGTTTTGCGCCTAAAGCTAGATTATGAGACAACATATCTTTTAACCCTGTTCCATCTGCTTCTTTTGGTTCACAAACTTGAGTCCACTTAATCAAAGGATACTTGTGCTGTTTTGAATTCCCTTGCCAAAAAAAGGTTTTCATTTTTTGGTTTAAGTCTTGGAAGGTTGATTTTAAGAGAGGAAAGAAATACATTGTATAAGTTAGGCATTCCACAAAATTCTTAGAAGGGCACCTTATTAGTTTTCTCTCCCCTAAAATATCTAGGCAAATGGGGTAATGGTCTAATCCAGATACTGTCAGAATCTTGCATTCTAGAATAAAAGGGAATTTGCTCATATCTCCTTTAAATAAAAATCTGTCTAGTTTTTCTGCAATATTGCAAAAGCCTAATCTTCTGTTTGTCCATGTATAAGGGTCATTTCCCATTGGAATTTCAAATAGTGAATTCCTATCCACAAAGTTTTTAAAATCAATTTGTGATTGCAACGTCCTTCCCACCCCTCCTCTTTTGTCCTTTGATTTCAGAATTGCATTGAAGTCCCCACCTAGCAAAAAGAAATCAAAGGCTTGGCTACTACATATGATATCTAGTTCTTTCTAGATTTCCTTCTTTTCTAGAGAAGAGTTGGGGCAATAAATATTGATTAACAAAAAACTTAGATTGGAAGCTAGATTCCTTACCTTGATTGCTATCCATGATCTGCTTTTAGTTATCTCTTCTACTACCACTGATTGAGGTCGCCATAGAGTGGTGAGGCCTCCAGAAGCCCCGATCGCATTTACCCACATAGATTTCCACCTACAAAATTTCTTTCTTAGCTTATCTCTTTCATCCTGATTTAGTTTGGTTTCCTGAATAATGCATATTTCTGCCTGTGAAGACTCCAAATTTGTTAGGGGCATTTAAGCCCCTAATGTTCCATGATATTATTTTCATTCTTTTTCAGGAAGGGTTGCTCCCTTCCCTACTTTCAATAGATCTTTTATTTTTAGCTACCCATTAGCTTCTCCATCCAGTTTAAACTTCTCCTTATTTGGTGTGCGCCCTCTTCCTTTTGAATCCCCATAGTCTGGCACTAATTTTGTTGAGTCCTTCTGTCCAATCCCTAAGATCCCTTTTATTAGTTCCATTCCAACCCTAGAATCTTCCACTTGATTATGTTCCTGTGAATGTTTTGGGGAGGGTAAATCATCTTCTAGATCCATAACCTGATTATCTTCTTCAACAAAACCCTTCTAGTGCTCTTCTAATCCCTCTTCTCCTATCAAAATGGATCCTTCCTTTGCTACTTCAGCCAATTCCACCAATTCCTTGCCTACTTCAATCAAATAATTGAGATCTTCTTTCTGTGCCTTTGGATGTATCATTCCCAAGGTATCCAAAATTTTCTTATCTAGGCTCTGCACCTTTGCCCACAAAATCTTTAGATTCTCTACCTTTTCTGCCTCTGAGTTTAAGCCCTTCTCTTTAGACACTTGCTTGTCATCCTTTTTTGGTGGTTCCTTTATTTGTTCAAACTTTTCCTCTTCAAAATGTCTTGGCAACGAAATGTCAAGGTTGTCCTCCAATCTGATTTATTTCCCACTATTAATTTCTCCTTCACCTTCCTATTTTTGACTTACTTCCCATGAACGCCACCCTAGTGTTTCCACTAATGCTCCTACCGATTTGGGATCGAAAACTAGCTCTTGTTTTAATCTCCCCCAATCTGTGACAATTTCTATCTCTCTCCATCGCGGGGTATTGGGCTTGTTCTCCACACAAATCCTGACATTCATTTTGTTCCCCTCCTTTTTGGTCCATTCTTCAGCACAGATGTATTTGCCCAAAAATTTACCAACTTCTTCCAAGATCGTAGGCTGCCAAAATTCTATTGCTAAATTTGGCAATTTGTACCAATCTTGAATATACTCTAATTTGTGTTTGGTTGGATCAAACCCTATTTCCCAGTTTCTAAGATAAAATCCATAACCATCCAAAATCCAAACTCCTTCCAAAATTTCCAGTTTAATTTTTGTAGAAGGGCAGACAACCACGTGGAAACCATTTTCTAAATCTCTCATTTTTAACTCCTACCCCCATCGTTCTTGCCACCATTGAAATAATTTTTTTCAATCTAAATTTGTCCCAAACCATTTGCCAATCAACCCTAGTTTTTTCATCTACTCTATTGACGGACCTAAAAGATTGGGTGACATAACTATGGAAAGTTTGTTACCTTTTCTCCATTCGTTCCTCCTAGCTGTGTTTAACCTGTTACCAAAACCACCCTTTCCATCTGCCCTAGGGTTTCTCCACTTGTTCATGAAAGGCCTTCTTGAATTTAAATTTAACTTTGGATCCTGGAATCTTGGATTTTAATGCTTCTGGGATCGAAAGTCCCTATTGCAGTTCTGATGATTTCCCTGATCAATGAAAACTCCTTGATTTCTTTTCCTTTCTTCTGCCGCTTTGGACCTCCAAATTTCCTTGTGTGCTCTTTCTTGGAGAGTTTCCATTGGAATTTTTCTTTCCACATCTTCAGCCCAAGATGAAGCCTCGACACCTTCCTATCCTGTTGTAAGTCTTCCATTCGCTTGGTCTTCTTGCCTTGCCTAATTTCCAATCTTCTACATCTCTTCTAAAAACACAATTTCGCCTTCTTCACTTTTTTGCATTTTTTCACTATATGACTCTTTAGAATTATTTATTAGGTTGGTAATTTCTCAATTATCTTTTAATTCTTCTAAAAATGTCATTTTCTTCTATGTGCACAAACATTCTTATTTTTAGAACTTCAAAAAGCAAACCTAATGTTGAGTTAATTGGCTTTTATTAATCTTATTTTTAATCAACTCATAAATTTAAAAAAAATATTCTACTTTTATGAAATCAAATCCTATCTTTATCCTAGGAAGCAGTTAACTCAACAAAGCAACTTTAAAATATTCTTTAAAACATGACACATGTTGTGTGCAAGTTCATCATGTCTTCTCAACTCATCTTGATAATTGATCTCCTTGATTTATCTCCACCGTTGATTGATCTTTTTTTGAAACCTATATATACCCCCTTCACTTCATTAAAAATCCTCTTCGATCATTTATTCTCAGGCATCCATATAGCGCATTGAACATACATTGCATCATTAAGCACATTGAGCACTTTGAGCAATTATCATCATTACGTCCTCTTGTTGCAACCATGGGTATGCAATGAATTGAGCAATCCACAAAGAACCAAGAGATTAATACAATCTAGGTGATAGCTTTCTATTGTTTTGATTTTCATATTCATTGATTTGGTTATCATTTAGATCGATCTTTTGAAGGTTATAGGATTGAGTTGTTATCATTGTTTTGTTATTTTATAATCTCAATTTTACCTATACACATTTTGTATTTTCTAATTTTATAGGGTTCCTTTCCATCTTACTGATCATTTACTGTGTTGACAAGCTAAATTATTTGTCTAACACCTATCTTACATACTCCTTAAGCTAATTTATTTAAGGGTATTATCATTTTTTGAGCTAATCCATCATCTCATGATTTGTTAATTTGTTCTGTTAGAGATTTACAGATCTCATCATCTAACAACATCCTAGGTCATCATACAATCACTCAACAATCATTCAACCAAGCTTTTTTAAGATAGATCCTTGTTTTTTGCAGGCCTATTATTGAAAAGCACATCTGCACAATAGTCAAGCACTTTTGGTCTGAAATAGAGTGCATCTGCACAATATTCAATCACTTTTGGTCTAAACTGCATGCATCTACACATCTAAGTGCTTTTGGTCTAAAACAAAGTGCACTTGCACATTTGTCAAGCGTATCTAGTAAATTCTATAGTGCCTTTGCACAACAATTAAGCTCTTTTGGTTCAATTGTTTTTTGCTAACTACTTGGTTTGTGTGGAACGGATATCACTTGTTGCAGCATCTTATCATAGGTCAAAGAAGGTTTCTAACATACTTTTGCAAGACGATTGTCGAAGATATCAAATCTTTTTCATACTAAGTCTTAGAAACACTTCAATTTCTTAAAGGAAGTAACAATCATCTTGTACCGCATCTTGTGTGATTAGCGTAGTTGCACTTATCTTAATCTAGAGGGTAAATGAACAAGTGTTTTTCATACTTGTGAGGTAATAGGTATATTCTCTCCCCTTTTGTAAAAACTTGGGTGAGTAAAAAACCAGACCCATCTCTTTTTATTTTTGTTTATCCCTTAGAAGGGCCTACTTTTGGATTGCGTTTCATCCAAAAGGGATGACCCTAAGTGGATTTTTCGTTTGGAATGCTATATAAATTGGTTAAGATGAAAGCTGAGTCCTAACCAACATTAACCTTTGCCATATAGTGCCAATTTGAAAGGAGGCGTACCAACACTTTTGTGTTAGGTATATTACACTCCTAGTAGAGTTAGTTAAAGCTTTTAGTAGCTTTCTAGATGCTCGCAAGGCATTGGTCCCCCAAAAAGCAATTGAAAACCTCATAGTTAGTGAATACCTGATCTACCTTTGAACATTGCGATAATTTTCAGTGCAAGGGTATGACGCCCCCAAGATTACTCACCATAAGGCTCCCTTGAGATGAGATAGAAATCCCCAGCTTAGCATAAGCTACTAGTAGCTTTTTGGGGAAAGGGTGATTGGGTTGTCCTTCCAGTCTTGGAGGTCCCTATCTATCCTCTCCCGCAAAGACAAAAACATGTACACACCCACATCAAGTGTGATAGCACTTGAGTCGATGGAGATTCCAAGTTGTGGGTTGATTTATCATAGTGAAGCTTTGTCCTTAGGTCTAAAAAGTGCTTGATTTGTCTTCAATAGTGTTATACCCATGGAAATTTGGGCTTTTTGTGAGCCTTGAACATACACTCATTGTTGTCCTCATCCATCTTGTTTACTGTTTTGTTCTCTTGCCAAGATATCAAACCAAAATCCTATCAAAATCTTGCTTTGAAAACATAACTATTCCAAAAACTATCTTTGAGCATCAAAAGAGTCAAACTTGAGTCATATCATCAAAATTCCTCATCAAAATGGTCCTGATAATCAACAAACCTAGGTCAATCCAAAACCCAAAATCACAATTTGGGGAGGCTATCCTTATAGCACCAATGATCATGAGAACCTTGTAGATTATGAGGCATATCTTGAGGAACAATCCGAAATAAAAATATTTCAACACATGTGTTACTCCATGCCAACAAGAGAGAACACGCTTCCACAATCTTCAAATCATATCCACAAGTAGTGAGAACAACCAGGTCGGCCAAGACTGGAGTAATCACTAAAACTTTTAAGAACACACTTCATGCACGATCTGGATTAAACCTTGTGGACCAATCAAAAGGTAGGAACATGATCTAGAGACTCCCACAAGCACATTATAATCACCAAGAACATCTACACAACCTCTAAACACTTTATCCATAAGATTATTCAAACTAGAGTAGTTGAACATTACTGTCGGCCACTATCATAAATGAAAGATCGCTTGCGAAGCACCAAATCATGAACCATTTGAACTGAAGGCACTTATCATCATCACAAACTTAATTCCAGAATCATAGATTGTAAGACTTGAATGCAGAGAAATGTGGAGCAGAATACATTCTCCCTGTCATCATTAAATACACAGAAAAAATAGTTTTTACTCTGGTGAATAGAACTCGCTCAAATCTTCACACCGAATGCTCAAACTAGAAACATAGAATCTATAGACATCCCTTAACGTTACTTCCAATCTGCAGACAATGATATTCAATGCACAGGATATGCGGATCAAAACACTGTACTGTTCTTGAGAGACAAAGTAATTCTACACTTGTACTAATTTCTCATATACTTGTTTAGACTTATTCAAATAACATCCTTATGTTTTGACATCAATGACAACACTTACCTCATACTTGCAAAAGATTCATGTATTACATGTATTCACATGCTTCCTATGTATACTTTATGTATTACTTGTATTCAAGAGAATATTTTGTGACTTACGTGTATTCATACCTTGTGACTTACGTATATTCAAGTGTATACTTCATGACTATGTATTCAAGTGTATACTCTATGACTTTGTATTCGAGTGTATACTTCTTGACTTTGTATTCAAGTGTATACTTCATGACTATGTATTTAAGTGTATACTCTATGACTTTGTATTTGTATTTGAGTATATACTCTATGACTTTGTATTCAAGTGTATACTTCATTACTATGTATTTGAGTGTATACTCTATGACTTTGTATTTATATTTGAGTGTATACTCTATTACTTTGTACTCAAATGTATACTTCATGACTCTGTATTTGAGTGTATACTCTATGACCTTGTATTTGTATTTGAGTGTATACTCTATGACTTTATATTTGTATTCAAGTGTATACTTCATGACTATGTATTTGAGTGTATACTCCATGACTTTGTGTATTTAATTGTATACTTAATGACTTCATGTATAAGTGTATTCAAGTGTATACCTTGTGAATTACGTGTATTTGAGTGTATTCAATTTTATACCTTGTGAATTATGTGTATTCAAGTGTATACCTTGTGAATTATGTGTATTCGAATGAATTCAAGAGTATGCTTTGCAACATACGTTCATGTGAATACTTTGTGACTTACGTATACTCGTATTTTGTGACTTACGTGTATTCATTTGTATACCTTGTGACTTGTATTCATGTGTATTCTTTGCAACTTATGCGGGTATACTTTGTGACCGACATATACTTCATGACTTACACGTATTCATGTGTATACTCCATGACTTATGTATATTCATGTGTATGCTTAGTGACTTACGTGACTCATGTGCATACTTCATGTATTTACGTGTGTGCTTCACACTTAGTATATTCATGTGAATACTTCATATACTTCATGCTTTGGGTCCTACGTATATACTTCATGTATCATGTACACTTCATGTATTACATATATCCATGTGCGTGGTTTAAGTCTAATGTTTCTCAATAAGTTACTCTATGTGTGTTTAAGATTACCTTATGTAAAGGGCAAATCTCTAGAGCTTTTTTTGTCAAAATGTTTCTGGGTTAAGAAGCACTAACAAATTAACTTGTGTAAGGATGAAGAATTTTAACTAGTGAAGTGGAAAGTGTGACTCCATCAAACTTGAGATTGATGGTTTTAGAAGCATACTAGTTTTGATTGTCCTGATATTAAAGCATTGTTTAAAATTAAAAATGTAAACACCATGATAGAATATCAATTAGAATGATAGAAATAATTACGTATAGACATATTATTAATAAATAATATTAAATAATATTATTATAAAAATAATTTAAATAATAGAATATCTTATAAATATAAATATTTAAATATTATAAATATATAATATATATTTAATTGACTAAATATATTAATATATTAAATAAAATAAATATAAATAATAAATACAAATATTAATAATATAAATATGAACAATTTAATATTATTATAATCATTTAAATATACATTAATAAATTACTTTTTTAATAGACAAGTCTTATTTTATATAAAGGTTGGTGAGTCATGTTTATTAAGGCAACATGAGTATTGAAGACAACGATCAAAATAATTACAAGGGCAACGACTAATAACAAATAAAAAGGATTATAATTGCTAAGGTTTATATCATTTAGGAAGAGACATAACCATTCACTGTAGCATAGATGCCTCTCTTAAAGGGTTATAAAGTAAGGAAGAAAATAATATCTAAATATAGGAAAAAAGGGAAATAATTATATATTCTAAGGAATATGGAGCAGAAGTAAGAGATATTTTCTGAGTAATAACGAATAAGGAATTATTTCTGAGTAGGGAAGAGTTAAAAGGAATAAGGGAATCTACATATTTTATATATGAGCAGACATAAATTTGATATATACAGATTTGCAAGAAAACAAGAGATAACTTAGAGTTGGAAGAAGCATATAAAACTACAGTCAACACTAAAGAAAGTAATACAATCCTTAGATCTCCAAGGATACAAAGGCAAGAATTATACCTAGTATGTTGTATCTAACCCTATGTTTATTATGATGAATGCCATGTGGTAAGTAGTGACAAATACATAAATTGAAAGATTATCATTTGACATATATATATATAAGCATTGTGAAACTTGCTATAAGATATATATAGGAAAACATCAATATATTACATTTACAACACATTAAGTATGGTATGTTCAAACTCATTGCCTATTCACTTCTATCCAGCCATCAAGTGGTGTGGTGTTGTTAGGGAGAGGCAGAGTAAATCCAGCCATCAAGTTGATGTCATCGTGCCCTAGACAAGTAAATCTCCATCCATGGTTGAGGATTAGAAGAGAAATAAGGATTGAGACTTGAACATAGCCAATACAGGATATGCTATGAATAAATGTGATCATTTGGTATGTTGAAGTATATCAAAGTATGTTCAAGTTAATACTTAGTTATTTCTATTGCCTTTAAGCTTAGGGTAGGTTGGTGTTGTTAGGGAGAGGCAGAGTAAATCCATCCAATGGGATGGGCCCCAAGGGTGAAGGATGAATGTTCCATAATCTGGGTCCATGCTCTCGAGGTGGTGTCATCACGCCCTAGACAAGTAAATCCCCATACAAGGTTAAGGATTAGAAAGGAAGTAAGGATTAAGACTTGAACATAGTCGATATTGAATTGTGTTATGAATTGAACTAAATGTGGATTATGCTATGATGATTTGATCTCATTGTTTATGTTATGTAGTATTGTTCTCATTATTAATTATGCTATTATAGATGAATTTAATTTGAATTATGCTAGGAACTGAATCTTATCTTAAATTATTGATCTTTCATATTTCTAGTGTCCCTTTCTAGTGATATTATTATATGCAAGTAAAGAAATTGAGAATATCCTAAAAGGGGACATTATAGTATCTCTCTATAGTGTCCACCCTGCACCTGAAAAGGTATCTCACTTGTCTATAGTAGAGGAGCTACTTTGCGTCATCCTCCCAAGACTCACAATCTCTCCAGGGACGCCACACAAAGGCATTTATCTCATAAATTTGTCTCCTCCAATAACTCAGGCTCCAAGTCACCTCTGAGTTAGTGCACCCTTATATAAGTAGATAAATGGCTTGCCTCTATCTTAGTGATGAGCAGAAATAGGTCTCATCTCTAGGATGTGCTCCCAGGCCCACACATGTAACAGAGTCACTCTAGCTACCAAATTGCTACCACCTCTGTAAGCACAATCATGTTAGTCATGGTACAGTTGACCCAACACATAGGGTCCTGATGCATATCAGATCCTGTGTAAACATCCCCTCTATCACTGTCCCCCATCCAACAGATAATCCCATAGAATGCCTGTCAGGAACTAGAAAACCTCCAATCAGAGATGCCATTATCCACTGTATGCGATCGCAAAGTCATCGTACATGCCTCTATCAGATCTGATGATCCCAAACACCAAGATGATCTGTCATGAATATAGCTCTAAGTCAATCCTTGTCTGAGTCGGTATCATAATCTGCTCAAGCTCCATGTATTAGGATCCAGAGGATGTGCCATACATCCTCGAGAGTAACTGTAGCCTCGCTCGTTAGAAAGTGAAAAGAAGAGGTCTCATTGTGCCACCTCTCAACCAAAGTAGTCATTAGTGATAAGTGCCCCCTAACTGGTGTTGAGTGGGCCACGTGCCATAATCCCATCACCTCGAGAAAGACATCCTCCTCCCATTCGATCTGTATCACCTTGGCTATGTCCTAGAGGTGTCACTCTCTAGACTGTTCTGCCTATTTCAATTATTTCCTTAAACTCTCTACCATCTATTGCCAAGTTAGAAAGGGCATCCACTTCTGTATTGTCTTCCCTTAAGATATGTTTGATTTGAACTAGTTCAAAGGAGTCTGTCAGTAAGAGTGCTTGTTCTAACATCACATTCAGTCTCCAATTCTCCATCCTCCTAGTTCTAAGTCCATTTATTGTAAGCAATGAGTCCCCTTCTATGTCCAATTTTTTTATACCAAGTTTTTTACTAAATCTTAATCCAAGTATTAATTCCTTCATTTTTGCTTCATTGTTGGTTCCATCCTGCAATCTCTCAGTCAACTTGCCTACCGTTTTACCTTCCCAATCTCGAATGATGCAACCTGCACCTGAGATTCTAGGATTCCCTCGTGAAGCCCCACCAAAATTCAACTTGTACCAACCAATTTCAGAAGGACACCATTGCACTGATTGTCTTTCTTTCCTTGTGCTCCTTTGGACTACTATTGTAGGAATGTTCAATCCTTTCCAAAATTTTCCCATCTCAGCATCCCACCAAATGAACTTTTGATTCTTTCTCCCTCCTTCCTCTAACCTTGCATTCTGGACTTCTATAATATTTGCCTCTACCTTATTCAGGAATGAGTGAAAGGACTTTTCCTTTTCCTGGGAAATTCTTCTATTTCTCTCCTTAAATTTCCCAAATTATCATCGATGGGCATATGCTCTACAAATCCCCAAACAAGGAATCTTGCTTTAACATTGGCCAAGAAATGAGGAAGTCTAGCAACATAATAGGATATGCTGCTTGCCATTTAAGTTTAGCACTAACCCAGATCTAGGTCTTGTAACCAAAATCACAATTGAGGAATAGATGGTCCCCTGATTTCTCTTCTTGTTTGCAAAGTACGCACCTGGAAGGTCTTGCAAAACCCATCTTTCTAAATTTGTTTGCTGTGAGCACTCTTCCTCTCGAAGCTTCCCTAGTGAAAAGCCCTGCCTTAGGAAGACAAAACTTGTTCCAACACAATTTGAAAGGTTGGAAAGACTCCACCCCTTGCTCCCCTTTTAGAACTCTGTAGCCTTCCCTCACACTATATTGCCTTGAAGGAGAGGTATTCTATCTCAACACATCTACTTCTTCTCTGAAGATTAAATTTTTATTCCTTAAGGCTGCTTCGAATG
The DNA here is from genome assembly GCA_027924645.1 of Cunninghamia lanceolata. Classification (NCBI taxonomy): domain Eukaryota; kingdom Viridiplantae; phylum Streptophyta; class Pinopsida; order Cupressales; family Cupressaceae; genus Cunninghamia; species Cunninghamia lanceolata. The sequence goes on along the minus strand of BSBN01000704.1, from coordinate 2,328,512 downwards.
CTTCAGTTCCTCTGTCTTCAACTCCAATGTTCCTAATATCCTTCCATTTTATTACTACTCCAATAGAAGACAGAGGGTTAGAAGCATAATGTCTAACCTTGTCCTCCCATCTTTGCTTTGTGATAATTTTGACTTGTTCTAATTCTCCTCTTGCGGCTCAGGAAGTGTGACTATCCCAAGAGTTTTCCTAGAAGAAGGCTTGGCTCCCATCTCTTATTTCCCATGTTAATTGGCTTGAAATCAGATTCTTGCAACTTCCAATAAAATTCTAGATTCTTGATCCTTTTGGTAGTTGTCTGGAAGTAAAAATACCATTTTCTTCATCCTCTAAATATTTTGCCTTAACAATCTTTACCCATTTCAACTCCGGTTTGGAATATATAGTCTAGACCAGTTTTGCACCTAAATCTAGATTCTGAGACATTAGATCTTTTAACCCTGTTCCATATACTTCTTTTGGTTCACAAACTTGAGTCCACTTAATCAAAGGATACTTGTGTTGTTCTGAATTCCCTTGCCAAAAAAAGGTTTTCATTTTTTGGTTTAAGTCTCGGAAGGCTGATTTTGAGAGGAAAGCAAGACATTGTATAAGTCGGGCATTCCACAAAATTCTTGGAAGGGCATCTTACTAGTTTTCTCTCCCCTAAAATATCTAGGTAAATGGGGTAATGGTCTAATCTGGTTACTGGTAGAATCTTGCATTCTAGAATAAAAGGGAATTTACTTATATCTCCATTAAATAAAAATCTATCTAGTTTTTCTGCAATGTTACAAAAGCCTAATCTTCTATTTGTCCATGTATAAGGGTTGTTTCCTATTAGCATTTCAAATAGTGAATTCCTATCCACAAAGTTTTCAAAATAAATTTGTAATTGCAACTTCCTTCCCACCCCTCCTTTTTTGTCCTCTGATTTTAGAATTGCATTGAAGTCCCCGCCCAACAAAAAGAAATCAAAGGCTTAGCTACTACATATGATATCTAGTTCTTTCCAAATTTCCTTCTTTTCTAGAGAAGAGTTGGGGCCATAAATATTGATTAACAAAAAATTTAGATTGGAAGCTAGACTCTTTACCTTGCTTGCTATCCATGATCTGCTTTTAGCTATCTCTTCTACTACCATTGATTGAGATCGCCACAGAGTGGTGAGGCTCTAGAAGCCCCGATCACATTTACTCCCATAGATTTCCACCTACTAAATTTTTTTCTTAGCTTATCTCTTTCATCCTGATTTAGTTTGGTTTCCTGAATAATGCATATTTCTGCCTGTGAAGGCTCTAAAAAATGCCTAAATAGGCATCTTTTGTTAGGGGCGTTTAAGCCCCTAATGTTCCATGATATTATTTTCATTATTTTTCAGGAAGGGTTGCTCCCTTCCCTACTTTCAACAGATCTTTGATTTTTAGCTACCCATTAGCTTCTCCATCTAGTTCCAACTTCTCCTTATTCGGTGTGCGCCCTCTTCCTTTTGATTCCCCATAGCTTGGCACTAATTTGGTTGAGTCCTTCTGTCGAATCCCTAAGATCCCTTTTAATAGTTCCATTCCAACCCCAGAATCTTCCACTTGATTATGTGCCTGTGAATGTTTTGGGAAGGGTAAATCATCTTCTAGATCCATAACCTGATTATCTTCTTCATCAAGACCCTTCCAGTGCTCTTCTAATCTTTCTTCTCCTATCAAAATGGATCCTTCCTTTGCTGCTTCTACAAATTCCACCAATTCCTTGCCTACTTTAATCAATGAATTGAGATCTTCTTTCTATACCTTAGGATGTATCATTCCCAAGGTATCCAAAATTTTATTATCTAGGCTCTGTACCTTTGTGCACAAAATCTTTAGATTCTCTACCTTTTCTTCTCTGAGTCTAAGCCCTACTCTTTAGACACTTGCTTGTCATCCTTTTTTGGTGGCTCCTTTATTTGTTCAAACTTTTCCTCTTCAAAATGTCTTGGCGATGAAATGTCAAGGTTGTCCTCCAATCTGATTTGTTTTCCACTGTGAATTTCTCCTTCACCTTTCTATTTTTGACTTACTTCCCATGAACACCATCGTAGTGTTTCCACTGGTGCACTTGCTAGTTTAGGATCAAAAAATAGCTCCTGTTTTAATGTCCCCCAATCTGTGACAATTTCTATCTCTCTGCATTGTGGGGTATTGGGTTTGTTCTCCACACAAATCTTGACATTTATTTTATTCCCCTCCTTTTCGGTCCATTCTTCAGCACAGATGTATTTGCCCAAAAAATTGCCAACTTCTTCCAAGATCGTAGGCTGCCAGAATTCTATAGGCAAATTTGGCAATTTGTACCAATCTTGAATATGCTCTAATTTGTGTTTGGTTGGATCAAATGCTATTTCCCTGTCTCCAAGATAAAAGCCATGACCATCCAAAATCCAAATTCCTTCCAAAATTTCCAGTTTAATTTTTGTAGAAGGGCAGACAACCACGAAGAAACCATTTGCTAAAGCTCTCATTTTTAACTCCTGCCCCCATCATTCTTGCCACCATTGAAATAATTTTTTCCAATCTAAATTGGTCCCAAACCATTTTCCAATCAACCTTAGTTTTTTCATCTGCTCTATTGACAAACCTAAAAGATTGGGTGACATAACCATGGAAATTTTGTTACCTTTTCTCCATTTGTTCCTCCTAGCTGTGTTGAACTTGTTACCAAAACTGCCCTTTCCATCTACCCTAGGGTATCTCCACTTGTTCATGAAAGGCCTTCTTGAATTTAAATTTAACTTTGGATCTTGGAATCTTGGATTGAAATGCTTCTAGGATCGAAAGTCCCTATTGTAGTTCTGATGATTTCCCTAATTAATGAAAACTCCTTGATTTCTTTTCCTTTCTTCTGCCACTTTGGACCTCCACACTTTCTTGCGTGCTCTTTCTCGGAGAGTTTCCATTGGAATTTCACTTTTAGCATCTTCGGCCCAAGATGAAGCCTTGAAACATTCCTTTCCTGCTACAAGTCTTCCATTCCCTTGGTCTTCTTGCCTTGCCTGATTTCCAATCTTCCGCACCTCTTCTAAAAACACATTTTCACCTTCTTCACTTTTCTACATTTTTTCTCTATATGACTCTTTATAATTATTTATTAGGTTGGTAATTTCTCCATTATCTTATAATTCTTCTAAAAATGTCATTTTCTTCTATGTGCACAATCAGTCTTATTTTTAGAACTTCAAAAAGCAAATCTAATGTTGAGTTAATTGGCTTTAATTAATATTATTTTTAATCAACTCATAAATTAGAAAAAAAAATCTAATTTTATGAAATCAAATCCTATCTTTATCCTAGCAAGTAGTTAACTAAACAAAGCAACTTTAAAATATTCTTTAAAACATGACACATGTCGTGTGCATGTTCATCATGTCTTCTCAACTCATCTTGATCATTGATCTCCTTGATTTATCGCCATCATTGATCAATCTTTCCTTGAAACCTATATATACCCCCTTCACTTCATTAAAAATCCTCTTTGATCATTTATTCTTAGGCATCCATATAGCACATTGAACATACATCGCATCATTGAGCACATTGAACACTTTGAGCAATTATAATCATTATGTCCGCTTGTTGCAACCATGGGTATGCAATCAATTGAGCAATCCACAAAGAACCAAGAGATCAATACAATTTAGGCGATAGCTTTCTATTGTTTTGATAAGCATATTCATTGATTTGGTTATCATTTAGATCGATCTTTTGAAGATTATAGGATTGAGTTGTTATCATTATTTTAATCTTTTATTATCTAAATTTTACCTATACACATTCTTGCTTTTCTAATTTTATAGGGTTCCTTTTCATCTTAATGATCATTTACTGTGTTGACAAGTTGAATTATTTGTCTAACACCTATCTTACATACTCCTTAAGCTAATTTATTTAAGGGTATTATCATTTTTTGAGCTAATCCATCATCTCATGATTTGTTAATTTGTTTTGTTGCAGACGTATAGATCTCATCATCCAACAACATCTTGGGTCATCATACAATCACTCAACAATCATTCGATCAAGCCTTTTAAAGATAGATCCTTGTTTTTTGCAGACCTATTATTGAAAAGTGAATCTGCACAATAGTCAAGCACTTTTGGTCTGAAACAGAGCGCATCTACACAATATTCAAGCACTTTTGGTCTAAACTACATGCATCTACACATCTAAGTACTTTTGGTCTGAAACGAAGCGCACTTGCATGTGCATTTGTCAAGCATATCTAGTAAATTCTACAACACCTTTGTACAATAGTTAAGCACTTTTGGTTCAATTACTTTTTGCTAACTACTTGGTTTGTGTGGAATCAATATCACTTGTTGCAACATCTTATCATAGGTCAAAGAAGGTTTCTAACATACTTTTGTAGGATGATTGTCGAAGATATCAAATCTTTTTCATACTAAGTCTTAGAAACACTTCAATTTCTTAAAGGAAGTAACAATCATCATGTACTGCATCTTGTGTGATTAGCGTAGGTGCACTTAGCTTAATCTAGAGGGTAAATGAACAAGTGTTTTTCATACTTGTGAGGTAATAGGTATATTCTCTCCCCTTGTGTAAAAACTTGGGTGAGCAAAAAACTAGACCCATCTCTTTTTATTTTTGTTTATCCCTTAGAAGGGCCTACTTTTGGATTGCATTTCATCCAAAAGGGATGACCCTAAGTAGATTTTTCCTTTGGACCACTATATAAATTGGTCAAGGTGAAAGTTGAGTCCTAACCAACATTAGCCTTTGCCATACAGTGCTAATTTGAAAGGAGGCGTACCAATACTTTTGTGTTAGATATATTACACTCCCAGTAGAGTTGGTTAAATCTTTTAGTAGCTTGCCAGATGCTCGCAAGACATTTGTCCCCCAAAAAGCAACTGAAAACCTCATAGTTAGTGACTGCTTGATCTACCTCCGAACATTTCAATAATTTTTAGTGCAAGGGTACGACGCCCCCAAGATTAATCACTATAAGGCTCCCTTGAGATGAGACAGAAATCCCCGGCTTAACATAAGCTACTAGTAGCTTTTTAGGGAAAGGGTGATTGGGTTGTCCTTCCAGTCCTAGAGGTCCCTATTTGTCTTCTCCCGCAAAGACAAAAAAGTGTACACACCCTGTCTATAAACAAATTTGTCACCACAAAATAACATTTGAAATTGACTCGTTGCCCATAGAGTGGTGACTAAATTGTCCCAACAATTGGAGAAGCTATTATTGAATTATCAGATTTCCTCTGCATTTGAGATGGGCAATTCCCTCATATGATGGGATTTTTGTAGTTTTTGTGTACTTTTAACCTGAAAGTACATAAAGGTGAGAAAGAAAAACTAGAGAAAAATAACTAATAGAAATCCCAACAATAGACATACGAATATCAACTGAGATTTCATAATGGATATGACAGATTTCAAAAGAGTTTTAACACAAAATATTTTTTAATGTGCAATGATAATAAAAGAAAGACGGCAAACCTCAACATATGAAAAGATATGTCACTTCCACATGTTCAAACCAAGATACCAAGATATGAACATTATTCATTACATCAATCACATAAAATACCAATGGTTTGCACAATCACATAGAAGGATTACTAATTTAACATATGAGAAATCAACAATGATAACATATGAATACATTTAGAACATAGGAACCAAAAGCATTCTTCATTATCTCCTTGAAATTATACAATTCCAAAAACTCTTCTATACATACTGTCAAGCCAAAAAATCTTTCTCCTTTTGCCAAAAGTCTCACAAAAAAAAAGTGGAACCCCTTTGATTGAATTACAAAGCCGTATATATAGGTGAGGCTAGTAACTACTTAAGGTAACTACCTTAACCACTTTTGTAACTACTTAGAATAACTAACTCTCTAAGTGCACCAACTTGAAATAACTAACTTTCTTTTCATAAATATAGTTACTTAGAGTAACTAACCAACTTTGGCACTTAGAAATAACTACCTTTTTGAAATACAATGATTTAAAAATAAGCTTTATTCTAGTTAGGTTTTACCTAACTTTTCTAGAAACAAAGCTCATTTTCTAACTTTCAATTACAAGAAGTGACATAAGTCACTTTTACAAAAAGGTAACATGAAATTTGAAACTTATGAGTTGTATGTTTTGCTAAGTCATTCCCATCTTCATCTGCTCCATTGTGGTGATCCAACCTCACCAAATGTTGACATCTTCTCTGTATACCTGAATCTTAGACTCATGTTTTCACACATACAAAACCTAGATGAAGATAATAGTAACACATTTCCCCGCTCTGATTACTATCATAAAAGGCCATTGCCATCATTTCCCAAGACAATTTCTTCAACTTTGCATAGATTTTGGTCATTTGTGAATAGGATTTGTCTCCTTAAAAAGCATGTATGTACTATCGTCTTCTATAATTCCTCTATCTTCCATCCATCTTCTCATTTAAACTTCGTCCCACCTTCCTATTTTAAGAAAACATATCTACACAACCATCAATTTTTCAATTGGCATCTTAATTATAAAGTTGGTGATGTCTTCAACTTAGCTAACTTGGGCAAGGAGGTCAACCATAACAACATTTTAACCTTATAGCTGATGGATTAGGACTTTTGAGACATCAATACAATGCCAAGTAATGACATTGGAAGGCGAGCCAGTGACTTGTCAAATGATCACTTTGATTCCTTGTTAACCACTAAGCACTTCATTAATTTATACTTCATGATTGCAAGTAAACTGAAACCAATGATCTCTACTACCCCTCTATCTTCTCTGCCTTTAGCTTAGCTTTTCCTTGAGCTTTGATCTAATATTCCACCTAGCAGCATTGACATAAAAAGAGCATATGTCACATTTTCTGTTGGCTCTAACTTAATGAGGCATTCTGTTAAATAGTTTGCATTCCCTTCTAACAATAGTAAGGACATTGCAGTGTTTTACAACTGATTAAGAATAACATGTAGGACTAGTTACATGTTGTAGATGGTAGCACCAAACTCCATAATTATCTAGTTTAGATCATTTGATCTCTTTGGGTCAACACATTTGGCTTGTACTTTTAATTCCATTTCCCATAGATGCAACTGACAAAGAAATCCTTGAAGATTGAACAAGACTATTCTAAAAACTCTCATATTGGTGTAGGTAAGGACCATATTCATAGTCTTGGAGTTTGTACTTCATGATGAGGCTTTTTGCAAGTTTTGCATTGAAGTTACCTCTTGCACCTGCTTGAAAGTCCCTAAGACCTTTTCAACAAATCAACTTCGTGAGCAATCTATTTGTGAGGGGGCTGTGAATATACTTTTTGCAAAAATGTTCACCACAATAGCAGATACAGTAATGAACAATAAATATTTCATTTTGTGTTTCTCAGAAGGGATCACACCACCTCCATATGAAACTCATGATAGAATGCCAATCTGCAAAAACATGTCTTTAATATGCAGGATGACAAACTTGTACAATGAATTTGTAGGAAACAGACCCATAAGGAAAATGATTTCCTTCAAAATGACCAATGTGATAGTTTTACTGGGTTGGTTAGATGCCAGTTGAAGCAAATACTTTTCCAAAGATTGGAAACAACCGAGTGCCCAACAAGTAAATTTAATGGCTAAACTTCAATTTGGTGTTACCACTCACGGGTCACTAAATATGATGAGCGTTTTACAAAATCATGTTGTGCACACTCTGCAGTCACAGTGGTTCAATCAACTTGTTTGTGCTTGCATGTTATGTAGAGGAATCTACCCGAGTGTTTAGAGAGACTACAATGTTTTCAACATAAACATTTAGAATATCCTGCAACCATCATGTAGGATGAGATGACATCTCTTCGAGGTGTGCTATTATGCCATTCACACGCTGTGTCTATACTTCCACATTTTGCATTGATGTCTACCAGGGCACTTTGAACTATAATATCTGACAAAAATCCTCCATCCTTCATGTTTTGATGGATGCCCATATTCTACTCCAAGCAGGCCACAGGTACGCTAGAAAAGGTGGCAGAACTTAGCTTTACACTTGCAAATTGCATTTGCTTGAAATTTTTTGTGTGTTTTTCAACAAAACCATATTGTGCACATCGCATACTCATTACAATCCATGAGATTACATATTTTAAGATATTCTGTCAAACAATGCACGGGCTTTGTCTATCCTTCCAAAGTTTGCATACACGTCTGTCAGAGAATTTCAAACTATAATAGCACTTGCACCCATAGGAGGTTCAAGGAATCTGTCACTAGGAACAACTGATAGTTTTAGAAAATCTTTTTGGTTGCGTGAGACAATCTTTCATAACTAATGAGGCGACATTGCTTTGAGAGGTTATGTCAAACCATTCATGTGCCTTGGAAATGTTTTCATATTTTGCATGTAGGTATACTAGAGTATTTGCAATGATAAATATCTGATGAAAACCCTCATTCCATGATACTTTGATAGACATCCATTCCCTATTGGAAATTGCCCATTTTGGCACTGGTTGAGAAGAGATTATGTTACAGCTAGTAGGACAACTTTATACCAGCCAAATGCATTTGCTTGAAAGTTTTTAAACATTTTTACAACAAATATGTTTCGTGTGTATTTTGTAAGCATTGCATTCAATGAGATGGCATGTCTTTGAGGCATGTTGTCAAACAGTTTATGCACTATGTATGCTTCCACATATTACATACATTTCTACCAGGGTGCTTACAACTAGGATTACACTGAGATGATTGGAATACTTGCTTGACGCCAAAAAAAATCACTCACTTAGGAGTTCCTGAAGAATATAAAACACAATAACTATGTGCTATGGCAAACCATAAACCTTCTTTTGAGAATCCTCGTCAAATATTTTACATACCTTGTTAATATTTCTATTTTTGGCATACCCTGATTCTGGCAGAAAGTGCTGATGAATGAAGAATGGTTATTTTTCTTTGTAACCACATCTTGGGTGGTTATGGAAACCACTTTCTCTTAAATTTCGGGCAACAATTTCTTTTATCAGAGTTTTTAAATACTTTCACAACTTTACAAGAATGCCGATGAACATTTTTGAAACCAAAATTTCCTTTTTTTACCTTCACCGTTTAAAAACACTTCAAAACCTTCCCTTTTAGTATTTTATTGCTTTTTGATAAGTCCTATCAGTGTTTGAGAAGAGTTTCAAAACCTTCTATTCTCTCCGAAATAATTTTAAAAAGGTTCAAGTTGAATACATTCAAAAGTGAGAGTATTAGCTGATGATAACGAGGAGTTCCTTCGTTGGCAATTGGTGGCACTTTCCTAAATCTTAATGTTGATGAAGATTTTTGAAAAGAGAATTCTTTGTTTTGCCTTCACTATTTGATGCCCATTAAAAACTTAATAAGAGTGCCGATAATTATTACTTCAATGTTTTCCTCGATACTTTATTTCCTTTGACAAGTCTTATCAGCATTTTGAAGAGGTTTTGAAACCTTTTAATTTCTCCAAAACAAATCTCAACACATAGGGATCAAATATCTTCTAAGGTGATGATATTAGCCGATGACAAAGATTTTTCTTTTGTGATATTTGATGGCTAATAAATAACTCTTATTATATTTTAAGCAAACCTTTATCAAACTCCATGGTGTGAAATCTTCATAAAACTTACCTGGGGCCTGCTAATACCAAGAAAAGAAAATTGGCATAACTTTTGATAGGAACAATATTCCTGAAATTTTGACACATTGTCTGAAATGCCAATATAAAACTCCTGATTAGATGATTTTTCTCCAACACGCATAGAACTCCTGATTTAATCATTTCCGTAAACTACCCACCGTAAAACTTAAAGTTTAAAATCTCCTAAATGGTAAGACTTCTTGACCCGAAAAGTTGCCACATGAGGCAAAATGGAGTCACGAATAATGCCATAAAAATTATTTTGTACCATCTGTCACATGTTTCAAGATTTAATTATTTTCATAAATCAGCCACCCTATGCAACTGCTTCCAAGATTTCAATTGGAATGATGGAGATCCTTCTTCAAATTGGTGAATGAATCAACAGTTCAGTATAATCATAGAACTTGTGACTAGGAGTGATTCAATGTAAGGATTTTGACACAAATTTTAAAATTTGGCAAGTTGAAAATGAGGCCAACACACCCACATTAGGTGTGATAACACTTTAGTCGACAAAGATTCCAAGTTGGGGGCTGATTTATCATAGTGAAGCTTTGTCCTTAGGTATAAAAAGTGCTTGATTTGTCTTCAATAGTGTTATACCCATGGAAATTTGGGCTTTTTGTGAGCCTTGAACATACACTCATTGTTGTCCTTAGCCATCTTGTTTACTATTTTTGTTCTCTTGCTAAGAAATCAAACCAAAATCCTATCAAAATCTTGCTTTGAAAACATAACTATTCCAAAAACTATCTTTGAGCATCAAAAGAGTCAAACTTGAGTCATATCATCAAAAATCCTCATCGAAATGGTCCTGATAATCAACAAACCTAGGTCAAATCCAAAACCCAAAATCACACTTCGAGGAGGCTATCCTTCTAGCACCTCGTAGATTATGAGGCATATCTTGAGGAACAAGACGAAATACAAAGACTTCAACACATGTGTAACTCCATGCCAACACTAGAGAACACGATCCTAGCACCACAACTACAAGAAATCATCCAAACACTTCACCAAATGACACAACCCCTAGACCAACAAACCATACAAAGACTACAAACCATTATCCAATCACTTCAACAAAACCAATCACCTCTAATACAACAACTCCTCATCAAACTCCAGAAACTCATAGCCACTCACCAATCTCAAACCCAACAAAAAAAACACAATATCAACAAATTCCTACTCAATCCTATGTATCATCCCCCTCAACTACATACCAATCTAACCCACCTACATGTCAACACATTCAACAATAACAATTCCAACCACAATAGTAACAATTCCAACCTGGCCCACCTACATATCAACACACTCCACAACAACAACCATTCCAACCACAACAACAAGAATTCCAACCACAATACCAACAATTCCAACCTAACCCACCTATATATCAACACATTCCACAACAACAATACCACATTCCACAACAACAAGAATTCTAACCACAACCTCAACAAATTACACCTCAATCCCATGTGTCACCCCCATTATCATATCAACCTAACCCATCTACATATCATGTCAATTCCACATAAACATATCCCATTGATATCCAACAGCATCCACCGCATGATCATCTAACTCCTTATTCTAATATTTCAACTCATCATCAAACCTATACAAGATCTAAAAACATCAAACCATTAAAAAATCCAAAACATCATAAACTTCAAAATCCAAAAATCCAAAAAGCATTTAGGAAACACAAAATCCCAAACACAAATTATTCTAACATTTCAACTCATCATCAAACCCATACACAAGGCTATCAAGTTCCTTCACAACACACAAGTCTAAGTTACCCTTTGCACTAAAATCAAGTGTCCTTAAGTGCTTATGATAACTTTGACAAGGGGAATACCACTCTAGCTTATGCATCCTATGAGTACCCTCCATCATCATCTACTCAAATGCCAATCCAAGAGGCTATTAGTCCTATCCCAACCTCTCCATGTAGTCCCTATCATAGTCCATTGGTCCATCAACCTTCTAATCCATGAAACCCTTCATTACCTTAATCTCCATGTTCCCCCAATCTTCCACAAAAGGATCCTTGGGAGGTAACCCTACAACAATTGGTCCAAGCACAATTGCTTGAGTTACCCTCAATAAAACCATCCAAATCCAATCCTAGTATGTCAAATACCATTATCCCTCCATCCAATCCAAATCCTAAACATTAGCCTACAACACCATCCACCATTATTATCCATCCATTATATTGTTCATCCACCCATATACTTATGAAAGATGTGATCCAATGGATATTAGCAAGGAATCAACCATCTCCATGTCATCCAACACCTATCCAAGAGCCTATCAAGCCTATTAAAGTGTATCCTACCATGATTCCAAGTCAAGATCCATTGTACGTTCATATTTTTGACCATCAAGAGCCTATCAAGCCTATCCAAGAGTCTCCCACTTCCACTTCCATTAAAGAAAACCAAGATCTATGTCAAGAGTATAATCTAAAGCATGTGGAAACATCAACCCTTTATCTAAATCAAGATCAAAGCACCTCCATCCAACCCATCCATAACGATATAAGATATTATCTTTGATGAAGAATCTATACATGAGCAAATTGATCCCATCCATAGCACACTTAATCCTATCTATGATCAAGATCCCATCTATGATCAAGATCCTATGTATGATCAAGAGAACCATGATGATCCTCAAAGCCTACTTTATGCATTCCATGGTCAAGATATTATCACCCTAGCTATCCACGATCCCACAACTATCCATGAACAAGCTATCCATACTACTCCTATCCATTCTCCACCTAGCCCTATCCATGATCCAACAACATCCAATTACCTTGATGAGACACTTGGTCCCCAACCAAACATAGATAATCAAATAGATAACTTGGATCATATCCCTTCATCTCCTACTAAGTATAATGTTAGTCAAGATCCAAGCATCCCATGTGATCCATTGCATGATCCCCCACATTGTCTCTTGTGGATCTTCCATTATCTCATGTTGATCCTCCACCATCCACCATCGATCCCATTCCAAATCCATTATCCTATCCTCTTGGTCTTACCACCTTCATCCATGAATGTTCCTCCTTAGGAGAACAACAACCACTATCCACCACTTCCCTATCCCCATCACATAATGGACTCGCATCTTGTTTCCAAAACAAACATACCATTGCATATAGTATGTTCCAAAACATGAACTATCAAGGCAAAGGTTTAGGCCTTCATGAACAAGGTGTCTTAGAGCCCATCCATGTCACAATCCATCCTCGAGCACATGGTCTTGGTTTTTCATCCCAAGAAAAACAATCCAATGATGTTGGTACCACATCCACACCTCCTCTAGCTACTTATTCCACTTCATATCCTGGTGCACCTTATCGCACCTCTCACTCATATGTCTCCATCCCCCCTCCATCGTCATACCATTTGTAAAAGCATGTGACCATACATATCCCTCCATCCACTCTTCCTCCACTCCTTCCAACTCCTAATATTCCTATCCTTCAATCTCCTAATCCCTTCATCCATCAGTATACTCATTCTTCCATCCACACATCCCATCCCCTTATATCCCCTATCATTCCTAATCATGGCCGATGAATGCACACATCAACCCCATATGAAGCTATCCCAAACCCCATGAGATTCAAAAATAAAAATTTGGATGCTGCTACCTATATAGCAAAATATCTGCAAAAGCCTCAAGAATATCATGCCATAGGGCATCAATACATAAAGGCAAAGCCAAATCTATCTCAAAAACTGCATACATCCACACACATCAAAGCAAATATTAAAATGGTGTGGGTCCCTAAGCAACAAGCAATTACCCAAAAGGAAGCATCCATATCTCAATCTATCTCCAAATTCCAAAAATCTCGTTCCCCATTAACAAATCCTACGTTGCATATGCCCACACACCTCACAAAAAAAAATGAAAATGGTGTGGGTCCCCAAGTAACAAGCTATTAAGTCAAATAAAGCATCCACATCTCAATCTCTCCCCCAATTCTAAAATTCCCGCTCCCCATTAAAAAATCCTACAAATCCTAAGTCCATTTGGGTTCCTAAACTCCTAAATTGACGATTCCCAAATACCCTATCTCGATTCCCATTACTCTCCACTCCCCATCCTAGTCAAAGGCTTCCAAATATATCACGATGTGTGCAACCATTGGTCTTGGTTCCCCATAATTCCATGCCATTTCCACATACCTCCATCCCCTCATCTTATATCCATTATCCTCCATATTTCCCCCATCATACCTCTATGGTCCATTCTTTTGTTCCATCACCCATTTATCCCTCCATTTCCATTCATCATCCACATCATAACCCACCATACATTCCATTTCCATCTTCCCACATCTATCAACATCCATGCATGTAATGCTACCTGATATAGTCCATGTGCAAACACACATCAAAATGCAAACATACTACCTTGCTATTGGAAATAGATGCTTGAGTCCTCATCCTCCATCCCATCCAAAAGTCCAAAAAAAAAGATCAAAATAGTAAAGAGAAATCCCTTCATCCAATGGTGAAAACTTGGAAAACAGACACCTTGGATAAGTACCATGATGAAAAGTTGACAAACAGGTGTCATGTGTAGGTTGATTGTCTATGCACCTTACACTTGGGGGCATGTTGTCTCATCTACCCATCCTACCTATCATATCTTACTTATACATTATATCCACATAATTATCCCCTTGATCCAATTCATCTTCCTTTCCTCCTTTTGATCTTGATAAAGATAGAGGTAAAATGTTGAAAAATGCTTTGAAAAATCTCTTGGTATACCTCATCATTTCCAACCAATCCAATCAATCCTGTCATCATAAGCTTTGTCATGTAAAATCCTAAAGCATTATACCTAGAATGGGGCATGCTATTCCTATGCAACATAGTCTTTGGAGATCACATCCTAAGCACCTCATCCATTCCTTCCACTATTTCCTATTCTTTTATCCATGTCTTACACTATCTAACCATCCCATTTTCTATCACCCATCCTTTTGTTCACTTATCTAATCCCATCTTTCTCCTTCCATCTAGAACTAGTTTTCCCTTGTCATTGGTATCTAGTACTAAGGCTATCCAAATTGCAATCCAATGTCATCCAGTCATCCCAATCCATTGAACACTTCCATCTCTCTCATCTTCCATTTATCACTCTCCATCCTACCACCTAGACTTGACTAACTCAAGAAAAAAACAAACTATGTATCCTTTGAAAGCTCAAGTACCTTATCAAACCCAAAAGCAACAGACTAATCCTAAAGCCATATGCTGGCTTGCATACTGCTTGCTACATCTACTACAACAATCCATCTATCCTAGATCAGATCAATAGCCTTTAATGGACATATCTTTCCTACAATAAGGCTTTATATACCAATCTACCCTGAGCAACCTCTTTGGCAAGAGAATATGTTGGTTGTGTGTTTACCTTATTAGTTAGTCAATTTATTTTTTGGTTTATCTTTTGTTCCTTTCTAATACCTAGTCAAGACTGCCTTGATTTTCTATATCTTGGTATATTACGGTGCAATATGGATTGGGGCATAGTCATTGCTTTCGTATGTTGTGTTTGTGGGATGAGCTCATTATCCTACCACAGCTAATACGTATCGTGTGTGTGTGTGTGTTACAACCTAGAATCTTACATATTAATATTCTTTTATATTTATGTATTAAGTTTATTATATGTTAAAGACTATGGCTCATTCACATATCCAACAAGGTTCTATTATGTCTAGTAGATATAAGTTCAAACCGTTTGTTTGTAGAGTCAATGTCCTATGCATTGGATACATCATCACCTTGGTCTTCTATACCCCGGTGCATAACATCCATTGCTATATCAAAAATAAGGATTGATCTTTATAAATATTTGTGTAACCGTTGCAACATCACCCCATCCATCCCACCCATCCATCTCATCCATACATCCTAATAAATCTATAGCTTTCATGAAGATCATTCAATCTAATATCAATTCTTCTATTCTTTGTCCATTTATCTTCCATCTCTCTATTTACTCACCCTTTTATCTTCCTTTCATTTTAAGAGTACACTTGTGTTCTTTGAACCCAATTGTCCGAGCTTGAGGGGGCATCCTCATCATCTTCATTATTCATCTTATCAATATACCTCATCCTTTCCATACTAATCTAGCTAATCAATCTAGCCAAATTATCCAATCACATCCTTTGGTCTTGATCCTAATATTGTCGTAAACCAAATCAATCAATCAATCAATTATCATCAATCAATTGTCTTATACAAGATGTTGCATTGTCGAAACTAGACTAGGTGTCTTATACAACATGTTTCATTTCTTGAAACTAGATATTATCATCAATCCATCATCAATAGGATATATCGTTCCCACATCTTTGTGTTGATCTAGGGATATATCGTTCCCCACAATGACAACACTATCATTATCAATCATCATCACTTAATCATTGGTTTACAACTTGACAGTGGCAATACCTTCTTTATTTTTGGAATCATCATCATCATCATCATCATCATCATTCATCTTATTCATTAACTTACCATTATATTTCCTTGTCACCCTCACTTTGAGTGATTGGGGCATCACCATCTCTAATCCAATCATTTTCTTCCAACCATGATCTTCTAAATCAATTTTCTTCTATCAAATCAAACACCATGTTTTAAATTTCTTTGAAACGTTGTTACTTCACAACATCATCTCAAAGAGGGGCAAAATAGAGACACCTAAAAATGACCCTTCACATTGCATCACTTGCATTTATTATTTCTTCTAATTCACTCGATTCCAATATTAATTGAATAAATCCTCTTTCTTTAATTAATTTCATTAAATTCCACTTTATTCTTCTAAATTAAATAATTTTAATTATTTAATTAAATCATTATCCCTTTCAATTTCCTCAAATTCACATTAAATAAATAAATAAATAATTTAATTAATTCATCGCTTAATTCCTCTTATCCACAATTAAATTATTTTTAATTATTTAATTATTCAATTATTCTTCTAAATTTAAATAAATTATTCAAATTTATTTAAGTTGACTTTATCTTATAAAAATAAATAAAATAAATATTTTATTTATATCTTATCTATTCCTCTATCATGCAAAATAAATTAAATGAATTTAGGGGAAAAGACCCAATAGGTGAGATAGTTTGAATGGTTGAGATAGTATATGTGCATTTAAGGCCCAATATTTTTTGAAGTTTAGTATTATTAGTTGTGACTTTAAGGTTGTTAGTGTTACTATAAGTACTAATAATTGAATGAAATATACCCTTTAGATTTAAAAAACAACCAATCATGTGATGCCACATCAGCCCATCAACAAAACATGACTTAATGCACACCTATTGGTCCACCCTTTTTTGGGGGGAACTAATTGACACCTCAACAAAAAACATGCTGATGTGGCATCATATTTGATGATGTGGCCCTGAAACCTTAGTTATAAGCAGGGGCATTGCCAAGTAAGCTACTGTAAAATTTTTGGAGTGATTCGAAATTGCCACGTATGATTTTGAGAGGCATGAAGTTAGGATGCACCACTACTAGGTCCTCTCCCCTATTTGTTTAAATTATTTAAATATTCATATCTTATCCTTTCTTTAATCATGCAAAATAAATTAAATAAATTTATTTATTTAATTTTTCAATTATTCTCCAAATCTTCTAAAAATATAATATTTTCTTATATGTGCACAATCAGTCTTATTTTTTGAACTTCAAAAAGTAAATCTAAAGTTGAGTTAATTGACTTTAATCATTATTGTTTTTATCATCAACTCATAAATTGGAAAAATATTCTAAATTTATGAAATCAAATCCTATCTTTATCCTAGCAAGCAGTTAACTCAATAAATCAACTTTAAAATATTCTTTAAACATGACACATGTCATGTGCACATTCATCAGTCTTCTCAAGTCATCTTGATCATTAATTTCATTGATTTATCTTGACCGTTGATCAATCTTTTCCTGAAACCTATATATACCCTCTTCACTTCATAACAAATCCTCTTCGATCATTTATTCTTAGGCATCCATACAACACTTAAGCATTCTCGCATCATTGAGCACTTTGAGCAATTATCTATCATTCATCCACTTGTTGCAACCATGGGTACACAATATATTGAACAATCCACAAAGAACCAAGAGATCAATACAATCTAGGTGATAGCTTTCTATTGTTTTGATTTGCATATTCATTGATTTGGTTATAGATCATATCAATCTTTTGAAGGTTATAGGATTGAGTTATTGTTTATTGTTTGATCTTTTATAATCTCAATATTTACCTATACACATTCTGGCACTCTCGGTGGGACCCCTTGGTCCTGATCTAATATCAATTGTGTGGAATTTTTAGTTTGATTTCACAGGTTTATAACTTTTTTTTAGGAGAGATCCGAAGGTAATTTTTTAAAGGAAACTTGTTGAGCAAAAACAAAGGCCACGATTGCGTCTGAAAAGGTCGGCAGGCGAAGAAAAACATATAATTTGACCTATTTTGGTGTAGGTCCAAAAAAAAAAACCCCAGGCATGAACCCGAGGCTGTACGATCTAACACAATGAGGTAAAAATAATTTTTTTTTTTTAAAATTTCAAAAAAGTTAAAAAAAATTTAAAAACAAAAAAGCAAAAAACAAACCCAAAAAAAAAACAAACCAAAAAAGTTGCAACGTACCTCTGCCAAAAAAAGGTACGTATACTTTTCTTAAAATCTATTTTCTTTTTTAAATTTAAATGTTTTCTTTTTAAAAAAGTTTCATAAACTTTATTTAAAATATTGCATTTTTCTTTTTTAATTTATCTTTTAAAAGAAAGCGGACAAATATTATTTTAATTAATTTCTTTTTAAAATAAAAGATTTTTTTAGCCTAGCAATAGGTCATATCAGTGATCAGGAGCCAATCACAGAGGGCTAAAATTGGACCCCTCTCCATCTGCGTTTTGTTTTTGGAGGATCAACTTCAAAAACTAATGTCTTGGTCATACGTACATTTTTCTCAATGCTTTTTTTTATAGGCTAAAATTTCATGCTCTACATCATGGTGACATTGGTTTTTTCTAAGGATTCTCTATTTTTCCTAAAAAGTCATTTTATCACTATTGTCTCTATCTTGTCATAGTCTTTAGACTTTCCAAGCTTCATAACTTTCACAAATGGACTCCGAATTAGGTGATGTTTTTTTTAAAAGTTGATATTTTTTCTGTCCTCTACGTAGTAGTATTATCAATTCAAGGATTTTCTGAGTTTTATTTTTTAATTCCACTCATGGCCCATCCTCAATCTATGATTTCAAACACATGCTAACTACTTGGTTTGTGTGGAACTAATATCACTTGTTGCAGCATCTTATTACAGATCAAAGAAGGTTTCTAACATATTCTTGCAGGATGTTTGTCAAAGACATCAACTTTATCATACTAAGTCTTAGAAACACCTCAATTTGATAAAGTAATTCAATCTTGTGTGTTTAGCTTAGTTGCACTTAGTTTAATCTAGGAGGATAAATGAACAAGTGTTTTCCATGCTTGTGAGGTGATAGGTGTATGCTCTCCCCTTGTGTAAAAACTCGGGTGACCAAAAACCAGACCCATCTCTTTTTATTTTTGTTTATGCCTTAGAAGGGCCTACCTTTTGGATTGC
This sequence comes from Cunninghamia lanceolata, assembly GCA_027924645.1. Lineage (NCBI taxonomy): Eukaryota > Viridiplantae > Streptophyta > Pinopsida > Cupressales > Cupressaceae > Cunninghamia > Cunninghamia lanceolata. The sequence continues at coordinate 2,309,162 of BSBN01000704.1, read as the reverse complement.
ATTTCATCCAAGAGGGATGACCCTATACGGATTTTTCCTTTGGACCACTATATAAATTGGTCAATGCAAAAGCCAAGTCCTAACCAACGTTAGCCTTTTCCATACGATGCCAATTTGAAAGGAGGCATACTAACACTTTTGTGAAAGAAATTTCAAATTTGTGTAAAGGTATATTACACTCCTAGTAAAGTTGGTTAAAGTTTTTAGTAGCTTGTTGGATGCTCGCAAGGCGTTGGTCCCCCCAAAAAGCAACTAAAAACCTCATATTTAGTGATGACCCGATCTACCTCTGAACATTGCGATAATTTTTAGTGCAAGGGTATGACGCCCCCAAGATTACTCACCATAAGGCTCCCTTGAGATGAGACAGAAATCCTCGGATTAACATAAGTTACTAGTAGCTTTCTGAAGAAAGGGTGATTGGGTTATCCTTCCAGTCCTAAAGGTCCCTATCTGTCCTCTCTCACAAAGACAAAAAAGTGTACACACCCACATTAGATGTGATAACACTAGAGTCAATGGAGATTCCAAGTTGTGGGCTGATTTATCACAGTGAAGCTTTGTCCTTAGGTATAAAAAGTGTTTAATTTGCCTTCAATTGTGTTATACTTGTGGAATTTTGTGAGCCTTGAACATTCACTCATTGTTGTCCTCAACCATCTTGTTTACTATTTTTTTTCTCTTGCCAAGAAATCAAACCAGAATCCTATCAAAATCTTGCTTCGAAAACATAACTATGTATGAGGAAAATTGACTATGATAAACTAACAAAATCAAAAACCAATAACATAAAGAGAACAAATCTAAATAAAAGCCATTACTAATAAATCAATGAAATATAAAAGCTTTTACCGAGATTTGTATTGTTCCCTTTGGATGAATGTGGATTGCTCAATAGTGCTGCGAAACCATGGTTGCAACAAGCAAGTAAAGTGCTCAAAGATCAATGTTAAGAGATCATGAAGTTGCTCAATCGATGCGATGTATGCTCCAAGTGCTATTAAGGGATGCCTGAGAATAAGTGATCGAAGAGGATTTGTGAAGGAGATGAGGGGGGTTTATATAGGTTTCAATGAAGATCGATCAACGGTCCAGATAATTCAGAAGAATCAACGGAGCAGATAAATCAAATAACCATGATGAATGTGCACACGACATGTGTCAATCCATAAGGATATTTTTATTAAGATATGATGAAAACAAGATTGATTGAATAGATAACTCAACTTGTAATTTTGCCTTTTTAGAGTTCTAAAAATAAGACTGATTCTGCACATGAGTTAACAAGATATTTTAAGAGGAATTGGAAGATAACTGAAATTAAATAAATAAATTTATTTAATTGTTTGTGCATGATAGAGGAACAAAAGATTATAAATAAAAATATTTGCTTTTATTTATTTTTAGGGGAAAAAACAAATTAAATAAATAAATTTATTTAATTGTTTGTGCAAGATTAGAAGAATATGAAGATTATAAATAAAATACTTGATTTTATTTATTTTAGAGGATTGAGATAATTTAAATAAATTTGCATGATTTATTTAAATTTAGAAGAACAATTAATTTAATTAAATAATGTAAATTATTTAATTGTAGATAAGAGGGAATTGTGATGAATTAATTAAATAATTAGATTTATTTAATTAGTGGAGACTTGAAATTTGAAAGAGGATAATGATTTAATTAAATAATTAAAATTATTTAATTTTGGCAGAATATAGAGGAATTTAATTCAATTAATTAAATAAATAGAATTTATTTAATTAATGTCAATTTTTAGAAGGTTTGGAAGAATTTAATGAAATTTAATTAAATAATTAGATTATTCAATTAATGTTGACATGTAGCTGATTTGACAGATTTGATGAAATGCAAGTGGTGCGACGACTTGGTCATTTTTGGGTGTCTACATTTTGCCCCTCTTTGATGTGATGCACTTTACAGCGTTGCGTCAAAGAAAATGATTGTTGAAGATATGATACAAATTTTGATGCCCCAGTGTAGCTGGTTGCCCCAGCATAGCTGGTGTAGGGTGCCCCCTCGAGCGGAAAGATAGGGAAGCGATAGAAGAACTAGGTTGATGCTCAACTAGAAGTTGTGTTAGAGAAGGTAGAAGGAAAAGCAGACTGGGTTGGGAAGAAAAAAATTGGGAGGGACACTATAAATAGGTCCTAAGGGGACCACACTCCTCATTTGTACCTTAAGAGCTTCTAAATTTAGAGAGTAGAGCCTCCAAACTTAGGGTGAGAGAGTTGAGTGGAAGGAGCTAACAGCGAGGAGAGATGCCGATTCCAGCGCACAGGCATCGGGCAGAGCTAGTGCGGACATACGGGAGGCCAACAGGAGCTCCAACAGTAGTAAGTGTCCAAAAACCTCATTTTAATTTGATGTTTTAGGGCGGTTTAGGGCTAGAACTAGGTAGGTTTTTTAGGTCAGCCAAAAGTGCTTTAGGCTAGAATGGTGCTATTGGTAGTCGGATAAGGTGCTTTTGGCACGCCGCAGTGCATTTGGCAGGTAAGTGCAGCGCTATTGGTAAAAACAAAGCGCTAGTGGCTTTTGGGCATCGCACCATAGCGCGATTGGTGGGAAGCCGCATCACTCTTGGTAGAGCAGTGCAGCGTGGTTGGCTAGGTAGCAAGGTGCGGTTGGTTTGGGAGGGAAGAAATCGAGTCACGTCTGGTAGCGCAATGAGGCGTGGGTGGAAGCATGGCGAGACGTACTTGTAAAACAAGTCGCCCTTGGTGTAGTGCAGCGCAACGCGTCTGGATAGATAGTGCGACGCATTTGGTGAGACAATACAGTGCGTTTGTATAAAACAAAGTGCTTTTGGTGAGGTAGACAAAAACGAGAGTTAGGGTTGACCAAAGGGTTGACTACCCTAGCTTACCGAAGGGGAGAGGTTGGTCTAAGGTTGCACAACATAGAATAGATGTAGGTAGGATAGTGAAGAAATGGTTAAACTGACTGACAAGTGGTTTCTTGGATGCAGAGGATTATGTCGCCGCTAATGTTGAGAGAATGACACCACCCCGTAGCACATGAGGTGGTATAGCTGACATGGGAGGAGGACATGCTCCTAGAGCACATGGGATTATGGCACGTGGTGCACTTGACACATATTAGGGTGAATCTCGCCCTAGTGACAGCAGTTGTGGAGAGATTTCACAGCGAGATAGGCTCGTTTCACTTTCTGACAGGGGAGGTGATAGTGACATTGGAGGATGTGTATCGCATCCTGAGGATTCAGAATGATGGAGAGAGAGTGGACTTTGACCTGGTGTGGGGCGAGGAAGGCTTGGTAGAGGTCTTCTACACAGATGGCCTGAGGATAGATGACAGGGAGATTCGGTGGGCAGACATCCCACGACTCTGTGACAGGATCAGATGGATAGTTGCATCACTAATTGGCAGCTTCCTGTGCCTAGACAGGTGATCCAGAGGGCTATCTGTTGGATGGGGCACGGTACTATTAGGTATGTTTACACATGGGACATAGTACGCATGGGGGCCGTGTGTGCTTGGACAGTTGTATCGTGATATGCATGATTGTGTTTACAGGAGGGGCCGCAGTCTCTCAGCAGGGGTGACTTTGCTATAGGTGTGGGCATGGGAGCATATCCCCATGATCAGACCCATGACACAGCACCATCAGGAGAGGGGAGAGCTGTACATGTTTCTGTACGAGGGAGTCATCACACACTAGAGGCTGGGATTCGTTAGCGACTAGAGGCGACAGATTGATGAGATGGACCTATTTGTTTGGAGGCCATGGTTACTTTGTGAGGAGTGGGAGGATGAGCATGAGCAGCTTATGTACTGCTGCCAGGCTTGATATCTATTTGGGAGGCAAACATATACCATAGAAAGATACCTGCCAGAGCAGGTACTTAGACAGTTTGGGCTACCACAGGGACTACCAGTCGGCGAGGCAACACATGCTAGGATGCGGCGGGAGGTTGGGGACTGGGATGCAGAGATTCCAGTAGCTACAGCTTTGGTAGAGGTACAGGGACTTGTCCCCATGAGATGGGATTAGGATACAGGACTGGCAGATCTGGGGACACTACCAGAGTACAACAGGTACTGGCAGACACACAGGCCAGTGCGGTTGACTACACCGGGTGTAGTAGGGGTAGTGGGGGAGGTACTAGTCCCAGGTGCAGAGGCCAGGATGAAGGAATAGGCCAGAGAGGTGAGACAATAGATAGTTGGAGAGGCCAGCGGCCAGCAGGCAGATGTGGAGATGGCTGAGGAGGGGGATTCGGTCGTAGAGACTAATTTACAGCGGGCCGAGCATCTCTTACAGGAGGAGATAGCCCAGAGGACTTGATTAGAGCTCTGGATGGTGAGGCTGAGGAGAGATAGGGATGCAGCCAGGGCAGAGGTGAGATAGGCTGAGACAGGTGCACAGGTGCAGACACAGGTAGCCACAGCAGCACAGACAGCCTTGGCACAAGCACAGGCACAGTTACAGAGCTAGGCACAGGCATAGTTACAGAGCCAGGCATAGGCACAGGTTGTACCCGCACCAGTAGTGGATGATGGGCAGTTAGCCTAGGTGACTTGAGAGAGGGATGCAGAGGTACAGCTATGGCTGACAGCAGAGGCCACACTACAGAGGGTGAGACAAGAGAGAGATGAGGCATGCCGTACACTGGGTGTAGACCAAAGGACACTATATAGGGAGCTCGTCCACGTACCGGGAGAGCTAGTGTCAGCCGGGAGAGTGGCGGAGTACTACAGGGGGCTCTACGTGGGTGCAGTGCCAGCAGCTCAGCAAGCACCCAGTCATAGAGACAGGAGCAGGTCCGAAGCATCTAGGTCCCGCAGGATAGGGCAGTCACCGTCCTTAGTTAGAGGACCAGGGGTGCCACCAGGGGGAGGAGGACCGATAGGTGGACCTGTACCGAGCACAGGTGGAGGACAAGGGCCACATCAGGAGGGCAACTCTACCCACTCGAGCATGTACATGTGTATATTGTACCATTTTTGTATCATTTTGGACTGATGCCTGCGTGCATCTTGATGTATATATTGTGGGCTCTTGATAGCCTTGATGTACTATATTGATGTATATATGGACTATTGATGTAGACACATACATTTTGTATTTTGATGACCTTCACATGAGATATATGATGATCTATTCTGCTCATTAATGTTCATGCTTGTATATATGCACTTCTTGATGTCATGGATGTGATGATATGTATGTATGATTATGGATTTATGTGATGACATATATTTCTTATATGATGCTTCTAGATGTCATGATGCTTATAGATGTATGATGATATAGATGCTATGACTAGTGATATCTAACATGTGGGTTTTGCAGATATGCACCAGAGAGAAGAAAAGAGGAGATGTTAGACTTGAGACCGTTGATTGATCATTGCAATGAAAATGATATAAGGGTTGTGGGAATGGATGAATGAGCTTGTTGCATTGGTTTCACAATTGTATATAAAGAGCAATCCTTATTTTTGATATAGCATGTGGATAGTTCACCACCAAGGTATAAAAGACCAAGGTGCAGTAATATCCGAGTGCATGGACGTTGACTCCTCAAGCACGCAGTTTGAACTTAGATCCCTTAGACATAATATAAACTTGTTGGAATATGTGCCTGAGCCATAGTTTTGAACATAAAAGAAACTTCAATACATGCAAATGCAAGAAGAGTATTAAATATGTAAGATGCTAGGTCGTAACACACATAAGATAAATATAATGCTAAGAAAGATGCTAAAGATCATTCCTCAAACATGGCACACAAAAGCAATGACTATGGTCCCAATCTGTACTGCATCACAACATACCAGGATTATAGATGAACCAAGGTAGCCTTGAATAGGTAATGGATAAAAGGAACAAAAGATAAACTAAAAAGAAAATTGACTGACTTACAAAGTAAACATATAGCTAACATATTCTCTTGCCAAAGAGGTTGCTCAGGATAGATTGGATAGAAAAGATAACAGCCTTATCGTAGGAGCGATGTGTCCATTAAAGGGTGCTATCTACGAAAAAAGACAATGTCTTGCTGCAGGGAATGCCACATGTCGCAGGAGATGCGTGTGTTGGTCTCAACAATGGAACATTCTACAGAAGACAAGCTTGTTGATCTGGTGCTTTGGTTAAGCTGGATTTAGCTGATGTTGGCAATCAGAACAGTTAGGACAGTAGATGACTCTGGAAGAAAGCTGCTTTGCTTCAGGTTTGCTAAGAACTTTTGCTTTGAAAGGATGCGCTAGCTTGCTGCTTGAGTTAGTCAAGTCGAGGCGAATGGATTTTGAAGAACAAAAGACTAGAAAGCTTACATGTCAATGGATTGAAACAGGTGGAGAATGATGAATCGTATGTGCTTGAGTACTGGATACTTCCTTCGTATTCCAGACTGCCTACATACCCTATATCCACAGGATTAAGGCACATTACAATGAAAGATGAAAATGATAATATGTAGTTCTGGATAGAGTGATGAGATGGGTCAAGGTGAAAGGGGGAGATCTTATGTACTTGAGTACTGGATACTTTCTTCGTATTCCAGACTGCCTACATACCCATATCCATGGGATCAAGGTACTTTAAGATTGAGAAGATGACATGTAGTTTTGGTGGTGTGATGATGTAGGAAAAGTGTTGGGAAGATAACAACCTTATCGTAGGAGCAATGTGTCCATTAAAGGGTGTTATTTGCGACAAGGAGAAAGATTGAAGTGATTGTGAACCACAAACAAGGATCCATTCCTAGACCTAGGTTAAGGAAAGAGTTGCCCCCATTCTGGTAGAGGAATTTGCATGGATGTCTGATGAAGAAGACATAGAAAGATTGACCTAGGACAAGATAGTGATAACTGCTGACACCAATCAAGGCGTGGGATGATGATGGTGGACATTGACAAATTTCCAAGCTATACTAGATAGGGAGATGGAAATGCAAACAAGGTCAATGGTTTTATTATGGATGGATGGATGAAGTGTGCTGTGACAACAAGAAATGAACAAGACTTGATAGACGATGGGTGCTAACTCTACACATAGCGCTTGTTTGCCAGGTTTTCACTATGGTACTTATCCAAGGTGCCTGTTTTCTAGGTTTTCACCAGAGGACAGATTTTTTTGGATTTTTTTTTTTGGAATACTTTGAGGATCAGGCATAGAACTTCTTGAGATGGACACTGTTAAGTGGCTCATCTAGAGGAATGCCGTCAGGTGTAGCTAAAGTATAAGCTCCTGATCCATATACTGCTGTGACAATAAAGGGACCTAACCAGTTAGGCTCAAACTTGCCCTTCTTTTCTCGATCTGCTTGATTTCTCTAATTCTCTTTAAGTACAAGATCACCAACTTGAAATAGTCTTTCTTTGATCTTTTTGTTGTAATTATGTCGGAGGCAGTTTTGATAGACATGGAGATGATTAAGCATTGCAAGGAACCTCTCATCTAGTAGTTTGAGCTCAGCTAATCTGGAAGTGTGATACTCTTCTCCGCTGATCAGGTCTTGCATAGATACTCTGAGGGATGGGATCTCGACCTCTATAGGTAGGATGGCTTCAGAGCCATAGACCAAGGCATAAGGTTTGGCACCAATTGGTGTTCTGATACTAGTGCGGTAGGCCCATAGGGTGGGATTGAGTTGCAAGTGCCAATCATGACTAGCTTCATTGACTATTTTCTTGAGGATTTTGAGAATGGTTTTATTGGAAGCCTCAGCCTAGTCGTTACTCTACGGATAGTAGGGAGTTGAAAAGTGATGTTGGATATTGTATTGTGTGCATAAGGCACGGACATCTTGATTCTTGAATGGTCTCCCATTATTAGTGACAATGGCTTGGGGAATACCATACCGGCATATGAGGTAGTTAAGGATAAACTTGGCCATTTGCTTACCAGTGATATAGGTCATGGGAATGGCTTCAACCCACTTCGTAAAATACTCAGTGGAAGTAATGATAAACTTATGGCCATTAGATGAGGATGGGTGGATTTGTTCTACGAGGTTGAGACCCCATTGAGAAAAAGGCCATGGAGTAGTCACAGACTATAATTGATGAGCTGGTGCGTGAATCAAATCTCCATGTTGCTGGCATTGTAGACACTTCTTAGCAAACTGTGCAGCATCTTGCTCTATTGTAGGCCAGTAATACCCTATTCTGAGTATCTTCTTAGCAAGATTAGGACTAGTAGAATGTGCGCCACAGACACCTTCATGTATGTCTCGTAAGGTAGCTTCAGCTTCTTCTGCATTAAGACATCGTAAGAAGATACCATCAAGACACCGACGATATAGTGTATCACCCAGAATGATGTAACAAGAGGATCGACAGATAAAGGTTTTGTGTTGGGTGGATGATAGGTCAGAGGGAAAGGTACTGTGTTTAAGGTATTCATAGATATCTTCATACCATGGGGAATTGGGACCAACAAGTTTGCAGATGATTTCAGTAACGAGAACATCCACGACTGGTATCAACAACTGTTTGATCAAGAATTCACATTTCTGTGTATTAGCAGGCATGTCAATCAGTGACCCTTCAAAAGCCATAGAATATGTAGCCTTGTTATGCTCTCTTGGAATTTGCTCAAATGTGATGCTAGAGAAGTGCAGTTTGTAGGCATCCACTAGTTGCTTGTAGGGGACCAACTTTTCATCTTTTGTTTGGTACTCATCTGTGACTTGGTGAATGACTAGTTGTGACTCTCCATATACCTGTAATTCTATGATGTCCCATTGAATTGCTGTATGGAGACCTATCAGGAGTGCTTCATATTCGGCAATCTTGTTGGTGCAAGGGAATGCAAGTTGATATGACTTAGGAATATAGTCATTTTGAGGTGTGATAAACAAGATGTCGGCCCCTGACCCATGCTATGTGTAGGAACCATCAAAGTACAACTTCCACATTATGGAGTTGGAAAGAGTGAAGAGATTCTCATCCGGAAAGTCTGCTACCATAGGGTGTGTATCTGTCATGGGTGCTTCTGCTAGTTGATCTGCTAGGGCTTGTCCTTTGATTGCTTTCTGATCCACATACTCAATGTTAAACTCACTAAGGATCATGACCCATTTAGCTAGTCTGCCTGTAAGAGTTGCTTTTGCTAGTAGGTATTTCAATGGATCAATTTTGGCTATAAGATTTGTGTGTTGGTTCAACATGTAATGTCGTAACTTTTGGGAAACAAACACTATTGCTAAAGAAGCTCTTTCCATCGGTGAATAATTAAGTTCATATCCCACCAAGGTTCGACTGATATAATAGATTGCATGCTCTTTTCCTGACTCATCATGTTGTGCTAGCAAGGCCCCTAGGGCCGAAGTTGTAGTTGAGATGTATAATATCAAAGGTTTATTAGCAACTGGTGGAACCAACACAGGAGGTGTAGCTAGATACTCTTTAAGCTGATCAAATGTTGCTTGACACTTATCATCCCATCGAAATGAGACATTCTTTTGGAGTAAGTGTTGAAATGGTTGACATTTATCTGCTAGTTGTGAGATGAAATGCCTAATGGATTGCAACCTTCCTTGAAGGCTCCTTAATGCTTTGAGGTTCTTTGGTAGAGGCATCTCCACTGTAGCCTTGACTTTTGCGGGGTCTACTTCAATACCTCTGCTAGATACAATGTATCCCAATAGCTTCCTTGATGTTACACCGAAGACACACTTCTTTGGATTGAGTCTTACTTGGTATTTCTCGAGCCTGTCAAAGATCTGTCCTAGAACTTGTATGTGATATGCCCTAGAAGATTTAGCTAGTATGTCATCCACATAGTTCTCCATGATATGATGAAAAAGGTCGTGGAATATCACTGTCATTGCTATTTGATAAGTTGCCCCTGCATTCTTTAGACCAAACGACATGACACACCAACAATAGTTACCCCAAGGACAAGTAAAGGTTGTTTTATGTTGATCTTCTTCTGCTATCCTTATCTGATTGTAGCCTGAGAATCCGTCCATGAGAGAAAGCATTTCATGACTTGTTGTCAAGTCTACTATAATATCAATGTTTGGTAATGGAAAGTCATCTTTGGGACATGCTTTACTAAGATCTCTAAAATCATTGCACATGCGGATGCACCCATTGGGTTTAGACACAGGTACAATGTTTGATACCTAGTCTAAATAATCAATAGGTCAGATGAACTTTGCATCTAACAGCTTCTGTATTTCCACTTTTACTAAGAGAGCTATCTGTGGGTGCATCTTTCTTAGCTTTTGCTTGACTAGTTTAACTGTTGGATCCACTGTGAGATAATGAACTACTAGCTTAGGGTCTAGCCCTGGCATATCAACATAGGTCCATGCAAAGTTGATGGTTCACTATAAGAAGAATGTGTTAAGATTCCTGTGTTCTATTTCTGATAATGATGCTGCCAGGAATGTGGTCTTGGGATTTTGCTCTGTGCCAAGGTTTATCTCTGTAGAATCTTCCACTAGGAGAGCTGACTTCTCTTGATACTTAGATGGTAGGGGAAGGTCAAATCCTCCATCCTCAGGTGCCACAGTTGGGTTTTCACCTTTGGATACATCCTTTGTTTTTACTATTTTGTGATCGGGAGGTGCCACAGTGTGGTTTTCACCTAGAGATCTTTCTTTATTTTTACTTTTGCGACTGGAGGTTTTGGCATTCTCACCAAAAGAAGCAGTTGGCTCTAGTTCCATTACAAAACCTACTTTATGATCACCAAGAGGGACACCTTCCTGAAGTCTCATGAACTCAGCTATAGCTTCGTCATTTTGAAATACATCTATAACGGGGGACCCTTGTTGGTCCCAATCGATAAGTTCAGGGTAGACAAGTGTTACATTCTGGGTGTTTGTGGTGGAGGTTAAGGATACAGATGATAGCATAAAGATCTACCAAATCCTAAACCCTTCTTGTCTAGTTTCTTTGTCACAATAATGGGTTCCATAGTTCCTTGATTCTATTTCCCAAGGCCACCTTTGCCTTTATAGCCCATGTTTTTGACTATCCTTAAGCCATTGCCATATTGCTTGATTGGTATTGTAACTGGTTCTTTCTCTTTATAGAGCCAAGAAGAAATGTCCTCAATAGCTTCCTCTTCCAAAAATTTTCCCTGTTGGAATTGGGTTAGAAATGCTGGGGGAGGAATAACTACTTTTTTAGTTGCTTTGGCAATGGGTGGTTGGTCGTAAGATTTAGGGGACAAAGGCATCCACCCTACACAACAAGATTTTGAGATATCATATGTTCCAAAGACTATATCACGAATGTGAGCTTTGATTTTAGGAAGAGGATTAGGTTCACTTGTAGAGGCTTGTGTCAGAGTTTCAGGATCAACATATAGTGGGGATTCAGGGGCTTTTTTATTTTTAGGCACTTGGTTGCAATTCTTATAGCTGCCTTGCAAGACACGACAGCATTCAAAAGGATTGAGGTCTCCTGGGATAGTGATCTCCATACCATTGTATGGGAACCTTAGAGATTGATGGTACGTGGAAGGAATAGCTTTCATTGCATGGATCCATGGGCGGCCTAGGATAATGTTGTAAGGCAGCTCAATGTCAAGGACTTGGCACCTAGTTTCCAACATAACAGGGCCCAGTTGTATAGACAAGTGGATAACACCTTCTGAGTGGCATTCAGCATCATCATATCCCTTGATTGTAATACTTTGATCAATGTTGATATGATCCTCAGAATATCCCAATTGCTTAAGTAACTTTAGAGAACAGATGTTGAGACCAGCACCACCATCTATGAGTGTATGTTTGATTTTGCACTTATGGATTAGAACCTCAATATGAAGGGCATCATTGTGACACATATCATGGGATGGGAGGTCTTTTTAAGAGAAGACCACATTGTAGGGCAAGGCAATGTTACCTACTACAGCTTGGAAATCTGCAACCGCTATGTTGTTAGGAACTGAAGACTCTTGGAGGGCTTTTTCTAGCACTACTCTATGTGCAGGTGATGACTGTAGAAGGTCCAAGATAGAGATTTGTGCTGGCATTTTCCCTAGATGTTTGACAAGATTATAATCAGATTAAGCTGGGAGACTGGGTGTAGGACCATGAATGGTGACACGACCACGACGAGTTGTAACAGCGCAATCCATAGATTTTCCTTTGATTGTGAGGGTAGACACTCGACTCTCTTCAAAACGACCCACAATGGAGTCAAAGGAAGTGGAAGCATAGTTGACACCCTTACCTTTATCCTACAGAGGAGGTGGATCATGATGAGGGAATGGTTCCTAATACATGTTGAGGTCTTTGTTCGTGTGTTGAGCTGGTGGATCATCTTCAAGAGAGATTTGGTTGCCTTCGATTAGATTTTGGATTAGATGCTTGAGTTTCATGCATGATGTAGTTCTGTGCCTTTTGCTTATATGGAATTCATAGTATTCATTTTCTCTGTACCATGCAGTTTTGTAAATCGGTTCGCCATATGGGGGAGCGTCAGGTAAGGTGACAAGGTCTTTGTGTAAAAGCTTCTGTAAGACCGATTCTATGGGTTCTCCCAAGGGAGTGAATTGATGCCACGGAGGGTAATCTTGTTGAGGTCGCTCTTGTTGTCATTGTTGTTGGTTTTGATAAGGCTGTCTTTGTTGTTGCTGTTGTTGAGGTGGAGCTTGACTTGGTTTGGAAAGTTACAACGGCATTTACAAATTTTGGACATGTTTAGAGTCGACCACCCCATCATTGACCACGTTTTTGTTTTTGTTCCAATATTTGGGTTTATCATTCGATTGGTGTTGAGGAGCATTGTCTTTAGTTTCTTTGAAGATTTTGACTACACCCTTAACAATGAGGGCCTTTTCGATGTTAATTCCTTTGTACGTGATTTCATCGAAGGTTGTAGCACTAAGAATTTGAAAATGGAAACCTAATTCTTGGTTGAGGTTCTGCACAAATATGCTAACAAGTTGTTTCTCAGGAATCTTGAAAGGGAATTTGCTAGCCATTTGTCTCCATTGTTGAAGGAAAGAAATGAAAGTTTCACCATTTTTCTATTTATTGTTGCATAGATCGGTCGTGGAGATCTCATGCTCTGCGTTGTAGGAGAAATGGGTGGCAAATTTCTTTGCTAGCTCATTAAAAGACTTGATACTTGTGGGTAAGTGTGAGAACCATTCTATAGCTTGACCTCCAAGACTGCGAGGAAAGAGACGCATAAGATATGTGTCGTTATGTGAGACCTCAAAGCAAGCAAGATAGAATTCCTTGAGATGGTCTTTTGGGTCACCTTTTCCTTTGTATTTATTAAACTTGGGAATAGTGAAATTTTGAGGAAAAGGGATCATAGCTAATGACCGATCAAAAGGATAAGGACACACTTCTTCTAAAGAGAAGGTCTTCTTGGTGTGGCCAAACGTAAGATTAGATAGTTGTTGTTGAACTTCCGCAATTTTGATCTCCATCATTGTGGGAGGGGTTGGAAACATCTCCTGTTGTCCTAGAAGTGGTTGTTGTTTCCCATATGGAAGATTGTAGTGTAAGCCATGAGCATTGGTGTTATAAGGGTCATATGATTGGTTGGGGTCATATGCATTGTATGTTGGGTTTAGATTGGTGTGGGATTGGATGCTTTGATTCAGAGGAGGTGGGGGTGGCGCTAGGTAAGAATGTTGGCTTTGCGATGGTTGAAGAAAAGAATTGGGTGGAGGAAAGCTAAAGTGTGGGTTAGGCTGCGATTGCAGTGCATAGCTTTGGGAAACTTGATGTTGGGAAAGTTGAGGGTGGCTAGGCAATGTGTGAAAGAAATTTAGCACTATGAACGTAGTGGAGGAGGGACATAGGTAGATGTGATTTGCGATGGTTGATTGGGGATGAGTGTAGAAGAATGTTGTGGTTGGGATTGCATGACTCTAGTTGGTTGAGACACATGAAGGTTTGATGATATGGGAGGTGGTGTTTGTTGAGACCCTTGTTGCAGGGCTACATAGTTGTTCCCTGAATTGTAATTTGGTGGGAAACCTATTCGTGATGGGGTAACCAAAATTCCACTTGTGATTGGTGTGGACATTTTAGGAGTTTGTTGTATATTTGATCAAGTTAGGGTGGCTTTCTTAGTTAGCTCCGCTTGACGTTGGAGAGTTTCTTGTTGATTTTTGTAGATTTCCATAGGAGTCAGAAGTGATGATATGGCCCTCTTTCCTGTTGGGTTTTGATAAAGGGGATTCTCATATTGTGCAATTGTTCTCCCTTGTGATCCTTGTTCAGGTAAAGGTGTGGTCACTGTTGACATGGTTTGCACCACTTGTATGGTGTCTTGGTTGTTGTTAGGCTTGCTAAGCATGGATAGATCAAAGCCTTTGGGTAATTTGGCTCCTTTCTCTACAAGCAAGTGAAAGAAATGATCTTGGTTCTCGCTAAGGATTTTGTCAAAGGTAGCTACAGCTCTAGGATATTGTATGAATTCATCAAGATCTTGCCCATCTTCTTGAGAGGATTGACCTATTTCAAAGTGTCACTCTTTTTGAGGTGGGGCTTGATCTGTGGTATAACCTTGTGGGACAAAATCTGGAGGCAAGCCAGTGGTGTAATGACATGTACTTACCAAAGGAACTCTTTCTTCCAGAGATGGGACTGGATTGGTAGTATAACCTTGTGGGATAAAATCTGGAGGCAAGCCGGTGGTATAGTAAGGTGTACTTACCAAAGGGACCCTACTTTCTTGAGAATTGCTTGGTTGGTCTAGGTGCGGCATGTTGGGAGAATTGGTAGATCTTTTCGCGGGTGTTCTAGGAGTAACCTTAGGAGTAATGTTGAGACGACCTGATTGCGGTGTATGAGGAGGTGATTTGCACTTCCTAGGGACAACTTGCTTGGACTTCATAGTTTGCTGGAGCCTAGTGGTTACCATGGAATACACTAGGACAAAAAAGTAATCCTGGGATTCTGCTTGTGTTTTGAGAAAGACAAACTCTTTGATGCACAATTCACTAGACCAAAGGTGCTATACTATTTGACCAGAGGCGCAGGACTGTGCAACCAAAAGCGTGCTACTGTAATACCAAAGGCAATGGACTGAGCTACCAAAGGTGAGGTACCACTATACCAAAGGTGAGCCACGGTGACCAAAAGCGAGCTACTGTACCACCAAGGGTGAGATGCTGTAATACCAGAGGCGTTGAAGTAGTGTCTGATGTTTTAAAAGGCAAATTTTGATAGATTTGGTTTGTTTCTGATTAGTTTTGCTTTGGCAAGAGAAAACACAGCAAACAAAATGGAAAAAAGGGACTGACACAACAAATAGTGTATGTTCGAGGCTCACAAAAAAGCCCAATGTTTCCATAGGTATAAGACAATTGTAATCAATAAAAAGCACTTTTTATCCCTAGAGACAAGGTTTCATTGCAGTAGATCAACTCACAGCTTAATACTCCATCGATAAAAATATCATTCCATAAAAGTGTCAGATATTTTGTCTTTACAAGAGACGATAGGCAGGGATATCTCACCCTCCCCTTGGAAAGCTCACATAGGTCATAAGAGCTTTATGGCCAAGGGAATACTATCTCTTCTCAAGGGAGCCAATGGTGAGTACCTTAAGGGCTTAAATCGATTCCCCTTGCACTGATGATTACCGCAATGTTCGGAGGTAGATCGAGTAGTCTCTATCTAGAATATTTCTTAGTAACTTTGAGGGACCAATGCCTTATGAGCAATGCAACAAGCTACTAAAAGATTTAACCAATCCTACTAAGAGTATCAAACACTTCGCTTAATGTGAAAATCATTTCCACAAAGAGCTAGTACACCTCTTTTCAGTTTGGCACCACAAGGTAAGGCTAACGTCAGTTAGGACTTGGCTTTCGCCTTATCCCTCTTATATAGTGGTTCAAAGGAAAACTCTGCTTAGGGTCATCCCTTTTGGATGAAGCGCAATCCAAAAGTAGGCCTTTCTAAAGGAATAACTGAAATGTAAGAGCAAGCACATCAAACAAAGGTTCAATTGTCCCGTTATAAGAAAAATAAGGTGCAACTAAATTAGGCACACATACGTTTGTAGTTGTCAATTGTCCCTTATGAAATTGAAGTGTTTGGCATTCATGTCCATTGTCACTTAAAAAAATTGAGGTGTTTTCTCATACATGTCCATTGTCCCTTAAGAAAAGTAGTATGTTCCTAAGTCTTAGATTGCTGAAATGATTTGTTCAATTATCCCTTAAGAAGGCAATATGTTTCTAAGACTTAGTGCAATTAAATCAAGATTTCTTCAATGCTTATCCTGCATGAACATATTAGAAAAACCTTTTTGCTCTGTGTGAGTGATAAGAAGCTGCAACAAGTCAATTAGTTCCAAAAAAACTTATAAGTTTAGCAAAAACAAACAAATTGACCAAATGCACTGTACTGTCTTACCAAAAGTGACTTACTGTGAACCAAAAACGCTGCACTGTGCTAGCAGAAGTGATGTGTTGCAGACCAGAAACAATCCGCTGTGCCACCAGATGCGCTGAAATAGACCCAGAAGCGCCGTACTGTGCTGCCGGAAGCGCAGTACTGTATAACCAAAAGCATTGCATGAGACTCAAATCTAGAAAAAGTTATATTTTATCAAAATAACTAAGTCCATATATGATTTCATGGTTGATTTTAATGTTCTGAGAAGTAATATGTAATAGATCTGTATCCTAAAATCAAGAAAACTCAAAAGGTGTCGCGAATAGATAGGTTAACTCAAATATCAAAAATACCCCTAAATATGTCAGCTTAGGAAGTATCAAAGACAGTTGAAAGACAAATAAACCAGCTTGTCAGTCAAATCAATGATAGTTAAGTGAGTAAAACCCTACAAAAACCACCAAAATAAGATCAGAAACCTAATTTTTCAAAAGTAGTTTATGATACTACCAATAGGGCTGGACTGTTTCACCAAAAGCGCAGCTTTGTGTTACCAGGAGTGCCACAATATCGCCCGAGGGCGCTGTACTGCGCCTCTAGAAGTGCTTTAGGATACTACCAAAAGTAATTTTTTGTGTCTTTTGCGCTGTTCCATACTGTAACTTAAAAAAAATTAATTTCTCAAAGAAAAAGAGGGATTAGTGGGTCCCACCGGGCGTGCCAGAATGTGTATGAGGAAAATTAACTATGATAAACTAACAAAATAAAAAATTAATAACATAAAGAGAACGAATCTATATAAAATCCATTACTAATAAATCAATGAAATATAAAAGCTTTTACCAAGATTTGTATTGTTCCCTTTGGATGAATGTGGATTGCTCAATAGTGCTGCGAAACCATGGTT
Source organism: Cunninghamia lanceolata (assembly GCA_027924645.1). Classification (NCBI taxonomy): domain Eukaryota; kingdom Viridiplantae; phylum Streptophyta; class Pinopsida; order Cupressales; family Cupressaceae; genus Cunninghamia; species Cunninghamia lanceolata. Next base: position 2,291,925 of record BSBN01000704.1, on the reverse strand, counting down.
GCAACAAACAAGTAAAGTGCTCAAAGATCAATGTTAAGAGATCGTGAAGTTGCTCAATCGATGCGATGTATGCTCCAAGCGCTGTTAAAGGATGCCCGAGAATAAGTGATCGAAGAGGATTTGTGAAGGAGATGAGGGGGGTTTATATAGGTTTCAATGAAGATCGATCAACGGTCTAGATAATTCAGAAGAATCAACGAAAGAGATAAATCAAATAACCATGATGAATGTGCACACGACATGTGTCAATCCATAAGGATATTTTTATTAAGATATGATGAAAATAAGATTGATTGAATAGATAACTCAACTTGTAATTTTACATTTTTTAGAGTTCTAAAAATAAGACCAGGGTTCGGGGCCGGGCCGGGTCCCGAGAAGTGAGGGTTCGAGGGCGGTAGCCCCCGAGAAATTTTTTTTAGGGCCGACATAAAAAATCTTATTTTTTGACTGACATAAGAAAACCCTAATTTTTGTAACTGACAAAAAGGCTTGATAAAAGAAGTTAAGTGTTAGGGTTTTGAGATATTCTATTATAGCATTTGCAGCGGTATTGAGTTGCAGGGATTGCTGATTGTAATCAGTTTGATTTACTGGATAATAATATTGGACTCTCTGTTTGGTGGATGTAGCCCGGGTTTGGGTGAACCACGTTAAAAACTTGTCTCTCGTTGTTATTATTTCTGTGTATTTCCATTCCTCTGTTTAATCTTTATTTGCATTTAATTGATATCTTCTGCCGGCTAACCCTAACAAGAAGAATATGAAGATTATAAATAAAATACTTGATTTTCTTTATTTTTAGAGGATTGAGATAATTTAAATAAATTTGCATGATTTATTTAAATTTAGAAGAACAATTAATTTAATTAAATAATGTAAATTATTTAATTATAGATAAGAGGGAATTGTGATGAATTAATTAAATAATTGGATTGATTTAATTAATGGAGACTTGAAATTTGAAAGAGGATAATGATTTAATTAAATAATTAAAATTATTTAATTTTGGTAGAATATAGAGGAATTTAATTTAATTAATTAAATAAATAGAATTTATTTAATTAATGTCAATTTTTAGAAGGTTTGGAAGAATTTAATGAAATTTAATTAAATAATTAGATTATTCAATTAATGTTGACATGTAGGTGATTTGACAGATTTGATGAAATGCAAGTGGTGCGACGACTTGGTCATTTTTGGGTGTCTACACTAACTATTCCAAAAACTATCTTTGAACATCATAAGAGTCAAACTTTAGTCATATTATCACAAATCCTCATCGAAATGGTCCTAATCATCAACAAACCTAGGTCAAATCCCAAACCCAAAATCACAATCATAGGACACTATCCTTTTAGCACCAATGATCATGAGAACCTTGTAGATTATGAGGCATATCTTGAGGAACAAGCTGAAATACAAATACTTCAACACGTGTAACTCCATGCCAACACTAGAGAACACGATCCTAACACCACAACTACAACACATCATCCAAACACTTCACTAAACACCACAACCCCTAGACCAACAAACCATACAAAGACTACAAACCATCATCTAATCACTTCAACAAAAACAATCACCTCTAGTACAACAACTCCTAGTCGAACTCCAACAACTCATAGCCACTCACCAATCCCAAACCCAACAAACACAAACACAATATCAACAAATTCCCACTCAATCCTATGTGTCATCCCCCTCAACTACATACCAATCTAACCCACCTACATATCAAAACAATCAACAATAACCATTCCAACCACAATACCAACAATTCCAACCTAACCCACCTACATATCAACACATTCCACAACAAAAATATCACAGTCCACAACAACAAGAATTCCAACCACAACCTCAACAAATTACACCTGAATCCCATGTGTCACCCCCATTATCATATCAACCTAACCCATCTGCATATCATGTCAATTCCACATCAACCTATCCCATTGATATCCAACAGCATCCACCCCATGATCATCCGACTCCGTATTCTAATATTTCAACTCATCATCAAACCTATACAAAATCCAAAAACATCAGACCATTCAAAAATCTAAAACATCATAAATTTCAAAATCCAAAAATCCCAAAAACATTTAGGAAACACAAAATCCCAAACACAAATTATTCTAACATTTCAACTCATCATCAAACCCATACATAAGGCTATCAAGTTCCTTCACAACACACAAGTCTAAGTTACCCTTTGCACCAAAATTAAGTGTCCGTAAGTCCTTATGATAACTTTGACAAAGGGAATACCACTCTAGCTTATGCATCCTATGAGTACCCTCCATCATCATCTACTCAAATGCCAATGCAATAGCCTACTAATCCTATCCCAACCTCTCCATGTAGTCCCTATCATAGTCCATTGGTCCATCAACCTTCTAATCCATCAAGCCCTTCATTACCTTCATCCCCATGTTCCTCTAATCTTCCACCAAAGGATCCTTGGGAGGTAACCCTGCAACAATTGGTCCAAGAACAATTACTTGAGATACCCTCGATAAAACCATCCAATCCTAGTATGTCCAATACCATTATCCCTCCATCCAATCCAAATCCTAAACATCAACCTACAACACCATCCACCATTATTATCCATCCATTATATTGTTCATCCACCCATATACTTATGAAGGATGTGATCCAATGGCTATTAGCAAGGAATTAGCCATCTCCATGTCATCAAACACCTATTCAAGAGCCTATCAATCCCATTGAAGCATATCCTACCATGAGTCCAAGTCAAGATTCATTGTACCTTCACATTGTTGACCATCAAGAGCCTATCAAGCCTATCCAAGAGTCTCCCACTTCCACTTCTATTCAAGAAAATCAAAAGCTATGTAAAGAGTATAATCTAAAGCATGTGGAAACATCAAACCTTTATCTAAATCAATAAAGCACCTCCATCCAACTCGTCCATAACTTATATCTTTTCAATAATCAAGATATTATCTTTGATGAAAACCTATACATGAGCAAATTGATCCCATCCATAGCACACTTAATCCTATCTATGATCAAGAGAACCATGATGATCCTCTAAGCCTACTTTATTCATTATATGGTCAAGAGATTATTAGCCTACCTATCCATAATCCCACACCTATCCATGAGTAAGCTATCCATACTACTCCTATCTATTCTCCACCTAGTCCTATCCGTGATCCAACAACATCCACTTCCCTTGATGAGACACTTGATCCTCAATAAAGCATTAACAATAAAACAAGTCACTTGGATTCTATCCCTTCATCTCCTACCGAGCATAATGTTAGCCAAGATCTAAGAATCCCATGTCATCCATTGCATGATCCCACATTATCTCTTGTGGATCTTTCATTACCTCATGTTGATCCTCCACCATCTCCCATCGATCCCATTCCAAACCCATTATCCTATCCATTTGGTCTTACAACCTTCATCAATGAATGTTCTTCCTTAGGAGAACAACCACCATTATCGACCACTTCACTCTCTACAACACATAATGGACTCATGTCTTGTTTCCAAAACAAACATCCCAGTGCATATCGTATGTTCCAAAACATGAACTATCAAGGCAAAGGTTTAGGCCTTCATGAACAAGGTATCTTAGAGCCCATCCATGTCACAATCCATCCTCAAACATATGGCCTTGGTTTTTCATCCCAAGAAAAACAATCCAATGATGTTGGTACCATCTCCACATCTCCTCCAGCTACTTCTTCCACTCCATATCCCAGTGCACCTTACCACACCTCTCACTCATATGTCACCATCCCTTCTCCATCATCATACCATTTGCAAAAGAATGTGACCATACATCTCCCTCCATCCACACTTCCTCCACTCCTTCCAACTCCTAATATTCCCATCCTTCCATCCCCTAATCTCTTCACCCATCAGTACACTCATTCCTGCATCCACACATCCCATCCCCTTATATCCCCTATCATTCCTAATCATGGCCAATGAATGCACACATCAACCCCATATGAATCTATTCCAAACTCCATGAGATTCCAAAATAAAAATTTGGATGCATTCACACATATAGCAGAATATCCACAAAAGCCTCAAGAATATCATGCCATAGGGCATCAATACACAAATGCAAAGCCAAATCCATCTCAAAAGCTACATACACCCACACACCTTAAAGAAAAAATTAAAATGGTGTGGGTCCCTAAGCAACAAGCAATTACCCAAAAGGAAGCATCCATATCTCAATCTATCCCCAAATTCTACAAATCTCGTTCCCCATTAACAAATCCTACGTTGTATACACCCACACACCTCAAAGCTAAAATGAAAATGGTGTGGGTCCCCAAGCAACAAGCTATTACCTCAAACAAAGCATACATATCTCAATCTATCCCTAAATTCTAGAAATCCCATTTCCCCTTTAAAAATATTGCAAATCCTAAGTCCATTTGGGTTCCTAAACTCCTAAATCGATGATTCCCAAATCCCCTAGCCTGATTCCCATTACTCCCCACTCCCCATCCTAGTCAAAGGCTTCCAAATCTATCACAATGTGTGCAACCATTGGTCTTGGTTCCTTTCCATTCCACAACATTTCCACATACCTCCTGTTGGAATTAAGGAACACTGAGAGGGGGGGTGAATCAGTGTTCTACGAAACTTCTTAGATTGTTTCTTAATTAATTTGCCACATACATCCAAAAGTTAGAAGCATGAACATAAGAATAGAAACAACAAGACCATAACACATGAACACCAAGATTTTTATGTGGAAACCTAGTTAAGGGAAAAACCATGGTGGGGGTTAACCCACAAGAATTTATACTCTGTTAAAAGTATTACAAATGGGGAAGACACATGCCTTCAGGGTGCACTGCCCAGAGCTCACTGTTCCAAGAGGCTCATTGCCTACAAAGATGATTACAAGAAGATTACATAACGTTGAACTGATGAATAACATCTACCAATGCATAAATTTAGCTCCGGTTAAGCACATAATACTGATTTTGCACACTTCATCCTTGCTTTGCCCTGTTTCACTCTTTGGCCATAATCCGAGCTTAGATCTTCACCTTCGCACATCTTTTTACCTTTATTACTCTTACTCCATCATCACTTCACACACACACACATCAAAACACTCAAATCCATCGTCTATATATATCCACATCAAGAAATTTAATCAACTATAGTCAGCTTCAAGAAAACTTAGAACATTTGTTAAGAACTTTGCTCTGTCGACTGAATCCATGCACAATCAACAACGTAGACCAAAAACTTGTGTTCTCAAATCATCAATCATGTTGGCCAATACCATTGATTATCACAAATTGCTTAACCAACATCTTTTCTTCATTTGGACCAAGATCAAATGCTAGGTCAGCCTGTTCTTCTTCTGACTGTACTAACTAACTGGAACCTGATACTTAGATGCTTATAACTTTTGAATCCTTCCTCACCAGAGGCTACATTTTTGGATTTAGATAGTCCTGACAATTGTTATCACTTCCTCAGATCCGCAACACACTGTGATTTACCATTGGAGAGATCTAGACCCAGATACTGGACACTATCACATGCTCTGTTTCTGACTACCCAGACTTAGACAAATCTTCACTCTGACTTCTGATGTGAATAAATTATGTAATGCAAATGTGTAGGATAGACTTAGTTATCATCAATGACAACAACTGTCATGTGTAGCAGTGTCTCTTGCCAACAATCTCCCCCTTTGACATTGATGGCAACACTTAGTAAAAAATGACTAAGTGTCAGAACAACTCCCCCTTACTATGTACACTTATGCTTTTCACTGTTCTCCAATACTCCCGCTTTGCTGGATTCCTCATTTTTCACTGCTCTTCACTCCTCCTTTGACATCAATGGCAAAGTCAAAACTTTTTGGATGTAGCAATTCCATAATCTCACATTCTTTCACAATGGAGTGTATATGCAATACAACTTTATAGCTAGGAGTGAATATTGCCTTGTGGTCTAGTAGTTCCAATATATGTAATTAGGCATCAAACTTGACAAAATCCGCATACCAAAATTTACCAAAAATTTTATGTACATGGGCATATATACAAACAACCCTATGACTTGTTTACATAAGTTTGAACACATCACCAAAGATATTCTTCAACAGCACCAACTCATTGTCCCACTCTTCTTCATACTGTTCAAACCTGAGATGTGCCCATTGAATAAGAATGCTTGGGACTCTGCTTTCCGCAAGTCAGTAGGATCACTTGCTTTAGCAGCAACTTGGGCTTCTGTCATGGTATTGAATATTACTTCCAACTTGGGGGAAATTAGTCCCCAGAGCTCACACATCCTAGTCTCAATGTTGTCCTTTTCTTTCATCAATTTCTTTATTTCTTCAATCAGTCTAATTGTTTGACATTCTTGGCTCATCACTGATGTTGTCAGAGGATCAAAAGATTGGGATACACTTGACAGTTTTTCCTTAGACTCGTTTATTTTTATTTTAATGTCCTCTATAGCTTTAGGACAAGATAAACAAAACTTATATATATTCCCTACTTCTGTAAGAGCATTTTGAATATTCTTAACACTGGTATCTAGCACAATTCTATCTAATGCAATCATCCCTTTCAGAGCATCAAATATTTTATCATTGAATTCATTTTGACCCTTGACCTTTGCAGACTTTTCAAGAGATTCAAAATGAGAACCTACAGAGTTTATTAGTCTTTTCAACTGTCCAGAGGGAGATACAGATGAATCCTTTAAGAATGTTGGCATGATTTTCTCTAAAATCCCAGATGCAAGACCAAGTAGCTCACTGTCTTCCATGTGAGACTTCAGAATGTCTTCTCTAGCCTTGGCTTGACCAATGAAGGCCAATTTTATCTTTTGCACCAAAGATAAGGTATAAAAATTTATTGGACCTTGTGTTATGTCCTAATCTTCTTCAATTTGTTATCTCTTTCCAAAATTTCCTTCACTGCTTTTGCAGTGTCTCTTGCCCAAGATGTTGATGTATCTATTTGATCCTTACCGGTACTGTCAACCAGATTGTTCTTCTTGGGCTCTTCCTCAACCTTTGCAATCTCTTCTTCCTTTTCATTTTTGTCCTTGGCCTTTTTTGCTTCTTGGTCCTTAGCTTCTTCTATTTCATACTCTTTATTTTTCAATGAATTGACTTCATCTGTTTCAATATTCATCTCTATATCTTCTTTGCCAGATTGATCTAGATGAGTTTGAATACCTCCTGCATCATTAGTTTTATCTGTCATCTTTTCATCTTCTTTGTTTGTTGCTTCCTCTTTCGGAACAAAGGAGTCATCTATCTCAGTTTGCTTCTCATTGAACTTTAATTCTTCAACATCTAGAATTGAGGAATCAATCGCATCATCAATCTCCTCTTCAATAATGGGAAGATTATGCCCTTTCAATGCACTCAAAAGAATCTCCTGAGTATCTTTGACTATCTCATCAATTTCACCAAGCATGAGTTTATTCATTCTTTTCTTACTCTTGAAGTCATCTTTCACTTCTTTGAATATCATGTTCATTTGATCTGGAGTAATCTGAGGGCACAATTTTATCAGCACATGCTCCCTAAGCTCAATGTCTTTACTTTTTGCATTTTATTTTCTTAACTCCAGAATATCTGCAAGACTTTTTGGGATTTCAGAAGTTATTTCAATTAAAGCCTTATTTTAGATATTCAGATATTTAACTATTGCTTCCTCTAGAATCCTCTTATCAGCATCACTGTAATGATCAAAAAATTTAGTCATTGGCCTTAAGTTCTCATCTACAGTGACTGATTTGATGATGTCATCCACAAAAAGAGTAGGCCTTTCAACATATGTTTCAGTCTTTTGCCTCTTTCTTGCCCTTTTACTTCTGGAGGGCTTCTCCTTAGATACCTTGACTGCTTTTGTACCTGAGGCCTTCAACTCTTTGATCTTAGCATTAGAATCAGTTTCTTCTTCATCATTTTTCATGCTTTTATATGTCCGGGCGGCCTTAGTTTTCACTCTTTTCCCTTCTTTTCTAGATGATTTTCCTTCTCGTTTCTTAGGATTGATAGGTTTTGGGGGAACAGGGGCATCATAAGATCTCCTAGTAGTTCTTGGTGTGGAGGAGGATTCTACCGGAGCACTTCCTTGTTTCTTATCCTACTCCTTCTCAGCCTTTTCAGTTCTTTCCCTAAACTGCCTCACAACTTCCTTGGTGAGGCCTAGATTCTTGGCCAACTGCTCAAATTCTTTCCTTACTTTCCTATTGATTTTAGGTTTTCTAAGCTCAACATGTAGTTTCACACTTAGGTCATCATATGTCCCAAATCTTTCAATTGTTGTGTCCTTCAACTTGCTCAAAAGGTGTTGAACATACATATTCAAAATTTTCTCATCTACCTCATACCCCATGGGCATGATCCAAACAGTTCTTGGTTCTACTACTTCCATTAAGCAGTGATCAGTGTCCACCATGAAACAAATTTCATTCTCAACAACTGATTTAGGGATTCTTTCCCTAGAATGCATCATATTCTGAAAATTCTTGAATTATCCCTAGATTGTAGTTCTCCATGCTTTATAGTCATCAATGTTGTGTAGATGATCTCTTATCTGAATAGCAACTGGCTCGTCATTAGTCCAGTGCATAGCCTTTACCCAGGGTACATCATTCATGAAGTAGAACAATAGACAGAACCAATGTATCATATTTAAAGGTGTTTTTCTTCTCTTTCTTGATTTTGTTCAAGTTCTCAATTAGTTGGTTCTGCAATAACTCACATAGGTCATAATCTACATTTTCTTTTAACATTTGGTATGCAACATATATGGTTGTTCCGAAAACAGAGTTCTCCCTGTTGGGGTGATAAATTTTGTAACCAATTACCATTGAGGTAAACTTACCATCCGAATCACTAATATCATGGATAGTCATTGCTCTTTTGTCAAATTTGGCACCGGTTGCATCAGTCACAGTTTGATTCTTTACAGCGTTCAACATTGGCAGTCCACCATATGAGTTTAACCCTATCATGGCCTTGATGGCATCCTTGGTGATCTTGAAAGGTTTCATTAGCCATATAAACTCATCATGCATTCGGCTTAAAACATATTGGACCCATTCATCTTCATCGAAGGTTGGAAACCCCATAATCTGAATGAAATGTTTATCATGCAGTGCCTTATACGCAGGTTTAAGACCATGAATTTCATCCCTTAGATGATTCTCAAACAAATCTACAAACCTTGAGTCCCCAAATTCATCTATGCTTGCATGAATATAGACCCTAATATCTTCAACATGCAATAAACCATATAGAACACTTGAAAATGCACCTAATGGGTCGACTTCTACTGATTTGTGTGGATGCTTCTTGAATTTGGGTCAGGGCCTTTTAGTGATATCAACAACCAAAGGTGTAGCCATTGCAAAATATTACAAGTTCAAAGATTCACAGAAAAAATACCTTTTTCACGGAATTAGGGTTGGATGCCGAGTTCGTTCTTCGCATTTCAATTCTTTGAAATTTCAGCTCAGGTGCTTTCCTCCTTGTTCTCTTCGAATGCAATGACTCAAGTGTTTGAATTAATGACCTTTTATCTTCCACAAAACCTAATTCTTTATTGTAATAAATGCTCTGCCCTAATACATCCGGTTATACTATTTCTGCATACAGTTGAACTTTAATTGCTCTACAATCAATCACATTTTCTTCTTTTCTTCCAGAATTTACTTTAATAGATCTACAATAGGCTTCTCTATTTCATTCATCGTGCCAGATTCAGGCACCCACTTACAAGTAGGGGGAATTAGATTTTTGATGTAGCTCCCCTTGAGCTAGAGCTCCTGATTCAATTCCTGGAGGAATTATCAGTACCGGATTCTGGTGCGGACCCATTATCAACTTCCATTTCACTTTTCTTCACCCGTGTCTTGTTCATTTCATTCTAGATCTCATTTACATCAACTTTTCCCTTGCCTTTGTCTTGTCTTTTCTCATCCAATTTTCTATTTACCAGACCTCTTCTTTCATTATTTCTACTTCTGTAGAATTTTGCAATATGACCAGGTCAGTTACAATTGAAACACACAACATTTCTTTGCCCATTTGATTGATTTCCTCTTGATCTGCACTGATTAGCCATATGTCCAAATCTATTGCATGCAAAGCATTTGCCATTGAAAGAATTGCCATTTCCTTTATTGTTAGAGTTATTCATTATCATGCTTTTGCATTCATTGGATCTATGACCATACCTCTTACACTTGAAACATTGACCGGAAAAGGATGGACCACTTTGATTTACTCTTCTTCTACACTAAGTAGCTCTATGACCGAATTTACTACAATTGAAATAATTTCCATTGAAAGATGGATACCTTTGAGCATTAGGCTGTCTTACCGGAGATCTTCTAGGTTTGTTTCTCCCATTGCTTGATTGAGAATTTCTTTGTCCAAATCCAGAGATTTCACCTTTCTCATACCCAAGACCATACTTATCATCAGCCTTCTTCTGGCTCTCAAGCAACACTTCAAGTTTAGCTAAGCTTATCTCGAACTTCTCCTTGTATTCATTTGCAACTTCTAGGTCATGTTTGAGAATACCAATTTGCCTTTCAAGTTCTTCCTCATTGTCTCTGCTTTCATGTAGATCAGACTCTAGATGGCCAGCTATCCTATCCAATCTGCAACATTCTTCTATTCTTTATTTCAGAGATTGATTCAGTTTTTCTTCAGTCTTCTTCCTTTCTTCAATATCCTTGGTTAGCCTCATTACCCCGAATTCCATCTCATGTTTTAGTACAACAACTTCTTTAGCTAACTTCTCACATTCCTTTGTCTTTTCTTTCAGGGCCTTATCCTTGTCATTGTCTTCATTCTGATTCCCTAGTTGAAGAAGTAGTTCCTTCCTCTTTTCATTAGATTTGCTCAATTTTTCTTTTAAGGTCTCAATGAAGTCTTCAACATCTTTGAGGTTCTCTTGCAGTTCTTTGACTTCAACTCTGGACTGATCAAGATCTTCTAAAGCAAGTTTAAGTTGTTCCTAGAGGTTGTATGAATCTATTTTAATACCTTCCCAGATCTTCCTCAAGTTGTTAAGCTTCTTCCAAGGAACCTTGCTCTAATACCAATTGTTGGAATTAAGGAATACTGAGAGGGGGGTGAATAAATGTTCTGCAAAACTTCTTAGATTGTTCCTTAATTAATTTTCCACATACATCCAAAAGTTAGAAGCATGAACATAAGAACAGAAACAACAAGATCATAACATATGAACACTAGGATTTTATGTGGAAACCCAATTAAGGGAAAAACCATGGTGGGGGTTAACCCACAATAATTTATACTCTGTTAAAAGTTACAAATGGGGAAGGCACATGCCTTTAGGGCGTATTGCCCAGAGCTCACTACTCCAAGAGGCTCACTGCCTACAGAGATGATTACAAGAAGATTACAGAATGTTTGAAATGATGAATAACATCTACCAATGCAGAAATTTAGTTCCGGTTAAGCACAGAATATTGATCTTGCACACTTCATCCTTGCTCTGCCCTATTTCACTCTTCGGCCATAATATGAGCTTAGATCTTCACCTTTGCACTTCTTTCTACCTTTATTACTCTTACTCCATCATCACTTCACGCACACACACCTCAAAACACTTGAATCCATCTGCTATATATATTCGTATCAAGAAATTTAATCAACTGTAGTCAACTTCAAGAAAACTTAGAACATTTGTTAAGAACTCTGCTTTGTTGGCTAAATCCATGCACAATCAACAACACGGACCAAAAACTTATGTTCTCAAATCATCAATCATGTCAGCCAATACCATTGATTATCACAAATTGCTTAACCAACAACTTTTCTTCATCCGGACCAAGATCAAATGTTAGGTCGGCTTGTTCTTCTTTTGACTGTATTGACTAACTAGAACCCGATACTCAGATGCTTATAATTTTTGAATCCTTCATCGTTGGAGGCTAAATTTTTGGATTTAGATAGTCCTGACAATCCTTATCACTCCCTCAGATCTGCAACACATTGTGATTTATCACTGGAGAGATCCAGACCCAGATATTGAACCTTATCACATGCTCTATTTTTTATTACCTAGACTTAAGGCAAATCTTCACTCTGACTTCCGGTGTGAACAAATTATGTAATGCGGATGTGTAGGATAGACTTAGTTACCATCAATGACAACACTTGTCATGTGTAGAAGTGTCTCTTGCCGACACCTCCATCTCCCCATCTTATATCTATTATCCCACATATTTTCCCCATCATACCTCTATGGTCCATGCTTTTGCTCCATCATCCATTTATCCCTCCATCTCCATCCATCATCCACATCATAATCCACCATCCATTTCATATTCCCACATCTACCAACATCCATGCGTGTAATACTACCTGATATAGTCCATGTGCAAACAAGCATCAAAATGCAAACATACTGTGTTGCTATTGGAAATAGACACTTGAATACTCATCCTACCATCCCATCCAAATAAGTCAAAAAAAAAGAGATCAAAATAGTAAAGAGAAATCCCTTCATCCAATGGTGAAAACTTGGCAAACAAGAGCCTTGGATAGGTACCATGATGAAAACCTAGCAAACAGGCTTCATGTGTAGATTGATTATCTATGTACCTCACACTTGGGGGCATGTTGTCTCATCTACATATCCTATCATTCCTTCTACTTGTCCTTCCTATCATATCTTCTTTATCCATTATATCCACATAATTATCCCCTTGATCCCATCCATCCTCCTTTCCTTCTTTTGATCTTGATAAAGATAGAGGCATAATGTTGAAATATGCTATGAGAAATATCTTGATATACCTCATCATTTCCAACCAATCCTATCGTCAAAATCTTTTTCATGTTTAATCCTAAGAATTATACCTAGAATGGGCATGTTATTCCTATGCAACATAGTCTTTGGTGATCACATCCTAAGCACCTCATCCATTCCATCCACTATTGTCTATTCTTTTATTCATCCTTCAATCATACCTCATCCATTCCATCCACTATCACCCATCCTTTTGTTCACTTATGTGATCCCATCTTTCTCGTTGCATCTAGACCTGGTTTTCCCTTGTCATCGATATCTTGTAATAAGGCTATCCAAATATAATCATAAATCATCATTTCCATCCCAATCCATCAAACACTTCCATCTCTCTCATTTTCCTTTTATCACAATCCATCCTATCACCCTAACTTGACTAACTCAAGCAGAAAATAGACTATGCATCCTTTGAAAGCTCAAGTACTTTTATCAAACCCAAAGCAAAAAGACTACTCCTAAAGCCATATGATGTCCTACATACCCCTTGCCACATCTGCTACAACAACCCATCTATCCTAAATTAGATCAACAGCCTTTAATGAATATATCATTCCTACAATAAGGCTTCATCTACCTATCAACCATGAGCAACCTCTTTGGCAAGAGAATATGTTGATTGTGTGTTTACTTTGTTAGTCAACCTTTTTCTTTTTGGTTTATCTTTTGTTCCTTTCTAATACCTAGTCAAGACTACCTTAATTTTCTATATCTTGGTATTTTGTGATGCAGTATGGATTGGGGCATAGTCATTGCTTTCATATGTTGTGTTTGTGGGATGAGCTTATTGTCCTACTAAGGCTAATATTTATCTTATGTGTGTGTTACAACCTAGCATCTTACATATTAATATTCTTTTGCATTTATGTATTAAGTTTATTATATATTAAAGACTATGGCTCATTCACATATCCAACAAGGTTCTATTATATCTAGTAGATATGAGTTCAAACCATTTGTTTGCATAGTCAACATCCTATGCATTGGATACATCATCACCTTGGTCTTCTATACCCTGGTGCTTAACATCCACATGCTATATCAAAAATAAGGATTGCTCTTTATAGATATTCGTGTAACCATTGCAACATCACTCCATCTCATCACACTCCTAGAACTACATATCATCATCATCATCTCAATCTTAAGGTACCTTGATCCTGTAGATATGGGTATGTAGGCAATCTGGAATACGAAGGAAGTATCCAGTACTTAGGTACATAAGATATTATCATTTCACCTAAACATCCTCAAAACACTTCACCCCATCCATCCCACCCATCCATCTCACCTATCTACCCTAATAAAATCTATAGCTTTCATGAAGATCGATCAATCCGATATCAATTCTTCTATTCTTTTTCCATTTATATTACATCTTTTATCTAAAATTTTCATCCACATCTATCTATCTACTCACCCTTTTCTCTCCTTTCATTTCAAGAGCACACCTATATTCTTTGAATCCAACTGTCCTCTCGAGGGGGCATCCTCATCATCATCATCATCATTCATCTTATCAATATACCTCATCCTTTCCATACCAATCTAGCTAATCAATCTAGCCAAATTATCCAATCACATCCTTTGGTCTTGATCCTAATCTTGTCGTAAACCAAATCAATCAATCGATAAATCATCATCAATCAATTATCTTATATAGGTTGTTGCATTGTTGAAACTAGACCAGGCATCTTATATGACATGTTTCATTTCCTGAAACTAAACATTATCATCAATCAATCAATCATATCAATTGTCTTATACAGATTGTCACACTCTTGAAACTAGATTAGGCATGTTATATGAGGTGTTTCATTTATGAAACCAGACACTATCCATATCAATCTCATCAATTAATCACTGGTTTACAACTTGACAGGGGCAATACCTTGTTTATTTTTGGAATCATCATCATCATCATTCATCTTATTCATTAACTTACCATTATATTTCCTTGTCACCCTCACTTTGAGTGACTTGGTCATCACTATTTCTAATCCAACCATGATCTTCTAAATCAATCTTCTTCTACCAATCAAACACTGTTTTAAACTTATTTGAAATGATGTTACTTCACAACACCATCTCAAAGAGGGGCAAAATGTAGACACCTAAAAATGACCCATTGCATTATTCGTCTTGCATACATCAAATTCTTCTAAATCACTTGCTTTTAACATTGATTAAATAATCTAATTATTTAATTAATTTCATCAAATTCATCAATTTCTTCTAATTCTCCTGATTCCAACATTAATTGAATAAATCCTCTTTATTTAATTGATTTCATTAAATATCCTCTTTATTTAGTTAATTTTCAATAAAATCCACTTTTATCTTCCAAAATTAAATAATTTTAATTATTTAATTAAATCATTATACTTTTCTAGTCTTCAAATCCACATTAATTAAATAAATAAATTATTTAATTCATTCATCACTAAATTTCTTCTTATCCCCAATTAAATAATTTTAATTATTTAATTAAT
Source organism: Cunninghamia lanceolata (assembly GCA_027924645.1). Classification (NCBI taxonomy): domain Eukaryota; kingdom Viridiplantae; phylum Streptophyta; class Pinopsida; order Cupressales; family Cupressaceae; genus Cunninghamia; species Cunninghamia lanceolata. The sequence goes on along the minus strand of BSBN01000704.1, from coordinate 2,276,582 downwards.
CAAATATTCCTCCAAATTTAGTGAATGGTTATAGACAAGATTTGCAAATATGTAGATGGCTTATATGATTTTGATTTTTTTGTCCCTTTAGAAATTGATTTGTCCTCTAGATATTTCTTTTAGTTTGTTTTTCTCCTCAAATTGAATTTCTCTAAATACCAATATATAACAACAATTCACAAAAATATGTGTCAAGTTGACTCATAACAATTAGTAGTAAAGAATGACAGTTTTAGAATTAGAATTTAAAATTTGAAAATTTAGGCTCAATCTTGAGTGACACGAAAGTGAACCAAGTAGTAAAATTGATCAAACTAAGGTGGAAAGTGAATGATTAGAAGTGAGAGTGAACAAGGATGTATAAAGAATGAATATATAAAAACATGTATACATAAATGAAAATGAAAATAAATGATTAGGCTTTAAAATAATTATGATCTAAAATAGTTAGGGTTTATAATAATTAATATTATATTACTAATATTATTATTAATATATAATATAATATAATATAATATAATATAATATAATATAATATAATATATAATTATATTATATTATATATATTTTTTGATTGGTGAATTAAGCTTAAAGGAGCCCATCCTGTAAATAAAGGAGAGCAAAATAATTAAGTGCATGCCCTATAAATAGGGGTGCATAAGGCAAAAAAATTCCATTGTCTGTGATGGTAAACACCCTATAAAATATTTATCCCTGCCATTCTTGCCTACCCATCTTAACATGGAAATACAAAGTTATGTTGCATTTCTCACTTCCTACTGATATATTTTCCATTTGACCAATGTTAATATTGCCTTTGGAGTGGGAACGAAGCTACATATTATGGGCTATGAGGTCCTTCTTCTTTTTCCCCCGCACCACAGTGTAGTTTTTGTTAGCATTCATGTCATTTGAGGCCTCAACACCAGTGTCTAGAGAGGTAGAGTTTTCTCCCTTTGCAAACTGTGATTTATTATCTATCACTTTTGAATATTCTATATATGAATTTTTGGACTTAGGAACCTTATTTTCTGAAGCATTTTTGCTTCCTATCCCAGAAGGAGGAGACACACGAACAGTTATAGTTCCTTTCTCTAGAGTACTCAATTTTGGAGAGGATTCCTTAGCATCTTGGGAAGGAGTAGAAACCTATTTTTCCACTAAATAATGGTGGATAAAGGCTTCCTTCCACCATGTGGCTTGTCCATTAAGCCTCTGTTTGGAGCCATCTGCAACCATGTGTCATATATTAAAACACATTCGGCAACAAAAGGGTAGGCCTTCATAATCCAACATCTAAATCCAAATTTGATCAGAGGTTTTTAGAGTAATTTCAACTAGAAGATTTTTTGAGGTATCTTTATCAACCAAAATGTGAGAGAAAGTGGTGTGTAGGAAATCAGAGGAGCTATCATCAACAGCAAGAAACTTCCCCAGTTTATCGTCGATAGCTTCAAAACAAGAATCAAACCAAAATTGTAGCGATAGATTAGGAAGCAATATCCATGTTGGTGTTAGAGGAAAGGATTCAGATGCAGGATTAAAACCTAGGTGTCAGGGTTTGAGCATGAGCAGGTGCTCCTGGAAACTCCATTGGTAGTCACATAGAATGGTATTTCTATCCTGAACCTTATCGAAAACCACAATAAATAAACCTCAAGCACAGGGGTAAATTTGTAGATCACCTTTCAAGATGGTGCTCCAAGTATCTGTGATCCATCTATGTAAATCATCGAGTTTGGGCCAATACCTAACAAATCTACCAATTAATCCCTTCTTTGTAAAAAATATTTCATTCTCATCCACCTCTCTTTTAACTTCATCACTTAATTCAATCATTGGGTTTGTATTAGCACTTTGTAAGGGTCGAATCAGCTGTGAAAAACTGGAATGACGACCTTCCATTGTTCAAGTGAACCCTAGATCCTTCCTCATTACTTGAGACTGTGCCAGATTCTATAAACATTCATATTTAGAGGGGTAATGGACCCCCTGCTTCACATTCTTAACCCCACACTACCATTGTCAGCTGCCATTCGGTGGATCCCCTAAATGTGATTGCACAGAGGAAACCCTAACTTTGTCCATCTGCACGCATTTAGGGGAGAGATGAGTCCCTTGCACTGCGCCCATGAACCTATTATGTTGAAGTAGAAGGCCATTTGACAAATTATCCCCTTACTGTTGTGTGAAAGGAGCTCTATTCTCTAGTAGTTTTAGTAGTTTCAACATGCTCAATTATAATTATATTATATATTTTTATATATAATATAATAATATTATATATTATTATTAGGGATTAAAATAATAATGGTCAGGGTTAACATTTATAATAATGTAATAATATAAATATAATATTTTATATTTAATAATGTTATACTATATAATTTTATATTAATTTATGGCTAAATTCAATTTTGAAATTTTTTTTGTGAATGTTGTTGTAATGGTGCTAATGGGTATGATAATGTTTTATGATTTCTATCACACAATCATGTCATCAATTTTAGGAATTAAATATGTATTGAAACTTTAAAATAATTAGGCTTTAAAATAACTATGATTTAAAATAATATGATTAGGGTTTAAAATAATTAAGGTAGGGTTTAAAATAAGTAGGATTAGGGATTAAAATGATCATTAGGGTTAGGGAACTATAAAATGATAATTAGAGTTAGGGTTTCAAATAAGTAGGGTTAGGCTTTAAAATGATCATTAGGGTTAGGGTTTAAAATAAGTAGGATTAGGGTTTACAATGATCATTATGATTAGGGTTATAAAATGATAAGTAGGGTTAGGGTGGAAAATGATCATTAGGGTTAGGGTTTAAAATGAGCATTAGGGTTATGGTTTAAAATAATTAGGGTTAAGGTTTAAAATAATTAGGGTTTATAATGATTATGATTTAAAATAGATAGGGTTTAATAATTAATATTATATTAGTAATATTTTTAATACTTTATAATATAATATAATTATATAATATTATATATTATTATATTATTATTTTTAAGGCTTAAAATAATAATGGTCAGGTTAACGTTTATAGTAATGTAATAGTAATATAAATATAATATTATAATAATGTAATAATATAAATATAATATAATATTATTATATTTAATAATGTTTTTGATATAATAAGTGGCAAACCAAGGGTGTTGAACCCTTTACATTATAGCCCCAAAGACACTACACAAAGTTAACCAAAAAAGACCAACATAGCAAAAAGGAACCAAAGTCCAGAACCAAAGACAGACCATTATATTTAATAATGCTATACTATATAATTATATATTATTTAATTAATGTTATACTAGTGCCTATTTTTAATCCTCCACTATGAACAAAGATATATAAAGACTGAATATATAAAAACATGTATAAATAAATGAAAATAAAAATAAATAGAAACAAAGTTATAAACCAAACTTAAATAAAAATATATACCACTTATTAATATATGATTATATTAAAATATTCCATCAAACTAAATCCAAAACTAAAGACACCATTACAAATTTCTTTAAACAAATAAAAATTTGAATATAAAGAGGTATACCATTACCTTTTTCCACCTATGTGTAGTAAATTAATTTAAAAAATAGGTGCCTCGAGAAGGATATCTCTCGGCGTACTTTAGATATATTTTTGAAATATAGGTATGCTAGTAGCATCCGAAGGGGCAAGCCTAATTCTAACTATATTATATAATTATATGAATTATTATAATTATATAATATAATATTATAATATAGATTAGATATATTATTATAATATATTATAATACTAATTAAATAGAATATAATATTATATTATATAGAATAATTATAATTATAATATATAATAATTAAAATTATATATTTGTAATGATAGAAATGTAGATGATCAACAAATGTATTAAAGCAACGAAATACAAAGAAATCTACAGATCTACGCTATGCAATAAAGTAGGATAAACAAATATGAATGCATATGTAACTATTGACAATCAAACCAAAATAGCTCTATTGTTTAATATCTTGATCTTTGTGATAAAAATTGCTCTCAGATTTGCATAACTGGTAGCTTGCTATTGCTTGAATGATCGAGTGCTTCAAAGGATCAAGTGATTGAGTGCTTCAAGAATTTCGAGAATCAAAACGATAGTGTAAGGCTACAATTGAGAAGCGATGTCAAAATGGACTAGAGGATGCACGTGTATATATATTTTTTTCAAGAACATAATGGAGGGTTGAGATCGAAAAGAACTGAAATATGATCAATGGCTGAAAATCAATGAGACAACAAGCCAAGAGATAATTAAGGAATTAACTCCACAAATCAGGGATTTGCAAGAGTTAACTAAGGAGTTACAATTGGAAAATCATGGGATTGAGATGTGATCATGAGTTATCTTCCAAAGTTTTAGGAATTTGCAAGGAGTTAGGTTTCAAAAATCATGGAATTGAGATGTTAACTCATAGTTAATTTTGGAGGTGGAGATTTAATTGAGACAAATAGCCATGTGTTGAAGATTTTTAAACAATAATATTTAATTATTATTACTTATCATTCAAACATGTGAGGAAATAAATAAGATTTTTTTTTATTGATTTCAAAAAGCAACGTGAGATAGCTGATAAGGGCGTGGTTCAGTGGTTAAGTTGCTTGGTTGTAGTGGCGGCCACTAGAGTTCAAACCCTTGCTGGGCCAACGAGCTCGTGGGTTTGAAGTGTTCTTCCTAGGGGATGAGGTCCCCCGTGTTGTGGCCTCACCGGTTCATTAAAAAGTTTACCAGGCACATTATCTTTAAAAAAAAAAGCAATGTGAGATGAAATTAAATAAATTTAAGTTATTTATTTAATTTGAGAGGATGTGAAGAGAATTTAAATAATTTTGACTTATTTATTTAATTTGAGAAAATAAATTAAATAAATTTGATTTATTCTTTTAACTTGAGAAGATGTTAGATAATTAAATAATTTTTGTATTATTTAATCATGAGGAATGTTGAGAGAAATAATTAAATATAATTTATTTAATTATTAGGAGAGAGAGGGATAAATAATTAAATTAAATTTAATTATTTATTTGGAAGAATAGTCAAATAGTCAAATAATTAATATTATTTAATTATTTGAGAAAGGAGAAATAATTAAATTTAGAGGAATTATTAGATTTAATTAAATAATTAATATTATTTAATTATTTTTATAAGAATGAGAAATAATTAGATTTAAAATTAAATAAGAGAAAACAAAAGAAATATAGAAGTATGATTGACAAGGCAAAATAAGAGTTTATGTTAATTTTGGGTGTCTACATTTTGCCCCTCTTTGATATAATGTCATGCCCATGTGGCATTGTATCAAAGAACACTGAAGAAAAAGATTGAAGAATGCTTCGATGATGATGCCCCTTTGGGACGTTGACTTGGAGGACATAAGGTAAACTTTCGAAAAGAAGAGATTTTAATTTCAAGGCAAAGCATACAAAATGAAAAGTTGGGATAAAATGAATATGTGATAGGATTGTGGTTGCTATGATTGGATATGTGATGATGTAATGGTATTATTTGGATATGAACATGACATAAAGATATGGATAGTTTTGCACTCATTGTATTTCCTTCATAGAATAGAATAGATTCATCTAGGATACTTTTGGTTATGCTTTCTTTTTAATTATTGAGTGATTACACACACATACATGCACTCATGTCCCCATTCCTCACTCTCCTTCATACACATCATGGTGTAGAGATATTCAAGCTTCCTCAGAATGTGACATAAAACAATGAAAGATTGAAGACATAAAACAAACTAAGATAAATAGATAAGATCATCTAAAGTATAAGATAAAAGATACAAATTACAAAATGATAAAGATAAAACACTAAAAGATGCAGGATATGAGATAAGATAAAGGATATAAAATGAGAAAAATGATAATAAAATGACAAATGATAAAGATGCACACATTTCAAACACATATGTCACAGAAAAAGATACAACTTTATACACCAACCGAGATACTTCTATGCTAAACTACAACATAAGGGACAAATATATAGATATAAAAATACACAACATACTAAAAAGAAAGAAAACACAAATGGCCCCAAAAAGACACCAAATAAAATAAGTTAAAACATCACAATGTCTTTTGCCAATTTATTAAGCTCAAGATTTAGATAAAGATGATAGCATGATATAGGAAAGATATATCCTGTTAAGGCATCATGATTTTGATATTAGAATTTGATTGTGTAAGATTTGACTTTTTAGACAAAGTTAGGAGACCGACTTAATTTACAAGGATCTTTTTTAAGGTCAAGGCTTCTTGCTTGTTAGGATATTGGCTTTTAGAAATTTTAGAATTTTTTCAAGGATCCATATGTGTAATCATATACTTAAGGCATGCTCTTGATAATGTAATTTAAAAGAGACAACAATACACCAAACCAACGGAGGAAACATAGATGCCAAAGGTACAAGACACAAGGTAGGAATACCACACATCAACCGTTTATGTTCTAAAGGCCTAAGCATAGAATTTCTTAATGATGCATGAGCACCTGGGATCACATGCTATCTTGCATCAAACAAAAAGAATGTTGGATTCAATTTTGGTTTTAGTTTTCATTTGGTTGTTTCACTTATGTTTTATGGCATATTGGTGTTGTCATGGCTACTGGTGATTTTGCATAGTATTCATTTTGCATCATCTTTGGTTCATGAGTGATGGTGACCATTGTAGTTTTCTGTATGTTGTCACAGTGTCTCATACATGTTGTGATATGGTTGACAAAACCTTTGATGAGATCGTTGTGGTTTTATTTCAATATTGGTAATTTTGAATTAGTACCATAGTTGTCCATTGTGAAGTTTGTGGACATTTAATCCATGCTTGTGTAATGGAGAGGCGTTGCCATTATTTTAATTTTAATTTTTATTGAAAGCTTCATAAATTCTATATGGCAAAACACACATACCAGAGGATGCCCAAGATGAAGGTCGATAGTCTCCCTGGCGGCCTGAAGTGCAAATTGGAATATTATCATAATAACTACTTACTTTTCCACTTGATGGACCTGCAACCTATAGTATGATGTTAGATTGTTAACATAATAACAATTTATCTTTTAGATTATGGAACCATTGGATGGCATGTGAGATGATCAAAATTCCTCCTCCTTTGACTGTGTGGGATGTAAATATGTTTGTAACACTTTAACTTCGGTTTGCATTGTTGAGTGGCGAGTCATTCATATAAGGAGCCCATTCATTGGGTTTGTGAAGGGGAATGATTTACAACAAAAAATAAGACCAACAAAGCAAAGAAGAAGGGGAGGCGACAGGGTAGCAAGGTGAAAAAATAAAAACTACAAAGAGGAAAAAGGTAAAAGGGGGTTTGATTCTCCATAACAAGGGAAAATACAGAAAACAAAAAATAAGAATAGGTGTTGTCAAAATAGAGAAAAGGGGGTTTGATTTGGAAGAATGAGAATTGAGTTTCCATATATTTGAGAACAACACAAGTAGCAGAGGAATTATATGCTAAGAAACAAGGGAGATATAATGAGTGATGTAAGTGAACTGGATTTGTATTGAGATCACCATTTGAATAAGAATCTGGACATCTTCTCTTCATTTTTTGTGAATAAGTTTGGTTTTTAAATTAATTATTTAATAGTCATGTGGCTTCATATCATTGAATTGAATAATGGACAATTTGTTTAGTATTGTGTGTTGTTGGGATTGGCAGTCTGGTAAGACTCCCATCCTGAGACTGCATTACTTAAGGTGCATGGCATTGATGGGTTTGTCCAAAGATTCCCTTTGGGACTTGTCAATTGATATGCTCCTAATCCATAAGCTTCTATAAACACAAAAGGTCAAAGCCAATTAGGCTCAAATTTTCCTTTCTTCGCTCTTTCTTGCTGATTCTTCTGATTTTCCTTAAGCACCAAGTCACCAATCTCAAATCTTCTAACTCTGATTTTCTTGTTATAACTTCTTTGCAACCAATTATGATAGGATTGCAAATGATTCAAAGTGTGTAAACACTTCTCTTCTAGGACCTTAAGCTCATGCAATCTAGATACCTGATACTCTTCTTCATCAATTACGTGCCTTAATGACTTGGGAATGCAATCTCCTTGAGGGGTAACAAAAAAAATTCCTACCCCCGATCGATGATTTGTATAGGACCCATCAAAATATAATTTCCATAAAGATGAATATTCCATTGCAAAGATTGATTTATCGGGAAACTTGGATACTAAGGGATAATCCACTTGCAATGGGAAATTTGCCAATTGATCTATTGTAACTTAACCCTTGATAGCCTTAACTGCCTGAGCTTCTTCCACTAAGATAGGAGATCTTTCTAGATATTGAGCCATATTTGGAAGTCCTATATTCTCTTCTTCCTTGTCATAAGATTTCGTATTATAGATTATACTTTTAGCATCTTCCCCAAAATAAGCCTCTACATCTAATTCTATGCTAAATCATGCTTCATGATCACTTAAGGGAATTCCATCCCTAAAACCCAAAAATTATGCAATGGCTTCATCATTTTGAAAAAGGTCCAAAGAAGGTGGTCCTTGTTGGTCCCAATCAATGAGTTGAGGGTATATGAGGTCAACACAATTGGTTTGAGAAGTGGATGGTATGGGTGTTATGGTGCAAATGGACATATCTTGGAAAATGTTTGTTAGACTAAAGGAAGAGTCTTCTTGAATGTCTACATTAAGGTTCTTAGACAAAAGGGGAGGTTTAACTTCATCAAGAGTGTATGTGGATTTTAGGGTCACATTTGTAGGAGATCTATACCCTAACTCTCCATGATTACCTCTAGGAACTAGAAATATAGGCTCAATAATACCTTGACTTTGACGCCCAAGACCACCTTCTCCTTTATAACCCATGTTCTTTATGATATGGAGACCTTTTGGATAATTATGAATGTTCAATTTAGGAGCTTGGATTTCTTATTTTTCTTTATAAAGTCATGATGATGCATCATCTTGAATCTCTTCTTTCTCCAACTTACCCCAATAGTGAAACTTGGGGAACCATTGCTTGGCAATGACCTTTAATAAACCCTCCTTAGGTTTACTATAAGCCTTCGATGTGAAAGGGAGTTGACCTACACGAAAGGAACATTGCATTTTATATTCTCCACAACCATTTCCATGAATTTGGACTTTGATCTCAGGTGGTGATGGATTCGAAGTGGAAGGAGTGGATGATGATGAGGCTAATGTGGACGGGTCTACATAAGATGGTGATAAAGAGGCTTCATGGTTAACAGGGATATGATGAGTCTCTTGGTATTTTCAGCTACATTTTGACAATATTAAAAGGGCTGAGGATCTCCATAGCTGGTAATTTCCTTTCCATCATGGGGGAATTTTACACATTGGTGGAAAGTGGATGGGACAACTTGCATAGCATGGATCCATGGGTGACCAAGAAGGATGTTATAGGGTAGATCAAGGTCCAAAACTTGATACACGGTTGTTATTAATATAGGACCCACTTGAATAGACAATTCAACAATTCCATTTGACTCTCTCTCAACATCATCATAACCCTTAATGGTTCTTTTCTTTAAGGGATCTATTACTCCATCAGAATACCCCAACTTTTGACCAAACTTAGAGTACAAATGTTTAAGCCAGCTCCCCCATCAATCATAACTCTTTTGAATTTATGCTTATGAATAAAAACCTCCAAGTACAAAGCCTCTTTATGTTTGGGGCTAAGAGGTGGAAGGTCCTCTTTAGAAAACACTAGGTAATGTGTAGAGGCAATATTATCAACCATAGCTTGAAACTTATTGGCATCTATGTTGGGAGACACACTTGATTCTCAAAGAATTTTATCAAGGATTGCACGATGGGTTGGGGATATTTTTAGAAGTTCAAGGATAAATATTTGAGTTGGCATTTTGTTCAAATGATATTCAAGGTTATAATTGGATGAAGGTCTAGATGAAATAGAAGGTCCTTGAGTAGTGACCCTACTTCTCCAGGTGGTTGCATTACAATAAATTGCTTGATTTTTTATGGTTAATGTAGAGGCATGATTGTTTTCTTGTCTTAAATTGGCTATTGCATACTTAAAGCCTATGTTAGTGTAGTTGTCATCTCTAGAAGAATTACCTTGGTTAGAGACATATCCTTTTCCATGGTTAGGCATAGGATAATTAAAAAGTTTAAAATCTGTATTAGTGGTATGAGATTTTTTTTCAACCGTTACATCACCATGATTGATGAGGTCTTGGATTATGTGTTTAAGCCTTAGAAAACAAGAAGTTATGTGACCCTTGGTCCTATGAAAATCACAAAATTCATTGTCATTGTACTAAGGTGATTTTACATGAGGTTCAACATTTCAGGGTTCAGGTAGATCAATTAATTCAGATTTGACCAACTTCTACAAGGCCACCTCAATAGGTTCCCCTAGGGGTGTGAACTTCCTTTTCGAAGGAAAGAGTGATCTGTGAGGATGTTCATTACCTTGAGAGTTGGTTGACAATGTTGTATTTGATGAAGATTGTAGAGTCTTTGCTATGTCTAGTAAACTTGGTGGCAATCGCACAATTTAGAGGAACAACCTAACTAAACAATCCACTATAACCCTTGAAAAGACCTTCACAGAATTATCGACTAGGGCTAGTTGTGATGGCATTGGCATTGTATGTGCTTTCAAAGATTTAGACTACCTAACTCATTTTAACATAATATTGGAATTGCTAGGGAAACTCAAAACTATATGCCAGCAAAGAGAGTAATGCCAGTACTATTGCTGCGGATACATATAACAAAAGATTGTAACTGATTACTACTTAAGGAATGAACACTAAAGATGAACTAGATATTAATAATATGAACAAACATTCTACACTCTGGAGTACAACAAGGTAAAATAGCTAGAATATCTTGAAGAATCTAATGCATTTATGAAATAAAGTAACATACAGGAAGTGAAGTGAGGTCACTTCACAATTTAGTTGGGGGGAGGGGTTTAATTTTTCAAATAAAATATCGAGTATGTGTTCTCAAATTCTGAGGTGCACTGGTCATTAATTCCATAACGTGTGTACATTATAAGGTAACTTTCAATGATTAAACTTAGCTTTCATTTTATATTCATTATTAATTTTTATTTATTTCATGCATGTGAAAATGTTTATCACCATTCCAATTAATAATTCCTCTTACTTGCATAACACTTGCCACATGAAGTGAGGTCACTTCACAGTTTAGTTGGGGGGAGGGGTTTAATTTTTTAGTTTTCATCATTTTTGCTATCTTTGTTTTTTGAGAACATCCTATGCCATTTTCTAAAACAACAAACCTTCCCTATTTTTCCAAAATATGAATTTGTTACTGTTGATGTATAAAATTGCGTGGGTTCCAGTACCAACATGGGAAGCTTCAAGAATGTGGGACTTGACACTTGAAACAACCTCCAGATTTTACAGAAGCTGGCACTTCTTTTTCAATGGGGTTTTAGGTAAAGGGGAGGAAAAAAACAAGATTACAGATACAATAAAACAAAGCTTCTAACCCTATGGCAATGCACCAAATTTGTATATGTATCAACAACTAGCACAATGATTAAACCTTTATGATTCAGTTATGTCAAAGAGCCAATGAAGCATGATCAACATTAATAGATTGTAAACAGATTCAAAAAAGGCTAAACTTAAAAGATTTATGCAAAGACACAGAATATATCAACAATGGCACAGAACAGAGCTTCTTTCATTAATAATTCGGCAAAATACAAAAGACACAAAAACATGTACAGATATATCAGCTTCCTTCTTAGAAACAACTAAACTAAGGCAAAATGATATAATCCAGTCGCAACAAAATCTCTGTATTATCAATACCAATGTGTTTGTGTTACAAAACTTTCTCCTATTTATAGCCACAAAATTTGACTCAAGATCGTCCCCAACCTTTAGGATCTCAACGACTTGCAACCGAACTAGAACTCAACTAGAACTTGAATGTCACTGAAAATCTTCTTGAATCTACAACTGTGTCTTCTCTACATTCTGCTGGCTGAGTGATACTAAAAATGCGGCACTCTAACTACCAATTCTGTTTGGGCCAGTCGCAAGCCTCAATGGCTCCAAACTACTACATGGAACCTCCCGCATGATGCATAGTTTCCTTTGCTTTTAACAAAATAGTTTAGATACCAACACTTGTCACATTCCGCCATACCTTAGAAACTGATACATGGCATCATTTGAAGATTCAATACTGGGACAGTTGGTGCTTTCCACATCTTAAAAGCTTCTTTACTTTGCAACTTTCAAACACCTACGGTGATGACACATGGCAATCTCAGCGTCACTTTAGAAATTGTGGCAATAATATCGCAGGGCCCACATATGTCCTGTCACTTCTTGAAACTTAAAAAAATATGAGACACGCAGAAGCTTTCACATAATGAAACAAAGTAACCCTTGGCACCTCACGCTCATTTCCAAAGCTTCATTAAAAAGTTTCTCAAAACCCTGCGGTAGCGACACTTGGTGCTTTCTGCATGCAACTTAAACTAAGTCATAACACCCCAGGCCCACCATATACTTTTTGGCGCCTGAAAAGCTTATCAAAGAAAGATACACATGGTGGCATCCTCTATTGCAACAAAAAGACACTTGGAGCCTTCCACATGTAAGCTGCATCAAAGAAACTTCTCCTCAAGTCCTACGGCAATAACACGTGGTGCATTCTGCGTACAGCTGAAACTTAATAAAAAGAAATGCAACCAAGGGTACATGGTGCCTTCAGGCAGCATCTGGGAACTGTGAAGCATAAAGAAGCACACAGAACTATCCATGGCTATGATACTATATACTCACTGCTTTGAAACTTCTTCCACGTGGCAGCCTCACAGGTCACTTAGAAGCATTTTTCCTCGCAGATTCTCAATACTGACACATGGCACGTTCCTCACACAAGAAACAAATAACAATAGAAACTACAGAAGTTGGGTAACAAACTAAAAATAAAACAATGAGCTGTGACCAAACAAAAATCAAAATGAAGAGCTTTGACTCTATAGTTCTTGAAGACTACATAGACATTTGTGCCTGCTCAGAGATAACTCCAGAAACATCAAAAAAGTTTCAAAAAACAAAATTGTATTGCCACTATCAGAGAATAGAATCATAATTTCTGCAATGCAGCATGATATCCAGACCATTCTGAATCAGATAAACCTTGTCTACTCTGCAGATATTGAAAGGCAAAATCTAAATTGATAATGTCCTTGTGAGAAAAGGACTGTAAAATCCGTACCATAGCATGCAACTAAAATTTAAGAGGATCCATTGGAACAAGAATTGCTTCTACTTCCTCAACACTAGAAGAATCACTCAGACCTTGGAAAATAGTCAGATCATTTTGTTTGGTTAGTAGAAGAACCTTTATTGCAGCTATCATTAGAACTATATTATCATCTGGAAAAAGGGGATGGTAACCCCAATTGAACCAACTCTTCAATGTGTCTTTTCATATTCTTGACACCTTCCTTTACCAGCTCCAGAAGTGCATTGCAACTCATAGTAGCTGAATTACAACTTAAAACTTCATTTACCTTCTTTACTGCAACCATTCTATCATTCACACCAGCAACCAACAAGGTTTCATTAGTTGTATCATAAAGCTTCTACAACAAAAGTTGAGAGTCTGAAACTCTCAAAGAAACAATGGACAAAGTTGCTTCAACTGAAGACTCTACTTTTTTGCATAACTGTTGAGCATTTAACAGGAAATTGAGGAAAGATTTGAGCTGTGAAATCTCCTCAGAGATTCTTCTCCATGCAGATACATAAAGCTCCTTCACCATTGCTAAGACCCCTGCATTATGTGTCCTTTAACTGAACTCAATAGTTAATTGCTTGGTCTTTTCTTGTTTGGCCATAAACTAGGCCTAAGTGGCACTATTATGATTTTTTTTCCTTTAACAGGGTTTGCTGTAACTATGATACCTCTTGTATTTTGTCTTGATCCTTCTTCTCAACAATAGCCTTTTCTTGTTTCAATGCAACTATAGTAGCTTTTTCTTATGCTATTTCATTTTTCAAAGCGACAACTTGAGCCTATGATGCTTGATGTATTTGCAAAGAGATAGTGGACTGCAAATCCTTATTAAGAGTGTCAATCTCTTTATCTTTAACCTATATTTCTGATGTTAGGCTACTATTAGTAGCTTTAATTTTTGCTAAGTCTGCCTCTACTTTCTGCAACCTTTTTGTTACCCTCAGGTAATCATATGTAACAGCTGAGGCAGTTTCATTCATTAATTCCATTCTATCTTGTGGCTGCATTTGTTCTACAAGCTTGATCACACTAGGAGTCAAGTGGGTAATAGTCAAAGACTGTTGAATTGGATCAAACAATGATTTCATGTGGGAAACAACAATGCTCTTATTTTCTTTCTTTCTCTTCTTCTCCATTCTAGCTTCTCTTTCTTTTCTTGCTGTATTAGCTTGTGCTTGAAAGGTAAGAGGTGAGGCAATGTGTCCTCTAGGAAATAGGTAACCTTGGGGCAAACCATAGGGAATAGTAGTGATTTGTTGACTAGGGTCAACCTGAGGCAAAACCCGTTTGGGCATAGATGGAGAAAACAGGGGTAATGATACGGTCTGTGATGACATGTCCGGTGAATTGGCAATTGGGGTGAAAGATTGCAGTGGCACAACTAAAGTGGCAGGAGATGTGGAAGAATAGGTTACTTGGGTAGCCAGCCCTTTTTGAGAAGAAACAGAGGAAGAGAAAAAAGGAGGAACACTAACCTGGGTCTCCGCTGAGGTCATAAGAACTTGTTGCTGCTGGGGCACCAATACATCCTCTTCAATATCCTCCTTCTGTAATACTAACTTACACCTCCTTTTAGAAGGCCTATCCTCTATGTCTTCAAGATCTTCTTCCTCTGAGTCTAACAATATATGATGAAAAGGTGCCACTCCGAGACACCTCAATGTTGAAGCTTTTTGGGTCTCATGAGATGATGATACTGTAGCCTGTCCAAATTGGCAACGTTGAAATTTACACGTAGCTAGAGGCTCAACACCCAGCACCCAAACGTTTAGATTAAATGTTACTCTTATTGACTGTATACTAGTTTAAACAAGTACCACTTAGTGGCAAGTACCTGCCTTGTAGTGTTGTAAATGTAGTATATGTTATAGTTGTAATTTATATGTTAGATTAAATATTTGTTGTATAGACAAGTTGCAATGGAAAAAGTAAATTAAGTAGTTGAATACTATATCATGGATTTGTTTTAAGAAAGATAACAAACTTTAAACCAAATAGTTTACTATTATATAACATAAATATAAAAACAATAATCATAATTCCATTCATATGAAAAATCAATAATCCAGTATAAATATTATTGTTATTATTATTATTTTTAAGAATTATATTGTTTTATTCAATACAAATTAAACTATCATATTAATATGAAAATAATAATATAATATTACACAATATAATAATAACAATAATATATAATTATTTATATCACAACAATATTTTAATTTAGTCACTCATTATTTAATCAAACATATTAATTTGTTAGTAAATTTTAATATTTATCAAACATAAAAGAATAAATAACTATAGCCTCGTGAAAACAAATCTAGATCTACACATTCATCATAGGAGCATATGCATGACTAATATGTATTGCCCTTGATTTTTTATCTAATTTTTTTTAGGGTTGACCTAGGAAAGTGTGTCCCCTTCATTAATCCTCTAAAGGTATTTTTACATACAATCCCAATTACTAGAGTATGTAGAAGTATAAGCAAATCAAGGGAAATAGAAACTAGAGCAATTCATTTTCACATGTCTAGGACATCTTCATAAACAAGAAAAATATTCTAATCTTGAGGCACATTAAGATACCATGACTTCATGATCCCGAGACATCACTAATTCCATAATCTTCACATAGATCATTCATTCTTTAGTCCCAAAGCTTAGTGTCCCTATTGACTTGCATTTACTTTTGTAGCTTAGCATTTAATTTAAAATACATTAGCCATTAGCACGCATTGGTTAATCTAGGCTTTTTTGTATGTACCTTATATGATTAACCTAGATTACTCTTAGGGAAAGTTTATTTTCCTTAACAAAACTATGCAATGGAAGAGATATTATATATTTTGAGAGAAAAATATTGTTGAAGTTTTATGTTGGATGATTATCAAAATAGAAAATACACACAAATATGAAGATCAATTACACTATACAAACATAAAATTGACAAGAGATCAATTTTGAGATTCTTATATTAGACTTATGACAAAGGTTAACACATTTGATATAAACCTACCTTTATAGGCAACATCAACACTAGTTTTGGGTGCACCTTGCAAGAGCAAAGTTTGGCCTCTTGTCTCCATGAGATATCTAGTGATTGTTTATTTAATGCAATAGGTTACAAGTTTTTAAAAACTTTGAATATGGATCATGTAACCCTACAATGGAGTGGCAGATTCACCATGGCCTACTTATGTGCAAAAGGCATCATAACCATCCAAATACAATGACCTCATGTTTTGATTATCATATATCACTTGTATATGTGCAAACAATATATCTTATGTCAACCTCTCTTTATTATCGCATTGTTGTGTTAGTTGTTCAATTGAGATGATCATAATAGCATAAAGCAAGTGGTTACTAGCTAAAGTTGATACAAACTCTAGCAGAGGCAGGGGTGAAGATATTTGTTCAATTGATATAAACATAGAATGAAATAGCCTAAAGCAAAGGGATTACCCGTGAAAGTTGATACAAACTCTAACAAGATTATGAAGCAGGTAGGTTGATTCAATCCCTCTGAAGGTTAAAGCATTGAGATCCACATGTACCGAGAAAATTGAAGGTTATGCTACAATTCTTGTTACATGAGACTACCAAAGGCATCTTCAAAAACTTCAAGGCACCTTCATCACGTTCTATAATCTATTTATTAAAAAACAAGGAAAAGGAGCAACATCCTACTTGCATTGCCAAAACGTCATTGTTCTTCATGGCAGTTAGCCAAATTTTAGGAACTCCCTTTTCTGCAATAATAATAACCTAATTTCAGAAAGATAACTAACTTTAAAATAACAGCATCAAACGGTCTACTAATAATATAAATAGTTGAATAATTTTTTGTTAAAATTTTACCATCTTGAATATTATTTAGTAATTATAATTATTGCCATCCATTTAGACATGACTTAACTAGTGGGAGATAAGATTTATGTTCATAATTTGTTTACTTGCCACATCCTCCCCTCAATCTCTCCACATTTAATCAACAGAGAAGAGGTCAATTTTTTTGAGCCAATGACAATAGAGATAAATTATTTTTCTATAATTTTTTGTTAAAAATTTATCATCTTGACATAGGAAAAGTAGAAATTTAAATGAAATTTACTTGACAAGAAAAATAATCCTGTCTTTTGATTGGTTTACAATTAATAGATTAATAACTAGATAAGCGCAAACTCATTGCAATAGTACTTCCAAGATGAGTACTAAAAAGTGACAACCTATTTATTTATATAAAATTATACTTTCATATTTAAAAAAAATTATATTTATATATAACACATTTTGACTACAAACATACTTAATGTTTAAGCCCATGCCGAATCCACAAGTCTCCTGTTTCTATTAGCAAACAGGAGAATTCTGTTGCCCCTTTTAGTAAGAACAAAAATGGCTTCAATATGCCTGAGATCTGATATATGTTCCTCTTATATTTGTATTTCACTAGGCTGTATCAATGCAGTAGGTTTACAAAGATAAACACAATCCAAAATGCTCAAATACATAGGATGTACTTTATGGCTATGAGTTTAATGGAGAAGAGAGTGCATGCCAGGCTTACACAGCGGGTTGGGCTTAATCGCTTAATTATTACATATGTTTGTAGTTTAAATGGTTTACAATTTAGGTCACTTATTTCTCCAACACCCTCCTTTAAACTATTAACCTAACTTTAACTTTAATATTGTGTAAAAATAAATAAACATTTGCACTATACTAAAATAAAAATAAAAAATATTGAACATTGTTACAAAAAGAACAAAAATAATAATTACAATAAAATGCACTGAAATTTAATCTGAAAATATATATTGAAATTTAACCTGAAAATATATATTGCTGGTTTTTATTGATTGAAATCTAAACTAACTATATATATATATATATATATATATATATATATATATATATATATATATATATATATATATATATATATAGTCTTGTTATTTCTACTTGTTGTTGTTGTAGGAAAAGATTCTAATTTATACTCTAACATTTTTTTTTGTTTCATAGGCCCTTGCTCCACAAAAAATAGATTTCATAGGACCCTTTCTAAGAGAGCTAAGATCTGCATGCAAGTTACAAATTAATAATAAACTAATAATAAATTGTTGTTTAAACTTGTGGATCAGTGAAGGAGTTTCAATTTTTTAATTTGCTATTATTCTATTCTTCTTAGAAAAATTAAGTTCACTGTTTTTTGATTAAGAGTAATTTTGAAAGTGTCCCAACCCTTTTACATCATAGAACTTAAAATGGTGGAACAAAATGACTTTGTAACAAAACAATAGGGAAACTGCAGCTTAGAAAAATCAACAGCAGAAAAACCTAGAGAAATTAAGATAACTATTTGTATATATATAATTTTTTATTTTTAAGAGTTTTTGATTAAAAGGGAGTAAAAACATATTTTGAAAGAATCCTGGAACCCTTTAACAAAAATAGTGTTGACTTCACCCTCAGTTGTTTGTCCCTGATGACACTACACAACTTGGTATGTGTTAAGTTTTAGTTTGACAAATGGTATTCAGACAGTTTGATATCCTTGATGAGATATAGATTGACAAATGCTCAGTTGATATTTGATATCCTTGATGAGATACAGATTGACAAATGCTCAGTTGATATTCTTCTTTAACCATGTTCAGTATGGCATCCTTCATTGATTGGCATTGGCATTAGTGGTTGGTTTTCTTGGTCATATGGTTTGGTCATTTGGCATCTACATGAGCATAAAGTTGGCATCTTGTCAGTTCTGTAATGGTGTTGTTGGTACATCATAAGTAGTTGATCTACATATGCTCTGAAATGGGCCTTGGTTCAATTCAATTGTCATTCTGTATGTTTGGTATAATGATGACATGCTCTCCTAGTATGATTAAGGGTGTTCAGTGGAAAATGCATCTATCTCACACTTGATGATCATATGTTGTTGACATATGTTATATTTGATGGACACATTACTAGTTCAATATAGTTTGTTTGAAGACCTAAACATTTGTTTTGATTTATCCTTGTTCTCCAACAAAAGTTACAAGGACTTCATTTTGAATAGGGGTTTGAAGAAGGGACTTGTGCAAAGATGATTTAAAGTTTGAAATATTTTAAAAAGGCATAATATTGGCTTGTGTTAAGGTAGTAACCTGCTGAACAGGTTTCAATGACTTAAGGCAGGTAATAGGCTTGAAGGAATCACTTATTTTTACCGGCCCATTCTAAGGCACATCGGAAGCACATGTTCGTGATGATATCAGGCAAAAAGATTTTTCTTATTTTCATATTACAAGGTTAGAGCTTTGAATATGATGGTTTCTTCTTAGGGTTTCATTCTATTCTTTTCTGAAAGTAATCATGGCTCGAAATGGGAGATGCAAACATGAATCTTTGATAGTCTTTGCTGAAGATACTTGGTGATGTGACAAAGCTAGAAACCTCTAGTAAAGGACTTTGACTTTCTCTTCAGTTGATATAATTATCTGGCTGACCCACCAGGTGACATTATTTTCAAACTCTTCATTCAATCTTTTATCTCTGTGAACAAATCTTTGCTCATTGGGTTGCAGTTAAAAGAAAGGGTTTCACTGTGTTACAAATTTTTGTTTATCATAAAGATTCTTGTGATAAAGTTATGTTAAGGGTTTGAATATTTTTTTGTAAATCCTAACTAGGGTTTCTATGCACGAGTAGTTTGGTGGCTTTTGTGAAGGTTTTTCAAATTTCTTTATGGGTCTGTAACACTTTGGTGTGACTATATTAATGGATTTATGACAGAGCTTTTGGCTCTTTTTCTGTGATATGGGCAGAACTTTTTAGACCCACTTGTGGGTATGCAATATACTGATGAAAGTTTGTTTTGACTTGGAATATGGCAAGATCTACATTCCTACTGGAGAGAAAAACAAACAATCCTAATCTCCTTTATGGGTATTTGATAACTCGATGCATTCAGTTTGGATTGGTTGAGAAAATCTTTCTGTTGATTACGGTTATTTGCTCAATCTGGGAATACTTGATAGTTATGATGATATTCAGCATATACTTCTTTAACTCTATATACCTCTCTGTCAGTTGTAAACTACCTATCATTCAGTTATTACCTGAAACATTTTCATAGAAACGGTTATCTCTTCAAACTGTCTAATGCGAAGAGGAAGATATTGTGAAATGTATAAAGAGGGCTTTGAACAGGACAAATGTGTAGTTGTGTATACACCTAATATAATGTGAATGATGTAGAGTGTGCAAAATTTGTACATGCATTATTGATGTTATATTAGTCTAGATCAAAGTGAAACAGAGTATCCTTCTGTATTTGTTTTTCTTCATGATTGAAACATGTATTGAAAGGTCAAGTCAATGAGACAAGAAGTGACCTTTGCCAGTGAGGCAATGTTGTAGCCAGTGAGGCTTGAATTGTAGCCAGTGAGGCAACTGTAGCCAGTGAGGCTTGAATCATAGCTAGTGAGGCCTGTAATCAGTAAGATTCTTTTGTTAAGCCAGTGAGACACTTTTTCGAGTGGTTTTTATGAACCAGAGGGTTTTCCACTCAGGACAATATTTGTGTTATGAGTTGAGTTTGATCTTTATGTTCTTTTGCTTATCATATGTCATTCAATTTTAAAAGTTATTCAAAATTAAACTGGTTTGCATGAACACATCTTGTATCACTGTTTGGAATCATGTTCTCTGCTTATCCTCGTTAAGGTCAATAAAACTTTACAAGTTAATGCTTACCAAAGATTGCTTCATTATGTTGATACATAGTTGATATTGGTCTGTCAGGGTTAGTTGATTGTGATATATGTCAATGCTGTCATGATGTTCATAGCTAGTGTGATGTCTCATTTCCACAGAAGTTGTCTTTATTGAAAGATTATTTCAAGATCTAAATGTTTGGTCAAAATTAGTATACCACTGATTCACCCCCCCTCTCAGTGGTATCGTACTCCAACAAATAGAACATTAGCCATCTTGAAGCTAACCACAGGGAGATGCAGCAATGTTGCAACAAAGATCAAGAGCTTATGAGTAGACTATTCATAAACTACATGAAAACACAAGAAACAACTCAAGATAGTTTGAACCTAAAGCTTTTCAGGGGTATTGGAAAAAGGGTAGCCTGATCTATGCAGAGAAGTTGACCTATTTCAACAGCAAACCTTCACCTCCCAATATTCCAAGGGAAAGCTTGGGAGCTTCACCCACACGGGAATGTTGTAGGCATATTTCTTCATATCAAAGCCCACCACCCACCTTCTAAGTAAGAGCCCTCTTTTTCCCATAAACCATGGGCCACCTTGAAAGGATTTTGTCACTCTCCTGGATTTGAGAAGGAAATGAGAAAGAAACCCCTGGCTATAGCAATTATTTTAGACTATTTTTTATTTTTAAGAGTTATCTCACATAAAAAAAGCTTTTTTGAACACACTCAAACCATTGCAATCTTCTTGTAACCACAATTACAAGCTATAGATTATAGCACTCAAAACATTATAATTTTTTTCAATTTGTTTTGTAAAAAGCTATCCTAATTGTACTTTCCATACCTTCGTACCCTAACATGATTTTTTCATGCTTGGTAGTAAACAAGTATGTAACCAAACTGTATACATTAAGAAATGGAGTTTTAAAGGGTCTCTAAGAATGAGAAATATAGATCTAAGATCAGTAAATGATAATGTGTTTCTACAATCCTTTTAATCATTATAATCAAGATAAGACGAACAATTCAAACCAATTTCTCAGAGTGATCTTTCCTTGTTAGAAAGACTATAGGGAAGGACCATATCTGTATCCTCATCATCATTCCCTCTTTTTTCTGAAGATTCTGAAATTTATTCACTTCCTTCAAGAAAAGAAGATTCTGAAATTTATTCATTTCCTTCAAACCAATAAAAAAATTGTAGTAAAAACACATATCAATCAGAGAAATATATAAAACTTACAGAAAAATTAATAAGATTATCATACAACAGTCATGAAGCTGAATATTCAGCAGAGAATACAACGGTCATGGAGCTGAATATTGAGCAGAGAATAAACATGCTATATTGATTTGAAATTACCAGTCATGGAACTGAATATTGAGCATGCTATATTTATTTGACATTACCAGTCATAGAACTGAATATTGAGGAGAGAATAAACATGCTATATTTATTTGAAATTACCAAATCAAAATACAATAAGTTTATACCCTCAAAACATGCATAATAGGCACGAAAAATAACATTCTAAATAAATACAAAATCTAGATAGCATAAAGAAAAAAACTGCACTATATCACTCAAATAAAGAGTACCTAAACATAGGGTCTCTGAAAATATAGTCAAATTATCCAAAATCTTCATCATCATCATTGGAAGAACAAGGTGGCAATTCAACTCCCAAAAGGTATCTCTTTTTCGGAGGTGGAGGTGGCGCATCAATCAAACCATGCTCCACATTCACCTTACTCTCCAAATAATTTGAACAACATTTACTCACAGGAGTCCCTTCACTGCCAAAACAACAGTTTTTAAGTGACTCATTCTCAAAAGCAGTGTTTGGTATATATGGGTATTTTTCTCTGGGAGGCTGGCTTATAAGCATTGGTACATTTAAGTCTTGTGATAAGCAGTCAAGAGCAATGGTGGAAGCTGTTTTAGAAGGCTTCAACTTGAGGCATTCTTGTTCCTCAGGCTCATACAAATATTCATTTCCATCCATAACAGTCTTCACAATGATTCTTCTCCACTTTCTAGTAGAATTACTACTCTCAGACATCTTATGTTGAAATACGAACTGTGGGTCATTAGGAGTTGAATATAAAATGTCGACGATTGTATCACATTCTTCTTTGCTGCAATTTCCTCTTAACTCAGAAACTATTTGGGCTTGCAGTCGATCTATTTCCTTGTCCTTTAATATCTGAGCAATCTGCCTCTTTTCGCTTTCGCTCATTCTCTGCATTTTGATTCCACTCTCTCCCTTGTGTGTCAATATAAGATATATGAAGTAGTTTCGCTGTAGAAAATCTTGGACATTTTTTCTTTTATACCGTGTTTGCATATGTTTGGTTTGCGCCCTTTTAAACAAACAAAGACTGGCAATGCCAGCTAAACCATATAAATCTGGCCGACCTTATAGAGGTGTTTTCTTATTAATTAGAAATTCTTATAATATTTCTATTAATTACAGTTTAATTAATATATTTTTTAAAATTTATAACTAGCATATTTATATTTAAAAAATAAAAAATAAATCTAAAGTATGTCTATAATATCTTCTCAAGATGTTTTTTTAATCAATTTGTCATACATACATGGAATAGGCGGTTCGAGAAGCATATCTTCCTCGAAACTTTTTTTAATCAATTTATCATACGTGGAATAGGCGGCTCAAGAAGGATATCTATGTGTACTTAGATATATTTTTTAAATATAGATATGCTAGTGTAGTTATTTGGGTTTGTGCCCTTTTAAACAAACAAAGACTGGAATGCCAGCTAAACTATATAAATCTGGCCGAATAAATATATTTTTAAAGATTTATAACTAGCATATTTATATTTAAAAAATAAATAAAAATCTAAAGTACGTCTACAATATCTTCCTCGAGACATTTTTTTAATCAATTTATCATACATACACGGCTCTAGAAGGATATCTCTACGCATACTTAGATATATTTTTTAAATATAGATATGCTAGTGTAGTTATTTGGGTTTGTGCCCTTTTAAACAAAAAAAGAATGACAGCTAAACCATATAAATTTGGCCAACCTTATAGAGGTGTTTCTTTATTAATTAGAAACTCTTCTAATATTTCTATTAAGTACACTTTAATTAATATATTTTTAAAGATTTATAACTAGCATATTTATTAGGGCTGATAAGGGCATGGTTCAGTGGTTAAGTCGCTCGGTTTTAGTGGCAGCCACCAGAGTTCAGGCTTAAATTTGATAGTCAACCTTTGTCAAACATTTTTTTATGATAGTTATCTATTTCAATTTTGCCTTTAAAATACTATGACACACTTTAGTATAAGTAAATTATATAGAAAACCAAATATATCTATCATCATAATCCTATATAAATTTTGACAGTTTGTCCAAAATATCTCCTTTCATATGATAGTCTTTTCAAAATTTCAATTGTATTTTACAACTAACTAAATACAGCTATACAACTGTCAAATTTAAGCCTTGATCTATAGGATCTCTTGGTCTTTAATTAATTAAGTTCTTGTAATTTATAAATTGTTAAATATATTTCATTAATAAAATTGATAAATTTATTTTTCATAATAGTAAGAAAACTTAGAGATAAAGAATAGTACAAGGGGGTATTTGAATCTTGGTGACAAGGATAACAACACAATTTAACCATCACATTATCCCATAAATTATCATTGTTTATTTTTGTGTGAAGAGTTGTTTTTATTTACTTTAGAGTTATTTATTTTATTTATTTAAGAGCTATTTTATTTGATTGTATTTACTTTAAAACTATTTAAAAATTATTTTATTTTATCAAGAGTTATTTTAAAGTTTTATTTATTTTTAAATATATGTTGGGCGTGTTTTAGTTTTTATGAACATGTTTCACTTTTTATATACATGATCATGACATAACACTTACAAATTTACTTGCTAAATGTTACCATGCAATGATAGGGTTCTCAATATTCGTCCTAATTTTATAAAAAATAGGATCACATCCTATTATCGGGGCTTTCTTTTACATTAATACATTCTCTTTTAACAATACAATTGTAAATAAAAAAACTTTGAATTTTCACATGCCATATATATGACTTTACTAGGGTGACTCACATGGGAATTTTTTTATTGAATCCAATGACTAGTTTCATTATGTACATGTCATGATTATTAATAAGAAGTCAATATATTACAAACTCTTTGAGATATCAATCACAAGGTGCCTATCATATCAATGAAAAAAATCCAAAATAAATGTTTCAAAATTTATCTATTTTAAATATTTATAAAAATAAATATATTTAAAATGTTTAAGCTATAGCATCTACAATTGCAACATTTCTATATTTTTTATATTAATTACTTGGGTCCTATAGGTACCCCCACCCAAGAAAAGATCAACACAAGCCAAGAGTAAAACAAAATACAAAAGATTAGAAATAAACTTTCCCACACTTAATAGGAGATCTAAGGATCATATAGCTAGAGTTCTTCTTCCTAGCCAAATATTTTCTTGATTTAACTAGAATCCAACCCTCTAAATTATTCAAAACATCACTTGAGGGGGAAATCTTCAAAAGCTAAGAAATCACATACTCAACTTTCAAAGAAAAATCCAAACTCTTCCTCACAAGGGAGAGACCCTATTGAGAAGAACCATTGAATAGAATATAAATTTTCTTTTTATTAGAGGAAAAATAAACCTATTGCACATCCACTTGGGGGCATACTACCTTACCATCCTAAGGAAATAAGGAAATACTAGGAGAGGGAGAGAGAGGGGGAGAGAGAGAGAGAGTAGACCAACTCTAAGTAGGGTAGCCAAAGATATTGTAGCCACTTGAGGAGAGCCAAGAGTCAAAGGGATAGGAGGATCTACTAAAACCATTCGATGACAATGACATGCCCCCTTCCAACAAGAAGCTTCTACCTTATCCAAATAATGCTCATGCAAACAATCAACTACAAGATGGTCATAAGATAAGCATGATCTATGTTAGGATTAGGTGTGTCATTCAACTTGCAAGTCCTAAGTCTTGTAATTGTAATTTAATTATGTATATGATAAGTAATGTCTAGTCTGCAAACATTATGGAATGGGGCCAAGGTGGACACCCATGTGAGGGAGGGGATTTATTTATATTATTTTATTTAATTTTATTGGACTAATTTCATGCATCATAATTAGATTAAACTCTATATTGTTCATTATTTTCATTATGTTGTTTACTCTATATTTCAACACTTGGTATTGGAGATTTAGCTAAATTATAGAAGGGAATTCCTTTCTTGTAGCATTGTTGGGTTTTTTGTGGTTGTAGTGGGAGTATTGTTTTAGTGGTTTTGCAAATCCAAGTGTGGTTGGAGAAGCCATCAAAAGCACATCACGATCAAAGATTAAAAAGTTCAATGGCGTTGGATATGAGTTGTGGAAACTAAAAATGGCAGATCTCTTAAAGAAGAGAGGTCAATGGAGAGTTGCGTTTTGAGAAGATTGGACAAAGATGAAAAAAAGGCTCAAGAGGATAATACAATTATGTATCTTTGATCCAGTCCCTCTAAATGTCTTTGATGAGACTACTGCACATAGTCTATGGAGAAGGATTGGTGAAATTTATGAAACATAGAGTTTAGCAAACAAGCTTTATTTAAGAAGATGAGAAGGATAAATGTATTTTATTGTTATGCTCTTTACCTGAATCTTGGCCCGGAATTTAAAAGTTGCAATTAGTGGTGGTATTGCAAAGCCTAAGATGGATGGTTATATTGATACTTTTTTGAGTGAATAAATGAGACAAAAATCCATCCAGACAAGGGTTCCAAGGATACACTATGTAAAGTATGCATTCCATAGAAAAGTTACCAAAATAAATAATCCACTTAATTACATCAACTCAAGTAAAAAGATAGATCTCTAAAATATTAGCAATAATCACATTACATCTTACAAATCTATGTGCCATAATTAGGTGTTAGCACTATAAAGAATATACATTGTCCATCTTGGCTCACATGCCATACGTTATCATAATGAGTAATAAAGTACAATAATCTGGTACAAGTAATGAATAAGATCTGAATCAATGTCTCTAGTTGCCACTAACTCGCATGGTCATCCAGAAGTCGAGAGACGGGAACATGGCTTAGGTACTTTTCTGCCCAACCATGAAGCAATTATACTTTCCCGGATCCCTTCATAACATGAAGGAAACCTAGCCCTGCACGAAATGCCTAGCAACCTGGAAATAACTGGCAGGAGGGAACACCCTATGCAACCTGATGTCTAAATGCAAATCTAAATGATGACATGCAATATCTCACAATAGCATTTGGAAGAGAAATATATAAATAAAGTTTTGCTAGACAATATTTCATCTATTTCAATGAACATGGATTGGATCAAGCACTTCATATAGTTACGTTCAAATCTTGAAAAAGAGTAAAAACCTTCTTTGTATACCCACATTTGGCATCCTAGCCCAAAAGTAACCCAACATGCATATAAAGCAAAAAAAAACCTAATTCCAACGTATATACATTCAATAAACTCATGGACACTCTAAGTGCTTCCTTACAAAGGCAATAATACTTGTCTAACCATTTGCAACACAATCATAGTGAACATGCACTAAGAAATGACTGCCCATTTTCATACAAGATTACACACGACTACATTTCATGATTCCAATAACAACGATACATCTTATAACAAATTTTAAGCAATTTTGATACCATCTAAATGAATGGTGATGGGCTGAAATATTGACCTTTTTTTTATGTTATTTTTATATGCTTTTAGAACTTTTCTATATGATCCTCTAGACACTTTACCAACATCACCATCATTATATGTTGTCTTTTTATATACTTTGCAAGACTTTGAACCTATGTTATTAATGTGGAATATGGTGATGATAAATTATCAATTGTATGCTTTAAATATGAGTATGCATGCAATATAGATGGAATCCTATGGTTTATTCATGGAGGTTATTTGTGTGCATATGTTTTGTGAATTAACCCATGTGCAGCAAGAACGTGTCATAAAGGAAATGAGCATTTGCAGCGAAGTTGTAGACAAGAGAATTAAAGGAAGTGAAGATAAGATGCCAAATGTGTAGACAGCTGGAGGATGAATGTGAACCATCATGGACAGAAATAAATTCATAAGAAGTAGACTTTTTCAAACACAACTTATGGGTGTCCTTAATGAGAACCATTGCTTGGATAGGACTTTGCTTCCTCTAATCAGTTAGATTAATAAATCAATCTCAAACCTGTATCCTAGCATCTTGGAATGAATTGATGGTTGAAGTTAGTTAGTAGTTGTATAAAACTCTCTCGTTTCTTTATAAGTTAGGAGGGATGAGTTAGATATGAATTTAGTTACTTTATTTCCAGTTACTCAGTTGTTACTCAGTTTTCTATTTTGAAGATGCAGACATGTTTTATTAAGGAATGTCATTATTGAATACAATCTGAAAGAGATTTTGTTTATAATATGAAGTGAATGAAACTATGTGTTATGAAGATGTGTAAGAATCTGAACTAGATTTGATTTCTAGTTAAGTTAGTCAGTCCCCTGAGCTGACCATTCAAGGTACTAATCCTCACTTCATTTATTTCCTTGTTCCTTTATGTATCCATTGTTAAATTTGCTTTTCATTTGGATATAGATATATCATGAGTCACTTAGATTTATTTGATTGTCAAATCACAGTAGTATGGTTCATGAACAAGTGCATGCTTTATCAACTTTAAGTCCTCCGGAGGTTAGCATTAGTTCTCTTATCATTTTGGATGTTTTGAGTTAATTATGTAATTTCCTGTTGATAACAGTCATCTACAGCTTATGCTGCAAGTACCCGTAGCCACTAGATTTTGTAGTTATTTTTACTGTTCTTGCATTTGTGTTAATTCCAACATAATAGAATAGCTTGAGTAGGTTTGGATAAGATAGTATAGGAAGAATATGAGCCCTGAAGGCACATACAATGCATCATAAGCTTATGCTCCTTGGTTGATAATTTAATGTAGGAATGCAATGATAGAGTGGAATGTTCAGATAGGTTTACCCTTGAATTATGTTAAGTCTACAACACATTAGTTTTCCTCTACATTTTTGGTGTCATTGTTGGGGATGGTGCTACCTTCATAGGCTCATTTTTACATGCTTTCATAGTTTAAAGTTTGATTCCAGCATTAGGATTAATAAATTCACTTTTCAGGAAACACTAGAAATTATACTAACATTATGCATGACTGCTAGAATATAAAGCCAAATTCACTGTATGCGGAGGCAGAGAGGTAACCGAGGTAGATTCCTTGCTTCAAATTTTTAGGATAGAGAAGAAACAACTGACTTTATCGATTATACAGTAGAAAGTGCTGAAGAAGAATTTCCTCTTACATCTTCATCAACACCTTCTACATTTTCATCAGCTTCTTCCACAACTACAGAAGGGACCTTCAGAACCATGGCAAATGTTGTAGTGGAGGATCCACCAGAGCTAGCGACATTCAAGTTTTCTATCACTGATCAAGAGAGGGCTATAGTGCTGAAAAATATTCCACCATCAGCATTACCAGTCTTCTATGGCCTGGTGACAAAGGACCCAGATACGTTCCTATTTGAGTTTGATATCTTGTGTAGGAGCTATGACTACACCTCAGACACTCATAGGATGAAACTCTTTCCTACTACCGATAAGGATGCAACTTTGAGATGGTTTATGGGGCTGGGAAAAGATGTCATTCCAGACTGGGACACTATGAAGGAGAAATTCTTGGAGAAATACCATGATTACTGCCGAGGACATGATAGGAGGAGAGATGACATCTTCAGGATGTCACAAAAGGAGGAGGAGCCACTTGAAGATTATGTTGAAAGATTTCAGTTTGTTCTAAAGAAGAACCCCCAAAATATATTATCTGAAGAATCATTAAAATTGGTTTTCTTGAGAGGGGTTAAGGATGAAATTGTATGGATGCTTTGAATCTCATTGGGCAAGGTGATATTTCTCAGCTACCTTTTGAGTTAATTTGTAAAGTTTGCCAAAATTATTCAAGGACTTTCACTAGACGACCAAGGAGAGAAAGGACATCAATTACAAACAAGGCAACCAATGGAGTTTCAAGACTGGAAATAAGTAATTTGCTGTCCACCGTGAAGGAGGACATAATCAGCCATATGGCTACATAACTGGACACTCTTCACATCAAGAAGAAATAAGAAGAAGCTAATGCAATGCTTAGTGAGTACTGTCCCAGTTGTAGTTAAAGGAAGTCTAATTGTACATGCAGGAGGGTGGTAAGCATCCAACAAGAGAAGGTTGAAAGGCTAAAATTTTAGGCATTTGAAGGAGAGGACGAACAATTGTTCTTCATAGCTCAAAGGAGACCTTGGCAGCAAAGACAAGGTATGCCCTCTGATCCACTAAATTTAAGTTCACCCTTTCCTGCCGCAAACCACAATTTCTCTGCTTGGAACACTCAGCCATGATCTAGTAATCAAAATCTCTAGAAAAACCCACAGTGGCCTACTCCACAACCTAGTTGGAACCAACAGTAGCCAAACCCATGGCCTCGACAAGGTTTTCAAGGTTCCAACTATAATCCTCAATGGCCTACACAACAACCTCAATGGCAGCCTCAATGAAACAAGAACCAACAATGGTAGCAAAATGCAAATTACCAGCAACCTATGATTCCATCTCAACCACAAAAGCCAGTCATAATGCGTCCATCAACACCTCAAAATCTACCTCCTAGACCTACCCAAATCCCTGCCTAACTTGCACCTAACCCTAACAACAAGCCTGTTCAACAGACTTATATGAATGAGGTAATGCAATATCCCACCTATGGGGTTGAAGTGAGTAATGTTCATCTCAAATTAGGGAAGCAACTTGTAGGTCCTTCATCTCCCCAAATTATAGAACTTGAAGATGAAGAATCCACAAAGGAAGCCTTGGATAAACCACCTTTGAAACCTGAATCAACTCAGGAACCTTAGACCATTTCACATCCTAATCCTCCTTTCCCTGAACGCCTGGCTATTTAGAAACAACCAGTACAGTCTGAAAATGACCTCATAGGCCAATTGCAAGATATAAGCATAAAGATTCCCTTAATCCAAGCCATCAAAGGTATTCTCATCTACACTAAGACTATCCCAGATCTCTGCATCAAGAAACCAGGAAGAAAGAGGATAGATCCAAAGACATTTCATGTTTTGGGTAACCTAGCTGACATAATGTTGGGGAATATAATTGTTCCCAAATATATAGATCCAGGTAGTCCAGTAGTGGATGTCAAAATCAATGGGCCTTTGATTAAGAACACTTTGATAGATTTAGGTGTTGCAATTAACGTAATGACTAAGGAGACAATGAAGACACTCCAGTTGAGAAACCTTAGGCCTACTCAGACAGTCTTGCAATTAGCTGATAGGTCTATAGTCAAACCTGAAGGAGTCATTGAGGATTTGGTCATTGCATTAGATTCCTTGGACTACACTGTTGTTTTCATAGTCATACAACCAAAGGTTAATCTTGTTGGTTATCCTCTTCTACTAGGCAAACCATGGCTTGCCACAACCTATAAAATTGGTTCTATACCCACCAGCCCAACCATACCATGAGCTTGAGCAGACCATTTGGCCTACCTTAGAAGATGAGGACAACTATTCCCTGCAGACCTTGATGACTATTGAACGCAACCCTTATTGGATATTCAAGATGAAGATGAGTTGATTGCTCACATTGTACAAAATGACTATGGAAGACATCCGTAGAAGCAAGACTGTTTATCTTTCTTACAAGATCCCTTAGGAAGCATAATACCTACCAGTTCCTCAGAGGAGGTATCTCAAATATTTCATACTTTGTTACCTTAGCAATGCTTACCAATAATACCTAGCCTTGATTTGTCCTTTGTGCAAGAAATGTCTAAGCCATTGTAAATCAAGCCAGGAAAAGTGTTGATTGTTAATAATGCATTGACTGATGAGTAGCAACAATCCCTGCATACAACATTAGAAACTGACTCAACAACATTTACATGGGATTACAGTGACATGAAGGGCATAAATCCTGCTTTGTGTATGCATAAAACTTATATTGATGATGGCCATAGACCTATAAGATAACAGCAGAGACGCATGGATCCTACTCTCAGAGAGATAGTGAAAGTAGAACTTCAAAAGCTTTTAGATGCAGGGTTTATATACCCCATTTTAGACAGTGAATGGGTTTCACCATTGGTCATAGTTCCCATGAAAGGTGGCATATGGAGAGTTTGTGTTGATTACAGAGAACTAAATGTTGCCACCAAGAAAGATCGCTTTCCATTGCTATTCATTGATGAAGTTCTTGACTCTTTAGCAGGTAAGAAATATTTCTCATTTCTTGATGGTTTTACTGGCTATAACCAAATCAAGATTACACCAGAAGATCAAGATAAGACAACATTTACATGCCCTTGGGGGACTTAAGCATATTTTGTCTTGCCTTTTGGTCTATGCAATGCTCCAGCCACATTTCAAAGAGCAGTCCTCAGTATTTTCTCTGATTTTGCCCATGACAACATGGAAATTTATATGGATGATTTCACCACATATGGTGAAACATATGATGAAGCTTTACAAAACTTGGAGAAAGTTTTGAAGAGACGCACAGAGCACAATCTATCCTTGAGTAATGGAAAATGTTTTATGATGATGGCACAAGGGATAGTTTTGGGACACATTTTATCTCAAGTGCAGTCATACAAGTTGACCCAAAGAAGATTGAAATTATCTCTACCCTGCCTATTCAATAGAGATAGAAGGATGTAAGGAGTTTCCTGGGACATGCAGGTTATTATAGGAGGTTTATTCAGGATTTTAGCAAAATAGTTGTACCTCTATTGACATAGGACAGTGAATTTGAATTGACACCAGATTCTCAGAATTCCTTTGAAAAGATAAAAGCATCTTTGACACAGGCTCCAGTTCTCAGAGGTCCAAATTGGAGACTGCCTTTTCACATCCACATAGATGCATTAGACTTTGCCATTGGAGTAGACCTCAGCCAGTAAGAAGGAACTAAGGAGTATGTAATATACTATGTTTAAGTAAAAGCCTACAGGGAGGTAAGTTGAACTACACAGTGACAGAAAAAGAAATGTTGGTAGTTGTTTATGCCATTAGCAAATTCAGACACTACATTAATGGTTATAAATGTTCATACATACAGATCATAAAATAATTAGATATTTGATGAATAAGACAATAGTGGGTGGTAGACTTGTTAGATGGTTGTTGTTAATGCAAGAATTTGACATAACAATTGTTGACAAACTAGGGAAATCTAATGTAGTTGTTGATTCTCTGTCTAGACTGCCCACACACTCATCAGAAGGAGTGGTTGATGACTCTTTTCCTGATGAACATCTGTTTTCTATAACTATACACACTCCATGGTATGCAGACATAGCTAATTATTTGGTTTCAGGGTAGATTCCAGGTTACTTTTCTCCAAGGGAGAAGAGACAACTAGTTCACAAATGTTTTCCTTATTCTTGGATTTCTGGATTCTTGTTTTACACTGGCCCAAATAACATTATGAGAAGATGTATTAGAGAGGATGAGGTGTTTGATATATTGAAGGCCTGTCATGATGAACCTTGTGGTGGACATTTTGCAGCCAAAAGGACAACCTTCAAAATATTGACAACATGATATTACTGTCCAACACTTCAGAAAGATGTTGTCAAGTATACTAGAAGTTGTGATAGGTGTCAAAGGATGGGGAGACCTACAAGAAGTGATGAAATGCCTTTGCAAGCACAAATCTCATTAGCCCATTTTGATAAGTGGGGACTGGATTTTGTTGGTCCTATCTCTCCTACTTCAAACAATAAGGAATATATACTAGTATGTACTGACTACTTAACCAAATGGGTGGAAGTTAAAGCCTTGCAGTTTGCTAGAGATGGCAATGTGGCAAAATTTTTGTGTGAGGAAATCTTCACTAGATATGGTGTACCAAGGGAGATAATTATTGATCAAGGCCCACAATTCACATTAGATTTAATCACCAAACTAGTGGAGGAATATCAGATTAGACACAAGAAGTCTACTACTGACCATCCTCAGGCTAATGATCAGGTTGAAGTCACAAACAGAGAAATTGAGAACATATTGACAAAGACAGTACAACTTCATAGAAGAGATTGGGTTTCTAGGTTACCAGAAGCTGTTTGGGCATATAGAACTACCTGGAAGACAACTACAAGGTTTACTCCTTATGAATTGGTCTATGGCAAGACATTAGTCCTGCCTATAGAATTTAAATACAAAACCCTGAGGACAATAGTAGAATTAGGGATGGATTTGATAGAGGCTCAACAGGACAGACTACAACATTTGAATGCTTTGGATGAAATCCGGTTAGAAGCCATCCACCACACAGAGGTTATATAGAAACAATGAGTTAAATGGCATGACAAGTATATTAGGACTAAAGAATTCACTGTTGGTGATTGGGCCCTTCTCTATGATTCAAGTTGCAAGGATTTCAAGGGTAAGCTTCAATCTTGGTGGCTAGGACCATATGAGATTAAACAAGTATTCCTTAATGGTGCAGTCTAATTACATTCCATTGATGAGGTCTGGTTTTCATTACTAGTAAATGGACATAGGCTGAAGCTGTATAAGAAGCCACTTCAGAAGGATGATTTTCTTGTTTCTCTAGCCACTCAGTATGGTACTCCTGGAACTCCTGATGAAGGTTCTGTGACACCAGCTGATACACCATCAGAAGATGATCTTCCAATCCTGTCTAGTGATGTAGAGGTTGAGTTGCAATACTCAACCCCTATCATTGAGACTTAATTTTTCATGCTTTATAATTCACATGTACACACAACACACTATCCAAGATGACCATAGTCAACTCTAGAGGGACCTATTTTTTACTTTTAGTTGGGACCTGACATATTGCATATGTAATTATTCAATCCAGACCTATGCTGGAGGCACCCGTAGCAACTCCCGTTTGCAGATATCTTCACTACTTTCACAAGTAGTCCACAATTTTTCCTGCTCATTTCAAATCATCTACACATTGCTTCATTCATTATGCAATACCTCTAGCGCCGCTGCAAAGTTGTCAACTCAAGCTAGTGAGTTGTTCATTCCTGTATTGTGAGCTGTCATATCAAATCAACTCCACAGTACCCACCACCTTACCATTCATCTGCATGCATGTCACCCTACTTGTCTCAAATAAAATGTCGAGTATGTGTTCTCAAATTCTGAGGTGCACTGGTCATTAATTCCATAACGTGTGTACATTATAAGGTAACTTTCAATGATTAAAGTTAGCTTTCTTTTTATATTCATTATTAATTTTTATTTATTTCATGCATGCGAAAATGTTTATCACCATTCCAATTAATAATTCCTCTTACTTGTATATCACTTGCCACGTGAAGTGAGGTCACTTCACAGTTTAGTTGGGGGGAGGGGTTTAATTTTTCAGTTTTCACCATTTTTGCTATCTTTGTTTTTTGAGAACATCCTATGCCATTTTCTAAAACAACAAACCTTCCCTATTTTTCTAAAATATGAATTTGTTACTATTGATGTATAAAATTGCGTGGGTTCCAGCACCAACATGGGAAGCTTCAAGAATGTGGGACTTGACACTTGAAACAACCTCCAATTTTACAGAAGCTAGCTCTTCCTTTTCAATGGGGTTTTAGGTAAATGGGATGAAAAAAACAAGATTATAGATACAATAAAACAAAGCTTCTAACCCTATGGCGATGCGCTAAATTTGTATATGTATCAACAACTAGCACAATGATTAAACCTTTATGATTTAGTTATGTCGAAGAGCCAATCAAGCATGATCAACATTAATAGATTGCAAACAGATTCAAAAAAGGCTAAACTTAAAAGATTTATGCAAAGACACATAATATATCAACAATGGCACATAACAGAGCTTCTTTCATTAATAATTTGGCAAAATACAAAAGGCACATAAACATGTACAAATATATCAGCTTCCTTCTTAGAAACAGCTAAACTAAGGCAAAATGATATAATCCAGTCGCAATCAAATCTCTATATTATCAATACCAATGTGTTTGTGTTACAAAACTTTCTCCTATTTATAGCCACAAAATTTGACTCAAGATCGTCCCCAACCTTTAGGATCTCAACGACCTGCAACCGAACTGGAACTCAACTAGAACTTGAATGTCACTGAAAATCTTCTTGAATCTGCAACTATGTCTTCTCTGCATTCTGCTTGGCTGAGTGATACTAAAAATGTGGCACTGTAACTACCAATTCTGTTTGGGCCAGTGGAAAGCCTCAATGGCTCCAAACTACTACGTGGCACCTCCCGCACGCTGCCTAGTTTCCTTTACTTTTAACAAAATAGAAAAGACACCAACACTTGTCACATTCTGCCATACCTTAGAAACTGACACCAACACTTGTCCCACGGCAATGACACGTGGTGCATTCTGCGTACAACTGAAACTTAATAAAAAGAAATGCAACCAAGGGTACGTGGTGCCTTCCGGTAGCATCTGGGAACTGTGAAGCATAAAGAAGCACATGGAACTATCCACATCTATTGTACTATATACTCACCGCTTTGAAACTTCTTCCACGTGGCAGCCTCACAGGTCACTTAGAAGCATTTTTTCCTCGTAGATTCTCAATACTGACACATGGTGCATTCCACCCACAAGAAACAAATAACAATAGAAACTACAAAAGCTAGGTAACAAACTAAAAGTAAAAC
Organism: Cunninghamia lanceolata; assembly: GCA_027924645.1. Lineage (NCBI taxonomy): Eukaryota > Viridiplantae > Streptophyta > Pinopsida > Cupressales > Cupressaceae > Cunninghamia > Cunninghamia lanceolata. The sequence goes on along the minus strand of BSBN01000704.1, from coordinate 2,239,712 downwards.
AATGAGTTGTGACCAAACAAAAATCAAAATATAGAGTTTTGACTCTACAGTTCTTGGCGACTACATGGACCTTTGTGCCTGCTCAGAGAGAACTCCAGAAACATCAGAAAAGTTTCAAAAAACAAAATTGTATTGCCACTATTAGAGAATAGAATCATAATTTCTGCAATGTGGCCTGATATCCAGACCATTCTGAATCAGATAAACCCTGTCTACTCTGCAAATCTTGAAAGGCAAAATCTAAATTGATAATGTCCTTGTGAGAAAACGACTGTAAAATTTGTACCACAACATGCAACTCAAATTCAAGATGAGCCATTGGAACAAGAACTGCTTCGACTTACTCAACACTGGAAGAATCACTCAGACCTTGGAAAATAGTCAGATCATTTTGTTTGGTCAGCAAAGGAACCTTTATTGCAGCTGTCATCAGAATTGTATTATCATTTGGAAAAAGGGGATGGTAACCCCAATTGCACCAACTCTTCAATGTGTCTTTTCATATTCTTAACACCTTCCTTTACCACATCTAGAAGTGCCTTGCAACTCATAGCAGCTGAATTACAACTTAAAACATCATTTACCTTCTTTGCTGCAACCATTCTATCATTCACATCAGCAGCTAACAAGGTTTCATTAGTTGTATCATAAAGCTTCTACAACAAAAGTTTAGAGTCTAAAACTCTCAAAGAAACAATGGACGAAGTTGCTTCAACTGAAGACTCTACTTTTTCGCATAACTGCTGAGCATTTAATAGGAAACTGAGGGCAGGTTTGAGCTGTGAAATCTCCTCAGAGATTCTTCTCCATGCAGATACATAAAGCTCCTTCACCATTGCCAAGACCCATGCATTCTGTGTCCTTAAACTCAACTCAATAGTTAATTGCTTGGTCTTTTCCTGTTCGGCCATAAATTGGGCCTGAGTGGCACTATTCTAATTTTTTTCCTTTAACAGGGTCTACTGTGACTATGATACCTCTTGCATTTTGTCTTGATACTTCTTCTCAACAATAGCCTTTTCTTGTTTCAATGCAGCTACAGTAGCTTTTTCTTGTGCTATTTCATTTTTCAAAGCGACAACCTGAGCCTGTGATGCTTGATGTATTTGCAAAGAGATAGTGGACTGCAAATCCTTATTAAGAGTGTCAATCTCTTTATCTTTAACCTATATTTCTGATGTCAGGCTACTATTAGTAGCTTTAATTTTTGCTAAGTCTGCCTCTACTTTCTACAACCTTTTTGTTACCCTCAGGTGATTAGATGTAACAGCTGAGGCAGTTTCATTCATTAATTCCACTCTATCTTGTGGCCTGAAATGAGCTAGATCCATAGCCATTGCATTCATTATGTAGTCTTGTGGCTGCATTTGTTCTACAGGCTTGATCACACTAGGAGTCAAGTGGGTAATAATCAAAGACTGTTGAATTGGATCAAACAATGATTTCATGTGGGAAACAACAATGCTCTTATTTTCTTTCTTTCTCTTCTTCTCCATTCTCGCTTCTCTTGCTTTTCTTGTTGTATTAGCTTGTGCTTGAAAGGTAAGAGGTGTGGCAATGTGTCCTCTAGGAAATAGGTAACCTTGGGCAAACCATAGGGAATAGTAGTGATTTGTTGACTAGGGTCAACCTGAGGCAAAGCCCGTTTGGGCATAGATGGGGAAAACAAGGGTAATGATATGGTCTGTGATGACATGGCTGGTGAACTGACAATTGGGGCAAAAGATTGTAGTGGTAGGAGATGTGGAGGAATAGGTTACTTGGGTAGCCAGCCCTTTTTGAGAAGAAACACAAGAAGAGGAAAAAGGAAGAACACTAACCTGGGTCACTACTGAGGTCATAAGAACTTTTTGTTGCTAGGGCGCCAATACATCCTCTTTAGTATCATCCTTCTGTAATACTAACTTACGCCTCCTTTTAGAAGGCTTATCCTCTATGTCTTCATGATCTTCTTCCTCTGAGTCTAACAATATATGATGAAAAGATGCCACTTCGAGACCCCCCGATGCTGAAGCTTTTTGGGTCTCACGAGACGACGATACTGTAGCATGTCCAAATTGGCAATGTTGAAATTTACACGTAGCCAGAGGCTCAACACCCAGCACCCAAATGTTTAGATTAAATGTTACTCTTATTGACTGTTTACTAGTTTAAACAAGTGCCACTTAGTGGCGAGTACCTGCCTTGTAGTGGTGTAAATGTAGTATATGTTATAGTTGTAATTTATAGGTTAGATTAAATATTTGTTGTATAGACAAGTTGCAATGGAAAAAGTAAATTAAGTAGTTGAATACTATATCATGGATTTGTTTTAAGAAAGATAACAAACTTTAAACCAAATAGTTTACTATTATATAACATAAATATAAAAACAATAATCATACTTCCATTCATATGTAAAATCAATAATCCAGTAGAAATATTATTGTTATTATTATTATTATAATATTATTTTTATTTTTATTATTTTTAAGAATTATATTGTTTTATTCAATACAAATTAAAATATCATATTAATATGAAAATAATAATATAATATTACACAATATAATAATAACAATAATATATAATTATTTATATCACAACAATATTTTAATTTAGTCACTCATTATTTAATCAAACATATTAATTTGTTAGTAATTTTTAATATTTATCAAACATAAAAGAATAAATAACTATAGCATCGTGAAAACAAATCTAGATCTACACATTCATCATAGGAGCATATGCATGACTAATAAGTATTGCCCTTGATTTTTTATCCAATTTTTTTGAGGGTTGACCTAGGAAAGTGTGTCCCCTTCAGTAATCCTCTAAAGGTATTTTTAGATACAATCCCAATTACTAGAGTATATAGAAGTATAGGCAAATCAAGGGAAATAGAAACTAGAGCAATTCATTTTCACATGTCTAGGACATCTTCATAAACAAGAAAAATATTCTAATCTTGAGGCACATTAAGATACCATGACTTCATGATCTCGAGACATCACTAATTCCATAATCTTCACATAGATCATTCATTCTTTAGTCCCAAAGCTTAGTGCACCTATTGACTTACATTTACTTTTGTAGCTTAGCATTTAATTTAAAATACATTAGCCATTAGCACTCATTTGTTAATCTAGGCTTTTTTGTATGTACCTTATATGATTAACCTGGATTACACTTAGGGAAAGTTTATTTTCCTTAACAAAACTATGCAATGGAAGAGATATTTCATATTTTGAGAGAAAAATATTGTTGAAGTTTTATGTTGGATGATTATCAAAATAGAAATTATTAAAAATTCTAGCAAGCCAAAATTTCTGCAACCTTGCAAACAATTTCAACTTACTAAAAGAGAACATTAGTATTCCACTTTTTATTTCCTTTTAATCTTGATGATAATCATAATCATAACTATATACTATTTGCAATTTCATAAATCCATTTTTTTATACATCACGATTCTCCTCGGGTGAGATAATCTTAGACCTCTTATTAACCTCACCTTTCACCTTGTGAGAGAAGATTCGTTAGGTAGGTGATGTCATCTCAATCCTATGGGTCCATTAATATAATTTCTTAGTTTGTCAACTAAGGCCCATAATTCCTTAGTTCGTCAACTAAGGCCTATAATTCCTTAGTTCGTCAACTAAGGCCCATTCCTTCGATACTTAAATCGAAGGTCCATAGTAATATCCTTGATTCGTCAATCAAGGCCCACTATATCCTTGATTCGTCAATCAAGGCCCATTCCCATGGAATGATCCATACCTACCGTAACTATCTACCCCACATTCTTGTGTTAGGTGGTTTAATAAAAGGTCTCCTATCTAACCCTTGGGTAATCATGCCCATATACATAAGATCATTCTAAATTCATAATGCCAAAATTTGTATCATGTCATTTCCATTTATCTTAATATTAGAGTCTTTATTTATGCAATTAATCAATCTTTTATTGAGGTATGCATATTAGATATCAATGTTAGTCTAGTTTCATTTCTTCATTATGTAATTATATTTAACTTAACAGAGTGCACATTCTAAATCATGTCTATACATATCCTGTCCTAACTCAGAGATCGATAAGCATGAGATCCATTTTTTCTTTTTAATTAATTTTTCCCATCTATGTACTAGATTCTTATTATACCATTATAACTTAACTATTGTATTCTGACAGTAATGGATTCTTATTTACAATACATGCATATTAATTACCTTAATTATTTATAATCCAAGAAAAACAACATAAATAAGAAACTTACCTTCAGCCTTGGCTCTGAGTATTCCTTATGGACGGTAGACGCTCTGAAGAACCAATGCTGCCTGAATCCCGACTTCCAACAACTATGTTTGAATACTTTTGTGAATGTGCTGCAGATCCGTCTCTTTTCTATCCACCTGTTGTCAATACTCTCTTTGGTGTGATGTTTCCTTCAGATATTTCCTTCGCTGATCCTTCGCAGTGAATTCCCGTTGATGCCTTATGAGGGGGAGCGGAATCCTTTAAATAAACCCACGAATGGGTCTGATTACTAAGAGTCGTAGCGATTAGCAAGAGGGGCTTCGCTAGTACTTTAATTTGTTTAAATATGTATGATGTTTAATATGTTAGTCTATGTGATCGGTGTCCCGTAGGGAGATCACTATCTTTGCTTATTTAAATTTTTATTGGCTATCATATTTATGTATGTAGGAATTAGATATATATCGATAAATGTGTGCTTATAAATGTATACTTATAATCTATTTACATCTTATGCATGTATCTAAATTTTGTGTGATTATTGCAATAGATATTAATGCATATATTTACATATATCTTGTGATATAGTGAATTAGAACTTATTCTTAATTGTTGACCTTATATGTCATTTGATATACATATATAGGACATTCATTGTATAGGGAGTATGACAAACCCTCCCTACTCAAGATTGCTTGTCCCCAAGCAATTAAGATTTGGATGATCAACGATGTCTTCTTTCTCCCAAGTAGCATCATCATTGGGCAAGTTTTTCCATTTGATGAGGTACTCTGTAATGATTCGGTTTCTCAATCTTCTTTCTCTAATACTTAGAATTTTCTCGGGTTCTAGGGTTAATTGTCCCTCACCATCGAGAGGAGGGAGGTCTTCACATGGAGTAATCTTCTAGCCCAGTACTTTCTTTAGCCGGGACACATGGAATACATTGTGGATTTTTCTATTCCTGGGAAGTTCTAGTTCGTATGCAACTTCTCCAATTCTTCTTATTACCTTGTAGGGTCCATAAAACTGGGGTTTAAGCTTTTCTGTACCACTGGATTTTAGAGAGGATTGCTTGTAAGGTTGCAATCTTAAGAATACTAAATCTCCCACTTCAAAGGTTCTTTCAATTCACTTCCGGTCAGCATAAATCTTTTGTTGATTTTGTGCATGAAGTAGATTATCCCTAAGAGCCCTCATAATGTCCTCATGTTGCTGTGTGAAGTCTTTCGCTTTGGGACATTTACTTTCCCTCAAGATCATGCCTCCAAATGAAGGTGGTTCATAGCCATATAGAGCTTTAAAGGGGCTCATTCCAATAGACATGTGAAATGTTGTGTTGTAGCAATATTCACCAAGATGTAACCATTTAATCCATCCCTTCTGGTGCCTGGTGACATAGTTTCGTAAATATCCCTCAATCCATTTGTTCATAATTTTAGTTTGTCCATCCGTTTGCGGGTGATAGCTTGTACTGGGGGTTAATTCTGTTCCTGATAGTCTGAACAACTCTTGCCAAAAGGAACTCATGAAGCGGCTATCGCGATCATTGACTATGGTGTCAGGTAATCCATGCAGTCTGAAGACATCTCTAAAGAACACATCTGCTACCTGATGGGCTTTATATTCGGCCGTCATAGCCATGAAATGAGCATACTTCATGAGTCTATCCATGACCACATCTATACAATCCTTCCCTTGTGCTCTTGGTAGACCAGTTATGAAGTCCATAGATATACTACTCCATTTTTGTTCTGGAATGGGTAAGGGTTGTAGTAGCCCAGCTGAATGGGTTTGTTCCACCTTGTTCCTTTGACACGTATCACATTCTTGCACATATTTCAATACATCCTTCTTTAGTCCCTTCCATGCAAACTTTTCTCTAATCTGCTTGTAAGTTTTGTAATAACCCTGGTGTCCTGCTAGAGGGTGATCATGGAATTCTCTAAGGATTTTTCCTTTCATTTTGGATACGGCTACCACATAGACCCTATCTTTGTAGAATATCAGTTCATCCTGGATTTTGAATTCATCACTTGGTAAACTGCCTTCAAGTATACCCATAGTGAAAGGATCCTTAGCATAATCGGCTATGAGGTTGATCTTCCAATCTGGTGAGATGCTGGTCATAGCACATATGAAAGGTTTTCGGGAGAGTGCATCAGCTACCACATTATTTTTCCCTTTCATATAAGTGATGTCAAAGTTATAGGCTTGGAGTTTGCTCACCCACTTTTGCTGCCTATCATTTAAATCACGTTGCCCTAGAAAGTGTTGCAAACTATTATGATCGGTTCGGACTGCAAACTTCCCACATACCAAGTATTGTCTGAACTTGGCTAGAGCGTGCATAATAGCTAACATTTCTTTGTCATAAGTAGAGTATAATCTCTCTATTGCTGTCAATTTACGACTTTCAAAGGCTATGGGATGTCTGTTTTGCATAAGTACTGCACCAATCCCTTCACCTGAAGCATCGCATTCCAACTCAAAAGGTAGTGAAAAGTCAGGTATAGTTAATACTGGGCAGGTGCTCATGGCATGCTTTAATTCCTCAAAGGCCCTTTCGGCAGCATCATTCCATTTAAACAATCCTTTCTTGGTCAAATCGGACAAGGGTGCAAATATCTTGGAAAAGTGTCTTACGAATCTCCGATAGTAACTACAAAGACCTAGGAATCCTCGTAATTGAGTTAGGGTTCTTGGTTTGGGCCATTCCTTTATGGCCTTGATTTTCTCTTCATCGACCTTGACTCCTTCTGCACTGATTACATGCCCTAAGTAGAGGATTTCTTCCAATCCAAACTCACATTTGGATGCTTTAGCATACAGGGATTCTTGCTCTAGTATGGATAATACCTCATCTATATGTTGGAGATGTTCTTCCCATGTTTTGCTATAAATTAGAATGTCATCAAAGAAGATGAGCAAAAACTTCCTTAATTGTTTCCGGAAGGTGTGATTCATGCAAGATTGAAAAGTTGTTGGAGCATTTGTTAATCCGAAAGGAAGAACTAGGAACTTGAAGTGTCCATAATGGCATCTAAAAGCTGTCTTTGGTATATCTTCTTCCCTCATGCGGATTTGATGATAACCCGATCTCAAGTCAATTTTGGAAAAGTACTTTGCCCCATGTAGTTCATCTATTAACTCATCCACCCTCGGTATGGGGTATCGATTTTTGATGGTTTGTTTATTGAGAGCTCTATAATCCACACACATCCTCATTGTCCCATCTTTCTTTTTAACTAATACCACGGATGATGCAAATGGGCTAGAGCTCAGCTGAATATGCCCCATTTCTAATAGCTCATTTATTGTTTTTTCTATTTCCTCCTTGAATTTTTGAGATTGTCTATATGGAGTGGTAATGACGGGTTTTGCCCTGGTTCCATTTCGATCATGTGTTCAAAACCGCGCTTAGGGGGTAAGCTTGGAGGAATGTTATCGAATACCTTCTTATGTTTCCTTAAAAGAGGTTGGATGTCTATGTGAGTGGCTTTACCTTTGGGAGTAGATTTGTCCAAAACCAAACACTGGACTGCCCATTCCACCTGATTATGCCTAAAGGCTCTTGCCATACGTTTGCATGAAACGACTCGAGGTGACCCATCAAATAGTCCATGAAGGGTGATTCTTTCCCCTTGAGATTCGAAGGAGAGTTCTAGCTTAGGAAAATCTATTGAGACTCTTCCTAGAGAATGCAACCATGGCATGCCTAGGATTATATCCATGTTTCCCATATTTACCACATAGAAATCATCTTGGATGGGGTGTTTTCCTACAGATAACTCTAATTGGGGTAATAGTTTTGAGCATTCTTTTGTGGAGTCATCAGCTAAGGACACCATGAATCCCTCGAAGGCTTGAGTGTCTAGTTTCAAGCTTTTAGCTAAAGACTCATCTATGAAGTTGTGTGTGGCCCCGCTGTCCACTAGGGCAGTTATTTTATTACCCTTTAGGTGGCATCTAAGCCTAAAAGGATGATGCCTAGATACCTTAGAAATTGCGGCCAAGGTAACCTTCTCCTCATTTTCATATCTTGTTTTCTTGGTTGGACTTTCTTCCTCCTTGTCGGATAAGGCTTCTATGACTCGCATCTGTCCACACTTGTGATCTTTCCCCCATTTTTCCTTGCATTTAAAACATAGTCCCTTTTCTTTTAAATCTCTTAGGTTTTGGCACATATGTCCTAGTTTCCACGGGTCTCCACATTTGAAACACGTGGATCTATCTCGTTTTTCTCCTTTTGGGGGAAATGGTTTATCAAATTTACCTTTCTTATGCATAGGTTTGGTGAATGGTTGAGGGGTCTTACTAGTTTCTAATTGAGTTGCCATTTCGATGGCATCATCCATGGTAGAGGGTCTTAGAGCCCCTACCAATCCTCTTAGCTTTTCATCCAAACCTTGAATAAATAGGAATGTGAGTCTTTCATCATCTATTTTGGGGACTCGAATGGCTACTTTCTCAAATTCATTCACATACTCATCCACGGTTCCCCGTTGTCTTATTAAGGTTAAATCCCGGAAGTCTTGTTGGGGATGCCTTCTATCAAATTTCTTGAGGAATTTATTGGAAAATTCAGCATAGGATGTGATGGAATCATGTCCTTGAGTTCTTTTCCCATTATGCCACCATTCATAGGCCAACCCTTCAAGGTGAAGAATGGCAAATTGGAGTGCATCTTTCTCAATCATAAGATTGAGTCGGAAATAGTCATTTAATTTTTGTAGCCATGCTTGAGGAGTAATCTTATGGGTTCCATCAAAATGTGGAAGGTTGACTTTGTTAGCTTTTTGCTTTAACTCCTTGTTGATGGGTCTCTTTTCCCTTCTTGTTAATTCATTCCTCCTTGAGTTACTATAATCATTGAATGATATCACTCTCCTCACTTCGGGTTCCAAACTTGCGTAATCCCAAGTAATATCATTCGTGCTTATTGAGTTCAGAGTAGGTTCTTCTGTTCTCAATGCTTCCTCTTCCAGAAGAAAGGATGGTATAGGGATCCTTGAATTGGATGGAGTATGGCTGTTCTCGGAATGATTTGATCCCCCCTCCCTTCCATTTGTTGAGTGAGTTTTTGGTTGGTCCATATTGTTACCTACTTTTTGAAGTGCTTCTATAAACATTTGTGTGGTCTTTTCACCTTGCTCCATCATGGCTTTGGTGATTCTTTCATTTTGTTCCATCATTGCCTTTGTAGTTGCTTCCATGAAGGCCCTCATTTCATTGTTCATTTGTTCTTCTAGTGGTTGGCAGTTCCTTCTAGTGTATGTCTGCATAAACTTGCTTCATAGGATGGCAGGTCGAAGGCTCTGATACCACTGTAATGTCCCCTTCTAGCAAGCCAAAATTTCTGCAACCTTGCAAACAATTTCAACTTACTAAAAGAGAACATTAGTATTCCACTTTTCATTTCCTTTTAATCTTGATGATAATCATAATCATAACCATATACTATTTGCAATTTCATAAATCCATTTTTTTATACATCACGATTCTCCTCGGGTGAGATAATCTTAGACCTCTTATTAACCTCACCTTTCACCTTGTGAGAGAAGATTCGTTAGGTAGGTGATGTCATCTCAATCCTATGGGTCCATTAATATAATTCCTTAGTTCGTCAACTAAGGCCCATTCCTTTGATACTTAAATCGAAGGTCCATAGTAATATCCTTGATTCGTCAATCAAGGCCCACTATATCCTTAATTCGTCAATCAAGGCCCATTCCCATGGAATGATCCATACCTATCGTAACTATCTACCCCACATTCTTGTGTTAGGTGGTTTAATAAAAGGTCTCCTATCTAACCCTTGGGTAATCATGCCCATATACATAAGATCATTCTAAATTCATAATGCCAAAATTTGTATCATGTCATTTCCATTTATCTTAATATTAGAGTCTTTATTTATGCAATTAATCAATCTTTTATTGAGGTATGCATATTAGATATCAATGTTAGTCTAGTTTCCTTTCTTCATTATGTAATTATATTTAACTTTGATCCTTAACAGAGTGCACATTCTAAATCATGTCTATACATATCCTGTCCTAACTCAGAGATCGATAAGCATGAGATCCATTTTTTCTTTTTAATTAATTTTTCCCATCTATGTACTAGATTCTTATTATACCATTATAACTTAACTATTGTATTCTGACAGTAATGGATTCTTATTTACAATACATGCATATTAATTACCTTAATTATTTATAATCCAAGAAAAACAACATAAATAAGAAACTTACCTTCAGCCTTGGCTCTGAGTATTCCTTATGGACGGTAGACGCTCTGAAGAACCAATGCTGCCTGAATCCCGACTTCCAACAACTATGTTTGAATACTTTTGTGAATGTGCTGCAGATCCGTCTCTTTTCTATCCGCCTGTTGTCAATACTCTCTTTGGTGTGATGTTTCCTTCAGATATTTCCTTCGCTGATCCTTCGCAGTGAATTCCTGTTGATGCCTTATGAGGGGGAGCGGAATCCTTTAAATAAACCCACGAATGGGTCTGATTACTAAGAGTCGTAGCGATTAGCAAGAGGGGCTTCGCTAGTACTTTAATTTGTTTAAATATGTATGATGTTTAATATGTTAGTCTATGTGATCGGTGTCCCGTAGGGAGATCACTATCTTTGCTTATTTAAATTTTTATTGGCTATCATATTTATGTATGTAGGAATTAGATATATATCGATAAATGTGTGCTTATAAATGTATACTTATAATCTATTTACATCTTATGCATGTATCTAAATTTTGTGTGATTATTGCAATAGATATTAATGCATATATTTACATATATCTTGTGATATAGTGAATTAGAACTTATTCTTAATTGTTGACCTTATATGTCATTTGATATACATATATAGGACATTCATTGTATAGGGAGTATGACAGTGCACCTATTGACTTGCATTTACTTTTGTAGCTTAGCATTTAATTTAAAATACATTAGCCATTAGCACTCATTTGTTAATCTAGGCTTTTTTGTATGTACCTTATATGATTAACCTGGATTACACTTAGGGAAAGTTTATTTTCCTTAACAAAACTATGCAATGGAAGAGATATTTCATATTTTGAGAGAAAAATATTGTTGAAGTTTTATGTTGGATGATTATCAAAATAGAAAATACACACAAATATGAAGACCAATTACACTATACAAACATAAAATTGAAAAGAGATCAATTTTGAGATTCTTATATTAGACTTATGACAGAGGTTAACACATTTGATATAAACCTACCTTTATAGGCAACATCAACACTAGTTTTGGGTGCACCTTGCAAGAGCAAAGTTTGGCCTCTTGTCTCCATGAGATATCTAGTGATTGTTTATTTAATGCAATAGGTTACAAGTTTTTAAAAACTTTGAATATGGATCATGTAACCCTACAATGGAGTGGCAGATTCACCATGGCCTACTTATGTGTAAAAGGCATCATAACCATCCAAATACAATGACCTCATGTTTTGATTATCATATATCACTTGTATATGTGCAAACAATATATCTTATGTCAACCTCTCTTTATTGTCGCATTGTTGTGTTATTTGTTCAATTGAAATGATCATATAATAGCATAAAGCAAGTGGTTACCAGCCAAAGTTGATACAAACTCTAGCAGAGGCAGGGGTGAAGATATTTGTTCAATTGATATAAACATAGAATGAAATAGCCTAAAGCAAGGGGATTACCCGTGAAAGTTGATACAAACTCTAGCAAGATTATGAAGCAGGTTAGTTGATTCAATGCCTCTGAAGGTTAAAGCATTGAGATCCACATGTACCGAGAAAGTTGAAGGTTATGCTACAATTCTTGTTACATGAGACTACCAAAGGCACATTCAAAAACTTCAAGGCACCTTCATCACGTTTTGTAATCTATTTATTAAAAAACAAGGAAAAGGAGCAACATCCTACTTGCAATGCCAAAACGTCATTGTTCTTCATGGCAGTTAGCCAAAATTTAGAAACTCCCTTTTCTGCCAAAATAATAAAGTAATTTCAAAAAGATAATTAACTTTAAAATGACAGCATCAAATGGTCTACTAATAATATAAATAGTTGAATAATTTTTTGTTAAAATTTTATCATCTTGAATATTATTTAGTAATTACAATTATCGCCATCCATTTAGACATGACTTAACTAGTGGGAGATAAGATTTGTGTTCATAATTTGTTTACTTGCCACATCCTCCCCTCAATCTCTCCACATTTAATCAACAGAGAAGAGGTCAGTTTTTTTGAGCCAATGACAATAGAGATAAATCATTTTTCAATAATTTTTTGTTAAAAATTTATCATCTTGACATAGGAAAAGTAGAAATTTAAATCAAATTTGCCTGACAAGAAAAATAATCCTGTCTTTTGATTAGTTTACAATTAATAGATTAATAACTAAATAAGTGCAAACTCATTGCAATAATACTTCGGAAGATAAGTACTAAAAAGTGACAACCTATTTATTTATATAAAATTATACTTTCATATTTTAAAAAAAAATTATATTTATATATAACACATTTTGACTACAAACATACTTAATGTTTAAGCCCAGGCCAAATCCACAAGTCTCCTGTTTCTATTAGCAAACAGGAGAATTCTGCTGCCCCTTTCAGTAAGAACAAAAATGGCTTCAGTATGCCTGAGATCTGAGATCTGTTCCTCTTATATTTGTATTTCACCAGGCTGTATCAATGCAGTAGGTTTACAAAGACAAACAAAATCCAGAATGCTCAAATACACAGGATGTAGTTTATGGCTATGAGTTTAATGGAGAAGAGAGTGCATGCCAGGCTTACACAGCGGGTTGGGCTTAATCGCTTAATTATTACATATGTTTGTAGTTTAAATGGTTTACAATTTAGGTGTCACTTATTTCTCCAACACCCTCCTTTAAACTATTAACCTAACTTTAACTTTAATACTGTGTAAAAAAAAATAAACATTTGCACTATACTAAAATAAAAATAAAAAATATTGAACATTGTTACAAAAAGAACAAAAATAATAATTACAATAAAATGCACTGTCTGAAATTTAATCTGAAAATATATATTGCTGTTTTTTATTGATTGAAATCTAAACTAAAAATATATATATAGTCTTGTTATTTCTACTTGTTGCTGTTGTAGGAAAAGATTCTAATTTATACTCTTTACCATTTTTTTTTGAATCATAGGCCCTTGCTCCACAAAAAATAGATTTCATAGGACCCTTCCTAAGAGAGCTAAGATCTACATGCAAGTTACAAATTAATAATAAACTAATAATAAATTGTTGTTTAAACTTGTGGATCAGTGAAGGAGTTTCAATTTTTTAATTTACTATTATTCTATTCTTCTTAGAAAAATTAAGAAAAATTAAGTTCACTGTTTTTTGATTAAGAGTAATTTTGAAAGTGTCCCAACCCTTTTACATCATAGAACTTAAAATGGTGGAACAAAATGACTTTGCAACAAAACAACAGGGAAACTACAACTTAGAAAAATCAACAGCAGAAAAACCTAGAGAAATTAAGATAACTATTTGTATATATATAATTTTTTATTTTTAAGAGTTTTTGATTAAAAGGGAGTAAAAACATATTTTGAAAGAATCCTGGAACCCTTTAACAAAAATAGAACATTAGCCATCTTGAAGCTGACCACAGGGAGATGCAGCAATGTTGCAACAAAGATCAAGAGCTTATGAGCAGACTATTCATAAACTACATGAAAACACAAGAAACAACTCAAGATAGTTTGAACCTAAAGCTTTTCAGGGGTATTCAGGGGTACTGGAAAAAGGGTAGCCTGATCTATGCAGATAAGTTGACCTATTTCAACAGCAAACCTTCACCTCCCAATATTCCAAGGGAAAGCTGGGGAGCTTCACCCACACGGGAATGTTGTAGGCATATTTCTTCATATCAAAGCCCACCAACCACCTCCTAAGTAAGAGCCCTCTTTTTCCATAAACCATGGGCCATCTTGAAAGGATTTTGTCACTCTCCTGGATTTGAGAAGGAGATGAGAAAGAAACCCCTGGCTATAGCAATTATTTTAGACTATTTTTTATTTTTAAGAGTTATCTCACTTAAAAAAAGCTTTTTTGAACATACTCAAACCATTGCAATCTTCTTGTAACCACAATTACAAGCTGTAGATTATAGCACTCAAAACATTATAATTTTTTTTAATTTGTTTTGTAAAAAGCTATCCTAATTGTACTTTCCATACCTTCATACCTTAAAATGATTTTTTCATGCTTGGTAGTAAACAAGTATGTAACCAAACTGTATACAGTAAGAAATGGAGTTTTAAAGGGTCTCTAAGAATGAGAAATATAGATCTAAGATCAGTAAATGATAATGTGTTTCCACAATCCTTTTAATCATCATAATCAAGATAGGAGGAACAATTTAAACCAATTTCTCAAAGTGATCTTTCCTTGTTAAGAAGAGTACAGGGAAGGACCATATCTGTATCCTCATCATCATTCCCTTTTTTTCTGAAGATTCTGAAATTTATTCACTTCCTTCAGAAAAAGAAGATTCTGAAATTTATTCATTTCCTTCAAACCAATAAAAAAAATTGTAGTAACAACACATATCAATCAGAGAAATATATAAAACTTACAGAAAAATTAATAAGATTATCATACAACAGTCATGAAGCTGAATATTCAGCAGAGAATACAACGGTCATGGAGCTGAATATTGAGCAGAGAATAAACATGCTATATTGATTTGAAATAACCAAATCAAAATACAATAAGTTTATACCCTCAAAACATCACTAAAAATAACATTCTAAATAAATAGAAAATCTAGATAGCATAAAGCAAAAAAACTGCGCTATATCACTCAAATAAAGAGTACCTAAACATAGGGTCTCTGAAAATATAGTCAAATTATCCAAAATCTTCATCATCATCATTGGAAGAACAAGGTGGCAATTCAACTCCCAAAAGGTATCTCTTTTTCGAAGGTGGAGGTAGCGCATCAATCAAATCATTCTCCACATTCACCTTACTCTCCAAATAATTTGAACAACATTTTCCCACAGGAGTCCCTTTACTGCCAAAACAACAGTTTTTAAGTGACTCACTCTCAAAAGCAGTGTTTGGTATATATGGGTATTTTTCTCTGGGAGGCTGGCTTATAAGCATTGGTACATTTAAGTTTTGTGATAAGCAGTCGAGAGCAATGGTGGAAGCTGTTTTAGAAGGCTTCAACTTGAGCCATTCTTGTTCCTCAGGCTCATACAAATATTCATTTCCATCCATAACAGTCTTCACAATGATTCTTCTCCACTTTCTAGTAGAATTACTACTCTCAGACATCTTATGTTGAAATACGAACTGTGGATCATTAGGAATTGAATAAAAAATGTCGACGACTGTATCACATTCTTCTTTGCTGCAATTTCCTCTTAACTCAGAAACTATTTGGGCTTGCAGTCGATCTATTTCCTTGTCCTTTAATATCTGACCAATCTGCCTCTTTTCGCTTTCGCTCATTCTCTGCATTTTGATTCCACTCTTCCCCTTGTTGGTGTAAGCCACACCCGGACCGACGATGGACTGGCCCAAGAGGGGCCAGTAGCTCAGTGGTAGAGCACTCCAGCAGCAAATGGAAGGTCCTAGGTTCGAGTCCTAGCTGGTCCATGTCTCAACATGGTATCAGAGCCAGGCTAGGAGCCCCAAGCACACGAGAGGTGTGGCTTAAGGGGGGGTGTTGGTGTAAGCCACACCCGGACCGACGATGGACTGGCCCAAGAGGGGCCAGTAGCTCAGTGGTAGAGCACTCCAGCAGCGTATGGAAGGTCCTAGGTTCGAGTCCTAGCTGGTCCATGTCTCAACACCCCTTGTGTGTCAATATAAGATACATGAAGTTGTTTCGCTGTAGAAAATCTTGGACATTTTTTCTTTTATACGTGTTTGCATATGTTTGGGTTTGTGCCCTTTTAAACAAACAAAGACTGGCAATGCCAGCTAAACCATATAAATCTGGCCGACCTTATTGAGGTGTTTTCTTATCAATTAGAAATTCTTCTAATATTTCTATTAATTACAGTTTAATTAATATATTTTAAAAAATTTATAACTAGCATATTTATATTTAAAAAATAAAAAATAAATCTAAAGTATGTCCACAATATCTTCCTCGAGACTTTTTTTAATCAATTTATTATACATACGTGGAATAGGCTCGAGAAGGATATCTTCCTCGAAACATTTTTTTAATCAATTTATCATACATACGTGGAATAGGTGGCTCAAGAAGGATATCTATACATACTTAGATATATTTTTTAAATATATATATGCTAGTGTAGTTATTTGGGTTTGTGCGTACTTAGATATATTTTTTATGTTTTTTTAATCAATTTATCTCCAGAAGGATATCTCTACGCGTACTTAAATATATTTTTTAAATATAGATATGCTAGTGTAGTTATTTGAGTTTGTGCCCTTTTAAACAAACAAAGACTGCAATGCCAGCTAAACCATATAAATCTGGCCGACCTTATAGAGGTGTTTTCTTATTAATTAGAAACTCTTCTAATATTTCTATTAAGAACAGTTTAATAAATATATTTTTAAAGATTTATAACTAGCATATTTATATTTAAAAAATAAATAAAAGTTTAAAGTACGTCCACAATATCTTCCTCGAGATGTTTTTTTAATCAATTTATCATACATACGTGGCGGCTCTAGAAGGATATCTCTACGTGTACTTAGATATATTTTTTAAATATAGATATGCTAGTGTAGTTATTTGGGTTTTTGCCCTTTTAAACAAACAAAGAATGCCAGCTATACTTAGAAATATATTTTAAATATAGATATGCTAGTGTAGTTACATAGTTTGGCTAGATACATAACAGGGTTTAAATTTGATAGTCAACCTTTCTTGTCAAACACTTTTTTATGACAGTTATCTATTCAATTTTGCCTTTAAAATACTATGACACACTTTAGTATAAGTAAATTATATAAAAACCAAATATATCTATCACGTAATCCTATATAAATTTTGACACTTTGTCCAAAATCTCTCCTTTCATATGATAAATCTTTTCAAAATTTCAATTATATTTTACAGCTAAAATGCCTAAATATAGCTCTACAACTGTGAAATTTAAGCCTTGATCTATAGGATCTCTTGGTCTTTAATTAATTAAGTTCTTGCAATTTATAAATTGTTAACTATATTTCATTAATAAAATTGATAAATTTATTTTTCATAATAGTAAGAAAACTTAGAGATAAAGAATAGTACAAGGGGGTATTTGAATCTTGGTGACAAGGATAATGACACAATTTAACCATCACATTGTCCCATAAACTATCATTGTTTATTTTTGTGTGAAGAGTTGTTTTTATTTACTTTAGAGTTATTTATTTTATTTATTTAAGAGCTATTTTATTTGTTTGTATTTACTTTAAAACTATTTAAAAATTATTTTATTTTATCAAGAGTTATTTTAGAGTTTTATTTATTTTTAAATATATATTAGGCCTGTTTTAGTTTTTATGAACATGTTTCACTTTTTATATACATGATCATGACATAACACTCTTACAAATTTACTTGCTAAATGTTACCGTGCAATGAAAGGGTTCGTCCTAATTTTATAAAAAATAGGATCACATCCTATTATCGGGGCCCGGGGGCTTTCTTTTACATTAATACATGCTCTTTTAGCAATACAATTGTAAATAAAAAACTTTGAATTTTCACATGCCATATATATGACTTTACTAGGGTGACACACATGGGAATTTTTTATTGAATCCAATGACTAGTTTCATTATGTACATTTCATGATTATTATTTCTTATTTTAATAATATTCATTTGCTTTTCACTATGACAATGTTGAAAAAATATTTGGATGAATAAAGTCTTTGTAATAAATTGACTTCTTATTAACTCTTTGAGATATCAATCACAAGGTGCCTATTATATCAATGTAAAAAATTCAAAATAAATGTTTCAAAATTTATTTATTTTAAATACTTTTAAAAATAAATATATTTAAAATGTTTAAGCTATAGCATCTACAGTTGCAACATTTCTATATTTTTTATATTAATTACTTGGGTCCTATAGGTGCCCCCACCTAAGAAAAGATCAACACAAGCCAAGAGTAAAACAACATACAAAAGATTAGAAATAAACTTTTCCACACTTAACAGGAGATCTAAGGATCATATAGCTAGAGGTCTTCTTCCTAGCCAAATATTTTCTCGCTTTAACTAGAATCCAGCCCTCTAAATTATTCAAAACATCACTTGAGGGGCAAATATTCAAAAGCTAAGAAATCACATACTCAACTTTCAAAGAAAAATCCAAACTCTTCCTCACAAGGGAGAGACCCTATTGAGAAGAACCATTCAATAGAATATACATTTTCTTTTTATTAGAGGAAAAATAAACCTATTGCACATCCACTTGGGGGCATACTACCTTACCATCCTTAGGAAATAAGGAAATACTAGGAGAGGGAGAGAGAGGGGGAGAGAGAGGGGGGGAGAGAGAGAGTAGGCCAACTCTAAGTAGGGTAGCCAAAGATATTGTAGCCACTCGAGGAGAGCCAAGAGTCAAAGGGATAGGAGGATCTACTAAAACCATTCGATGACAATGACATGCCCCCTTCCAGCAAGAAGCGTCTACCTTATCCAAATAATGCTCATGTAAACAATCAACTACAAGATGGTCATAAGATAAGCATGATCTATGTTAGGATTAGGTGTGTCATTCAACTTGCAAGTCCTAAGTCTTGTAATTGTAATTTAATTATGTATATGATAAGTAATGTCTAGTCTACAAACATTATGGAATGGGGCCAAGGTGGACACCCATGTGAGGGAGGGGATTTATTTATTATTTAATTTAATTTTAGGGATACTTTAAATTATGTAAAAAATCATTTAATATGGCGGTAAAAAAAATTGGTCAAGATTACAAGTTGTAAGAAGATCCTTCATATTTGGTGTTATGATAAGGCAATCAATGCTTAGGATTGGGATCTTGGTTAATTTGATCATTATGACCAAATGTATGACATCTATGTCATGTACGGGGTGTGTAATGGGTGTAAGAGGAGTTACATACCATTTCAAGATACCTGACCATGACCATAGGGGTGTTGAATTTTTTCCATGGCTCATGGTTTTGGATACCACTTGATGGTTTCTTGTTTTTAATTTTCTTATATTGAAGGAATGGGATAGTGGATTCTATGGTTCATTGCAAGTACTCTTATGCTACTAGAATACTATTAGAAGGATAAGTGGATTCTATTATTGCACTTCATCTTTTGAGAATAATACAAGATTGGGTCTCTTTGGGGTGTAGGTTTTTTGTACAAGGGTTTGTTCATGTATATCTAGTGTAATGGTTTGCATTTTATGAGTTTGATAATTTATTATATTACTTCTCCATTATTTCATTGGTATAAGTTTATTGGACTAATCGCACGCATCATAATTAGATTAAACTCTATATTGTTCATTATTTTCTTTATGTTGTTTACTCTATATTTCAACACTTGGTATTAGAGATTTAACTAAATTATAGAAGGGAATTCCTTTCTTGTAGCATTGTTGGGTTTTTTGTGGTTGTAATGGGAGTATTGTTTTAGTGGTTTTGCAAATCCAAGTGTGGTTGGAGAAGCCATCAAAAGCACATCACGATCAAAGATTGAAAAGTTCAATTGCGTTGGATATGAGTTGTGGAAATTAAAAATGGAAGATATCTTAAAGAAGAGAGGTCAATGGAGAGTTGTGACATAAAGGGATGTTTGAGAAGATTGGATAAAGATGAAAAAAAGGCTCAAGAAGATAATACAATTATGTATCTTTGATCCAATCCCTCTAAATGTCTTTTATGAGACTACTGCACACAGTCTATGGAGAAGGATTGGTGAAATTTAGGAAACTAAGAGTTTAGCAAACAAGCTTTATTTAAGAAGAAAATTACATTCCTTAAAATAAAGGAAGGAGAATATGTAGCTAAGCATTTAAATGTATTTAATCTTATTTTGAGTCAACTAGGAAGCATTGATGTTAAGTTAGATGAGAAGGATAAATGTATTTTACTGTTATGCTGTTTACCTGAATCTTGGCCTAGAATTTAAAAGTTACAATTAGTGGTGGTATTGCAAAGCCTAAGATGGATGGTTATATTGATACTTTTTTGAGTGAATAAATGAGACAAAAATCCATCCAGACAAGGGTTCCAAGGATACACTATGTAAAGTATGCATTCCATAACAAAGTTACTAAAATAAATAATCCACTTAATTACATGAACTCAAGTAAAAAGATAGATCTCTAAAATATCAGCAATAATCACATTACATCTTACAAATCTATGTGCCATAATCAAGTGTTAGTACTATAAAGAATATACATTGTCCATCTTGGCTTACATGCCATAAGTTATCATAATGAGTAATAAAGTACAATAATCTGGTACAAGTAATGAATAAGATCTGAATCAATGTCTCTAGCCGCCACTAACCCGCAAAGCCGAGAGACGGGAACATGGCTCAGGTACTTTTCTGCCCAACCATGAAGCAATTATACTTTCCCAGATCCCTTCATAACATGAAGGAAACCTAGCCCTGCACAAAATGCCTAGCAACCTGGAAACAACTGGCATGTGGGAACACCCTATGCAACCTGATGTCTAAATGCAAATCTAAATGATGACATGCAATATCTCACAATAGGATTTGGAAGAGAAATATATAAATAAAGTTTTGCTAGACAATATTTCATCTATTTCAATGAACATGGCTTGGCTCAAGCACTTGATATAGTTACGTTCAAATCTTGAAAAAGAGGAAAAGCCTTATTTGTATACCCACATTTGGCATCCTAGCCCAAAAGTAACCCAACATGCATATAAAGCAAAAAAATAACATAATTCCAACGTATATACATTCAATAAACTCATGGACACTTTAAGTGCTTCCTTACAAAGGCAATAATACTTGTCTAACCATTTGCAACACAATCATAGTGAACATGCACTAAGAAATGACTACCCATTTTTATACAAGATTACACATGACTACATTTCATGATTCCAATAACAACAATACATCTTATAATGAATTTCAAGCAATTTCGATACCATCGAAATGAATGGTGATGGGCTGAAATATTGACCTTTTTTTATGTTGTTTTTATATGCTTTTAGAATTTTTCCATATGATCCTCTAGACACTTTACCAACATCACCATCATTATATGTTGTCTTTTTATATACTTTGCAAGACTTTGAACCTATGTTATTAATGTGGAATATGGTGATGATAAATTATCAATTGTATGATTTAAATATGAGTATGCATGCAATATAGATGGAATCCTATGGTTTATTCATGAAGGTTATTTGTGTGCATATGTTTTGTGAATTAACCCCTATGTAGCAAGAATGTGTCATCAAGGAAATGAGCATTTGCAGCGAAGTTGCAGACAGGAGAATTAAAGGAAGTGAAGATAAGATGCCAAATGTGCAGGTAGCTGGAGGATGAATGTGAACCATCATGGATAGAAATAAATTTGAAAGAAGTAGACTGTTTCAAACACAACTTATGGGTGTCCTTAATGAGAACCATTGCATAAGAATTCTTGTTTGGATAGGACTATGCTTCCTCTGATTAGTTAGATTAATAAATCAATATCAAACCTGTATCCTAGCATCTAGGAATGGATTGATGATTGAAGTTAGTAAGTAGTTGCATAAAACTCTCCCGTTTCTGTATAAGTTAGGAGGGATGAGTTAGATATGAAGTTAGTTACTTTATTTCCAGTTACTCATTTGTTACTCTATTTTCTATATTGAAGATGCAAACATGTTTTATTAAGGAATGTCATTATTGAATACAATCTGAAAGAGATTTTGTTTATGATATGAAGTGAATGAAACTATGTGTTATGAAGATGCGTAAGAATCTAAACTAGATTTGATTTCCAGTTAAGTCAGTCAGTCCCCTAAGCCGGCCACTCAAGGTACTAATCCTCACTTCATTTATTTCCTTGTTCATTTATGTATTCATTGTTAAATATGCTTTTCATTTGGATATAGATATATCACGAGTCACTTAGATTTCTTTGATTGCCAAATCACAGTAGTATGGTTCATGTACAAGTGCATTGTTTATCAACTTTAATTCCTTCGAAGGTTAGCATTAGTTTTCTTATCATTTTGGATGTTTTGAGTTAATTCTATAATTTCCTATTGATAACAGTCATCTACAACTTATGCTGTAGGTACCCGTAGCCACTAGATTTTGTAGTTGTTTTTACTATTCTTGCATTTGTGTGAATTCCAACAAAATAGAATAGCCTGAGTAGGTTTGAATAAGATAGTATAGGAAGAATATGAGCCCTGAAGGCACATACAATGCAATGCCATCATAAGCTTACGCTCCTTGGCTGATAATTTAATGCGGGAATGCAATGATAGAGTGGAATGTTCAGATAGGTTTACCCCTAAATTATGTTAAGTCTACAACACATTAGTTTTCCTCTACATTTTTGGTGTCATTGTTGGGGATGGTGCTACCTTCATAGGTTCATTTTTACATGATTTCATAGTTTAAAGTTTGATTCCAGCGTTAGGATTAATAAATTCACTTTTCAGGAAACACTAGAAATTATACTAACATTGTGCAAGATTCCTAGAATATAAAGCTAAATTCACTATATGCAGAGGCAGAGAGATAACCAAGGTAGATTCCTCGCTTCAAATTTTTAGGATAGAGAAGAAACAACTGACTTTATCAATTATACAGTAGAAAGTGCTGAAGAAGAATTTCCTCTTACATCTTCATCAACACCTTCTACATCTTCATCAGCTTCTTGCACAACTATAGAAGGGACCTTCAGAACCATGGCAGATGTTGCAGTGGATGATCCACCAGAGAAAGTGACATTCGAGTTTCCTATCACTGATCAGGAGAGGGCTACAATGCTGAAAAATATTCCACCATCAGCATTACCAGTCTTCTATGGCCTGGTGACAAAGGACCCAGATATGTTCCTGTTTGAGTTTGATATCTTGTGTAGGAGCTATGACTACACCTTAGATGCTCATAGGCTGAAACCCTTTCCTACTACCCACAAGGATGCAACTTTGAGATGGTTTATGGGGTTAGGAAAAGATGTCATTCCAGACTAGGACACTATGAAGGATAAATTCTTGGAGAAATACCAAGATTACTGCCGAGGACATGGTAGGAGTAGAGATGACATCTTTAGGATGTCACAAAAGGAGGAGGGGCCACTTGAAGATTATGTTGAAAGATTCCAGTTTGCTTTGAAGAAGAACCCCCAAAATAGATTATCTAAAGAATTGTTAAAACTAGTTTTCTTGAGAGGGGTTAAGGATGATTGCATGGATGCTTTGAATCTCATTGGGCAAGGTGATATTTCTTAGCTACCTTTTGAGTTAATTTATAAAGTCTACCAAAATTATTCAAGGACTTTCACTAGACGACCAAGGGGAGAAAGGACATCAATTACAAACAAGGCAACCAATGGAGTTTCAAGAGTGGAAATCAATAATTTGTTGTCAACATGAAGGACATAATTAGCCATATCGCTACATGGCTAGACACTCTTCACATCAAGAAGAAACAAGAAGCTGATGCAATGCTTAGTGAGTATTGTCCCAGTTGTAGGAAAAAGAAGTCCAATTGTACATGCAGGAGGGTGGCAATCGTCCAACAAGAGAAGGTTGAAAGGCTAGAATTTTAGGCATTTGAAGGAGAGGATGAACATTTGTTCTTCATAGCTCAAAGGAGACCTTGGCAGCAAAGACAAGGTATGCCCTCTAATCCACTAAATTTTAGTTCACCATTTCCTGTTGTAAACCATAATTTCTCTACTTGGAACACTTAGCCATAACCTAGTAATCAAAATCTCTGGCAGAACCCACAGTGGCCTACTCCACAACCTAGTTGGAACCAATAGTAGCCAAACCCATGGCCCTGACAAGGTTTTCAAGGTTCCAACTATAATCCTCAATGGCCTACACAACAACCTCAATGGCAGCCTCAATGAAACAAGAACCAATAATGGCAGCAAATTGCAAATTACCAATAACCTATGATTCCACCTCAACCACAATAGCCAGCCATAATGCCTCCATCAACACCTCAAAATCCACCTCCTAGACCTACCCAAATCCCTGCCCAACTTGCACCTAACCCTAACAACAAGCCTGTTCAACAGACTTATACAAATGAGGTAATGCAATATCCCACCTATGGGGTTGAAGTGAGTAATGTTCATCTTAGATTAGGGAAGCAACTTGCAGGTCCTTCATCTCCCCAAATTATAGAACTTGAAGATGAAGAACCCATAGAGGAAGCCTCAGATAAACCACCTTTGAAACCTGAATCAACTCAGAAACCTTAGACCATTTCACATCCTAAGCCTCCTTTCCCTAAACACCTGGCTATTTAGAAACAACCAGCACAGTTTGAAAATGACCTCATAGGCCAGTTGCAAGATATAAGCATAAAGATTCCCTTAATCCAAGCCATCAAAGATATTCACATCTACACTAAGACTATCCCAGATCTCTGCATCAAGAAACCAAGAAGAAAGAGGATAGATCCAGAGACAGTTCATGTTTTGGGTAACCTAGCTGACATAATATTAGGGAATATAATTGTTCCCAAATATATAGATCTAGATAGTCCAGTGGTGGATGCCAAAATCAATGGCACTTTGATTAAGAACACTCGGATAGATTTAGGTGCTGCAATTAATGTAATGACTAAGGAGACAATGAAGACACTCCAGTTGAGAAACCTTAGGCCTACTTAGACAGTCTTGCAATTAGCTGATAGGTCTAAAGTCAAACTTGAAGGAGTCATTGAGGATTTGGTCATTGCATTAGATTCCTTGGAATACACTGTTGTTTTCATAGTCCTACAACTAAAGGTTAATCTTGATGGTTATCCTCTTATACTAGGTAGACCATGGCTTGCCACAATAGATGCATTTATAGGTTGTAGTTCTGGTAACATGATCATATCCAATGGGTCTATGACCAATAAATTGGTTCTATACCCACCAACCCAACCATACCATGAGCTTGAGCAAACCATTTGGCCTACCCTAGAAGATGAGGACAACTATTCCCTGCAAACCTTGATGAATATTAAACGCAACCCCTTACTGGATATTCAAGATGAAGATGAGTTGATTGCTTACATTGTACAAAATGACTATGGAAGGCATCCGCAGAAGCAAGACTATTTATCTTTCTTACAAGATCCCTTAGGAAGCATAATACCTACCAGTTCCTTAGAGGAGGTATCTCAAATATTTCATACTTTGTTACCTCAACAATGCTTACCAGTGATACCTAGCCTTGATTTGTCCTCTGTGTAATAAACGTCTAAGCCATTGGAAATCAAGCCAGGAAAAGTGTTGATTGTTAATAATGCATTGACTGATGAGTAGCAACAATCCCTGCATACAGTATTAGAAACCCACTTAGCAGCATTTGCATGGGATTACAGTTTCATGAAGGGCATAAATCTTGCTTGGTGTATGCATAAAAATTATATTGATGATGGCCACAGACCTATAAGATAGCAGCAGAGATGCATGAATCCTACTCTTAGAGAGATAGTGAAAGCAAAACTTCAAAAGCTTTTAGATGTAGGGTTTATATACCCCATTTTAGATAGTGAATGGGTTTCACCATTGGTCATAGTTCCCAAGAAAGGTAGCAAATGGAGAGTTTGTGTTGATTACAGAGAACTAAATGTTGCCACCAAGAAAGATCACTTTCCATTGCTATTCATTGATCAAGTTCTTGACTCTTTAGCAGGTAAGAAATATTTCTCATTTCTTGATGGTTTTAGTGGCTATAACCAAATCAAGATTCAACCAGAAGATCAAGATAAGAAAACATTTACATGCCCTTGGGGGACCTATGCATATTTTGTCTTGCCTTTTGGTCTGTGCAATGCTCCAGCCACATTTCAAAGAGTAGTCCTCAGCATTTTCTCTGATTTTGCCTATGACAACATAGAAATTTATATGGATGATTTCACCACATATGGTGAAACATATGATGAAGCTTTACAAAACTTGGAGAAAGTTTTGAAGAGATGCACAGAGCATAATCTATCCTTGAGAAATGAAAAATGTTTTATGATGATGACACAAGGGATAGTTTTGGGACATTTTATCTCAAGTGCAGGCATACAAGTCGACCCAAAGAAGATTGAATTTATCTCTACCCTGCCTATTCCACAAAGACAAAAGGATGTAAGGAGTTTCCTAGGACATGCAGGTTATTATAGTAGGTTTATTCAGGATTTTAGCAAAATAGTTGCACCTCTATTTACTCTGTTGACCAAGGACAGTGAATTTGAATTGACACCAAACTGTCAGAATTCCTTTGAAAAGATAAAAGCATCTTTGACACAGGCTCCAGTTCTCAAAGGTCCAAATTGGACATTGCCTTTTCACATCCACACAGATGCATCAGACTTTGCCATTGGAGCAGTCCTCGGCAAGCAAGAAGGAACTAAGGAGTATGTAATATACTATGTAAGTAAAAACCTATAGGGATAGCAGGCATGAGTTTTCCACAGTCCATGAAATAATTTTGATAGTACTTCTGGATTAAACTGTGTATGTTTTTGCTTCAACATTTCGGATCACACTTAGTGATCCATCATCAGGAAGAGGATGATTATGAGTTGGATTGCAAACTTATCCTTTAAAAGGAAGAGCAGGTGGGGTTTGGGTTGGTGAGGTGGGCAAAACAAAAAATTAAAAATATTAAAAGCTACCACACAATGAGATGACTGGTAAAGACATGAATAAGTCATAATCTAATGTGTGGTAGCTTTTAATATTTTTAATTTTTTGTTTTGCCCACCTCACCAACCAAAACCCCACCCGCTCTTCCTTTTAAAGGATAAGTTTGCAATCCAACTCATAATCATCCTCTTCTTGATGATGGATCACTGAGTGTGATCTGAAACATTGAAGAAAAAACATACACAGTTTAATCCAGAAGCACTATCACAATTAACCTACAGGGAGCTAAGTTGAACTACACTATGACAGAAAAAGAAATGTTGGCAGTTGTTTATGCCATTAACAAATTTAGGCACTACATTACTGGTTATAAAATGTTCATACGTATAGATCATAAAACAATTAGATATTTGATGAATAAGACAATAGTGGGTGCCATACTTGTTAGATGGTTGTTGTTAATGCAAGAATTTGACATAACACTTGTTGACATACTAGGGAAAGCTAATGTAGTTGCTGATTTTTTGTCTAGACTGCCCACACACTCATCAGAAGGAGTGGTTGATGACTCTTTTCCTAATGAAAATCTATTTTCTCTAACTATACACACTCCATGGTATGCATACATAGCTAATTATTTGGTTTCAGGGCAGATTCCAAGTTACTTTTCTCCAAGGGAGAAGAGACAACTAGTTCACAAATGTTTTCCTTATTCTTGGATTTTTGGATTCCTATTTTACACTGGCCCAAATAACATTATGAGAAGATGAATCAAAGAGGATGAGGTGTTTGATATATTGAAGGCCTGTCATGATGAACCCTGTGGTGGACATTTTGCAGCCAAAGGGACAGCCTTCAAAATATTGACAACAGGATATTACTAGCCAACACTTCATAAAGATGTTGTCAAGTATACTAGACGTTGTGATAGGTGTTAAAGGATGGGGAGACCTACAAGAAGTGATGAAATGCCTTTGCAGCCACAAATCTCATTAGCCCCTTTTGATAAGTGGGGACTAGATTTTGTAGGTCCTATCTCTCCTACTTCAAACAACAAGAAATATATACTGGTATGTACTGACTACTTAACCAAATGGGTGGAAGTTAAAGCCTTGCAGTTTGCTAGAGATGGCAATGTGGCAAAAAAAAATTGTGATGAAATCTTCACTAGATATGGTGTACCAAGGGAGATAGTTACTGATCAAGGCCCACAATTCAAATCAGATTTAATCACCAAACTAGTGGAGGAATATCAGATTAGATACAAGAAGTCTACTCCCTACCATCCTCAGGCTAATGTTCAGGTTGAAGTCACAAACAGAGAAATTGAGAACATATTGACAAAGACAGTACAACTTCACAGAAGAGATTGGGTTTCTAGGTTATTGGAAGGTGTTTGGGCATATAGTACTACCTGGAAGACAACTACAGGGTTTACTCCTTATGAATTGGTCTATGGCAAGACATCAATCCTGCTTATAGAATTTAAATACAAAACCTTGAGGACAATAGTAGAATTAGGGATGGATTTGATAGAAGCTCAATAGGACAGACTACAACATTTGAATGCTTTGGATGAAATCCAGTTAGAAGCCATCCACCACACAGAGGTTATACAGAAATAACGAGTTAAATGGCATGACAAGTATATCAAGACTAAAGAATTCACTGTTGGTGATTGGGCCCTTCTCTATGATTCAAGATGTAAGATTTTCAAGGGCAAGCTTCAATCTCAATGGCTGGGACCATATGAGATTAAACAAGTATTCCCTAATGGTACAGTCCAATTATAGACCATTGATGAGGTCCGGTTTTTATTTCTAGTAAATGGACACAGGCTGAAACTGTGTAAGAAGCCACTTCAGAAGGATGATTTTCTTGTTTCTCTAGCCACTTAGTATGGTACTCCTAGAACCTCTGATGAAGGTTTTGTGACACCAGCTGATACACCATCAAAAGATTATCCACCAATCCTGTCTAGTGATGTAGAGGTTGAGTTGCAATACTCAACCCTTGTCACCGAGACTTAATTTTTCATGCTTTATAATTCACATGTACACACAACACACTATCCAAGATGACCATAGTCAACTCCAGAGGGACCTATTTTTCACTTTCAGTTAGGCCCTGACATATTGCATATGTAATTATTCAGTCGGGACCTATGTTGGAGGCACCCATAGCAACTCCCGTTTGCAGATATCTTCACTACTTTGGCAAGTAGTCCACCATTTTTCCCACTCATTTCAAATCATCTACACATTGCTTCATTCATTATGCAATACCTCTAGTGTAGTTGCAAAGGTGTCAACTCAAGCTAGTGAGTTGTTCATTCCTGCATTGTGAGTTGTCACATCAAATCAACTCCCCAGTACCCGCCACCTAACCATTCATCTGCATGGATGTCATCCTTCTTGTCTCAAATAAAATGCCGAGTACGTGTTCTCAAATTCTGAGGTGCACTGATCATTAGTTCCATAACGTGTGTACATTATAAGGTAACTTTCAATGATTAAACTTAGCTTTCTTTTTATATTCATTATTAATTTTTATTTATTTCATGCATGCAAAAATGTTTATCACCATTCCAATTAATGATTCCTCTTACTTGCATATCACTTGCCACATGAAGTGAGGTCACTTCACATTTTAGTTGGGGGGAGGGGTTTAATTTTTTAGTTTTCACCATTTTTGCTATCTTTGTTTTTTTAGAACATCCTATGCCATTTTCTAAAACAGCAAACCTTCCCTATTTTGCTAAAATATGAATTTGTTACTATTGATGTATAAAATTGCACGGGTTCCAGCACCAACATGGGAAGCTTCAAGAATGTGGGACTTGACACTTGAAACAACCTCCAGATTTTACAGAAGTTGGCTCTTCCTTTTCAATGGGGTTTTAGGTAAAGGGGAGGAAAAAAACAAGATTGCAGATAAAATAAAACAAAGCTTCTAACCCTATGGTGATGTGCCAAATTTGTATATGTATCAACAACTAGCACAGTGATTAAACCTTTATGATTCAGTTATGTCGAAGAGCCAATGAAGCATGATCAACATTAACAGATTGTAAATAGATTCAAACAAAGGCTAAACTTAAAATATTTATGCAAAGACAAAATATATCAACAATGGCACAAAATAGATCTTCTTTCATTAATAATTCAGCAAAATACAAAAGGCACAAAAACATGTACAGATATATCAGCTTCCTTCTTAGAAACAACTAAACTAAGGCAAAATGATATAATCCAATCGCAGCGAAATCTCTGTATTATCAATACCAATGTGTCTGTGTTACAAAACTTTCTCCTATTTATAGCCACAAAATTTGACTCAAGATCATCCCCAACTATTAGGATCTCAATGATTTGCAACTAAATTGAAACTCAATTGGAACTCGAATGTCACTGAAAATCTTCTTGAATCTGCAACTATGTCTTCCTTGCATTCTGGTTGGCTGAGTGATAATAAAAATGCAGCACTGTAACTACCAATTCTATTTGGGCCAGTGGGAAGCCTCAATGGCTCCAAACTACTATGTGGCACCTCCCGCACACTGCATAGTTTCCTTTGCTTTTAACAAAACAAAAAAGATGCCAACACTTGTCGCATTCCGCCATACCTTAGAAACTTAAACATGGCGGCATTCAAAGATTCAATATTGGGACACTTGGTGCTTTCCACATCTTAAAAGCTTCTTTACTTTGCAACTTTCAAACACCCCTAGTGATGACACTTGGCAATCTCAGCGTCACTTTAGAAATTGTGGCAATAACATTGTGGGGCCCACATATGTCCTGTCACTTCTCGAAACTTAACAAAATATGAGACATGTGGAAGCTTCTGCATAATGCAACAAAGTAACACATGGCACCTCGCACTCATTTCCAAAGATTCATTAAAAAGTTTCTCAAAACCCCGCAGTAGCGACACTTGGTGCTTTCCGCATGCAACTGAAACTAAGTCATAACACCCTGGGCCCACCATATACTTTCCGGTGCCTCAAAATCTTATCAAAGAAAAATACACGTGGCAGCATTTGCCACTACAACAAAAAGACACTTGGAGCCTTCCACATGTAAGCTGCATCAGAGAAAATTATCCTCAAGTCCCACGGCAATGACACGTGGTGCATTCCGTGTACAAATGAAACTTAATAAAAATAAATGCAACCAAGGGTACGTGGTGCCTTCAGGTAGCATCTAGGAACTATGAAGCATAAAGAAGCACGTGGAACTATCCGTGGCTATGACACTATATACTCACTGCTTTGAAACTTCTTCCACATGGCAGCCTCATAGGTCACTTAGAAGCATTTTTCCTTGCAAATTATCAATACTAACACATGGTGCGTTCCGCGCATAGGAAACAAATAACAATAGAAACTATAGAAGCTGGGAAACAAACTGAAAATAAAATAATGAGCCATGACCAAACAAAAATAAAAATGTAGAGTTTTGACTCTACAGTTCTTGGTGACTACATGGACCTCTGTGCCTGCTCAGAGAGAACTCCAGAAACATCAGAAAAGTTTCAAAAATCAAAATTACATTGCCACTATCAGAGAATAGAATCATAATTTCTACAATGTGGCCTGATATCTAGACCATTTTGAATTAGATAAACCCTATCTACTCTATAGATCTTGAAAGGCAAAATCTAAATTGATAATGTCCTTGTGAGAAAGGACTATAAAATATGTACCACAGCATGCAACTGAAATTCAAGACGAGCCATTGGAACAAGAACTGCTTCCACTTCCTCAACACTGGAAGAATCACTTAGACCTTGGAAAATAATCAAATCATTTTGTTTGGTTAGCAGAAGAGCCTTTATTGCATCTGTCATCAGAACTGTACTATCATCTGGAAAAGGGGATGGTAACTTCAACTGCACCAACTCTTCAATGTGTCTTTTCATATTCTTGACACCTTCCTTTACCACATCCAGAAGTGCCTTGCAACTCATAGCAGCTGAATTACAACTCAAAACTTCATTTACCTTCTTTTCTGCAACCATTCTATCATTCACACCAGTAGCTAACAAGGTTTCATCAGTTGTATCATAAAGCTTCTACAACAAAAGTTGAGAGTCTAAAACTCTTAAAGAAACAATGGACAAAGTTGCTTCAACTGAAGACTCTATTTTTTTGCATAACTACTGAGCATTTAATAGGAAACTAAGGGAAGGTTTATGCTGTGAAATCTCCTCAAAGATTCTTCCCCATGCAGATACATAAAGCTCCTTCACCATTGCCAAGACCCCTACATTCTGTGTCAAACTCAACTCAATAGTTAATTGCTTGGTCTCTTCCTATTTGGCCATAAACTAGGCCTGAGTGGCACTATTCTAATTTTTTTCCTTTAACAAGGTCTGTTGTAACTGTGATACCTCTTGCATTTTGTCTTGATACTTCTTCTCAACAATAGCCTTTTCTTGTTTCAATACAGCTAAAGAGCTTTTTCTTGTGCTATTTCATTTTTCAGAACGCCAACTTGAGCCTGTGATGCTTGATGTATTTGCAAAGAGATAATGGACTGCAAATCCTTATTAAGAGTGTCAATCTCTTTATCTTTAACCTGTATTTCTGATGTTAGGCTACTATTAGTAGCTTTAATTTTTGCTAAGTCTGCCTCTACTTTCTGCAACCTTTTTGTTACCCTCAGGTAATCAGTTGTAATAGCTAATGCAGTTTCATTCATTAATTCCACTCTATCTTGTGGCCTGAAATGAGCTAGATCCATAGCCACTGCATTCATTGTGTAGTCTTGTGGCTGCATTTGTTCTACAGGTTTGATCACACTAGGAGTCGAGTGGGTAATAGTCAAAGACTGTTGAATTGGATCAAATAATGATTTCATTTGGGAAACAACAAGGCTCTTATTTTCTTTCTTTCTCTTCTTCTCCATTCTAGCTTCTCTTGCTTTTCTTGTTGTAGTAGCTTGTGCTTGAAAGGTAAGAGGTGAGGCAATGTGTCCTCCTGCAAATAGGTAACCTTGGGGCAAACCATAGGGAATAGTAGTGATTTGTTGACTAGGTTCAACCTGAGGCAAAGCCCATTTGGGCATAGATGAGGAAAATAGGGGTAATGATATGGCTTGTGATGACATGGCCGGTGAACTAGCAATTAGGGCAAAAGATTGTAGTGGCAGGAGATGTCGAAGAATAGGTTACTTGGGTAGCCACCCCTTTTTGAGAAGAAACAGAAGAAGAGGAAGGAGGAACACTAACCTGGGTGGCCGTTGAGGTCATAAGAACTTGTTGTTGCTAGGGCGCCAATACATCCTCTTCAGTATCCTCCTTCTATACTACTAACTTATGCCTCCTTTTAGAAGGCCTATCCTCTATGTCTTCAGGATATTCTTGCTCTAAGTCTAATAATATATGATGAAAAGGTGCCACTCCAAGACCCCCGATGCCAAAGCTTTTTGGGTCTCATGAGATGGTGATACTGTAGCCTTTTGTTTCTGTAGAGCGTTGAGAGATTGAGGCCATGGGGCTCTAGGAGCTTCTATTGTCTTTTGCTTTGTTTCTTCTAACTCATTAGCTTCCTCTGATGCTTCTTCCTCGTCTACTCCATGAGAACTAGTAGGAATGTTACTTTAGCAGGACTTGATACTGTGGTCATGTGATACTTGTCCCATATCTATTCCCATTGCTCATATGTCTTGACACTTCCAAAAGTATGAGTGATTTTAGAAATCTCCTATCTATATCTCCAATAAGCAGCTATTTTCTTAGCACTCCAATATTTATTCTTTAAAGTGTGCCTCAGGCCTGGAGTCATCAGTTTCTTAGGGTCATATTCCTGCTTCTTTTTGTAAAATGTCTCCCATGGTTTAGGACCCTCATTTGGCAAATCCTTCAATTCTGCATAAAATGCAGGATCATCCTGCTTCAGTGACCTCCTCTTCTCCCAAAAGGGGTGTTTCTCATGAATAAAAGTAGCAGAAACTTTGTTATTCACAATCAAAGATGCGAAGAAGCTATCTGGATCATACTTCCATTTAGCTTGTACTAATACAAAACCATAAGCTGCTAACTTTCTTAACGAAAGATTCACAGCCTCTCTCTGTTGAATTATAATTCCTCCCTTACTCCAAGGGACATCATACATTTTCTTCTTTCTTCTCTTGCTACCAAAGTTATTATCAATGATAGACAACTGGAGACCTATTTCTAAAGTTGCAACCCTAGGGGTTAAAGTCTTGGGTAGCAAAATAGGCTCAACAACAAAACTATGGAGTCTGATAATTGTTGTATGAACACTAAAGAAATAATCACAGGGGATTACATTGTTCATTAAGAGACCCTTTACACTATCCGTCATTCTATTTTCAATAGCCTCATAACTTAATTGCTCAAAAATAGGCACCACAAAATAGTCAGCAAACTCATATGGGTTTGAAGACTCTAAGAGGACATGGGTCCATGCAGACACATGGATTGTTCCTTTATGGCTTGCTTCAGGGTCGTACATTTCTAAATGCATATGCTGCTGAAAGAGAGAATAATTTTGATAAAGAATCAAGTGAAATAGATAAGTAGAATACTTGAAAACCTGTTCCTCAGAAAACTTGGATAGCTGATGAACCATAGCCTAAGCAATGTGCTCTAAAAAATCAAATCTATATTCAGAGGACTTATCCACTATTTTGAGCCTGATTATTGCTGCCAAGTGCCAATTATAAACCCTTGCATCATTGTTTTGACCAAAAATAAAAGATAGCATGGATAGGGCATCCTATACATCAACATTGAAACACCCCCGAGCAGTGGGTAGTGGAGGTAACTGTGTATTATCATCCTGCAAACGCATTTCAGTATTTAAGAATATTTGCTTGCTCTGAACCCCATTCCATGTATTTTGTAGCTTGGGAATGGAAGCAAAAGTGGTAAGCCTATCATAATGTAGAGCTAACATATCTCAAATTGCTTTGGGGGTTATATGTAGCATAAAACCTTTGTGCTGGATTGTTACAGTCTGTGGGTCAAACAGATCTGAACACATTAGAACCAACTCAGGGTAGGAATGAATGTCAGGGACTACAAATTGCACTAACTGGGAAGTCCAAATCTGCATACTGAATGTCTTAGATCTCCTTTCTCTACTCCTTTGAGGCATCTCATTAGCGCCCCTTCCCTTAGGTTCTTTATATTTTCTGCATACGTGTATCAAAGATACCATCAACATAGTCTTCCACCTATGTAGAATTTGCATCAACTCTTTTCTCTATGTTTCTGGTTTTTTGATAGTTGCTTCTGGGATCATCCTTTACAGATGCATAAGATTTGACACCCTTCCATTTATCTTCTAGCTCAAAAATCCCTAGCCCTTCTTGCGGCGACTGTGCCTCTACCATTTATGTATCCCTTGAAAAACCCTAGAAACTGCAAATGAACACAAACTAGTTGAAATGCAGGCAAGAATTGGAACTTTTGACGCAGACAATGAGAACTTAGATGATATGGAATAAGGAAAAGTAATTGCAACTATGAGAAGCTTAATGCTTGGCTCAACAGGGAATAATGATGCATTAAATGACCCATCACATCTTATTTATGGCATTAATGCCAAAAAGATGGCTAGTGTATCATTCTAAATCTGTATAGGACTATGTGTTAGTTCCACATTAAAAGCAATGATCCTCTGAAATGATTAGCTATTTCTTTAAGGTTTAAGGAACTACCTAACGACCTTGGGAAATGCAATTGCTAACAAAAGAGCCACTGCACTGTAGACATGTGTTCCCATAACACTTATTTAAAAGAAAAAGTGGGCAAAGCAAGACAAAAGCAAAAAAGGAAATAAAAGACACCTAATTAACTATGATACAGGAGTAGGTTTCAAGATTATGTAAAGTGTTTCAAGAAGATCCCATTCACAGGAATCTCTTCAGGCTCTCCTTCCATATTCTCCAGATCAAATGCATTTTGTTGCTTATAGACACGAATCTTAAAAGGACCCATCCATAACAAGTCAAACTTACTGTGCCGACTTGGTTTAGCAACTCTCTCATCCCATTTAGCACCAAAGATCCAACTTCAAAATTTAGATTAGAGGTCTTTCTGTCGAACCAATTCTTTATGACATGCTGATGCTTCACCAAGTGCCCCTTCCCTTTTCTCTTGAACCTCCAATAACTCGGCTAGCCTCACATGCATTGACCCATTTTCTTCTATCTCCAACTATTTAATCAACTGCAATGCAGGAATTTCTATATTTAGTGGCATCACTGCATTCTTGCCATAGACTAACACATGTGGGGACATCTTAGTCACTTGCTTTGTTGTGATTCTATCCGCCCATAGTGCTGAATTGAGGGACTTGTGCCAATCTCTCTAATGATCAATCCCCATTCTTTTGATAAGCCTAATCAGGTTCTTATTTGTAGATTCTGCTAAGCCATTGCCTAGTAATTAGATGAAGTCTTCAGATATATTCCATTCTTTAATGCAAACTCTGACAATATGGTCCCTAAAAATGCTTTAGCATTGTCTGATATGATGGTGCGTGCAGGACCAAAACAGGTAGTTATCCCCTCAAGAAACTCTAGGATTACCTTTTCAATGGCTTCTTTAAGTGGCACTACTTCACTCCACCTTGTAAAGTAATCAGTTGCAACAAGGATCCACTTATATATTATACTTGACATTGGATTAATCATCCCAATAAAATCCAAACCCCAGTGAGCAAAGGGTTCATCTACTACGATGGGACTCAAGGGCAATGCTGCATTCCTTCTTCTAGTATAAAATTGACAAGCTTGACACTCTTTGACCATCTAATAACAATCTGCAAACAATGTTGGCCAGAAGTAGCCTACTTGTGTAACTTTAATGGCAGTGGTTCTTGCTAAAAAGTGTCCCCCAGAGGCTCCATGATGAAACTCATGCAGTATCTTTTGAGCTTCATCTTTTTCAACACATCTCAATAGTATTCCATCAAAATTCTTTCTAAACAAAACATGATCAATTAGTACAAAATAAATTCCCTATTGTCTATAATATCTTCTTTTATCATTAACCCAAGAATCTTGATCAAACTTTGGAGTTTTAACACTGTTTCATCCTCTGTTTTTTCAAGCATTAACTATTTTGTGTCTTGAGCAATATATTGGCAGAGTCCTCTTCCTTTGACCAACTAAGTAGGCCTTACCTCTACATCATATTCTAAAATTTTAGTTATCCAATTGGATCTTTTTTCTGTGATCTCACCTTCCATAATGTACTCCCTAACACTCGGGTGAGCTACTAGTATCAAGATCTTATTTTCTATTATTAGGTGCCTAAATTTTTTAAGAGCCTTAACCATGGCATAAGCTTGTTTCTCAAATAAATTATACCTTGATTCATACTCCCTTAGGGTCCCAGAGAAGAATGCAATTGGATGTTCTCCTTCTTCCTTTTCATCCTTCTGGGTCAAAATAGCTGCAACACTATATTCTCCTCCATATACATACATTATGAAGGGTTTAGAGAAGTTTGGATTTCTCAGTACTAGGGCAATGGAGATACCTTTCTTGATTTCTTCAAAATCTTGTCTCCTTGCAGTTGTCCATTTGAAAACTAAATCCTTCTTTAGCATCAAGGTAATGGGCCTAACCAGCCCTACAAAATCAGATATAAACTGACTGACAAAATTGATCTTCCCCAAAAAAGACTGAACTACCTTTTTGTTGACTAGCAAAGACAAATTTAGTTATAAGCTGTGACTCACTCTGGATCAATGAAAATTCCATCTTTTGAAATGATATGTCCCAGAAGTTTCCCTTGGGGCACAACAAAAACACACTTCTTAGGATTTAGGGAGATCCCAAATTCTTGACACTTCTAAAAAATAGCTTCTAAATGCTCAAAGTGATCTTTGGCATCCTTGAAAAATATAGTAAGGTCATCTAAATAGATCAGAATGATCTTATTTATCAGGCCTCTAAACGCTATATCCATAGTGCGCTAAAAAGTGGCTCCATTGTTTGAAAGACCAAACGACATTTTAGCATATATAAAAGTTCCCCACTTTGTTGTGAATGTTGTCTTATGCTAGTCTTCATCTGCCAACAAGATTTGATTGTATCCTAAGAAACCATCAAACAACGAGAATCTCTTTGATCCAGCCACTATTTGCAAAATCTGCTCCATGGAGGGTAGGGGTGATGATCTTTTAATGAAGCCTTATTCAGGTCTCTGAAGTCTACACAGAGCCTTATGTCTCCATTTTTCTTTCTTACTAGCACCAGGTTAGACATCCAAGTTGAATTCTTAATTGGAAAAATAATTTTGGACTCCATAAACTTTTGCAATTCATCCACCATTAAAGGCTCAATCCTAGGATTCACTGGTCTCTGTTTCTGATAGACAGGTTTTGACCCTTTAGCAAGTTCTATAGTGTGTTGAATGACATCTCAATTGTAACCATGAAGATCATCATAGGTCCATGCAATTACTCTATCATACTTGTTGCATAAAGAAATTAGCTTATCTTTTTCCTCTTGAGTAGTAGCATTACCTACCTTTAACTTTCTTCCTTCACTGACTTGAATCTCAGAATAATCATCTTTGCTTGCCTTAAACTTCCTCTTATCCAGGCTCACATCATCTGGGTCAAACAGGTTCTCCAGTGTGATTAACCCCTTTGGGATCTTATTAGACTTCAATTGAATAATCTGGTCACCATATGCTTCTTCAATCTTGGGCTATAATTGGTCAACAAATTCTCTCGACTGTTGCAGAAATAAAAGCACCTAAAGATCATTGTCAAAGACTTGCCAGTTCTGGACATTATCTGGAATTGTTGGTCTAACTATGAATTTCACTGCCTCATTATTAATGAGCAAGTCACTTGCTGGATCAAATTGAGAGCCAATTTGTGCCATTCTATCAGCTTCAGTATTTTGAATTCTGGGGACAACTTCTATGTTAAAAGCATCGAAGCCATCAATTAGAACCCAAATTCTGTGGCAATAAGATCTCATCCTTACATTCTTTACCATAACCTTTTTTCTAATTTGTTTCACAACCAGCTCTGAATCACCTTTGACCATTAGATTAT
Source organism: Cunninghamia lanceolata (assembly GCA_027924645.1). NCBI lineage: Eukaryota > Viridiplantae > Streptophyta > Pinopsida > Cupressales > Cupressaceae > Cunninghamia > Cunninghamia lanceolata. The sequence continues at coordinate 2,200,596 of BSBN01000704.1, read as the reverse complement.
TTATCCCTTTCTTCTTTGCCAACATAAGACCATGCACCAAAGACTCATACTCAACATCATTGTTTGTGCAAGTAAATTGGAAGCGTATGACTCTCAAAATTTTCTCACCGTTTGGAGAAGTGAGACATATGCCTTCCCCTACACCATTTGTACTTCTGGACCCATCAAAGTTCAAGGTCTAAATCTCAAATTCTTTATTTGTATCTTTTTCCTCGGGTGTCTCTTGTTTCATTACATTTGGTATTTCTTGGCCTTCTTCAAAGATTACATAAGTGCCCCAACCAGGAGAATCATAATTACCATAAGGGTCACTCTGCATCATGGTCATCAACTGATTCTTTACTTCTTCTTGTTGATCATATTCAGTCTATTCTCCCACTTCAACAAAATTTCTCTCCTCCCTATTCATTATAGCATGAGATGCTTCAATTCTTGGAGTTGGTTCTTCAGTGATATGATCTTTAGATAGAGGCTTAGACATCACCTTCATCTTTGTCCCATATTTAGTTCTCAAAATTAAATGTGACCAATCAAGGGACATGTATCCTCCTATTTTAGTCATGAAATCTCTAAATAGACATAGACCAAAGACAGGGGGAATATCAATAACCACCACATCCTACAGGACAATTATATTTGGGCAAGTATATAGTTGCAAGGGGAGTTGTTTGATCCTTCCTATGGTTTGGACAAACTTCCCATCTAATTGCATGACCCCTTTACCCAGTGGCTCATATTCTATTTTTAAAGCATCAATTATTTGCTTTGGCATGACTATAGTACTAGCCCCTGAATCTATCATTGAGTTATGTAACAATTTCTTTCCCACTATTAAAGTTAGATAAAATGGTTCAGGCCTAGATTTGCTAACCTCTATAGTAGCATTTAGCAGGGCGGCTATCTGCAGAGGTGGAGTATCTTTGTTTTGAGTCCTCCCTTTGTTAGTATCTCCTTTTGTATGAACAACTTTAGGATCTTCCCGGGTCTGCAATGCTTCTTACAACAGTGTCTTTTGCTCAGGAATAGCCAACATATCCCATATTGACACATGTGCAGGGGTCTTCTTTAGCTATTCTACTACATTCATGGGTCACAATGTCTCTACCTTAGGATAGTAAGGATACCTTTCTCTTTCCAGTACCGGGTTAGAAACTACTTGATTCTGAGATGGTTGAGGTATTTCTTGTCTTGAAACAAGATTATAGTGGGTTTGGAAATGAGGGACCCCAGCCACTTCATTATTTATAGCTTCCAGTTGTTCAACCATCCTTATTTTTGATCTGGTGAAATAATCAAACTGTTCCAAGGGCTTCTTGGAGGTAGACGCTTCATTTAGAAAGATTGACTCTTCATCTTCAATCCATGAAAACAAAGCATGTTCTAGGGCAATCTCTGCCTCTTGTTGAATAGACATTCCTTGCATCTGAGCCACCATTACTGCATTTTGAACACCAGGTGACTAATATGGGGGAGCATTTGATACCATAGCTTGGCCCTCCATTCTTCTCTGTTCTGCTATCTTTTGTTGTAAATTGCCCCTTGGACAGTCTCTGGGCATATGGGCATTGTTGCAAGGGAAACACCAGGCATTGGTATCTTCTACTAGGTTGTTTTGTTCATGGAGCATTTCTCTACCTAGGTTAGGGGGAACAACTTGCAAAGGTGTGGGAATTGTGACCAACTGATTTGAAGGTTGAGGATTATTTGGTCTTTGAGCACTTTGGTATTGGTTTGGCTGATATGGGGGTCTATTACATTGGAATCCATGATAAGAAGGCTTCAGGTAAGAAGTCTGTTGCCTTTTGAGATTGATAATCTCATTTGAAAATGTCCTAAGGCTATTCTTGATGTCATCCATTTTAGATGGAGGGGTAGAAGGTGTTGAGACAGTGGGTTGTTGAGATGTTGGGAAGGTGTACATAGACATGGGTACATATGGTGGATTAGGGACTTGTGGCAAGGGAATATAAATTTTTGGTAACATAGGCATGGGAGGCCCCGGTGGCAATTTTCTAGCATCTATTAGATTGTTCTCAGCTCTTACAACCAACTCATATGCTTCTGGTAGGGTCTGTCCTCCTAGGGACTATATCATTATAGAGATATCATAATTGAAAGCTTTGAGGTAGAATACAATAGCCATACCTGATGGTGGCCTAGCTGCATCAAGAATTCTGTCCCAGGTCTTTTGAAACCTAGTGTTGAAGTTTGTTATGGCTTCTTGAGGCGCTCTCTTTATGGTGATCAATTGCTGTAGCAGGGATGATTTATCACCCTTTTCATTGAATCTTGCAAAGAAGGCGTCTCTAAGCTGGTCCCAAGTGGATATGGAATTTGCAGGTAAAGACCTATACCAATCCAGAGCCTTTCCTTTAAAAGAAGCCACCAACAGTCTGATAGCAACGTTCTGTACTATAATAACATGTACTGCACATACATCTAAAACATCTTGAAGATGTTCTCCTGGTGTCTTGGCATCTTCTCCGCTGAATTTGGGTAAGGCCTTCAAAGCATTAGCTAGAATCAGATCCCAAGTCTCAGGTAACATCAGGAGAACTAGGGGGTTGTATTGTTCCAATTTGCATAACTTCGTGGTGGAGCAGGTGCCATAATTGTTCTTAATACTGTTGCTACTTGATTTACTCTTCTTCTTAGAGTGGCTACTAATGGAGGCAATAAGATCCCTGGATTAGCAAATGACTGTGCTCTTGTTGTTGGTCCACAACTCTGACTCCTTAATGCTCTTTGGTTCATACGATCTTGATCAAAATTCAAGAAAGGTCCCACTGGGCGTGCCAAAAACTATTGATGTATAAGATTGTGTGGGTTCCAGTACCAACATGGGAAGCTTCAAGAATGTGGGACTTGACACTTGAAACAACCTCCAGATTTTACAGAAGCTGGCTCTTCCTTTTCAATGGGGTTTTAGGTAAAGGGGAGAAAAAAAAAGATTATAGATACAATAAAACAAAGCTTCTAACCCTATGGCAATGTACCAAATTTGTATATGTATCAACAACTAGCACAATGATTAAACCTTTATGATTTATTTATGTCGAAGAGCCAATGAAGCATGATCAACATTAACAGATTGTAAGTAGATTCAAACAAAGGCTAAACTGAAAAGATTTATGCAAAGACACAAAATATATCAACAATGGCACAGAACAAAGCTTCTTTCATTAATAATTCGTCAAAATACAAAACACACATAAATATGCATAGATATATTAGATTCCTTCTTAGAAACAACTAAACTAAGGAAAAATGATATAATCCAGTCACAACAAAATCTCTGTATTATCAATACCAATGTGTCTGTTTTACAAAACTTTCTCCTATTTATAGCCACAAAATTTGATTCAAGATTGTCCCCAATCGTTAGGATCTCAACGACCTGCAACCGATTTGGAACTCAATTGGAACTTGAACTATCACTGAAAATCTTCTTGAATATGCAACTATGTCTTCCCTGCATTCTGATTGGCTGAGTGATACTAAAAATGTGGCACTGTAACTACCAATTTTGTTTGGGCCAGTGGCAAGCCCCAATGGCTCCAAACTACTATGTGGCACCTCCCGCACATTGCCTAGTTGCCTTTGCTTTTAACAAAATAGAAAAGATACCAGCACTTGTCGCATTCTGCCATACCTTAGGAACTGATACGTGGCGGCATCTAAAGATTCAATACTGGGACACTTGGTGCTTTCCACATCTTAAAATATTCTTTACCTTGCAACTTTCAAACACCCGCAATGATGACACTTGGCAATCTTCGTGTCACTTTAGAAACTGTGGTAATAACATTGTGGGGCCCACATATGTTCCGTCACTTCTCAAAAATTAACAAAATATGAGACACGTGGAAGCTTCTGCATAATGTAACAAAGTATAATGTGGCACCTCACACTCATTTCCAAATCTTCATTAAAAAATTTCTAAAAACCCCGTGGTTGCGACACTTGGTGCTTTCCGCATGCAACTGAAACTAAGTCATAACACCCTGCACCCACCATATACTTTTTGGTGCCTCAAAATCTTATCAAAGGAAGATACGCATGGCAGCATCAACTACTACAACAAAAAGACACTTGGAGCCTTCCGTATGTAAGCTGTATCAAAGAAACTTCTCCTCAAGTCTCGTGACAATGACACGTGGTGCATTCTGCATATAGCTGAAACTTAATAAAAAGAAACTCAACCAAGGGTACGGGGTGCCTTCTGACAGCATTTGGGAACTGTGAATCATAAAGAAGCATGCAACACTATCCGTGGCTATGACACTATATACTCACTGCTTTGAAACTTCATCCACGTGGCAGCCTCACAGGTCACTTAGAAGCATTTTTCCTCGCAGATTCTCAATACTGACACATGGCGTGTTCTGCACACAGGAAACAAATAACTATAGAAGATGGGCAACAAACTAAAAATAAAACAATGAGCCATGACCAAACAAAAATCAAAATGCAGAGTTTTGACTCTACAGTTACCCTGAGAAAGTTGTAGTGGGAAGAATAGAAAAGGGGTAGTAAACTGTAGGTTGGTTCTCTTCAAAGTGGTAGAATTGGAGTTTAGCAGAAGTTGAGAAATTGAGACTTCAATATATTGTAGAATAGAAATATAATGGGGGTGATGCAGTACAACGAGAGCCATCTGTACATAAATAAATATTAGAAGATGTTTTGTTGCTACCACTCTTTACTAGAGTAGGATGGTTGGACTACTTTTTGAAGTTGACAGAGTATGATAACGGAATGGGAAAGGAATTTGCAGCCACACTATAGTAAGATGAGGTAATGGTCATAGGATTAGTGGTAGATGCATCAAAGATGGCCATTGCCCAAGTCACAAGATTGCCGCGCACAGGGTCTTAGTATCTAGCTCATACTGATGCAACCGCAGCGAGGGAAGAATTCTGTGAGAGAGGAGAGCATTTGGACTCGATGACACAAGGTACAAAAAGATTATCCCTTCCATTTTTCTAGGGAAAATGTGCTTCATACATCATTAAATATATTACCTGTGATGGTTGGCATAATTTGTTGTATACTATACATTTTAAGTTGCTTAATCATCTACGCCATGATAAGCTAGTCAACATCCCCAATTTCCTTTATAATATGTTGAAAAGGATGGCGTCTGAATACTAGAAGAAACAAGCAGACACCACATTGTCCCATCATTATTTAATAGCCTTATTGATAAAGAGGAGCCTAAGAATTCAACACCCACAGGTTGATTGGGAGGCTTTTAAACAATGTGTAGATATCACAACACTGTTAGAAGAACCTGAAGAAGAGAATGAACCCCAGTATGAGTCTGAACCTGGAGTTGAGCCTGAGAAAGAGGGGCCGCAAGAGGACAATACTCTAGAGGATATGCCAGTAATAGCAGAGGAACCCTCATCTTCTAAACCTAAACCTATGAGAGGTACTAATTCAACACCTATTAAGAAAAAGAGAAATAACAAAATTGTTGAGAAGCCTAAAAGCACTGAGAAGGGAGAAGATGCAGGGGAAAAGAAGAGGAAGAGGAGTAAAAAGAAAAAGAAAAATGAATTCAAATAGGAGACTTCTACTCCCAAGCGCCTAGGAAGGTTAAAGAGGCAGAGTGTGAAGGAAAGAACTATTAAAGAATAGGGATAGGAAAAAGGTGAAGGACAACAGCATCATGATCCAACACCAGTGAATTTAGATTTAGATAAAGGAGGAATTGCCCCTAAAGATGTCCCTGCTAATGTTCCTGAGGATGTCTCTGCTGATGCTTGTGAAAATGTTAATGTATCTACTAAAAAGAGAAGGTATGTTTCTTCGACTTCTGATTCTAATTTAGAGGATTTATTTATTGCAAAGAAAATGGGAAAGTCAATTCCTAGCAGTTCTACTAAGGAGGTTTTTGATATAACCGAGAATGATAATGATGAAGGTCTAAATTTTGAGAAAGAAAAAGAATAGTTGGAGGATAGAAACATAAGAAAAGAACTACAAGAAGCTCTTGATAGAATAAAATACTTGGAAGAGCAGGTGAAAGGATATGAAGAGGACAAAGAAAAGGAGAAAAGGATACAAGAGTTAGAGAATTTGGACCTATGGCCATGGAACTAATTTAGACTTGTTAGCATAGATGGCTATAAGTAAAACAAATGCTGAAGAAAATGAGGTACTCACTCCACAACCTCCTCTAACAAGAACTCCAATATATCACACTACTCTGTCTTTAGGTTTTGAATTAATGAAACTCACTCATGAATACAAACAAGAAAAAGAAAACTAGGAAAAGGAAAAATAGAGTCTCAATGCATCAATAGAAGATAAGAATTTGGTGATAAAAAGGTTAGAGGATAAGCTGACAGAGGTAATTGACAAGGCCATACAGATCATTTGGTGTAGACCTCCACCAAGGGTATATGCATTATTTTTGAAAGAAATTTTTTCTTAGTTTTCAGTTTAATAGGTTCATTAATTTAATTAGCCTACTTTACATTCAAGGCATATTTTCTACAGTTATTTTAAGGAAGTCAATTTAGAGGAGCAAGACCAATTGTGTGAATATTGTTTGCATAATTACTTAATGGAGGAGGATACTGAATGGAACCCTTCAATGTATGTTAGGGATTTGCAGATTAGGGCACTATTATCATATCTCAAGAATGAAAAGTTTAGAGGGGAATTGATGGATAAGTATGAGGAATAGGAGAAAACAGTGGCACTACAGGTCAGAAAGGAAGCACTAAATTATGATGTAATCCTCACTCAATGGTTAACACTCCTCTCACACAAAGGCCCAGGAAAAATAATTATGGATTTAAGACTGCGAGATCACAGGAGGATACAACAGTTAGCAGGGCCTATGCTTCAAAATTATCTCAGGTATGTGCAAGGTAGATGGAATAGTTTGACTCCAGCACTCCAGCACTACAGATGAAAGATCCTCATTCTTTCCATAATTTTATGAATATGTTTGAGAGACTGCTCAAGTATATCTGGATTTCAAAGAAAATAGGAGTGGGATGGCTGCCACTTACTTTTCATCCTCCTATTCTCCTTTATCCAATACCACATTGGACAGGGGAAAAGGGTAATGAATGTAGGAATGCAAAATTAGTCAGATTCGATAGGCTTGCTTGTTACAATGGTTTTTATCTTAAGCAGGGTTCAGGAGTCAGAGAAATAATGGACCCGAGGCAGATTACTTTGCACTACAATCTTCTCCCCTAGGTGTTCAATTCAATGATTTTTCTTGAGGACAAGCAAAAGGGTAAGTTGGGGGGAATAATGGGCTGAAATATTGACCTCTTTTTATGTTGTTTTTATATGCTTTTAGAACTTTTCCATATGATCCTCCAGACACTTTACCAACATCACCATCATTATATGTTGTCTTTTTATATACTTTGCAAGACTTTGACCCTATGTTATTAATGTGGAATATGGTGATGATATTATCAATTGTATGATTTAAATATGAGTATGCATGCAATATAGATGGAATCCTATGGTTTAGTCATGGAGGCTATTTGTGTGCATATGTTTTGTGAATTAACCCCTATGCAGCAAGAACATGTCATCAAGGAAATGAGCATTTTGAGGGAAGTTGCAGACAGGAGAATTAAAGGAAGTGAAGATAAGATGCCAAATGTGTAGGCAACTGGAGGATGAATGTGAACCATCATGGACAGAAATAAATTTGAAAGAAGTAGACTGTTTCAAACGTAGCTTATGGGTGCCCTTCATGAGAACCGTTGCATAAGAATTCTTGTTTGGATAGGACTCTGCTTCCTCTAATCATTTAGATTAATAAATAAATCTCAAACCTGTATCCTAGTATCTAGGAATGGATTGATGGTTGAAGTTAGTTAGTAGTTGCATAAAACTCTCCCATTTCTGTATAAGTTAGGAGGGATGAGTTAGATATGAAGTTAGTTACTTTATTTCCAGTTACTCAATTGTTACTCTACTTTCTATATTGAATATGGGGACAAGTTTTATTAAGAAATGTCATTATTGAATACAATCTGAAAGTGATTTTATTTATGATATGAAGTGAATGAAACTGTGTTATGAAGATGCGTAAAAATCTAAACTAGATTTCATTTCTAGTTAAGTGAGTCAGTCCCCTGAGACAGCCACTCAAGGTACTGATCCTCACTTCATTTATTTCCTTGTTCCTTTATGCATTCATTGTTAAATCTACTTTTCATTTGCATATAGATATATCACGAGTCATTTAGATTTCTTTGATTGTCAAATCACAATAGTATGGTTCATGAACAAGTGTATGCCTTATCAACTTTAAGTCCTCTGAAGGTTAGCATTAGTTCTCTTATCATTTTGGATGTTTTGAGTTAATTTTGTAATTTCATGTTGATAACAGTCATCTACAACTTATGTTGCAGGTACCTGTAGCCACTAGATTCTGAAGCTATTTTTGTTGTTCTTGCATTTATGTTAATTCTAGCATAATAGAATAGCTTGAGTAGGTTTGGATAAGATAATATAGGAAGAATATGAGCCCTGAAGGCACATACAGTGCAGTGCCATCCTAAGCTTATGCTCCTTGGCTGATAATTTAATGTAGGAATGCAATGATAGAGTGGACTGTTTAGATAGGTTTACCCCTGAATTATGTTAAGTCTACAACACATTAGTTTTCCTCTACAAATGGGTTATGTCATTTCCAACTTTCATCAATAGGTAGGAATAAGGAAAAATTCTATCTCCGAGAATAGTGTTCCATAATGTCCATCATGGATTTTACCTAGGTAGCTAATTTCATGTATATATATTTGTTTCATAATTTGGTTTCTAACATACACAATCTAAAAGAAAATTTATACTTTTCTATATAAAGACCATTTCAATAACAATGCTTATAAAAGTGGAATTATTTTATTTCTTGTTTAAACTAGGTTTCTATTTCCTTCGAATCAAAAGGATCATATAAGAGATAGTGATACACATGATATCAAAAAAGGAACCGTTCCAAAACAATGAAACAAGTCGCTGCAATAAAGAACATAGGCCATCCCAAAACACATGGTAGTTTATCTAGGTAGAGATAGGTCGTTGAACTAAGACATGTCAAAAACATGTAAATAGGTAAGAGATAAAAATAGGCTGAACCAATTATAGGTTAAGGATGATGGTTTAAATAATGAAAAATTAGGCCATTGAAATTAACAACAAAAGGCCGACAATTAAAAGAGTGGCCACATGTCGTTTTAATAATTAGAAAGGTCTTTTTAACATTTTAGAAAGGCCGTCTAATAATATGAGGCCAATTTAGATAATAAAAAGTCATTTAAATAGAAGAGAAAGTGGTTTACAGAGAGGAGAATGTTGTTTAGGTGAAGTACAAACCAATATACAAGAAGGAGGACGTTTCACTTAGAAATGTAGACGTTTCAGTGAAGCAATGAATACTTTCAAAATATAGTGTAGATGCTTTAGCAAAGCCAAATAAGATGACATGAGGGCCACATAATACTAAGATGGTCGACGTACATAACAAAAGGTTGATATATTAACATTTCTAAAGGTTGTTCATCTCTAAACAAGTTGATCTAATGGGTAAGGAGGTCGTTCTGATAGAATAGAGCAGGCTGACAACAAGAAAGGATAAGGGTCATATTAAATAGAGATTTGGCTGAAGAAGTGCTTATAGAACCTAATTAGCAAGAAAATAGGGTCGATTACATATTTAAAGACAAGCCCAACCAAAGGCCAAAAACTAGTATGAGACCGTTTAAGTCCAAAACATGATTGCTACAAGATCCGTGAGATGACTAGATAAGGTGAAGAGTGGCCCAAGTTATGTTTAAAGGTTATTCTCCAAACGGGAGTACTGGCTGAAGAAGTGAGATTTTAAGTCATATAATTGATAGTAAAGACTAGATATATAGACATCCAAAAGATATACAGGTCGATGCTTAAAAAGCAAGCTGCTTATTTAAACACAAAGGTCAATACTTTTAGAGAAGGATTGATGAAACAGAAGTAAGGACCAGACTAATTACAAGGAGAAAATAATCAACAGGTTGAAACAAGACAAAACTGGTGGATCCTTATCATTTAAGCAGATATATATAATTTCTGTCCAAATAGGGAATTTAATTTTCTAGATGATGAGATAGAAATACTATAGATGATCCATGGATGAAGAAAAGAAAATAGAAAGGAACCTAGATAGTTTGGCTATACAACATCAAGAATCTCTCTGTAGTTTTGTTGTTGTTCTGGTTGTTGTTCCTTTCTTTCTTCTGCATTGAAGGCCCTCTTTTCTCACTCCTTGCATTCCTCTTTTTCTCCCGGTCTCTCCCTTTTTCCTGCCATTCTCCTTTTTGTTTTATTCCCTACCATGCTCTAAATTTGGCATCCCAAAAATAGAACTATGAGTCAAGATTCTTTAAGTTGACTCCTTTGTGCATGGGCGCTCGGCGCCCCATTTTCTCTTATTCCATGAAATTTATTTGCACAACTTTACATTTATTCTTTTTTTTCCTTTACATGTGGTTTTGTACGATGAATACATAAGTTCTTACTTATTTTAGACCTTCTTTATAATATAGTTTATTAATTTCATGAGTAAGACTAACATAGTTTACTATCAAGAGTTATACCAATATAATTATTTTTATACATATAAAATCGTTATATATCCATATAAAATTATAACTACTAAATAAATAAAAATAATTTATTTAATACCACCAATACTACTTATCCCACAAAGATGAATTTAGAGATACCTAATTACAAGATGATATTTGCACTGAAACAAATGTACAGAGGCCACAAAATTACATATTTTAATATAATTCACACAAGTAGTCACACCAAATAGAAGTTCAAGAAGAATACGTCAAATGTACCCAATGAAACCAATAAAATGTAATATGACATGATAAAATGATCTATGTGTGTGTGTTCAAGTATCGGGGTTCCATTTCAATCAATTCTTGCTGGGTGGCTAGAGAGTCTCTACCTTAGTTGTGCTCTCACCCTCGATGTTCCTACATTTAATCCACTTGATTCTGCATCAATGGGTTAGTTCAAAATTGTAGCCAAAGCAAAACATAAATCCATCATACACATTTTAAATCCATCATAATATCTATCTGTTATGATAATTCACCAGTTAAGCTTACATAATTAACCATGCAGTAAAACTTTCAAGATAATAATCAAGAGCTCGAGTTGTAAAAATAGTTCAAAGGATCAAGACGTGACATCCTTCCCCACTATGAAGAGACATCACCTTGATGTCTTATTATACAAACTAAAATAATAATGTATTTGTCTAACACTATCAATGTATCCAAAGTATCATCAAAACAAATAACAATATCCAAAGTATTTACAAAGCAAATAATAGTATCTCAACTAGGCATGAATAAAAGAAACTATGCTAAACCCTCAAATGAGGAAAAGATATGTCTATCTCCTCATCATCCTTCCATGTGGCACTATCCACAAAATATTGGTCCCACTAGACTTTGTACTGCACAATATTTCTATTATGCAACTTAATGTTGCACATCTCCAAAATTTAAGTGGGATCCACCAACACCACTCCTAGATCCTATACCTGTAAGACATGCCAATCAAGAATGTGCAAAGCATCAGGGTGATAAGGTTTAAGTAAAGACACATGAAAAATATTATGGATTTTGGAAAGAGTAGGTGGTAGAGCAAGTCAATAATCTATAGGATTGATCACTTCCAAAACATCAAATGGTCCTATGAATCTAGGAGCAAGTTTAGACACTTTTCTAAATGAAATTGAACTCTTCTGAGGCTTAACCCTCATAAAGACCTTGTCACTTACTGAAAACTTTCTGGGCATTCTATTTCTATTTGCATAACTCTTTTGACGATATGAAGCTTGCTTCAGTTTCTTTTTGATCAACCCCATCTGATCATCCATTTCCCTAAGCATATCAGGTCCAATTACTATTTTGTCTTCCACCTTCTCCCAACTGATGGGTGTTCAACACCTACACCCATAAAGAGCTTCAAATGGTGCCATCCCCAATGATGCATGGTATGAATTGTTGTAAGCAAACTCCACCAATGGAAGATACTCCTCCCATTTATATTGTTGATCCATACAATACATCCTGAGAAGGTCTTCTACTACCTGATTGACTCTTTACATCTGACCATTCGTCTGAGGATGATATGCTGAACTAAAATTCAACTTACTTCCCAAAGCTGCATTCAAAGTTGTCCAAAACCTAGAAGTCATGCAAGTGTCTTGATCTGAAATGATCGTCTCTAGCACTCCATGCAATCGAAAGATTTCTTGAACAAACTTCTTAGCTAATACCAATGAAACATCTGAAAGATTTCTTGGGATAAAATGTTCTCCTTTCATCAACTTGTCCACAACTACTAAGATGACATCATGTTGATTCTTGGACATGGGCAACTCCCGAATAAAATCCATATTTATCACTTGCCACTGATGTTCTGGAACACTGTGTGGGTACAACAATCTTGCTGGATGCACATGCTGACATTCCAAGCATCTAGCCACAAATTCTGTTACATCTTTCTTAAGTCTAGGCTAAAAGTATAAAGGTCTCAAACCTTCGACCATCTTTGTCACTCCAGGGTGCCCCTAATATGGTGCGTTATGGATCTCCTCAAGAACTAACTTTCTCAACTCACCCGATTCAGGAATATACATCCTTTCTTGATATCGTAGAAGTCCATCTGACTCAATTACATATCCATCAAACTGATGATCTAAGGGGTCTTCTTCTAAAGCTTGCTTTACTCTGCCATAATTTTCATTCCCTTGCAAATTTTAAATTACTTTTTGTCTCAAATTAGATCTTGTGGTAACCATGGCTGCCAGATGTCTTCTTCTACTAAGAACATCTACCACTCTATTCTCCTTTCCTTTTATGTACTCAATCCCAAAGTTGTACTCACTAAGGAATTCTAACCATCTTCTTTGACGTGCATTAAGGTTAAGTTGAGTAAAAATGTACTTAAGCCCTAAATGATCTATCTTCAACTTAAAGGGCTTCCCCGGGAGGTAATGCCTCCACATCTGAAGTGCATGAACTATGGTGGCTAACTCAAGGTCATGTGACACATAGTTTAACTCATATTGCTTCAACTTCCTTGACTCATATGCAACCACTTGCTCATTCTACATCAACACTCCTCCTACTCCTTCTCCTGAAGCATCAATTATAACTGTAAAATGACCATTAGGATTTAGTATGGTCAAAATAGGGGCATTTGTGAGCTTTTCCTTTAACATATGGAAATCTTGCTCACACCTTTCTGTCCATTCAAACTTTTTACCTTTCTTTTGAAGAGAGGTAATTGGTGCTGCTATTGTTGAGAATCCTTCCACAAACTTTTTGTAATATCCTGCAAGTCCCATAAAACTTTTGAATTTAGTCACATTCTGTGGTGTAGGCCATCCCATTATCGCCTTAATCTTCACAAGGTCTATTGCAATCCCTTTCGCTGAGATTACATGCCCAAGATAGTGCACCTTGTCTTGATAAAAGGTACACTTGAATAGCTTACCAAAGAGTTTTCACTCTCTTAGGTACTATAATAGTATCCTTAAATGCTTCTCGTGCTCTTCCACTGATTTAGAGTATATCAATATATCATCAAGAAAGATCAACACAAAATCATCTAAACAATCACAGAATATGCTATTCATTAAATTCATGAAGATTGCTAGAGCATTAGTCAAACCGAATGGTACCACTATGAACTCGTAGTGACCATAGTGAGTTCTGAAACTTGTCTTTGAGATGTCCTCATCCTTAATCTGCAACTGGTGATAGCTGGATCTAAGGTCTATCTTTGAGAACACAGTAGCTCCCTTCATCTGATTGAAGAGCTTGTCTATTCTCAGGAGTGGGTATTTGTTCTTTATAGTAGCTTTGTTAAGCATTCTATAATCAATGCATAAATGCAAAATCATATCCTTCTTTACAAGGATGACTAGTGTGCCCCATGGTGACACGCTAGGTCTTAAGAACCCTTAGTTCAACAACTCCTATAATTGTCCCTTAAGGTGCCTTAGATTGAGGCTTAATCCCTGGTAGAAAATTGATTGAGAAGTCAAATTCTCTCTTTGGTGGTAACTCTATTACCTCCAGAGGAAACACATCTTGGAATTCCCTAAGGATTGGGTAGTCATTAAATGTTGGTTCCTCATTGTCAAGGTCTTTAACCTGGACAACATAAATGGAATATCCTTTTCTTCTAACTTTCTTTAACTGCATAGCTGAGATTTGTCTAAGCTCTAAGGGTCTCTTAGATCCATTAATCTCCACATGATTCCCTAGGTCATCCAAACATCTAATAGTCTTGTCTTCATAGTTTACAATTGACTTATGTTCAACTAACCAGTTGCTTCCTAGTATCACATCATAAGACCCTAAAGGTGCTACGTAAAGATTGACTTGTGCTTGAAAACTTGGGAGCTCTAATTCACTGCATGGAAGACATGAGTCTACTCTCTTTTCTACCCTATTGCCATACCATACCATCCATGAGTTTTCCATATTTCCAGGTCTAATAGATAACTTTGATACTACTCTAGGATCTACAAAACATTATGTGGCTCCAATATTAATCAAAATTGAAATAGGTAGTCCATAGAGCTTACCTTGAAACTGAATATGTATTGCCTGGAAGTTCGCTTGTTGATTATCCATGGCTGCATGAATTTGGTGCTGAGGTGCTCCCTACTAGTTCCTGTCTCTTCTTCCTGTTGTTCTTTGAGGATAAGTGTTAGTGTAATGCTCTCCTCCAAAAACATAGCATCCACCACAAGGTGCCCTTGGTCCCTCTGACCTATACCTCTGGTTATTGTTGTGGTTGCTGTTATTATTGTTGTAGCCACCTCTTTTGTTACCTCCATTCTGATTCCCACCATTCCTATCCTGAGAGTTGTTACCTCTCTTCAAGTTCCTGATTTGTCAGCTATTATTTCCCTAATTGTTGTTATTCTGATTATTATTCTAATTATTGTGTTTATTGTTCTGGGATATCTTATTTGCAAATTTTGCATCTCTGAACTTACGATAACTGGTTGCTTGTTACAACTTCTCCTGCTTAATATCTTTCTCAAAAACTGCATCCATAGCCAATTGATTGTGGATGTCCACATTTGCTCCAGTCTGGGGCCTTAAGCCCATAATAAACTTCCTAATTTTGAATCTCTCATCAATCTAGTATTGCAGAACATACTTAAGTGAGAGAATCTTTTGAAAGGAAGCAAGGTGTGCGGAAAATGTTTCCTACACTAATCTAACGAGGAGAGATGTGTGCAAATTCTTTTTAACCTTTACAATTATAGTGATGTTAACACAACATTAGAGATATTACAGCAATACACATACACATAGAATGTAGATATAAGAGAGAGAGACAAGATATAACGTGGGGAAAACCCTTACAGGAGAAAAACCCCACACTCCAAAACCTGCACAATGTATTATCAAAACAAACAATGTTTACAACACACTTGCAATGCAAGTCTTCCTGGAGTCTTCAACACTCGTATCTAGAAATATTTCGGTAGCATAACAGTACCTGTCAAATCAACTATGTATCTCCCATCCAAGCACCTATTTATAAAGAAGTTTTAAGGCAAAAATGGAACCTTCTTGAGATGGGCGTCCATCTTGGCCTCATGGCCCAAAACCCATGCCTAAGGACACTTGTCCAAGACTGTAGCATGGTTCTTACACTTGTCATAACACCCCATCCCAAAGTGGGTGCTTAGTCCCAATATAGGCTATGACAGATGCTCTTACGCACCTTACAGCTGCCAGATAATCCATCATAACTAACAACACTTACAGCTGTAAGAGAAATTGTCATACATTGACTAAAAATAGAATATTCCTCTTACAATATGTCTTAACCCACCTTGGGCACCCAAAGATGCCTTCCTCAAAGATGCTCTTCGACACATCTTCACTTGTCATAGGATCTTCTATTTACGACTCTTACGCATCATAGAATCTGTCATAACCGTTACGCATCATGATTCCTTACACACTGCTCAAGATGCCAACAAATGGCAGAAAACCTCTACCACAATATGGGATGCCTATATCCACATGGAGTGTGTTGAGAATCCTAGTCACCTTACAAGTGGAGTGACAACTCATCGTGCCACTTCACACTAAATGACAAAACATGATGTGCAACTTAATTACATCATAGGCTAATAAATAAATACATTACAAATAATAAATACAAGGAATTACTAAGGTTGAGACACCTTAATTCCCAACATTCTCCCACTTGTCAAACACCTTGTAAGAGCCAATAGAAATAACATGATTTAACTACTATAGGCTGAGAGGCCCATAGACTCTGAACACCATCTGAACTTCTCTGTGCCCACTGGTTTCATCAATGCATCTGCAAAATTCTTCAAAGTGTCTACATTATCCAATGTCACCTTCTCATCCTCTACCATGTCTCGCACAAAATGAAACTATACATCAATATTCTTTGTTCTGGCATGGAAAGTTGGATTCTTTGCTAAGAAAATTGCACTATGACTATCACAACAAATAGTAATCTGTCCTACATCAACACTAATATCTGAACATAATATTTTAAGCCAAATGGCTTCCTTGTTAGCATGAGTAGCTTTCATATACTCTACTTCTGTCGTGGATAAAGTGACCATAGATTTCTGCTTACTCATCCAACTAATTGCACCACCAAACATAGTACACATAAGCATTGGTGGATCTCCTGCTGTCAATGTCACTTGCCCAATCAAAATCCACAAATCCACAAATACACACAGAATGTGGAGGTCCTGTAGGATGACCATGCTAACATATGGACTACTCAGAAGTACCCCTCAAATATCTGAACACTCACTTTACTGCATCCTAATGTACCTATCTAGGATTAGCCATAAATCAACTAAGGACTCCCACTGCTTGGGCAATATCTGGTCTTGTGCAGACCATAGCATACATCAAACTGCCAACAACACTAGCATAAGGTACTTTGCTCATGTCCACCTTAGAAGGAGATTTTGGACAATCATTAACATATAACTTTATCCCCAAAGAAATAGGAACACACAATGGTCTACAATTTGCCATCCTAAATCTCTCCAATACGGTCTTCACATACTTACTTTGGCTTAACCAAAGTTTTCTGTTAGCTCTGTCTCTTCTGATTTCCATTCCTAGAATGTACCTGGCTGCCCCTAAATTTTTCATTTCAAACTATGTTGACAACTAAGACTTCAAATTAGAAATCATATTCTTACCATTCCCAATTAACAACATATCATTAACATATAATGGAATAATGAGAATGCGATCATTGTCAAATTTGTAATACACATAATGATCTGACTTCGACCTCAGAAATCTAATTGACAACACAAAGGAATCAAATTTCATGTACCACATCCTAGGAGATTGCTTCAAACCATACAAAGACTTATTTAACTTGCAAACCAAATTTTCTTTACCTTTTTCTATGTAATGCTCTGACTGTGACATGTAAATCTCTTCCTCCAAATCACCATGAAGGAATGTTGTCTTCACATCCGTCTACTCCACCTCTAAGTCATAAGCTGCTGCAAGAGATTACAGGAACCAAATAGATGTCAACTTTGCAATACCCCTTCGCAACCAGTCTGGCCTTGTTCTTTTCAACACTGCCATCTACATCAAATTTCTTCTTGAACACCCATTTACAGCCAATGGGTTTCCATCCTTCAAGCAAAGGCACCAAGTCCCAAGTTTTGTTTTTCTCCAAAGAAGCCATCTCATCTTCCATGGACTCCTTCCAGGAACCTGCATCTTTCATGCCCATAGCCTCTGTCACAGTTCTAGGCTCACTAGTGTTAGTAAGCAAGGAAAAAGCACAACTAGATTCTAGCAATGAATAACCAAACCTATCAGGTTGCTTCTTTGTCCGTGTAGACCTCCTCAAGGGCTGACGTTGAGGTTTTGCTTCTTCTTCTGAGATTTTAGAGCTGCTAGAGCTCTCCTCATCATTAGGTCTCACAGGGTTTGTCTGTTCAGTCTTCTCAGGGATAGGAGGAAACTGAACCACATCCTCTTTCTTTTCTTTATCTTCTAGCTATAGAACCACAGAAGCTATTAGCTCTCTGAAAATAAAACTTTTGCTATACAACACTTTTCCAGCCATAGGATCCCAAAGCTTGTACCCTTTCACACCGACACCATAGCCAATGAAGATACACTTAATAGCCTTGTTTTCCAACTTTGATCTCTTCTCCCTAGGCACATGAGCATATGCCTCACAACCAAAAACATGAAGATGTCTAATTGAAGGCTTCTTACAAGACCACACCTCCATGGGTGTCTTACCAACAAGAGCTGATGTAGGAGACCTGTTTACCAGGTATCAAGTAGTGGCTACAGCTTCAGCCCAAAACTTTTGTTCTAGGCTTTCTCCACTAAGAATACTCCTAGCCTTCTCCATCAATGTCCTATTCATCCTCTCTGCAAATCCATTTTGCTGCAGGGTGTATGGAGTTGTCTTGTGTCTTTCAATCCCATGTTCTTTGCAGAACTTATCGAATCTCGTGGAACAAAACTCACCACGTTATTAGTCCTAAAACACTTAATCTTTTTACTAGTTTGATTCTCAACAAAAGCTTTAAACTCTTTGAACCAATTAAAGACTTTAGATTTGCTCCTGATGAAATAAACCCATGTCCTTTTACTATAGTCATCTATGAATGATACAAAATATATAGATTTAGAGATTGAAGGAACATTAACTAGACCAAACACATCATAATGAATAAGATCCAACACACCAAAAGACTTATCAGAACTCAAGTAAAACTAAACACAGTTTTGCTTTCCATATATACAATGTTCACAAAAGTCAAAATCAAGATTACAATCATCTAGCCTCAATGAGGTTTTTATTTTTCAAGGTTCTAAGACCCTTCTCACCAATGTGGCCAAGTCTTTTATGCCATAATATTGTCTTCTTAGCAGGAAGCTTAACTTCCAAAGTATGAGCACCCTTGGGTACCCAAAATGCACTACCATCAAAATTTGATACAACAGATCTTTTAGTTTCTAGTTCCAATGGTGGGGATGAAGTGACTGCAGCTCTTTTCTTCAAGTTTGAAGAACTATTGCAATATGAAATGCATGCCTCCAACTAAAATAGAGTACCTCTCTGAGTACCCTTCGCAAGTACCATATATCCTCTAGTCATCTTGCATCCTTCTTTTGAGAAGACAACCTGCACAACTACATCATTTAATTTACTTACAGAAAGCAGGTTCCGTGTGAAGCCTAGGATGTGCATAACCCCAGAGATCCCCTTCACTCGTCCATTAGGGAATTAGATTGAGACTCTTCCATGACCAACAATCTTCAAATGAGAATCGTAACCCAGGTACATTCTTCCACCATCGAATTCTTCATACTTTGTAAACCAATCTCAATGCAAGGTCATGTGGAAAGAGGCATTAGAATCAATCAGCCACACATCATTAGATGCATGGGTGGCCAAGGCTGTGATGAAGGCATCACCATCATCTTGTGACTTGTCAAAATATGAATCTGAGACATTCTTGTTCTTTTTCTTCTTCTCCTCTTTGCATTCCTTTCAAAAATGCCCAATTTTTCCATAGTTCCAATAGAGAGCCTTGGACTTTCTAGGAGATTTGGATCTCCCATGGGATTTGGATCTACCCTTCTCATCTTTCTTGTCTCTTTTTCCCTTTCTCCTTGGGTCTACCATGAACTGCAAGAGCCTCTTTGGCCAACTCAGATGTCTTTCTCCGCATCTCTTCAGATAATAGTGAAGAAACTACCTCATCCATCTTGAAGGTGGTTGTAGTGCTTCCAATGGCCATGACAAGATGATCCCACGAGTCTGGCAAAGAACAAAGCAAGGTCATACATCGATCCTCCTCATCCATCTTCACACCCACGAATGTCAACTATGCAACTATCATGTTGAAAGCATTCATATGGTCTGCAATAGATCCTCCATCTTCCATCTTCAGAGCAACTTCTTTTTCAGAAAAAGCTTGTTCACCAGGGACTTGGCCTGATAAACATCTCCCAGCTTCTTCCAAAGATCTTTTGCAGTCCTGTCCTCATGGACATTCAATAGGACAGATTCAGCTAGACAAAGTCTTATGAGACCCTTAGCCTTCCAATCTTTGAGATCCTAATCAACTTGTGGAGTTGCCATAGGTTTTACACTGTTAATGGTTTCCCATAGGTCTTGATCAATAAGCATATCTTCCATCTTAAGTTTCCACAACTCAAAATTGGTGCCATTAAACTTCTCCACCTCTACTCTTCTGAATGTGCCTACCATCTCCTTCCTGCAACAAGATTACATAATACTTTGCACAGACTCCCACTCAATCTAAGATCAACTCAAAAAACCCCTACCCAACAACTAGGACCAAAGGTGATCAAGCTCTGATACCAACTGAAAGGAAGCAAGGTGTGCAAAAAATGCTTCCTACGCTAATCTAATGAGGAGAGATGTGTGCAAATTCTTTTTAACCTTTACAATTATAGTGATGTTAACACAACAACAAAGATATTGCAGCAATACACATACACACATAATGTAGACAGAAGATAGAGAGACAAGATATAACGTGGGGAAAACCCTTATGGGAGAAAAATCCCACACTCCAAAACCTGCGCAATGTATTATCAAAACAAACAATGTTTACAACACACTTGCAATGCAAGTCTTCCAGGAGTCTTCGACACTCGTATCTGGAGATATTTCCGTAGCATAACAGTACCTGTCAAATCAACTATGCATCTCCCATCCAAGCACCTGTTTATAAAGAAGTTTTAAGGCAAAAATGGAACCTTCTTGAGATGGGCGTCCATCTTGGCCTCATGGACCAAAACCCATGCCTAAGGGCACTTGTCCAACATTGTAGCATGTTCTGACACTTGTCATAACACCCCATCCCAAAGTGGGCACCTAGTCCCAAGATAGGCTATGACAGATGCTCTTACGCACCTTACAGCTTTCATAGAATCCATCATAACTTATAGCACGTACAGCTGTAAGAGAAACTATCATACACTGACTAAAAATAGCATATTCCTCTTACAATATGTCATAACCCACCTTGGGCACCCAAAGATGCTCTTCGACACATGTCTTCACATGTCACAGGATCTTCTATTTCTGACTTACACGTCATAGAATCTATCATAACCGTTACACGTCATAATTCCTTACACACTACTCAAGATGATCACACATGGCAGAAAAACTCTACCACAATATGGGATGCCTATATCCACATGGAGTGTGTTGAGCATCCTAGTCACCTTACAAGTGTAGTGATAACTCATCGTGCCACTTCACACTAAATGACAAAACAAGATGTGCAACTTAATTACATTATAGGCTAATAAAACAAATACATTACAAATAATAAATACAAGGAATTACCAAGGTTAAGACACCTTAATTCCCAACATCTTTCCCAATACTGGGTTACCAACATGCCTCGTGTCAAATTTTGGAACTCCGTCATCTTCTTATCAAAGAAGAGCTGTAGTAACCACCTTTTCCTGAAGAGCTACAGGAAAAGTTCCCAAGTGATTTCTCCTAGCAACAACCTTTTATCTGCCTTCTCATTATCCCACCATGTATCCACTTCTCTAATAAGTTGATATGAACCCGACATTACCTTTGTCTGATTAGAAAGATTACGGAGCTCGAAGTATTTTTCTATTTCTATAATCCATGCTTCATCTCCATCACCGATGGTCCTACCATCAAACTTGGGTGGTGAGACCTTCTTGAGGTCTTTGCCCAACTCCTTTGCAATCCTACCACAATTGTTTGCATTCCCTTCAATATCTAGAATTTGAGCCTCTACCCTCAGGTTCTCATTGCCTTGATTCAGATTTGCATTTCCTTGGTTTTTTCTTTAATTTTACCTCACATGGTTCACTGTGATCTCTTGCTCAATATTATCCATCCTTGTACCCTACTGGGTTAGGAGAGAAAGGATTTGATCTAACCTTCCATTTTGATCATTGTTTAATTCACCACTGTTTCCTTCATTTTGCTCACTGCCTAATCTAAGAGTCCTCGAGTACGATCAATGTTTCTAGTATTCGTGGTGATTGATTTGCATCAAAGTCACATCTTAGCATAACAGTCCAAAAAGGCCCTAGGGTCAAACCTAGTCTTCTGATACCAAATGTAAAGTACGCATTCCATAACAAAGTTACTGAAGTAAATAATCCACTTAATTACATCAAGTCAAGTAAAAAGATAGATCTCTAAAATATCAACAATAATCACATTACATCTTACAAATACATGTCCCATAACTAGGTGTTAGCACTATAAAGAATATACATTGTCCATCTTGGCTCACATGCCATAATTTATAATAACAAATAATAAATTACAATAATCTAGTACAAGTAATGAATAAGATCTGAATCATTGTCTCCAGCCGCCACTAACCCACATGGTCATCCGCAAGCTGAGAGATGGGAACATGGCTAAGGCACTTTTATGCCTAACCATGAAGCAATTATACTTCCCTAGATCCCTTCATAACACGAAGGAAACCTAGCCTAGCAACCTGGGAACAATTGGTAGGAGGGAACACCTGATGCAACCTGATGTCTAAATGCAAATCTAAATAATGATGTGCAATATCTCACAATATGATGTGGCAGAGAAATATATAAATAAAGTTTTTATAGACAATATTTCATCTATTTCAATGAACATGGCTTGGTCCAAGCACTTGATATAGTTACGGTCAAATCTAGAAAAAGAGGAAAAGCCTTCTCTATATACCCACATTCGACATCCTAGCCCAAAGTAACCCAACATGCATATAAAGCAAAAAAATAACCTAATTCTAATGTATATACATTCAATAAACTCATGGACACTCTAAGTGCTTCCTTGCAAATGCAATAATACTTGTCTAACCATTTGCAACGCAATAGTAGCAAACATGCACTAAGACATGACTAGCCATTTTCATACAAGATTGCACGTGACTACACTTCATGATTCCAATAACAACGATACATCTTATAACAACTTTCAAGCAATTTTGGTACCATCGAAACAAATGGGTTATGCCATTTCCAACTTTCATCAATAGGTAGGAATAAGGAAAAATTCTATCTCAGAGAATAGTGTTCCATAATGTCCATCATGGATTTTACCTAGGTAGCTAATTTCATGTATATATATTTGTTTCATAATTTGGTTTCCAACATACACAATCTGAAAGAAAATTTATACTTTTCTATATAAAGAGCATTTCAATAACAATGCTTATAAAATTGGAAATGTTTTATTTCTTGTTTAAACTAGGGTTGTATTTCCTTAGAATCAAAAGGATCATATAAGAGATAGTGATACATGTGATTAAAAAAAGAACTGTTCCAAAACAATGAAACAAGTTGCTGCAATCAAGAACATAGGTCATCCCAAAACACAAGGTAGTTTATTTGGGTAGAGATAGGTTGTTGAACTAAAACATGTCAAAAATATGTAAATAGGTAAGAGATAAAAATAGGTTGAACCAACCAATTATAGGTTAAGGCCAATAAGTAATGCAATTCTGATGGTTTAAATAATGAAAAAGTAGGCCGTTGAAATTAACAACTGAAGTCTGACAATTAAAAGAGTGTCCACATGCCATTTTAATAATTATAAAGGCCTTTTTAACATTTTAGAAAGGCCATCTAATAATATGAGGCTGATTTAGATAATAATAGGTTGTTTAAATAGAAGAGAAAGTGGTTTACATAGAGCAGAATGCCATTTTGGTGTAGTGCAGGCTAATATACAAGAAGAACAATGCTTCACTTAGCAACATGGACTTTTCAATGAAGCAATGAAGACTTTCAAAATATAGTGAAGATGCTTTAGCGAAGTTGAATAAGATTTCATGAGGGCTGCATAATACTAAGATGACTGATGCACACAACAAAAGACTGGTATATTTAACATTTCCAAAGATTTTTCATCTCTAAACATGCTGATCTAATGGGTAAGGAGGTCATTTTGATAGAATAGAGTAGGCTGGCAATAAGAAAGGATAAGGATAATATTAAACAAAGATCTGGTCAAAGAAGTGCTTATAGAATCTGATTACCAAGAAAAGAGGGTTGATTACACATTTAAAGACATGCCCAAACAAAGGCCAAAAAGTAATATGAGACCGTTTAAGTCCAAAACAGGACTGCTACAAGATTTGGGAGATGACCAGAGAAGGTGAAGAGTGGCCCAGCCTACATTTAAAGGTTGTTCTCCAAATGGGAGCACTAGTTGAAGAAGTGAGCTTTTAAGCTGTTTAATCAATAGTAAAGATTGGATCAATAGACATACAAAAGATATACATGCCGATGCTTAAAAAGAAGGCTGATTATTTAAACACAAAGGTCAATACTTTTAAAGAAGGGTTGATGAAATTGAAGTAAGGACCAAAACAATTACAAGGAGAAAACAATCAATAGGTTGAAACAAGACAAAACTGGCAAATCCTTATCATTCAAGTAGATATATATAATTTTTGTCCAAACAAGGAATTTAATTTTCCAAATGATGAGATAGAAATACTACAGATGATCCATGGATGAAGAAAATAAAATAGAATGGAACCTGGATAGTTTGGATGTACAACATCAAGAATCTCTTCATAGTTTTCCGATTGTTCTAGTTTTTGCTCATTTCTTTCTTTTGTGTTGAAGGCCCTCTTTTCTCACTCCCTGTGTTCCTCTTTTTCTCTTAGTCTCTCCCTTTTTCCTACCATTCTCCTTTTGTTTTATTTCTCACCATGCTCTGAATTTGGTGTACTAAAAATAGAATTGCACTGAGTCTTCTTTAAGTTGACTCCTTCGTGCATGGGTGCTTGGTGCCCAATTTTCTCTTATTGCATGAAATTTCTTTGGACAAATTTACATTTATTCTTTTTTTCTCCTTTACATGTGGTTTTGTATGATGCATACATAAGTTCTTACTTATTTTAGACCTTCTTTATAATATAGTTTATTAATTTCATGAGTAAGACTAACACATTTTACTATCAAGAGTTATACCAATATAATTATTTTTATACATATAAAATCGTTATATCCATAAAAAATTATAACCATTAAATAAATAAATAAAAAACAATTTATTTAATACCACCCATACTACTTATCCCACAAAGATGAATTTAGAGATACCTAATTACGAAATGATATTTGCACCAAAACAAATGTACAGAGGCAACAAAATTACATATTTTAATCTAATCCGCACAAGTAGTCATCTAAATATAATCTCAAGAAGATTACATCAAATGCACCCAATGAAACCAATCAAATGCAATATGTCATGATAAAGTGATCTACGTGTGTGTGTGTGTGTGCAGGTATCGAGGTTCCATTCCTATCAGTTCTTTCTAGGCGGCTAGGACATCTCTACCTTATCCATGTTCTCACCCTCGACATTCCTACATTCAGTTGCACTCGATTTTGCATCAATAGATTAGTCTAAAATTGTGGCCGAAGCAAAACATAAATCCATCATACACATTTTAAATCTATCATAATATCTATTCGTTATGATAATTCACCAGTTAATCTTACGTAATTAACCATGCAGTAAAATTTTCAAGATAATAATTAAGAGTTTGAGTTGTAAAAATAGTTCAAAGGATTGAGACGTGACATCCTTCCCCACTAGGAGGAGACATCGCCCTGATGTCTTATTACACAAACTAAATGTATCTAAGGTATCATCAAAACAAATAACAATATCCAAAGTATCTACAAAGAAAATAACAGTATCTCAACTATTCATGAATAAAAGAAACTATGCTAAACCCTCAAATGAGGAAAAGATTTGACAAACTATCATGAGGTCCTAACACTTTAGTTGAAAAATATATCAGTTTTATCAACTGGGTAGTGTCCAAGGTTGTATGCAATAGGGGATACTTTTGACCATCTCATTTAGGAATAGTTTTATGAATTTTTGAAAAGCTTTTAAAACATAATTTAAACTAGAAAGCATGTAAATTCTAAGCTAGAAAGTATTCAAATCTTTAATCTAGAAAATAGATCAATTCTAATCTATAAATTCACACATGCAATCTAAACTATGAACTTGAAAGGCTAATTTGCTAATTGAAACATGCGGGAAACTTTAAACTAAACAGTTAACAAATATAACATATGCTTCAGAAATTTCAAATAAATAGACTTCAAATTAAATCACTATTTTAAACACTACAACTTGCAAGAACACAAAAAAGCTATATACGAGATGAGATTAATCTAAACAAAACATTTACAAACAAGAATGACACATATGAAAATACTTATCTATTCTATATACCTCGAGTGGCCAGCTCTTGGGCGTTCCTACTATCAGTTCAAATCACATCCAGTACTTTAGTAGCTTCAAAGTAAATCCCATTCATAATACTTCCATTACTAAGAACCAGATTACTCAAAACAAATTACTTAGAACAAAACTGAAGGTATTCATTCATTCATGTCATAAGAGTATATCAATATAGTGAACATAACTGAATAGTATTCAGAATATATCATAATAACATCCTATCCTTGTTTTGAGCAACTATATATATATATATTGCACTACTAAAAAATCCTAATTTGTAGATTGCAGGTAAATGCCATTGAAAAAGTCTTAAACAAAATTACAACTAACTGGTGTTCATGACATAAAACATAGTAAAGGCTCTGAGTGGAGCCGTAAAGTCTCAAATATTCTTTAACAGAAAATAACAAAATGCTTTTAAATGAGTCTTCCACTATGCACACCTAAATTTATGGTGCCCAAACTTCCGGCACTCTAACTTCAACCACTTGAAGTCCACTCCTTTCATCGACCATGCATAAGTTCTGCATAATTACTCAAAGTCTATACCATTATATCAACATTAGTGGCTAATTCCAATCAATTTGAGAAATAAAGATTTATACACCGTTTTTATCAAAAGTAGACAATTATTGCTTCTAAAAATAAACAATTTGGCATGGTTGGGGTGGTTGGCAAGAACAAAAAAGGGTATTTAGCTCATCATAAGAATGAGGTTGTTTATGTTAGAAATTAGTGTTCACATTGTTTATTAAATTGGCATTATAAGTGTAATAGATATTAAGTTGTTAAGAAACAACTTAATATTATTGTTAGTGTGGTTTGTTAGAATATTATGTATAGGACAAATATACGAGAGATTTTAGGTATATGAGTTGTTAAAACAACCCATATTATTAGGGAGTGGTTTCTAAAATATAGGAGATTAAAATCCTATAAGTATGTATGGAACGAATATGAATCTAGTGAGGAATATAGAAACAATATTATTTTGTGTAAAGAATTTTCATGTTTGGCTTCTATGATTCCCCATTTTTCTGATATGGTATCAGAGCAGGTTTAGGAGAATTTGGTAGGATCAATTTTCCTATTGTAGATGAGAGTGATACTATTAGAGTGGGATATGGGCATTATTTTTGCATTCCTAAAATAATGCTTTGTGCGGGCAATAAGGGAGATAGATGGAGATTTTCTTTCGTGACTTTAAGTGCTAAAATGACACACTATCAAGATCTCCATAATTGAAATAGGCTATGGATGATGTGACTTGTTGGATCCATGATTTTCTCCATGCTCATTGTCTTGGCGAGGTAGCTCATTTGAATGATCCGCTCACAATTTGGCGGGATCTTTAATTTCTCAGATCAACATTTTTTGGTCAGAAGAGCATTGAATCTTATTGGTTTGCATCAACGATTGGAGAAAGGCTCATGTATACTTGTCACTGTTGGTTTAATCCTTTTTGCAGGCTTCTATTTCTAGTTTTTGTGTTTACCCATTGGCACCGCGATCCCATTTGTGGTGGATTTATTCATTGACAGATTGTTTTTGTTTGCCATGGTGGGTTGAAGATTTGTGTGTTACACTGTTGGTGATGGGATGAAGTTTCTATTTTTATATGTAACATAATTGATTTCTGTTGCTCTGCTAATTATTATATTTAGATTGCGGAGGAAGTTAAAATATTTTCTCCCATTGGCTTATTGGTTTCAACCAAGATATCAACACATGAAGACGACATCAATTTATCTGCCATGTGATGAGTTACCGAAATGGTTATCTACCTACAAAGCATTTTGAGTGCGCTGACTTGAAAAGCTACCTATAGAGGTCTGTGTGTTCTTTGTTCCCTTGTCTAGAGTATGTTGAGTTCTTGTCTAGAGTATGTTGAGTTCTTGCATGCTTTTGAGTAGAGTTGTGTTGTGCATCATGCATAATAGAGTCGTTTAGTTTATTGCTATATTTAAAAATTAATAATATGTAGGTTTGTGGAGAATATACCTTGGGCCATAGATTTTCCATTTGGGTAAATAAAGGATTCTCTATATAGTGGATGCATTCTAAGTGTCCTTAGTTAGATACCTTGGCAATTTGGCTTCCTTTGTATAGTTGGATATTTTGTGTCATAAAGGTCAAGTTGTATCAGTTTTAGAATAGAGTCCATCTTAATGAGTCTTAAATTGTAATATCATAAAAGTGTCAAAAATAAAAATAAAAATTGTTTGAATTATAATTGGGCGCATTATCGCTTGTACGCGACGTCCCTTTTGTGGGGGAGAAATATGTTCTTTTCTCACAATTGACAAAATTGAGCTTCAAAGTCAAATTTGCTAAGTAGCAAATCTAATGGAGGACGGAGGCATTGGAAGCTGGAGGACAACTAGTGACCTCTCATCAGTTGCTAACGACAGGGCTGCGCAACTGATTTGGTGACCAGTGTGTAGTATGTTTTCATTTTTTGCTGTGGATTTTAGTTTTCAAATTTTTAGTGTGGTGTGTGGATACTAGAAAAAATGATTATATTGGAGAGCAGATGACTATAGAGATCCTCTGAGTGCCGTACTTCATTGGAAGATGGTTGATTAGCGAATACGTTCATTGGCAATAACTGCCATGTGCAACAAGATCCAGATAGCAAGATCCAAACAATAGTATGCAGTATGGTATGATTTTCTTTTTAGTACTCTTGTTTGTGTGAATAAATGGAATTTCACACTATGGGGAGGAATAATAACCAATGTTCCATTCCCATTTGCTGCCAAACTGGCTAAAGGCAAGGGCAACTTCCAGTGACAGTGGCAGTTGTCTATGTTGTTCGAGATCGAGTGGCAGCGATCGATAACAGTGACTACAATTAAGAACATTGTGTTCTTATGGAATGTAATGTGAAACCTTCTCTAGTATGGGTTTTTCAGATTTGTGATATATATGATTCCTATATAACTTCCCTGATGTACAAGCATAGTGGCGAACAAAAGCACCAGAGTAAGTTAGTTCATGGATCTTGAAAGGGTTTGTGGGAGGGTCCAGAAAATCACACGAGGTGGACAGTTGATAAGTTCCTATCACATCAAGGTTTGTGGTAAGCCTTTTTAAAACCATGGAAGGAGAGAGCCTTTCTTTTTGATCAAGGTCATGAATCACATAGTTGGACATGCCACAAGGGTGAGTATATTGTAGAGGAGTGTGTGAATGTTTTTCTACCATGTTCACACAAAGGGGGGGTGTTAGAAATTAGTGTTCTCATGGTTTATTAAATTGGCATTATAAGTGTAATAGATATTAAGTTGTTAAGAAACAACTTAATATTATTGTTAGTATGGTTTTTTAGAATATTTTGTATAGGACAAAAATATATGAGAGGTTTTAGGTATATGAGTTGTTAGAACAACTCATATTATTAGGGAGTGATTTCTAAAATATAGGAGATTAAAATCCTATAAGTATGTATGGAACAAATATGAATCTAGTGAGGAATATAGAAACAATATTATTTTGTGTAAAGAATTTTCATGTTTGGCTTCTATGATTCCCCATTTTTCTGATAGTTTATGCCTCATCATCCTCCCCTTCCTAAGCCTGAGTAGGTCCTCCTCTCTGATGAGCCCTCTGCCTCTCTGCATCTCTTTTCCTATTCAGTTCATCATATTTGGAGCTGAGATCATACATGTCTTCTGCCTCTTCATCCAAATGATCAGGGTGTTTAAGAAAACCTTTGTTGAATTTAATCCTCATCTGTCGTGCATATAAGTCTCTAGGATTTTGCTCTATATTGACCAAAACTGGAGGGGGTGAATGAAGGAGCAATGGAGGTCTGTATCGCATCCCTATCCACTTGGTCTTGAGCTACTGTAATATTTTTGTTAATGCCTCAACCCTTCCGTAGGACCACCTTAGGTTGGTGGGGGAGATCATCTCCCTTCATTTGAGATACATAGGTATGGGAGTATACTGCTCCTCATAGGCACTCCATGCCCTTTCTATTAATTATGGCCCATGAACTTTGAAATTTTAAAAGCAAATCCTGATACTATCATTATATTTGTTCTTCATAGCTTCATAGATTTTAATCCTTCAAAATTAAGCTTTGAAGGAAAAGGGCTTTCGGTTAGGGTATCTCATTTGGAGTCCTACAGTTCTCTCTACTTGCAAATACTCCCTAGTTCTATCCTACCAATGGATTTGATTTTGCATATTAGACATGAAGGCTCTAAGCTGTACCTCTCCAACAAAAAGTTTGATGAAGAAATCACTGTATTTTTCCAAAAACATATTATGTATGAAAAATTCGCACATCATATTTTGCTGAACAGGGGGTGCCTCTTTGAATGCTTCTAGGAACTATTTATCATCTGGGTCATGGGGTAAATTGCAGGAGATCCTCAAAATTTTCCATCTTAATAACTGTTCATTGAGAAACATGGAATATAATCTGGATGGCTTCTTATAGGCTAGTAGCAATTCTCCAATCTGGCATGCATTAGTTTTAGCCTGGTAGAGTTTGTCATAGGATTCTTTCAATAATACTATTTCTTGCTTAAGTTTGCCATTTTCTACCCTTGATTGCCTTAAGAAATAGCATATCTCCATCCATTTGGTTAACATAGGAGGAATGTGGACTTGGAACCACTCCATATTAGTTGGCTCAGTCTGTACTTCTTTTGATTCCATCATTGGTTTCACATTGATTTCCTACAAATCCTGCTTTAGCTCAACAATTCTGCTCATAGCCACATTGAGTTCAAGTTTTTATTTTTTTTTATTTTTCTATAAATGCTTTGAGAGATTACACTAGATTATCAGTTAAACTTTTAATCGATTTATATTTTTAGATAAACTAACCAAATACTCTTTATCCTTCTCATCAATTTGTTGCACTTGAGACTGCGACTCTCCAATGGTTTTATCTTTTTGCTCCAATTGGGCCCCTAAAGATGTGATTTCTTGATCCTTTTGCTTCAAATGTTCAATTTGTGTTCTTATTTTCTATTGTTGCTTATTTATCTGCTCCTCATTTTGTTGCAGTTTTTTCTTTTAACTAAATAATTTTTGCCTTCAATTCTTCTAATTCTATTTTTATGTGATCATATCTTTCAATTTCTGTATTAGTAGAAAGGGGAAAAATAGAAATCTCTACATCATTGCCAGTCACATATCCTTCATTATTTACTTCCAGTGGACCTTGTTCTGTGTCATCAGTAACTAGGGGAGACAATTGTTCACTTAGGGGAACTGTGTCAATTTCTTATGTTTCTAATGGCTGTTGTGAAGGGTAAATTGGTTCTATAGACTCATCCTCAACAAGTATAAAGTTTGGCAATTGTTCTCCTATTTCTCCACATCCTGTCTCAGGTGGGGCAACCTCCTTTTCAGACTCAGAGGGCTTGTTTCTATACAGAGTTTGCTTTTCACCTAACTGGGCTGTATTTTCACATGGCTGGGTTGCCGTTTCACAAGGCTGCACTACATTTGCATTTGACTGGGGTATATTTTCACATGGCTAGGCCACATTCTCATTGTAGACACCTAAATTTGACTTGCTTCACAAACCAATTTCCTGTATCTCTACACCACCAGTTATCCCTCCTATTAATTAAATAGATTTATTTTATTTAATTAATTTATCCCTAATCATCTACCCTTAGCCATTTATCCATCCTTTGTGATCAATTAATTCATTTAATTTATCACTATATCCTCATTAATTAAATAAATATTCCTAATATTTATTTAGCTAATTTGTCCATCTCCCTAACTCCTATTAATTAGATAAATCATGCTTATCTAATTAATCTACCCTACTAATCAACCTAAACCTAGCCTAGTTGATTAAATAGCAATTATTTAATTAGCTACCCTAGCCTACCTATCCCCTAGACCTAGATCAATTAAGCTAAACACTTAATTAACCTTGCTTAGCCCATCCTCCCACACACCTTTGAATAAAAATCAATTTTTTATTCAAAGGGTCACATCCCCCTCTTACACATGTAAGTGTACATGTGTCCTCACTCCTTACACATGTCATAGCTCATTAATGGAACTCTTCCCCATGAATGGATCTCTTCCCAAAATGAATTTTTAATTCATTTATAATCCTCTTCTCTTCCCAATGTGAATTTTTAATTCACAAATAATGAGAGCCCTCCAGTCCCATTGACCAAATCTCAACCATTGATCTCTCTCATCCACTCCTCTTATGACACTTGTCACAAGGCTATGACTCCAATCCAAACCTGAACTCTCAATCATTTCTAGCCCTTGATCTCAACTTTTAATTCTCACCCTCCATCCCTTTTCCAAAAATCTATAAATAAGACCCTCTTCTAATCCATTTTCAATCACTTCTTCTTGCATCAAAACTATTCCAAAATTTCTCTCATAACATCTCATCCTACCCTTACCATGCCAAAATCACTCTAGCCTCTCTATCCATATCTAATCCTTCATCAAATCCATAATTATCCCCATCACATTTGTGTTGAAAGCAATAGAGCAATCCACATTTCTAAATTCATCTACTTGGGTAAATCTAAGGAGTTTGGGTGCAACTCCTTCCACCCTATCAAGGAGAGGGATCACATTTGAAAGTATAACTTGGTGTATTTATACATTTAGTTTGTATTTCTAACTTCATTTGTTCACCTTGTCCACATTTGGTACGCTTGGTGGGACCCACAAGGTCTCAATCTAACATCTTGTGTGAGTTTTTGTTGTGTTTAGTCATATTTTTTCAGGTTTAGCGCTATCTCCCTACGCAGTGGCACCATTTTACTCACATTTCAACGCTATTCTCTATCTGTTGTGGTGCTATTTTAACATGACGATCCCCTCATCTTTCTCTTAAATCTAATCTTCTTCTTCTTGTTTTCTGGCATTTCTAGCATTTTTAGCTCTCAGTTTTTGCAGGTTTTATACAGAAACAAGGGGGAACTATGGCAAAATTTTCCTAAAATCTGTCCATTGACAAACATTGTGCCATATTGGTGCTATCAACACCCAGAGTGGCGCCTTCATCCAAGACAAATCTACCAAACCAAACTTCTGTGCAAAGTGGTGCTATCTTTCTGTCTTGTGGCACTATCTTTTGTATCAACGTTATCTTCTTTATCGACTCCATCTTATGTATTAGCACCATCTTTTTTTGTAGCACCATCTTGCATTGTGGTGCCATCCTTTGTTGTAGTGCTATTTACTGTATTGATGCCTTCTTGTATTGTAGCACCATTTGTATCTGTTTTAGTGATATTTCCTGTACTAGCTTAGGGATCTATGCAGGGTTAGGTCTCTTTTCTGCAGGATATTTTAGATCATCCAAAACCACTATCTCAAAGCTACTAACATCTTTTGTAGGGATTTCTTAGCATAGAAAACACTTTGTCTTGGTGCACCTAAAAAGAAACTTTGTTGGCTTAACTTAGAAAACACTTAAATTTGGTGCAACTAAAATCAATCATTGGCTTGTCAAACAAACAACAAACAAAACATTCCATTTGGTGTACCTAAAAATAATTCTTTTGTGTGCCCTAGCATAGAGAACATTTGACTTTGGTGCACTAAAATTAATCATTGCTTGCAACAAACAACTTTAGGCACATTTCGATTTGGGCTTAAAAGGAACATAGCTTTGTTTGTCGTGTTTGGTACACTTGTACGTTTGTGTTATCCCATAAGGTAGAATCAAAGTATCCACTCCCCTTGCCTTCAAAAGGATCTTGGGTGAAGAGAATGGTTCTATCCTCTATTTCTTTTTAGAAAGTGGGCCTACCCTTGAGACACATCTGTTCAGAGAACTCATTGGCGACCCCAAGTGGTACTTTCATTTGGTCCGCTATACAAAATAGGATAAGGCGAAAGCCAAGTCTGAATCGGTATGAGCGCTTACCATTCGGTGCTAGCTCAAAAGGAAGTAGTACCTTTGTGTATATGAAACTCCTAGTAGAGCAAGTCAAAACCTTAAGTGGTTTATTGGATGCTCGTACGATGCCGATCCCCCAGATGTACCCCCACTATGAACCATTATTCTAGAAGCCAAAATCCCTCTACTTGTTCAACAAGTACTGTCCTTGCTTCACCTTAGGTTGTGCATGCTTGATAAATCTTTCACATTTTTCACAACAAAGCTTTTGGCCATTGTGCTTTCTTGTTTGATTTATCTCTTGCCAAACCATCAAAAAACCTAAATTCCCAACCAAATCCAACAACGATCAACCTCAAACCATCCATTTAGTGCCATTTTTATCTGTTTTAGCGCCTTCTTCATCCATGTCCAAAAATTTCCCATCAAAAACATCAATTTTATAACCCCATTTTTTAAAAAAAATCTAGTTGGGGGCTGCGCCCCCGAACCCCTGTCAGCAGGGGGTCGCGTCCATCCCCCCGTACCCCCCTCACATCAAGCCCAGTTTTCCTCCCAACACCACTAAACTACACCCCCATTTATCAAACCCCATCAATTGAGCTTATCTAATCCCTTTATTTGAGCTTAATCAAATTCATCGTAATCCACTTCATCCCTAGTCATAATCATCCTCATCATCCTTAATCCAATTCATTATCATCTTAATCCCATTCCGTCAGCCATTTGATCAACATTATCCCAATCCTTATCAAAATCCCCCAACATCATCCAAATCAAAAATCAAGACCTTGATTGATCATCTAATCAAATCAACCCAATCAAAAATCAAGACCTTAGTTGATCATTATCAACCTTGATTCAAACTTGCTTGAGATCATTAGTCTATCTTGAGTAAGTCATCAACAATCAACCTAATCAACTCTATTGCTTAAGTGTCATTAGTCTACCTCAAGCATAGAGAGGCATCAATCATCCTAAGGTCTTGAAAGTTGATCCCCAACATCACAAACATCCATTATCCTCCATCATCCCATATCTCTCGAACAACATGGATCCTTATGTAGCAATGCAAAAATTACAAACACTTAGAAAAATATATGAGAATATGGATCCTAATGCTAAGGAAAAATACAAAAATGACATTGAAGATATCCCCTTAGCACACCTCATCATTGGAGAATCCCAAACCCCCACCCTATCTTCATCATATCAACCCTCATCATACCAACCTTCACCCTATATATCCACCCCAACAACTACATATCAACCTTCAACATCTTACATATCCACACCATCAACCTCATACCAACCTCCATCATACCAACAAACACCCTATCTTCCATCCCCATTAACATCATATCAATCTTCATCCCCTTATACATCCATACCATCATACCTATCCAACCAATCAATACCTCCAACTTATCCATCCCCCAACCTTTGTCATGGTAACTTTGATCAAGGGAACACCAATCTAGCACACCTTATATCCGAAATCCAAAGCTTATATCAACAACCATTTCCCCATGCAAATCCCCCATCCCCCAATCCCCATCCTCCAATCCTCCCATCACAATATCCCTCCAATCCTATCAACATTAATCCATCATCCTATGTATCTCCCAATCCACCAATCCCTATCACCCATACACCATCTAATCCACCATCAATTCTTCCAAATCCTAAGCCACCGACATCCAAAGAATCCTTGTGGGATTTCCTCCAAAGAACATCAAAAAATGAAAGCAAAGCTATAGAATCCCCCAAATCCCCCACCCTTCCAACACCACCATCTAATCCCACACCTATCCTTGAACCCATCCAAGAACCATCACTACCTAATTCCATCACCCACATATCTAATCCCAATCCTAATCCTACACCATCCACCATCATTATCCATCCTTTATATTGTTCTTCAACCCATAGACTCATGAAGGATGCTGTCTATTGGCTATTAGCAAGGAATCCCATACCCACCAAATCTCTTGAACAATCCCCTATCATAAGTCAAGAACCATCATGTAGCCATGTTCAAGAACCCATCACATTCATCCAAGCACCCACCACATATCCAAATCACTTCCACTTCTATCCAAACACATGAGCTATGTCAAGAGTCAAATCCAAAGCATGTTGAAACATCAACCTCTTCTCCTAATCGAGATCTAACCATCCCATCTAATCCCATCCCTGATCCCCTCCCATCTAGTGATCAACTTATCACCCCTTTACCTACCAATCCTACTCCAAATCCATCCTCTTATCCACTTGGAAAAATCACTTTTATCCGTGGTGGCTCCCTCGTAGGAGGTGAACAACTTCCATCCACCACCTATCCTTCTCCAACAAATAATGAACTCGTGTCTTGTTTCCAAAGCATTAAACATCGCATCGCATGTTGCATACTCCAAAATATGAACTATCAAGGCAAAGGCTTAGGCCTTCATGAACAAGGCATCTTGGAGCCCATCCACACCACATTCCATCCATCCTTGCATGGCCATGGCTATACATCCCAAGGCAAACAATCTAAAGATGTTGGTACCATCTACCCAACTTTCAAAATCCATTCATCCAATCCCAAACATGGTGCATATCGTCACACCTCCAAATCATATGTCGCCATTCCCCCTCCAACGTCATATCATGAGCAAAAGAATGTGATCATCCATATTCCTCCATCAAATTTACCTCCACTACTTCCAACTCCAAATATCCCTATTAAATCCACTTTACCTCCTATC
Organism: Cunninghamia lanceolata; assembly: GCA_027924645.1. NCBI lineage: Eukaryota > Viridiplantae > Streptophyta > Pinopsida > Cupressales > Cupressaceae > Cunninghamia > Cunninghamia lanceolata. The sequence continues at coordinate 2,163,585 of BSBN01000704.1, read as the reverse complement.
CTACCAACACCAAACATCCCTATCCACAAATCCTCTTATTCTCCTATCCTCCCAAATACCCCTATCTTCAAATCCCCTCATCCATTTATCCATAAATCCACTTTTAACCCCTCCACCCACAAATCCCCTAAAATCCCCAATCAAGACCAACAAAAGCACACATCATTTAAACATGAAGCTTCCCCCAAATCCATGGGATTCAAAAATAAAAATTTGAATGCCTCAACTCATAAAGAAAAAAGCCTAAAGATGTTATCCCTTCCAAGCAAAATCAAAAATCCAAAAGGCTATCAAAGCCCACACCATCACAAGAAAAAGAAAAAATACAAATGGTGTGGGTTTCGAAACAAAAAGCACCAAACTCTAATGAGGCATCCACCTCCCAATCTCCCCAAAAATCCCAAACATCTCACTCCCCATCTAAAAATCCCATAATTCCTAAGTCCATTTGGGTACCCAAAACCCCAAACCGTTCATCCAAAAATCCCGTATCTCGATCCTCATTACTCCCAACTCCACATCTAAAATACAAGCTTCCAAATACATCACGGTGTGTGCAACCATTGGTCTTGGTTCCCCTCCACCACATGACATTCCCACATACCCCCATTTCTCCATCTTTCATCCACTATCTTACATATCTCCCCCATCACATCCTTGTGGTCCATGCTTTTGCATAATCCACATCATAATCCACATCATAACCCACTATCCACCATCTATACCATCTTCTCCTATCTACCAACATCCATGCAATCGTCATCCATAATGCTATCCAACATGGGACCATCTTTTCTTTGCTATGGAAACAGACACTAGAGTCCCCATTCCATAAAAAAAAAGAGCAAAAAATCAAAAAATCAATAAAATAGTAAAGATAAAAAAATCCGTCTAATGGTGAAAACCACTCCTTGTGCCACCTTGGCCAAGTACCATGATGAAAACCCCTTGTGGGAGTCATGTGTAATCCCTTTTCCATCTATTTTGTATCCCTACACTTGGGGGCCAAAAAGCATACCCTTCATCCACATTCATAATATCCTTTGCACATCTTATCCACTATCTTATCCTTATCATATCATATTCCTATCCACCATCCCCTATTTATCCTATCATTTCCCATTCATCCCATCTACTATATCTTCCTCCTTGGATCTTGATAAGACAAGGGGAAAAATCTCAACAACATGCTTTGAACACCTCTCAGTGTACTCCCTTTCCAAGCATATCCTCCATCCATTTACTAAGTCCATCCATTCAAACGCGAACCCATCATGCAAAATTCTAAGCATTGGGACATATGATTCCTTGCAACCTAGCCTTTGGAGAACATCCTTATCCTCATCTCCCATCCATCTATCTTGCATCCCTATCTCTATCTTCCAATCCATCTATCATGAATCTCTTCTCTATCACCTTCCATTATCATGTATCCCTACCCGATCCTTTATCCCCCATCCTGTCCCTAATCTGCATGTACCTATCTATCTATCAAAAATCTCCTATCCATTATACTTTCATTGCCAATCCCCCAATCCAACCCTATCATCTTCACCTCTAAACTTGGTGTTTCCTTGTCATTGGTATCTAGTGCAAAGACTATTCAAATGCAATCCAATGCAACCATCATAATAAACCATGCCCTTTCTAAAATCTCAAAAAAATCCAAAAAAATAAAAAAAATCCATAAAATCCATAAAATATCCCTCACAAAATCAACATCGTTCCATCAACATCGCATCATCTTCCAACATCCTCACAATAAACCAAATCATACAACACCTCATCTTCCAACATCATCACATATATCCTCAATCATCCCACATCATCATCACAAATCAAAACTACATATCATCACCACCCACATCTTAATGTGCCTTGATCCCGTGGACATAGGGTATGTAGGCAGTCTGGAATACGAAGGAAATTTCTAGTACATAGGTACATAAGATACACCCATCCAACCCACTTGGATGGTCCCTATCCCCTGAGCTTACACTAGATCCAAGCGCATTATCCCAAGCATCGCATCACTTATCAAAGCAATCATCCCTTATCAAAAAATAATCAACTATCAAATCACCATCAACCACAACTTGTCACCATCATATCTTGCAACAATCTTACAACATCAACTATCCAATCATCCATCAATTCTTGCCTTAGGATATATTGTTCCCACAATAGGCAGAATCTATCAAATCATCATCCATCTTGGCAAGAGATACAATGGCTATTTGTTTGGTTCGTTGGTCTTTTGGGTTCTTAATTTTTATCTTTTGTCCTATTTAAAGATCACATCAAAGCTACCTTGATCTCACTATATCATGGTATGTGGCGAAAACATCTAGAATGGGGCATAGTCTTGCTTTTGCATGTTGTGCTTGTGGGTTGGTTTCATTACTCCAAGCTAGTATTCATATCTTATGGATTGTAGGGTCAGTTCTAGCATATTGATCTCCTTGTGCATCTAAGGTTCATCATACCTTTTGTGTATTAAGGGCTTGTGCTATGAGTCCCCTTCCCTCATCTAGACAAGGTTGTACTATCTTGGTCATGCATGGGATCATCCCTTTGTCTGCGTGTCTAGTCCTTGCAAATGTTGGATAAACATCATCACCCTGGTCTTCTATACCTTGGTGAAAGTATCCACTTTGTTATATCAAACCTAGGATTGCTCTAAATCATTTTCAACACAATAATCATCTATTTCCATCTATCATCTAATCATCAATTCATCATCAATCTTTCATTTCATCCTTGTACCACTTCAGCCAATCTGTTCTATCCATTTCGAGAGCACACCCGTGTCCTCGCAACCCACCTCTCCTCTTGAGGGGGCATCACCCTTACCAGTCATCCCTAAACCTAACCCTATTATTCTAAGCTAAAATCTTTTTCTATCCAATCCAACTCTAAATTTTAACTTCTTTGAAATAATTTTACTTAGCTGCAACACCATTTCAAAGACGGGCAAATGTAGACACCTAAATTTGACTTTCTTCGCAAACCAATTTCCTATATCTCTACACCACCAGTTATCCCTCCTATTAATTAAATAAACTTATTTTATTTAATTAATTTATCCCTAATCATCTACCCTTAGCCATTTATCCATCCTTTGTGATCAATTAATTCGTTTAAGTTATCACTATATCCTCATTAATAAATAAATATTCCTAATATTTATTTAGCTAATTTTTCCATCTCCCTAACCCCTATTAATTAGATAAATCATGCTTATCTAATTAATCTACCCTACTAATCAACCTAAACCTAGCCTAGTTGATTAAATAGCAATTATTTAATTAGCTACCCTAGCCTACCTATCCCCTAGATCTAGATTAATTAAGCTAAACACTTAATTAACCTTGCTTAGCCCATCCTCCCACACACCTTTGAATAAAAATCAATTTTTTATTTAAAGGGTCACATCCCCCTCTTACACATGTAAGTGTACATGTGTCCTCACTCCTTACACATGTCATAGCTCATTAATGGAACTCTTCCCCATGAATGGAGCTCTTCCCAAAATAAATTTTTAATTCATTTATAATCCTCCTCTCTTCCCAATGTGAATTTTTAGTTCACAAATAATGAGAGCCCTCCAATCCCATTGACCAAATCTCAACCATTGATCTCTCTCATCCACTCCTCTTGTGACACTTGTCACAAGGCTATGACTCCAATCTAAACCCTAACTCTCAATCATTTCTAGCCCTTGATCTCAACTTTGAATCCTCACCCTCCATACTTTTTCCAAAAATCCATAAATAAGACCCTCCTCTAAGCCATTTTCAATCACTTCTTCTTGCATCAAAACTAAGGCAAAATTTCTCTCATAACATCTCATCCTACCCTTACCATGCCAAAATCTCTCTAGCCTCTCTATCCATATCTAATCCTTCATCAAATCCATCATTATTCCCATCACATTTGTGTTGAAAGCAATAGAGCAATCCACATTTCTACATTCATCTACTTGGGTAAATCTAAGGAGTTTTGGTGCAACTCCTTCCACCCTATCAAGGAGAGGGATCACATTTAAAGGTATAACTTGGTGTATTTATGCATTTAGTTTGTATTTCTAACTTCATTTGTTCACCTTGTCCACACTCATATGATTGGGCTACAATTTCATAAGGTTGCCTATCTTGTCTTTTCTTTTTAGGAATATGTGGTTGATCACAAGCCATAGCATAATTGAACTCAGTAGCCAATCATTTGCTTCTCCTTAAAGGAAGAGTTCTTTGCAATTTCATCTTAGGCCTCTTTTCATTTTTGTGGGGATGAGTATTCTCATCTTCAAAATTCACTAAATCCACATTTTCTTGCTTCTCTGGGGTCTTTGGCACATTCTGTGGTTTAGGTCTTTCCTTAGGGTCTGAAAGGTTTGATGGATTTTTCAGCACTTCACTGTCAGGAGCTTTTCTGGTATCTTGAGGCATAGGGGAAGGTTCTTTCAAATTTTGTGCCACCAATCTGGATGACTCACCTTCCTCAAATTGTTTTGAGGGTTTAGGGTTTTTGAATTTACAAATAAATCTTTGCCATTTTTCTTCTATTTTTCTTTTCTTCAAGAAATGATGTTTGCAATTTAGATAAATAAGTCCATGATGTTTTAATGGTCCTGAACCAATATGGAATTTCTTTATCATATTGACAAGAGAATCATTGAGGAAAGCAGGAAGGTTAACCCTTAATTCGGGGTTTTCAGCTCCATGGCATAGGTGAGTGAGTAATCGGAAGGGGGGCCAACTATGGTGGCATATTACCCCTCACATGTAAAGTATTTGATGATCTAGGTAACCGCTATTCTCCACAGCTCTGCAATAGACATTCTTTGAAACCCCTTATTTTGTCCATAGGTATTCACAACTAATAAAGGATGAGGTTCTCCCTCCCTTATGAAAAGCTCTATCATTTTTTGATATGAAATATTTATAGTTTCTGTTAAATACACACCTTCAGCTTTAATGCCAAACAAGCTAGAAATGATTTGAGGGCTTATCTTAAACTTCTTGCCACACACTATCATCTGCCCATCTAAGAAGTTTTCTACAAATTCCTTAACCAGTTGCATGTTATGCCCCTCAAATTTCTTTATGAACTCAAGTCAACCTATCCTTTGAAACATCTTAGAAATATTACTCAGTGCCAACAATTTATTTGGGGAAGTTGGTTCTGATTTGTGCTTAGCTCCTCCCATTCTGTCTCTTACTGGCAATTTTGCTAAGTGTCTACTAAATGTCGTGGCACTCTAATGGTGAAAAACTATTTCAACAAGACTATTATACAGACTAAAGGAAATGCAATCTTATGACCACCTGTACTTTGACAATACTGATGGGACACAGATTAATTTAAGCATTTAGCCTCGCTACATTTTAATCATTATTTTGCTTGGGATAGAGTGAATGAGCCGCCACCTCTCTAGTAAAGGTACAGTCCACACAATTTACTAAATTTGGAAAGGAAGGTGGAACATGCCAATTCATTTATTTTTATTCACAATAATATACCAACTTAAAATAAAAAATGTACATACCTCATGTCCTATCATTGATTTGAAAGTTGCCTCATGTATGCTGACGTAATGCATCGTGAGTGGCAGTGTAATTAAATTTGGATGGGATGGTAAAGATGGTAATATATTTATTGAGAATGAAGATATGATGGGTAATAAGTGTTCTAATTATTATGATGATAGGTGGTCACATTAATTTTTATTTATTATGGTAAGAGATAGCAGTATCGAGCGTGAATTTTGAAAGTCGCAAAAAAATTTAGTGATGATTATGGGTATGTTGTTGGGATTGTCAGAGCATTTGCAAAGAAAGGGAAATCACAAAATTTTGGAGCATCACTGAAAGATGCACCAGAACACAGGAACAACACAAAAATGAATTCTAGATCATCACTGAAAGATGCGGCTAGGATAGAGAACAAAATTCTAGAGCATTGTTGAAAGATGCAGCCAGAGTGAAGGAACAAAGTTCTGGAGCATCGCTGAAAGATGCAACATCAATGCAGGAACAAAGTTTCAAAGCATCACTGAAAGATGCAGCTAGAATGCAGTAGCAAAATTTCAGAGCATCACTGAAAGATGCAGCCAAAATGAAGGAAAAAAATTCTGGATCATTCAAAGATGTAGCCAGAATGTAGGAACAAAGTTCCAGAGCATCACTGAAAGATGCAGCCAGAATGCAGGAACAAAATTTTAGAGCATCATTGAAAGATGCAGCTAGAATGAAGGAACAAAGTTTTGAAGCATCACTGAAAGATGCAGCTGGAATGCAGGAACAAAATTCTGGAGCATTGCTAAAAGATGCAACCGAAATGAAGGAACAAAGTTCCAGAGCATTGCTAAAAGACGCAGCTGAAATGAAGGAGGAATGGAATAGAATGATGCAATTTGGACTTAACACATTCTAGAGCATTGCTGAAAGATGCACCAAAATGCAGGGATAAATAATTGAATGAAACCAATTGAACGAACAAGTTCCGGAGCATCGTTGCAAGATGCGCCAAAATTTGTATTCTATTAAAAATGCAGTCTTGTAAAATAGAGATAAAGTTTAGACAAGTTCAAAAGAACAAAAAATACAATAAAAATGCTTTGAAGTGATTATAAGTACATACACATGCAAGATTTTTTTTTAATACTTAAAATTATATTGGCTTTGCCATAGTAGAGTCAATACATTGGGTTTCTCCTTGCATTTCTATCATTCTCGTAAATTCTTCTTTGTTGATAGGTTTGTGGTAGATTCGTAATCAATGACCGTTGACTAAGAGAGTTTGAGTGTCACCATCTATGGGTTTAAGCTACACTGCTCCATTTGGAAATACTTCATAAATTTCATATGGACCTAGCCAATGAGTCCTTAGCTTCCCCTTTTGATCTCTATATCAAGAATCAAATAACAACACCCAATCTCCATTGTGGAACTCTCTTTCTTTTATGTGTTTATCATGCCAGACCTTTTTTTGTTGTTGAACTAGTCCAGTCTAGTGGATAGCTTCTAAGCAGAGTTCATCTAATTCACTAAGCTGCAAGACTCTTTCTACCTGAGCTTGGTCGAGGTCTAAGCCTAACTCCATTGTCGTTCTAAGAGTTTGAAGTTCAAATCCAATGGGTAGAAGAGATTTCTTCCCAAAGACTAACTCATAAGGAGTAAGACTAGTGGTTGATTTCCAAGTTGTATTATAGGCCCAAACGACTTCAGGCAATTTTCTGGCTCAGTCTCTTCTTCCTAATGAAACTATTTTTGTCAAGATGTTTTCAAGTTCCCTGTTAGTGACTTCTACTTGACCATTTGCTTGTGGGTGAGGAGGTGACAACTTTTTATGGCTTACATGGAAATGATCAGTAAAGGCTAGCAATACTTTGGACATAAACTGGGGTCCTTGATCTGTGACAATTGATCTAGGGGCTCCAAATCTGAGAAAAATCATGTTATATAGGAAGTCAGCATCCTGTTCTTCCATAGCAACTCTCAGGGCTTGGACTTCCGCCCACTTAGTTAGATAGTTAGTACAAACCAAAATGTATTCTTTGCCCTATGAAGGAGGGTCTATGTGAGAGGAACCTCTTGCAACAATATAATGAAAATGTACAAAATACCAGAAATAGCAGAACACATAAGGAATTTATTGATCGCAGGCCACTTCGAGGGGGCAACCTCCTTTGAGCAAGCTTAATACAATAAACTCGTGGATGCCTTCATTGGCCTCAACACGTACTTATATACTAAGTCTAATCTAAACAACTATTACTCCCCATGAATGTGGGATAATACAATATACTCACGGGACGACTTATAAAGCATATGCATCCAACAACAAAATACTGACAAAGTAAAGAGAAGGGCTAAACACAGGTTCCTAACATCCCCTCCCTCTTAGAAAATCTTTGTCCTCAAAGATTAAGATGTGGAAATTGTTGTTGAATCTGAAGGAGTGGTTCCCCTATAGAAATGTCTGGGCGCATTCCATGCCACTGAATTAATACCTCTATGATGGAGCGGGAGTGAAGAGGATGAGTGCCCCTGTTGAGGATTACCTCTAGAGCCAAAAGGATGGATCCTCCATTATCCAGTTGTGGTAAAACAGTTTGTTCTCTATCGTTGGCGCCAAGAAATTTCTTTAGACAAGAGACATGAAATATTGGATGAACACAGGAAGAAGGAGCCAGCTTATGATCCCCAATCTGATCTTGGGTGTGGAGAACCATGTCGACTACTTGAACTAGTGAAATGCTGGGGGAGTATGGAAGGAGCACTGGCAGTGCCTGACCATAGATTGCTTCATATGGAGTCATGTTAGATGCAGTGTGGTAGGAGGTATTGTACCACCATTCAGTGAGAGGGAGCCACTTTGCCCACTGATGTTGTTGTTTTGAGGTATCACATGCAGCCACAATTTGTTGAATTGCCCTGTTCATTCCCTTCTAAAAGAAGTGATGCCATGCCCGCTCATAAGTTTTGAGGAACCTAGAGTGCCCTACCGATGGAGAAACATAGAGTTCATAGAAGATAGCCTGCAGGATAGATTCCAACCAATATGGAACAGACATAGAAATAGATGAAAGAGAAGCTTCGTCATCACATGTGCGAGAAAGAGAATCTGCCACAATATTGTCCTTACCCTTCTTGTAAATGATCTCATAGTCATAACCCATGAGTTTGCTGACCCATTTCTGTTGTGTTGGGGAGGAGACCCATTGTTCCAAGAAATATTTTAGGCTTTGGTGAGCTGCCTCAATGCAAAAATGATTCCCTAATAGGTATGGCCGCCACTTCTGTACTGCATGCAAAATAGCCATCATTCGTTGTAGAGCCGAAGGAGTAGTGGAGACCACGGATGGTTCCATCTGAATGGAGTGAAGCTGAGTGATGACACCATGTGAATTCTTCTTAAGAAGCTTTCCCAGGTGATGTGAACTTATGATGCTGAGAGACCCCGGTTGTAAGCCCTTCAATGTGTATTTGTGCCTTGTCTGAAAATTGCATCCAAAGTTCAGCAAAATCCCATAAGATGGGTCCAAGTGTGCATAACCATTGGGCACCCAAAACCACATCACATCCGCCTAAGGGCAAGGTAAACATGTCAGAGTGCAGGTTATAATCTCCAATAGAGATATGCACATTGCGACACTTCCCTTTGCAAGGTAATGTGCCCCATTGGCAATCATGACTTCAAAGTTCGAGCAAGGATGAACAAAACAATCAGCTTGTTTGGCTATGTGAGGGTCAATGAAGTTATGAGTACTACCAAAATCAATGAGTATTGTAAGAGGGAGCTTCTTGAAGTAACCCTTGACCTGCATGGTTTGTGGGGTGGTGACTCCTGCTACGGCATGGAGAGAGATCTCTAGGTGGTCTTCCTGAGAAGTAGGGTCAACAGGTGACTGTTGAGTTTCAACTTGATCAGCTACTGTATCCTGAGCATCTACATAAACTTCAGTTTCAAGCGGAGAATCCACATCCAAGAGATAGAGCTTTTGCTCAAGACATCTATGTCCTCGAGTGAATTTGTCATCACAATTATACAAAGCCCTTTTTCTCTACGTGCCTGCATCTCTGCTTCAGTCAAATGCTTGAGAGGAGTTGTTCTAGGAGTTGGCATTATTTGAGGGCTTTGGGGATCCATATTTCTAAATGGAACAAAATTAGATTTGGAGTGTTGTTAAGCTATGATCTTGTCCTCTGCCAACTTAGCCAACCCTAAGGCTTCCATCATTGTGCTTGGGCAGAACATTTTAACCTTAGAGCGAATTACATCCTTCAAACCATTGACAAAACAACTCATGAAGAATTCATCAGACAATCCCTCTGTGTGATTGACCAGTTTTTCAAATTATGTCTGATATTCTCTCACAATGTTTGTTTGGCGTAGTTTTGTGAGTGCTCCTGTGAAGTCATCAAAAGCACTAGGGCCAAATCGTTGCAAAATGAGTTTGCAAAAATCTTTCCATTTTGGCTCTTCATGAGCTTTGATGTACCAACGGAACCATTGAAGGGCTTCATTTTCCAAATGAAAGGAGGCAAGTGTGACTTTGTTGACATCAAAAGTATTATGCAGATTGAGATATTGTTCTGCTCGGTATATCCATCTAGTCAGATCATCACCATTGAAGCGAGGAAAATCAAGCTTCGGTCCACGAAAATTGCCAGAAGAAGAAAACCCTATATCTACTGAAGAGTCTGGCTACCATCTATTGTTCATGGCTGAATGCTGAAGATTGAGCCCAATAATTTTTTCATCTAGATCTTGGAGTTTGGTCTTGATGGCTGCAAGTTCCTCCTCCATGTTTTTTGCTCCTGCGCGGGTGACAACCATAACCAGGATTTTTTTTTGGAATGGGTAGAAAAACAAAAACAGAAACTTTTTTAGTAAAGGAAAATTTGGATTTGGGAAAAACTTTGATGGGTAATTGGGGTTTGACTAGGTTTAGACACTTTCTGAGGGATAGGGAAGTAGAAAATGGGGATTTTAGAAGCTAGGTGAAAGAATGGGAAAATTTGTCCAAGAGGGACAAAGGAACAAAAATAGGAAATGAACACTGCGGCAAAATTTGAAGGCGATTGGGTGAGAATTGAAGAAGTTATGGTAAACCCTAAAAATAGACATGTGGGATTTCTAGCTTCGATAAGTGGAATTTCGGATATGGTCCTCAACGAAGGAAATATGCAAAATGGAATTTTAGGGGTTCCAGTGAATTTTCAGAGGAAACGAAACTAAAGCAAGGAAGATATGGCGAAAAAATAGAATTTTTTTTACTTTTTTTTTTTGGAAATGATCTGCAACAGGATCTAGAAACGGCTCTGGGCAGATTCAATCAGTGATTTGTCAGTTGGTAATAGATTTGGACCCCAAGTATGTTCAGCTTCCTAAAGGTTCAGGGGATTCACTCAGATACCAATGTTGTCTAATGGCTTGCGTATTGGGGTAGTACCCCTAATCGCTTTGCCACAAACGATAGCTCTTGGTTTACCTCATGGATGGGAACTAGTCAATCAGGTAGGGGCCATTGCCCTTTTCACTAGCAGGTCCTCTCAATGGGCCAGCTGCTTCGGGGTTCTTGTGGTACTCCTCACAATGAGTTTTAGGGCTATGCCCAGGCACTTCCCACAGTTAAGTGGATAGGGATTATTCCCTAATCCAAACCCGCAATTGAAATGAACAATACAAATGCAAAGAAAAAAGAACTACTGCAATAATCACAGCACCTAGAGGCCACTGCGAAAAAAAAATCGGTAGAAATTCCACCCAGCGAGGCCAAGAAAGCACTCTGATACCAGATGAGAGGAACCTCTTGTAACAATATAATGAAAATGCATGAAATAACAGAAATAGCAGAACACAGAAGGAATTTATTGATCGCAGGCCACTTCGAGGGGGCAACCTCCTTTGAGCAAGCTCAATACAATAAACTCGTGGATACCTTCATTGTCCTCAACACATACTTATATACTAAGTCTAATCTAAACAACTATTACTCTCCATGAATGTGGGATAATATAATATACTCACGAGATGACTTACAAAGCATATGCATCCAACAATAATATACTAATAAAGTAAAGAGAAGGGCTAAACACGGGTTCCTAACACTATGGGATTGATAAAATCCAATCCCTACTTTTCAAATGGTTCAAAAACTACCTGCGGTTGCAGAGGCATTTCATTGGATGTCATGGGTCTTCCTACCCATTGGCATTCATCACAATAGCGAACATAGTTTTTCACATCTTTATCCATCGAGGGCCAGTACTATCCTGTACCTAAGATTTTATGGGATGTTCTCTTGGTGGAGTAATGACCTCGAGAGGGGTCATCATGGTAGGCTCTAAGGATGCTGTGTGTTTCAAATGATATGACACAACTTCATAAAACCAGATCAAGGCCACATCGAAATAGCATTCCATTAATCCATTTAAACTGAGCACTTTCCCAAATAAGGCATTTCTTTTGTTTTGATGTAAATTTTGGTGGCAACTCAGAAGTAGCAAGATAGTTGGTGATGTCTGCAAACTAGGGGGTTTTAATGGAGATGGCAATTAAATTTTCATCTGGGAATTCATCTTGTATAGGGGAACAATCTCCATTGTCTTGTTTAATCTAGGATAAGAAATCTGCGACTACATTGTACTTCCTAGGTTTGTCAATGATAGTTACATTAAATTCTTGGAGAAGTAATAACCACCTGATTATTCTTCCATTTAATGTAGGTTTGTTCATTAGGTACTTGATAGATGAATGGTCTGTGAACACAGTTACTTTGTACCCTGTGATGTAATGTTAAAATTTTTTGATTGCATGCACCATAGCTAACAATTCTTTCTCCGTAGTGGTATAGTTCCGTTCAGTGGGAGTCAAATTCTTACTAATGAAATAGATGATATATTTTCCTCCATTCTCATCTTCTTGACCTAAAACTACTCCAATAGCATCATTGGAATCATCCGCATAAATATGAAATGAAAGGTTCCAATTAGGTCCACGTAGGACAAGAGCAGAAATGAGTTTCTCCTTAATGATTTCAAATGATGTTTGACATTCTATTGTCCAGACAAAATCTATGTCCTTTTGGAGAAGGAAGAACATAGGGGCTGCAATCTTGCTGAAGTTTTCTATGAATCATCGATAGTATCTAGCATGTCTTAAGAAATGTATGACATCAGTTTGGTTCTTTGGAGTCTCTAGTTGTTGTATCACCTCAATTTTCTTAAGATCCACTTTTATCCCTTCAGTTGAGATGTGGTGTCCCAACACTATCCCTTGTTCTACCATTATTAAACATTTTTTGTAGCTCAGGGATAGCTGATGGTCCTCACATCACTTTAGTACCTTGTTCAAATTTTTAAGAGCTTCATCAAAGGTGGAACCATACGTTGTGAAATCGTCTAGATAGACTTCCCTACAGTCGTTTACTAGCTCATCAAATATGGCTAGAACAACTCTCTGAAATGTTACAGGAGTGTTGCATAGCCTGAAGGGAAGGACACTATATGTGAATGTTCCCCAGGGGCAAATAAAAGTTGTTTTATCCTGGTCCTCTGATGCTACATGTATTTGGTTATATCCCTGAATCTGAAATGAGAAATACTTCCAGCTAAATTATCCAAGACCTAGCCTATGAAAGGTAAAGGGAAGTACTCTCTATAGGTAGCTTTGTTAAGCTATTTATAATCAATGCACACTCTCCACTTCCCACTTTTATTTGGAACAACTACCAAAGGTGAAACCTATATGCTGTTAGAGATGGGATAGATGAATCCTACTTGCAGGAGTTTCTCAATCTCTGTTTTAACAATATCTTTGAGAGCAGGGTTGATTGAGTCTTCACTGTGGTTGACAAACAGGTCTAACATCTTCAGTATAGATGTGACGGGTACAAACACTCAGGTGTATTCCTCTCATGTCTGCATAATCCCAAGCAAAATCTTTGGATCTATTTACCAAAACATCAAACAATTTGAGCTCATCTAACTCTGTCAACCAACTATTGATATTTAAAGTTTTCCTAGTAGTAACATGATAGTTTCGATTCCAGGGTAGTTGGAGGTGACGGTGTGAACTTCTCTTGTTAAGGTGTTGAGAGGACAGCTATGTGGTATAGTTTTGTGAAGTCTGGCAATATCTTTGAAGAAATGATTTGTTTTTAGAATGCTATTAGCCAGGGGATAAGGTAACGTGAAGTTGGTGTAATCATCTTCAATGTCATTAGTGTGGATTGGATGTCCTAAAATCTCTTCCACTTCTAAAATTTCTTCATCACCTTAGTCTACAGTAAGATCTTGCATGTTGCTTTCCAGTTCATCTTCCAACTCTTCACCATGTTGTTTAATGACTACCATAGCAAGTGAGGCTAGATTCTCTTATTTGTCAGAATCATCTGGTTCATCAACCCAAACTTGGTTATGCTCAGCAATTTGAGCAGGGGGATACACGAATAAGTTTTTTCTATTGGGACCATATGAAATGGTCATTCCTCCTGCTCTATAGTCAATCTTAGCTGGAACTATAGCTAACCACAGTCTGTCCAATATTATCGAGTAACTATCCTTGAGTGTGAGGGACTGGATTATTTGGAAATCTACTGGGTATTCCCAATTATCAACCTTGATAGGAACATTTGCTAGGACACCCTTGGGAATAGCTATAGATTGATTTGTCATTTATAATACAGTGGTTGTAGGACATAGATTAGTTAGTCCTAGTTTTTCCATAACATCCACCGTCATGACATTAATGACTGCTCCCAAGTCCATAAGTGCATTGGGCACTGCTACCTTGTTGATTATCATTGTTATGAGTGGACTACCTGGGTCACCATATTTTGGGGTTGAGGTTTCACCAGCTAGAAGGTTAGCTAGGTATCCATTGATATGCACAGTATTAATCTGTTTCAGTTTCCTTCCTGGTGTTTTTATGCAGAACTGTTTAACTAGCTGGTTTAGTTCAGGAATTTCTTTAATTGCCTATAACAAGGGAATCTCAATATGGAGTCACTTAATTTCTTGTATTAACATAGTTTTAGTGGGTAAGGTCATTTTCAGAGGGTTATTCAAAGGAGATTCCTTGAGGCACTCAGGAAAAGGTGCTTGAGATTTTTTTTTCAAGGTGGGATCTTCCTTTAAAAGATCTATTGAACACTGGCCAACTTCTTCTTGAGGTAACTCGAAAGTTCTAGGTGAGGATTATGGATGAGGCTTGTCTTGGTTACTCAATGGGTTTTTATCTAAAGGTATGGAAGGTATCTTGGTCCCTTCAATAGATTCTGCATTTGGTTCATCAAGGATCTTAACTATGGTAGGCTGCTGGAGTGTTTTTCCTGACCTCAACTACAGGTTTCCACAATAGATAGCGTTAACTCTAGCCATGTTTTCCTATTCTGTCAAATACACTAGGGTAGTTTGATGATTATTCTTTGGATTAGGGATAGGTTGCATTGGAAGTTGTGGTTGGTTAACCTACTCATTTTGTTGAGGGTTTTGGGGAGTTGGTAAAAGATTCTGTTGTGGATTAGGCATCCTCCTTGGTCCATGATAGAACTATTTTGGAGTTGATTCCATTGAGGCATTGGATTTTGAGGGTTCCATTGTTGTTGAGTCTGATTTTGGCCATTAATGGTTTCCCCAGGATTGGTTTGCCCATTCAGGTGGTTCCTAAGGGTAAGGTCCCCAATTAGGTGGTGCTTGAGGCCAAGGTGTCATCCATGTACTATTGTTCTAATTGTTTAGAGGAAGCTAAGAGGGATTTGAATTCTAGCCATAGGAGAAATTCCCTCCAAGTCTTTGACCCACAAAATTGACCTCCTCCTCAGTGTGAGATGACCTTTTCTTGAAATTTTTGATTGCATTTAGGATCTCACATTGATTAGTGGCATGACTCTTTTCACAAATTTGGTGATTGTCAGCTTTATCCAAAGGGTACTCTCTTAACAGATGTTTGTTTTGAAACCTAGGGTAGTAGATGGATAAGGTCTCAAAATTACGGGTTTTGGCCTATATTCCATCCAGAGTGGCGTTTAACTGAACAAGAATGTCAGTTTTCAAGTTTTCTATTTACTCATGCAGTTTACCTATTTCATTTGAACCTCTCAAAAGACTAGATTTACAGATACCTCCTCAAGTATAGGAGACATTCTAGCATAACTCAGTGATATTGCTAAGTTCAATTTGGGACACATCTCCTTTTCCCATTAAATCTAGACTTCTCCTAGCATCCTCATCAAGTCCTTTGAGAAATATGGTCTTCAAAATTTCTGGGCTTATGTCTTCTTCACCACATTGTTTGGTTAGGAAGATGAACCTATCAAGAAAATCTTCCAGGCTCTCATCTTCTTTTTGCTTAAGTTTGAACAATTCCTCTTTCTTATCACTCACTCTACAGTAACTCTGATATTTATCTAAAAAGATGGTTTCCATGTCGTCCCACATGGTTATCAACCCTAAAACTAATCCCATGAACCAACGCATTACAGCATCTCTTAGAGTGGAGTGGAAGAGTTTAAGTTTTTGGTTATCATTTTTGCAGTCATATGTCTGACACAGGACTTTGAACTCAAAGAGGAACTGGTCAGGATCTTCAAAGGATAATCCTCTGAAAGTCGATAAAATGGATGGTGAAATGTTTTTCATGGGTGCATTGTCATCTTCATTGAGAGCAATAGGATAGGTAAATGTCCATGCTACCCTTCTTGGGTTATCACCATCTCCTTGGTTTGCACTTTGTCCATTAAAAGGGTCATTTTTGTTATTATCAACCATGATGTTAAAAGGAATGTTCTCCTTCTCAAAGATTGGGTTTGTTGGCTGAATGATATCCTCTTCAAAGGTTTAGTCTGATGGTTGAACTTTTGGGATATTTTGGGAAGTCTCAGGTTGATCATGCTCGATCAATTCGTAACTAAGTTCTTCAGCTGAGACTTCTATTTCCCTATTTATGGTTGGAACTACTATTGGGGGGTTCTTGGTATGAATCTTCCGTGAGGACCTTGTTTCCTGACCATGCAGAAAAATAAGTCTAACAACTATATTTTTTCTAAAAGAGATATCCAAGCAGGATCCTATTAACACTTAGAAAAGAATCATCCCCAACAATGGCGCCAAAAAGTGACAGGTTGTCGTGAGGTCCTAACATTTTAGTTGAAAAATATATCAGTTTTATCGACCGAGTAGTGTCCAAGGTTGTATGCAATAGGGGATACTTTTGAACATCACATTTAGGAACAATTTTCTAAATTTTTGAAAAGCTTTTAAAACACAATTTAAACTAGAAAGCATGTAAATTGTAAGCTAGAAAGCATTCAAATCTTTAATCTAGAAAATAGATAAATTCTAATCTATAAATTCACACATGCAATCTAAACTATGAACTTGAAAGTCTAATTTTCTAATTGAAACATGTGGGAAACTTTAAACTAAACAGTTAACAAATACAATAGATGCTTTGAAAATTTCAAATAAACAAACTTCAAAGAAAAATCACTATTTTAAACACCACAACATGTAGGAACACAACAAAGCTATATACGAGATGAGATTAATCTAAACAAAACATTTAAGAACATGAATAACACATATGAAAATACTTATCTGTTCTATATCCCTCAAGTGGCCAGCTCAAGCGTTCCTACTATCGATTCAAATCACATGCAGTACTTTAGAAGCTTCAAAGTAAATCCCATTCACAATACTTCCATTACTCAAAATCAGATTACTCAGAACAAGACTGGCAATATTCATTCATTCTCATCATAATAGTATATCAGTATAGTGAACATAATTGAACAATATTCAAATATATCATAACATCCTATCCTTGTTTTGAGCAACTACATATATATTGCACTACTACAAAATCCTAATTTGCAGATGACGGGTAAATGCCATTGAAAAAGTCTTAAGCAGAATTACAACTAACTGGTGTTCATGACATAAAACATAGTAAAGGCTTTGAGTGGAGCTATAAAGTCTCAAATATTCTTTAACGGAAAATAACAGAATGCTTTAAAAGAAGTCTTCCACTATGCACGCTTAAATTTCTGGCACCCAAACTTCTGGTGATCTAACTTCAACTGCTTGAAGTTCACTCCTTTCATCGGCCATGTGTAATTCTGCACAATTACTCAAAGTCTATACCATTATATCAACATTAGTGGCTAATTCCAATCAATTTGAGAAATAAAGATTTATACACCATTTTATCAAAAGTAGACAATTATTGCTTCTAAAAATAAACAAATTAGCATGGCTGGGGTGGTTGGCAAGAACAAAAAGTGGTATTTATCTCATCATAAGAATGAGGTTGTTTATACCTCATCAAAATCTATCTATCTCCTCAGTATCATCCCATGTGGCACTGTCCACAGAATATTGGTCCCACTAGATGTTGTACTGCACAATATTCCTGTTACGCAACTTGATGTTGTGCCTATCCAAAATTCAAGTGGGCTTCACCAACACCACTCTTGGATCTTGTACCTATAAGGCATTCCAATCAAGAATGTGCAAATCATTAGGATGATAAGGCTTAAGTAAAGACACATGAAAAATATTATGGATTCTCACAAGAGCAGGTGGTAGAGCAAGTCGATAAGCTACATGATCGATCACTTCCAAAACATCAAATTGTCCTACGAATCTAGGAGCAAGTTTGGACACTTTGCTAAACAAAATTGAAGTCTTCTGAGGCTTGACCCTCAAAAAGACCTTGTCACCTACTAAAAAATGTTTGGGCATTCTATTTGTATTTGCATAACTCTTTTGACGATTTGAAGCTTGCTTCAATTTCTCTTTGATCAACCACATCTGATCATCCATTTCTCTAAGCATATCAAATCCAATTACTATTTTGTCTTCCAACTTGTCCCAATTGATGGGTTTTTGACACCTACACCCCTAAAGAGCTTCAAATGGTGCCATCCCTAGTGATGCATGGTATGAATTATTGTAAGCAAAATCCACCAATGGAAGATACTCCTCCCATTTATATTGTTGATCCATAGGATACATCCTAAGAAGGTCTTCTATTATCTGATTGACTCTTTCCATCTGACTATCCATCTGAGGATGATATGCCGACCTGAAATTTAACTTAATTCATGTTATCGTATTTTGCCCCCTTGGCCAAATTGTCTAAGATCCATGAGATCTTGGCATTTCCCCTTCTGAGGATGCAAGGAAAAACATCAAAAAATTTAGAGTTTTCCTTGTGTTTTTCTTCCTTGTTGTGATGTTAGAGTTCATTCTTCACCTCTTCATCGTGCCAAAGCCCAAGGTACCAAACTTCACCTTGTCCTTTGCAAATTTATCTAAGTGTTCAACATTCTTCAGAGGTCAAAGTTTGGATCTTCCCTCTTCTCCCTTCCTCTTTGGAAGGTGGAAGGTAGAAGGCTCGATGGTCGAACTCTAACTCTTTCCCTTTGTATAAATCTGCTAAGTGTTTCAACACTGGACTTTAGAGTTTTGTTCTATCGTATTCTCTTTTGGAAAGGCCAAAGGATGAAGGTCCAACAGCTGACCCCTTGATGGGACACGTGACATGTTTCCACCATTTCGCAGGGATTATTTTATTAAAGAAAAGGAAGATCACGGAACTATGGAAAGATTCTAGGTGGCAGTGACATCATCAAGGAAGGAGAAGGCAGAAGGCCCAAGGGATGACTTCTGCCAAAGATTTGTGGAAATAATGCTAAGTATTTTGAACTTTTGGGGGTCAGACTTTCCCTCTTCCTCCTTCCCTCCTAGAAGGTGGAAGATGGAAGGCTCGAGGCCCGAAGTTTGTCGATAAGGTAATATCTTCTAAGTACAAAGTAGAGCTTGGGGGTGGACTTTCTTTCTTCTTCCTACGCTCCTAGAAGGCTGAACGACAAAGGCCTAAGGCTTGATCTCCACAGGGGCAAAAATCTACTAAGTGCAAATGGTAGAGCACAGAGTTTTTGCCTACCACCTTCTCCCTTCTGCAAGTGATAAGGCGAAGGGCCAGAGGTCCAAACTCTGAAACTCTGATGGCTTCCTTCTTCATGGAGAAAACATGATTTGATTGGCCAACGACCCTCTTGGTCACCATTAATGCTCCGTAAGGGCCTATTTTCATGTTGAAAATGATATTCTCACCTCCCCATGCCACTGTTCATCATCTGCATTGAATTTATTGTACCCACAACATGGGTGAACCTCCTTTGGTAGCATATTTTGTGGATATGAGCTAAGGCATGCTTCAAAGGACATCAGTTTGAGTTAATGCAGCATGGTCAACATCCCTTCTTCTTGACTTCTTCCCTTCCATTCCATGGCTGCTACAGTGGAAATGAAATGTTATAGATGCATGTTTCAAAGATGTAAAAAGAGTTGTTGTTAGTTGTTTTCTAGATTGTTATGCTAGGAAAATTCCTCTGTTACATCCAGACCTTGTAATGCACTTACAAAACAACTAGACTTGATGTATTGTGCTCATTTTTGAGCTTTTGATGTCTCTAGTCCATTGGTTAACTATGAATGTATGTGATTATTCTATGTCTATTACTCTGTAACAAGTTATTTACTCTTTGTAATGGTCATTTGACCTTCATGATCAATATATCTCTAATATTTTGCCTCTCCTGCACTTTGTCTATGTGTTTCACTTAAAGTTGTGATGTATTTTGTGAGTAAAACGACTCCTTCATATATTATAATCTTCTATCCAAAGCCTTTGTCAAGGTTTTAGGTCTATGTGAGTTCTTTTAGGGAGTGAGATCATTGTTGTGTTGATTCAGTTCAACTAATACACCTTATAACTCTAGTGCATCTTTTTGTATTCCTTCTACCCTTTTTCCTTGGCAAGTTTAACATTAGAGTTAGTTAATTTCTCTAAGCCTTAAGCTTAGAAAGAGGAACCAGCCTTCTCTAGAGGTCTGATCTCAAAATTACAAGGTCACACACCTTGAGATCATTCCCATTGTGGCATTAGAATGCTTGGATTGTCTCCAAGTAGGGTGCAATTCTAAGTGATAACAGTTTCTGGCACGCCTAGTGGGACCCTCTGCTCTGAGTGAGAGCTAGACTAAGAATTTGGTGCCATTCTTGGTTCATTTGCTTCTATGAAAGCATTCAACAGGCACTTGGTGACCCTGTTGATCCAGTTCCTACATAACAATTCAACATTTCATGTCTAGAGTTTAGACAAGGTCTTGTTCTAGAGGTAATTTCTAATTCATAGAACTCTCATTTATTGAAAGAAGAAGAACTAGACTGTCTAGGTCCCCTGTGAGGGCAAGTAGGAGTAGTAATTCATCCCATTCAAGAGCTCAATCTACTCCCCCTCCAGTTAATTTCCAAGTTAGGTTTTAGTATTCAAGAAGAACCCTACGCATACCCATAATTAACCTAAATATCCCTAACATGGCAAGAAACCTTCCATTCATCACATTCCATGGGGACAATCCTTTAGACCTAGCACAATATGATGATATCCCCACTTCAACCTTAAAGGCTATCCCATTTTTTACTGGTGAGAACTCCACTACCCTTGCTTAACACATTCAAGACATTGCCAGTGTTTGTTCAGTCCACCATGTCACTATTGACAATGTGGCTGTGAGATTGTTGGCCTCTTCATTCAAAGGAAATGGCTTGAGTGGTATAGAAGCCTCCTAGCGAATTCAATTCACAGTTGGGATGATTTGGGCACTAAATTGTGCCATCATTTCGAAGACAAGAGTGACCACTTGTCACTAATGGAGCAATTAGCTACAATCAAGAGAGCCCCTCATGAATACATGGTAGACTTCAACTACCAATTCCAAAAAACATGGGACATAATTCCCTTGTTGGTAAAGCCCTCTCCAAACACAACATTCATCTATTATTTAAGGTCTTTGAATCTAAATATTGCCATCATGATTTAGTCCATGGGAGGGATAGTGCTACCAAATGCATATGATACAACAATTAGGGTAGAGAATTGCTTGATTCAGGCTAGAAAAATCACCCCAAGGCCACCAATGCCTATATTCCCAAAGGCCCCTGTTATTTAGCCTTCTATGGCTCCAATTCCTACAATGGTCACCCCTACAGCTTCTTCATCGACATTTTCAAATGAATTGCATGAGATCAAGACTCTGTTGCAAAGCTTTGGCAATGAGTTGGTGGCACTAAAAAGGCATAATGCACAACCTAACAGGCCATATTAGCCCTCTAATCAGACATATCATCCATACAATTAGAGTTATTAACAAAATAGGCTCCATACCAAGGTACTATGCAAAGGCAAGGGCAACCTAGTTATATGAGACCATTAAATGCTATTCACCCTAATGCAGCAAGTACATCTGAACCTGACGTGCCAATTCAAAATGACTTGGCCCAAGATAGTGACTGGTGTTATCCTTGCAATTAGCCACATGACCAAAATTTGTGCCAAAGTGGACAGTTCAGTCATGCTTTGGTAGTGCAAGAACAATCAACAAATTTAGAACAACAAGTTAACATCAATAAGGGAATGGTTGGAGGCCAAGAACAAATGCAAAATGATGCTACCTTGATGAATTAGACCCCTGTCGACTATTGTGGTGAAAATCAAGGTGCTGGTCCAATAACATTCAATACAAGGGCAAAGAGAAGAGCTATTGAAGATACATCAACGCCTGCAGTTGGTCATATGCCTACACCTAATGTTCTCCAATAGTTATAGCAAAAGAGAAGGTGCCTAAGACCCCTTCAGGGTAGGTAGATCAGACTGTTGGTAGGGCAGATTTAGTACCAACTATGCAACCCAATCTAATCAACAACTAAAAGGTGACCCAACGGTCACTAAAACATCACAAAAGGGCAGTCAAATACCCTTTAGCATAGTGGATCATATAAAGAAGACAAATCTAAGTGTCACTATGTGGGATACATTATTAATCCTGGCTTAAAGGAATCTTCTTCAAGAGGCCTAATAGAATTCAGTCATCTTGATGTGGAGTTGGTAAGAGAAAGGACAACTGCCCTAGAAAACCTATGCCAACCTAAGGAAGAAGCAAGCACAAGAAAAACTAGTAAGCCCCCTCCATTTTATGTATCCCTAATCATTGGTGATAAGTTATTGCATAATTGCACGATAGATTCTGGGGCAGATACTTCTATTATGCCAAAAAATATACCTGATAGGTTAGGCATAAAGTATAAGCATGTGAATAAGGGAGTAGTGTAATTAGATGGTTCTGTTGTTAAGATAGTAGGTGTTGTTAAAGGTTTGGAACTCACTCTACATGCATGCCCTGGCTGCTCTATTTCACAAGATATCTCATTCATAGACCTCCCTACATAATTTGGCATATGCCTAGCTAGAGATTTCACTACTAAAATAGGTGGGTATTTATCCTCTGATTGGTCCTACATGTTGTTTAGAACAAGATATGGCACTAAGGTAACCATTAGGGCTGATAATATTGCAAATGATCATATAGAACCCTACTCTCCTAATACAAACAACATGAACTTCACAATCCATGAGTTGGAAGAGGATAACAATAGTAGGCATGAGGCTGCAACACCTATGGAGGAGATACCTAATTTATTGCTTGATGAGTGGGCAAACTATTTTCAGTTTGATACTCCTACCCTTGTAGAGGAAACAAGGATGAGTACTTATTGTATCCATGAGGATGATGCCATCATCCCCAATATTGAAAAGACAACAATAGAACTGAGTGGGATATGGCAAATGTTTTTTTATGGCTCTAGAAGTAAAAATGGAGCAGGTGCTGAGGTGGTATTGATTTCGCCCAAAAGGCAAGTTATTTCTCTTCATTTAGATTGTAGTTCAGTTGTACTAACAATGTACCTGAATATGAAGCCTTGATTCAAGGCATGCAATTGGCTCAAAAAAGAGGAATAAAGGCTTTACATGCATTTGGTGACAGTGAACTTGTTGTCCACCAAATCAGAAAACTGAGTGTTTCAAAGAATGACTTGCTCAAGTCATATAAGCACAGAGTTTGGGACTTGATTGAAGACTTTTATGCCTTCAATATTTAGGCTATTCCTAGGCAAAAAAACAAAGATACTGATAGACTGGCCATAGTTGGTGCACAATTTAAGATTCCTCAGAATATCGATCAGAATTCAGATCAGCATGTAAAGATTGTGCCCATGATGTTGGCAAATAGAAAGGAATTGGCGGAGGTGATTTAGGTGTTGAGGCATATCCTGGCTGAAGACAAGAATGTCATCAATATAGGGTTGGATGAAATTGGCATAAGGCTGAAATATAATGTCCATTTTTTGCTAAAAAATGGAAGGGGTAGTTTTGATACTAAATGGAAGGACAGTCCATTCATAGAGGCCTTGTGGTACTGAAAATGCTATTTTGTAAAAGTTGGCACTTTTGAGACCAATTTGCCAAAACCCTTTTGTTAGATCAAATTTGGAATAAACATGACTACCTTGAATAGTTTGCCAAATATGATCCTTACTGGGAAGAGGATGTCTATTGTCAACAAGATAATCATTTAACGGCTTATAATTTACAACTAGCCATTTCTCAGGTAATTCCTTACCATTCTCATCAACCTTTGGAACATACATTGCATGACATGAGAATGGTGACTCAGAAGTTTGGATTATGCAAAGCTTTTCTAGCTCTGCAACTTCTGTTCTACAAGTTAATGCTTCAGATGAACTCATTAAGAAGTAATTAGCTTTAGCTTTTGGTATGAGTTCATTACCTTGAGGATCTCGTTTGAGAGGGAGATCGCATGTCAAGTTCCTTTTCTGCTTCTTCAAGTCTTTTGTAAGCACAGTTGTAGCAAAAGCATTCTTAATCTTAGTGAGAGATTCTTGACCTGCATCCATTTGTTTGGCTAGCCAAATGGCATTAACTGGTTTCTTTTTCTTTTCCTTTTCTAACTTAGTTGTATAAGTTAGATCTTGATAAAGCCATGGAAGCTGATACCTATTCTGAATTATAATAAAATCAGAATCAATGGTAAATGGTTCCCGTTGTTGAATAGCTTTGCTTCCTATTACACCATCATATCCATCTACCTCATGTTGGACAAATGTTAGTGTATCCATAAAACCATCAAATCCAATTTGAATAGGAACTTCACAAATTGTAGAAGTATTACTTTTCTCAGAATTACCAAAAGTGATACTTGTGGTTCCTTCAATCCAGGCATCTCTAGGAAATGCATTATACCTGGCAATATTTAGATTTGCTCATGTATCAATCAGAAATGCCAAGGGGTAAGCCATTATACCTGGAAAGTGAATTGTCAGGATGACTCCTGGACATGAGGTAGTCTTTTTGGTGCGCTTGTAGGCTTTCATTTGTTGGCTGCTAGAACCCTCTTCAAAAGTGACCCTTGGTACTACTTGTTCTTCGACAGCTTGATGGATGAGAGGATTGTAGGGCTTCTCTTCGCAATACAGTTGTTCTTCCTGAATGGATGCTTGAGCAGGCAACTGTATAGATCCATCTGAATTAAACTGGTTAACAAACTTATCAAGTTTGGGAGATTTTTCCATTTCTTCTATGAGATAGAAATTCTCTTCATCATCTATTTCTGAGATTTCTGCCTAAGCTTGAGCAATTACTTTTTCAAGAAAAGTTTTTCAGCTTCTTCTCCATATTGTTCTAGCCATGCTTCCTAGAGCAAGAGCATCACTGATTGACCTCTGTTCAGGAGGTCTTGAAAGTCTTTGAGCTAGAGAGCCTGGAGGCCAGGGTTCTCTTCTTTGTAATGGTTTATATCCATGTTGTTCTGGAATTTCAGCTGTAGAGACATATAAACCATATTGGAGAATAGGAGATCTCCGAACTGGGAGTTTAGGAGGCCTATCTTCCTTTTGAAGGAGGAAATATTTTCTTGCTTTAAGTTGTTCCAACTTGTTGGTCAACTTTTTCCATGTTTCTTGACCCATGTCCATGTCATGGAGTCGGGATTCAGTTTTGACAATTTCTTCAATTACCTTGTCCAACTCTGCACGGGTGTCCCTTCATAGCATTCTACAGAAGAAGGAGACTTCCGAATCTTCATTAGAAGATTGAACTTCTTTTGTCATCAGGTTTACTTGAGCTTGTTCTAGAGCTGATGCATATTCTTCAAACTCTGATTCTGTTTCAGACGCTGTACTAGATAGTATGATATCTTCTAAGTCTGATGGGTAGTCATTGATGAATTCAAATTCATTATCTTCAACACCTGCTTCTTAGGCAGCATGAACTTTACTTTTTTCCTTTTTCTTGTGTTTGTCCAGGCATTTGTTTGCAAAGTGTTCACCCTTGCAAATGTAGCAGGTAGGTTTCCATTTCTTGGAACCTTTTCTTTTCTTATCCCTTTTTCTAAAATATCCTTTCTTTTTGGGATACTTACTAAATTTCTTCTTTTTCTTCTTGTAGGATTTTTCTGGCTTATCACAATCATAACAAGAAGATTTGCCTTTATCTGGGAACTAGTTTGAAGGCATTATCTGGTAGCATATAGAAGAGGATAGTAAAGGTTGTACCTTCTTTATCTCCTTCTTTGCTTTTCCTTGTTCATAGATTTCTTCATTAATTTGTGTAAGGAATTGAACTAACCAAGGAAAGGTTAGCTCTTTCATCTCTATATTTTCTGTTACTAAATTCTCTAGAACTTTCTTGTGATAGAATTCTCCTATCACACTTCCAAAACTTTCAGAAAAGTTGTGAACATAAAATCATGATTTTGTTCACGGCCTGACTGGTAGAAATTCTGATATTGAACCTCACAATATTTTTTGAAATATTTGGGATCTTTGTATTTACCTTTTATGAACTTGTTGTAGGCCAAATTTTCTCTAGTATCTGTTCTTCCAACGAACAGACATGTCAACTGAGCATAGACTTGATCTGTACCTCTACCTATTAGGCTTTCTCTGAAAGTGTCGTCCAATCTGTCCCAGACACTTCATGCAACACCTGTCATAGCATTGAGAGCCTACTTGATCACTTGAGATTCATCAACATTAGCATTAGTGGATAAATAATTAGTTATCCAGGCTCGCATAGCATCTATTCCTCTTGTATTTTCTATATCTTCAAAATTATCAAAATTTACAAGGGGAGGTGTATTTGCTTTCAGAGTTTGAATATTCTTAAATGGATCAATAGGATTAGATCCATTGGGATTTGAACCATTACCATGAGCCATTTGGAACTTTCCTTTTGCTCGTCCCTCTGGAGTGGTTTCTCTTAGATTCCCTATGGAGGGATCAAAAATCTTTTCAATTACAGGCTTTCTAATTTCAGTAGACAGCTTTGGTCCTTCATACTGAGCCTATAAATATCCCTTAGCACTGGAAGGGAAATTCATTGTTTTCATAGTCTGCTGTTGCCTAACACTATGTACCACTGACTGAATAGTTGTGGACTCTTGATGTAGTTCAGACTGTATATTTGTAGATTCCTAAACTATGGAATCTCCTATTAGAAGTTGTGACTATGCTATAGAATGAACTTCATTATAAACTTCATCTATTCTTTGACCATTATGCTTTGTATGAATATTTGTTGAATTCATTTGTGAAGCAAGTACATCACAATCTAATTTTACTTCACTTCTGACCTTTTGCAGAAGTTCTCTCTGTTGTTCTAAAGACCACTGTTGAGTGACCCACCACGTTTCTACTTGACTTTTGAACTCATTATACTGGGCTTTGAGTTCTTGGAGGTCTTTGTTAACAGAGGCCATCCACTGATCAGTGAGACGCTTTTCCAAGCATTCAAGAGTGGAAATAAGAGAATGGAAATTCTCTTGAGCACTAAGACGGGCCTTTTCAGCCTTGACTACTTCGATCTGATGCCAGATCTTCTTATCCTCAGCTAGTAGCATAGATTTCCTAAGGCACATATTGGTCCAGTTGAGTAGTTTGCTTTGGCTAGAACTTTGGAGACTTTTGGCTATAGGAAATATGTGAAGAGGCCAGAAATTAGCTTTGAATGTACCGGTAGTATCAAAAAGCATGAAATCCCTAAAGGGAGGAATAGCACCAGGTACTAGGAAAGGACTTGCAGGAGTAGCTATGACCTTCTCATGGGTTTCTGAAATATCCTGTTCAGGCATTATGGCTTGCTTTGCTGAAAACATATGGAAATGGCCGGTTCTGGGAGGATTAAAAACAAAAGAGTAGTCTTCACATTTATACATCCCATTGTCTAATTCAGAATACAACTCATGGGAGCAGGAAGAGCTAGCAGATTTGGTTGAGGCTGTGGAATTGCTAGGCTTAGCAATAGAGGCGATTTTAAACAAATCTTCAAAACCCTTAGCGGGTTGGAATCTTGCGCTCCTAGTGTATGGTAACGGAGACACAGATGGACCAGGGTGGTTGTAGTTAAAAACTCTCTCTGTTCTCATCGAAGAGCTGCTGCGTAAAGTAGGCTGGTTATCGAATGAGAATCTGATTACTGCCTGATCATCTAATTCTTCAATTGAGATACCTCTCAATTGTGTTTGTTTTTCTTCTTCAGGTTGACCATCTTGTTCCCAAAGATCTTGTGTATGAGGAAAAATTGATTAAATCTAAACTAATAAAATCAAAGAACCCAATAACATAAAGAAAATGAATTTAAATAAAAGCCATGACAAATAATCAATAAAATAAAGACTTTTACAGAAAATTTGTATTGTTTCCTTTCGATTGAATGTGGATTGCTCAATGAAGTTGCGAAGCCATAGCTGTAACAAGCAAGTAGTGTGCTCAAGAGACCAATGTCAAAAGATCGTGAGGTTGCTCAATCGACGCGTTTGCTCAAAGCTCTGTTAAGTATGCCTGAGAATACGATCGAAGAGAGAGACTCAATGAAGGAGATAAGGGGGGTTTATATAGATTTCAAGGAAGATCGATCAACGGTCCAGATAATTCAGAAGAATCAATGAAGGGGAACAGTTGAGGAATGTGCAACAAATGAGAAGAAGACATGTGTCTTGCTTTCTTTTGCATGAGAGGAGTTATCAAGAATAGAAGAATAAGTTAACTAAAGAGATAAATCAATTAAAAGAATAAAGCAATCAGTTAAGTGATTTAAAACAAGAAGAAGAGATTTGTATGAGAAAAGAAGACATTTTGCTTTATTAAATATAGAAAACTTGAGTTATTTTAGAGATAACTCAAATTAGAAGAAAAAGCAATTTAAATAAATAATTGATTTATTTAAATTTAG
The DNA here is from genome assembly GCA_027924645.1 of Cunninghamia lanceolata. Lineage (NCBI taxonomy): Eukaryota > Viridiplantae > Streptophyta > Pinopsida > Cupressales > Cupressaceae > Cunninghamia > Cunninghamia lanceolata. The sequence goes on along the minus strand of BSBN01000704.1, from coordinate 2,134,917 downwards.
AGAAGATATTTTGGAAGAAATAATTAAATAATTAGAATTATTTAATTTAGAAGATTTGAAAGCCAATTAAATAAATAAATTTATTTAATTGTTTGTGCATGATTTTGGAAAAACAAAAGATTATAAATAAAATATTTGATTTTATTTATTTTTAGAGGATTGAGATAATTTAAATAAATTTGCATGATTTATTTAAATTTAGAAGAACAATTGATTTAATTAAATAATGTAAGAATTATTTAATTGTAGATAAGATAGAATTGTGATGAATTAATTAAATAATTGAGTTTATTTAATTAATGTGGACTTGATTTTTATTTATTCTTGTTGGTGCAAGGGAATGCAAGCTGATATGATTTAGGAATATAGTCATTCTGAGGTGTAACAAATAAGATGCCGGCTCCTAATCCATGCTGTGTGTAGGAACCATCAAAATACAGCTTCCACATTATGGAGTTGGAAAGAGTGAAGAGATTCTCATCTAGAAAGTCAGCTACCATAGGATGTGTATCTTTCATAGGTGCTTCTGCTAGTTGATCCGCGAGGGCCTGCCCTTTGATTGCTTTACGATCCGTGTACTCAATGTCGAACTCACTAAGGATCATGACCCACTTAGCTAGTCTGCCTGTGAGAGCCGCTTTTGCTAGTAGATACTTCAAGGGATCAATCTTGGCTATCAGATTTGTGTGTTGGTTCAGCATGTAATGCCGCAACTTTTGGGAGGCAAACACTACTACTAAACAAGCCCTTTCCATTGGTGAATAATTGAGCTCATATCCCACCAAGGTTCTACTGATGTAATAAATTGCATGCTCCTTTCCTGAGTCATCATTTTGTGCTAGCAGGGCCCCTAGGGCCAAGTTTGTGGTAGAGATGTATAATATCAAAGGTTTGTCCGCAACTGGTGGAACCAATACAGGAGGTGTAGCTAGATACTCTTTAAGTTGATCAAATGCTTCCTGACACTTGTTGTCCCATCGAAATGAGACATCCTTTCGAAGCAAGTGTTGAAAGGGTTGACATTTATTTGCTAGCTGTGATATGAAACGCCGAATGGACTGCAACCTTCCTTGAAGGCTCCTTAGTGGTTTAAGGTTCTTGGGTGGAGGCATCTCCACTATAGCCTTTACTTTTGCTGGATCTACTTCGATGCCTCTACGAGATACAATGTATCCCAACAGCTTTCCTGATGTTACACCGAATACACACTTCTTTGGATTGAGTCTTACTTGGTATTTTTCAAGCCTGTCAAAGATCTGTCCTAGGACCTGTATGTGATCCGCCCTAGAAGATTTAGCCAATATATCATCAACATAGTCTTCCATGATGTGATGAAAGAGGTCATGAAATATCATTGTCATTGCTCTCTGATAGGTTTCTCCTGCATTCTTCAGACCAAACGGCACGACACACCAACAATAATTGCCCCAAGGACAAGTAAAGGTTGTCTTATGTTGATCTTCCTCAGCTATCCTTATCTGATTATAACCAGAAAATCCATCCATGAGAGAAAGCATCTTGTGACTTGCTGTCAAGTCCACTATAATGTCAATGTTTGGTAGGGGAAAGTCGTCTTTAGGACATGCCTTGTTGAGATCTCTAAAATCATTACACATGCGGATGCGCCCATTGGGTTTAGATACAGGTACAATGTTTGAGACCCAATCTGAATAATCAATGGGTCATATAAACTTGGCATCTAATAGCATTTGTACTTCCACCTTCACCAAGAGAGCTATCTGTGGGTGCATCTTTCTCAACTTCTGTTTGACTGGTTTCACTTTGGGATCAACTGTGAGATAATGAACTACCAGCTTAGGGTCTAGCCCTGGCATATCTGCATAGGTCCATGCAAAGTTGATGGTTCATTGCAAGAAGAAGTTGTTAAGATTTCTGTGCTCTGTGTCAGATAATGATGCTGCTAGGAATGTGGTCTTTGGATTTTGTTTTGTGCCCAGGTTGATCTCTGTAGAATCTTCCACTAGGAGAGCTAATTTCTCTTGATACTTAGATGGTAAGGGAAGGTCAAATCCTCCATCCTCAGGTGCCACAGTTGGGTTTTCACCTTTGGATACGTCCTTTGTTTTTACTATTTTGTGATCAGGAGGTGCCACAGTGTGGTTTTCATCTAGAGATCTTTCTTTATTTGCACTTTTGCGACTGGAGGATTTGGCATTCTCACCAAAATAAGCCGTGGGCTCTAGTTCCATTACAAAACTTGCTTTATGATCGCCCAGAGGGATACCTTCCCGAAGTCCCATGAACTCAGCTAAAGCTTCGTCATTCTGAAACACATCTATAACGAGGGTCCCTTGTTGGTCCCAATCGATAAGTTCAGGGTAGACAAGTGTGACATTCTGGGTGCTAGTGGTGGAAGTTAAGGAGACGGAGGATAGTGTAAAAATGGAGGATTCTGCGAATAGATTGGTCATGTGGAGGGAAGCATCATCGATGATATCCTCTGTAGACGTCGAATCGGCGGGAAAAGTGTCAGCTACCTCGTCGAGGATATACTCGGTGTCTAAGGCGCGTGGTACCTTCTTACCAAATCCTAATCCTTTCTTGTCTAGCTTCTTTGTTACAACAATGGGTTCCATAGTTCCTTGATTCTGTTTCCCAAGGCCACCTTTGCCGTTATAGCCCATGTTTTTCACTATCCTTAAGCCATTGCCGTATTGTTTGACTGGTATTGTGACTGGTTCTTTCTCCTTATAGAGCCAAGAAGAAATGTCCTCAATAGTTTCCTCTTCCAATAATCGTCCATGTTGGAATTGGTTAGGAATGTTGGGGGAGGAATAGCTACTTTTTTGGTTGCTTTGGCAATGGGTGGTTGGCCGTAAGATTTTGGAGAGAGCGGCATCCGCCCTACACAACAAGATTCTGAGATATCATAAGTGCCAAAGCCTATATCTCAGACGCGAGCTGTGATTTTGGGGAGGGGTGTAGATTCACTTGTAGAGGCTTGTGTGAGAGTTTCAGGGTCAACATAGAGAGGGGATTCAAGGCCTTTGTCATTTTTAGGCACTTGGTTGCAATTCGTATAGCTTCCTTGCAAGACACGGCAAAATTCAAAAGGATTAGGATCTCCTGGGATGGTGATCTCTATACCATTGTATGGGAACTTTAGGGACTGATGGTACGTGGAGGGAACAGCTTTCATTGCATGGATCCATGGACGGCCTAGGATAATGTTGTAAGGCAGCTCAATATCAAGGACTTGACACCTGGTTTCAAGCATAATAGGGCCCAGTTGTATAGGCAAGTGAATAACACCTTCTGAACGGTGTTCTGCATCATCATACCCCTTGATTGTAATACTATGATCAATGTTGACGTGATCCTCAGAATATCCTAATTGTTTTAGTAACTTTAAAGAACAGATGTTGAGACCAGCACCACCATCTATGAGTATACATTTGATTGTGCGCTTATGGATGAGAACTTCAATATGAAGGGCATCATTGTGACAAGGATCATGGAAGGGGAGGTCTTTCTTAGAGAAGACCACATTGTAAGGTGAAGCAATATTACCCACTATAGCTTGGAAATCCACAACCGCTATGTTGTTAGGAACAGAAGACTCTTGGAGGGCTTTTTCTAGCACCACTCTATGTACAGGTGATGACCGTAAAAGGTCCAAAATAGAGATCTGTGCTGGTGTTCTCCCTAGATGTTTGACAAGATTATAATCAGACTGAACCGGAAGCCTAGGTGTAGGTGCACAGATGGTGACATGACCTCGATGAGTAGTAACAGCACAATCCGTAGATTTGCCTTTGATCGTGAGGGTAGACACCCGACTCTCTTCAAAATGACCTACAATGGAATCGAAGGACGTGGAAGCATGATTGATACCTTTACCTCTATCCTGAGGAGGAGGTGGACCGTGATGAGGGAATGGTTCCTTGTACATATCTAGATCCTTGTTCATGTGTTGTGCTGGTGATTCATCCTCAAAAGTGATTTGATTACCATCGATGAGGTTTTGGATGAGGTGCTTAAGCTTCATGCAAGATGCGGTTCGATGGCCTTTGCTTCTATGGAACTCACAATATTCATTGTCTCTGTAACATGCCGTTTTGTAGACAGGTTCTCCATATGGGGGAGCATTAGGTAAGGTGATGAGCCCTTTCTGCAAAGCTTGCTGTAAGACCGATTCGATGGGCACTCTCAAGGGAGTGAATTGATGTCGCGGAGGGTAATCTTGTTGGGGCCACTCTTGTTGTCGTTGTTGTTGGTTTGGATAAGGCTGCCTTTGTTGCTGTTGTTGTTGAGGTGGAGCTTGACCTGGTTTGGAGAGTTGCAGCGGTGTTTGCAACGTTTGGACATGCTTAGTATCGACCACCCCATCGTTGACCATGTTCTTGTTTTTGTTCCAATACTTGGGTTTATCATTCGATTGTTGATGAGAAGTGCTATCTTTCGTTTCCTTAAAGATTTTGACCACACCCTTAGCAATGAGGGCCTTCTCAATATTGATCCCCTTGTATGTGATTTCATCGAAGGTTGTAGCACTAAGAATTTGCAAATGGAAACCTAACTCTTGGTTGAGGTTCTGCACAAATATGCTAACAAGCTGTTTCTCCGGAATCTTGAAAGGGAATTTGCTAGTCATTTGTCTCCATCGTTGAAGAAAAGAAATGAAAGTTTCACCATTTTTCTATTTATTGTTGCATAGATCAGTCATGGAAATCTCATGCTCCACGTTGTAAGAAAAATGGGTGGCAAACTTCTCTGCTAGCTCGTTGAAAGACTTGATACCTGTGGGTAAGTGTGAGAACCATTCTATTGCTTGACCTCCAAGACTATGATGAAAGAGACGCATAAGATATGTGTTGTTGTGTGAGACCTCAAAGCAAGCAAGATAGAATTCCCTAAGATGGTCTTTTGGGTCACCTTTTCCTTTATATTTATCGAACTTGGGAATAGTGAAATTTTGAGGAAAAGGGATCATTGGTAATGACCGATCAAAAGGATAAGGACACACTTCCTCTAAGGAGAAGGTCTTTTTGGTGTGGCCAAATGTAAGATCAGATAGCTGTTGTTGCACCTCCGCAATCTTTAGTTCCATAGTCGTGGGAGGGGTTGGTAAAATCACCTGTTGTCCAAAAAGTGATTGGTGTTGCCCATACGGAAGATTATAATGTGAGCCATGCACACTGGTGTTATAAGGGTCGTAAGATTGATTGGAAACATACGGGTTGTATGTTTGGTTCAGATTGGGTTGGAATTGGAGGTTTTGGTTTGGCAGAGGTGGAGGTGGCGCTAGGTAAGAATGTTGGCTTTGGGATGGTTGAAGAAAAGAATTGGGTGGAGGAAAGCTAAAGTGCGATTGATTAGGTTGTGGTTGCGGCACATAGCTTTGGGAAACCTGATGTTGGCAGTGTTGAGAGTGGCTAGGCAATGTGTGAAAGAAGTTGAGCGAGGATGATCGTTGTGGAGGAGGGACATAGGTAGACGTGATTTGCGACGGTTGGGGTTGATTGAGGATGCGAGTAGAAGAATGCTGTGGTTGGGGTTGCTTAAGGACGAGAGTAGAAGAATGTTGTGGTTGAGGTTGCATGACTCTAATTGGTTGAGAGACATGAAGGTGAGATGATATAGGGGGTGGCATTTGTTGAGACCCTTGGTGCATGGCTACATAATTGTTCCCCGGATTGTAATTTGGTGGGAAACCTTCACGTGATGGGGTAGCCAAGATTCCACTTGCGATTGGGGTGGACACTTTAGGAGGTGGTTGCACAGTTGCTCGAGCTAAGGTGGCTTGCTTAGCTAACTCTGCTTGACATTGGAGAGTTTCTTGTTGGTTTTTATAGATCTCCATAGGAGTCAAAAGTGGTGATATGGGTCTCTCCTCTATTGGATTTTGAATAAGGGGATTCCGATACTACGAGCCTTGTGTAGGTAAGGGCGTAGTCACCATGGACATGGTTTGCACCGCTTGTATGGTATCTTGGGCATTGTTGTTCTCCTTGAGAGTGGATAAATCAAAATCTTGAGGTAACTTAGCACCTTGCTCTGCAAGCAAGCGAAAGAAGTGGTCTTGGTTCTCACTAAGGATTTTGTCAAAAGCTACCACAACTCTAGGATCTTGTATGATTTCCTCTAGATCTTGCCCATCTACTTGAGAGGATTGACCTATTTCAAAGTGTTGCTCTTCTTGAGATGGGACTAAATCTATAGTATAACCTTGAGGGACAAAATCCGGAGGCAAACCCATGGTGTATTGAGGTGCATTCATCAAAGGGATCCTATCCTCTTAAGGTGGGTTTTGCTCAATAGTATATCCTTGTGGCACAAAATCCAGAGGCAAGCCGGTGGTATATTGAGGTGTTCTTACCGAAGGGACCCTACCCTCTTGAGGATTGCTTGGTTCATCAATGTGCGGCATGTTCGGAGAGCTGATTGGTCTTGCCGCGGGGGTACTAGGAGTCACCTTGGGAGTAATGTTGAGATGACCTGATTGTGGTGTGTGAGGAGGCGACTTGCGCTTCTTAGGGACAACTTGCTTGGATTTCATAGTTTGCTGTAGCCTAGTGGTTACCATGGGATACACTAGGACAAAAGGTAATGTTGGGTTTTTGTGAGATGCTTTTAAGAAAATGGACAAACTCTGATGCACAAAGTACTGGACCAAAGGCGCTATACTGTTTGACCAAAGGTGCGGGACTGTGCTACCAAAAGCGTGCTACTATGGACCAGAGGCGACGGACTGAGCTACCAATAGCGAGTTACTGCTATGCCAAAGGCGAGCTACAGTGACCAAAAGCGAGCTACTGTTATACCAAGGGCGCTGAAGTAGAGTTTTGCCAGAGGCAGGTTACTGCTGTACCAAAGGCGATCTACTGTACTACCAAAGGCGAGCTGCTGTAATACCAGGGGCACTGAAGTAGTGTCTGATGTTTTTCAAAGGCAAAATTTGGGTAGATTGTTTCTGTTTCTGATTGGATTGGTTTTGGCAAGAGAAAACACAGCAAACAAGTGGTCAAAAAACAAGGGACTGACACAACAGATAGTGTATGTTCAAGGCTCCAAACAAGCCCAATGTTTCCATAGGTATAAGACAATTGCAATAAATAACAAGCACTTTTTATCCCTAGAGACAAGGTTTCATTGCAGTAGATCAGCTCACAGCTTAATACTCCATCGATAAAAATATCATTCCATAAAGGTGTCAGATAGTTAGTATCTTTGCGAGAGACGATAGGTAGGGATATCTCACCCTCCCCTTAGAAAGCTCAAGTAGGTCACAAGAGCTTTATGTCCAAGGGAATACTATCTCTTCTCAAGGGAGCCAATGGTGAGTATCTTAAGGGTTTAAATCGATTTCCCTTGCACTGATGATTACCGCAATGTTCGGAGGTAGGTCAGGTAGTCTCTATCTAAAATGGTTCTTAGTGACTTTGAGGGACCAATGCCTTACGAGCAATGCGACAAGCTACTAAAAGCTTTAACCAATCCTACTAAGAGTTTCAAACACTTCGCTCAATGTGAAAATCATTTCCACAAAGAGCTAGTACACCTCTTTTCAGTTTAGCACCACAAGGTAAGGCTGACGTCGGTTAGGACTTGGCTTTCGACTTATCCCTTTTATATAGCGGTTCAAAGGAAAACTCCGCTTAGGGTCGTCCCTTTTGGATGAAGCGCAATCTAAAAGCAGGCGCCCTTCTAAAGGAAGTACAAAAAAGTAAGAGCAAGCATGTTAAACAAGGGTTCAATTGTCCCGTTATAAGAAAAATAAGGTGCAACTAAACTAGGCACACACACGGTTGTAGTTGTAAATTGTCCCTTATGAAATGAAGTGTTTGGCATTCATGTCCATTTTCCTTTAGCAAATTGAAGTGTTTGTCCATACATGTCCATTGTCCCTTAAGAAAAGTAGTATGTTCCTAAGACTTAGATTGCAAGACAAGATTTGTTCAATTATCCTTTTAAGCATGCAATGTGTTTCTAAGACTTAGTGAGATAAATCATGAGGTCTTCAATGCTCGTCCTGCATGAACATGTTAAAAACACCTATTGGCTCTGTGTGAGTAATAAGAAGCTGCAACAAGTGAGTTAGTTCCACCAAAAATTCACAAGTTTAGCAAAAAATAAATCAACTTTGACCAAATGCGCTGCACAATCTTACCAGAAGCGACTTACTGTATTCCAAAAAGCGCTGTAAGACAGACCAGAAGCGGTGCAGAATATTACCAAAAGCATTGCAAAATAACCAGAAGCGCTATACTGTGCATCCAGGAGCGCAACACTGTTATGCCAAAAGCGATGTCGTATATAGCGGAAGCGCTGTAGGATATAACCAGAAGTGTTGAAAAATAACCAGACGCGCTGTATTGTTATGCCAAATGCGCCGCACGGTCTCAGATCATGGAAAGATTAGCTTTTGTCAAAAAGGACCAGATCAAAATGGGATTTCATGTTTAATCTACTACTCTAAACAATAATATCTGATAGATCTGAATAGTGAAATCCAGAAAGCTCAGAAAGTGTAGCAATACAATAGATTAACGCAACTACCGAAGATACCCCTAAATAAATCAGCTTAGGATGTATCAAAAGCAGGTTTGGAAAGACAAATACAACAGCTTGTCAAACAAATCCACTGATATGAAATGAGAAAAACCCTGCAAAAACCCCGAATGCGGTCAAAACCTAATTAAGCCAGAAGCGCTTCACAAGACTGCCGGTTGCGCTTTTCTGTGCTACTGAAAGCGTTGCTCTGTGGTACCAGAAGCACGGCAATGCCCCCAAGGGCGCTGAACTGTGCCTCCAAAAATGCCGAAAGATACTGCCAGAAGCGCTGTGCAATATCGTTTGCGCTGTGCCATACTGTGACTTCAAAAAAAATAATTTCTCAAAGAAATAAAGGGATTAGTGGGTCCCACCGGGCGTGCCAGAATGTGTATGAGGAAAAATTGATTAAATCTAAACTAATAAAATCAAAGAACCCAATAACATAAAGAAAATGAATTTAAATAAAATCCATGACAAATAATCAATAAAATAAAGACTTTTACCGAAAATCTGTATTGTTTCCTTTCGATTGAATGTGGATTGCTCAATGAAGTTGAGAAGCCATAGCTGCAACAAGCAAGTAGTGTGCTCAAGAGACCAATGTCAAAAGATCGTGAGGTTGCTCAATCGATGTGTTTTGTATGCTCAAAGCTTTGTTAAGTATGCCTAAGAATACGATCGAAGAGAGACACTCAATGAAGGAGATGAGGGGGGTTTATATAGATTTCAAGGAAGATCGATCAACGGTCCAGATAATTCAGAAGAATCAACGGAGGGGAACAGTTGAGGAATGTGCAACAAATGAGAAGAAGACATGTGTCTTGCTTTCTTTTGCATGAGAGGAGTTATCAAGAATAGAAGAATAAGTTAACTAAAGAGATAAATCAATTAAAAGAATAAAGCAATCAGTTAAGTGATTTAAAACAAGAAGAAGAGATTTGTATGAGAAAAGAAGATATTTTGCTTTATTAAATATAGAAAACTTGAGTTATTTTAGAGATAACTCAAATTAGAAGAAAAAGTAATTTAAATAAATAATTGATTTATTTAAATTTAGAGAAGATATTTTGGAAGAAATAATTAAATAATTAGAATTATTTAATTTAGAAGATTTGAAAGCCAATTAAATAAATAAATTTATTTAATTGTTTGTGCATGATTTTGGAAAAACAAAAGATTATAAATAAAATATTTGATTTTATTTATTTTTAGAGGATTGAGATAATTTAAATAAATTTGCATGATTTATTTAAATTTAGAAGAACAATTGATTTAATTAAATAATGTAAGAATTATTTAATTGTAGATAAGATAGAATTGTGATGAATTAATTAAATAATTGAGTTTATTTAATTAATGTGGACTTGATTTTTAGAAAGAGGATAATTAAATAATTAAAATTATTTAATTGTGGAAGAATAATAGAAGAATTTGATTTAATTAATTAAATAAAGAGAATTTATTTAATTAATGTTGAAAGTATGCAATTTAGAAGAATTTGGTGAAATTAATTAAATAATTAGATTATTTAATTAATATGTGAAATGCAGGTGATTAGACAGAAATGACGAAATGCAAGCATTTTGACAACACGGTCATTTTAGGGTGTCTACAGATCTAATGCCCATTCTTCAGGCAACTTGATATCTTTATGATGGACTATCTTTGGTGTAGTTAACTGCGTGCTATCATTGGTAGATTTCCAGATGGTTGATAGACCTTCTAGACCTTGTGCCTTTCTAGGATTTATCATCAAGGGTAGGACCTTGTTGTATAATCTATAGTGAATAAGAAAGGCAAGGGAGTGGTCTACATATTACTTTTTCATATAAAGGTTCATGGTCTTGAAATTATATTCAAGAACATCTTGCAGATTACCATCTTTGAGACTGACTGGGAAATCTAATAAACAATCAAGATAAAGTGACCCTTTAGCCATGGAGTCACATGCAGCACCTAACAAGGAATGTAACAACTTGTAGAATCTTGCATCTTTCAACATCTTCATAATGATGATAGGTAAGCCTTTTCGGTAATGCCCACAAATTCCTATTCTAACATAGGACAAATGCATAAACTGAGGATTCTCTGGACTTTCTATGGCTTCCTTTTGGAACTTCTAAACTTGAGCATCTGAGAATAATCTCAGCTTTCTTTTGTTCCCTCCAGTAACTACATGTTGTAGAGTAGCTACATGACATCATTGAGAGGTTTTATATCCAAACCAATTTTTTAAACCTTTATTTTTATTAAACATATCTACAAGACTATTTGGTACATCTCTATAGATCTCAGAGGGTTTTATCTTAGGCACACAAAATTCCTTATCATCAAACTAACTAGAAGAAACTTCATCTAATATGTTACTACTAGATTCAGGAGTACAAAAGGAACTTTCATTATCAGCAAAGAAGTTTGTGAACTTAACTTCTATGTTGCGATCTATTGTCTGGTTGATGCTTTCCATATACGATCCAGAAGTGCTTGGTCTATCCATTCCTGCGCTCAAACCTACGCTCAAACCCGTGCTCGAAATACAAGATTACTACCTCAGATCTACCCTAAACGCAACAAGCAAAGATGGGACTTACACGGAGAGGACTTACAACAGAACTCTGGTTTGTATGAGTAGTACGGGGAGCAATATAAGGAGCAATACAGATAGAAAGATTAACACTAGTGAGACGTTATAGTTAGACAACAACGATAACAATAGACAAACACATCATCGGCTTTGATACCAACTTTGAACAACAGTTGTAAAAGACAAATGATATGCAGATGAATAGAGTATCTAACATTCAAATAGATCTTATGAATATTATTATTTCTTACACTCAGGAACAATACATTCATCATATTCAATGCGTGCTGGAAATGATACAGACATATATGCAAAAAGAGGAGCTTAAAAGCTTTTACAATACTATAAACTTGTTTGCATCAGATTTTCTGATTCACTTAGATCATCTTAAAGCTGTAAAGTGAAGAGCATACTCTTTTTGACAAACTCCTAACAGACTTGAGACTTATACTCTTACTTTCTAAGACTTCACTCACTTAGAATTCATTGAGAAATGAAGATGGCCCTTTCACCTTTTATAGGAAGAGAGGGCAAATCTTTAACCTTATCTCTTGAATCCAATTTTCAAATCCGTCCATAGAAAGTGGACATGTAACAACTCCTTTTCGAAGAGTTACCCATATGAAGATAAGCATCTTCTGGTGGGTCCTAATAACTCATGAACAGAGAAAGAAGGGAACAGACAAGACAGGAAAAGAATCAACTATTACATGTCTTCTTTTTGATCATGAGAAGGTTAACTCATACTTATTGTAAGGCATGTAAGCTTTTCCCCTTTTACAATGGAAGGGCCCACGTCTATCTTTTGACATGAAGAGATAGATATCTTCAGTGGCCAACAAGCCTGGTCCACTAGCTGGTGCTTGGGTCTGAATCACTCGGAATGCGTCTGGCATACATTATGCAACCTTCACAGGATTTGCCAGGTGGATGTGTACAATCAAGAGCCCGGGTGTCAGTAAGGTTACTTGCTACATCATAGGTTGAAACCCGTGGATCATCGGTTGGATCATATTCACAATTAGCACAAGTTTGATTTGAAGAATGTGGTTTACATCATGTGTGTGCTTGATGTTCTGGTTCGTTTTCCTTCTAGATGATACTCATGGTTTTTCATCTTGTATGGACCATAAAACCCTTGGGAAATGCTTCGTTGATCCATCCTGTCTATTCGGTAGGTCTTGGTATGAATCCAGATTGGCATTTTCTTGGAATGGAGGAACCTTAGTCTATTAGGAATATTCCAATGTTCAAAGACTGAAGAAGATCCAGCAGGTCCGTAAACTTGACAAAGATGCCTGCTGATTGGGTTTTCATCAGGGGAGTTGAATGTGAGTTTGAAGGTACAACCCATATAGGATGATGTCCCATTAAACTCCATATTATCTGCAGGTGGATAAGGTCCTTGAAATAGATCCCTGATTAAATTCTTTCCGTGTTCCTCATTTCGCCATCGATCTGGTCTTTCTACTGGTGGATTGAGAAAGGAGATAGGAAGAACAAAGTCTCCACACCAATTCTGGAGTATATGACCGACATCTGGATCAATAGGTTTTGTTTCAGCTGAGAACTGAAAGAATGGTGTATCGGTCCATAATCCTGCATATGTTAGCTGCTGTTTGGTGACTAACATTTTAAAACGATCATGAAGAAAATCATTAGCCATTTGGAAGTTATGAAGATTTCTTCTTTGGAAAGGATTTGTACTCCATTCGCATCAGCTTTCTTCATACCAGTGGTGTTCCCTTATTCGGATTATCTGGATAGTGCCATATGGGTTCTGCTTTGCTTCAGAAAGAACAGGTTCTGAAGTGTGCCCTTCTCTAGACATGAAATCTGCAAAAATATTTTCAACTCCAGGGAAGTGAATGAAATCAAATTCATAAGTACTCAATAACTGTGCCCACCTAAGGAGTCTTCCTTTGACAACTTTTTTTTTTGATTCTTTTCTGAAGAATCCTTGAAGATTTTGCAGATCACTTTTTAGAAGAAATTGCTTGTCAACAATAAACATCTGAAATGCTTGGAAAGTATTAACAATAGCAAGGATTTCTTTATGCGTACTGTGGTAGTGTATTTCACTATTCTTGAAACTGCCAGAGATAATCTAAGAATCTCACCTTTGTCTTTAGGGTTGTGAGATGTTGTTTTCTATTCTCTAAGAACACCAGCCTAGGCACCTTCACTTGCATCAGTTTATACTATCTTGAAACCATTACCTAGTAACTTTAACGGCGGCAATTGAGAACATTTATGTTTGATTCTTGAAATCAAAGCATCGTGCTTAGCCGTCCATGGTGGTGGTGTTTTGCCCAGAAGTTTGTTGAGATCAATTCTATCTTCAGCAAGCTTGTAATAAAATCCTATAATATAATTAACAAGACCTAAAAAGTGTTGTAATTCTTTTACATTGGTCACTGCAAGATTCAAAATTTTATTTAGGATGTGAGGATGGAAAGTGTTTGAAAGTGACCAGCAAATTGTGAATTTCTTACACGATGAAGTAGAATTTGCTGCCAAAAATCAGTCAGTATTGCAAGAGCAATATGGTGATTAGGTGATCCAGCTAAAGACCAATAAGTTTCCCAGAGGACTGATCACTTTAGATAGCATATTTGGTGCTGATGATCAACCTAAGAAAGAAAAATGAACATGACAGTAAAAAAAGAGGACTATGAAAAAATGGAGAGTGCACAGGGCAGATTTCTAAAACATGGCAAGGTATGTGATTAAGCTGAGAGGCAAGGTTTTATTGAACTTTGTAATAAATTTAATGATTTAAAAGCTTGGTATTATAGGGATTTGAAATGTTTTGATCCTGGGTTAATCCAACATACCATTGATTTAGACCCTAATGCAAAGCCTGTTTGCTAGAAACAAAGACCAGTCAATCCCAAAGTAGAGCCATTAATGAGAAAAGAGTTGTCCAAACTTATAGAAGCTAAAATCATTTATCCCATCAAATATTCCTCTTGGGTGGCTAAATTAGTTCTAGTTAGGAAGAAGAATGGAGAAATCAGATTGTGTGTGGACTTTAGAGACCTAAATAGGGCCTCCCTTAAAGACCACTATCCACTTCCTTCTATGCAATAGATCCTACAGACAATAGCATGAGCTGAAAGGTTTTCACTCCTAGATGGCTACTCAGGCTACAATCATATTCTTGTAAAAGAACTAGACCAGTATAAAACAACCTTTACCACTAAGTGGGGTAATTTGGCTTACCAAAAGATGCCTTTTGGGTTGACAAATGTTGGGGCAACTTTTCAAAGAGCAATGTATTTGGCCTTCAAAGGCCTAATCAATGATATTATTTTAGTGTATATTGATGATCTGACTGTGTATTCCAAGCATGTAGTTGACCACTTGGGTCATTTGTGAAAAGTCTTTGAAAGATGTAGGGAGTATGGCATATCATTGAATCCAAAAAAATGTGTATTTGTTGTCCCAGAAGGCAAACTGCTAGGACATGTAGTCTCAAAGGAAGGACTAGCCATTGATCCGAAAAGAACCAATGCCATTATAGCTCTTCCTCTTCCTAGTAACAAGAAAGGTCTGCAGATCTTTCTGGGAAAGATCAACTTTGTGAGGAGGTTCATACCTAATTTTGCTTTTATAGCAAAACCCCTCATAGCTATGCTTAAGAAGAATGCTACCTTCACATGGTCTAAAGAAGGCAGGGATAGTTTTGAAGTTGTTAAATAGGCCATTGCACAAGATCCTACACTGATGAACCCTATTTATGAGAAGGATTTAGTCCTATATGCCTTTGGAGGCAAAGAGGGTATATCAATTGTTTTAACACAACAAAATGAAGAAAAATTGGAACAACCAATTGCTTTCTTCAACCAACCTCTCAAAGAATATGAGGTGAACTATGATTTCATTGAGAAATAAGTGTTTGCTGTAGTGAAATCCTTAAAAAAGTTTAGACATATGCTTTCTAATAGAAAAATTCAGTTGATGGTGAACCACCATGGTGTGAAGGAATTCCTCTTGAGCAGAGATATTAATAAAAAGAGAGCTAGGTGGATCATAAAAGTAATGGAGTATGATGTCAACATCAACATTACCAAGCTAGTGAGAGGAAAAGGTTTGTGTGAGCAAATGACAACAGACATCAAAGACAAAGATGATGTTGTATGTGTCCAAGGGCATGCACAACTAGTTGACTCCCACACCCCAACTGACTGGTATCATGACTTGGTCACATTCGTACAGTCAGGTAGATGCCCAAACAACTTGGATTAGGCCAAAAGAAGGTACTTTAGACTCCAATCCATTCCTTATGTTCTTATTGATGGTGTCTTATTTAAAAAATACATCAATGGAGTTCTTCTAAGGTGCATTCTAGAAAATCAAGTTTCTAGAGTTTTGGAAGAATTTCATAATGGCCCTGCTGGTGGCCATTTTTCTCCAAGGACAATTGCAATCAAGATTATGAGATTTGGTTATTACTGGCCTAGTTTATTGAGTGATGCACATAGATGGATAAGGAAATGCAAAGACTGTGCATTGTATGCTAGAAAGCAAAGGTTGGTAGCCCTTCCTCTCCATCTAATTCAAACAGATCAACCTTTTTATCAATGGGGTTTAGACTTCATTAGAGTGATTAATCCACCTTCCAGTGCTGGCCACAAGTGGATTCTAATAGCCACTGATTACTTTACCAAGTGGACAAAGGCAGTTGCATTGAGGGATGCCATAGAGGCATCCATTCTAAACTTCCTTGAGGGTATAGCTACAAGATTTGGTGTGCCATCCACCATTCTTTTGATAATGCCAAGGCCTTTGTAGGCACAAAAGTCAGTGAATGTGCACTAGACTATGGGGTTTACTTGAAGACCTCATCCAATTACCATCCTCAGGGAAATGGCTTGGCTTAGTCCACCAATAAAAAATTGATTAGAATTATCAAGAGGATGGTGGAAGATAACCAGAGAACTTGACACTATAAGTTGAAGAATACTCTTTGGGCTGACAAAATTACTCCCAAAAGAGCCATAGATAATTCCCCTTTCATGCTTGTGCATGGGAGAGAAGAAAGGGTTCCATTATCATTGGAATTGCCTTCTCTTGAGTTGTCACAATAGTTGGAACTAATGGAAAATAATTCCATGACCATCAGACTTACAAAGCTAATGGAACTTGAAGAGAAGAGGGATGCTACTATGAAGACCCTTGAAGCTCACCAAGATCAGGCCAAGAGGACCTTTGAAAAAAAATCCATCTACAAAACATTCAATGAGGGAGATATAGTATTGAAATAGGATGTAGATAGGGCCAAATATGGAAGACATTCAAAGTTTGATGCCATGTGGAGTGGCCCTTACATCATTACCAGCTGCAAGCAAGCCAATGCATTTTAACTTTCCATGCTAAATGGAGAGGTTCTGCCCATCCTAGTCAATGGGATTCATCTCAAACCTTGCTTTTAGCATGGTTACGAGACCTTGTAAATAGGTTAGATGTTTTCTTTCAATAAGTTCCCTTACACTCTGTTGCATTCTCATTAGGAGAATGCATGCTTGGTTTGTTTTTTTTAATTCCCAGAGGCATGATCAATTATATTGACCAACCTCTATTCTTGTTGCTAGCCCTTTGACTCTGTGCCCAATGGATGGATAGGCCTCTAGATCCTAGTGTTTAGGTAGGCAAACACCTTTGCATAGTTGCCAAGATGTTATCCTATTTTGCCCCCTTGGCCAAATAGTCTAAGATCCATGAGATCTTGGTGTTTCCCCTTCTAAGGATGCAAGGAAAAACATAAAAAAATGGTGAAGTCCCAAAAAATTCAGAATTTTCCTTATGTTTTTCTGCCTTGTCGGGATGTCAGAGTTTGGGCTTCACCTCTTCATTGTGCCAAAGCCCAAGGTCCCGAACTCCACCTTATTCTTTACAAATTTCTCTAAGTGTTCAACGTTCTTTAGAGGTCAAATTTCAGACCTTCCCTCTTCTCCCTTCCTCTTTGGAAGGTAGAAGGTGAAAGGCACGATGGCCAAACTCTAACTCTTTCCCTTTGCAAAAATCTGCTAAGTGTTTCAACACCGGACTTCAGAGTTTTGTTCTTCCACATTTTCTTTTAGAAAGACTGAAGGATGAAGGCCTAATGGATGACCCCCCAATGGGACACGTGTCATGTTTCTGCTATTATGCAGGGATTATTTTATTAAAGAAAAAGATCATGGAATTGTGGAAAGTTGCTAGGTGGTGGTGACGTCATCAAGGAAGGAGAAGGCAAAAGGCCTGAGGGCTGACTTTTGCTGAAGATTTGTGGAATAATGCTAAGTGTTTTATATTTTTGGGGGTTAGACTTTCCCTCTTCCTCCTTCCCTCCTGGAAGGCAGAAGATGGAAGGCCTGAGGCCTGAAGTCTGCTGATAAGGTGATATCTTCTAAGTACAAGGTAGAGCTCGGGGGGGAGAATTTCTTTCTTCTTCCTTCCCTCCTAGAAGGTTGAACGACAAAGGCCCGAGGCCCGATCTCTGTAGGGGCAAAAATCTATTAAATGCAAATGGTGGAGCTCAGAGTTTTCACCTTCCACCTTCTCCCTTCTACAAGCGATAAGGTGAAGGGCCAGAGGTCTAAACTCTGAAACTTTGATAGCTTCCTTCTTCACAGAGAAAACATGATTTGACTGGCCAATGATCCTCCTGGTTGCCATTAATGCTCTGTAAGGGTCTATTTTCATGCTGCAGATGATATTCTTGCCTCCCCATGCTACTGTTCCTCATCTGCATTGAATTTCCTGTACCCACGACATGGGCAAACCTCCTTTGTCAGCATATTTCACAGATATGAGCTAGGGCACGCTTCAAAGGATGTTAGTTTGAATTAATGCAGCATGGTCAATGTCCCTTCTTGTTGACTTCTTCCCTTCCATGCCATGGCTACTACAGTGAAGATGAAATGTTATATATGCATGTTTCAAAGATGTAAAAAGGGTTGTTGTTAGTTGTTTTCTGGGCTATTATTATGCTGGGCAAATTCCTTTGTTACATCCAGACCTTATAAGGCACTTACAAAATAGATAGATTTGATGTATTGTGCTCATTTTTGAGCCTTTGATGTCTCTAGTCCATTGTTCAACTATGAATGTATGTGATTATTCTGTGTCTATTACTCTGTAATAGGTTATTTACTCTTTGCAATGGTCATTTGACCTTCATGATCAATATATCTTGTATATTTTGCCTCTCCTACACTTTGTCTCTGCGTTTCACTTGAAGTTGTGATCTATTTTGTGAGTAAAATAGCTCCTGCATAGATTATAGTCTTCTATTCGAAGCCTCTATCAAGGTTTTAGGTCTGTGTGAGTTCTTTTAGGAGTGAGATCATTGTTGTGTTGATTCAGTTCAACTAATACACCTTATAACTCTGGTGCATCACCTTTTCCTTTTTGTAATCCTTCTACCCTTTTTCCTTGGCAAGTTTAGCATTAGAGTTAGTTAATTTCTCTAAGCCTTAATCTTAGAAAGAGGAACCAGCCTTCTTTGGAGATTTGATCTCAAAATTGCAAGGTCACACACCTTGAGATCATTCCCATTGTGTCATTAGAATGCTTGGACTATCTCCAAGTAGGGTACAATTCTAAGTGATAATAGTTCCCAAAGCTACATTCAAATTTGTCCAAAACCTGGAAGTCATGCAAGTGTATCGATCTGAAATGATCATCTCTGGTACTCCATGCAATCAAAAAATTTCTTGTACAAACTTCTTAGCTAATACCAATGAACCATTTGAAAGATTTCCTGGGATTAAATGTGCTACTTTTGTCAACTTGTTCACAACTACCAAGATGACATCATGTTGATTATTGGACATGGGCAACCCCTAAATAAAATCCATACTTATCACTTGCCACTTATGTTCTGGAACACTGTGTGGGTACAATAATCTTGCTAGATGCACATGCTAACATTCCAAGCATCAAGCCACAAATTATGTTACATCTTTCTTAAGTCTAGGCCAAAAGTATAAAGGTCTCAAACCTTTGATCATCTTTGTCACTCTAGGGTGCCTTGAATATGGTGCATTGTGGATCTCCTCAAGAACTAACTTTCTCAACTCACCTAAGTCAAGAATATACATCCTTCCTTGATATCACAAAATTCCATTTGACTCAATCACATATCCATCAAACCAATGATCTAAGTGGTCTTCTTCTAAAGCTTGCTTTACTCTGCCATAATGTTCATCCCCTTGGCAATTTTGAATTACAGTTTGTCTCAAATTGGATGTTGTGGTAACCATTGCTGCCAGATGTCCTACTAAGAGCATCTGCCACTCTATTCTCCTTTCCTTTTATGTACTCAATCCCAAAGTCGTACTCACTAAGGAATTCTAACCATCTTCTCTAATGTGCATTAAGGTTAGGTTGAGTAAAAATATACTTGAGCCCTAAATGATCTGTCTTCCACTCAGAGGGCTTCCTTAGGTGGTAATGCCTCCACATCTGAAGTGTATGAACTATGGCGGTTAACTCAATGTCATGTGGCGCATAGTTTAACACATATTTCTTCAACTTTCTCAACTCATATGCAACCACTTGCTCATTCTGCATCAACACTGCTCCTACTCCTCTTGAAGAATTAGTTCTAACTATAAAATGACCATTAGGATCTAGTATGGTCAAAATAGGGGTAGTTGTGAGCTTTTCCTTTAACACCTAGAAAGCTTGCTCACACTTTTTTGTTCATTAAAACTTTTTACCTTTCTTCTAAAGTGAGGTAATTGGTGCTGCTATTGTTGAGAATCCTTCCACAAACTTTTTGTAATATCCTGCAAGTCCCATAAAACTTTTGACTTCAGTCACTTTCTGTGGTGCAGGTCATTCCATTATTGCCTTAATCTTCTTAGGGTCTATTGCAATCCCTTTAGCTGAGATGAGATGCCCAATATAGTGCACCTTGTCCTGATAGAAGGTACACTTGAATATCTTACCAAAGAGTTTTCACTCTCTTAGGCACTTTAATACTATCCTTAAATGCTTCTCGTGTTCTTCCATTGATTTAGAGTATATCAATATATCATCAAGAAAGATCAACACAAAATCATCTAAGCAATCACTAAATATGCTATTCATTAAATTCATGAAGGTTTCTAGATCATTAGTCAACGTGAATGGTACCACTATGAACTCATAGTGACTATAGCATGTTATGATAGCTATCTTTGATATGTCCTCATCCTTAATCTGCAACTAGTGATAGCCAGATCTAAGGTTTATCTTTGAGAACATAGTAGCTCCCTTCATCTGATCAAAGAGCTCACCTATTATTGGGAGTGGGTATTTGTTCTTTATAGTAGCTTTGTTAAGCATTCTATAATCAATACATAAATGCAAAGTCCCATCATTCTAATTTACAAAGATGATCGTTGCACCCCATGGTGACATGCTAGGTCTTATGAACCCTCTATTCAGCAACTCCTGTAATTGTGCCTTAAGTTCATACAATTCTATAGTAATCATCCTATAGGGTGCCTTAGATTGAGGCTCAATCCCTAGTAGCAAATTGATTGAGAAGTCAAATTATCTCTTCGGTGGTAACTCTGTTAACTCCATAGGAAACACATCTTGGAATTCCCTAAGGATTAGGTAGTCATTAAATGTTGGTTCCTCATTGTCAAGGTCTTTTCCTTGGACAACATAAATGGAACACCCTTTTCTTTTGGCTTTCTTTAACTGCATAGCCGAGATTTGACTAAGCTCTAGGGGTCTCTTAGATCCATTAATCTCCACATGATTCCCTAGATCATTTAAACATCTAACAACCTTGTCTTCACAGTTTACAATTGACTTATGTTCAGCTAACCACTTGATTCCTAGTATCACATCATAAGACCCTAAAGGTGCTACGTAAAGATTGACTTGTGTTTGAAAACTTGGGAGCTCTAATTCACTGCATGTAAGAAATGAGTCTACTCTTTGTTCTGCCCTATTTCCATACTATACCATCCATGAGTTTGCCATATGTCTAGGTCTAATAGATAGCTTTCATACTACTCTAGGATCTACAAAACATTATGTGGCTCCAGTATCAATAAAAATAGAAATAGGTAGTCCGTAGAGCCTACCTTGAAACTGAATAGGGGCTTCCTAGAAGTTAGCTTACTGATTGTCTATGACTACATGAATTTGGTGCTGAGGTGCTCCCTATTGGTTCCTGTCTCTTCCTACTATTCTCCGAGGACAAGTGTTAGCATAATTCTCTCCTCTAGAAACATAGCATCTTCCATGAGGTACCCTTGGTCCCTCTAACCTATCCCTCTGGTTATTGTTGCAGTTGTTATTATTGTTATAGCCACCTCTTTTGTTACCTCCATTTTGATTTCCACCATTCCTATCCTGAGAGTTGTTATACCTCTCTTCAAGTTCTTGATATGTTGACTATTATTGTCCTGATTCCTCTTATTCTAATTATTGTTTTGATTGTTGTGGTTATTGTTCTAGGATCTCTTGTTCACAAATTTTGTACTCTAAACTTATGATAATTGGCTGCTTGTTGTAGCTTCTTCTCCTTCTTAATAGATTTCTCAAAAACTCCATCCATAGTCAATGGATTAAGGATGTCCACATTTGCTCCAATCTAGGGCCTTAATCCCTAATAAACTTCTTGGTTCTGAATCTCTCATCCATCTGGTATTGTGGAACATCTCTCATTGTATTGTGGAACATACTTAAGTAAGTGAGAGAATCTTTCCCAATACTAGGTTACCGACATTCCTCCTTGTGTCAAATTTTGGAACTCCATCATCTTCTTATCAAAGAAGAGCTGTGGTAACCACCTTTTCCTGAAGAGCTGCAAGAAAAGTTCCCAAGTGATTTCCCTTGGCAACAATCTTTTATCTGCCTTCTCATTATCCCACCATGTAGCCACTTCTCCAGTAAGTTGATATGAACCCCACATTGCCTTTGTCTGATCAGAAAGATTACAGATCTTGATGTATATTTCCATTTCTATAACCCATGCTTTAGCTCCATCATTGATGGTCCTACCATAAACTTGTGTGGTGAGACCTTCTTGAGGTCTTTTCCCAACTCCTCCTCAATCCTACCATGATTGTTCGCATTCCCTTCAATCTCTGGAGCCCATGCCACTACCCTCGGGTTCTCATTGCCTTGATTTAGATTTGCATTTCCTTGGTTTTCATTTTGATTTTTCCCTCCACAGCTCACTCTAATCTCTTGCTCAAGATTATCCATCCTTATACCCTGTTGGGTTAGGAGAGAAAGGATTTGATCCAACCTTCCATTTTGATCATTTTTTGGTTCACCACGATTTCTTTCATTTTGCTCACTTCCTAATCCCAAGGGTCCTCCACTATGATCAATGTTTCTAGTATTCATGGTGATTGCTTTGCATCAAAGTTGCATCTTAACATAATAGTCCAAAAAGGCCCTAGTGTCAAACCTAGTGCTTTGATACCAAACATAAAGTACACATTCCTTAACAAAGTTACTGAAGTAAATAATCCACTTAATTACATTAACTCAAGTAAAATGATAGATCTCTAAAATATTAGCAATAATCACATTACATCTTACAAATCCATGTTGCATAACCAGGTTTAGCACTATAAAGAATATACATTGTCTATCTTGGCTCACATGCCATTAGTTATCATAATGAATAATAAAGTAAAATAATCTAGTACAAGTAATGAATAAGATTTGAATCACTGTCTCCAGCCGTCACTAACCCACATGGTCATCTGCAAGCCAAGAAATGGGAACATGGCTCAAGCACTTTTATTCCCAACCATGAAGCAATTACACTTCCCCAGATCCCTTCATAACATGAAGGAAACCTCAGCCTGCATGAAATGCCTAGCAACCTAGAAACAACTGGCAGGAGGGAATACCCAATGCAACCTGATGTCTAAATGCAAATCTAAATGATGATGTGCAATATCTCACAACAGGATGTAGCAAAGAAATATACAAGTAAAGGTTTTCTAGACAATCTTTCATCCATTTCAATGAACATGGCTTGGCCCAAGCACTTGATATAGTTATGGTCAAATCCTAAAAAAGAGGAAAAGCTTTCTCTATATACCTATATTCGGCATCCTTGCCCAAAAGTAACCCAACATGCATATAAAGCAAAAAAAAACCTAATTGCAATGCATATATTCAATAAACTCATGTACACTCTAAGTGCTTCCTTTCAAATGCAATAATACTTGTCTAACCATTTATAACACAATTGTAGTGAACATGCACTAAGATATGACTAGCCATTTTCATACAAGATTACTCGTGACTACATTTCATGATTCCAATAACAACGATACATCTTATAATAACTTTCAAGCAATTTAGGTACCATCGAAACGAATGGGTTATGTCATTTCCAACTTTCATCAATAGGTAGGAATAAGGGAAAATTCTATCTCTGAGAAAGTGTTCCATAATGTCCGTCATGGATTTTACCTAGGTAGCTAATTTCATGTGTATATATATGTTTGTTTCATAATTTGGTTTCCAACATACACAATCTGAAAGAAAATTTATACTTTTCTATATAAAGACTATTTCAATAACAATGCTTATAAAAGTGGAGTTGTTTTATTTCTTTTTTAGATCAGGGTTGTATTTCCTTAGAATCAAAAGGATCATATAAGAGATAATGATACACATGATAAAAAAGGAACCGTTCCAAAACAACGAAGTAGGTCACTGCAATCAAAAACATAGGTTGCCCCAAAACACATGGTAGTTTATCTAGGTAGAGATAGGTCATTGAACTAAAACATGTCAAAAACATGTGAATAGGTAAGAGATAAAAAAGGCCAAACTAATTATAGGTTAAGGCCGATGAGTAATGCAATTTTGACAGTTTAAATAATGAAAAACCAAGCTATTGAAATTAACAACCGAAGGCCAACAATTAAAAGTGTGGCTACAAGCCATTTTAATAATTAGAAAGGCCTTTCTAACATTTTAGAAAGGTTTTCTAATAATATGAGGCCGATTTAGATAATAAGAGATCGTTTAAACAGAAGAGAAAGTGGTTTACACAGAGGAGAATGTTGTTTAGGTGAAGTGCAGAATGATATACAAGAAGAATGTTTGACTTAGTAACATGGATGTTTCAGTGAAGTAATGAAGAATTTCAAAATATAGTGAAGATGCTTCAGTGAAGCTAAATAAGATGGCATGAGGGCCACGTAATACTAAGATGGCCGATGCACACAACAAAAGACTGATATATTTAACATTTCCAAATATTGTTCATCTCTAAATAGGTCGATCTAATGGGTAAGGAGGTCGTTCTGATAGAATAGAGCAGGCTGGCAACTAGAAAGGATAAGGGTTAAACAAAGATCTGACCGAAGAAGTGCTTATAGAACCCAATCAACAAGAAAATAGGGCCGATTACACATTTAAAAACAAGCCCAAACAAAGGCCAAAATGTGATACAAGACTGTTTAAGTCCAAAACAATACTGCTATAAGATCTAGGAGATGACCAGATAAGGTGAAGAGTGGCCCAACCTACGTTTAAAGGTTGTTCTCCAAATGGGAGCGCTGGCTGAAGAAGTGATCTTTTAGGTCATTTAATCAATAGTAAAGACTAGATCAATAGACATCCAAAAGATATGCAGGTCGATGCTTAAAAAGTAGGCTGATTATTTAAACACAAATGTCAATACTTTTAGAGAAGGGTCTACAAAACTAAAGTAAGGACCATACCAATTACAAGGAGAAAATAATCAACAGGCTGAAACAAGATAAAACTGGTGGGTCCTTATCATTTAAGTAGATATATATAATTTTGGTCCAAACAAGGATGTTAATTTCCCAGATGATGATATAGAAATACTACAGATGATCCATGGATGAAAAAAAGAAAATAGAAAGGAACCTGGATAGTTTGGTTGTACAACGTCAAGAATCTCTCCATAGTTTTCCTGTTGTTCTAGTTTTTTCTCCTTCCTTTCTTCTGCACTGAATGGGCCCTCTTTTCTCACTCCCTACATTCCTCTTTTTCTTGCGGTCTCTCCCTTTTTCCTACCATTCTACTTTTGTTTTATTCCCCACCATGCTCTAAATTTGGTGTCTTGAAAATAGACCTGTGAGTCTTCTTTAAGTTGACTCCATGCATGGGCGCTTGGTGCCCAATTTTCTCTTCTTACATGAAATTTCTTTAGACAACTTTATGTTTATTTTTTATTTTTATTTGTTTGCATGTGGTTTTGTACGATGCATACATAAGTTCTTACTTATTATAGACCTTCTTTATAATATAGATTATTAATTTCATGAGTAAGACTAACACAACTTACTATCAAGAGTTATACCAATATAATTATTTTATACATATAAAATTATTATATCCATATAAAATTATAACCATTAAATAAATTTTAAAAAATAAATTTATTTAATACAACCTATACTACTTATCCCACAAAGATGAATTTAGAGATACCTAATTACAAGATGATATTTACACCCAAAAAAATGTATAGAGGCCACAAAATTACATATTTTAATCTAATCCGCACAAGTAGTCACGCCAAATAGAAGTTCAAGAAGATTACACCAAATGCACCCAATGAAACCAATCAAATGCAATTTGACATGATAAAATGATCTACATGTGTGTGTAGGTATCAGGGTTCCATTCCTATCAGTTCTTGATAGGTGGCTAGGGCGATTCTACCTCAACCATGTTCTCGCCCTCGACGTTCTTGCATTCAGTCGCACTCAATTCCTCATCAGTAGATTACTCCAAAATCGTAGCTGAAGCAAAACATAAATCCATCATAATATCTATGTGTTATGATAATTCACCTATTAAGCTTACGTAATTAACCATGTAGTAAAACTTTCAAGATAATAATCAAGAGTTTGAGTTGTAAAAATAGTTCAAAGGATCGAGATGTGACACACTAGTTATTGTAAGGAAGTAAGAGTAGAAAAATCAACTTATTACAATAATATTCAGTGGAGTGTTGTACAATTTTTTCAAATCTAATCTATAGACTATTACAAAAATTAAACATAAACACATAAATCAACATATACAATATCACACAGACACACTAGAATTATGTGGACAAAACCCTTTTAGGAGAAAAACCCCATGCTCCAAAATATTCTCAATGTATTATCAAATCAATAATAAATTACAACACTTGTAGTGCAAGCTTTTTTAGGAGTTTTACCAGCATATAAAACTTGGAGTGATTTCAGTAGCATTTCGGTAGTACCTATAAATTCTCAATATAATACAAATCCTCAAGCACCCAAGTTACATAGACTTCCAAACAATCTAGAAACCATAGGTGGTTTTCTAAACCATGTGCAAAACCTTCTATAGGTATGGTTCCCAACTTGAACCCCATTTCTAATTCCCCTTGATGATTCCCACAATCAGGCTAACAATAGTAGATTAATGTTCCACCCTACAACTGTCATAAAATGTCATTTTTTATCACCCAACTTAGTGCCCAGATTTGCTAATAATAACTATCTAAAATAATGTGTTTGATGGAATATAAATTTTCTCTCATAGCTGGTCAAGATTCTCAATAACTCCATCTTATAGGCTCTTACAGTTGTCATAAGAATATGTCATAACATCCCTACAAAATAGGGTGCTACAAAGCTACCTATTTTAAGAACCTTATGACAAATTACAACTCACCAAATAAAATACCAACATCTGGCACATAATGTCAACTCAAAATCCCATGCCCCATTTCAATTGGAGTGTAATTTAATTAATAAATAAAATATAATAATATGCAAGTAAATGCTAAATAATTAATAAATCAAACTAAGAATTTTTGCAAGGTTGAGACACCTTAATTTCCAACATTCTCCCACTTGTTGAATATTTTGAAAGAGCCAAAGGGAAACATACCATCAAGAATCTAATTGCTAGGGGCTAAGGGACCCATAGACTTTGAACATCATCTGCATTTCTTTGTGCTCATGGGCTTGGTTAATACATTTGTAACATAACTTTTTCTAATTTCATAGGGCTTCCATCTTTGACCATGTCTCTAGAAAAGTGATATTGCACATATATTTTCTGTTAGGAATTGTATGCAGAAGATATCAATTAAATGTAAATAAAAATTAAATAGAGGAATGAAAATACACAGAAATAATAACAGCGAGAGAAAAGTTTTAATGTGGTTCACCCAAACTTGGGCTACATCCACCAACAGAGACTAATATTATTATCCAGTAAATCAAACCGATTACAACTAGCAATCCTTGCAACTTAATACCATTGCAAATGCTACAATACAAATATCTCAATAGAAACCCTAACCCTTAGCCTCTTTTATCAAGCCTTATGTCGATTACAAAATAGGGTTTTTTTATGTCGGCCAATAGAAAAAATAACTCCCGACACCTTTATAAAATAATAAAAATCATTTGAGGTTTCGGGGGCGCTACCCCTTGACCCTGTCTTGGGGGTACTGCCCCCAAACCTTTGTTAAATAATTTTGGGGGGAAACGGTGCTGATAAAAGTGGGGAAAATTTAACCTCTGAGTCTGATTAGGCTCCATATAACAACAATCTCCCACTTCAAGACTGATCAAACTCCACACCCTATCATCTCCCACTTGGAGATTGATCATAACACCACTGACCCTATAGCTCCCACTGGAAATAAACACCATGGACCCTGCTGTTCTTATTTTATTTTTTTTAGTCTTGAAGACAAACTGAAACTAAAGAGGAGCTCAGCTTCTCCCTTGTCACTGCCTTTGTAAACATATCCGCTAGATTTTCATCTATATGTATCTTTTCTAGCCTTAATTGTCCATCATCCAACACTGATTGAATGAAGTGATACCTCAACTGTATGTGTTTGGTCTTTGAATGCAAGGCATAATTCTTTGCAAGATGTATGGCACTTTGGTTGTCCATAAACAAATAACTATTAGCCTATTGTTTGCCCAATTCTTCCATGAAAGATTGCAGCCATATCATCTCCTTGCTTTCCTCTGTTGCAGCTACATACTCTGCTTTCGTGGTGGATAAAGCAACCACCTTTTGCAACCGTGAGATCCAACTCACTATTGTCCCACCTACAATAAAGACATAACCTGTAGTACTCTGCCTGGTATCAATATCCCCTACCAAATTTGAGTCTACATAACCTGCTAAATTAGTATTAGAGCCCCCAAAACATAAGTGTTTATTGGATGTACCTCTTAAATATCTGAGAATCCATTTTACTACATTCCAATGCTCCAATCCAGGATGACTCATATACCTGCTTACGACTCCTACAGCATGTGTAATATCTGGTCTCATGCATACCATGGTGTACATTAAAATTCCTATAGCTGAAGTATATGGTACCTTGGACATTTTATCTTCCTCCTCTTGTGTCTTTGGACACATCTCCTTAGTCAATTTCAAATGACTAGGCAAAGGTGTGCTGATAGATTTTGCATTCTCCATATGGAATCTCTGCAATACCTTTTTAACATAATTAGCCTGAGATAGAGTCAATTTTTTTCTTCCTATCTCTACAAATTTTCATACCAAGGATTTGTTTTGCTACCCCCAATCCTTCATAGCAAATGATTGTGCTAAATGTTGTTTTAACTCTCTTATGTGATCCATGTTAGACCCTGCTACAAGCATGTCATCAACATATAAACATAAAATAATGTAGCTGTCATTATCCAACCTCTTAAAATAAACACAATGGTCATAATTACACCAGTTGTAGCCTTGCTCAGGCATAAAACTATCAAATTTCAAATACCATTACCGAGGTGCTTGTTTCAAGCCATATAAACTCTTCTTCAATCTGCACACCAATTTCTCCTTACCTTTGACCTCAAATTCTTGTGGTTGTTCCGTATATATCTCCTCCAAATCACCATGGAGAAAGATAGTTTTCACATCTAGCAGTTCCAAATGCAAATCTTTAGCAGCCACAATACTTAAAACAGTATGAATAGAAGTCATCTTAACAACTGGAGAAAAAATCTCATCAAAATCAATACCTTTTTTCTGTGCAAATCCTTTCACAACTAACTTGGCTTTAAATCTTTTCTTACCTCCATCTTCCTCTTTCATCTTATAAACCCATTTGTTTGGTAAAGCCTTTTTACTTGCAGGCAACTTACATAATTCCCAAGTCTATTTTTCAACAAGGAGTCCATTTCTTCTTTCATTGCAAGCTCCCATTGAACCTTTGAATCCACCTGCATAGCTTCATCATACCTTTCCGGTTCACCAGCATTTGTTAACAAAATAGAATACAAAGAGGAAGAAAACCTTTCAAGAGGTCTAATTATCCTTGTTGATTGTCTAACATTTACTGGAGTGTGGTATTTCTTGTTACTATTGAGGAGCATGAGGAACCACTGGAACATCATTATCTAGAGTATCATCTAGCACCACAAAATTCTTTTCTTTCTTCTCATGTTGCTACAACTGATCTTTGTACAATACCTTCTCATTGAATACAACATCCTTGCTTCTCACAATTTTTAGATTTTCAACATCCCAAAGCCTATAACCAAATTCATCAATGCCATATCCAACGAAGATACACTTTTTTGATTTTGCATCTAGCTTGGTTCTATTTTTAGAATCTACATGTGCAAATGCTTCACATCTGAAGGTTTTGAGAAAAGAATAACTCACCTTCTTCCCTATTCATGCTTCCTCACAGCGCAAAGGAACTGAAGGACCTCTATTAATTAAATATACATTGGTATTGACAGCCTCTACCCACATATTTAAAGGCAGCCCAACATGCAATCTCATGCTCCTTGCATGCTCCATGATTATCCTATTCATGTGCTCAGCCACACAATTTTCTTGTGGAGTCCTTGGAACCATTTTCTACCTACGAATTCCATTAAAGGAACAATAATCCTCAAATTCTTTGTTGTAATACTCACAACCATTATCAGATCTAAGCCATTTTAATCTTTGACTAGTCTCATTCTCAACCAAATTTCTCCATTTATTAAATGTTTCAAATACATCAGATTTTTGTGTAAGGAAATAAATCCAAACCTTCCTAGTTGCATCATCTATGAATGTAACATAATACCGAGAGCCACCGAGAGAAGATACCTGAGCTGGTCCCCATACATCTGTATGTACAAGCTCCAACTTTTCATCTTTCTTTTGCTTCCCATCCTTGAGAAAATTGACTCTCTTTTGTTTGCCATACACACAACTTTCACATAAATCCATATTAATACACTTCAGACCTGGTAAAAATTTCTTAGAATGAAGTACCTTCATACCTTTTTCACTAATATGCCCAAGTCTATTATGCCACAGTGTGTCATAGAACCCGCAACAACTATTTCAATCTCTTCCTGCAAACCCACATCAACTGTTCCGGAACCTGTTTGGTTTTTCTTTGCAACAACTAAAGTAGAAGGAACAGTATGACCTGTACAAAGATATAAGGTGCCTACTTTCACACCTTTTGCTACTACTAAGACACCTCTTGAAACCTTCCAATTTTTATCACTGAAAGTAACTATGCAACCTTCATCAGCTAGCTGCTCTATTGAAATTAAATTCCTACTTAGCCTTGGAATGTGCCTTACCTCTTGTAGTAGCCAGTGATTCCCATTCTGCAACTTAATCTTGATTCTTCCCTTTCCAACAATCTGACAAGGTTCGTTATCTCCCAAATAAACCAACCCAAAATCCCCTTGGACATAATCAAGAAAATAACTTCTATGGGGCATAGCATGAAATGAGGCCCCTGAATCTAAACCCATGAATCATTAGCATTATCTAGGGAAAGAATCAAAGCATCATCTTCAGATTTATTACTTACCACATTTGCCTCCTTATTGCCTTCTTGTTTATCTCCTTCTTTATTCTTCTGAGACCAGTAATCTTTTTTCAAATGACCTGGTTTCCCACAGTATCAGCAATCCTTCTATCCTCTAGATTGGGACCTCTTGTTCTTTGATTTTCCTCGTGACTTCCCATGACCTCCAAAACTTTTTCCTCTCTCCTTTGATCTACCCCTGCTTTTTGCATTCAAAACACTACCTGATGTGGACCCTCCTGAGCTCTTCCATCGCATTTCCTTGCTAAGGATAACACCAACAACATCATCAAATTTCAAAGTATTTGAACTAGAGATAGAGTTACTTACAACCATTACCAAGTTATTCTAGCTTTCTAACAAAGAACATAAAACCAAGAGAGCCCTCATCTCTTCATCAAATTTCACTTTTACAGAAGTTAACTGACTGGCGATATTAAACTCATTTAAATGATCTTTCACAGATCCACCTTCAATCATTTTCAGATTAAACAAATGCTTCATGAGAAATACCTTACTTGAGGCTGATGGTTTTTCATACAATTTAGTCAAAGCTTTCATCAGACCATCTGTTGTCTTCGCTTCTATTATATTGAATGCCACAGATGGTGCCAGACACAACCAAATCGTTCCTAGTGCCTTTCTATCCAGAAGATTCCAATTCTCACCAGTCATTGTTGTCAGTTTATTGGCTATTCCTTCCAATGGCCTCCATAAATCCTTCTAATAGAGATAATCCTTCATTTGCATCTTCCATAATTGATAGTTTTGCCCATTGAATTTATCCACCTTCAATTTACCCTCGTCTGCCATTGCTCCACTTAACTGTGAGATTTCTACTCAACTGTGAGACCTTCCTGCAAACAATAATTGAACACAACCCGCTCTGATACCACTTGTTAGGAATTGCATACAGAAGATATCAATTAAATGAAAATAAAGATTAAATAGAGGAATGAAAATACACAGAAATAATAACAGCAAGAGACAAGTTTTAACATGGTTTAACCAAACTCGGGCTACATCCACCAACATAGAGTCCAATATTATTATCCAGTAAATCAAACCGATTACAAAGAACAATCCTTACAACTCAATATCGCTACAAATGCTACGATACAATATCTCAATGGAAACCCTAACCCTTAGTCGCTTTTATCAAGCCTTATGTTGGTTACAAAATAGGGTTTTTTATGTCAGCCAATAGAAAAAATAACTCCCAATGCCTTTATAAAATAATAAAATTCATTTGAGGTTTCAGGGTGCTGCCCCTGAGCCCCCGCAGGGGCGCTGCCCCTCGACCCCACCCTGTATCACGACAGGGAGTGCGCCAAGGGTGCTGCTCCTTGACCCCGTCTTGGGGGCGCTACCCCCAAATCCTCATTAAATAATTTTGGGGGGAAACCATGTCGATAAAAGTAGGGAAAATTTAACCTCCGAGTCTGATTAGGTTCCATATAACAACATTTTCTTGGTCCTTGCATGAAATGTTAGGTTCTTTGCTAGACAAATTGTACTATAATTATCATAATAAAGAGTATTTGCACCTTGATTTTGTAAGAACCCTTACCAATTCTGCCTTGAATTTATGAGTTCTAGTGTGTTGACATTTTTTGAAACACTTGTCATGCAAACTGTCTATGACTGATTTCTAAGTGTTTGTTTGGTTTTATGATGTTTGTTTGACTGATTTTCAATGCTAATACATATGTAAATACATAGAAAAGATAGCCAAATACTCACATAAACAAATATTAGTGACTCAACACTTAATTAGGCTTTATTTATTGTTGGTATAGGTCTAATTACATTAATAATCAGGTCTGATATAAAGTATATTAGACTGATTAAACCTATAAGAAATGTTGATAAAGCCTATTCAAATTAAATATTTGAAAAAGGAGTTTGTTTACAACATACTCGATTGAAAAGTACTTCTTCTAGGTACCATATGAAATCATACATGACAAATAGATGATAAATACATGAATGATTTGATGGTTGTCCTCAATGAATTTTGATATGAATTTGTAGATGATGGCAATGCCTAAACAACTCCAAAATTTTCCTTAAACCTCCTCCAAAAATTAAGCGATTGATCCTCTATATAACCACCAACCCTAGGAATGATATTAGATATCAAATAGATGTCAAATATGTCTCTAAAAACCTGACTCACAAATATGATATGACTGTAGAAGTCTGATATGAAATTCTGAACACACAATCTTCTTGAATGATTCCTCCAAAGGTGGTGCTAACAACCCCAATTATGCCAAAACCCTAGGCGATGGAAAATATGATGTTTCTACCTCACAAACCCCCAGGATTTGCAATTACAAGTGCCCATATCCGCAAAGTATCATTTGTAATATCACATGCTCCACAAACCCTAGTGGCTAGCAAATGGTGATACTCAGATTTGCCTTCAAAAACCTATTGATTCTATCACCAAACCATGAGATGCCAATGCCAAATCCATCACAAATAACCTACAATATAATAACCTTCAATCTTCATCACAAAAAATTGACATTTTGGCATAAATTATGCCAATTTGTCCTCCAAACCCTAGCTATTGTAAACCTGCAGAGAATGCTATCTTTGAAGCTCCAATGTCACACAAATACTTGCAAATAAGCCCAATAACAAACCTCGTATGGATTCACCTCTCAAAGTGGAGTGGGTTTTCGTCCAAAGCACTAAATTTTTCTAAGGGTTTTCCTCCTTAAAAAATGGCTGAAACAAAGTTGCACCTCAAAGAGAAAATCTCCAATATCAAATGACAAATATACAATATGATCCAAATGAGTCCCAAACACCTTATTTATAACCCACAAGTTGGGTGCCCAAAATTTTACTTTATTTTATTTTGCTTTCAAGTCCACCTCTGGGTAAGTGCAAAAAGATGAGGGACCAAAATGGGGTCTTAAGATGCCACTTTTTTTTTGAAATCAGGAAACATTGATGTTGGATGAGAAATTGAAGATAGCTACACTCAAAATTTGATGATGGAACAAAAACAAGAGTTGTAGTGCTCCGAATCTAGTTTCTAAATTACTAATTTTTTTCTAAAAATGGTTGAGATTAAGGGGTTCAAAAAGGGGGAGCACACAAATTGGTCTTGTTTTTCTTAAAAAACATAACATAGTGTCTGGTGTGCTCCCCCTAAAATGTTAACCTTTTTTTAGTATTTCAATAATCACTCCAGTGAGAAATTAGCTAACACCATGTAGTTTATCCCTAATTTTTCTAATAATTTTTTAATGAATAATTGATTTTTTAGTAATTTTTAAAGTGGACACATCCTGAAAAATAGAAATTTGAACGTGCTCCCCCCTAAAATGTTTGAAAACTAATTGAAAATCAATTTTTTTTTAATACATGTACAATGGAGTCTAGTTTCTAAAAATGTAACTTATTTCAAATTTTGATGAACAGTTTAAAAAAAATCAAAAATACTATACACTAGTTTTTGACAAAAAATGGATACACTAACAAAAGAAATTCAAGATGAAATACTAAACATACTCAAAATGTGAAAAAAATGGTTAGATAGCTAACAAAGAGATTAAGATTATGGTGGTATTTTTTTGAGTTTTCATTGAAAAAAGTGCCATCTTGATGGGGAGCACGCTCCATATTATCTCTATATTTTGCTAAAAATTGATAAAAACACGTCAAAGAAAGCTAAGCATAACGCAAGTGTGTTATAATGCGCTCGCGTTATGCTAAGCATAACTGGCAATAAACATGCCAATTGAATTTTCTTGAAAGTTTCTAAAGCCTTTTCAACAAATCCATTTTTTGCATATCTTGCAATCATTGCATTCCATTATAGAACATCTCTTTGAGGTGTTACATCATACAATTGACATGCCTTGTCTATGCTTCCACACTTTACATACATGTCTATAAGGGTAGTTGCACTTCCTATCGTCTCTCTCACTCTCTACTTCCCTCCCCTCTCTGCATTTACCCTCTCTCTGATTCTCTACTTCCCTCCCCTCTCTACCTCCTACCTTCTCTCTCACTCTCTTCTTACCTCCCCTCTCTACCTTCTACCCTCTCTCTCACTCTCTACTTCCCTTCCCTATCTACCTCCTACCCTCTTTCTGAGTCTTTTCTTCCCTCACCTCTCTACCTCCTACCTTCTCTCTCACTCTCTTCTCCCCCCCTCTCTACCTCTTACCCTCTCTCTCACTTACTAGTTCCCTTCCCTATCTACCTCCTAGGTCCTCTCTCTCAGTCTCTACTTCCCTCCCCTGTCTACCTCCTACCCTCTCTCTCTTCTTCCTTCCCCTA
Organism: Cunninghamia lanceolata; assembly: GCA_027924645.1. Lineage (NCBI taxonomy): Eukaryota > Viridiplantae > Streptophyta > Pinopsida > Cupressales > Cupressaceae > Cunninghamia > Cunninghamia lanceolata. Next base: position 2,099,713 of record BSBN01000704.1, on the reverse strand, counting down.
TCTACCTCTTATGGTCCTCTCCCACTCTCTACTTCCCTCCTGTCTCTACCTCCTATCTTCTCTCTCACTCTCTACTTCTGTCCCCTCTCTACCTCTCCTCATCATTCTTCCCATCCAATAAAATTTCATAAATTATCTTGTTTCCATTTCATCATCCCAATTTATATCCTCATCCCTCTTTGCATGTCCTAGTTTTCTTGTTTCCATATTCTTTGTCAACATGTGAGAGGAGAGGGAGGAAGAGGGAGAGAGGGTGGAGATGGATGGGAGAGAGAGGGGAGAGATATGGTGATAGAGAGAGAGTCCTAGTTTTCTTGTTTTGGAGAGAGAGAGAGGGTTGGTCAGGTTTATGAGTTTAGGGTTGCTTAAGTTTAGGGTTTAGTGGAATTATTTAGGGTTTAGGGGTTTAGGGTTACTCAGGTTTATGGTTTAGGGGTTAGATTTTAGGGGTATTATTTAGGGTTTAGGGGTTTTGGGAGAGAGAGAGGTTTAGGATTGCTCAGGTTTAGGGTTTAGAGGTTAGGCTTAAAGGGGAATTATTTTATAATTTCCCTCCAATCCTCCTAATCCTAACACATTAGTCCACTCATCTCCTAATCCATCAATCCCTATCATCCATCCACCATATAACTCACTATCTAATCCACCATCAAATATTCTAAGATCTAATCCATCAACCCATGAACGCTTGAAATTGTTTCTCTAAAGAGTCTTTACAAAATTCAAAAATAAAAGAAAAGATATGGAGCCATCCAAATCCACTGATCCAATTTCATCCCCCTCTAACACTCCCAATCCTAATCCATTCGGGCCTCCTATATCCATTCACTCGATTAATCCTAACCCCACAACATCTTCCATCATTATCCAACAACTATATGCATATCCTAGTCCATCAACCCATGAATCCATGAAGGATGTGACCCAAGGACTATTAGCAAGGAATCTAAGAACATCATGTACTCAAATTCCTATCTTTAAGCCTAACAAAGAACCTCCTAATAAGATGTATACCACTACAACACCATCATCCACTCCTATGTCTATCCATTTCATTGAAGAGTCTCCTACCATAAGTCCAAGTCAAACCCCATCATGTAGCCATGTTGTCAAACATCCAAAGATTATTGATCATGGATCCAAGAACCCATCACATCCATCTAAGAAACCCAATAGCTATACATTAAGAGCCTAGTCCAAAGAATATGGAAACACCAACCACCCATCCTAATCAAAATCCAAACATCCCATCTAATCCCATCTTGGTTCCCTTACCATCTCATGGTCAACCCCTCTGTACATAGATCCCATCATTAATCCTCCAACATCTCCTAGTGAACCCCCATCACCACCTCTTACTCCCCAATTCAATGAATATCAATGCATCCCCACTTTGTTAGGGTTAGCCAGTAGAAGATATCAATCAAATAAAGATTAAACAGAGGAATGAAAATACATAGAAATAACAACTATGAGAGACAAGTTTTTAACGTGGTTCACCCAAACCTAGGCTACATCCACCAACAGAGAGTCCAATAGTATTATCCAGTAAATCAAACCGATTACAACCATCAATCCTTGCAACCCAATATCACTGCAAAATGCTACAATAAAATATCAATGGAAACCCTAACCCTTAGCCGCTTTTATCAAGCCTTATGTCGGTTACAAAATAGGGTTTTTTATGTCAGCCAATAGAAAAAATAACTCCCGATGCCTTTATAAAACAATAAAAAACCATTTGAGGTTTCGAGGGCGCTGCCCCTTGAGCTCATCTTGGGGGCGTTGCCCCCAAACCCTCACAAGGGGCACTACCCCTTGACCTCGTTAAATAATTTGGGGGGAAACTGCGCCGATAAAAGTGGGGTAAATTTAACCTCTGAGTCTGATTAGGCTCCATATAACAACACACTTACCCTATCCATATCTAATATCGTGCTATCTATGCTTATCCTCCCTGTGATCAAGATATTATCTATGATCAAGATCTTAACCATGAGCAAGTAACCCACATCACTCCTATCCATTATCTCGTGCTAGTCTTATTCATTATCCATCAATATCCCATGATGAGACACTTGTTCCCCAAGAAAACATAGATAATCAAACAAATAACTTGGATCCTATCAAATCACATCCCAATGAGTATAATGATTTAACCTAGATCTAAGAATTCTACATCCATTTCCCATTGATCCTCCATCATCCCCTATCTAACTATATGTTTAGGTGTTTAGCCTGGTTGCTTGAGTTTAGGGTTTAGGGGCTAGGGGCATTATTTGAGGTTTACATGAGTTTAGGATTGCTCAAGTAAATAGGGTTTAGGGTTTAGGGTTAGGGTTTAGGGATGCTCTAGTTTAGGGTTTAGGGTTTAGGGGTTAGGGGTTTAGGGTTGCTTAAGTTTAGGGGTTAGGGTTTAGGGTTTAGAGAGAGATAGAGCGAGGGGGCCAATAGAGATTGGGAGAGATAGGGAGATAGAGGTTTAGGGTTGCTTCTAGGTTTTATGGTTTAGGGGTTAGGGGTTTAGGGTTGCTCATTTTTAGGGTTTAGGGGTTAGACGTTAGGGTTTAGGGGCATTATTTAGGGTTTAGGGTTTATGGTTTAGGGGTTAAGGTTTAGAGGTTTAGGTTTATGGTTTAGGTAGAGAGAAGAATAGGGAGATATAGAGGAGACTGAGCCTGGGAGAGATATCTTTGTCTCCTCTCTCTGTCTCTCCTCTCTCTAACTCTACCTTTCTATCTCTCCCTCCCTCACTATCTCACCTTCCCTCTCTATAATTCTCCCAATCCCTCTACCTCAAATCTATCTCCCTATGTCTCTAGAAGTTGTATCTCTTGATCTCTTTCCCTATCTCTATCTCTCTGGACATATGGATCCCTATCTCTTAATCTATCCCTTGCTACCTCTCTCTCTTCCTCTCTATATCTCTCTCCATCCCTCTACCTCTTGAAATCTCTCCATCTCTTTCCCTATCTCTATCTATCTGCATAACCCTATCTCTGTATTTCCCTATCTATCTCTCCCTTGCTAGATCTATCTCCCTATATCTCCCCTCTCTCTCTATATATGTATCTCTATCTTTTTCCCTCTATAGACCACTTTGTCTATCTCAATCCCCATCTCTCCCTCTCCCCGTCTCTATCTCCACCTATCCCTCTCTATCTCTCTATTTGCCCCTCTTTCTATATTTTTCCCTTTCTCTAACTCTCTCTATCTCTCCATCTCTTTCTGGATGTTCCCAGACTCTCTCCCTATCCATGTCCATGTCCCTCTCTATCTCTCCATGTCTCTCGGTCCCTCTCTATATATAGGATAGAGAAATAGAGAGAGAGAGAGACTCTCCCATGTAGATACAAGGTTACATTTGTCTCTCCTAGTATAAAAAAATTCTATTTCATGAACCACATGGATATTTGAGTCTAGGGATACTCTTGGACCGTCACTTGATTACCTATTATAGTTACAATATATTTTATGTGAAAGCATGACATCCTAGACCATGATTTTGGCACTAACATTGAGAAGGTTATGATTTTTGCATGCATGAACCTTTATGTTTTCATTCTTCCCAGAACGCGCTCATGTTATAACGTGAGTGTGTTATAATGTGAGCATGTTCTGGGAAGCATGAAAAATGGTAAAAAAGTATGTGGGATCCATGTTTCAAACCCCACATGATTGTTATTCCTATTTTTCATGCAGTATATCAGACAATAAAACACTTTTTATGTTGTTTGACTTATTGAGAATCATTTTTATATCAATCCACCACCTTTTTTGTTTTTTCAACATAGAGGAACTAATTTTGCATGTTTTTGGATAAAATTTGATTATTTAAACTGAAAGTTTCATGTTTCATGTGTGATATTGTTTCAAAGCTAATTACCATTGATAGATAGATTGCATTTGATGATATATGTTTGTTTTTTCCATAAATTTCACTAATCCTATTCTAGAGTTATATAGAATTCATAATCAAACTTGCGTAAAAGAAGAATTTAAGGATTTTGAAGCCATATTTTAAAGAATTGATCAACTACAATATCGAATTCTAAAGTATGTTCAACTTATGTCCATTTTCATTCACATATATATGTTCTTATGTTCTTTATGTCTTTATGTCTTTATGTTCTTTATGTTCTAAGATATATATGTGTCTAGGTATATCAGTTAGTTCAGTCAAAGAGACTCCAAATTCCTCATGTTTCCACCTTGTTTCGGCCCTTCATGCCTTCATTTCACCTATTTTCAGCTATACAAGAGAAAAACAATATCAAATACTTCTTAAAATAATTTTAGTGAACAATTGTTTGTCATACTCATATTCATGATCAATGGAGCCAAAATTGATTTTGGAAGACTCTTAATTTTTGCCCTAGGATGATATAGAAGGATTTATTCCTTAATATGCATAATTCAATTCATTTAATAGAACCATGCAATGGCTTGAATCTTAGACTATCCTATGCCCCCTATTATGACAATCCTACTTGTCTCTATTGATCATTTAGACAAAATTCTTAGTTGTCCTTTTGATAACTTCTCCACACATGTTTCATAGTATGAATTCTCTTGGAGAAGGGTGGAGGATGTCAAGACCTCTTTAGTGTCTTGGGCTAGGACATTCCTTATGCACCTATTCATGATGATTTGTATGCACATGACACAACAATATTTCAAAATTTCCTAATTGTCCTTCATTAGCACATGATGGTGGTTACCTTGATTGACTATATACCTTTCAATACCCTAAATTACAGAGATTAGTTTAATGATTTTTACGACAGTCCTAGGTATGTCTCCAAATATTCATGTTTCCAAGATAGCTCTAGTTAATGTCCACTTGTTTCTAGAACCTCTTAGACCTGCAAGAAATAATTCTGAGCATTATATTTATCATAAATAAGTCACTTTTAGTCAATAGAAGCCAAAATACATCCATTTGCAATCATGGATTAGTTAAGGATAGCTAGGTGGTAAATTTGTTTCCATTGGCAACTTCACAAATTTCATGCCTTATCTTGTTCTCCTTGGTTTTCTCCACGGATCTCCATCATTGTCTTCATGATTCATATAATTCATCATGTCATAGTGGCTTCATCATTCCATAATTATCTAATCACAATAACCCTAGATGGCTATCTGTAGGACTACTCTGTGAATTGCACACTATGTATTTCAACAATTTAGATTTCCTTCATGTGTGTTTCAATGGTTTGCAGTGTTAGGACAATCGTATGTGAAACTTATTGAAAATAATTAAACTCCATCACACCACCTCAAATGAAATCAAACTAAATCCAAATTTCATGAATATGACTATCCTTTTGAATAAATCAGTTATGGCATGACAATCCTTTATGAGCACTTGGTCAATCTTCTTCAAACTTTCACCTTTTGTCTGTATTGAAAAATCTCTAAAATAATCCTCTTAGAACCTTACAAATAAAGTTATTATCATGTGCATGAAGTGATCAATAGTAATGATTTTCTCTAGAACTAGGTGTGATAGTCTTAGATAGTTAGGACTGTTATGACTGCCCTCATATCTGTGACAGTCTTATTTGCATTTGAATATGATAGTGATGTTTCCATGTGATGAACTTGTCTAGGATATCTTTCTACAACACCCATCCTCACCTTCATTCTCATTGCAAAGTTCAACGACACCCCTGAGCAAGGCATTTGTACCTATTCATGATTATCCTACTTGTGTTGGTTATGATAGCAGATTCTCTCCTTCTTCATAGTGGCCTTTATGGCAATTTAGCTTATGCACATGATTATCTACTTGAGTTTGGCATTGCCATATTAATAAGCCTTGACTTCAATAATTGTCTCTTGATATCCCTTCTTCACCCTCTACACCAATCCAAAGCATAATTTTGTCACTACTATTCACAACATATTTCATGAGACTGTCTTCCTTTTTGCCAATGTTGTGACAATTTAGGCATGACTAGGGAGTAGCTGAATGACATCTCTTCTTAATTAAGATAGTCTTCTTCCTTATTTCACAAGCTTGTAGGATCTCATGAGTCACTTGACCCATACTTCACTAGAATAATCTTGAGGTGTGGAGAGATTTATTCATAGATAGGGTTTGATAATTTGCTAAACAATTTCAAAATGTTGCTTAGGACAGTCCAAATCATGGAATTTTGATAGGTTGCCTTTCACAATCAAATTTGAGATTGAGGCTATGGTTTTTTTTTCCAAATACCCTATATGCAAACCTCCCCTATACTAAAAACTAACTTCTTATTTACTCGAAATGGAAATTAGGGCACAAAATATACACAATATTGTCATTGTTTTGGCAATCCCATATAGACAAGGTGTTGGTAGTCACTAGTTAAAAATTCCCATCACCCCCATCACAAAATCCTCTCATCCCCATAAAAATATCCCCTTCCTATCACTATCCTTGTACATACATCACTTAGGTCACTGAGTTAGGTCTGAGTTTAGAAGAAAATGTTATCATGTGCATAGTGGGCAACCATCAAATGAGAGATTTATTATATCCTTATTGGTCCATACTCATTACCCTTACTTGTGTGTGTGCTTCACAACTCGTTGGCAGCCTTGCCAATCCATTAGAGTATGGATGGTTATGAAGATGTCCATTTTCAACTATCATGGAAGAGATATGCATAACTATCCCATCATTCTCAGTGATTTTGGTATGACAATGGTTTCCCTTACCTTCTAGTTGCCTTCATGATAATCCTTCTACAAAGTTTAACATCTTGTGAGACATGTTGGCTAATTCCCTGATGCTAAATAGGCTCACCTTGGGTAAATGTCTCATGACAATTGTGAGGGTTAATGACAGTCATCTAGGGACTATCCTATGGCTTTTGGTAATTCTTTATTGTAACATGATAACATGATCACATAAATACCTACCAAGTGTAATGATTATGACTGACATCTTGAAGATAGCATGTGTGAGATTTAATCACATCATAATAGTCTATTAAACACTTAATACAATCCCCATCTTTGTTTTATAATAGGATTGGAGGTTTATAGGATGACATTCATAGCAGATTTGTTGACAGTCCCACGAGCCTTGTATAGTGGTTCTCATTTTAGAGCTTAGACAAATACTTTAATAGCATGCAATATATTTAGTCCTCATAATGATTATGATGTAGAGCAAGGGTATAAAATGATCAAACACAATCAAAAAACCACTCACAAGAACCCTTAGTCATTATATATTGGCTTTCCTTCTCAAATTGCCATTGATCCTTGTAGCCTTTCAAAAAGGCCTTTTTGGACATAACTTTTGGAGCAGACCTAACATTTAGAAAGTGAGACCAGTTTGAGATACCCTTTTGGCCACTACAACACATATCACCATTCAACCAACCCCAACTAACTTTTGAAACAACTTTGCAAATTGGTTCATTACATAGAAAAGTTATAATTGACGACATTGACAACAAATAGCAACTTTTACATCTTTTAACCAATTGACTCCAAAATTTCCACAATAACTCCAAATGATCATCCATGGCCCAAAATGACCTTATTCACATGAAACAACACAAAATAAGACAAAACCCAAAGTTTGAACATCTTGACCAAGAGGGTGCTCCTGCACCAAATTATCCTTACTAAGACAACATCTTGATGACCTCCTAGATCCACATTCCTCTTTTATTCATAATGATATTCTTCACAATTAGGGTTAAATTAATTACTCATGCCCCATTTGAAACTACTCGCAAAGGGATTCATTCAAGTCATGATTTTTGTCTTCACACGTCTTCCTCTAGACTTTGGGACATCGGTTATAACTTTTTTCATGGGTCAAGAAAATGAACTACAGAATGATTTTTTAGAAGTTATGAACCTTATGCATGTCTAGGACAACCTAGGCATCATAAAAATGACTTTTTATCAAACCTACAACAGCCATGAACATGAAGAACAAGTTGCTGATTTGGTTGAGAAAATGGGTATAAATCAAGCTAGTCTTTCACCACAAGGGGAGGTGCATAATATTTGTACATTTGGATGAGTTCAAAAGTATTTTAGATACCTCCATGATACTATCCTAGCCCAAGAAATGCTCACACATGAACATAAGCAAGAATTAGGGGAGTTTTCTCATGATCTTGATGTTGTCAATTCAAGGAATTTGAGTGCTTTTTGGGAGGGTTTTTTATTCTATCATATCTTTTAATGATTTTTATCCTATTTATGATTCAACTTTGATCATGGTCTATCATATCTTAATAAACAAGGACAACAATGAATTTCATGAAATTGTAGCTCCTAAAGTGATGTAAATCACCAAACATGATAACTTATTTTGTATTTTTTCATTGTGACCATTATTCATTGTCATTATAAAGGTTCTAATTATCATTGTCTTATTCATCATGCTTGTAGAAATCATCATCATGCCGAGGAAATGAGCAAAGACTCTAACACCAGAAGAGCGTGAAGCTGAGAATGAGAGGAAAAGAGAAAGAATGAGGTGAATTCAGGAAAGTAGGAAATTGTCAACAAGGTGGGTGGGTAAATACCAGGGGAGGTCTCATTTTGTGTGCCAAGTACCCTAGTCATTCGGGCCAGCAGGCTACCGACAAAGTCCCTTAAGATCCCTAAGATGAAAAAACTACCAAACTTTGATGAAGCAGTTCTTAGAATTCGTGGTAGCTGGGAACATTTCGTTTGGACCTACAGGTGCATGTGGGATCCATCCACAATAACCTCTCTCAGTTTTGGTCAACTCCAATATGTTCGACCGTGCCAAAATCAAATGCATTCTTGCAAAATGCTTTAGTTTTAGGTAGTGGAAAGGTACTAGGAGTGACATTTTGCATTCCATAGGTCGTGGGACTTGTTGGTGCCTGCATGAGCAGTTAGTTTTCAAGCATATAAACATGCAGGCACCTTCCCTAAAAATCCAAAAAATATTCTAAGTCTCTGGGCCTCCTCACCTTTTTTTCAACTGCAGCATCATATTTTCTTTGAGGAGGAGGTCATCATCATGATATTTCTGAAGGAGGGGGTGATATTTTCATATCTGAATCACCCGAATGTATGTTTGTTCCAACATCATGATGATGTTGATATCAGGGAGATATCTGCCTGTCAGCTTCATGCATTGTCTAGTGCGGGGTGATATTTCCAAATATCAGGTATGATCTAGCATCACCCTAATGTTTCGTGGAGCTACAGTGCAGCATGATATTTGTGCATCAGGATGATATTTCCAAATATCTAGTTATCTTCCAAATATCATCCTGATGCCGATATGTGGTGACATCATCAAGGTCCAAGGGGGGTCATATTTCTAACACTAGTCACCTTGTGGAGATCCCCCGATGTTGCGAATATGACGATGACGTCATCCAGATATGAGGAGGTGTGCAGTAGACAGATATGCTGATGACGTCAGCAGGATATGACGATGACGTCATCAGGATTTTTGAAGGCATCGGCAGGAAATTTCATATCGGCATAGGTTTGAGATGCTGGGCCGATGGTGGTCGTCTTGCCGAAGAAGGTGAGGTTGTTGAAGGACCATCGGGGTGACTTGTGTTGTCGGCGAAGGATCTTTTGTGCTTACCGATGGCTTTAGTCATACCAATGGTAAAGTGTGGAGTTCGCGGTCGGTGAGACCTTTGAGATCGATGTGAGTTTTTTGGGGTTGGCCGATGGCTTTGGTCATAGCGATGGGCTTTTGGAGAAGGAGCGTGTGTCGAGCGTGGCAAAAGCGCTCGACACCTATTGTACATGCGGCCATGTTTTTAAAGTGCTGAAGTGGTTTTCGCACCTTGCATGTGGGATTAATTTCCTTGCACATTTTAAACCTTCAGTAAAACGCGTTTTGGCGGGAAACTCCTTTTTTGAGTGCTGCGATGGTTTCCAAGTAGGCCGCGGGTGGTTGAGCCATCAATGGCGGTTGTTGCAGAGGTATGGGCATTGGCGTGGACGGATCCGGTACCCGACTGAAGTTGTACATCCACAACTGGCGGCTCATGGCTCGAGAACCTCTTCTGTCCCCTCTTCTACCTGCCGCATTCAATGCATTGAGCGCCATTTTTCTGATACTGTGTATCTGGCGGGATTTTTGGTCAACTATGTAATTAATGTTGGGAACCTTCCTTGCTGTATATAGCAGGTTGTGTTGCTCATTTGAAGGTTGTTGAAGGCCTGAGGCATTTTTGTGTAAATAATGAAGAACAGGGCATGATCTTGGCTGTTTTATCCCATTTTGGAGTTTATGAGTTGCAACATGAATGTATTTTGCACATATTTTCAGTTTTAGTGTTAATGTTATATGAAAAATGCTTATTGCATGTGTCTATCTGCTTGTCTCCATTTGCTGCATGTTATTCTCTTTCTTTTGAATCTGGTTGCATGTCAGCAGGGATATTTGTAAGTAGAGGCAGTTAGGTACCCATTCTTGGGTGATGTTTGTAAGGCAAGCATCAGTCCAACCCCCTGAAACATGAGTGAAAGTTGCAAACCATCTGTTGTATATGTCTAGTTGACTCCTTGCCCAATGGATAGGCACCAGTCTGCTCCTAGATCAGTAGTTATGAGCCAAAACCCCTTGTCTTGCATCCCGGACATTATGTCCACCCATTTCATCACTTCCACCTGTTAGTTGTAGGATTAGGAGTAGGAAAACCCCATGCATGCTCTCATACCTGACCAGATATATATGTCCAAGAACGTTGCCCACCTTGTGATCTATCATACAGATCTTGGTCCATACATGAGAGTATTTTGCCTGTTGTTGTCAAGTTAGATCTTTCTATCTTTGAGCTAGTCAAGGTTATATCTTGAGTTATAGGGACACCCCCCTTGGTGCGGCAGAACCAAAAGTGAAGGGGAGGAGCTCACGCAACCTCCTGTATTAGTTGGCTGAATCTGCATGTGCATAGGAACTGGCAAACCCTGATGCTGATTCAGAAGAAAAACAACAAAATGGTGACTCTGCTGGGGAGTTGATTTAAAAAGAATAATATTTGTGACCCATTCGAGTCACCAACAAAATGATGCTCTGCTGGTGGAATGAACCTGGAAAAGTAGCTTTCAGCTATTAAAAATTTTGTCCTCTCTGGAGAGGTGGCGACTCTGCAATAAAGATCTGAATGCACATAAAAGATAGATGTATGTTATTTGTTGAAAGATGTACATATTTCTGCATCTGTATGAGAAAAGGTACCTTGTTACTTCCCCTTTATATTTACTATTTTACTGCATAGGTTAGATGCCAGGGGAGGTTATAGGTCTTAGGCAGACAAAGGATGTCTAAGTGTAAGTTTTTATGAATCCAAGTATGTCTTATCCCATACTCAGTGGTGAAATGTTGGAGAAAAGAATAGAAGAGATAAAAAATAGGTTGATATTCTTAGAGGCTGAGCAGGCCCAGTTAAAAAGCAATAACCCTGTTATGTCTGCCAGTCAGAAGGCTAAACCTCTTCTCAGCCCTTTTGATCCTTTGTATGACCAACTGGATTTGTCATGGGTTGATTATAAAGTAGAAACTATGCCTGCTAGGATATACTGTCAGATGCCTAGATTTGGTGGTCACAGTGTATGTGATGGGAATGCACATATCCAAAATTTTCACAGTTTCATGGGAAAACATTCATTTAGAGATGAGGATATGTGGATGAGGTTTTTTGTTAGGTCCTTTGATGCAAAAGCAAAAGACTGGTATTTGAGCTTTCCAAAGAGATTTTTTGTCTATTGGGTTGAGCTTACTGACTGTTTCAAGAAGGAATTTGCAAAAGAACCTGCTGATCTTGTTGCAGAATTGATGAACATCAAAAAACAAGATAAAGAGCTATGTGTTGATTTCAATCATAGGTTTGCAGTAGCTCTTTCACAGATCCCAGAAGTCTTCAGACCTGATATTTCAGCCTGTGTTGGCATATATTTTAAGGCTTTTGAGGAGGGTTCTAGTGCAATACTGAGGGATTTCAAGGTGACAAGTATGCAGATGGCATACAAGTTCACTGAAAATATAGAAAAATTCAGAAATGGGTGCCTGTTGATATCCTTGTCCCTAGGCCTTGGTGTGAATAATAGTTGTGAAGCTGCAAATGACCAAGTAATTAAGGCATCATGTGAAGATGAAAAGATGAATATTGAAGGTGCCAGTGAAAGGACTAGTGAGGATTCCCATTGCAATGATGAGGCATCTGACCATGAAAATAATAACAAGGTTGTGGATAGCAATGAGCAACTTTTGGAATGGACCTATGGAGATAATTGTGAGTATTGTGCTCAAGATAGAGAAGAAATAAGTGTACAGGCTGATACTCCTCCACAGAGGGAATCCATTGGTGATGAAGATGCATGCTCTGCTGCCCATGAACAAATGGCATACTATGATGAAACTGATGCACCTAGGTCACCCATTTTTGACACATATGGTGATGAGGATCTGTTTGAGTACAGTGAGGATCTTGACATGGTTTTTGACTTGGATTCTGTTTCTCATCCTGATGAAAGAGGAAGCAACATACATCAAGGAAGTGATTGTAAAAATTTGCCTGAGTTGAAAGAGGTGCTGGAGCCTGATCTTTTCCAGCTTGGTGTACCAAATGGTTGTGTACATGATGTACACAATTGTGATTTTGAAAGCTTTTCTTTTGATGTGCCAGCATATGATACAATGAGCCCTGATCTTCCTAGCTGTGTGGTGGACTTTGAGTGTTTTCAGTTTTCAGTCCAGCTAGGAAATCATTTTGCAATGCATAGTGATGATAACATGTGTTCTATACCATGTGAGTATGCATTGCCTGATACATTCTGCATCCACTTGTTGCCGGATGCTGAAAGTTGTCTGCATAGGGGTGACAATGACAAGCCAAATCAGAGGGTTGAATATGCAGATGACAAGGTTTGTTTGTGGGTGGATCTTTGCAGTATCTCCAAGCTTGACCCAGTGCATGCAGATGAAAACAAGATATTTGACAAAGGGAGATACATGTTTTTCCTTTTCTTGGTGGCCTTAGGCCATCAAGTGTGTTTGGTGATGTAGATTGGTGCAAGTTTGACTCTATGCCCAATGGATAAGGCACTGGTCTGCATCCCAGAGTTCTGGGGTTCTCACTGCAGTCTTGCACCTGCACGTCCCCAGACAGAGCCACTGTTGGTGCCTACATGAGCAGTCAGTTTTCAAGCATATAAACATGCAGGCACCTTCCCTAAAAATCCAAAAAATATTCTAAGTCTCTGGGCCTCCTCACCTTTTTTTCAACTGCAGCATCATATTTTCTTTGAGGAGGTCATCATCATGATATTTCTAAAGGAGGGGGTGATATTTTCATATCTGAATCACCCGAATGTATGTTTGTTCCAGCATCATGATGATGCTGATATCAGGGAGATATCTGCCTGTCGGCTTCATGCATTGTCTAGTGCGGGGTGATATTTCCAAATATCAGGTATGATCTAGCATCACCCTGATGTTTCGTGGAGCTACAGTGCAGCATGATATTTGTGCATCAGGATGATATTTCCAAATATCCAGTTATCTTCCGAATATCATCCTGATGCCGATATGTGGTGACATCATCAAGGTCCAAGGGGGGTCATATTTCTAACACTAGTCACCTTGTGGAGATCCCCCGATGTTGCGAATATGACGATGACGTCATCCAGATATGAGGAGGTGTGCAGTAGACAGATATGCTGATGACGTCAACAGGAAATTGCATATCGGCATAGGTTTGAGATGCTGGGCCGATGGTGGTCATCTTGCCGAAGAAGGTGAGGTTGTTGAAGGACCAACGGGGTGACTTGTGTTGTCGGCGAAGGATCTTTTGTGCTTGCCGATGGCTTTAGTCATACCGATGGTAAAGTGTGGAGTTCGCGGTCGGCGAGACCTTTGAGATCGATGTGAGTTTTTTGGGGTTGGCCGATGGCTTTGTTCATAGCGATGGGCTTTTAGAGAAGGAGCGTGTGTCGAGCGTGGCAAAAGCGCTCGACACCTATTGTACATGTGGCCATGTTTTTAAAGTGCTGAAGTGGTTTTCGCACCTTGCATGTGAGATTAATTTCCCTGCACATTTTAAACCTTTAGTAAAACACGTTTTGGCGGGAAACTCCTTTTTTGAGTGCTGCGACGGTTTCCAAGTAGGCTGCGGGTGGTTGAGCCATCAATGGCGGTTGTTGCAGAGGTATGGGCGTTGGCGTGGACGGATCTGGTACCCGACTGAAGTTGTACATCCACAGCTGGCGGCTCATGGCTCGAGAACCTCTTCTGTCCCCTCTTCTACCTGCCGCATTCAATGCGTTGAGCACCATTTTTCTGATACTGTGTATCTGGCGAGATTTTTGGTCAACTATGTAATTAATATTGGGAACCTTCCTTGCTGTATATAGCAGGTTGTGTTGCTCATTTGAAGGTTGTTGAAGGCTTGAGGCATTTTTGTGTAAATAATGAAGAACAGGGCATGATCTTGGCTGTTTTATCCCATTTTGGAGTTTATGAGTTGCAACATGAATGTATTTTGCACATATTTTTAGTTTTAGTGTTAATGTTATATGAAAAATGCTTATTGCATGTGTCTATCTGCTTGTCTCTATTTGTTGCATGTTATTCTCTTTCTTTTGAATCTGGTTGCATGTCAGCAGGGATATCTGTAAGTAGAGGCAGTTAGGTACCCATTCTTGGGTGATGTTTGTAAGGCAAGCATCAGTCTAACCCCCTGAAACATGAGTGAAAGTTGCAAACCATCTATTGTATACGTCTAGTTGACTCCTTGCCCAATGGATAGGCACCAGTCTGCTCCTGGATCAGTAGTTATGAGCGAAAACCCCTTGTCTTGCATCCCGAACATTATGTCCGCCCATTTCATCACTTCCACCTGTTAGTTGTAGGATTAGGAGTAGGAAAACCCCATGCATGCTCTCATACCCGACCAGACATATATGTCCAAGAACGTTGCCCACCTTGTGATCTATCATACAGATCTTGGTCCATACATGAGAGTATTCTATCTGTTGTTGTCAAGTTAGATCTTTCTATCTTTGAGCTAGTCAAGGTTATATCTTGAGTTATAGGGACACCCCCCTTGGTGCGGCAGAACCAGAAGTGAAGGGGAGGAGCTCACGCAACCTCCTGTATTAGTTGGCTCAATCTGCATGTGCATAGGAACTGGCAAACCCTTATGCTGATTCAGAAGAAAAACCAACAGGATCGAGCAGACTTTGCCAACGCATCGGGGTGGGTGGGTAAATGCCAAGGAAGGTCTTGTTTCATGTGCCAAGCACCCCAATCATTTAGGGCAGCAGGCTACGAGCAAAGTCCCTGAAGAGTCCAAAGTGCAAAAAGGTAGCAATCTTTGACAAGCTATTACTTGAAAACCATGACACTTAGAAACATTCCATCTAAGGCAACACAATCACGTAGAACCCCTCTACAGTAACCTCTCTCAGTTTTTGATATCTCTGAGGCGTTCAACCGTGGTGAAAGATTTTCTGCTGCCCTCAAAATCATAAGGAGGTAGTGTAAAGTTGCAAAGGGGTGTAGCTTTTGTTTTGCTCCTGATGCGACCAAATTGACAGTTCCAACGTGTTCGGATGGGTACGTTTAGGCTAGGCATGGTCCTATTTTACACTCAAACATGTTGAAACAGTTCAAGCTACATTGTACCAGTGATATCCTTGAAGAGTCCAAAGTGCAAAAAGGTAACAATCTTTAACAAGCTATTACTCAGAAATTGTGACACTTAGAAACATTCTATTTGAGGAAAAGCAATCATGTAGAACCCCTCTACAATAACCTCTCTTGATTTTTGATATCTCTGAGGCATTCGACCGTGGTGAAAGGTTTTCTGCTGCCCCCAAAATCGTCAAGAGGTAGTGTAAAGTTGCAAAGGGGTGTAATTTCATCTTTCTCCTGATGTGACCAAACTAATAGTTCCAACGTGTTCGGATGGGTACATTTAGGCTAGGTATGGTTCTGTTTTGCACCCAAACATGCTGAAATAGTTCGAGCTACATTGTACCAGCGATATCCCTGAAGAGTCCAAAGTGCAAAAAGGAAGCAATCTTTGACGAGCTATTACTTAGAAATTGTGACACTTAGAAACATTTCATCTGAGGTAACGTGATCATGTAGAACCCCTATAGAATAACCTCTCTCAGTTTTTGATATCTCTAAGGCATTTGACCGTGGTGAAAGGTTTTCTGCTGCCCCCAAAATCGTCAGAAGGAGGTAGTGTAAAGTTGCAAAGGGGTTTAACTTTCATCCTACTCCTGATGCGACCAAACTGACAGTTCCAACGTGTCCATATGGGTATGTTTAGGCTAGGCATGGTCCTATTTTGTACCCAAACATGCCAAAACATTTCGAGCTACATTGTACTGGAGATCCCTGAAGAGTCCAAAGTGCAAAAAGGCAGCAATTTTTGACGAGTTGTTACTCAGAAACTGTGACACTTAGAAATATTTTGTTTGAGGTAATGTGATCATGTAGAACCCCTCTACAATAACCTCTCTCATTTTTTGATATCTCTAAGGCATTCGACTGTGGTGAAAGGTTTTTTGCTGTCCCCAAAATCATTAGAAGAAGGTAGTGTAAAGTTGCAAAGGGGGTAACTTTTATCCTGCTCCTGATGCGACCAAACTAACAGTTCCAAAGTGTTCGAATGGGTATGTTTAGGCTAGGCATGGTCTTTTTTTACACCCAAACATGCTGAAACAGTACAAGCTACATTGTACCGACGATATCCCTGAAGAGTCCAAAGTGCAAAAAGGCAGCAATCTTTGACGAGATGTTACTCAGAGACCGTGATACTTATAAACATTCCATCTAAGGTAACGTGATCACATAGAACCCCTCTACAATAACCTCTCAATTTTTGATATCTTTGAGGCGTTCGACCGTGGTGAAAGGTTTTCTGCTGCCCCTAAAATCATTAGGAGGTAGTGTAAAGTTACAAAGGGGTGTAACTTTCATCCTGCTTCTGATGTGACCAAATTGATAGTTCCAACGTGTCCGGATGGGTATGTTTAGGCTAGGCATGGTCCTTTTTTTCACTCAAGGCATGTTAATTGTTTGACCTAACACCTCAAAGAGATCTTCTATCTTGGAATGCAACAATTGCAAGATATGCAAAAAATGGATTTTTTAAAAAGGCTTTACAAACTTTTGAGCAAATGCAATTGGCATGTGTAAAGCCAAATTCCACAACCTTTTCCAACATCCTCCAAATTAGGATCTTTGGAACATGGTATGGACAACCATCAAAGCATAAAGGATATAGGAATTTTGCTAGATGTTGTAATTGCTGCTGCCCTTGTAGACATGTATATAAAGTGTGGAAGCATAGACAAGGCACGTGGACTATTTGATCATACAACACCTCAAAGAATAAAGGATATAGGAATTTTTCTAGATGTTGTAATTTCTATTGCTCTTGTAGACATGTATGCAAAGTGTGGAAGCATAGACAAGGAACATGGACGATTTGACCTAACACCTCAAAGCATAAAGGATACCAGAATTTTGTTAGATAACAAACTTATGATTTCATGATAGTCCCTTGACCATCCATGCTTTTGATTGTTTTGTACCTTCTTGACTGTGTATGAGGGTTTGGTGAGTTGACATTGGCACCTAAACCCTAGGTCTTCATTAGAAATCCTTGAATGCTAATTATTGTCATTATGCTTCTTTCTCATTAATTCTTACTAATTAGGGTAATCATATAGAAATATATAGTATCTCATGTATTCTTACAAAATGCATATGGGAATTTTATCAAATTTTGTAGTTGCATTGAATGATGCTTCAAAAAAATGTGGTCTATTGGAATTTTGAAAAATGTTGTAGTTGCAACTGCCCTAGAAGACATGTATGCAAAATGCAAAAGCATATAGAAGGTGAGTGAACTATTTGACATGATGCCTCAAAGAAATGTGGTCTCATAGAATGGTATGGTTGCAGGATATGCAAATAATGGATTTGTTGATAAGGCTTTAGAAACTTTCAAGCAAAACCAATTGGTGGGTGTAAAGCTAAAATCCACAACCTTTGACTACATCCTCTCTATGTAACAAATGAAAACTATGCAACTAATGGATATGCAACACATTATATGTAACTAATAGATGTGCAACAACTATAAACTGGATCACACTTGGCAGACATCACTGTGATCACTATCACTAGATTGCCAACATAGAACTGCAACAACACTGCAATTTGCAACAACACATATGCAAGAGAAGCTATCAAGCCTGCAAGTCTGACACTACAAGAGGATCATAAAGTTGTTGCCTCCAAGTCTACAATCATCAACAAACAAAGGTCTGCTACCAAACAACACATCAAAAAGGTCAACTTCTCCTTCAGGATGCATCATGATGCTACATACATCTACAAGGTCTACTCTATCAGGATGTATGCAAAATGTGGAATCACAGACAAGGCAAGTGAACTATTTGATAGGATACAAAAAGAGTCTAGTACAACAACTATGTATGCAAAATGTGGAAGCATATGGGAATTTTATCAAATATTGTACTTGCATGGAATGATGACTCAAAGAAATGCGGTCTCATGGAACATGCCATTATTGTAGGATATGCACAAAATGGATTTGTTGATATGGCTTTAGAAACTTTCAAGCAAAAGCAATAGGCGGGTGTAAATCCAAATTCCACAACCTTTGACTGCATCCTCTTTGCCTATGCCAAACTGAGATCTTTGGAACATGGTACATGGACATCCATCAAAGCATAAAGGATATGGGAATTTCAATAGATGTTGTAGTTGCAACTTCCCTAGAAGACATATATGTAAAATGTCGAAGCATAGATAAGACAAGTGAATTGTTTGACATGATGCCTCATATAAATGTGGTCTCATAGAATGCCATGATTGCAAGATATGCATAAAACAGATTTTTTGATAAGGCTTTAAAAACATACAAGAAAAAGCAATTGACAGGTGGAAATGCCAAAATGGGATCTTTGCAATAGGGTATGGACATCCACCAAAATAGATTGTTTGGAACAATGTATGGACATCCATCAAAGCATAAAGGATATAGGAAATTTGTCACATGCTGTAATTTTGCAGCTGTCCTTGTAGACATATATGCAAAGTGTGGAAGCATAGACAAGGCATGTGAACTGTTTGGCATGATGCCCCAAAGAAATGTTGCCTCATTGAATGTAATGATTGCAAGATATGAACAAAATGGATTTTTTGATAAGGCTTTAGAAACTTTCAAGCAAATACGATTGGCAGGTGTAAAGAAAAAATCCACAACCTTAGCCAGTATCCTCCTTGCCTATGCCAAAATGGACATCCATCAAAGGATAAAACATATGGGAATTTTGTTAGATGTTGTAGTTGCAACTGCCCTTAGAGACATGTATGCAAAGTGTGGAAGCATAGACAAGGCACATGAATTGTTTGGCATGATGCCTCAAAGAAATGCCACCTCATGGAATGCAATGATTGCAAGATATGAACATTTAATGGATTTTTTGATAAGCCTTTAGAAAGTTTAAAGAAAATGCAATTGGTGAGCATGTAAAGCAAATTCTAAAAACCTTAGAAGTATCTTTGGAACATGGTATAGACATCCATCAAAGCATAAAGGCTATAGGAATTTTGTCAAATGTTGTATTTGTAAGTACCCTGCAAGACATGTATACAAAGTGTGGAAGTATCTACAACAAACGTGAACTATTTGACATGATGCCTCAAAGAAATGTTGTCTCATGGAATGCAATGATTGAAAGATATGCATGAAATGGATTTTTCATAAGGCTTTAAAAACTCTCAAGCAAATGTACAAAAGTAAATTTCAACCAAATGCAAATTTTGGCACATCTAAAACCAAATTGCACAACCTTATCCAACTTCCTCCTTGCCTATGCCAGAATGGGATCTAGAGAACGTGGTGTGAACAACCATCAAAGCATAAATGATATAGGAATTTTGTCACATGTATTGTATTTGTAGCTGCCCTTGTAGACATGTATGGAAAGTGTGGAAGCATAGACAAGGCGCATGAACTATTTGAAATGATGCCTCAAAGTAATGCACAGTCCCACATAATGCAATAATTTCAAGATATGCACAAAATGGATTATTTGAAAATGATTTATAAGTTACTTTCAAGCAAATGCAATTGGCACGTGTAAAACCAAATTCCTCTAACGATAATTGATCATCATATTAAATATTTAATATAAACTGTCATATACATAATTTCATGAACATAACATCTAGTTTACATACAACACCATATAGGCATGTCCAAACAAAGCCATAAATCCATATATACAAAATTATACATCGGTAACATACAAAGCCATCTAGGCATACAAAAAATATCCCAAAACTAGTTTCCTATGGACTTTTATGAAATAATTGGTGGCCCTTTCTTGACCGTGGAGATGGAGAGCCAATCCGTGACTCATCCTCTCTCTGCCGTCGAGTAGACCTCTTCAACGGTTCAAGTTCATGCAGCCCCACCTGTTAATACAATCAAACAATATGCACATTACTCTAGAAAATGTACATGGAATATATAACATCACATATGTAATTGATCACTTACCGCCATCTGATGCTCACTGTCCATCATCTTTTCTCTAGCTTCTTTGTCCATAGTTGGATGGGCTGGAGTTGTGACCTCCTGTGAGAAGCATCAAGAAGCAAAATTACATATCTACAATAATTACGATCATGTGATAAATTACATACCTATTGACTTGACCTCCTCTCATAACCCGCCAATGGACAGCGAACAGAGGTAGGATGAAGACTCTGACCCTAGAATTTCATTGCGCAGATAATTACATACATGTTATTTTTGACTTATAATATAGATAATCATATAAAATTAATTACAAATTTTAAATAACAATATATTAAATCAAGATGAAACTTGTAACAAATTACCTAAGAGTCAATATCAAATGTAGTCTGTAAGAGATCATCGGTGATAACAATCTGATCCAATATGGATCTCTCCATCATTGGATGCTACTCCTGCGTCACAACATCCTGCCAAGAGTCCTGCCATGCGTCCTGTGTCTCAGCATCCTACCGAGAGTCTTGTCGTGTGTCATGCATCCCATAATCACACAGGTTCCCACCTGAACTGTACAAATGCGGGGACACATGACGCCTACTGCTCTCACCCTCATCGGCCTGGGTAAGATCATCGGCATGCTGTGATAGAGTTTGGGTGAGAATAGTCAATGAATGTAATGTCTCCACCTCAACACTCTCCTTCAAAGATGAAGGGAGTGACCTACGTTCTGGCCTCAACAGGGGTATAGGTACATGGTTTTCATCTTGCTGAGCCCCGGGTCTATCTTGGACAGAGCCACCACCTCTACCCTGGAACTCACGAATGTCAAAATAATTGGGAATCTTATTGAGGACGAACTCGCAATGGAATTTCCTCAAGAAATATTGTGGTACCTCATCATTGTTGCATGGGCACTCATCAAAGACCATGTACCATCTATCCCAAAAGTTTTGGGATATTTCTTCATTCCTACACCAATGAATAGGAAATCATTTGCAAGTTTCTTCTAATCTTTGGCTAGTTTTGGGATTAATAAAGAGTGCACATAATTAAGATTTTGTAATTTTTTCATTCTTGACTTGTTCATATGACAACTTGTCGGCATAATATTGCCGACACCTCTCCCTATAGTCTTGGAATTTGGTGATTTGTTTTGTCATCGAATCAGTGTGAGAAACAATCTCCTCTAGTGATTTTGCAAGTGCCCTCCTATGGTCGGTGGTTCCACTTGGATTATTTAGCATTTGAATAATAGTTTGAAGATGTTTCTTGTTTTCTTCTATTACTTGTAGGTAGTTTTCTTGACTATCCCTTACATTGTGAGGAAGTGAAGGTGGGTTTTGAAGGTTTGGAGGGTTTTGGGGGTTGTTTTCACCCTCATCAGCTGGATTTGGGTTTTCTCTTGCCTCAAAAACTATAAATGCAATATAAAAACCAATCAAACAATGCAAAATCCAAAAATTCTTCTAAAACTAACAAAAATTGATCATACCCTGCCTTCTTCAGCTGCTAGACCCTCCAAATTTGTTGCACGATGTCTTTGCTGGTGAGGTGGCATCATGAAAATGACATTTTCTCTCTTGCACGTGCTTGGAGAGGCTTTCCTTGGATGTGGTTGTGCTTTCTTCTTAGGTTTTTGACACACAAAAGAGTTCTCTTGCGATGAATGGTAGAAATGACAAATGTTTTGCACTTTTTATGTTAGGCAAAACGTGAGCACGTTATAACACGCTTGCATTTTGCCTTGTTTTGGACCATGGTGGCGACTTTTTGGTCCCCCATCTTTATGCATTCACCCCTCCATAATAAAATAATATTTAATTTTTCCTTCCTCAACTTGGTATTAAAATATTATTTTATTTGTCATGTTATTTTATTTTTCCTTTTGTCTTTAAAGTGACTTTCTCTTTTTCAAGCTTTAAGTTATTCCTTTTCCCTTTAAAGTGACTCTCTTTTCCAAGCTTTAAGTTACTGATTTAGAGGGTTGGATCCTTGTTCTTCGAATGATGATGATGAAGATGTTGGATAATTTGACTATATTTTCACAGACCTATTTTTAGGTACTCTTTATTTGAGTGATACAGGATAGTTTTTTTGCCTTATGCTATCTAAATTTTGTATTTATTTAGAATGTTATTTTTAGTGCCTATTATGCATGTTTTGGGGCTATAAAATCTTTAAAGAAGATTCTCTTATTGTATTTTGTTTTGGTAATTTCAAATCAATATAGCATGTTTATTCTCTGCTAAATATTCAGCTCCGTGATCGTTGTATTCTATACTGAATATTCAGCTTCATGACTATTGTATGATAATTTTATTAATTTTCTATAAGTTTTATATATTTCTCAGCTTGAAGGAAATGAATAAATTTTAGTCTACTCTTCAGAAAAAAGAGAGAATGATGATGAGGATACAAATATGGTCCTTCCCTATGCTCTTCCTAACAAGGAAAGATCACCCTGAGAAATTGGTTCGAATTGTTCGTCCTATCTTGATTATGATGATTAAAAGGATTATGGAAACACATTATCATATATTGATCTTAGATATATATTTCTCATTCTTAGAGATCCTTTAAAACTTCATTTCTTACTATACATACTTGTTTACTACCAAGCATGAAAAAATCATTTTAGGGTACAAAGGTATGGAAAGTAGATTTAAGATAGCTTTTTACAAAACAAACTGAAAAAATTAAATGTTTCAAGTGTTGTAATCTACAACTTGTAATTGTGGTTACAAGAAGATTGTAATGGTTTGAGTATGTTCAATTTTTTTTTAAAGTGAGATAACTCTTAAAAATTAAAAAAAAAATAGTTTAAAATAGTTACTAGTATAGCCAAGAGTTTCTTTCTCATCTCCTTCTCAAACCCATGAGAGTGTGACAAAATCCTTTTAGGTGGCCCATGGTTTATGGGAAAAAGAGGGCTCTTACTTAGAAGGTGGGTGGTGGGCTTTGATCCTAAGAAGTATATACGCCTACAACATTCCCATGTGGGTGAATCTCCTAAGCTTGCCCTTGGAATATTGGGAGGTGGAGGTTTGTTACTGGAATAGGTTAGCTTATCTGCATAGACTAGGCTACCCTTTTTAGGCGAGACTTGCTTTATGCCAAATTTCTGGTTGACTGGGGGAAGAAGCTTCTATCTTCTTTCTCTTTGTCTTTAAAAATTGGTATTTGGAATCAATCCATGAATTATGAAGACTCCCCTACTAGTCATTAAGAATTTGTGGGAAGGTGTGAAGAAAAAGAGAAAGAAGATGGAAGCTTCTTCCCCAGTCAACCAAGACACAAAATCTAGCATAAAACAAGTGTCAAGTATCGCCTAAAAAGGGTAGCCTGATCTATGCAATAAGTTGACCTATTCCAGTAGCAAACCTCCTCCTCCCAATATTCCAAGGGCAAGCTGGGGATTCACCCACATGGGAATGTTGTAAGCATACTTCTTGAGATCAAAGCCCACCACCCACCTTTTAAGTAAGAACCCTCTTTTTCCCATAAACCATGGGCCACCTGAAAGGATTTTGTCACTCTCATGAGTTTGAGAAGGAGATTGAGAAAGAAACCCCTGGGTATAGCAACTATTTAAAACTATTTTTTATTTTTAAGAGTTATTCTAACTTAAAAAACTTTTTTGAACACACACAAACCATTGCAATCTTTTTAAACTATTTTTTATTTTTAAGAGTTATTCAACTTAAAAAAACTTTTTTGAACACACGCAAACCATTGCAATCTTCTTGTAATCAGAATTACAAGCTGTAGATTACAACACTCAAAACATTATAATTTTTTTCAATTTATTTTGTAAAAAGCTATCTTAATTGTACTTTCCATACCCTAAAATCGTATTTTCATACTTGGTAGTAAACAAGTATGTAACCAAATAGTAAGAAATGAAGTTTTAAAGAGTCTCTAAGAATGAAAAATATATATCTAAGATCAGTAAATCATAATGTGTTTCCATAATCCTTTTAATCATCATAATCAAGATAGGATGAACAATTCAAACCAAATTCTCAGGGTGATAAGGAAGGACCATATCTGTATCCTCATTATCACTCCTCTTTTTTTTTTTTAAGATTCTTAAATTTATTCATTTTTTTCAAATCAATAAAAAATGAATTGTAGCAGCCAAAATTTTCAATAAAATTATGACACAACAGTCATGAAGCTGAATATTCAGCAGAGAATACATTCATGAAACTGAATATGCAATAAAGAATATACATAGTAAACAAAATGCAATAAGAGAATCTTTTTTAAAGATTTTATAGCCGCAAAACATGCATAATAGGCACTAAAAATAACATTCAAATAAATACAAGATCTAGATAGCATAAAGCCAAAAGAAACTGTCCTATTTCACTCAAATAAAGAGTACCTAAAATAGCGTCTGTGAAAATACAGTCAAATTATCAAAATCTTCATCATCATCACTGAAAGAACAAGGTGGCAATTCAACTGCCAAAAGGTATCTCTTGCTCGAAGGTGGAGGTAGCGCATCAATCCAATCATTCTCCACATTCACCTTACTCTCCAAATAATTTGAACAACATTTTCCCACATGAGTCCCTTCACTGCCAAAACAACAGTTTTTAAGTGACTCATTCTCAAAAGCAGTGTTTGGTATATATGGGTATTTTTCCCTGGGAGGCTGGCTTATAAGCATTGGTACATTTAAGTCTTGTGATAAGCAGTCAAGATCAATGGTGGAAGGTGTTTTAGAAGGCTTCAACTTGAGCCATTCTTGTTCCTCAGGCTCATACAAATATTCATTTCCATCCATAACAGTCTTCACAATGGTTCTTCTCCACTTTCTAGTAGAAACACTCCTCTCAGACATCTTATGCTGAAATACGAACTGTGGGTCATTAGGAGTTGGATATAAAATGTCGATGACAGTATCACATTCTTCTTTGGTGCAATGTCCTCTAAACTCGAAAACTATTTGGGCTTGCAGTCGATCTTTTTCCTTGTCCTCTAATATCTCAGCAATCTGTCTCCTTTCCCTTTCACTCATTCTCTGCATTTTGATTCCACTCCACTCTCTCCCTTGTGATATATGAAGTTGTCTGGCTGTAGAAAATCTTCAACATTTTTTCTTTTATACCGTGTTTGCATATGTTTAAAAGGGCATATGTTTTGGTTTGTGCCCTTTTAAACAAACAAACCATATAAATCCGGCCGACCTCATAGAGGTGTTTTTTAATTAACTAGAAACTCTTCTAATATTTCTACTAAGTACAGTTCAATTAATATATTTTTATAGATTTATAATAACAAAGATAGGGCTAAAAACAAATAGTCCAGACTACCTACAAGAATACTTCTTAGTTTAGAGACTTTATAATTTTTTAATATAATATTTTTAGAATAATTTTTGTAGAGTAAGAGGTTTCATGACAAAAATAAAAAATCTTGTCCAAAAAAATAGGAGTTGCTATTTTTTAGATGTTAGATTTTAGATTTAAGCCCTAAAAATTTCCCTCCTAAAATCTTGCTGCCAGTTGTTATTATCTTTTTAAATTCTTGCCAATATTTTTTTAGATTTAGGTAATAAATTTGTAGATTTAATTGTAGATTTAACATTTCTTGTTGCTAAAAATAATCATCACAACCACGAAAATTTTGGAGCTTAAAATTTTAAACTTGTCCATTATTACAAAATCTATGGGACCACCTATTTATGAAAGCTCTTTCCTTAGAATATTTTAGGAAACCCCCTATATGGGAGGTAGCCTAAGATAAATTTCAAAAACTTATATGAATTTATTACTAGTATATTTATATTTAAAAAAATATATCTATAATTTGTATTTTCCATACCTTTTGTGATTTTCTCCACCCTTATAACTTATTGAATGCCTCTCACATAAATACAGTTTTTAAATATAAGTAGGTTCGTTCTCACATATTAATTTAATGTTTTCACATTCAAATAGCAGAAACATGCTTAAAACATGTTTTTGTGCCAGAAAAACTAAAGTTTTTCCAATACTTGTCAAATTTCAAGTCAGAATTTTCAGAGAATTAAAGGACGCTTAGTCAGAAAGCAATTTATAGATATGAAGATCCATATAAAGTAATGCCAGCTTGGTTTTTTTACTGTAAAAAATGAATTCTACCTAAGCACAGCAACTGAGAGGAATTCGTCAAAAATGACAAACAGAGCAGATGCTTGTTCTTGTATAATTTCCATTTTTGTACCGCCTATGACTATAATTTCCTAATTTGGTCCCCATAACTGAATTTACACCCCCAGAAATAAACAATGAGTTTCACGCAATGAGTTTAGATCAATAATTCTATTGATCGAATAATAACGTGAACAGAGAAGACGTCGTGAAAGCTCAGGCCCTCACGACGTCTTCTCTTTCACGATATTTCTGCGTCCTTCCAAGTCGTCCACAGTCTTATTTGTTCCACTTTTAACTTTCTCTACCATGATACCATCTAACAAAATTCTAGCGTAGTTGTAATAATAAATCAAATAACTTATTAAAAACATGAATAAAAATAATAGAGGGAGCATTTGGATACAGAGCTAATAATTAATTTCTAATAGAAATTAAATAACTTATTAAAACATGAAATTAAAAAACAAAATGGCAGGACAATTATTATTATTTTTTAAAAATCTATTTTCAAGTTATATATATAGTTTTTAGACAAAACAAAAATTTCTTTCTAAATTGATTTTTTAAAAAATTTTAAGACAAACATTCTAAAAAAAAATCATATATATTTATCATTAGAAATATTCTAAATTAATATATATTTCTATAATAAAATATAAAATAAGTTTCTAAATTGACTTTTACAAAAATTTCAAATAAAAATTTAAAAAGATCTTTTATATTTATCTTTTAAAATATTTTAAATTAATAAATATTTCTATAACAAAATATCATAATAAAATGATATATTATTATAAATAACCCCATGTCCTCATAGGGTTGCTTAAGTTATTTTTCTTGATGGAGTGGCCCCATGGAAATTTACAATAATGAAAAAAAGATAATATGGAATCTTTCCCTATTTTTGTGGAGCAGTTAGTGTTTACGAATTCAAATAGGATAAATAAATAATGTGAAAAAATCAAAAAGAAAAACTAAAAAAGAAATTGGACAAAATAAAAAATAAAAACCAAATTTTAAATTTTTTGTTTTGTTTTTAGATTGGAATATTTTCTTTTTTTAATTTTTAGATTAGAATCTTATAAAATTATACAAAATCAGAATCTTTGACTCTTCAACTCCACCTGTGAATATAGGAACGCCTCTGGGCATAATTATAAACATTTCAAAAGCACTTATATCCTTCATCATTTATTTGACTTAAGTGTTTCTTTTCCATAAGCTCATAAATATTGATATTGCTAAATTTTAAATAGTAAATAAAATAAAAATAATAAATTTTATATTATAATTAAAAGATTGAGTTTTACCCTTCACGACACAATGTGGTGGTGAGTTCACTTGGTTGCGGTGAGCACCACTAGGGTTCAAATCCTTGTTGGGCCAACGAGCTCGCAGGCCTTGTGCCTTCACTGAGCTACCATGCTCACAGGATATACTCTGATCCTTCGCTGGGATGGCGTGCTTGCAGGTTGTGGGCCTTCGTTGGGCCGACGAGCTTGTGGATTTGAAACTAGCTCGAGTGATAATGCCCATTGGGGACAGAGAGCCCCTAATTGTGGGATTTGAAATTAGCTCGGGTGATAATGCCCATTGGGGACAGAGAGCCCCCAGTTGTGGTCTTAGGCAATAAAGCCGATGGGAATAGATCCCCGCTGATGGGAAGAGGAGCTCGTGGATTTGAAATTAGCTCAGGTGATGATGCCCATTGGGGACGGAGAGCCCCCAGTTGTGGTCTCAAGCAATCAAGCTGATGGGAAGAGATCCCCCCATAAGGGTCTCTCTGGGCCCGGACCAAGCTACTGGGTAATCCCCCCTCCCCCTCCCAAAAAAAAGGATTGAGTTTTAATTTTTTAAATTCTAATTTTAGAGTTAAAGAAGAGTTTAATTTAGATCATGTCCTTTGTTGTTTTGTGTTTCCTATGAGGTTGCAACTTTGTATCAAGTAGTTGTCTGGCTGGATCCCATAGGCAAGGCTTAAATTTGATGGTCGTATGGCCGTATTTAAGCATTTTTGCCGTAGAATACAATCAATATTTTCAAAAGTTTTGACAAACTGTCAAAATTTATATAGAATTATAATTATATATATTTGGTTTATATGTAATTTTACTTTTACTATGGTATGCCATAGTATTTTAAGGGTACTTTTGAATGGATAACTATCATAAAAAATTTGCTTGACAGGCAGGGTCAACCGTCAAACTTAAGCCCTGCCCATAGGGTCCCTTGGTCTTTAACCCATGTATGTACAAGGGTTTGGGACCTTGGGCCCATGGCTTAAATTTGACAGTCAACCTTGCTTGTCAAGCAATTTTTTTATGAGAGTTATCTATTCAATTTTGCCTTTAAAATACTATGACACACTTTAGTATAAGTAAATTATATAAAAACCAAATATATCTATCGTCATAATCCTATATAAATTTTGACACTTTGTCCAAAATCTCTCCTTTCATATATACAGTCTTTTCAAAAATTCAATTGTATTTCACAGCTAAAATGCCTAAATACAGCTATATTGTGCTTGGACCCTTTCAAAAACCAACCTTTAACCAAAGAGGGGTAAAAATTTATTAGAACAAGAAGAAAAACAAAGCAAGCAAATTACAAAGCCCTATCTAGCTCCACTAAGTGAGCCAGATGTTGAAATAGATCTGGGGGTAAATGACCTCGGTCCATCAAATTCCAATCATGAATATGATCAGAAGCCCATTTAGCCAAACAATCAGCAACACTATTCCATTCTCTAGGAATATGAGTAAAAGTAAAATGCTCCAACAAATCACAGAGGTTAAGAATCTGAGCCACAATCAAAGCCAAATGCCAACTGACATTATCTGAATGCCTCCTATTCAACAAGTTCACCACTACCTGGGAATCAGACTCACAAATGATCCTGCGCCACCCCAATTGACTTCCACACTCCACAGCCGTTAAAATAGCCTGAGCCTCCATAAGATTATTAGTATGAAGACCCTTATAAACAAAAAAGATAAACTGAACATCTCCAGAGCTATCCCGACCAACACCACCGATGCCAGCATGACTAGGGTTGCCACGAGAAGAGCCATCTGTGTTGATTTTTAGAGTACCCTGAGGTGGAGGGGACCATCTTCCCTCCCTATTCACCTTCGGGGTAGGATGTCTACATCTGTAGCGCATGAGCTGACGTTGCGGAGGCGGAAGATGAAGACGGTGACAACAACCAACATCACAAGAGTCCACTGATGCCGTAAGATCACACTTAGCCGCAACAGTTTCCCCTAAAGAAGAAAGATAACAATTAACTCAATGATAATGCATGATAGTGAAATACATGGTGTTTGATTTTCTTCTTTTGTTTTTCAATTTTATATGTTGATAATGACACCAATGAGTGTCATTTAAGTTAATCCTTATACAAAAGAGAAGGATATATAAACTAATAATAGTATAAAGAGGAAATAAAAATGAGATTAATTTTATGTCTTAAAATAGAAGAAATGAAGGTAATTAAGTCCTTGCAATTTATATATTGTATATTTAATTAAAAAATTGGTGAATTTATTTTTATAAAGAATATTATCATTTATTTTATTTCTTTAAGAGTTATTTTATTTTAATTTAAAATTATTTGAGGATAAGAATGCCACAATTTAACCATTATATTGTACTATGAATTGCCATTGTTTACTTTATTTTTATTGGAAGAGATATTTTTATTTACTTCAGAGTTATTTTATTTTATTTATTTAAGAGTTATTTTATTTGATTTTCTTTTAGTTTAAAACTATTTAAGAATTATTTTATTTCTATTAAGAGTTATTTTAGAGTTTTAGTTTTTTTAAAATATATGTTGGGTGTGTTTTAGTTTTTATGAACATGTTGTTTCACTTCTTATCTAAATGGTCATGACATAATGCTCTTACAAACTTGCTTGCTAAATGTAGGGTGCAATGAAAGGGTTCTCAATATTCTTCCTAATTTTATAAAAAATTGGATCACATGTTTTCTTGGGGCTTTCTTTTACATTAATACATGTTTTTTTAGCAATACAATTTTAAATTAAAAAAACTTTTGAATTTTCACATGGGAATTTTTTATTGAATCCAATGACTAGTTTCATTTTGTACATGTCATGATTATTATTCCTTAGTTTAACAATATTTATTTGCTTTTCATTATGAAAATGTTGAAAAAATATTTGGATGAATAAGGTCTTTGTAATATATTGACTTCTTATTAACTCACTTAGATATCGATCACAAGGTGCCTATCATATCAATGTAACAAATCTAAGATAAATGCTTTAAAATTCATCTATTTGAAATATTTTTAAAATAATTATATTTAAAATGTTTAAGCTATAGCATCTCTAGTTGCAACATTTCTATATTTTTTATATTAATTACTTGGGTTCTATAGGTGCCCCCACCCAAGAAAAGATCAACACAAGCCAAGAGTAAAACAACATGTACGGAAGATTAGAAATAAACTTTCCCACACTTAACATGAAATCTAAGGATCATATAGCTAAAGGTCTTCTTCCTAGTCAAAGATTTTCTTGATTTAACTAGAATCCAACCCTCTAAATCATTCAAAACATCGCTTGAGGGGGGAAATCTTCAAAAGATAAGAAATCACATACTCAACTTTCAAAGAAAATCCAAACTCTTCACAAGGGAGAGACCTTATTGAGAAGAACCATTCAATAGAACATACATTTTCTTCTTATCAAAGTAAAAATAAACCTATTACACATCCACTTAGGGAATACTACCTTACCATCCTTAGGAAATGAGGCAATCCTAGGGGGGAGAGAGTACAATCAAGTAGGCCAACTCTGAGTGGGGTAGGCAAAAATACTGTAGCCAAGTTTAAGGAGAGCTAAGAGACAAAGGGATAAGAGAATCCGCTAAAACCATTTGATGAAAAAATGGCATGCCCCCTTCTAGCAAGAAGCTGCTACTTTATCCAAAGAATGCTCATGCAAACAATCAACTACAAGATGGTCATAAGAGAAGCATGATCTATGTTAGAATTAGGTGTCTCATTCACCTTGCAAGTCCTAAGTCTTGTAACTGTAATTTAATTATGTAGACGATAAATAATCTCTAGTCTACAAACATCATGGAACGGGGCCAAGTTGGACACCCATGTGAGCGAGGGGATTTATTTATTATTTTGTTTAAAAAATAATTTAATATGGAGGTTAAAAAGAATTGGTCAAAATTACAAGTTGTAAGAAGATCTTTCATATTTGGTGATATGATAAGGCAATCAATGCCTAAGATTGGGATCTTAGTTAATTTGACCATTATGACCAAATATATGACATCTATGTCATGTAAGGGGTGTGTAATACGTGTAAGAGGAGTTACATACTATTTTGAGATGCTTGACCATGACCATAGGGGTGTTGAATTTTTGTCATGGCTCATAGTTTTGGATACCACTTGATGGTTTCTTTTTTTTTTCTTACATATTGAAGGCATGGGATAGTGGATTCTATGGTTCTTTGCAAGTACTCTTATGCTACTAGAATACTATTAGAGGGATAAGTGGATTATATTATTGTGCTTTATTGTAATGCCCCCTCGTTTTTGGCTTGTGATAGTTGCTAGTTTCACATTACTCTTTGTCAGTTCTGAGACAGTTGTTAGTTCTTCCATTACATTCAGACAGTTCTGAGATATTTGAGTTATTAAGCTTATGGTTTATTCTTATTTTGATCATGATAGACTATATTCGATCGATATAGTTTTGACATGTGTTATGAGTTTATGATGACATTGTTGTTATTCTAGTTATGATGAGATGGACATGATTAGTGATGGTTTAATATTATCATGTTTTATGCGATTTGTTGATATTTGATTTTAAATAAAAATGGTTATAGTCTTGTTCCAGAGCAGGGATGGTGTAGTACTACTCGTTCCAAGCACCCTTCTACGCCGTGATTCTCTGACTCTGTGTGTGTTGATATATACATGCAATTGATTGTATACAACCTATTGTTCTTATGCAGGTTGCAAGCACCGGGCCTCGACTCCACCTGACTTAGCAGGTCTGAGTGGGCCCTACACCAATGGATAATATTGATGGAGATAACATGAGGTTTATCCCTAGGTCAATTCAACTTTCTGTTTGATGGTCATCATGTGGTTTGTATGTTTATTGTCAGGTCCTTGTTAGGTCAACCTATGTGTATTCTTGTATGCGTAAATGATCTTTGATATTATAACGTTTTATTGTCAAACATTATAGTATTTTTGATGTGTCGTAAAATTGGAATATTCTTGGAGGAAGCTATTTAAGTAAATTGTAATGCAGAATCAAGTAACTATTCTAATGTTGTAAAATTTATATGTCGGTCAAAGTTTTATTTTAACTCATTAATATTTATAGTTATGAATTGAATCTTTTTGGTGAATAATGTAAAGGCGGTTAGTTGTCATTTATGATTCCAGAGTGGGGAATCTCCATGATTAGTAAAAATTTAAAAGGGTAAGTGCAGGATCATGATGGGCCAAACACTACCCCTAAGTGGCAATGTAAATGTGAAAAACAGACTTAAGTAACTTCATGTCAAAAATTGAATGAGTTATCTACACAATCTAGAAATAAGGTAGTAATAAAAGTTGTAATAAATTGAGTTTAGTTTATGAGATACTACTTTAAAAAAATAAATTTAACAATAGTTTGGTGGAAATTTGATATTTGAATGAAGCACTACTAAAATTTTCTGAAAAAACATAAAACATAGGTGTCATTCCGGCCAACCTAAGTATGATAAAAAGATAATATTTTTCCTCTATGATTTGAATTTAAGTAAATGAGACATGAGCAGATGTGATGCATATTTTTTTGAATTTTTTAAGTAAATAAATAATTATTTATTAATTTTTTACTGTGACTTTTTTAAAATATTAAAAATTAATTTTCCAGCCAACCAAACTTGGTAAAAAATATATGAAAATCAAAATTTTTAAATTTTAATGTATACCCAATAAATCCTAGAATGTGATGCGTCTTTTTTAGTTAAAAAAGGATTAATATATTGAAAGTTATGGATGTTTTTCAATACGTATATCTATCAGGAAATCAGACATAATGCATGTAGAAAATTAATAATAATTACCTATTAAAATTATTATGAAGACTATATTACATTTTTAGATTCTTAATAGATTCCTCTATAAACCCTTTTCATTTGATTAAATTTAGTTGCAAAAAAGTCTATCAACTTCAAGGTTGAAATTGTGGAAAATCTCAGGATAACACTAAATGGGTGGTTTTGCAAGTTTCTTTGGCAAGTTTTGGGACTCATACTTGCCTAAATATGAGGTAATCTCAAGGTATTTTTGGAGGGAATCCATATTTCAGCTAGAAATATTAACACTATTTCCATTCAAATCTAAATATTAGCCTAAATGTTAGCACTTTTTCATCTAGCAATTTTTTTTTTCCATTGCCATTGTTTGGCCCATCATGATCTCACACTCACCCAAAAGTTCTAGTGCAGAGGATTCATGGGAATAGATTTGGTGTGAGTGGGCATTTATGACTGAAGTTTATTTTTATTCTGGGAGGAATTTTTGGGAGGGCATGATTTGGAGGATTCATTCGGAGGAAGGAAGAGAAGTTCTAAAAGAGGATTCGATCTTTGGAGCGTGAAAAGTATGAGTATGTCTTGTGAATTTCTGTATTCTTGTCTTTTTTATGCTCTGAGGAATTAGATTACTTTGTTGTCTAGTTGTTCTCAAATTGAATTGATCTGTAAATTCACCCTTTTCATCTTTGTAAACAATTTGCTACTTGTTGGTTGCTTCTATAGATAGTTTTGGCAAAACTTTTAGCCTGCAAAACCATCTCTGCAACTCTAAACGTCTTCCTCAGATGGATATAACTGTAGTTTTTGCCCTGTAGTTCAATTTGAGCATGTGGGTTTTTGTTTTCTTGTCTTCGAAATCTCATTTACCTATTGTTTTCCCACCAAGTCGTTGTGCCACTTGCATGTCAGTTTTTCTGATGTGCATCTTGTAGAACCTTGGCCTCGGGCAACCCTGCTGTTCTCATTAAGGTTGTGTTCAAGTTTCTAGGTGATCCATTTGAAAACTCTCGTGAAGGAAGCTACAGCTTCAATAGAACCCTTATGGCTCTCTGCAGCTCCAATAGAAACCCTTTGGCTAGTCGCTCTCACTGTAGACCTTAGGGACTGTCGACCAGTTGCTTCATTTTGCTTGGTGTCAGTGCAAATTTTGTTGTGATCTCTCTATTTTTGCGACCCCGTTCACCCTGGTGGCATCTTGTTGTCGCCCTTGCTGCGTTGGGTCTCTCTCTCTAATTGTGGCCAAGCTAAACCATCGGCTGAGGATGGTAGTTTAAACCTGCCTCCTCTTCATTGTTGTCGGTGGTGGTAATCTTGAAACCCTCACCTGTCATTCCCTCAGGATTTCCCCATATCATTTCTTTTGATCAACTCTCTATTCGTCGCTGCCAGTGGTGGGATGTATATCATCGAATGATGGCAGTTTTGTGTCTTTAGAAACTTTCCTTGCTTTGCATAGACCATTGGTTTCTTTCTGTGCGAACGAAGGAGTCTTTTGTAGTTAAGGTGGCAGATACCATTCTTGACATCAACGTGTTCGCTGCCAAGGCCATCGTTCCACCAGCGTCGATCAAACATTGAGTCCTTTAGACAATATCTACTCATCTTCTAACCGTCAGTCGAACCTAATGTTTAGGTGGTTGATTGTTATGTTACCTCAGCAACCTCGACATCGTTTGTTGTCTAGTCGACCTCATAGGTATGCAATACTCCATTTTAAGATGGTAGACATGGTCAGCTTCCTCCTCCATTGAAAGCCCATGAAATATTTTTGATGCCTATCCTATCGACCACAGTCATTTACCTTTCGATACTCCCAATGCTTATAATATGATGAATACTACATTCAACGCATCGACTATAGTATGTTGATGTTTATAGTTTAGCTAAATCTTTTGTATAAATCATTACTTCTATTATTGTGGTCTCTTGTGATTAACGTAGAGCGATCCGTTAGTAGGGCTGATTTCTATGATCCTCAGATGATTAGTGTTTAGTTTAAATATTTTAATAAGCTCTTGTAACAAAGTTAATTATGGTGGGTAAGAAGATATTAGAATAGGATTTAATTCAATGAAATTTTATCCTTGTTCTTTTGATGTCTCTATTATTTTAGAAAGTAGATTCTTAGTTACATTTATATGACAGACTAGATAGATATGTTTACCGTGCTTAATGATTTTTCAGTATATTATATTAGGGAGGTTAAGCTTGTTTATTTAGAAAATTACAATTAAGCTTATAATTTAATTTTGTCTTGTTTAGTCAAATTAGGGTTATGGTGCTTTAAATGATCAAATTGTTTTGAGTGTGTTAAGTAATTTGTAGAGTAGGATAGTAATAGATCTTTAAATCTTACGTGTGGAATCGTTAGTTGGTTTATACTAAGGTCTGTATGAAGAAGTTGTTGACTAGATATAACTTACTTTTTGTTCATAATGATTGGAATTATGTTAAATCTAGATAGTTCCTTAAAATCGTTGTCGTTTTAACGAAAATTGTCGTCGTAATGTGTAACTAGTATTCCTCTTAAGTAGGTTTAGTGTCTTGTAAGGTTTGGAACTCTTTATTCTCATTAATGCAAGGAAGTAAGAATATTTTGGTTATAGGTTGTAATGTTATATTTACCTTTTCATTGAAATGATTCATTTTCGCAAACCTTGTCCGGAATTAGTATGAGGTCGTCTTTGGGACAAAATTGTATATTTTATCAATTTGTTATAATGATGGTATTGAGTCATTTTTCTTTCTCTTTAACCCTTGTTGACCTTATAGTATTGTGTTCTAAAGAAAAGTCATGGTCATTTAAACCTAGTTTCCATATCGGGAAAGGTACTCTTGTAACATGGTAAAGAATTTAATTACCGACTCCAGAGGCTTAATCGCTTGGTATTCAACTTGATACTTGTGTCATATTGTTCCAATGATGTATTGTTTTGAGTTTTGAAGGGGACAAGGGGACTTTTATTGTTGTGGTCAAGTTTGTATGGCTTATGTAATGGATCAGAATCTCTTGTAACCCTTGTCCTTACATGTTTTGGTTTTGGATGGTTGGTTAAAGATTGCTAGGAGAGTGGCTTTCATGGTAGGGCCGGTGCCCAAAGTGGCCGCCTGGGTAACCCCATGGAAGTAGTAAGCAAGTGATAATTTAATAAATTATTTAGGAGGGTGGGGTAGTAAATTACATAGCAAGATAAGTAAGATGCCTCACCCATGCCTTGAGTGCTCTTGCAGGCTAAGGATGGGATGAGAAGGCCTGGTTGGCAAGGCCGACCTCCTTGTCTCCATGAGAGGACATGTTGGCTTTGCAAGTGTCACCCTATGGGATCGGTGCCTCGAGAGAGGCTGCCAGGGTAACCATAGATGGGGGCTAGCTTCTAGTGAGAGATAGCCTGGGTAACCCATGCTAGGACCATGCGATGACACTCTGCTTACTGTAGTCCAGTTACTTCCTCTTTATCTTTTGTTGTTACCTCTAGAGTGCAGACTTGTCTTGATGGTTGATCTTATCTTGATGATTTGATTTGTCTTGTTTGGCGAGAACTATCATGTTTGTGCAGCCTTGTTATTCTGTTATGTTTGCATGGAGTCTGTATCTTGTTGTCGTATTCATTGTTGTAACCTTGACCTAGTGGAAACTCATTGTTATCTCCTAGCTCGGAGGGGTGGACCTTAGGGTTCCACATGGTTGGGAGGCAGAGCTATCCATTGGTCTTCTTGGATGTTTGGTTCGAGATTAGAACAGAAGTGTTCCAGTTCCAATTTTGCTCTACACCTTCAAGTTTGTTATACATTCATAATTGTACTATTTGTAAACTGATGTAATCGGTCTTGTAATCTTGTATTGAAACTTGTAATTATTAATCTCTGCAAATGTATAATGTAATATTCTTTTGTTGTATCATGATGTATATCACTTGTAAGGTTATAATTTGATCTGATGCAGTTATGTTCCCTAGAAGTATTAGTTGTTCATTTCATTTAATGTTGTTATTAGTGCAGTTATATTTAATGTATAATGCATTTCCTTGCTTCAAAAAAAAATTCTATAATATTGTCACTTGTTACTATAACACTCTAGGGTTGCATGATGGGGCATCACATTTGGTATGAGAGCTAGGATTAAACACTAGGTACTCTGGTTATAACTGAGCCCATTATGTGGCCTAGTGCTTAAACTCTGTAGATTAACTTCATCCATATTGTTTTCCTTTATTTGTGTAATAAATCATCTTTTGGTGTTGTAGGTAGATGCCTAGAGGTAGGGGTCGAGGTCGTGGCAGAGGTAGGGGTCATGGGAGAGGTGGTGGTGGTACACCTCCTCCCAGTTCTCCTCATGAGAGTGCCCATGAAGGCGGGGGTTAGATTATGGAAGGTCAGGACTAACCTGAGGGGCCCAGTTATGACAGTTACTTGAGGATGCCCTTGCTCATTTAGGCCCTAGATAGGAGGTTGAGCAGCCTAGAGGGGGTCAGGAGGTAGACTAGCTGGAGCCTTGGGAAAGAGAGAGATCACCCAGGCGGAGAGAGTTGACAGCTGAGCAGGAGGCCACACTAGCCAGCCATATGAGAGATCTACTGAGGGCACGCCCTCCCACCTTTGATGGAGCTGGTAGAGGTCTAGAGGCGGAGACTTGGTTATTGGATTTAGGCAGGTGTTTCGCCATGCATCCTTATGGCAGCAACACCAAAGCTAGATGTGCTATTTTGCATCTCTGAAGTTTTGCTTCGACTTGGTGGTAGTTAGAGGAGTAGAAGATGCACTTGGACATTAGCACTATTTCTTGGGAGTTATTCTTAGAGAGATTCAGAGCCTGTTTCCTATCGGATCATTGGAGGCAGCGTTGTGCAGATGAGTTCCATGAGCTGAGGTAGATGGCCATGTCAGTTGAGTAGTATAAGCACAGATTCTATGAGCTCAAGCAGTATGCGGGTATCGGAGATGACGAGTCTATGTTGGTGCAGCATTTTATCAGGGGCTTGAATGCCCGGATCAACAAAGGGGTTCATGTATTTGAACCTAAGTCTATGGAGGTAGCAGTGGAGAAAGATCGGTTAGTGGAGGAGAATTTGGCTATGGCACTCGGTGGGCATACAGGTGTGCATATTGGTAGTGCACCTTCTTTAGGTTTTGGTTCATGTGGTGGACATACTCGGGCATCAGGATCTCATGCACCCTCAAAGGGTGGACAACAACAGCACTCTCAGACCAAACCGAAGAATTATCAGCCTCAGTAAGGTAATAGATTTCAGTCTAAGAAAGACTGGTCTTGGCAGCGTAATAAGAGCAATCACTTTGATCAGCCATCTCAGAGTACGTAGTCTACAATGAGCAGAGGTAGTTTCCTGCAGTCTAGTGCTTTCTAGGGTGGCGGTGGTTTTGGTAGAGGCATTGGGTGCTTCTCTTGTGGCCAACAGGACCATATTGCTAGACAGTGTCCTCAGAGGAGTACTTCAGGGTTTGGACATCGACCGGTGGCTTCAGAGCCAATAGTTGGTGATGTAGGTAGATCGCACAGAGTCTTTGCAGCGGTGGATAACCGTTAGGTAGAGCATTAGGGCACCGTGGTGGAGACTTCTGGTGTCATGCGAGGTATTGGTTTTTCTATTCTTTTTGATTTCAGTGCATATGATTCATTCATATCTCCTTCTCTTATGGAGCGTTGTGGCTTAGTGGCAACAAAGCAGGATGATAGGTGGCAAGTTGAGTTAGCTTCCGGGGCTAAGATTGCAGTTGAGTCTCTAGTGCTCGGTTGTGAGTTGAGGATTAGCTCTCTATCTACTACAGTAGACCTTCGCATCCTACCCCTTGGTTCTTATGATATAGTTTTGGGAATGGATTGGCTTGAGGCCCATCAGGTAGTGATTGATTGTCGGCATAAGTCTGTTAGATGTGCAGATGATTCAGGTGCAGAGGTGGAGGTTGTAGTAGTTCAAAGACCTATTTCCCTATGTATGATCTCTGCTATGCAGCTTAAGAGATGTATGTGTCAAGGATGTTAGCTTTTTGCAATTTCTGTTAGTGACTTGGAGATGGAGGAGAGTCGAGAGGCATCTCTTGACAATCACCCACTTTTGAGGGAGTATGCTAATGTTTTTCCTTTTGAGATTCTAGGGATGCCACCTAAGTGTGACATCAACTTCAGGATTGATCTTGTTCCCAGCGCAGAGCCCATCTCACGAGCTCCATATACAAAGACCACTCAGGAGCTTAAGGATCTCCGACTGTAGTTGGAGGAGTTGTTAACCAAGGATTCATTCGACCTAGTGTATCTCCTTGGGGAGCACCTGTGATCTTTGTGAAAAAGAAGGATGGATCTCTATGGCTGTGTATTGATTATCAACAACTCAATAAGGTGACAGTGAAAAATAGATACCCCTTGCCTCGGATTGATGATTTGTTTGATCAAATTAAGGGAGCTAAGGTGTTTTCTAAAATTGACCTTAAGTTGGGATATCATCAGTTGTGGATATTTGAGGCAGATATTCATAAAACGGCATTTCGTACCCGTTATGGGCATTATGAGTTCACAGTAGTACCATTCAGGTTGACGAATGCACCTTCAGTTTTCATGAGCCTGATGAATGGTGTTTTTCACACTTATCTCGACAGGTTTGTCCTTGTATTTCTAGATGATATATTGATCTATTTGAGGACTATGGAGGAGCATGAGGAGCATTTGCGTCAGGTGTTGCAGTATCTGAGAGAAAATTAGCTTTATGATAATTTGTCGAAATGTGAATTCTTTTAGACAAAGGTGAAGTATTTGGGTCATGTCATCTCTGGAGAGGGTATTACGGTGGATCCTTCGAAGATCCAAGCTATTATGGATTGGCCTGCACCTACTAATGTTTCTGAGGTCCGCAATTTTATGGGTTTGGCAGGTTACTATCACCGTTTTGTTATGGGGTTTTCGAGGATTGCTCATCCTATTACTTCTCTTCAGAGGAAAGGGAAGAAGTTTGTTTGGTCAAAGCAGTGTCAGGTAGCTTTTTAGACCCTTAAAGAGTAGTTGACCAGTGCACCTATTTTAGCAGTTCCTGATCCTACTAGGGACTTTGTTGTTTGTACAGATGCTTCTTTGGAGGATTTAGGAGCAGTTCTGATGCAGGATGGTCGTGTGATTGCCTATGAGTCTCACAAACTCAAGGATCACGAATTGAACTATCCCACTCATGATCTGGAGTTAGTAGTATTTGTGCATGCCTTGATGAGGTGGAGGCATTTTCTCTTAGGGCATCGGTTTGAGCTGCATAGTGATCATCGTAGCTTGTAGTATATTTTCACGCAGCCAAACTTGAATGCAAGGCAGAGGCGTTGGATGGAGTTCTTGTGCAAGTATGACTTTGAGGTCAAGTATATTTAGGGCAAAGAGAATGTGGTATCAGATGCTCTTAGTCGTCAGAGACATGAGATCTCAGCGGTATCTCTCACAGTAGATTTGAGAGGTCAGATTCTCGCAGCACTTCCTACTGACGATTGGTGCCAGGAGGTGAAGTCTGAGATTGAGTCTGGTAAACCTTTAAAGGGTAGATTTTCTGGTTACTCTCTTGAGCCAGATGGTTGTTTGCGACATTTGGGTCGTATCTATGTTCCTAGTTCTGAGGGTCTTCGTACCCTAGTGTTGTCAAAGGTGCATCGGGCACCCTATTCTGCTCATCCGGGTGTTAAGAAGATGCATGCAGATTTGCGTCAGCTGTACTTTTGGAGTGGCATGAAGCAGGATATTGCTTATTTTGTGTCGAGATGTCTTGAGTGTCAGAGGGTGAAGGCAGAGCATCAGCACCCTGCAGGTCTTTTGCAACCTCATTTGATTCTAGAGTGGAAGTGGGACATCATTTCGATAGACTTCATTGTTGGTTTGCTGGTATCCTCTTGTCGACACGATTCTATTATGGTCACTGTGGATAGGTTGACGAAGGTAGCTCACTTCTCTCCTATCCGTTCTTCTTACAATGCAACTACGGTGGCCAGAGTGTTCATGGAGGACATCATCAAACTTCATGGGATTCCTCATAGAATCATCTTCGATAGGGATCCAGTGTTCACTTCCGCCCTTTGGACTTCTCTACAACATGCCTTGGGGACACAGCTAAACTTTAGTTCAACATACCATCCTAAGACTGATGGATAGATCGAGAGGGTTAATCAGGTTCTTGAGGATATGCTTAGGATGTATGTGATGGATCGGCAAAGCCATTGGGAGGACTACCTGTACCTGGTGGAGTTTGCTTATAATAATGGATATCACAGTTCTATTGGCAAGTCTCCATTTCAGGCTTTGTATGGTCATCCTTCTAGGACCCCTCTTAGTTGGGATCATCTCGAGGATAGAGTTCTTCTTGGTCCAGATATGCTTAAAGATTTGGAGTAGTAGGTCGAGAGGATTAGAGAGCATTTGGTGGTAACTTAGGATAGACAGAAGAAGTATGCAGATGCTCATAGGATCGATCAATAGTTTTCAGTTGGAGATCGGGTGTTCTTGCGTGTGCGACCATGAAAGAGTCTGATCCATTACGGAAGGGGCTCTAAGCTAGTACCACGCTTTGTTGGACCTTTTGAGGTGTTGGAGAGGATCAGTCATGTTGCTTATCGTCTTGCTTTACCGCCTAGTCTTTCACGCATCCATGATGTGTTTCATGTTTCTATACATAGACCTTACTATCCAAATATTGCTCATGTTCTTGATTGGACTGCTCTACAGGTAGAGGATAGGTAGTTGGCTTTGGAGCCTGTAGGCATTCTATAGCATAGGAGACTTGCTCTCAGGGGCAGAGACGTGGAGCAGGTCAAGGTCCAGTGGGATCCTAATGATGAGACTTCTACTACCTAGGAGGATGCTTCCAGGCTGAGAGAGTTATACCCTTACTTATTTGCAGGCTTCCAGGAGTAAAACTGACTTTGAGGAGGAGGATGTAATGCCCCCTCATTTTTGGCTTGTGATAGTTGCTAGTTTCACATTACTCTTTGTCAATTCTGAGATAGTTGTTAGTTCTTCCATTACATTCAGATAGTTCTGAGACATTTGAGTTATTAGGCCTATGGTTTATGCTTATTATGAACGTGATAGACTATGTTCGACTGATATAGTTTTGACATGTGTTATGAGTTTATGATGACACTGTTGTTATTCCAGTTATGATGAGATGGACGTGATTAGTGATGGTTTAATATTATCATGTTTTATGCAATTTGTTGATATCTGATTTTAAATAAAAATGGTTATAGTCTTGTTCTAGAGTAGGGACAGTGTAGTACTACTCATTTCGAGCACCCTACTATGCCATGATTCTCTAACTCTATGTGTGTTGATATATATGCAGTTGATCGTATACAACCTATTGTTCTTATGCAGGTTGCAGGTACCAGGCCTCGACTCCACCTGACTTAGCAGGTCTGAGCAGGCCCTACACCAATGGATAATGTTGATGGAGATAACATGAGTTTTATCCCCTAGGTCAGTTCAATTTTCTGTTTGATGGTTGTCATGTGGTTTGTATGTTTATTGTCGGGTCCTTGTTAGGTCAGCCTATGTGTATTCTTGTATGCGTAAATGATCTTTGATATTATAACATTTTATTGTCAAACATTATAGTATTTTTGATGTGTCATAAAATTAGAATATTCTTGGAGGAAGCTATTTAAGTAAATTGTAATGCAGAATCAAGTAACTATTCTAATGTTGTAAAATCTATATGTGGGTCAAAGTTTTATTTTAACTCATTAATATTTATAGTTATGATTTGAATCTTTCTGGTGAATAATGTAAAGGCAGTTAGTTGTCATTTATGATTCCAGAGTGGGGAATCTCCATGATTAGTAAAAATTTAAAAGTTCTGGTGAAGAGGATTCACGGGAACGGATTTGGTGTGATGGGCATTTATGACTGAAGGTTATTTTTGTTCTGGGAGGAATTTTTGGGAGGGCATGATCCAGAGGATTCATTCGGAGGAAGGAAGAGAAGTTTTGAAAGAGGATTCAAATTTTGAAGCGTGAAAAGTATGGGTATGTCTTGTGAATTTCTGTATTCTTGTCTTTGTTATGCTCTGAGGAATTAGATTACTTTGTTGTCTAATTGTTCTCAAATGGAATTGATCTGTAAATTCACCCTTTTCATCTTTGTAAACATTTTGCTACTTGTTGGTTGCTCCTATATATAGTTTTGGCAAAACTTTTAGCTTGCAAAACCATCTCTGCAACTCTAAACCTCTTCCTCAGATGGATTTAACTGTAATTTTTGCCCTGTAGTTCAATTTGAGCATGTGGGTTCTTGTTTTCTTGTCTTCAAAATCTCATTTACCTACTATTTTCCCACCAAGTCGCTGTGCCACTTGCATGTCGATTTTTCTGATGTGCATCTTGTAGAACCTTGGCCTCGGGCAACCCTGCTATTCTCATTAAGGTTGTGTTCAAGTTTCTAGGTGATCCATTTGAAAACTCTCGTGAAGGACGTTGTAGCTTTAATAGAACCCTTATGGCTCTCTGCAGGTCCAATAGAAACCCTTTGGCTAGTCGCTCTCACCGTAGACCTCAGGGATTATCGACCAGTTGCTTAATTTTACTTGGTGTCAGTGCAAATTTTGTTGTGATCTCTCTATTTTTGTGACCCCGTTCACCCTAGTGGCATCTTGTTGTTGCCCTTGCTGCGTTGGGTCTCTCTCTCTCACTGTGGCCAAGCTAAACCATTGGCTGAGGATGCTAGTTTAAACCTACCTCCTCTTTATTGTTGTCGGCAGTGGTAATCTTGAAACCCTCACCTGTCATTCCCTTAGGATTTCCCCATATCATTTCTTTTGATAAACTCTCTATTCGTCACTGCCAGTGATGGGATATATATCATCGGATGATGGTAGTTTTGTGTCTTTAGAAACTTTCCTTGCTTTTCCTAGAACATCAGTTTCTTTCTATGTGAACAGAGGAGTCTTCTGTAG
Organism: Cunninghamia lanceolata; assembly: GCA_027924645.1. Lineage (NCBI taxonomy): Eukaryota > Viridiplantae > Streptophyta > Pinopsida > Cupressales > Cupressaceae > Cunninghamia > Cunninghamia lanceolata. Next base: position 2,054,988 of record BSBN01000704.1, on the reverse strand, counting down.
TTAAGGTGGCAGATACCATTTTTAACGTCGACGTGTTCGCTACCAAGGCCATCATTCCACCAGCGTCAGTCAAACATTGAGTCCTTTAGACAGTATCTACTCATCTTCTAACCGTCAGTCAAACCTAATGTTTAGGTGGTCGATTGTTATGTTACCTCAGCAACCTCGATGTCGTTGGCTGTCTAGTCGACCTCATAGGTGTGCAATACTCCATTTTAAGACGGTAGACGTGGTCAGCTTCCTCCTCCGTTGAAATCCTATGAAATATTTTTGATGCCTATCCTATCGACCACAGTCATTTACCTTTCGATATTCCCAATGCTTATAATATGATGAATACTACATTCAATGCATCGACTATAGTATGTTGATGTTTATAGTTTAGCTAAATCTTTTGTATAAGTCATTACTTCTATTATTGTGGTCTCTTGTGATTAACGTAAAGCGATCCATTAGTAGGGCCGATTTCTATGATCCTCAGATGATTAGTGTTTGGTTTAAATGTTTTAATAAGCTCTTGTAACAAAGTTAATTATGGTGGGTAAGAAGATATTAGAATAGGATTTAATTCAATGAAATTTTATCCTTGTTCTTTTGATGTCTCTATTATTTTAGAAAGTAGATTCTTAGTTACATTTATATGACAGACTAGATAGATATGTTTATCGTGTTTAATGACTTTTCAGTATATTATATTAGGGAGGTTAAGCTTGTTTATTTAGAAAATTACAATTAAGCTTATAATTTAATTTTTTCTTGTTTAGTCAAATTAGGGTTATGGTGCTTTAAATGATCAAATTGTTTTGAGTGTGTTAAGTAATTTGTAGAGTAGGATAGTAATAGAGCTTTAAATCTTACGTGTGGAATCGGTAGTTAGTTTATACTAAGGTCTGTATGAAGAAGTTGTTGACAAGATATAAAAAACTTTTTGTTCATAATGATTGGAATTATGTTAAATCTAGATAGTTCCTTAAAATCGTTGTCGTTTTAACAAAAATTATCGTCGTAATATGTAACTAGTATTCCTCTTAAGTAGGTTTAGTGTCTTGTAAGGTTTGGAACTCTTTATTGTCGTTAATGCAAGGAAGTAAGAATATTTTGGTTATAGGTTCTAATGTTGTATTTACCTTTTCATTGAAATGATGTATTTTCGCAAACCTTGTCTGGAATTAGTATGAGGTTGTCCTTGGGACAAAATTGTATATTTTATCAATTTGTTATAATGATGGTATTGAGTTATTTTTCTTTCTCTTTAACCCTTGTTGACCTTATAGTATTGTGTTCTAAAGAAAAGTCATGGTGGTTTAAACCTAGTTTCCATATCAGGAAAGGTACTATTGTAACATGGTAAAGAATTTAATTACCGACTCCAGAGGCTTAACCGCTTGGTATTCAACTTGATACTTGTGTCATATTGTTCCAACGATGTATTGTTTTGAGTTTTGAAGGGGACAAGGGGACTTTTATTGTTGTGGTCAAGTTTGTATGGCTTATGTAATGGATCGGAATCTCTTGTAACTCTTGTCCTTGCATGTTTTGGTTTTGGATGGTTGGTTAGAGATTGCTAGGAGAGTGGCTTTCATGGTAGGGTTGATGCCCAAAGTGGCCGCCTGGGTAACCCCATGGAAGTAGTAAGCAAGTGATAATTTAATAAATTATTTAGGAGGGTGGGGTAGTAAATTACATAGCAAGATAAGTAAGATGCCTCACCCATGCCTTGAGTGCTCTCGTAGGCTAAGGATGGGATGAGAAGGCTTGGTTGGCAAGGCCAACTTCCTTGTCTCCATGAGAGGACATGTCAGCTCTGCATGTGTCACCCTATGGGGCCAGTGCCTAGAGAGAGGTTGCCAAGGTAACAATAGTTAGGGGCTAGCTTCTAGTGAGAGATAGCCTGGGTAGCCCATGCTAGGACCATGTGATGACACTCTCCTTACTGTAGTCCAGTTACTTCCTCTTTATCTTTTGTTGTTACCTCTAGAGTGCAGACTTGTCTTGATGGTTGATCTTATCTTGATGATTTGATTTGTCTTGTTTTAACGAGTACTGTCATGTTTGTGCAGCCTTGTTATTCTGTTATGTCTGCATGGAGTTTGTATCCTTTTGTCATATTCATCGTTGTAACCTTGACCTAGTGGAAACTCATTGTTATCTCCTAGCTCGGAGGGGTGGACCTTAGGGTTCCACATGGTTGGGAGGCAAATCTATCCATTGGTCTTCTTGGATGTTTGGTTCGAGATCAGAGTAGAAGTGTTCTAGCTCCAATTTTGCTCTACACCTTCAAGTTTTTGTATACATTCATAATTGAACTATTTGTAAACCGATGTAATCAGTCTTGTAATCTTGTATTGAAACTTGTAATTATTCATCTCTGCAAATGTATAATGTAATATTCTTCTATTGTATCGTGATGTATATCACTTGTAAGGTTATAATTTGATCTGATGCAGTTATGTTCCCTAGAAGTGTTAGTTGTTCATTTCATTTAATGTTGTTATTAGTGCAGTTATATTTAATGTATAATGCATTTCCTTGCTTCAAAAAAAAAAAAATTCTGTAATATTGTCACATGTTAGTCTAACACTCTAGGGTTACATGACGGGGCATCACATTTATCTTTTGAGAATAATACAAGCCTTGAGAATAATACAAGGTTTAACTGTGCTTTATCTTGTGGATCATACAAGGGCATATCTGGTGTAATGGTTAGCATTTTATGAGTTTGCTAATATTATATTACTTCTCCATTATTACAATGATATAAATTTATTGGATTAATCACATAATAATCAGATTAAACTCTATATTGTTCATTATTTTCATTATATTGTTTACTCTATATTTCAACATTTGGTAGTAGAGCTTTGACTAATTTATACGAGACTCCTTTCTTGCAGCATTATTGGGTTTTTTGTGGTTGTAGTGGAAGTATTACTTAAGTGGTTTTGCAAATCCAAGTGTGATTGGAGAAGCCATGACAAGAACATCACGATCAAAGATTGAAAAGTTCAATGGCTTTGGATATGAGTTGTGGAAACTAAAAATGAAAGATATCTTAGAGAAGAGAGGTCAATGGTGAGTTGTGACATAAAGGGGTAAGCCTGCATATATTTTTGATGTAGATTGGACAAAGATTAACAAAAAGGCTTGAGGACAATATAATTATGTATCTTTGATTTAGTCCCTCTAAATGTCTTTGATGAGACTACTACAGACAATCTATGGAGAAGGATTGGTGAGATTTATCAAACAAAGAGCCTAGAAAATAAACTTTATTTAAGAAGAAAATTACACTCCTTAAAATAAAGGAATGTAGCTAAGCATTAAAATGTATTTAATATTATTTTGAGTCAACTAGGAAGCATTAATGTTAAGTTAGATGAGGAGGATAAATGTATTTTAGTGTTATGTTCTTTACTTGAATCTTGGGAGAATTTAATAGTTCCAACTAGTGGTGGTATTGCAAAGCCTAATATGGATGGTTCTATTGATACTTTTTTGAGTGAATAAATGAGACAAAAATCAATGGACAATTGTTCCAAGGATACACTACATATTGTAAGGAAGTAAGAGTAGTGAAATCATCTTCTTACAAAAATATTGAGAGGAATTTTGTACATTTTTAAAAAAAATTGATCTAAACTATTACAAAAATTAAACAACACAAATCAACATTTATAATATCACACATTAACACCATAATTATGCGAGGAAAATCCTTTTAGGAGAAAAACACCACACTCTAAAATATCCTCAGTATATTATAAAATCAATAATATATTACAACACACTTGCAACACAAGATTTCATAGGAGTTTCACCAACATATAAAATAGATTGATTTTAGTAGCATTCTAATAGTACCAACAAATTCTTAACTCCTCAAGCATCCAAGTTATAGACTTTTAAAAATTTGGAAACCATAGGTGGTTTTCTAAGCCATGTGGAAAACCTTCTAGAGGTATGGTTTCTAACTTTAACCCCATTTCCAATGCCCCTTGAAGATTCCCACAATTAGGCTAAAAATAGTAGATTGATATTCCACCCTACAACTGTCATAAACTATCACATTTGACCACCCAACTTGAGTGCCCAGATTTGCTAATAATAACCATCTAAGATAATGTGTTTCATGGAAAATATTAATTTCTCTCATAGTTGGTCAAGATTCTCAATAACTCTGTCTTATAGGCTCTTACAGTTGTCATAAGAATATTTCATAACATCCCTACAAAATAGGGCACTCCAAATCTACCTATTTTAAGCACCTTATGACAACTTACAACTCACTATTTACAAAGTATTGACATGTGACACATAATGCCAATTCAAAATCCCAAGCCCCATTTTACTTGGAGCATAATTTAAATAATAAATAAAATATAATAATATGTAGGAAAATGCTAAATAATTAATAAATCAAACTAAGAACTTTTGCAAGGGTGTGTGCATGAAGATGGGGGACCAAAAAGTGGCCACCCCACTTTTTGGTCCTAGAAAAATAAAACATGATCGCGTGTTTTACTGCTAGACATAAAAAAAAACCCACGATAGTCATTTTTCATTTGCATTTTAGATGTGTGAAAACATGATAAGTGTTATTTTGCGAGCAAGTTTTGATGAGATTGAGGGAGAAAACACACAAACACAATGTTGTGTTTCCCATCATGCATGAGCTCAACAAAGACAACTAACTCAAGAAGGTAGGGTTTTCATCTTTTCTCTACACTTGAAAATGAATTGAATTTGTTTTTCATTGTTTTGATTGAATTTTTATTTTCAATTTTCAGCCAATCAATCACCTCAAAACCCTAATCCAGGAGATGAGATTACAGTTGAAGAGGAGGCTCAAAACCCTCCTCAAACTCTGCATTCACTTCCTCACCATCCATGTGACACACAAGAAAATTATTTAGGGCAAATCCAAGAGAATAAAAAACAACTTGAAACTTTAATTCAAAAATTAAAAAGTACAAATGCAACAACTGATCACAGGAGATCCCTTGCCAATTTATTAGAGTCCATTATTTCTCACGTTGACTCAGTGACAAACCAAATCAACAAATGGGAAAAACATAGGGATATATGTCGACAATTCTATGCAGACAAATTATCATACAAACATGTTAAAGACAAGAAAATTTTGAACTCTGATCTATGTGTACTTTTTATTGATCCTAGAACAAATCAACCATTACATGATAGTTGCAAACAATTACCCATTAATTGGTGTGTGCATGATGGAATATCCTAAAACTTTTGGGATAGATGGTATATGGTTTTTGATGACCTATCCTGTAATAATAATGAGGTCCTGCAACATTTCTTGAAGATACTCTATTGTGAGTTCAAACTCAATGAGATTCCAAACTACTTTGACATCTAGGATTTCCAAGACAAAGGTAGTGGCTCTGCATAGGATAGAAGGGGGGCACATCATGCTCAGAACCATCCACCTAGACCCCTTATGAGTCCACAACATATCTCACTCCCTTCAAATTTGAAGGAGACTATTGAGGTGGAGACACTACACTCTCTTAGTTCCCTCACCCAGTCTTTAGCACAGCATGGCAATGATCTTTCCTAGGCCAGTGAGGGTGAGAACAATAGGCGTCGGCGGTCCCCCATCTTTGTCGATCATGTGGAGCTTTGTGTGATTATGGGACCGAGGATTCTCCCCATGCAGACACTAGAGATGATGCTCCAGAGTTCCAGGACTATGTGAGACAGGGGTAGCAGCAGGTGCAAGACACATCCATATTGGATGATATTGTACTGACAGATGACTTGTTGCATGATATATTTGGTATTGATTCCCAGGCAATTTTTAGAAGGTTCTGCGATTTATTATATTTGTATTTGAAATCTCTAATTAATTATATTAATAGATATTATATGTCAAAATTAATGTAGGCAATTGTATGCACTATGAAATTATAGGGTCAAAGTATTAATCCTACATCTATCAGTCGTCCATTGCAAGGTTATGAGAGGAGGTCAAGTCAACATGTATGTAATTTGTCACAAGATCATAAATATAGTACATGCAAACATTTTGTCATATATCAATGGTGTAGACATCCGAAAATGGTCACAACCACCTTCATCCATTATCTGCACACTAAACCTTTCCAAATTTGATAATTCCCACTATTTTACACAACACACATGTCAATTAAATAATTTATAATTATCCCTCGCCTTTCCCCATTTCCAAAAATCAATTCTTCTACTATAGTTTAAAAAATTAAATATTTTAAAAGACTATAGTTCATGTGCACTCCCAAAATTAAATAAATATGTCTATTTATTTAATTCCCTATTTTGTGCACTTTTGATTACTTTTAGCAATCATTATTATTTCCCTCCTAATCATGTGCACATGGGCTAATTAAAATTAACCTAAAATTACATCTCCCCATGTTTCTAGAAGTCCACTTGTCTTTCAATGTACATGCATGTACATGACAAGTGGTACTTTGAAAGTATGGGCAAATCTTCCAGATAATTCCATTTGTCCTATTTTCTTCTCACCCACTCCAAGTGTCACTATTCATGAAATTTAAAGTTCCATATGGCACTATTCCTCCACTATTCATCTAATTTTAAATTCCATGTGTCCTCTCATGCCAAATTTAAAATTCTCACAAAATCCAAGCCACCTTTTCATAAATGAGACCTTACATGTCATACACCTACCTCATCCTAGCCCTCCATCCATTCAACCATTCAATTTCATCCATTGATCTTCCCTTGAATCTTGGAGAACCTCCTTGTGATACTTGTCCAATTCTCCTTGTTTGAGGATCCTCAAGCAATATGAGCCCTTGATCTTCCAATTCAATCCTAGCCCTCCATCCTCACCTCCAAACATCTATAAATTGAGCCCTCCCCATTCATTTTCAACAAGCAATTTGAATGTAATAAAATTTTGCCACTTTGAGCACTAACATTTTAGCATAAATCCATAGCAATTAGGACACATCAAGAACTAGGCATAGTCAATTAGGGTGCAGTTCATAGTAGTTTATGTGCTTAGCTCTTCTAGTCTTATCTTGAGGTTGCATTTGGTTATAGATGGAATAGATTGAGTAATTTGGCTTGTTCCCCTTAGTCTACTCTCTAGTGTACACATTTTTGGCATGCCCAGGGGGACATCCACCTCCTAACATTGTATTTTGCATGTAATTGTGTTGTAATTTCATTGTACAGGTCAGAACAACACTCAAATTTCAGGGATCAGTGCTTATGCATCCTTTGTCAGTGCCCACACCTCTCTATTCAACGCCCAGGCCTTGTCATCCATTGGGTCACTCTACTTCCTATCAATGCCAAGTTTTCATGGACTAGTGCCTACCTTGCTTGGATCAATGCCTGCATCCCCTGCATTAGTGCCCCGACTCAAGGGAGTATCAGTTCAAAGTTGTACTTGAATTTAACTTTTAATTTGCATTTACTTGTATTTTTGTCTTTTTTGGACTGATTAACACTCTGTTTGTAGGTGATAACCCTTTTTTTTGTAGGCCCAAACCAATTCACAAGCCTCCACTCTACCTAGGATCGATCATAACTCAGCCTATCGACTTTAGTTTCCACACAATAGGGAGTAGTGCCCAAGAGTCATGGTTTAGTGCTTAGTTTGAACCTTTATTGCATTTTAATTTTTCACATTATTTCTGCTTCAAGAGTTCAAATTGATTTCTTTGTCCCTCTAATTGCTCTAATTAGTTTATTGTGTGATTGTAGCTCTCTGATTTTGTAAGTTTGATCAAGTTACAAATCATCACTCTTGCAAAGACAGATCAACACCTAGATAGACTACATCAGTGCCTAGACAGACTGCATCATCGCCTACCAGGTCAGGTATACATTAGCACCTAGTTTTCTTGTTTTAGCACCTTAAGTGTTAGTTTTAGTGCCTACAACCTCTACTTTAGTGCTTACATATGTCAGCACTAAAACAAACTTGTTTAGCGCTTGTCCCTATTTCCATTTAGTTAGCTAACTTTTTTGCAAATTTATGGGACTAATCTTTGTTTTGTAGCACATATCGACCGTCCAAGACAAGAATATTAAAATACTAATGATTTGTTTGCAACCTCATAAGTCAAAGCATTTTTTATCACTAATTTAGGCATTAAATTAGTGTAGTGGTAAATGAACTTGTTTGCTTTGTCTTAGAGAGTTAGAAGGTGTATGCTCTCCCCTCACACCATTTGGTGATCTCGAGGATCAAAAACCTTCTCTCACTCTCTTTTTTTATTGTTAATCCCAAGGTCCTTGGTGTTTATGCTCTCCCCTTGCGCTTTGTACGATCTTGGGTGATCAAAAACACCTTGGATTATTTCCTCTAGGGGCTTCCCTTAGATTTCATCACCAAGGGGATGACCTCAACCACGTGTTTTGGCATGGTATATAAGTGTTGTGAGAATCAAAAGACTCACTTCAAAGGAAGGACCCATCCAGCCTAAGCAAAAACCTTTATATCCTCAGTCCGTCAAGACTTGGTTGGTTGGCGCTCTGGGTTGGATGCTTGGGACACCCCATTCACAGATTTATCCCCCATACTTAGCGTATATTGGGACATCCCCTAACAACTTGTACATCATAGGTAAGACCTCTCAACCATATAAGATTGTGATGCATCAGATACCAGTTAGGCCCAAGAAGTTACTTACCACATAAGCCACATTGATTCAATTGCTAAGTGCAAATGCCCTCTAGAAATAGGCATGCATGTTGTGTATGCTCTCCCATTGTGCCTTAGAGTGATCTTGAGTGATCAAAAGCAATTAGTGTCCTCCTCATGGGACTTGCACATTATGCATAAATAAAGGCAGTGAGGTGGGCTTACAATCTTATACACTCCTACTTTACTAAATCTAGTTTGTTAATGTTCTTGGCATGTCTTTTTGTACAAAACCTATAAGAGTCATATCAATTTTACTCATAGGAAGTTCTTAATTTAGCCATGATGCATATTTGTTTGATGTCTCTTGCCAAATTGACCTAGCAAACACCTTGAAAATTCAAACAAAGTCAATCAATGCCTATACTTGTCTCTCAATGCCTGGATACAACATTGAGTCATACTATTCCTAAGCGCATGACTGTCATCTTTTAGCATCTAGATCTACATATCAACATCCATTTGCCTTCTGTTAGCACCTAAACTTACTATCTTAGAGCTTATTCATCCTCTATCAGTGCTTGGACTTCAGGTTTAGCACCTATCTACCACATTTTAGCATTGAGAATATATGTCTTAGCACTTGTACATCCTCTATCAGCGTCGAGACCTTTTGTCTTAGCATCTGTCTTTCAACTGCTAGCTTCTAGACCTCCTGTCTTAGCACCCTTTCATTACCTGTCAGCGCCTAGACTACCTGTCTTAGTGCCAGTTTCATAGATCACCCCACTCTAAACTTAGTCAATCTTATAAACATCATTTCAAGTCCATCACTCCACCAATCACCCTGCATATACTCACAACCACAAAATCACCCATATTTCACATATAAAATATCCATTTGGATCTTAGCTTGTGGATTATCTTCAATCTCCTCATTTATCCTCAAATCATCTGATTTACCCATGCAAAAATCATCCAAATCCAACCAAAATAAAAAAAGAAACACCTCATCCAAAAATCAACTTGATCCCATCCTAAAGTCAAAATCTAGATCTTTTCATCCTTCTCTAGTTTGTGTTAGGCTTAAGAACTCATCTATCTTAAGTTTAGTGCAAATTAAACATCATCCCACTTGGGTAAGCTAGCTTAGAAGCTTAGACTACTCCTAAGATGGCAGACTTTAAGAATCTCATTTTGCTTGGTGCATCTTGTCTACCCCAAGTAAGACAATCCCGTTATCCTTTTTTATTAGGCTCTTTCTCCACCCTAAGTAAGCTAGGATAAAACTCCATCAAAGCTCACCAAAGGATATAGATTTAAACTTAGGATATTATCATCCCCCAACTATCATCAAGCTATCAAAACATCAACCAAGCATCCATTACACATTCGTCGTTCATGCCTCCTATCACACTGTCACAAGCTAGAAGAAAGATGGATTCTCACTATCAACCCCTCTCTCCACATGGCTCCACCAGGAGAAACATGGAGGGATATGTCAACCAACTAGAAATGGGTGAGACATCCATACCACAACACATATATTCCCTCACCTTCATCTATTTCCTTAATAAAAGAGGACTGCATCACAAATTTGAACAATTCCTTGACAATCATAAGGATGAATTCCTCAAACACCTCATTGAACATGGAGCATGTCTTCCCCACTCATTTGACCAAGACAAACTCAAAAACAATCATGCATGATAAGCCACCATCACCCATTCATGATCAACCATGGGGATGTGTCCCTAATCACAACAACCTCGTCTATGATAATCCTTGGGCTAACTTCACTACAAATACCAATGTCATTCATACCATTGATCAACACATAGGGAGTAATACCAATTCACCACCAAAAGTATTGGATCCCCCTTATGGTATACCATTCCACATGTTATCGTCCAACTTTTCAACTTCCACCATACCTACTAGTTCAAGTAACATTGTCGTACCACCCCCATCCAACATTCCCCAAAATACTTCTAATACCATTGCCATTCCACAAGACTTCTCCCCTTGGTCATCCCACAAAGGATGACTATCACCCAAATGACTTTACCCCCTACCATACCTTCCCAAACACCTCTCCAATCACAACATCCATTCATATCTCAACCACCCCATCAATCTCAAAATCCCTTAACAAGTTATATGCATCCCACACAAACATATCACTCAACCACTCATCAACAACCCCCACGTCACTTTTATGCAACATCAACACATCACCCAACAACAAACACCTTTCCAATCACATCACACATACCATTCATCTACTCACACCCAACTACAACATCAAACATATGGACCCCCTATCTACTCACAAGCCATGTGTCTACCTCCACACAATCCCCAACAATACACCATCCCACAACAACAATCATCATTCCAAAAACAAACACAACCTCCCCTTGCTAATCCTTTAGATCAAGAATGGAAAGAAATGAAAAATTATCTCAAGAACCTCCAACTAGGAACCCAAAAGAAATATTATAAGTTTGAAGACATGTCCCTACCCGTTTGATCGAAACATGATGACCATACCTAATTTTCCTCAACATTTTGAAGTACCAAATTCGATAAATACAAAGGAAAAGGAGATCCTCGTGATCACATTAAGGAATTATTCATGGCATGCCAAGAAGTATCCTATGATGATCAATACCTCCTTCATCTTTTCCCATTAAGCCTAGGAGATCAAGCTCTATAATGGTTTATGCACTTACCTTATGGCTCCATCTCCACATTCGCCGACCTATCAAAAAAATTGTCACTCAGTTCTCATATAAAGTAGAGCATGAAATCACCATGCTTGACCTTTGTAATACCAAAAAATGAAATGATGGAAGTTTTTCCTCATACTTAAAAAGATGGAGAGCCCTTGCTAGTAGGCTGCCTTGGACAACACCCAAAAAATAACTTGTCCTTATCTTCATCCAAAACTTGAACCAAGAAATGACCTTCCACTTGCAAGTGTATTGTGTATCCACCTTTGATGAGATCATAGAGAAAGGTGTAACCATTGAAAACACCCTTATAGAAAAAGGTTTAGTCAAGATCTACAATAGAAATGATAACGAAAAACCATCCAATGACAAACCTAAATTTTGGGCTAAAAACAAAAATGTTGTAGGAGATGGTGCTATCGATTCAAAGTTCATTCAAATAGCTGCTCCTAAACCTAAACAGACACAAGTTGTACAAAATGTTTCAAACAATGTCTCGGTGCTATCTAGTCAACCAAAATAAAACCCTCCCAATAATCCAAAACACAAGTACACTCCTTTGGGTGAACCTCTCGAAGTTGTGTTCCAAAAACTAGTCTAAGCCAACATGGTTGAGTTTCCCATGACCAAACTTTTTGATGAAAACCAAGATAAACCCACATGGTACAAGGAAAATGAGTATTGTGAGTACCATCATATCAAAGGACACTCCATAGGAAAGTGCAAGAAATTGAAAAACTATATCCAAGATCTCATGGATCAAGGAGATACCCAAATAGAAGGAAACAACAATGCATCACCTAATGATGGTTTAGGGGTGTACATAGACCCTCTCCCAAATTGCAACAATGCTTCATCATCCAACCCATCATCCTTCAATATCAATCCCAATAATCCATCCAACAATATCGACTACAACAATGTTCCACCTCCTTATGATAATGTAGTGGTTCGTATTGATTTCAACTCCACTCGTATCCCACTATCAAAATAAAAAATAAAACCCATGAATATGTTGTTACCATCTAACATGGGAGTGTAACCATCAATGGACCACCTCCATCCTCCACCACTACCAATTCTGAGTACAATCTCCTTGACCATCTTGGTTAAACACCCACACAAATTTCTATCTTGGAACTTCTTAAGACATCTACCATCCATCACGACATTCTTGACAAGTCATGTTCCCATCAACATTCCACCTGTGTAATTCCAAAATCTGGTGTCCTAATTATCCTCATCCTACCATCTCATTTTTAGCCAATCTAACATGCCACCTATCAACCCCATCCATAGTAAAGCACTCCATATTGAAGTCCAAATCTCCAATCACAAAGTCAAGAGAGTCCTTTTGGATAATGGATCCAGTTTGAACATATGTACATTAAAATTCATTAAACTTTTGGGGTATTCAATGAATGCCCTAGAACCTTTGGTCATCTCCATCAAAGCATATGACAACATAAAGTAAGAATCAAAAGGCACTATATGTCTCCCTATCAAAGCAGGTCCCTTCACACTAACCACCCTATGTCACGTGGTTGATCTTGACCTCCTATTCAATCTTCTCCTAGGATGACAATGGTTGCATGCCATGTAAACTGTCCCCTCCACCTATTACCAATGTCTCAAGTTTCCCCATAATGGCATCGAAGTCGCTATTTCAGCTGATCAACAACCATTCGAGTATTGTAAAGCTTTGGAGGTTGTGTATGATAGACAATTTCATTGCCCAAGTATCTATGGGGAACATCTCAAGGACTCCTCGTCCACCCTGTCCACTTCATCTAATCCTTCATCCACTCAACCCACTACATCTGATCCATCACATGCCTCCACCTCTTCATCTACACCAACCCCCCAAATATCCCAGGTCAAGATTATAGACAAAGGGTGTGGTGAATATGAGCTTCATAATGCCTTCCATGTGGGGCAATTGCCTTTGTCCCCTCACTCCCATGGTTGTCACCTACAGAAAATGGATCAAGAACATATGCACAAGATTGATGACAAGATCCCCTTTGTTCTAGCACAAGTCTCCCAAGATGAAGAAGCCATTGAAGTATCCTTGAATGATTTCTTGTATCATGATGAAACCAGTCCACCTAGAGCAAACCTTGACTAACAAAAATATCTTGTACCATTTCAAATATGTACCAAAATTCCTTATCATGGAAAAGGACTTGGCCTAAATGAACATGGTGATATCAAACCTATTCCAATGAACCCTACATCCCACAAGGAATATGCCAAGTAGTTTGGTTTAGGATATACACTGCCCACTATGACAATCTATGGACCAGCTAAAACTTCAGTAGATGTTGTCGAACCCTCTTCTACTATTAAAAACATTGCGCCAAGTGTCATCGTAGCTTCATGTCAAGATTTTGATCTTTCATGTCACTTCCCTAACAACGCCATTTTCTTCATGGTCCTTTCCCTCATCCATCCCATCTCATTGATTGGGATCAACAAGGACCACCGCCTCTTAATATATTCCAAAACAATGAGGCTCTCACTACATTCCTCGAACATTGGAACATGTCCCAATGCGAGATATGCCTAAATGCCAACACTTAATTTAGGGGAGATAAATTCCTTAGTCCAAATAAAAAATAATAAAATAGAAAATTGTCCCCTAGTGAAAACCTCTCTGAGGCACTTTCAACCACAAAAGAGAAAAATAAAGATATTTATCCTGATGAAAACCTCTATGAGGTGCCAGGAGATGAGGAATTCCATCTTCCCCCTACACTTCCATATTGGCAAGAATGTTCCACAATCTTGATTGAAGGCACACAAGAAATCTACTTGGGAACCTAAGTGCAACCTAAGATCACCTACCTCGTAGATAATCTTTCCATCAAATAAAAATCTAATCTTTCTATCATACACCTCTAGATGTCTTTGCTTGGTCCTACACAGATATGCCAAGTTTAGATCCTTCCTTGGTGGTCCATCATCTTGTGGTACATCTAGAAGCATGACCATTTAAACAAAAGCTCTACAAGATGCATCCTCAAGTCACCCTTCTTGTCAAAGAAGAATTGTAAAAACTATTAGAAGCCAACTTCATTCGCCCTATAGACTACCTTGAATGGGTCTCCAATATTGTTCTAGTTGCTAAGAAACCTAGGGCCATCTGAGTGTGTACAAATTTTTGAGACCTAAACAAAGCATGTCCAAAAGATGACTTCTCACTTCTTAATATCGACATCATTATGGATTTGATGACTGGACATGAAATACTCTCCCTCATGGATGGATTCTCTAGGTATAATCAGATCAGAATTACCCCCGAATAAAAGCATAAAACAACTTTCACCTATCCTTAGGGTACCTACTGTTGGCAAGTCAAGCCTTTTGGTCTTAAGAATGCAGGGGCAACATATCATGCACCATGACAACCATTTTCCATGACACACTCCATAAAGACATGGATGACTATGTAGACGATCTCTTTGGGAAATCAAGAACAAGAAATACACATCCTAAGGTCTTGTAAAGGATCTTTGAATGCCTTAAAGAATACAACCTACGCCTCAATCCTAAGAAATGTGTCTTTGGTGTCATATCATGCAAACTTTTAGGGTTCATCATCTCCTGCAATGGTATTGAAGTAGATCCAGCTAAGGTCACTTCTATTACAGAAATGCCACCACCAAAAACTCTCAAGAAACTTTGTAGTCTACAAGGCAAGCTTCAAGCTATCTAAAGGTTCATTGCTCAACTCGTAGATAAATGCCAACTGTTTTCTCACTTACACTACAAAGAAGTACATTTCAAATGGGATCAAAACTATCAGCAAGAAAATGATCACATTTAGGAGTACTTGGCTTCACCCCTAGTCCTTATGGCACCTATCCTTGGAAAGCCCCTACTATTGTACATATCCACCACTTTAGTAGTACTGGGGGCACTTTTAGCACAACATGATGAAACTAGTCGTGAAAGGGATATATACTACATTAGTAGGACTCTTGTTGGCTATGAGCTCAATTATACACCCATGGAACAAGCATGTATAGATGCCATCTTTAGTTCCCAAAAACTACGACACTACATGTTAAGCCACTTAGTCAATCTCATCTCAAAAGTTGACCCTCTTAAGTACCTTCTTTCCAGGACTTCACTCACAAGGCAAATGGCAAAATGGGTAATGTTACTTAGTGAGTTTGACATAAGTATGTTGATCAAAAATCCATCAAGGGACAAGTAGTGGTAGAACAATTAGATGAAGCACCTCTCACTGATCATCAAATGCTCACTATTGACTTTCTAGATAATTCTATCCTTGCATCAACAAAATCAATAGTCTGGAAATTATACTTTGATGGGTCCTTCACAAATCATGGTTTAGGGGCATGAATACTTTTGGTAACCCCACATGGAGACTACATTCCCAAAGCATACAAGCTTGCATTTCCTTGCACAAATAACATGGCCAAATATGAAGCCTTGATCATTGATCTTAAAACAACAACTCAATGGAACATCCAATAATTATAGGTCTATGGCGACTCCTAACTGGTTATCAAATAGGTCAATGGTGAATACCTCACTAAAGATGACAAACTAGTTCCCTATAAACAAATGGTTGATGAGTACAAGTTGTTCTTCATTTACATTCAATTTGAGAAGGTACCCTGAATATACAATAAGGTATCTAATGCCATGGTCACCATTAGGTCCCTCCTAGGTATACCTCATGATAGTCATCAGTGTGAGTTTCTTGTGGAACAACTCCTCATACCAACATATTGAGTCGTTGAGTCATAATTTGTATGTGAGATTTTTGGTCCTAAAAATCCTTGGTACCATGCCATTTATGTCTATCTCCAAGATCACACCTTCCCACCTGACTCCTTGCAAACAACAAAGATCTCTCATCCACCATTCTTGTTGATACCCTTTATCACTAAAGCTATGATGGCACTCTCCTATGATGTTTAAACATGGAAGAGGCTTCCCTCATACTACACAAAGTCCATGCAGGTATATGTGGTTTCCGCACAAGTGGTGTTGTCCTAGCCAAAAAACTCTTACGTACAGGATATTACTAGCTAACAATGGAACATGATGCATGTGAATACATGAAGAAATGTAAGCCTTGTCAGTAGCATGAAGATCTCATGCATGCTCTCTCTCAGGTATTGCAACTAATCACTAAACCATGGCCCTTTTCCCAGTGGGGCCTAGATCTCATTGGTAAGATTCACCCGCCTTCTTTTGATGGACACAAATTCATCACCACTGCCACCGAGTACTTTACCAAGTGGGTTGAAGTCATTCCTCTCACTTTTACCACTAGTACCCAGATCACCAAATTCATCCTTTACCACATCATTTGTTGTTATGGCATCCCATCCGCCCTTATCACAGATAATGGTAAACCCTTCAAAAATAATGATGTTCATTCCCTTTGCGACCAATTCCATATTCAACACCATTGGTCCACTCCATATTATCCCTAAGAGAATGACCAAGATGAGGAAACTAATAAAACCTTGCTCAAAATCCTCAAGAAAGTTGTCAATGACACTGGTCATGATTGGTACCTCCATATTCACCCCGCCCTTTGGGCCTACTGCACTAGCATCCACACTCCTAATGGAGCCGCTCCATACACACTTGTCTTTAGAGTCTAATCTATCTTTCCAATCAAGATGGAATTGCCCTCCTTGCACATCTCTTTGAGTAATATCATCACTGAAGAAGATTACCATGTTGCACGCCTCCAAGAGTAAGAGCTATTAGATGAACGATGCATCAATGCCTTGAATCATCTCCAAGCATACCAGAACTAACTTCACAAATCCTATAACAAGAAAATCTGTGCTAGAGAATTTTCAGTAGGTGACTTGGTCTTAAAAGAAAATCAAAGGTATCTCTCATAATGAGACAAGAAGGGGAAATTTGAGCCTAATTGGTTGGGTCCCTATGTGGTCATAACTAAATATGGTTTAAGAGCATATCACCTTTCTACTCTTAAAGGAGACAAGCTTGAAGAACCTATGAATAGCATCCATCTAAAGTGGTTCCATAGCTAGGCTATTGAATACCCCAATTCAAAAATACAAAAAAAAAAAAAAAAAAATCCAAAAAAAATCAAAAGGCAAAAAAGTAAAGAAAAATCATTCATCCTATGGTGAAAACCACTTCTCGTGGTGCCTTGGGCAAGTACCATGATGAAAACTTGTTTACAAGTGTCATGTGTAGTCTCAAACTGGATCCATTATTCGTCCATCCTCCCACTATCACTACATCCATCATCTCACCCATCCACTTCATCAACTTATCCCCCCATCAGTTATCCCTATTGTCTAAGCTTCCACACTCCCCCTACTTTCATCACTTTTTTAAAAAGAGACAGAGTAATAGAAAAGCAGAAATCACCCCCACAATCGATCCTCACACTTGGATTCTCCCTTACCCTCACACTCTGACACTCCCCCATCATCCTAACCTCCTTTGATCATTCATCCCCTAGTCCATCTTGTGGTTTTATCACATCATGTCTTTGCATCTCCAACAAGTCACCCAGTGGGTTACTCTATCTTCCTCACTATGCACCCCATCATCCTAACCTCCTTTGATGACTCATCCCCTAATCCATCTCATGTTTTTATCACATCACGTCTTTGCACCTCCAACAAGTCACCTAGAAAGTTATTCTATCTTCCTCACCATCCACCCCATCATCCTAACCTCCCTTGATGACTCGTCTCTCGGTCCATCTTGTGGTTTTATCACGTCACGTCTTTGCATCGCCAACACGTCAACCAACTGGTTACCCTCAACACCCTATCCCTCCACCATCCCCCTATTATCAAATCCCCATTCTATTTCTCCTCACTGTAATTTTAATAGCATGGTATCATCTAAAAACTAATACCTCCATCTTCTCAATCCATCTACATCATACCATCCCCATCTCCTCATTCATCATGTTATTAGAACTACATACATCACAACCTATATCCTAGAGTGCCTTGATCCTATGGATATAGAGTATATAGGTAGTCTATAATATGAAGTATCCAGTATGTAGGTACACAAGATGCCACCTATCCAATCCCCACTTGTATGGTCCCTATTACTTGAGCTTGTTGATCACACTTGACATCATTTCAACATGCTTTCTATGCATACTATCAAAGCATCAAACTTTAACCAAAATCATAGACTATAGGATCAACCTTAACCACAACTTATGGCCTATATACCTCTCCACCCATCATTCAATTTATCCCAATCATCCATCTATCCTTTCCTTACGGATGCATCATTCCTACAATAGGTAGAATCCTCAATCTACACACATCTTGGCAAGAGATATATAATGGTTGTCTGTTTGGTCAGTTGGTCTTTTAGTTATTGATTTTATCTTTTGTTCCATTCTCAGATTGCTTGAAAACTACCTTGATCTTCCTATATTATGGTACATGGTGAAAGATTTAGAATGGGGCATGGCCATTTCTTTTGTATGCCATGATTGTGGGATGTTCTCATTACTCCAATTTCCTATTCATATCTTGTGAACATTGGGATTGGTTCTTGCATATTAGTTTCCTTTTGCATCTAAGGTTCCTCATACCTTTTGTGCACTATGGGATTATGCTCTAAGTCCCCCCTCATTCACCTAACAAAGGTTGTACTATCTTGGGCATGTATGGGATAATCCTATTATTTGCATAGTCAAGTCTGATGCATGTGATACATTGTTGAACCTTGGTTCCTCATACCTTGGTTCATAACATCTCATGCTATATCAACATAAGTGCTCATAATCTTAGCAGAATTTCTAATACATTCAAAAATCCCCTTTATCCATACATCCTACATACACCCTCCTATTATCACTTCCTGTCTCATATCTTGCTCCAAGTTTCATCGAAAAGGTCTTCATCTCTCTGCACCTATTCTCTTATACCATTCCATAGTCTATTCAATTTATCAATCTATTATCCTCTTTCCCCCTTCTTGATCACTCCTTGTGACCATTTTCAATCCCTAGGCATCATGACCAACAAATCAAACCATTTATCCATTTATCATTTACGTCCAATTCCTCCATGTCCTTACTATTCCATTTCATTATCCATCTCATTTGCATTCCATTATCATTTTTCATTTATCCATTCATGTACCACTATCATTCCTAATATATGTTTATTAATCTAAATGTATGTTCATTATCCATTTGCATTTCATAACATTATCATTTCCATTAATTCATTTCATCATCATATATCATACATCCCTTTCATTATCATTTTACATTATCATTAGTCTATTTTCATTACATTTCATAATCATTAGTTACCCATTTTCATTAGTTACTAGTTCATTATCATTACCTATTCCATCCCATTAATATCCACTCTCATTAGATCCTCCATTTATCCATTTTATTTTAATATATGTCCATTTCATTATCCACTTGCATTCCATTAGTTCATTAAGTTATCATTCGGCCCTTTTCATTAGTCCATTTCATTATCATTTGGTTCACTAGTTCATTTCTTTATCATATATCCATTTCTTAGTTTGTTTTATCTGTCCATAATGTCATCATTAGTTCATTACCACTAGTCTATTAGTCCATGTCATTATCATTTATTTCCTTATCTACTTGCATTAAATTTTAAATCATTAATTCATTACATTCATTATCACCTATCATGTACATTAATCTATTTACACACCCATTTCATTACCATTACATTTATCCATTTTTATCCATTCATCCATATCATTTATCTATTTGCACTCATTAGTTTATCCATCCCTTTGCATTAATCCAATTTAGTATCTATTAATAATATATGTTTATTAATCTAAACATCATACATCCATCTCATTACCATTAGTTCATTTCATACATCAATCTATAATCCATATGCATTTCATCAACATACATATACCACATCATAAGCCACATCATAATCCATTCCAAAACATATATACATAAATCATATCATACATCCATCATGATCCATGTCATACATCGTAAACCCTGTCATCCTACATATCAAATACATCATCAATCATATCATATCTGCACATCAAACCATATCATTTTACATATCAAATACATCATCAATCATATCATATTTGCACATCAAACCATATCATTTTGCATATCAAATACATCATCAATCATATAATACATCCATAATCCACATATCAAATCATATCATCCTGCATATCAATCCATAGCATACATCATGAATCATAATGTACATATACCACATCATAATCCATAAACATAAATAAAACCCATCAACACAGTCCATATCATCGCAAAAGTCCCATCTCATATATACATCAAAAAATGATCATGATCAAAGGTCCTAATGAACCATCAAAATACATACATATATATACATACAATAAAAAATTAGTCTACAACCCCTAGACAGAACTGTACCTCTATGATGTCCCTGACTGGGATGGCCCTACTCCTCTATGTGGTGGTGGCCCCATGACCTATTGTCTTGCATGTCCAGGTACTAGTACTTGTGCCTATAAAGGTTGCTGCACTAACCTCTCTAACTGGCCAGTCCTCCTTAATCTTGAAGCCTTTGATTGGCTCCAGAAGCTCTCTCTCTATCATGCAGGCACCCAGTGCTCATACAACACCTGGTAGTGTTGGGCCTCCCTCCCAGCCTCATAGGCCTAATGTTGTACTAATCTGAACATGTTGGTCATCCATGGCCCTAGTGCCTGGTGGGCCTGATCGTGCTTCTACTGCTACCACTACACCTATCCCTACAGTTGTAATACTTGGGCCAATAGATGAACAATCTACCCTTCACCCTATGCTTGTGCTAGCTGCCCCTGTAGCTGCACTACCTATGCTTATAACTACTGCACATGTCCCCGCAACCTCACAACCTCTGCTACTACCCCACCATCACCATCTCCATCTCCTCCATCAGCCTCATCACCAACGACCTCCATCTCAATGATCTCCACATCCTCCTCATCCTTGTTCTCATCCTCATCCTCACCCCCCTCTCCATCATCACCATCCCCTCCTACCACTTATCGCACTGCTTGTCCTATGGCTTCCTAACCTAGTGGCACTATCAGTCGAATCGACCTCTGCTGCACCCACCATTGGTCATACAAAGTAGTGGTACCTACATCTACTACATCAGGCATCATGTCCCACGCCCTAGGCTACAGTCCATCAAACTCAGCTATAACCGATCGTGGGTCGATCAGTGCACCCCACCGAGACACCTCTACCTAAATCCAAGGGAATACGGCCTTCTCATGTGGCATGCCCTGAGTGATCTCAAACTATCTAGCCACCTAATCTGACATGTACCTATCAATGATCTGCTCGGTATGTCCCATAAGGTACCGAGGTTGACGAACATATGCTAGCTGGATGGGGTCATCTGACCATGTCTCACACACTAGCTAGGGCCTCCAGATCACTCACTAAATATCATTGATGACCCTCCTCCAATATCCCAAGTCTCCCAACCTATGATGTTGTAGTGTCCCGCCATAGGCAAAAACAAATGGGTGACTACTCTCCCGATCCCTTACTGTCATAGGGTTGGTGATGGTGATGCGCTCCCACACCTAGATGTACAGTAGTGTTAGCCCACATCCCAAACTAGCTCCTCACCTATATACCACTGCATCCATGTCATGATGCAAGTACACCAGAATGCATGACCCCCATGCATATACCACCCCATCTCTGAAGATCCCCAACAGTACCATCCCCCATCCCACCAGAAACCCCCTGGACCTCCTATCGGGTACCAGTGTCCCTACAATAATCCCTACCATGAACAAGGGCAATGTGTGCAACCCATCTATTGCCTAGGAATATCTCATCTTAGTCCTCCCTGTGTTGAATGGAACCACTACTGATACAAATACCTACTCAACAAATTGAGCTCCCCATCCATGGTCATATACAACCCTCTCCCCGTGTATGGGGATTTGTAGGATCCTCCATAAATCCTCAAGAGTAATCATGATCATCTCTCATGTGGGAAACATGAAAGCACATCACTCTGACTACCACCTCTCGACCAGGGCTATCATCATGGACCTGTGTGCTTGGATCACCGGCATCTCTACGATCCACCTCAGTCCCATCAGTCATAAGAAGAACCTGTCCATAGAATCTAGCTGGTCCCATAGCACCCATGTCGATGGTCATCACTCATGTGAGTGTAGCACATCCTCATGATGCTCTTTATCTTCTAGGCGTTAATCCCTACTTCCTAGGCACTAATTCAGACTTAGTACTAATCCCTAATGCCTAGGCGATAATCTACCCTAGGCATTAAACCCCTCATTCTAGGTGCTATCCCCTTGGTTTAGGCACTAATTTCCAGACCAGGCGCTATTCTATCCTAAGCATTGAGTTACCATTTTCAGTGCTAAACCTTTTATCTAAGCACCAATTCCCTTTTTAGCACCTGCTCTGCAAGCGCTAATCCTCACCCTCTTAGTGTTAATCGCCAGAGTAGGAGCTGCACCCTGTTTAGTGCTAAATCCTCCATTTTGGGCACTAAACCATCCGCTTTAGGTGCTAAAACATCCCCTTCCTCCTTGCTACCCTAGGCGCTAAACCACCTTGCCTTAGCATTGATCACCAGACTAGGCACTAAGGCTGGTCTGGGTGCTAAACCCTCCCATTGGGGTGTTAAATGCAACCTCTAGGAACTAAAGAACCTACTCTAGTGCCTCTCATCTACCCACTTTAACCTAGCATAATTTATTACACCCATCTACCCCAAACCTAAATCACGAAGTGTCATTAGAGCACTTACCAGGTCACCAGCCACCATAAGTCGTAGATACTACCACACTCACTTTGCTCGGTGTTACTCACATGGGATTCATGTCATCTTCTATCACTTAGATTTTTCATCTCTAATCACAAGTTTACACTTAACAATAAGACAAATGAGAAGAATGGTCCCCCCATACCTTTTATGTAGCCCCATGGAACCCTAAATTCTTCCTCTAAGCCCTAATTTTCACCCACTGTCCCCTTTTTCTCCCCCCAATCTCGTCCTCTCTTCCCTGTCCATCCTTTTTCCACCTTTCTCTCCCTATATACCCCTCTTTCCTCTTTTAAGACATCAACGATTTTTTTTTCGCCAATCTCTCGAGGGTGCATCACCTCACGATCCTTTCTTCTCTCATCAATCGACTGGGGCATACACATTATCTAAATATTCTTTGATATCTCATCAACCCTGACAGTAATGATGCCATATCAAAGAGAAGCAAAATGTAGACACCTGAAAATGGTCACAACCACCTTCATCCATTATCTACACACTAAACGTTTCCAAATCTGATATTCCCACTATTCTACCCAACACACATGTCAATTAAATAATTTATAATTATTCCTCGCCTTTCCCCATTGCCAAAAATCAATTTCTTCTACTATAGTTTAAAAATCAAATATTTTAAAAGATTATATTTCATGTGCACTCCCAAAAATTAAAAAAATATGTCTACTTATTTAATTCCCTATTTTGTGCACTTTTGATTACTTTTAGTAATCATCATTATTTTCCTCCTAAACATGTGCATATGGGTTAATTAAAATTAACCTAAAATTACATCTCTCCATGTTTCTAGAAGTCCACTTGTCATTCAATGTACATGCATGTACATGATAAGTGGTACTTTGGATTAAGTATGGGCAAATCTTCCAAATAGTTCCATTTGTCCTATTTTCTTCTCATCCACTCCAAGTGTCACTATTCATGAAATTTAAAATTGCATGTGGCACTATTCCTCCACTATTCATCTAATTTTAAATTCCATGTGTCCTCTCATGTGAAATTTAAAATTCTCATAGAATCCAAGCCATCCTTTTCATAAATGAGACCTTATATGTCATACACCTACCTCATCCTAGCCCTCCATCTATTCAACCATTCAATTTCATTTGTTGATCTTCCCTTGAATCTTGGAGCACCCTTCTCATCCAACCCCTTGTGACACTTGCCCAATTCTCCTTGCTTGAGGATCCTCAAGCAATATGAGCCATTGATCTTCCAATTCAATCCTAGCCCTCCATTCTCACCTCTAAAATTCTATAAATTGAGCCCTCCCCATTCATTTTCAACAAGAAATTTGAATGTAATAAAAATTTGCCACTTTGAGCACTAACATTTTAGCATTTTAGCATAAATCCATAGCAATTAGGACACATCAAGAACTTGACATAGTTAATTAGGGTGCAATTCATAGTAGTTTATGTGCTTAGCTCTTCTGGTCTTATCTTGAGGTTGCATTTGATTGTAGATGGAATAGGTTGAGTGATTTATCTTGTTCCCCTTAGTCTACTCTCTAGTGTATACAAATAGTAATCTTATTTAATGACAATTTGATGATGAACAGGTGGATGTTGGAGCTTCACCATCAGGAAGATTTCCTTGGGCTCGTCACAGAGGTAGTATCACTAAGGTAAATTTTACCATTTCTAATCATTATGTATTTAAATAATGTTATGTATCTATTTCAATTAAATAACCTTGAACTCTATTTTCATATGATGACAAATTTGGAGACTCCTCATCTTCATCAGTCAATAGAGGTGGGCATTGTTGCAACTGTTTTGTCTGTAAATCCTTTGATTGAGGTATGATCTAGTAACATGTATATGTCATTTTGTATTTCTTATTTTATCTCACATCATTTAATGTACATAAATGATATTCATGTTTACTCAAATTTGCTTCTTCATGCTTCTCACAAGATGTCACAATTCCTACCCATCCAGCTACAAAAGAAGAGAGACAACAAATGATCAAGAGGGATCACCAGTTGGCGGTAAGTGATTGATTACTTATGTCATGTTTTCTATATTAGTGTGGATATTGTTTGATTGTATTAACAAATGGAGATTGAAAAATCTCTATCGAGGATGTCTAGTCAATGAACGAGAGAGGACGATTCCTTGACTGATTCTCCATCTTCACAGCTAAGAAAGGGATGTCAATCATTTGATATCACTCCTGAGGAAATTTGATTTTGGGACCTTTTTTTTGTATGCCTATATGGCTTTGTAAATGTACTTTTCTATTCACCAATGTATATCATTATATGTGCCTATATGGCTTTGTTTGTACATGCTTATATGGATTTATATATACACTATATGTGATTTTCCTGACATTATGTACATGATATTTTACATTATATATATGATGATCAATTATGGTTACAACATAGATAATGTGTCATGCTTAAAAGTTTTGATATTGCATACGTGTTCTTCAATATTTCCATGAAATGATAATGTTGAATTATGGTTCAATATATTTTCCAAAGTGTTTGATTAACTCAAATATTTTGACATCATCTTTACAAAATACATTTTGTACGTATTCTACAATCATGTCCTTCCATGAGACTATTTTTCTTTGAGCTATCATGTCAAACAGTTCACGTGCCTTGTCTATGCTTCCACATTTTGCATACATGTCTCCCAGGGCAGTTGCAACTACAACATCTGACAAAATTCTCATATCCTTTACGCTTTGATGGATGCCCATACTCTATTCCAAAGATCCATTTTTGGCATAGGCAGGGAGGATACTGGCAAAGGTTGTGGATTTTGGATTTACACCTACCAATTGTATTTGCTTGAAAGTTTCTAAAGCCTTATCAAAAAATCCATTTTGTGTATATATTGCAATCATTGCATTCCAAGAGATATTTATTTGAGGCATCATGTCAAATAGTTCATGTGCCTTGTCTATGATTCCACACTTTGAATACATGTCTCGTAGGGAAGTTGCAACTACAACATTTGAAAAAATTCCCATATCCTTTATACTTTGATGGGTGACCATACCCTATTCCAAAGATCCCATTTTGGCATAGGCAAGGAGGATGTTGGCTAAGGTTGTGGAATTTGGATTTACACCCTCCAATTGCATTTTCTTGAAAGTTTCTAAAGCCTTATCAAAAAATCCATTTTGTGCATATCTTGCAATCATTACATTCCTTGAGATGACATTTCTTTGAGGCATCATGTCAAAAATTCATGTTCCTTGTCTATGCATCCACACTTTGCATACATGTTTGTTAGGGCAGTTGCAACTACAACATCTAATGAAATTCCCATATCCTTTATGCTTTGATGGATGTCCATACCTTGTTCATAAGATCTCATTTTGGCATAGGTAAGGAGGATGCTTGCAAAGGTTATGGAATTTGGATTTACACTTAGGACCAATTGTATTTTCTTGAAATTTTCTAAATCCTTATCAAAAAATCCATTTTGTGCACATCTTGCAATCATTGCATTCCATGAGACAACATTTCTTTGAGGCATCATGTTAAACAGTTCACATGATGCTTGGTTTATGCTTTCACACTTTGCATACATGTCTCCTAGGGTAGTTGCAACTACAACATCTGACGAAATTCCCATATCCTTTATGCTTTGATGGATGTCCATACCCTATTATGAAGATCCCATTTTAGTATAGGCAAGGAGGATACTAGAAAAGGTTGTGGAATTTATCTTTACACCGACCAATTGCATTTCCTTGAAATTTTCTAAAGCCTTATCAAAAAATACATTTTGCACATATCTTGCAATCATTGCATTCCATGAGACAACATTTCTTTGAGGCATCATGTCAAATAGTTCATGTGCCTTTTCTATGCTTCCACACTTTGCATACATGTCTCCCAAGGCAGTTGCAACTACAACATCATATGAAATTCCCATACCCTTTATGCTTTGATGGATGTCCATACCCTGTTCTGAAGATCCCATTTTAGGATAGGCAAGGAGGATGTTGGCAAAGGTTGTGGAATTTGGCTTTGCACCTACCAATTACATTTGCTTGAAAGTTTCTAAAGCCTTATCAAAAATTCCATTTTGTGCATATCTTGCACAATCATTACATTCCATGGGACACCATTTATTTGAGGCATATGTCAAATAGTTCATGTGCCTTGTCTATTCTTCCACACTTTGCATACATGTCTCCTAGGATAGTTGCAACTACAACATCTGATGAATTACCACATCCTTTATGCTTGATGGATGTCCATACCCTGTTCCAAAGATCCCATTTTGACACAGGCAAGGAGGATTCTAGCTAAGGTTGTGGAGTTTGGCTTTACACCCACCAATTACATTTTGTTGAAAGTTTCTAAAGCTTTATCAAAAAATCTATTTTATACATATCCTGCAATCATTGCATTCAATGAGCCAACATTTCTTTGAGGTATCATGTCAAATAGTTCAGTACCTTGTCTATGCTTCCACACTTTGCATACATGTATCCCAAGGTAGTTGCAACTACATTTGACAAAATTCCCATATCCTTTATGCTTTGATGGATGTCCATACCCTGTTCAAAAGATCCCATTTTGGCATAGGCAAGGAGGATGCTGGCCAAGGTTTTGGAATTTTTCTTTACACACTTAAAGACTTGGTATACTATAAAGAAAGACGATAGGCGAAGTGATAGGTTCTCGAAGATATATATAGTTAGTTAGTGAGGAATTCAATAAATTTACTCATTATAGAGTTAATTTTAATACGATCTTATGTTTTATTTGTTAAACTAATAATTTAAACATTGCCAAGGGAAATGGATGTACACAAAATCTAAATGGGTTAAAGATTCATATTGATTAAACTTAGTCTATAGATAAATTATAAGGATTTTAATCATGAACCTAATAATATTATTAGTAGTATTTTATTTTGTAAGAATTTTCTTATGTAGTGTTATTTTATAATGACAAGAAATGGACAAAGTATAAAGTGACAAACTCAAGCATTAATGATTTTAATCATGAGTATATCCTCTAAGTTTGGCTCCTAGTTCCAATTTATTGAGTATGAGAATACTCCTTTTGTTTTCTTCTAATATCATAAATCTAGCCATTTTACTAAAAACTACCCTACCAAAAGTCTTAGTAAAAAGGAAGTTATTCTAATAATTGTTGGCGGAAGACAGGGCTACCAGAAGATCCTACTACAGGTCACTGCAGGTGCTATGTGGAGGACAGAGATGACATATAAAGAGGTATTTTGGGAAAAGACACATCCCTATGTAATATATAGATATGATATAGTCTGTACATGTAAATGTAAGAGAGTGTAAGGAAGTATTAGAGTGTGTAAAAGGGAAGAGACTGAGACCTGCCAGTATGTGTATGTAATTCCAAAAGAATATATATATATATATAAGGGTTCTACTATGTTTATGTGTAAACTCAAACATACCTCTACATTGGTGGCACATTCTTTAGACTATGTTTAAACTTTGTATTGTGATTACATGTTTCCATAACCAAAAATTTAGCTAAATAGTAATTCTAAGCACTTAGCACTCTAGTTAAATCACCCTGGTGATCTCCTTGTCCCACTCTACATGCATGTTAAAATGTGGACCAATAGCATTAGTACACCTTGTAAAGGGGAGATACACAAGGCCACTGTGCATACCATGGTGTAGGTTGAACGAATAGGATACTACCATTATTGTTGATGCAAGATGACAACTTATTTAATGGCCTTTTCATATTCACATACACATGACATAGTTATGACCCTACCGCATGATCACACTTCCTTTTGTGATTGGTGGTGTAGAAAATATCACCTGCGACCAATCTAATTTATTTAGTTTTAATGGGTCATTGAGTGATGACCTACGACAAATTGTGATGTATCATATTTGGTTACAACTCAAGATTATGTATGTGTCAAAGGAATCTATCGTATAGCAATGATAAAATAATAATCAAACTAATGTACAAATGCCTACTGTAGACACCTAAAATTGACCATGTCTTACGACATCACTTTTGACACCTCTTGTGACACCTTGAAACACATTTTGTCCTAGGACCCTTTCATAACCCCTTCCATCATTCTCTTGAATAAATTATATTTATTTAACTAATCCCTTTTTATCCCATTTATCCTCTCTAGCCAATTAATTAAATAAATTGTATTTATTTAATTAATTCACACTTTCCTCCATCATCCAATTTAAATAAATTAAATACTTATTTAAATTAACCCTCACATACCACATAATTTAAATAATTTTATTATTTAAATTATGTCACCCTTGTCCTTAACCTCACACATGTCTCTCATAATTTAAATAATTTTATTATTTAAATTATTTATCTCACATAGGTCCATCCTCAACCACTTGCCACCTTCATTAAATGAGTGATCCAAAATTAAATCACCTTTTCATCTCAACCCTCCAAATAACACTACATTTTATCCTAGCCATTCACATAAGGATAAAATCTAGAAGCTTCCTTTGAAACCCTAGAAATCCTTATCCTTTCCATAATCTTGTCTTGACCAATTCTAGTCATTGATCCTAATCTCTAATCCTAGCCATCCATCCTATCATTCATTATCTATAATTGAGCCTCCTTCTAGCCATTATCATCCATCATTGCCAAAGTAATGTTATGCTGCTGAAATTATGAGCAACCAACATATCCATATTATCAATCAAATATCATAGAAAACATAACTAGTAGGGTTAGGGTGCACTCTACTCCATTCTATCAAGGAGATTGAATTAGTGCAAGGTTCAAAGGGCATTGCTTGCATTGTTTTATCTTTCACATTATTGCCTTGTATTATTTTCATGTCTTCATTTTTGGCATGTCCAATGATCTAACCCCCATCATTTGCAAGTTTGTGAGCTTTGATTTGCAGATCTAACCCATTTTTTGGTAATATTTAGGAGTCAACTTTTGCAGGTGGCTTCCTACAGTGAAATTGACCTCACCATTGAGTTTGGAATGGTTTGTAATAGTCGCCTCTCTTATCCACTAGTAGAATTTTGGTGAATAAATGACTAAGTGACTTAAACTTTTAGTCACAACAACTAAAAATGACTAAATTCTACTATTTTTTTGCAACTCAGCTATAAATGAGTAAATAAATGACTAATTTGGTCGTTGACTAAAAAATTATTTAGTCACACAAATAAAAATGACTAAATAGTTAGTCATTTATTTATCACAATCCATTTGAATAAATCATTTAAAGAATCAAAAATCAATAGCCCGCCAAAATACTCTAAAACTTTAATAAACATACTCTAAAACTTTCATCGAAATCTTATTTTCAAGCTTAGCCCGCCAAAATGGAGTTTTCATTTTAATAAACATACTCTAAAACCTTCGTTAAAACCTTATTTTTAGGTGTAGCCCGCCAAAATGGAGAAGTGTTTCAGTAAAGAATGACAGAGAATGGTAAGGAGATGTGTGTGACAGGAGGCATAGGATTCATTACTGCTTATCTCATTCCTACTCTGCTCAACAAGGGTTACATTGTTCGCACTACTGTTTGTAATCCAGGTATTTAATTGACATATATTTGCATAATCTCAAATTCCTATTTCATATGCTTTTAAAGTATCAATGCATCATATATAGGGTTTTGAATGTATCCTATATAGGGTTTAGAATGATTTCTTTTAATTTAAAAAAATAAATAAATGATGTATTTGCCTATGATTAGATAATGTGGAGATCTCCTAAATCTTCCCCAGCTCACTGTCCTCTTTGGCATTGTATTCATTACTCCAGCTGCTAGGGTTTTGCATGTGACATCTTTAATATCTTCATGACAGTGGCTTTTAAATAGATCTTAATCTTTGCTTTAATCTTTATCATGGCAACCCTTGAGTTCCATAATCCACCTTCAATCTCTTCTAAGAATGTTGTCTTAAGCTAGACTGCATAGTATGCATATAAAGTAAGTCCTTCATACCTACCATTGTTCCAAACCACCACTCACTTCCTTGCTTAAAATGCTACCTCCATAAGCACAATAACATGTTTTAAAATCATGGTTGCCAGTGATTGACCTTTAAGGTCACTACTTTCATCAAGATACAATGAGATTTTTGTCTTCAAACTCAAGGCATTATGCAAGATAACATTGTGAATTGTTTGCTATGTAGGGTTTTATTTTCTTGCATATTTACTACTTTGCTAACTGCCTTTAAGACTGGATATTACACCCTTAGCTACAATCTCAAACAATCCACTCACTATCACTTGAAGATTCCTTTCATGACCATCCTTATATAAAATCAAACAATGCCCTATAGACTGCCTACTTACTTACTACAAGGCACTCATTATTTCATGGTATTATGGGTCTTAAGATCCTTCAACCTTATTGTCACTACTTCACAGTCCACAAGGTATTATTCACTATTCTCCCATCTTTGATGAGTCTCAAAACACTTCTCAAACATGCAATCCACTACCATTATACAATGGCCAAGAAGAAACATTAAATCTATGATTACCACTATTACTTCATTTGAACAGTAATTACCTAATTGCATTTGCCTTGTCTAACACTGTCAATTGCATTTGAAAAACCCTTAAGGTCGGCAAGGGGGTAAGGAAACTCACTGTTAAAATATCCACTTTACTATGCAAGGTTTGAGCTTTATTATCTTGTCACTGCTTAGCATCTTTTTTATTGTCACACCTCAAGTGACTGTCATTCTTCTTACCATAGATTACATTTACAAATGTCACTGAGCTACATAGTGTGCTTGTTATTGGCTACAATCTTTAGATTGCAATATTTTGTTATTAGCTACAATGTCTCAATCTTTCTGGTATTGCAACCTCACTAATCCGCTAGAGTTATGGTTTATGTTTCTATGGAGGCATATGGTTTGTACCCTAGCCATGCTCTTACCAATGCTTTTGTTGGTATTAAAAAACAACCTTAAATCTTGGGTCAGAAAATTAGCTGTCTTGGCAGGGTGTGGTATGATCTTGGATTGTATCCTAGAGTGTGTGGGAAGTTTGTGTTTGATCATTAAGGTATGTAAACTTGATCAGGGAAATGTATCATATATAGCATGGGTCTTTCTTTAATACTTCCCATAATGGTTATTAGCAGATCACATTATTATAGTTTGTGGTAACCCAAGATTGCATTCAAGTAGGTAACAAACTTGGTCTGTAGTTTAAGATGTACACTTTTAACATTCATAAGGTTTAGAAAATCTTGATCACTCTCTAGAATAGCCTATTAAACATGGGTTGTGCTTGAATGCACTACATAATTGATATAACACAACCACTCTACATATCAACTAGAGTTATAGGCTCTTTATTGTAGCAAGAGGTAATCGCTCTTGGATCATGCTATCATTACATTGTAACTTGCTAAACTTGAGTCAACCTGAATGCACCCAATGATGATTGACACCTAATTGTGATGACAGTGATTAATTTGTACATGAATTGTGCTCATATGAGTGCCTCCATTTCTATCACAACATAGCCACATTAAACTTGGGTCACACATGAATGCATCTTGTATTTGTTATAGCACAACTGTGCCACATGACCAATAGATTTATGGATCACATAATTATAGCCACAAGAATTTGTTCTTGGTTGTGCTCTTATGGTGATTCCATTACTGTTACAGCATAACCCTTTGGACTTATATTACTCAAATCCTTATATTTCTTATTTTCTCTTTGGATGGATGGAAATCCAATGGAAGCATTTTGTATGCAGGTCATGCTCATATAAGTGCCTTTGTCACCATTACACAATAGTACATTGGAATTTCCTTTCTTGAACCTTTACTTATTTTTTACTATTAGGGTTTCTTAGTGATTAATCCATTTCCACGTGGCATATTGATAAAAGAAACCAAGCAAAAAATCATGTTTTTTTAGTTAACTTCTGCTAACATACCTTTGGAATAAATGTTTGACTAGATTACTTCGAGTGTGAAGAATTTTGTTTTCTTCTTATAATAAATTCATTGAGAGCTATAGTAGAAAGCTTCTTATGTTGAAACCCATGCTGTAAACTTGCTTTAAGATACATTAGGAGGCTTCATTGATTTTTTGTGAATTATACAGCTTTTGTTTTGATATTAAATGACATCGGATTCTTTCTGAAATTGAAATGATTTATTAAGTATGGTTTTTTTATGATTATCAAATGTTTTATTTAGAAGGGGTTAATATGTGGCATTTTTATGTGCAAGAAGAATATATTGTGATGCAACATTCAGGTAATGGATGGTTTAGGCAAACTTGGATTGCTATTATTGACATAACCAGGTTGGAGAGTACCTTGAGCCGGTCTGAAACACCTCTGGATGTTTTCACTCAGAAGCAGAACCTGAGTATAGGAATACAAACGTCGGTGGACAGAGAAAAACATAAATCCGTTGGTTCAATTTTGGATCCAATTTGAGATCGTGAATATTGGACAGAGAAAGTTGCTACATTTTAAAGATAAAATCATAAATTTTTTGGTCCAATTTGAGGTTATGAAGCTCCGATAGAGAAAATTCCTACATTCTAAAGATAAAATCATAAATCTACTTAGTCCAATTTGAGGTCCAATTGTAAGGATTTGTCTTTTTAATTATACTTTCTGACATTTGTCTTGATACAAATTGTTACTTTAGAATTATGGTATTGCTTTTCTTCTAATGTTTTCAACCCTCATTTCAGGGAAGAGCTCTAAAGATGGTTCCTTTAGATGGAGACTACACTTTTCCACCATAGGTTTCGTCTAGAAACACCAGAAGCTCAGGTACTATCATACTCAGAGAAAAAGTAGGAGTCATGAAATGACAAGATACTCATTTTTGGAGCTTTGGTTAAGAACTTTAAATGTTTGGCTATGTGCACAGAGAATGTTCATGGAGTGCAAACTTCCTTACAAAGCAATTACCATAGCAGAGTTTGAGGTGAATTGCACCTGTTATTTTATGCTGATATGGATATGTTCTAACCTGTAGTTAATTGTTGTAGCATAACAGATAGGCTAAATAGTTGTTCATATACCATTGTTTCTAATTCAAAATTGCTATACCTTATTCTATGAGAAAATCACAGGGGGAGTCTATACATAAGACACCATTGTTTCAAATTCAAAACTGTTGGTTCTTTCACAATTATTTGCTTCATTTATTTGATCTAAGACAACCTGTTGTATAGAAGATGCTCTCAAAATCACAGTAAAATCCTTTATTCTCTGAAGACTGTTCAGAATCTTCCCATCATAACAATGAACAAAAGCATCAGTCATTAACCTGAACTTTGGAAGAGTTTCATCAAATTCTACTTTTCCACTCTCTTTTACATTCTAAATTTTATTCCCAATTTCATCCATGAATAACTTCCTTAGCCTGTAGATCCTACTATTAGCCATAACTTTCCCAGGTGTCGAGGATAGCTTCAAGTTTTTACCAAACAACAATTGACAAAATTTGGCCTTACCAGATACAATGTGTTGAAAAGCTCTTTGAAGTTATTCTAGAAAAGAGTTCCTAAGAGTATAATGCGTAGTTTTGAATTAACCTTTTTGCATGAATTCCATTGTATCTGGTAAGGCTGAATTTTGACAAAAAGCAGCAATTGACAAAATTCGGCCTTACCATATACAATGGAATTCATGCACAAAGGTTAATTCAAAACTGTGCATTATACTCTTAGGAACTCTTTTCCAGAATAACTTCAAAGAGATTTTCAATGCCACATTGTATCTAGTAAGGCTGAATTTTGTTAATTGTTGCTTGGGTAAAAACTCGAAGCTATCCTCAACACCTGGTAAAGTTATGGCTAACAGCAGGATCTACAGGCTAAGGAAGTTCTTCATGGATGAAATTGGGAATAAAATTCAGAATGGAAAAGAGAGTGGAAAAGTAGAATTTGATGAAACTCTTGCAAAGTTCAGGTTAATGACTGATGCTTTTGTTCATTGTTATGATGGGAAGATTCTGAACAATCTTCCTGGAATAAAGGATTTTACTGTGATTTTGAGAGCATCTTCTATACAACAAGCTATCTTAGATCAAATAAATGAAGCAAATAATTGTGAAAGAGACAACAATTTTGAATTTGAAACAATGGTGTCTCATGTATAAACTCCCCTTGTGATTTACTCCTAGAATAAGGTATAGCAATTTTGAATTTGAAACAATGGTATATGAACTATTTAGCCTATCTGTTATGCTACAACAATTAACTATAGGTTAGAACATATATATATCAGCATAAAATAGCAGGTGCAATTCACCTCAAACTCTGCTGTGGTAATTACTTTGTAAGGAAGTTTTCACTCCTCCATGAACATTCTCTATGCATGTTGGTTATCATCTTGATCTCCTTTGTGATCAAAAGAACAGTGAAGTTCATTGCATAACTCATGACCATTTTGCAGTGCTATGATCTAGTGCTCTTTTACTTCTTACTCACTGTGTGGTCAATCACCATGTGCAAATGACTTAGAGGACAGATCTTTGATTTCAATGGCCTTGCATAGCACTTGATGAAATTTCCATTCATGCCTTAGCATTTAACAACCATATAGGGCATATGAAACATAGCTTATTGAAATCACTGTTGACACAAAACTCCTAAATATCACCACCCTAGACTGTTAGACAACTTCCTCCATTCATGTCACAATGCAAGGTCCCTGTAGGTTGAAAGTATTGCCCTTGAAAACATACCACTGTATTGATAATGTCTTGAGGACTAAGGGTCCCACTTGGAGGTAAAGAATAATCTCATATGCATTCATTCTCAGGTTCATTATTCAATTTGTTATATTTATGTGTAGCTTCTAATGAGCTTGGCGAACTGCATTGTGTAAAATGAGAAGCTCCTTCAACCAATTGTGTTGTTTCCTGAAGTTGATGGCATGGAAGAATCTACAACATTGTCTTCCAACATTGAAATCACTGACCTTCAAAACAAAGATACTAGGATTGTCCCTTCAACATTTGTGAAGTCACTACCTTAATAAAATTGGTCACTGTCCTTTCATCATCATTGTTTTGCATTTTACTATACTATGACAGTCCTCTCACAATGACCACCATATCGTGATTGTGCAAATTCTGAACCCATCACTTGGACAGTCAAAACTTCCACCTCACAGCCACAAGAATAAGAACACTGAGAATGCACAGTCCCAAGTAAGTGTATTAGACTTGGTGATCCTTATGTTTTGTCATATGTTGTAGTTACAAGTGCCATGCTAGACATACATGAAAATGTGGAAGCATAGACAAGGCAAGTGAATTGTTTCAAAAAATGTCTCAAAGAAATGTGATATCATGGATACCCGCTCTCCCGCAAGCACTTCAAGTCATGCCTGTGGTGATGCAGGTCTTTCTCGCATCACTATAGGAATGACTTGAAGTGCTTATAGGAGAGCGAGTGATGTGGGGCTTTCCTAAAAATATGGCTTTGACATAAATATGTTATGGAAATTTGGCTTGCTTCTTCGTTTATCTCAGGAATTAGATGGGGGAGAAGCCAGACTAGCAAATTATTTCAACATAATGGCAGGTACTAGCACTGGAGGTCTCATCACCACAATGTTAGCCACTCCAAACCCAAATGATCCTCATAATCATCCTTATACTACCCAAAAGATTGAAGAATTTTACCGAAAGAATGTGAATTTGATTTTGGTCCCAAAGTCAATGGCAAACATCTAGTTGATATCTTAGAACAAGAGAAATTTCATGAAAGACGTCTATGTGACACAATAACTAACTTGGTGATACACACCTTCGATATCAAGACGTAGTTTCTAACAATTTTTGCCACTAATGAGGTATTATATTGGATGATCTTAGATACTTGAATTACACAGATGAATTGTAGACTAGGATTCTTAATATCTTACTATACAATGTACATGTAGGTGATTGATACCCCTGCATCACTCGCTCTCCCACAAGCACTTCAAGTCATGCCTGCGGTGATGCGGGAAAGCCCTACATCACCACAGGCATGACTTGAAGTGCTTGCGGGAGAGTAGGTATCCATGATATCATAGGTAGGATGCTGGAAAAGGTTGTCAAATTTAGATTTACACCTGCTAATTGCATGTGGTTGAAAGTTTCTAAAGCCTTTTCAAAAAATCCATTTTGTGCATATCCTACAATCATTGCATTCCAAGAGATGACATCTCTTTGAGCAATTCCATCAAACAGTTCACGTGCCTTTTCTATACTTCCACATTTTTCATAAATGTCTACCAGAGCATTTCCAACTGTAATATCTGACAAAAATCCCCCTTCCATTATGTTATGATGGATGTCCATACCCTATTCCAAAGCTCCCATTTTGGCACAGGTAGGGAGGATGCTGGGAAAGGTTGTCGAATTTGGATTTACACTTGCTAATTGCATTTGTTTGAAAGTTTCTAAAGCCTTTTCAAAAAATCCATTTTGTGCATATCCCACAATCATTGCATTCCATGAGCTAACATCTCTTTGAGGCATTATGCCAAACAATTCACATGCCTTGTTAATGCTTCCACATTTTGCATACATGTCTACCAGGGCAGTTGAAACTACAACATATGACAAAATTCCTCTATCCATTACTTTTTGATGGATGTCCATACCTTGTTCCAATGCTCCCATTTTGGCACAGGCAGGAAGGATGTTGGCAAAGGTTGTGGAATTTGGCTTTACACCTACCAATTGCATTTGCTTGAAAGTTTATAAAGTCTTTCCAACAAATCCATTTTGTGCATATCTAGCAATAATTGCTCTCCCTGCATCCCTGTGCACATATGGGGAGAGCTCGTCATCCCGTACCCCCATGCCCTAGCTCCTTGCAGGGTTGCGGGGGAGCCTAGACTGCATAGAGATAAGTAGATGAGGCAACAATCATGCCAAATTAAATACCCAACAGGTGTCTTCCCTAAATTTCTAAGCAGGTTCATCCTGCACGACTACATTACTTACACCTCTCTTCATTCTTCTTTCATCCTTTATATTACAGTCGATCAGGAGGCTAACAATATGAACAACTACCATTCAAATCATTGTACATACCATGAAAGTTTCATGCCGCCTTCTCAATCATATGAGCTCTCTCTAAGTAGTTAAAATCTCTCTCTAAGCTCTCTCTATGCAGTCCATGAGACCACATTTTTGCTCTTCCCGCATCCCCACACACACACAAAAGTTCCTTCGTGGGGATGCGGGGAGAGACAGCCATCCCGCACCCTCATGCCCTGGATCCTTGTAGGGCTGTAGGGGAGCAATCACACCA
The DNA here is from genome assembly GCA_027924645.1 of Cunninghamia lanceolata. NCBI lineage: Eukaryota > Viridiplantae > Streptophyta > Pinopsida > Cupressales > Cupressaceae > Cunninghamia > Cunninghamia lanceolata. The sequence goes on along the minus strand of BSBN01000704.1, from coordinate 2,016,514 downwards.
AATGAAATACCCAATAGATGTCTTCCCTGAATTTCTAAGCAGGTTCATCCTGCACGACTGCATTACTTACACCTCTCTTCATTCTTATTTCCTCATTTATATTGTAGTTGATCAGGAAGCTCTCTCTAAGCTCTCTCTATGTAGTCCATGAGACCACATCTTTTTTGAGGCATTCTATCAAACAGTTCATGTGCGATGTGCCTTGTCCATGGTTCCACATTTTGCATACATGTCTACCAAGGTAGTTGCAACTACAACATCTGATAAAATTCCTCTATCCTTCATGCTTTGATGGATGTCCATACCCTATTCCAAAGCTCCCACTTTGGCACAGGCAGTGAGGATGCTGACAAAGGTTGTGGAGTCTGGCTTACACCTTCCAATTGCATTTGCTTGAAAGTTTCTAAAGTCTTCTCAAAAAGTTCAATTTGTGCATATCCTACAATCATTGCAGTCCATGAGACCACATTTCTTTGAGGCATTTTGTCAAATAGTTCACATGCTTTGTTTATGTTTCCACATTTTGCATACATATCTACCAGGGTAGTTTCCACTACAACATATGACAAAATTTCTCTATCCTTTATGCTTTGATGGATTTCTATACCCTGTTGCAAAGCTCCCATTTTGTCACAGGCTGGGAGGATGGTGGAAAAGGTTGTAGAATTTGTCTTTAGAACTACCAATTGCATTTTCTTGAAAGTTTTGAAAACCCTTTCAACAAATCCATTTCGTGAATATCCTAAAATTATTGCATTCCATGAGATTACATCTCTTTGAGGCAGTATGTCAAACAGTTCATGAGTTTTTTCTATGCTTCCACATTTTGCATACATGTCTAAAAGAGTATTTCCAACTATAGTATTGGACAAAAATCCTTGTTTCATTATCTTTTGATAGAGGTCCATACTATGTTCCAATGTTCCCATTTTGGCACAGGCAGGGAGGATGTTGGAAAAGGTTGTGGAGTCTGGCTTTACACATGCTGGCAAATGTTGTTAGTTTTTTATTGATAATGTTCTATAGATTTTTCATTATGGTCCAACTGGGAAAACTTTTAAAAAAATCATTGATCAAGTACTGAAAACTGTATTTTTGCTTTGCAGGTCCTCTATTGTTTGAAAGGATGGTTCGTGAAAGAGCTTCCAGCTATGCATGAAGAAAACCCACAAGTGACTGTTAAGGGGCAAAGATTCATGCAAAAGACGGTGATCATGCAAACATTAAAAGATAATCTTAGAGTCAATGAGAAGAACTATGTAAAGATTACAATCTTGTTAGTGTCTCAAGAGGCATTTAAAGGGGTAAGGAGACAGCCTTCTAGTATGTATTTGACAGTACCACATCTCATGATAGTCAAGAGTCTTCAAGTTAGATGCATGAACACCTAGGACAGTACTATAGATTTGGTACAAGTGAGCAGCAACAAGGTTGAGGGTTATTGTGAGCTATCTGCCAAGACACAAATATTTTGCAGCAATAGTATCATAATGGGATGTTGATTTCTATATTAGAGGTGATGATATGATATGAGAGTTATTCATGATAGTGATGTGATAAGTGATAGGACCAATGATGGACTGTGTGAACTTGTAACAGTCTAGCAGATGACATAGAGTGCATACCTGTTGTGCCTCACACACACGCCCCATTTAAAATGGGGACCCCCTCTTTCCTTTTGGCTTGAGAGTCATTGGATCTTCCCATCTCCTAAGTATTTGAATGGTCAAAGTGCATTTTGACCTTGATTGAAAGATGATATTGAAAATCAATTCAAAAATCTACTAGGATGAATCCTTATTTTCCCTTTAAGGGCCTTGAAATGCCTTTTGCGCTAAAATGCCCTTCAACTGACTATTGCCCTAAAATCTCACTTGTCCGACCTTAGCACTAAATTCCCATCGCTCTGATTTTGTGCTAAATTCCTATCTATCTAACCTGGTGCTAAAAGTTGTTGCTCCCAACTCCAGTGCTAATTTCCCTTTGGTCAAACTTCTGCGCTAAAATTGATGTCATTCAACTTGCGGTAGATTAAGCAACCACCGAATAAGTCAGATGAGCAAGAAAAACCTGAAAGTTGGACGAACCCAAAACATCCGCAAACCATACAAACTAAACTTTTAAACTCAGTGCTGAATGAGGTCTTGTTCGACCAGGTCTGACACATTTGATTTCCCCGCTAGGTCTGAGCTCGGGGAAAATCACGTAAACCCTAAAACTGGCAGATTGTACACCTGCGCATTAATGGCAAATTCGCCAGAGAATATAAGGGGAGGATCTTTCATTTTTTTATCATTTGCATTCATTTCAACAGGATTTTCGAGCTCTGATTCTCATCGTTGCAGATTGATCTTCTTCAAGCTCGAACCCGCGACCTACCTGTGAACCAAAAACACGCCATCACTCCTACCAGGTAGGGTTTTAACCCTGCTATTCAAGTTTCTATTTACAAAGCACTTAGGGTTTGGGCTAGACAGTGAGTTTTTGTAAGAAAATAAACGTTAAATCGACATTCTAGGCTAGGGTTTCCATACAAACTATGAATTTTCATTTGAAAAACCCTAGTTTAGACTCACTGTGAAAGTGAACAAGTCACCATGAGTTAAAAAACCAAACTTAGGAAAATTTTCCTGTTAAAAAAACCCGTGGATCTTCTTGGCACTAAAATAGGGTCCGACCGACCTGCAACATGAACCATCATTTGGTCAGTCAGAGATCTCCAAAACCCGCGCAATACATTTAGATCAATCCAGCACTGAAATTGGCCTTGTTCGACCTATGCACCCAAAACCTACTCCTCCGACTTGGCCGGAAGGCCCCAAAAACCTCGTGGGCTTCAGAATTATCTTTTGCATCGAAAACCCTTACTTCTGACTTTGCGCTAAAAGATCATGTCTCTGACTTGGTTAGACGACCCAAATTCCTCCGCAAAGTCGGTGGCCTCCTGAAATCCTGCCAGAAACAAAGCCTTAACTTTGCCCTAAAAATGACCCCATCCGACTTGTGCTGTGATGCCCTCCCACCGACTTGGTCGGTAGTAATCGAAACTCGTGCAGGTCAAACCAAGTTGATTACCATGCAAACGCAATGAAAAATTTACATCAATAAGATTTTGCTTTGAAATCTCAATCGACCGACTTGACAACCGTAAGAGGTCGGTGACCTCTAAATCCCACGCTAGTCAGACACTGTCAAAACCTACACAAAGCATTCAAAAGCATAAGAAGAAGTAAAACCAATGGTCAGACCTGCCCAATTTCCTCGCCAAGGTCGGATGACCTAGAATTCAGCGCTTTTCCTTTTGAAGGTTAGACAACCTTCAAATTAGCGCAAAACCATGCAAATGACTGAATTTCTTAAAATTTTCAAAGGGAAAGTGGTTTATAATGATGAAATTAATGTTGTAATGCATTGTTAATGGTGATTTTCATGAATTTTTTTGCAACATTAGATATTTGATTGCATGCACTGATGATGGTTGTTGTAGTTGCAATTATAATGAATTTTAGATTTAACTTCCAAAGGCATGTTGGTAGCTAACAACAGGTTTACATTAAAGTTCATTTCAAATTTAGGAGTATGTTAGGAATTGCTTTAAGGTATCAAACTTATAAGGTCTGGTCGTGCAAACTAAATGATTGCTTGGGCCCAAGCAATGAAGTACGAGTTCAAAGGAGTCCCTCCAGAAACCAAGATTCACTCCGGATGGAGTGATGTAGGCTACACAGACCTAGGTCATATAGACCTAGATGACTTTAGGTTAAGGGTCTTTGGTCCAAGCCCAACTCCCAAGGCCAGGATACTTAGAGATAGTGGTATTGGACAAGCTGCTGCCTTCCCTACTTCAGTACAATGTGTAGAACTGATGGCCACCTATGCAGACAGGTATGACATAATGACTAGAACAATCCAGACAGCCAATGGGGATATCTTGGCTGATCTAACACCACCTTCTCTGGCTGAAACCTTTGATATTCCTTGGCACAAAGTTATGACTATGCCAGATAAACAAGGATCAGGAGATGCTTATAACAAGGATGTAGAAGGTTGCAGAAAGCACATGAATGATAATTGGGTTAAAAGCAGAAAGTCTGTTCTCATTAAGCTTCCCAGGATATTATACAGAAGTGACTTCCATGATGAGATAGGAGACTTAGTGACCTTCCTGAGCAGAATATATGGATTGCCAACAGCCTTTACCTTTGAGGACTGGATGTTTGTCATTATTACTAAAATATTGAAAGGAACTAAGTTCCACTGGGCTTAGATTCTCAGTGACAACATCCATGCAGCTTTCAGTGATTTCAAAGATAACAAATACTTCAGATGGATATCTTATATTGTCTATGCATTGGCAAGAAGGAATCACTACAATGGATCATCCAAGGTTGGTGAGGTTGGGAATGATGAGAAAGCCCAGATTAAAGTATATGAATGCTACCCGCAGCTAACCTTATCCCAGTCATTGATACACTTCAAAAGGGTAAATGATGTATTCACAATGTATATAACCAAAATGCTACAGGGTAACATAGCCTTGAGGATTTCTACTGAGGCCATGAATGAAATAAATAGATACGGTAGATGGTACATCCAATTTGAGAAGTTTACATACATAAGGGTACAAGGCTTCATTGGGATGGCCTACAGACTCCCTAGGCATCTAGATGATAAGACAGTGCTTCTAGAGCTATCTAGGTAATTAATACCATGTGCTGGGAGACTTAAACACTTGCATAGAACTAATGTTCAGTTTCCCATCAAGTTTGGCAAGGGACTTTATGCATGTCCTTTGGCATCTACAGAACATTCAGATAAAGAGCTTCAGCTCCTGAATTTCTACTACTACAATGCAAGGGGTCATTTTGATCCAAATAGAGTAATGGAAAGGTTCATAAGCAGGAAGCTCTTCCAAAAAGTACATATTGAAGACTTTTGGGCCAATTGCCCTGATGATTATGAGGTTATGAAGAAAGCACACGCAAGGCTGTCCCTGGACTTCATCAAGAGATTTCACATACTGGCAGTGCCGAACCAATTGTAAGATGATGAGAATGTTATGGTTAGAGGACCATGGGAGGCCCAGTATCATTAGCCTATCCCATTGCCAAACTAGGCAAATGTAGAGGAAACCTCCCTAGATACTGTCATGAGGGAACCAATCAGATTTAGCAAGGCCTGGGTCAGAGCTCAAGTGGCTATCCTAGAGGGACAAGGAGTTTATCTCACTTATATAGCCATGGAATCAGATGAGGACTCCGGGGGAGAAGAGGATGAACCAATTCATATCACAAATGAGGCAGAGCCAGCTAAGAAACAAAAGTCAGATAGTGAAGAACATACATCTCTAGCAGACAAGGAAAAGAAGATGAAGAAGCCATCTACAAAGTCTCCTCAGAAGAAAGATCAACCTTCCTCCACCAGAACAAGAGCCTCCAAGAAAAGGGATATGCCCAGTGGTGCTAGAGAAAGCTCTAAGGCTAAAAGGGCGAAGGTGAAAGAAGTCAATAAGGAGGATGCTACAACCAAGAATGATTCCAATCCTCCAGCTACCCAAACTCCTACCCAAAGTGTTGACACTGCTGTCACAACCCCTGCTGTTTCTACTGCCACTTCTCCTTCCATTCTTCCTTCCTCCACTACCTCCACCTTGCCCTTAACCTCAGCCTCCATAACTCAAGAATCCTCTCCTATCACCTCCCTTACCTCTACCATTGCTGCTACCTCTGGCTCATTAGCAGTTTCTTCTAGTGCCTCTAGTAGCCCTATTTCTTCCACTCTCACCATTTCATACCCTTCTACCATCACTACACCTATTTCTTCCTCTTCCTTACCATTTCCTCCCATTTCCACCATCCTTTCACCCCCTCTTCCTCTACCTTCACTACCCTTTCCTTCACCTCTTGTCATTTCCTCCTTATCCTCAGCCTTGGCCAACTTGATGCAAGTCAATGCACCTTCCCTAGCCATCTCTTCTGTTGTTCCTATTTCACAAATGCCTGCAGATTCATTGGCAATACCTCTATTACCTGGGATTGAGAAAGTTTGCGTAGAGTTGGGATTACAAGGGCCTGAAACAACAATGGAGAAGGAGAAAGGGGTATTAATTGAAGTAAATGATGTAGACTTCCATGAGCCCTCATCCCATGTAGAAGTTATTCACATATCTGATAGTCCTCTTGAAAATGATCAAACAGAGGAAGTTTTCAAGTCTACACAAGATAATGTAATGACAAATCTGGAGAATTTGGCCCCAGAAGAAGAAAAGGAAGAAGAGAAAAGTCTAGAGAAGAATGAAGAGCTGGAACAAGAATAGGAACAACCTAAGGAAATGGCTGTAATTGATAAAGATGGAGCTTCTAAATTGAACAAATCTTCTGCTCCTAAGTGGCTGCAAGGCAAGATGGCATATCCAGAGCCACAAGTAGAAGTAATGCAACTTGACTTAAGCACGATCCTGTCATAGGCTTAGAAGCCTAAGAAGCAGAAGCAGGCTAAGATTCAATCAAGAATCTATAAGAATGAGTCAGGATCAAGAATAGCAGAAATAGGGGTCTCGCCAGGTGATGTAGCAAGAGATCAAGTTGGGGCAGAAGATTATATCATATCTACAGTTGATTTAGGCCCAGCCACTCATGCTCAAAGAGTGGATGATTTCAAGGGCTCAGTCACATCAATTTTGGAGCAATTGGACAAGGATGAAATGTCCAAGAAAGATTTGAAACAACAGAATGAATAACTTAGAGCATGTCTTCAATTTTTGATAAAGCTAGTAGATGCAGGAGGAGACATAAGGACAATACCCACTTTCCTGTCTACTGATGAAATGACTAAATTGAGCGGGGTAAGATCAAAGTCCCAAGGTACAAAAAATTGGTTACTAAAGGGTTTTGAGATGAGATGTGAAGCTATTAGTACCTCTGCTCAGGCACACAGGAAATTAGTAGAATTACACAACAAATGGAAGGATGAAGAATGTGATTCTTTTGATGAGTATTATTCACATATGTATCCCTAGATAAAAGGTATCAGAGAATTGCCCACTGAGACTCTAGTTGTAGAGAATATTTTGACTGGGAGTCAGCTGCTAAAAGCCATTAAATGGTATCAACAACATATTTTGAGAAAAGAAACCTTTGAGCATATAAAGGAAGCATATAAAACAGCTAATGAAGAATTGAGATCAATCATATATGATATCAATGACTCTTTGAGGGATTGCAGGGAGGCATCGTATGATGATTATGCCCCTTTTAATGTTGATAAATGTAAAGGTAAGTTGCATAAAGTAATTTTTGAAGATGCCACACTCAGTATGGAGGAAAGATTAGACAAGGCAAGCGACCTCAAAGCTGAATTCAAGGCATTTCAAAAAGTAGGAGTAAAGATAGAGAGAGTGCACAGTAAATTTAGTCGGGAGCTAGAGGTGTTTGACTATCGGATAAATCATTTGAAGGATTCAGACCCGTCTGACATTAATCATGCATTTGATGCTTGGTTGACTTATCGCAACAAGCTGGCCAGTGAAGACAAAATCAACTTAGACAGTGAATCTTGATACTATTTTGAATATTCTAAGGATGTAATCTTGTCACAATTGTAAATTGCTGTGTTCGAGGTAGCATGTCTCTATTTTGTCTTTTTCCTGCTTCTAAAATGTTCTTTTCTATTAATATATTGAGTTGGCTAGTCAAATTGACTAGATTCAATGTATCTGGGGACTATTTTTTGTCTTTTTCATAAAGGACAAAATATAATCCAAGAATTTATGTGAGCTGTTATAATTGTATTTATTGATGTAATCTGGACCGTTGGTGTTGAGTTAATCTCCACCATTCATTTGAAAACTCAGTAAACTGCTTTCTATATAAAGGGCTGACATTTCCACTATTTGTAAGAGAGATTTGATACCGAATTATTGACTCTATGCCATTTGAAGTAATACAAAGCAAGTTTCTACAGTAATTCTAAGAGTTTGTGTCTTGTGTTGGCTCATTTTGGTTTTCATGGTTCACTTCTTGCTCTCCCATAGTTAGATTAGTTGTGCTTTTGTAATGCTCATGGTTAGCTAAAGTATTTGATGAATACTCTAAGTCCATACTTTTAGTTGTTTGATGATGGTAAATAGCTGTGTAAAGTTAGCCTGGACTAATTATTTGTGATGAAGTTCAATTGCATTTCATAAGTTAAGTTGTGTCATTTGTTGGGTATTTAGCAAATGAATGTGATCCAAAAATCTATTGACCTCCATTAAAGATAGCACTATTTTCTGCAGCACTGTAACACCCATTTTAGTTTGGTAACTCAGGAAACTGGTTTAAAGTTTTGGAGTATTTGTCTACTGAAGATAACCTTTGCATTGTGAATGTCACTTAGGATCCTTCTAAAACCCTAACCTTTTGCATTTTCTTAAAAAAACATTGTTAGCTATTAGAATAAGAATCTCATTAGCATTTTATCTTGTTTATTCATTGAAAATCATTAAAGGGTTTATGTGTATTTGCTGCCCCAAACCTGAAGATTTGCAGATCGCATGTAAGACCCCTTGTAGGCACAGCTAGGACATACCAACTGAGAAATTCCAAGCAAGCTAAGACCAAGCTGTATTATCCTTGGAGTAGTCTTACTTAGGGTAAGATACTTTTCAAGAGAGGTGTGAAACCAACAATCACACCTGTGTTGCTACGTGCTAAAACCACCATCAACAGAATTGGCTCTAGAAGGAGGGCCCCCATTTTCCCTCTACTAAAAATTAGCAAGTCTGGGGACTAGACAGAGACACACTAGATCCAGCTCAGCTGGAGAAGAGCTGTTGTCCCTAGCAAAATTCAAATGAACAAGAAGGGATCAAGGAATACCTAGAGCCCCATGAGTTCAGTCAGCCCCTAGGAACACTACTGCAGCTTCCTTTAATCCTCCCAACATGGCCTTCTTTGCAGGAAATAACTAGTCTCCTTTTCTGTTCAATGATTACCATGATATGCCAAAGATCCGAGATAAGTTCTACTCGAAGTTCAGAGTAAATGATCCTGATAGGACTGCAGATGAGTACATTAAGATCTTTGAAGCTACCATGTTCATGTTGCAAGTATAGTACAAGGATGTGATATGCTGGCTGTTCCCTTATTCTTTGCAGGAAGAAGCTTATTACTGGTTTGCCAACCTCCCTGCAGCATCCATAAATTCATGGCGGAACCTGAAGACTACTTTTCTGGATAGGTTTCGTATGCCTACCACCCCAGCTGATCTTTATCAATCTTTTGTGGAGATTCGTCGAGATGAAGGTGAGATGATAAGTTTCTTTAACAACAGATTCTAGAAAGCATACAGTCATTTGCAGGCTCCTTATGTTGTAGATGAGGCTGTTGCCCTACCCATTTATTATGCTGCCCTAGATAAACTTACCTCCATGTTTGCAAGGAGAGCTGACCCAATACCTGCTAGTTTAGCTCAAGCATATTCCGCTACTATCACTGTGAGTACCCAGCTAGGACAGATAGCCTCTGGTCCATTGAACCATATGGGACCTATTGCCATGCCAAATCAAATACCCATGATAAATCATGCATTGGCCAATCATACCCCTGTGATGAATCCAATCCCAAACCCAGCTGCAACACAAGGCCTAGTGATTCACCCAGGCAATCTAATAGCTGAAATGCCTCCAGCCCAAATGTCTTTCCTTTAGTCTTCAGAAACAACCAAAGCCAAAGAAGATAAAGATGATATCAAAGAGCTAGTTGAACAAATGAAGAAGCTCACTGCTGAGGTCACTCACCTCAAGAACTAGAATGCCTATCTGCAGCAGAGGGGACAGAATCAACAACATTTTCAGAATCAGCAGTACTCCCAAAATCAAAATCAAAATCAATACCAAAATTAGAACTTTCAGTAGTGGTTGAGCCGATCTTGGAACACTAGACCGAACAATGGAGGGGTGCCTTCACCCTTGGAGAATCAAAACAATGATACTAGGCCCCCAGGGTGTGTGATGTTAGCTGAAGCAACTTTATCCATTTAGTGTAGACTGCACAACACGAATGCTCATTTTGAACTAGACTGTCCAGAATTCCAGATTGCATCCAGTATCTTCCAGATGGAGATTCAAAATGCTAAGAATTAGGAAACTCTGCCAACAAGGTATGAAATTGTCCCTTCTCAAAGGTATGATATTGCTCTAGTCCTTGATAGTTATACATTTCTATTCCAAGATGATAATCAGCCTGAGGAAGAAGAATCTGAAGAAGTTAATGCATATCAGCAATACAATAAGACTCCTTACAATCTGAGAAGTAGTAATCCCAAAGGCCCTTTTACCACTTCCATCCCTCCAAATAGCTATCAGATTCCACTTGACTTGAAGGCTACCAATAATCTTGAACCACCAAAAGTTCCCCATCAATCAGTATACCAGGGTACTGCTGCAAAAAATTCCCAATGATCTGACATAGTAAAAATGGGGCAGTATGTAGCTGAGGAACTTAAGAAAATGAAGGTCAGTCTTTCTGTGTATGAGTTACTTAAGATACCTGAGGTTAGAACCTCTTTCTTTCAAGATATAGGTGCTGGAGCTAAAATTGATTATGTACCAAAGGAGAATACCACCAGAGATAACACTGATAAAGGGAAAGAAAGGATACATGTAACTAATGTGGAACAGAAGATGACACTGTATAAAGACAAGAGGGAAAGTCCTCCTTTCCTCTTAACTCTCAGAATATTCAATAGAAACCTTCATAACTATTTAGTAGATTCTGGTGCTTCCACGAATGTAATGCCACTGTCAGTTTGTAAAGCACTTGGGCTCACTCCAGCCAAATCTTCCAGGAAGGTGACATAATTAGATAAGACTAAGGTAAATGTAGTAAGTGAGTTAAACAAGATACACATGCAACTTGCTTCTAATCTTAGGATACATCAATATATAGATATTCAAGTAGTGGACATTCCAAATCAATATGGCATGCTTCTCAGTAGAGATTGGTCTAGAACTTTGAACGGTTATATGGCAACTAAATTTTCTCATATGTGGTTACTGTGGAAGGGGTTGTCCTATCAGATACATATTGAAAGAGAACCCAAGTTGAAGCATATGATCACATAGTACAATCAACCCAACGAGATTATGTTCTTAGAAGTCGATTTGGGAGTCTATCTTCCACACATTGGTCAGTCAGAAGAAGTCCTCATGCTGAGTTGCTTAAGACCTTTTAAACCACTTATAGAAAGATTGAAAAGTACAAAAGGATACATTCAGTTAGATGCGGAAGGCTCTTCAAAAGAAGATGAACCTGGGATATTTGAAGGATTTCATGATTTCGTAGCCCGATTTGTGCAAGATCAAACTGCTATTGGGAAGTAGGTTCAAATGGAGGAGTTACTATTGCCCAACTAGTGTCATATACACGATACATCACATTCTAAATTTACCTGCCAAATGTATCAAGAGGTAGTCAAACAAGTGCAAAGACAGTTGAAGATTCCCATAATTTCAAAGGAGAAACTAGCGGTTGAAAAGAAGGAAGAGCTCGAGCCTCCACTTGATGAAAAGAGGTCTGAAAAATAGAATGATAACAACAAAGATTTTCTCTTATGGAGCTTAAGATTTGATGGCTCAAGATGCAAACAAGGGTCTGGTGCGGGGGTCGAATTGATCAGCCCCACTAGGAGCTCATATTTGGCATCACAAAGACTATAGTTTCCATGCACCAACAACATCACTAAATACGAAGCATTAGTGCAAGGATTGCTGCTAGCATTGTAGAAGAAAGTCAGAGTTATCTAGGTGTTTGGTGATTCTAAGTTAGTGGTAAAACAAGTAAGAAAACAATACTCATGTAATGATAAGAGATTGAATAGGTACAGGAACAAAGTCTGGGATTTGATAGAGTGCTTTGACGGTTATAACATCCAAGTCATCCCAAGAAGACAGAATCACGTTGCAAATGCTCTAGCTCAGCCAACGAGTACATTAGAGCCAACATCCATGGCAGGATTAAAGAAGTTCTCTATGGAGTTTGTTGCTACCTCGTCTATACCTGATAACGTTACTAATTTCCAAGTTTTCGAAGATGATCAGCACATAATCAATTTTCTTTCTTCGTCTGATGTGTTCACTGCTTAGATAATAGATGAAGAAGAAATGGAGCCTACTGAAATGGATTTAGGAGTACTAAACCTGAAAACCAATATAATCCCATGAGGAATGGTAGAATTGGAAAGATTGTTTGATGCAGATAATTTAGGGACTCAAAGGAAAGAAGGAGAGGCTCCAGGAGGAAAGTGTGAACCGTTTAACTTAGGAATAGAAGAAAATGTTAAGAATGTGTTCATTGGGAAAGCTAGTACTGAAGAAGAAAGGACAGGAATCATACATGCATTAAGAGATTATCATGAGGTTATAGCATGGAGCTATGAAGATCTAAAGACCTACGATACCTTGATCATCACACACACCATTCCGTTGAAGCCAGGAGCAAAGCCATTCAGACAAAGGCAGAGGCCAGTGAATGCTCTATTGGAACCACTAATTTTTAAAGAAGTTCAGAAGCTGCTGTCAGCCAGGATAATATTTCTAGTTAGACACTCTGCATGGGTAGCAAATTTAGTTCCCATCCAAAAGAAAAATGGGGAGATCAGGCTTTGTGTTGACTTCCATAATTTAAACAAAGCGTCTGAAAAGGATAATTACCTACTGCCTTCTTTGGATGAAGTATTACAAATTGTTAATGGGTCCCAGATGATGTCATTCTTGGATGGATATTCTGGTTATAACCAGGTGATGGTAGAATATGAGGACAGATTGAAGATGTCCTTCACCTGTAAATGGGGCATTTATTTATATCGCCACATGCCATTTGGTTTAATAAATGCTAGTGCAACTTTTCAACGTGCTATGGATGTTGCTTTCAAAGGGTTGGTTGGAAAATGTATTATCATCTACATGGATGACCTCACAGTATTCTCAAAAAGGTGAGAGGACCATGTAGCAGATTTGAGAAAGGTGTTGCAGCGATACAAGGATTATGGTATATCACTCAATCCCAAGAAGTGCATTTTTGGAGTAACCGAGGGGAAGCTACTGGGACATGTAATATCTGAGCAAGGAATATCTATCAATCTAGACTGGATCCAAGAAATACTCAAGATACCTCCCCTAGCCAGCAAGAAAGAACTTAAGTCATATTTTGGTAAGATCAACTTTGTGCGTAAATTCATTATGGGGTTTGCTAAAATTGTTCAACCTCTCAACACCATGCTGAAGAAAGATGCTAAAATAGATTGGACTCTAGAAGCCAAGGTTGCCTTCGTAGAGATTAAACAAGCTATAGCCAATGCACTTGTCTTGGTGAGTCCCGATTACACTTTGCCATTTCACATATATTCATTTGCTTCTGAGCATACTTGTGCTACAATGTTGACACAGAAGAGGTCAGTTGATGATGAAAGGCCCATTGCTTTCATGAGCACCCCATTGAAAGACACAGAGCTAAGGTATCCAAATGTAGAAAAACAAGCATACGCTCTAGTAAAAGCAGTTAAGAAATTCTGTCATTACATCCTAGGAAGCCAAATGATTGCCATAGTCCCAGATGCAGCAGTCAAAGCATTACTGATGCAAAGTGAATTGGGAGAGAGAAGAGGGAAATGGGTTACCATACTGTAAGAATTTGACATAGACATTCAACCTATGAAATTGGTAAGAGGTCAGGCCTTGACTAGAACAATGGCTGAAGTGGGACTGGACCTAGTCTCTCAACAGTACCTGTTAGAAGATGTTTCAAAAGATGAGTGGTATGGAGATATCATATTTTATTTACTCAATCAGTGCTGTCCACCACAGCTAAATTCAGTGCAAAGGAGAGCACTTAAACTAAAAAGTAGCAGTTACATGATAAAAGGATCAATCCTTTACAAGAAGAATCATGAAGGCATCTATCTGAGGTGTTTGGATAAGTCAAAGGTCAATCAAGTGTTAACCAGTTTTCATGAGAGATTCGGGACAGGTCATGGGTCAACACACTCAACAGCTAATCAGGTTCTTTGCACTGGGTATTACTAGCCAACCTTGTTCAAAGACGTATATTAACATGTAAGAACCTGTCATATATGCTAGACTGCTGCACACAGAGAATGACACGCAGCCATGCCTTTGCAACTAGTGGTGAAGGTACGCCCATTTGCTCAGTGGGGCCTCGACTTTATCGGTATGATTAATCTGCCTTCTTCTGTAGGTCACAGGTATATTCTAACCACTACTGATTACTGCACTCGATGGTCTAAAGCAATAGCTTGTAAGCAATGCACCACAGAGGTAGTTATTGAATTTGTTGAAAAGTATATTATCACTAGATTTGGTTGTCCAGTTGCTTTAGTTTGTGATAATGGCTCTTCCTTTTCATCATTACATTTTTCTAACTGGGCATTTGATTATGGGATTACTCTCAAGTTCTCATCTAATTATTATCCACAAGGGAATGGGGTAGCTAAATCAATGTACAAAAACCTGCTCGAAGTCATTAAGAAACTATTGGGCAAAAACCCTAGAGGCTGGCATACCCAACTTAGGTTCGCTTTATGGGCTAATAGAATCTGGCATAAAGCAGCCTTGAACACATTGCCTTATCACCTAGTCTATGGGATTGAACCCATCTTTCCCATCCATTTGAGAATCCCGGTACTTCAATTCATGCAAGACTACCTTGAAACTGATGATCACTTGTCCTCTAGGTTGGCTCAATTACTACATCTTGAAGAGAAACGTGACGCTCCCATAGAAAACTTTGCCAAACATCAGGGAATCGTAAAATGATGGTTCGACAAAAGAGCCAAGGTCAAAGCCTTCTGCATTTCTGATTTGGTCCTATATTGGGATAAAGCACATGAGAAGAAAGGAGAGCATGGAAAGTTTGATAAACTTTGGTTGGGTCCCTATCAGATCTATGAGATCCTTGGAGACAATAGATACCAACTCAAGAGCCTTACTGGTAAGGAGCTGCCACTACCTGTCAATGGCCAATTCCTAAAGCACTACTTCCAGGCCTGAGAGGCAGTCATGCCTTGTCTTAGTGTACATAGTTAGGGGTTTGTTTGCTTTTTTTTTTTTAGTTTAGGTTGCCTTTAGTTTAGTTTGCTTTCTTACCTTTGCTTTCCTTAGTTGTTAGGTGCTTTGCTTAGATTAGTTGTCCTTTTGTTTTTGCTTGCTGTGCTTGCTTTTCCGCAGGGTCTTTGTTTCTAATATGGTAGCAGTTGTGTAGACTTGCAAGTGCTTCTTTGATGGGTGAATAATCGTGAGTCTTCCTTTGAGAAGCCAAAGTTTCCACTTGGTTTTGCTGTGGGCTCCACTGTTATGCCAAGGGGTATGGTATCTGTTCATTGGAAATGAGTTATTAGTTGGTGCACCTGAAGTATTTTCTAACCACATATCTCACACACTTTAAATAATCCTGAAGTAACTAGGCAAGTCTAGGTGATCTTGTGTCAGGTAAAAGGGTTGACTTCTTCTTCTACCACGTGCACTATCAATCAAGACAAAGGCAGGTGACACTAAGTGTTACTAGCCTACATTGGGTAAAAATAAAAGGTGTTTCTCAACACCAGACCCATTACAGTGCAAATAAAGAAACTACCAAACTACAAAATACTTACAAAAGACACTATCAAAAATGATTGACATCAAATATCATCATACCAGCAAACTTGACTCGTCATCAATCCATTTCAAAGCTCAACACATTTAAAAATTTGAGCATTTTTTGGGTAGAAGATTGATTCCAGCTCTCTAGCTTGTCTCAAGGGATCTTGGGTGAACTTAGTTGCCGAAGTATGGGAATGAATACAATTGCACACACTCAGGTTTTCAAGATGTGGATGGTTGCACTGGTTAGTGATCTTAAATTCTTTGATAAGATACCTTGCTTTTTCGTTTAATATGTGGATAACACAAAGATTCTGGGTTTAAACTGAACGTTTATCATTGGAATGCTTGGGAGCATTTCCCAGCAGAGTTGCCATTTGTTGTAACTCACACACACACCCCATTCAAAATGGGGACCCCCTCTTTCCTTTTGGCTTGAGAGTCATTGGATCTTCCCATCTCCTAAGTAATTGAATGGTCAAAGTGCATTTTGACCTTGATTGAAAGATGATATTGAAAATCAATTCAAAAATCTGCTAGGATGAATCCTTATTTTCCCTTTAAGGGCCTTGAAATGACCTTTTGTGCTAAAATGCCCTTCAACTAACTATTGCGCTAAAATCTCACTTGTTTAACCTTAGCGCTAAATTCCCATCACTCTGATTTTGCACTAAATTCCTATCTGTCTGACCTAGCGCTAAAAGTTGTTGCTCCAGAGTCCAACGCTAATTTCCCTTTGGTCAGACTTCTGCGCTAAAATTGATGTCATCCAACTTGCGCTAGATTAAGCAACCACCGGCTAAGTCAGATGAGCAAGAAAAACCCGCAAGTCGGACAAACCTGAAACATTCACAAACCGTGCAAACTAAACTTTTAAACTCAGCACTAAATGATGTCTTGTCTAACCAGGTCCAACACATTTGATTTCCCTGCTAGGTTTGAGCTTGGGGAAAATTGCATAAACCCTAAAACTAGCAGGTCGTACTCCTACGCATTAATGGCGAATTTGCCAGAGAATATAAGGGGAGGATCTTTCATTTTTTTTATCATTTCCATTCATTTCAACGGGATTTTCAAGCTCTGATTCTCATCATTGTGGATTGATCTTCTTCAAGCTCAAACCTGCAACCTACCTACGAACCAAAAACATGATATCACTCCTACCATGTAGGGTTTTAACCCTACTATTCAAGTTTCTATTTACAAAGCACTTAGGGTTTGGGCTAGACAGCGAGTTTTTGCAAGAAAATAAATGTTAAATCAACATTCTAGGCTAGGGTTTTCATGCAAACTATGAATTTTCATTTGAAAAACCCTAGTTTAGACTCACTGTGAAAGTGAGCAAGTCACCATGAGTTAAAAAACCAAACTTAGGCCAATTTTCCCATAAAAAACCCGCGGGTCTTCTTGGCGCTAAAACAGGGTCCAACCGACCTGCAAAATGAACCATCATTTGGTTGGTCGGAGATCTCCAAAACCCGTGCCATACATTCAGATCAATCCGGCACTGAAATTGGGCTTGTCCAACCTATGCACCCAAAATGTACTCCTCCGACTTGGCCGAAAGGCCCTAAAAACCCCACAGGCTTCGAAATTATCTTTTGCGCTGAAAACCCTTCCTTCTAACTTTGCGCTAAAAGATCATGTCTCTAACTTGGTCGGACAACCCAAATTCCTCTGCAAAGTCGGTGGCCTCCTGAAGTCCTGCTGGAAACAAAGCCTCAACTTTGCGCTAAAAATGACCCCGTCTGACCTGTGCTATGATGCCCTCCCATCGACTTGGTCGATAGTAACCGAAACTCACGCAGGTTAAACCAAGCCGATTCCCGCGCAAACGCAATGAAAAATTTACATCGATAAGATTTTGCGCTGAAATCTCAACCGACCGACTTGACAACTGTAAGATGTTGGTGACCTCTAAATTCTGCGCAAGTCAAACACTGTCAAAACCCACGCAAAGTGCTCAAAAGCATAAGAACTAAAACCAATGGTCAGACCTGCCTGAGTTCCCCACCAAGGTTGGATGACCTTGAATTCAGCGCTTTTCCTTCTGAAGGTTGGACAACCTTCAAATTAGCGCAAAACCATACAAATGACTGAATTTCTTAAAATTTTCAAAGGGAAAGTGGTTTATAATGATGAAATTAATGTTGTAATGCATTGTTAATGGTGATTTTCATGAATTTTCTTGCAACATTAGATATTTGATTGCATGCACTGATGATGGTTGTTGTAGTTGCAATTATATTGAATGTTAGATTAAACTTCCGAAGGCATGTGGTAGCTAACAGCAGGTTTACATTAAAATTTATTTCAAATTTAGGAGTATGTTAAGAATTGCTTTAAGGTATCAAACTTATAAGGTCCGGTCGTGCAGACTAAATGACTGCTCGGGCCCAAGCAATGAAGTATGAGTTCAAATGAGTCCCTCCAGAAACCAAGATTCACTCTAGATGGAGTGATGTAGGCAACACAGACCTAGGTCATATAGACCTAGATGACTTCAGGTTGAGGGTCTTTGGTCCGAGCCCAACTCCCAAGGCCAGGATACTCAGAGATAGTGGTATTGGACAAGCTGCTACCTTCCCTACTTCAGTACAATGTGCAGAACTGATGGCCACCTGTGCAGACAGGTATGACATAATGACTAGAACAATCCAAATAGCCAATGGGGATATCTTGGCTAATCTAACCCCACCTTCTCTGGTTGAAACCTTTGATATTCCTTGGCACAAAGTTATGACTATGCCAGATAAACAAGGATCACGAGATGCTTATAACAAGGATGTAGAAGGTTGCAAAAAGCAAATGAATGATAATTGGGTTAAAAGCAAAAAGTCTGTTCTCATTAAGCTTCCTAGGATATTATATAGAAGCAACTTCCATGATGAGATAGGAGACTTAGTGACCTTCCTGAGAAGAATATATGGATTCCCAATAGCCTCTACCTTTGAGGACTGGATGTTTGTCATTATTACTAAAATATTGAAAGGAACTAAGTTCCACTGGGCTCAGATCCTCAGCAACAACATCCATGCAACTTTCAATGATTTCAAAGATAACAGATACTTCAGATGGACATCTTATATTGTCTATGCATTGGCAAGAAGGAATCACTACGATAGATTATCCAAGGTTGGTGAGGTTGGGAATGATGAGAAAACCTAGATTAAAGTATATGAATGCTACCCGTAGCTAACCTTATCTCAGTCATTGATACACTTCAAAATGGTAAATGATGCATTCACAATGTATATAACCAGAATGCTATAGGGTAACACAGCCTTGAGGATTTCTACCGAGGCCATGAATGAAATAACCAGATACGGCAAATGGTACATCCAATTTGAGAAGTTTACATACATAAGGGTACAAGGCTTCACTAGGATGGCCTACAGACTCCCCAGGCATCCATATGATAAGACAATGCTTCTAGAGCTATCTAGGCAATTAATACCATGTGCTGGGAGACTTAAACACTTGCATAGAACTAATGTTTAGTTTCCCATCAATTTTGGAAGGGACTTTATGCATTTCCTTCTTTGGCATCTGCAGAACATTCAAATAAAGAGCTTCAGCTCCTGAATTTGTACTACTACAATGCAAGGGGTCATTTTAATCCAAATAGAGTAATGGAAAGGTTTGTAAGCAGGAAGCTCTTCCATAAAGTACATATTGAAGACTTTTGGGCTAATTGCCCTGATGATTATGAGGTTATGAAGAAAGCACACGCAAGGCTATCCCTGGACTTCATCAAGAGATTTCACATAATGGCAGTGCGGGACCAATTGCAAGATGATGAGAATGTTATGGTCAAAGGACCATGGGAGGCCAAGTATCATTAGCCTATCCCATTGCTAAACTGGGCAAATGCAGAGGAAAGCTCCCTAGATATTGTCGTGAGGGAACCAATCAGATTGAGCAAGGCCTAGGTCAGAGCTCAAGTGGCTATCCTAGAGGGACAAGGAGTTCAGCTCACTTATACAGCCATGGAATCAAATATGGACTCCGGGGGAGAAGAGGATGAACCAATTCATATCATAGATGAGGCAGGGCCAGCTGAGAAACAAAAGTCAGATAGTGAAGAACATACATCTCTATCAGACAAGGAAAAGAAGATGAAGAAGCCATCTACAAAGTCTCCTTAGAAGAAAGATCAACCTTCCTCCTCCAGAACAAGAGCCTCCAAGAAAAGGGATATGCCTAGTGGTGCTAGAGAAAGCTCTAAGGCTAAAAGGGTGAAGGTGAAAGAAGTCAATAAGGAGGATGCTACAATCAAGAATGATTCCAATCCTCCAACTACCCAACCTCCTATCCAAAGTGTTGACACTGCTATCACAACCCCTGCTATTTCTACTGCCACTTCTCCTTCCATTCTTCCTTCCTCTGCTGCCTCCACCTTACCCTTAACCTCAGCCTCCATAACTCAAGAATCCTCTCTTGCCACCTCCCTTACCTCTACCATTGATGCTACCTCTGGCTCATTAGCAATTTCTTCCAATGTCCCTAGCAGCCCCATTTCTTCCACTCTCACCATTTCATACCCTTCTACCATCACTACACCTATTTCTTCCTCTTCCTTACCATTTCCTCCCATTTCCACCATCCTTTCACCCCCTCTTCCTCTACCTTCACTACCCTTTCCTTCACCTCTTGTCATTTCCTCCTCCTATCCTCAGCCTTGGCCAACTTGACACAAGTCAATGTGCCTTCCCTAGCCATCTCTTCTGTTGTTCCTATTTCACAAATGCCTATGGATTCATTGGCAGTACCTCTCCTGCTTGGGATTGAGAAAGTTTGTGCAGAGTTGGGATTACAGGGGCCTAAAACAACAATGGAGGAGGAGAAAGGGGTATTAACTGAAGTAAATGATGTAGACTTCCATGAGCCCTCATCCCATGTAGAAGTTATTGACATATCTGATAGTCCTCCTGACAATGATCAAACAAAGGAAGTTTTCAAGTTTGCACAAGATAATGTAATGAAAAATCTAGAGAATTTGGCCCTAGAAGAAGAAAAGGAAGAAGAGAAAAGTCTAGAGAAGAATGAAGAGCCAGAACAGGAACAAGAATAACCTAAGGAACTAGTTGTAATTGATAAAGATGGAGCTTCCGAATTGAACAAATCTTCTGCTCTTGAGTGGCTGCAAGGCAGGATGGCATATCCAGAGCCACAAGTAGAAGTAATGTAGCTCGACTTAAGCACGATCCTGTCACAGGCTCAAAAGCCTAAAAAGTAGAAGAAGGCTAAGATTCAATCAAGAATCTATAAGAATGAGTCAGGATCAAGAATAGCAGAAATAGCGGTCCCTCCAGGTGATGTAGAAAGAGATCAAGTTAGGGCAGAAGATTATATCATATCTATAGTTGATTTAGGCCCAGCCACTCATGCTCAAAGAGTGGATGATTTCAAGGGCTCAGTCACATCAATTTTGGAGCAATTGGACAAGGATGAAATGTCCAAGAAAGATTCGAAACAACATAATGAAGAACTTAGAGCATGTCTTCAATTTTTTATAAAGCTAGTAGATGCAGGAGGAGACATAAGGACAATACCCACTTTCCTATCTACTAATGAAATGACTAAATTGAGTGAGGTAAGATCAAAGTCCCAAGGTATAGAAAATTGGTTACTAAAGGTTTTTGAGATGGGATGTGAAGCTATTAGTGCCTCTGCTCAGGCACATAGGAAATTAGTAGAATTACATAACAAATGGAAGGACTTGCGTGAAGAATGCGATTCTTTTGATGAGTATTATTCACATATCTATCCCCAGATAAAAGGTATAAGAGAATTTACCTGCTCAGAGTCTAGTTGTAGAGAATATTTTGACTGGGAATCAGCTGCCGAAAGCCATTGAATGGTATCAACAACATATTTTGAGAAAAGAAACCTTTGAACATATAAAGGAAGCATATAAACTAGATGATGAAGAATTGAGATCAATCATATATGATATCAATGACTCTTTGAGGGATTACAAGGAGGCATCCTATGATGATTATGCCCCTTTTGATGTTGAGAAATGTAAAGGTAAGTTCCATAAAGTAATTTTTGAAGATGCCACACTCAGTATGGAGGAAAGATTAGACAAGGCAAGCAACCTCAAAGCTGAATTCAAGGCATTTTAGAAAGTAGGAGCAGAGATAGAGAGAGTGCTCAGTAAATTTAGTCGGGAGCTGGAGGTGTTTGACTATCAGATAAATCATTTGAAGGATCTAGACCCATCCGACATTAATCCTGCACTTGATGCCTGGTTGACCTATCGCAACAAGCTGGCTAGTGAAGACAAAATTGACTTAGACAATGAATCTTGATACTATTTTGAATATTCTACGGATGTAATCCTATCACAATTGTAAATTGCTATGTTCGGGGCAGCATGTGACTCTATTTTGTCTTTTTCCTGCTTCAAAAATGTTCTTTTCTATTAATATACTGAGTTGGCTAGTCAAATTGACTAGATTCAATGTATCTGGGGACTATTTTTCATCTTTTTCATAAAGGACAAAATGTAATCCGAGAATTGATGTGAGCTATTATAATTGCATTTATTGATGTAATCTAGACCGTCGATGTTGAGTTAATCTCCACCGTTCATTTGAAAACTTGGTATGCTACTTTCTATATAAAGGACTGCCATTTCCACTATTTGTAAGAGAGATTTGATACTAAATTGTTGACTCTATGCCATTTGAAGTAATACAAAGCAAGTTTCTGCAGTAATTCTGAGAATTTGTGTCTTGTGTTGGCTCATTTGGGTTTTCATGGTTCGCTTCTTGCTCTCCCATAGTTAGATTAGTTGTGCTTTTGTAATGTTCATGGTTAGCTAAAGTATTTGATGAATATTCTAAGTCCATACTTTTAGTTGTTTGCTGATGGTAAATAGTTGTGTAAATTTAGCCTGGACTGATTATTTGTGCTGAAGTTCAATTAGATTTCATAAGTTAAGTTGCGCCGTTTGTTGGGTATTTAGCAAATGAATGTGATCTGAAAATCTATTGACCTCCATTGAAGATAGCATCGTTTTCTGTAGCATTGTAACACCCATTTCAGTTTGGTAACTCAGGAAACTGGTTTAAAGTTTTAGAGTATTTGTCTACTGAAGATAACCTTTGCATTGTGAATGTCACTTAGGATCCTTCTAAAACCCTAACCTTTTGCATTTTCTTAAAAAAGCATTGTTAGCTATTAGAATAAGAATCTCATTAGCATTTTATCTTGTTTATCCGCTAAAAATCATTAAAGGGTTTATGTGTATTTGCTGCCCCAAACCTGAAGATGTGTAGATCGCATGTAAGACCCCTTGTAGGCACAGCTAGGACATACCAACTGAGAAATTCCAAGCAAGCTAAGACCTAGCTGTATTATCCTTGGAGTAGTCTTACTTAGGGTAAGATACTTTTCAAGAGAGGTGTGAAACTAGCAATCACACCTGCGTTGCTGCATGCTAAAACCACCATCAACAATACCTAGGTAACAATAGTAGTGATGAATTGTTTTCAAGGAATTTGGAGAACATACAGTGATGTCAGAGGTAGTCAAGGCATTCAATAGAGGGGCAGTGTTCTATGTTAATGGGAGGTAGAGTACAAGTGAAAGCATGCCAGAATAATGAGCTAGGTAGTGGCAGTCATGATGCATTTTATTTTATAAAGGGAAAATGCATGACAATAGGTTGACAAGTGATTGGACAATGCATTTCAAGAAGCTACAAGTTTGATTAGGACAATGCATAGCCTAGTCATAAGGCAATATTGTTGAATAACAGTCCATGACAATTGAGGCATCCTACCAAAGTTGATAGTCATTAGAGGCATAATCATCAGAGATAAGGACAATTTATTGCTACAGGTAACAATTCACAGTGGCAGCTTATGAACTAGAGGAAGTTGGGTGCATGAGATAGGATCTCTACAGAGATGACAGTGTGATCTTGAACTACGATAGTGAGCTTCATGGGATAGTCATGGATTTGTGAAGAAGACATTTATGAATGTCTTTGTGCTTCTATGCTCAGTGATACTCAAAAAATTAGTTTCTTGCTCATTCTTTGACCTATGTATTGTAACCATGAATTTTTTTTTAGGAAAGAGAAAGCATTGTAACTTATTTTTAGATCTGTATGTTGTTTGTAAGCATTTTTTATCAATAAAATAAGTTGTTTTTACCTTCTCAAAGTTATTTCATTGTGCAAGCTTCAAAATATACTACTAAATATACTAATGACTAAATGAAAGCTTCAAAATGACTAAATATACTACTAATTGACACCAATTAATAATTAAATTGACTGAATATACTACCAATTGATAGAAATCAGTGAACATTGAATAAATATGACTAAATATATGACCAGTGTTAAATCAGTGAATAAAAATGACTAAATATACTACCAAATTGATCAAAATGATGATTAAAATTAATGACTCAAGACACTACCAATGGACAGAAATTAGTGAATAAAAATGACTAAATAAGTGACCAGTTAACAACAATCAATGACTAAATTAACGACTAAATATATCAGTGAATAAAAAATGACTAAATAAGTGGCCAGATTACAACAATCAATGACTAAATCAATGACTAAATATACTACCAAATCAATCAATCAAAACAACCAATAAATGACTAAAATTGGTTTAGTCATCAATTTGGTCATGTTATAAATGACTGGCAATAAACTACTAATGGTCACGTGACCATGTTTGGTCATTTATAAGTAGTTTTTAGTAGTTTATTTAGTAATATATTGCTCTTTTTGTACTAGTGATCGCCATCATCTTGTTTTGCTATTGTCTATCAGATTTTCACATGTAGTTGCGGTGTTAACCACTAGTCGAATGAGTTTTTATTTATTTTTATTTAAAAAAAACTAGTCAGTCCTAGTTGGGTTTGCAATATTGTCTACTGGTTTCAAAACCCTTATCCATGCATTGTTCATGGTGATTTTTGATCCTAGTTTTCCCGTCGAGCACCCACATTTCAATTTACTTGTGGTCATTTAAAACCTTCATCGTATGGTTAATACTCCCCTAATTTCCTCACGCTTGACTATAAATATCCATGTCTTAGCATCGACCTAAGTTGCCTATGAATATCCCATTCACAACCCTACAACCTTGCACTTAAACCGCTCACACCATCCTCCATTCTTCCCACATACTATTTGTAAATTTCTCTCCATACAACCATGGATATGTTGTATTTAAACCTTGACCTTTTCTGGATGGCTCAACCATAGTTTTTGACACCCATTCACCATACGCAAAACTGCCATACAAGCATTCTAAATCTTCGTATGGTTAATGTTTTAAATGATTATTATTTCAATCATTTTCAAATTTGACTTTTAGCTATATATGGCAGGTCTCCCTACACTGTAATATCCCAGTCTATCGTAGTATTCACAGGTTCATAGTTTCCCACCCACAGGAAATGGGGGATGGTCGAAGCTCTCAGCCCCCTTCCAAAATGTGGTGGTCACATTGGTCACCTTGCTAGCCTCCCACCTGCATAACCCCTTATCCGTGATGTAATCCTTAAACTCTGAACACCCTTTACTAATCATGCCATATACATGAAACTACCATTTCCTAATTCCCTGTGTGAAGCTTAACGGTGTCCATTCCTCACTACTCATTTCAAGTTTTAATGTCAAGTTTCTGACATCTAACATTTGTTGTCTGTTGGGGTAAGTGTATGCATGTGAATAGGGCTAATAGAGACCACCAATGGCTTACAGATTGTTAACAACAAACATAACCACCAAGCACAAAATTATTTCATGTGACCAACATCCACTAATCGCTAGTGGCTTACTGACCGCTTGGCAGACCCTTATCACCTCCTACATGCCCAAATAGGCTATGTTTTTCAAACTTGCATAACTTTTGATATATGTGTCCAATTTTTGTGAAATTGGAAGCATTGGAAAGTTAGTTCGTCCAGCTTCATAGAAATATAGGTATCATCAATAGATTTGACCAAAATTTTCAAGTATAATTAGTCACACTCACCATTTGCTTGCAAATCTTAAAATCACTATAACTTTTGTAAAACTAAACAAAATTTAATGATTTTTTTTAAATTCCTTAAAATTTTATCATGAATATGATCATCATATCAAATCTACTATAGTTTTTCATCATTTTCATAATTTTCTAGATTCATCTTTTTCAATTTAACAAGTGGGTTGCAAGATTTTCTTTCTTTTTGTTTGTTGGACTTGAGGGGTGTGCCTCATCATCAAATATGAAGATGAATTTCTAGGTGCACTCAACATAACTTTTGCATTTTCCATTAAGAAAAGAACTTGTTTGCAATATCACATTTGGATTTGGGCTTTAAAAAAACTCTTGTTTGCATTATCATATTTGAATTTGGGCTAAAAAAGAACTTTGTTTGCAATATCACATTTCAATTTGGGCATAAGTTGAACTTGTGTTAGCACCATTACATTTGGACTTAGACTTGTGCTTGCTTTGTTTGGTGGATTTGAGTGTGGTGTAGGGTGTGTATGCTCTTCCCTTGCACTTAGTGTGATCTTGGGAATCAAAAACATCCTTTACTCACATTCATCTTCACACACATTTCAATTTATAAGGGTAAATTAACATTGCTAGTGTGAGTCAAGTGTGTGTGTATGCTCTCTCCTCGCACCACAAGGTGATCTTGGATATTAAAAACACCATTTTATTTGCTTTTGTCACCCTTTCATAGGAGGTCTGCTTGGAGACACACCACTCCAAGGGATGACATCAACTCTAGTGTTCTGGTGGAGTATAAAAGTGGGTAGTGAATCAAAAGACACACTTCTTGGAAGTTGGAATCTTGTCATTCAGGCTAAGCCCCCAAGAACCTTATACCTTGGGGAAGTTAAGGTGAAGGGTGTGTTGCCCTCTTCTCCTGGTTGTTTGGCATTATCTCACTTTCATTTCACAGATTTGGGCCCCCGTACCTTGTGTATATTGGGGACATCCTTAAAGAACTTGTGCATCCTAGCTTAAGACCTCTTGACCACACCCAATTGACTAATAATAGGCTTTTTAATGTTTCTTGAAGTGTCTTCATAAATTACAACAATCACTTTTGAAAATCAAGCTTGCCATTGTGTTTTGTGTGTGTAATTTGCAAATCTATGCATGTACATGTGAAATCCTTTGTTTGCAAATTGCCTAAAGTCAAGATATCAACAAATCCACTCCACATCATCCTAATTGTCCTTTTCATCATGCTTTCATCCTAATCCAAACCATATTCATCCTAATATAAACCCTCATTATCCTAATTATCCACCCTAGTTATCTTAATCATCCTTATTATCCATCGCGTTATCCCTAATCATCCTAATTGCCATATCCAAATCATCCCAATCCATTCCCAATCCAATCCAAGCCATCATTCAGGACCCTAATCCTAATCAATTTGCCTAATCTAATCAAGGTCCTAGTACACCTATTCCACCTCCAAATCATAATCCCATCCTTGAACCTAATCCAATCCCCATCATCATCCTATCATTTATCATAATCGATATCCACATCAAAATCCACTATCCCTAATCTAATTTCATCCTACATCATTATATTAATCCAAATACATCTATTTGTATTACATTATCCACATCATCATAATCATCATCCAATCCAATCCAATTCCTTCTAATCCTCATCCAATCTAATCCACATTATCCTCATCACTTATCCAATCATCTTAATCCTATTCATCAATATATCATAGTAGTCATCTTTCTTATCCACCTAAACCAATCCCCATCACCATTCTATCATTGACCTTAATCCACATCATAATCATTCTATCATCCTAATCATCTTATCCACATCATCCCAATCCTATCAATCAATCTAATCCACATCATCCTAATCATTCAAATCCTATCCCAATCACCCTCACATCATTCTAATCATTTAATCCACATTGAAATCCATTAATCCTCATCCAATCCTAACATTCATCATTTCCCTAATTTTCCTCCATCCATTTGTCACCCTAATCCATTACATAATCTAATCATCAACCTTAAGTTTATCCTCCATCATAAAATTCTAATCCAATTCATTTATCCACTTAATCCCATTTCAACCATCCATCATCCAATCTAATCAATTTATCTTAATCATCTATATCATAACCCAAATCATCCTAATCATTCAAATCCTATCCCAATCATCTACATCATCCTAATTTCCATATCCACATTATCCCACTCTATCCCCAGTCCAATCCAAATTCATGCTAATCCTCATCCAACATATCCATAATCATCCTCATCACTTTTATCCACATAATCCACATTACACTTCATTCTTCATCATCCTAAATCATAATCCCATTTTGAGCCTAATCTAATCCATCATTTGTTAAAATGGTTGTGATAACTAACAAGCCTAGGTCAAATCTAAAACCCAAAGTCACAATCCTAGGAGGTCCTCAATTTCTTCCCAATGATGATGAGAACCTTGTAGATCATGATGCATATCTTGAAGAACAAGATAAACTACAAAGACTTAAACATATGTGTAAATCCATCCCAACACTAGAGAACAAGATCCTTATGGCACCCAAAGACTTTTTTATGAAATTAAAAGATTAAATATAAAAAGAATCAAATCACTCCTACATCATCATCCCCAGCTCCCATCAACAACCAAGCCAATGTATCCATACCTCAAAATTCACAAGCCCAAATTCCTAACCATGCTTCATCTTCACACATACTGAATCCCACTATCTCACAACTCCAACACCTTATCCAACAACACCAAACCACTACCCAACAACTCATCCTTCAACACCAATAAGTCCTTCAATAACTTCTATCCCAAGAAGCACAAACAAAACCACAATCTTCACCTAACGCATCATCCACTATAGCTTTATCCATACAACCTCAACAAATTACACCTCAATCCCTTGTGTCACCTCCATCATCTTACCAACCTAGTCCATCCACATATCATGTCAATTCCACATCCACCTCAAGATCCCCTACAACATGAGCATGCTAGTACTATCTACCCCTTGAGTCAAAATAAAGTGTCCTTAAGTCTGCAACCTTTCACAAGGGAAACACCACTCTTGCTTATGCATCCTATGTGTATTCATCCAATCAAATGCTTACCCAAGAGCCTCAAAGTCCAATTACCTCTACCCATGAGTCCCTTGATTATGAATTTAGAATCCAAGATTTTATGGAGGACCCCGATAACCAAGCACTTATGGACTATATCATTGCCAAAAATCCCCAAGCCTATTTCGAAAAGCTACTCCAAATACACAAAGGATTTAAGGTACCTCTATATTTTGATCCCTCTACTTTGATTCCTCAAGGTCATCCTTATCAAGTTGTTAATACATTAGGAGGACCTTCCCAACCACATGTTGAAGAAACCATAAATCCCAACACATCAAATCTTTCATCTAATCCCAATCCTATTACATCCAATTCTATTATCCCTTCACCTAATCCTCATGCCAATCCTATCACACCCACTCCTAATATCCATTCACCCGATCCCAATCCCAATCCTACATCCACTGTTATTATCCACCTATTATATTATCCATCCACCAATACACTTACGAAGGATGTGATCCAATAGCTATTAGTTGGGAATCAACCACCACCATGTAATCAAGTACCTATCCTTGAACCTATCAAAGAGCCTTCAAACACTATGCTTATTCCTCCAATCCCATCTTATATCACACAACCCATCAAGCCTCTTGAAACCCCCTTACCATAAGTACAAGTCAAGATCCATCATGTAGCCATGTTGATGACCATCAAGAGCCTATTACTCTTATCCAATAAACTTCCACTTTCATCCAAACCCAAAAGCTATGTCAAGAGTCTAATCTAAAGCATACAGAAACATTAACCCCTCATCTAAATCAAGATCAAAACACTTCCATTCATCCTCTCCATAATCCTCTCTATGATCAAGCTCCCATGTATGATCAAGATCATATCTATAATCAAGATCCTATCTATGATCAAGAAAACCATGATGATCCTCTTATCCAACTTTATGTACTCCATGATTAAGAGATTATCACTCTACCCATCCACAATCCCACAACTATCCATGAACAAGATATCCAAATTACTTCCTAGCCACCATCCCATTAGTCATATCTATGATCCAACAACCTCCACTTCCCTTGATGAGACACTTGGTCCCCATGAACACATAGATAATCCAACAAATGAATTGGATCATAGCAAAATACCTCTTAATGATCCTAATGATAATCAAGATCCAATAATCCCAACACCATCTCCTATTGAGCACCCATCATCCCCTCAAGACCCTCTATCATCCTGCATTGATCCTTCGTCATCCAATATTGACCCTATTGCAAATCCATCATCCTATTCCCTTGGTCTTACTACCTTCATCCATGAATGTTCTCTCATAGGAAAGGAACAACCACTATCCACCACACCGCCTTCTCCATCAAATAATGAGATTGCATCTTGTGTCTAAAACACCCAAAATCCCATTATACATTGCATACTCCAAAACATGAACTATCAAGGTAAAGGCTTAGGCCTTCATGAACAAGGTATTTTGGAGCCCATCTATGTCAAAGTCCCTCCATGATCACATGGCCTTGGTTATATACCCCATGGAAAACAATCCCAAGAATTTAGTACCACCTCCATGCCTTATAAATCCATTTCTTTCCATTCCAAATCCCACACATGTCACTATTCCTCCTCCATTGTCCTACAAATATCAAAAGCATGTGACCATACATCTCCCTCCATCCACTCTACCTCCACTCCTTCCAACTCATAATATTCCCATCCTTACATCCCCTCATCCTTTCATCCACAAATCCACTAATCCCTCCATCCATAAATACTCTAACATTCTTAATCATGATCAACAAATGCACACATCATCTAAACTTGAAGCTATCATAAAACCCATGGGATTCAAAAAGTAAAAATTTGGATGCCTCCCCATATAAAGTGAAAACTACATCAAAGCCTAAGAATGATCATGCCGCAAGGCATCGATCCTTAATTTCAAAGAAAAATCCATTCAAAAGGCCACACCTCCAAAATCATCATCCAAAATGAAAATGGTGTGGGTCCCCAAGAAAAAAGTCATTAATCCAAGTGGAGCATCAACAATCCAACAATCCCAAAAATCCCACTCCATACAAAAATCCCAAATTCCTTCATCCCACACCCCATTCAAAAATCATGAAAATCCTAGGTCCATTTGGGTTCTTAAATCCATAATGACTTCCAAATCTCCATTGCTTCCTACACCTCCTCCAAATCAAAATCTTCAACATTTATCATGGTGTGTGCAAAACCTCTCCATTCCACAACATTCCCACATACCTCCATCTTCCCATCTTCTATCCACTATCCTACATATCTCCCCTATCACCTTCCTATGGTCTATGCTTTTTCTTGAACATTTCATCCACTATCTGTCCATCCATAATCCATAATCCAAATTATAATCCACTATCCATCCATACATAATCCACTATTCTCCATCCATCCTTACATAATTCACATCATAATACACTATCTCCCATCCATAATCCACATCATAATATACTATCCCGCATACATAATCGACTATCCTTCCCTACATAATCCACTATCTACCTCCTCTATCTCCCTCTCATGCAATCCTATACCAACATCCATAAACATAATGACACTTGACATGGTCCATGTGTGACTTCTCTCCATCATGAGACACTATTACCTTGTTATGGACACAAATGCTCGATTTCCTCTTTTTTCCTCCATATCCAGCCATCCCATCCAAACATTCCAAAAATAAAGAAATATAATCAAAATAAAATAAAATCAAAATAGTAAAGAGAAATCCCTTCATCTAATGGTGAAAACTACCTCGGTGGCACCTTGGATAAGTACCTCGATGAAAACTTGGCAAACAAGCGTCATGTGTAGGTTGATTATCTATGTGTCTTATACTTGGGGGCATGTTGTCTCATCTATCCCATCCTATCATTTACTCCTATCCTACCATCCTTATCCATTATATCCACATACATATCCCATTGCACCATACATCCTTCCTTCTTGATGAGGCCATGTTTTGTCTTATTTCTCTTGCTTTAAGTGCATGTTTCCTAAGACATTCCCAGAATTTTTTATATATATTAGCTATGTCTATAATCATCCTTAAGACATTTAAAGCATAAAGATGGGTATATGATATGTTGTTAATTAATTATGTGTGAATTGATGATTTTTCATGAAATATGATGTTACTTTATGTTAATTTTAGTAATTGTGATGTATAGATATCATGTGGTGGACTAATCCCCCATGCAACAAGAACGTGGCTACATTTCATGAAGACCACTGGGCGGCCCACAACAAAGGAGGTGTTGATATCCACAGTAGATAGTACATGCAATTGCAACCAAAGGAAGAAGACTTCGAATTGATTGGAATGAGTTATCCATAACTCTCCACTCTCTGATAGTTATCCTTTGACAATTGATGCAGTCATGAATAATGAAGGAATCTTAGATCGTGCTCCATGTTTCATTTCTAGTCTTGACTGTTCTTTATAAAGACTAGAGAAAGTTATAGTAGGGATGTGCCATCTATATTACCTTCATGATAGTTTAGTTTCCTATTTCTAGTTTTCTTTGTAATAAAGTCCTCTTCCTACATTGTTGGATAATGGATAGTTATGGTATTTTATTGTTTAGTAGTTTTGTTCAAATAGACAAATTTGATCTTGTATATAGATAGATTAGATTTCTATATACAAGACAAGAAGGCTAGACAAAGATTGTGTTATCAGATTTGTTACTTTCCTCTTCAGCATTTAATAA
Organism: Cunninghamia lanceolata; assembly: GCA_027924645.1. Classification (NCBI taxonomy): domain Eukaryota; kingdom Viridiplantae; phylum Streptophyta; class Pinopsida; order Cupressales; family Cupressaceae; genus Cunninghamia; species Cunninghamia lanceolata. The sequence goes on along the minus strand of BSBN01000704.1, from coordinate 1,984,002 downwards.
AGGAACACATGTTTTGAGTTAGTTAATGGTTTTCAGAGATTCAATAGAGATCTAGTTAGATTTCGTGGGATCATAGTCACTCAAGAAAGGGCCACTTGAGGTAATTGTGTTTCTCCTATATGTTCATGTGTTTAGTTTATATTCTATGTTTATGTGTATGTGATTAATTCATGCTGTAATGAGTTATGTTATATGGATTAGTTAGATTTTGATAATCTATGTTGTTAATTCAAGGTGATCACCAACTAATTATTAGTTGTTCTCTTATTTAGACTTACATAAGACCATTTGATTACAACTAATTGAATATCATTGGTTATGTCTTACTAGCATTTCTTACTTATGGTATTTGTCAATCCTTGCAAATAGAGTTTATTTTTCAATTAGTTTATTCCTATGCACAGCCTCTAGATTAAAACTCAGGAATCCTTAAACTATACACATAGTACAGGCATCATCCAAGAAGAATACAATTCCCTAGTTTGACAATTTAAATGTAACACATTATAGCTAGTAGGTTCCTTGATATAGGATCCGTTGGTCTGTTAAGTTGTGTGTATGTCCTTTCTGCATCAATGTATTAGTTAACAATGGAGTTCAACATTTTTAGTGTCATTTCTGGGGATGGTGCTAAGGTTTAGAGTTTTTGAGTTCTTTTTGATTCATGCTTGTACTTGCTTTCATAGGATATCATATTTTTTAGCATCTAGAATTACGTAGACATTCAATCTATCTCTAAACTATACACTAACATGGTGCAGGAACATAGATATTAGCTTATACATCATTGTATGTGGCAGCCAAGAGACCATAAAGGGAGGTTTCTTCCATCCAGTTCAGTAGAAGAAGAGGAAGAACACTTTGAATTATCCCTTGGATAGAAGAACACTAAAGATTTTGAGGCTATTGCAAGTTGGAATCAAGACAAAATCGCAGAGGAAGCAATAGAAAACCCAACTAAGCTAGTTACCTTTGCCTTCCCTATTTCAAACCAAGAGAGAGATGACACCTTGAAGAACATTTCTCCTTTAGCCCTACCAAACTTTCATGGGATAATCACTAAATACCCAGATACCTTTCTCTTTGAGTTTGATGTACTTTGTAGGAGCTATGACTACACTACAGATGCATACAGACTCAAGCTCTTTCCAGCCACCCTTAAGGATGTTGCATTGCGATGGTTTATGGGATTGGGTGAGAATTTAGTAACAACTTGGGCTACCATGAAGGAGAAGTTTATGCAAAAATATCAGGATTTTTGTCATGGCAAAGATATGAAAGGAGATGACATATTTAGGATGTCACAAAAAGAAGATGAACCTCTGGAAGATTATGTTGAGAGATTTCAATTTTGCCTCAAGAAGTCAAGACTGAACAAGATCTCCCTAGAGTCACTCAAGTTGGTCTTCTTAAGAGGTGTGAGTGAAGAATGCATGGATGCACTAAATTTAATTGAAGCAGGGGACGTCTCTTAACTTAGGTTTGATGAAATTTGTCAAATCTGTAGAAATTATTCATGTTCTACCTTGAAGAAAAATAGAGGTTTGAGAACCCTGACTTCAATTAAATTATCTACTGGAGTCTCTAGAGTAGAGCTTAGCAATCTACTATCAAACATGAAAGAGGATATCATAAGCCATCTGGCAACAAAACTAGACACTCTACACATAAAGAAGAAGGAAGAGGAAGTAGAGGCAGCTTTGGGTGAATACTATCCACACTATCGACAAAAAAAGGTCAATTGCCGATGCAAGGGTATTGCTAGTATTTCTGAGGGAAAGAATGAGAAAGCAAATTTCTGATCTATAGAAGATGAAGAAGGTCAAGTATTTTACATTGCACAATGAAGGCCATGGCAAAAAAGATAAGGTATGCCTTAGGACCCCTTGACCAATACTATGCCATTTGCATCATCTGCTTCAAATATCCCTAATTGGAACAATGCACCTTGGTATAACCTGCCATAGCAACAATGGGCAACTATGGCTCCTAGCTGGAACCAGCAGTAGGGAGTATGGCCATAAAAACCATTCCAACCCTCAAATTATAATCCATAATGGAAGGCCAATCAAAACCCCTAGCCACAACAGTGGTGTGGAAACCAACCTTGACAAAATCCAAATATGAACTACCCGTAGCCACAACAAGCCCTACCTCAACAACCTACCCTTATGCCAAATACCTGTTCCACCTAGAGCCACTCAATTGCCAGCCCAGCCTACATCTAACCCTAACAACAAACCTGTTCAACAAGATTATACTAATGAAGCCATCCAATACCCAACCTATATGGTTGAGGTTGGTGATGTACACCTGTGCTCATGAAAAATGCTTGTTGGACCTGCGTAAAGGAGTCTTTGCACATCTCATGTTCACCCACCAGGATGACCCAATGCCTTGCCTCTATCATGCCTAGCATTTGTAATGACTCCTCCTTTATGAGTCCTCCATACAACCAATGGTAGTAAACCCGCATGAATCTTGATCCTAAAAGTACCATGCCATGCTTAGAAATAAAATTAACAATATCAAATTCAGACCTTCTTTCCTTACCACATTCCCATGATAAGCATCTCATTGTGCATATCTCCTTTTGACCATTACTCAACATCTTATCTTCAAGTGTGGTACTTGGCTTGCACAAGTGATCCATAAAATGTGAACATTGATTTTTTATAATGTGGTTAGAAAGCACAACAAACCCAATATGAATCATCATAAACTTCCTTTCATTCCAAATGGAAGAGATGGAGAAATCAATGGTGCCTCTAACTAATTTAATCCTTAAGAGATTACCTAAATCCCATATGAAAACACAATTATGGGCTTGAATCAAAGAGTCCTCATGCCCTATACTACAAGTTGTATCCATCACGCTATCACCCTTCTTAGAATGCTTTCTGTGAAGACAAGAATTTTGTAGTGACATAGAAGGAGACAAATCTGAAATATTTTCATACCTAAAGCTATAATCAACATGCTCATCCACCTTTTCCATAAGAGACCTTTTTGGGATATCCTCAACACCTTCCTTTCTATAACTCAAAACCCCATCTGGAAGTTAAGAAATAAGTGCATGAATCGGTGCATGTTCCTCCATCTTGGCCTCTTCACAACTGGCAAGTGATTCCTTTCCTTCCTTGACTTCATAAATACTTTCCTGACATAAAAAATCATTAGAAGTCAAATAAACATCTTCTATTAACAAAGGATTTTTACCTTCCAACTGCATGTCAGGTTATTTCTTAATGGGTTTCTCTGAATTTAATTTCTCTTCTTCCTTCTACAAGGAAATCTTTTCCTCAAAAACCTCCTGACACTCTGATTATGGTTTCTTTTATTCCTTGATCTTTTGTGGGTCTAATGTATCCATCACCCTTTCTAGTTCTATGGCCTTCTTTTTTGGCTCCTTTCTATTTTGCTTCTTACCATAAATTTCTAGAATTCTTTCAAATGAGATAGCTAATTTGAAGGCTTTAGATTGCTTGACATAGTCTTCATACGACTTTGATATCTCAACATCTTCAGCAGATGCAACTCTTTCACCCATGATGTTCTCTTCTCAAAGCTCTGAGGTCTCTTTCACAAAGAAGTTTGAATCAAAAAACCCTATAGGCTGGCAAGACCATGCTCTGATACCACTATAATGTCCCCAATCTGAAATTTATAATAAAATTGAAATCTGAAAATGATTTTTTTAACAAACACAAATAAGCATCCAAATGGGCCAAACTAGTCAAACTAGTCTTTACTAAAAGACACAATATTAAATATAAACACACCAAATAATTTTTATTTCTATTTTGATACAAATAACATCAAATCAGGCCCATGGCATTGATTTACAACATAAACAACTTCTGCAACACTTCCCAGCAAAACCCACAACTAACTATTCCAATTGTGCTAAAATACACATTATTCATCTCACCAAAACATTGCCAAACTACTCCAAAAGCATTAATATCACATGCAACCTCTAGATCTGAACCAAAACATGGAAGGAACAATAGAAAGATCCACACAGTAGCAACAACTCCTACAAAAATCTGAAATACCCAACTGAGAATAATTCTCTACACCCAAACTCACTGAAACTGCAAATCTGCACAACACTACCGACAACCAATGAAACCCCAAAATGCATGAAAGAACTCCAATAATAATTTATTGAATTTTCTTATACAAATCACATGTATACAGATCTGATACAATAAATTACCATAGCATAAAATTACTACATTAAATCTACAACTTCAACTACACACAACAACAAAACAATGCTGAAATGCACATGTAAAATTCACCCAGCAGCCTCCAAACCCCCAGAATGGAGTCCACACTTGGAATGAATTGAACAAGGTGTTGTGGGTGCTAATATATAGTAGCATGCACAACAATCAAACCCTTACACAACAACAAACTTGAACAACACCACAAATTGCACCTAAAACACTCTAAAAATGCACTGAAATCCCCTGCAACCTAAGAACATTGTCCTTAGATTGCTGGGAACTCATGTCCACTGGCCACAAGCTCCATCTCTAATGGTTTCCCTATCCACTGAAGCAACACAAAGCATCCACTTTGCAAGAAGATTGTAAAATTGGCATTATCCTCAATATTGCAGCATTACACCTATTTATTTCCATGAGAGGCAATATTGGGCATCCAAAATCGCCAACGCCATATTTTGGGAGTTGCACCAAATAATATTAAAAAAAAGATTTCAACAATTGCAATATCTCCACTTATGCAAGATGCCAAACCCTAATAAATGCAAAACCTCTTATTTCTAACCACTCAAGATTCCTTCCAAATCCCATGCTCCAAGGAGGTATTTTAGCAATAAATCAGATTTACTCAATATTTACTTGTTCATGGTATTTGAAATTGCTCTGGAACAAGTAAAATATTAAGTAATAATTTTTCCCTCCAAGATGCCTTGTAGTTTAACTTACTAAAAATAGCAAGTGCTATTTTTGGAAAGGGGACATGAAAATCCATAAGGCAGGGTTTGATGATGATTTGGATAAGTCGAATGATAAGCATATAGATATGTAGGCAATAGGCTATGGTCGAGGAGAGCCTTGGTGTAGGTTATTTTGATAAAAGTGGGATGCTTGTTAGGTATGCATAAGATGATTTTCATATGGGGGTCAAGTCTAAGATGGAAATGAGAGGAGATGGTGCAAGTTTACTATGGAGCAAGTGTAGATGGTTGATGGGATGTGATCGGTGGAGAAGTCAAGCTCAAGTGGTAGGGATGAATAAAAAGGTTCAGGAGGAGGCATCCTATGTGCCTAAGTACTAGATACATCCTTTGTGTTCCAGATTGCCTACATACCCTGTATCCATGAGATCAAGGCACACTAGGGTGCGAGTGGTGATGTGATGTATGTGGTGATGACGGATGGAGGATGGATAGATGGGGGGATAGAGTAACCAGGTGGGTGACTTGTTGGTGGTACAAATATGTAATGTTATAAAACCACAAAAGGGACTGGGGGATGAGGGATCAAGGGAGACTAGCATGATCTGTGGTAGGCTAGGTGGATGATGGGGGAGGGTCTAAGTGTGAGGATCGATCGTGGGTGAGATTTATGTTTTTCTATCACTCAACTCTCTTTAAAAAGTGAGGAAGACAAGGTTAGGTGACATTAGGTGTGGGTAAGTTTGGGAGGGCGGTGGAACACTGGGGAAGGATGATGGTCTTAGCATGGTATTTGGAGGACAAGATGATGGAAGCTCAAATAGTAGGGATATCTGATGGGGGGAAAGTTGATGAAATGGGTGGGAATGATGTGAGTAGTGATGATAGGAAAATGGACGAATAGTGGATCCAAATTGAAACTACACATGACACTTGTCATCATGGTACTTGCCCAAGGTGCCACGGGTGGTTTTCACCATAGGACATATGATATTTCTTTACTTTTTTTCTTTTTTTATTCTTTTTTGTATTTTTGACATTTTTTGGAATTTTTTGGATTTTTTGATAAGGTATTCAACAACCTAGGCGTAGAACCTCTTAAGATGGATAAAGTTCATGGGGTCTTCAAGTTTGTCACCTTCAAGAGTGGTGAGGTGATATGCTCCTCAACCATATTTAGTGACAACTACATAGGGGCCCAACCAATTAGGTTCAAATTTTCCTTTCTTGTCCCATTCTGAAAGATTCCTTTGATTTTCCTTTAGGACCAAGTCACCTACTACAAATACTTTAGCATGGATTTTCTTGTTGTAAGATCTGCGGAGCTAGTTTTGGTATGCTTGGAGATGATTTAAGATGTTGAGGCACCATTCATCCAACAACTCTAACTCTTGCAGGCATGCAACATGGTATTCTTCCTCAGTGATGATATTACACAAGGAGATGCACAAGGAGGGGAATTCAATTTCAATTAGCAAGATGGCTTCAGTTCCAAACATAAGTGAGTATGGAGTGGTTCCAGTTGGGGTACGAATGTTAGTATGGTAGGCTTGAAGGGTGGGATGGATGTGGGGGTGCCAATCAAGACTAGTTTCATTGACAACTTTCTTAAGGATTTTGAGTAGGGTCTTATTAGTTTCCTCGACTTGGCCATTTCCTTGAGGGTAATATGGGGTGGACCAATGATGTTGAATGTGGTTTTGATCACGAAGGGCATGAACATCATTATTTTTGAAGGGTTTTCCATTATTGGTGACAAGGAGGGATGGGATGCCATATTGGCAAATGATGTGATAGAGGATGAATTTAGCAATCTACGAGCCAATGGTAAAAGTGAGGGGAATAACTTTGACCCACTTTGTAAATTATTCGGTGGTGGTGATGATGAATTTGTGGCCATCAAAAGAGGGAGGGTGGATCATTTTAACGAGATCTAGGCCCCATTGAGAAAAGGGCCATGGTGTCATGATTTGTGCTGCTGAAAAGGATTGCATTTCCTTACATATTCACATGCATCATGTTCCATTGTGGGCCAATAATATCCTACACGTAAGAGATTTTTGGATAGGACAATGCCACTTATGTGGGCACCATAGATACTTGCATGGAATTCATCTAGAGTGAGTGATGCTTCTATATTTAAACATCACAACAGAGTGCCATCATAGCTTCAGTGATAAAGGGTGTTGGTGAGGATAGTGTAGCGAGAGGCTTGGTGAATGAGGGATCTTTGTTGTTTGCCAGAAAATTTGGGTGGAATAGTGTGGTGTTGGAAATAGGCGTAGATGTTATGATACCAAGTGGTTTCAGGACCAACAATATCACATATGGATTTTGATTCAGTGACCCTATATGCTGGCAGGAGAATTTATTCCACAAGGAATTCACATTGATGGCTATCATGGGGCATATCCAAGAGGGATCCAATGGTAGCCATGGCATCAACTGCTTTGTTATGAAGGTGAGGTACTTGTTAAAACTAAATGTAGGTGAAGTGAAGTTTGTATTCATCCACCATATTCTTGTAGGGAATCAATTTGTCATCCTTAGTGTGGTATTCATCAATGACTTGTTTTATGACCAATTGGAAGTCTCCGTAAACCTGTAGCTGCTAGATATTCCATTGAGCAACTATCTTAAGATCAATGATCAAAGCTTCATATTCAACCACATTATTGGTTCAATGAAAGGCAAGTCTATATGCTTTAGGGATGTGGTCACCTTGGGGAGTGACCAAAAGTATTCCAATGTTGGAGCCATGATTTGTGAATGATCCATCAAAGTATAGTTTCCAGATTGTTGAGTCTGTTATAGTTAGGATGGATTCATCTGGGAAGTCAATAAAAAGTGGTTGGTGGTCAATGAGAGGTGCTTCTTCTAACTAATATTCCATAACTTGACCCTTGATAGCTTTATGATCCACATACTCAATGTCAAACTCGCTTAGTAGCATAACCCATTTTTCCATTTGTCCTGTGAGTGAGGTTTTGGAAAGTAGATACTTGAGAGGGTCAAATTTTTAAATGAGCTTGATTGAGTGAATTAACATGTAGTGTCGCAGTTTTTGAGAACTGAAGATGACAAATAGACATGATCATTCCATAGGTGTATAGTTAAGCTCATAACTGACAAGAGTCTTACTAATGTAATAGATAGCCCTTTCACATCCAGTTTCAACATGTTGTGCTACTAAAGTTGCTGATATATACAATAGTAGGGGTTTTCTAAGAATAGATGCCATAAGGACTTGAGGTGATGTTAAATATTCTTTGATTTGATTAAAGGCTTGTTGATAGTTTTGGTCCCATTTGAAGTGTGTATCTTTTTGCAATAGATGAGAAGGGTTGACACTTGCTTGCAAGTTGAGCTATGAATCTATGGATAGCTTGAAGCTTGCCTTGTAGGCTACGAAGTTGTTTCAAAGTTCTTGGTGATGGAATTTTAGTGATGGTAGTGACTTTTGTTGGATCCACTTCAATTCCACTATGGGAGACAATGAAACCCAAAATCTTTCCTGACATGACCCCAAAAACATACTTGGGGTTGGGGCACAATTTGTATTCATTGAGGTGTTCAAATATTTTTTGTAGAACCACATGATGTTCTTCCCTTGTTATTGATTTCTCAAGGAGGTCATCTACATAGTCTTCCATGATTTTGTGTAAAATGTCATTGAAAATGGTGATCATGGAGCGTTGATAAGTTGCTCTTGTGTTTTTAAGGCCAAAGGGCATGACTTTCTAGTAGTAGGTACCCTAGGGACATGTGAAGGTTGTCTTGTGTTGATTTTTGGGAGAAATTCTAATCTGGTTATACCCAAAGAATCCATCCATGAAGGAGAGCATTTCATGTCCAGCCGTCAAATCCATGATGATGTCAATGTTAGGTAGCGGGAAGTCATCTTTTGGACATGATTTCTTTAGGTCTCAGAAATCTATATAGACTTGGATGTGTCATGCCCACATTTTCCATGTGGTCACAACACACATCGCACGTGTCATAGCCACATCTGTCATGTGGTTATGACACGAGATATAAAAAACTTTTCTCACACTGTCCTAAAAAACCC